>OX352312.1:24126113-25586965 GCA_947086415.1 Pammene aurita
GGAGTACCGGTGGCAAATTTCACACTAAATGTATGGAGTCGCCTAAGTATTCTTATGATTAAATAAATAACGAATAAATGATTAATTTTGCATAATAATTTTTAGGAACTTATAGAAATTATCTTACGAGCATACAAATATAATGTAATATGTTGTTAATATCTATAATACATAATAATATGTTTTCTTATCAAAACATTATCATTAGGTACTAAATACTAGACTAAGAAGTTATACCTGCCAAACGATATATTATTTTCAAGACCATTCAATTACAATTGAGGACTGGAATTATGTGTTCGAGGTCCTCCTCACAATCTACACTTAAGTGCGTATCCATGTTATAAAATGAATGGACTATGGCCACATGTTCCTGGTTTTTCGGAGTGAATCGGTTTCTTAATTTATTGAAGATCCATTTATGAGTGGAAAACGATCGCTCTATATCTACCGATGTCATGGTTGCATGTTTAAGGACTTGTTTATAATTTTCCATTGTAATCATATTCCTCAATTCGTCAGCATCTGGGTTTCTATCTAGAACCAATTCGAGTTTATTTCGCACGGTTTCACTTCCTTGGAGGCTTAAAATACTCCTAACTATATCTATTACCAGAAAACTTTCTTCTATCGGAATTTTAGTGCATTCTAATTTTTCTATCGATTCAGGTATAATTTCGTAACAATTTTTTATAAAGCTTAACTCGTTTTGTAAATTTTCATTTTCAAACAACTTCTGGGCTTTTCTAATGGCAATAGCTTCTTTACTGTTCAATTGCATCACAACATTTTTAATCACGTCAAAATGTCTATCGTAGTAAAAACTTGCATTTAACCAGGTGCCCCAACGAGTGATAATGGGTTCCGGCGGTAAAGGCACATTCTGCGCATGGTCCCTGAAAAATCGGACGCGGTGTGGTGATTAAAAAAAATCTTCTTGACATTAGATATTAAAGAATTGACCAATTTATGTTCAGATCTTATCTGCTCCGCGACTCTGTGTAGTCCATGAGCGAAACAAGTTACGTGTCGTACTTTAGTGTACTTTTTCTTCAAAATCTTGCCGGCAGCAAGCATGTACGCTGCGCTATCCGAACAGAATATTAAAAATTTGTTCATATTATCTGTAAAATTATCCTCCCACAAAAATTCAAGCTTTCGTCAACCACCGCTGCAATTGAGTTCGCGTTTACAGTACTAACGACTTTACACGCTAACAAATATGGCCTTTGTAAAGCATCATCAAGTGATTTTATAATTACATTTACTACGCAATTACCGAAATTATCAAGAGTCTCATCCAGCGCAAGCCATAAATTGGAATCGAAAAATGTATTTCGTATTTGCTCGACGGTCGCATTGTATATTCTGGTAAGATAGTATTTTCTCAAAACACTTTCTTCGGGCAGTTTTACGCCTTTATCTAAGTATTTTACAAAGAACTTTTTAAATTCTGGATGGTTAACTCTTTTCCATGGGATGTTACACGCTATAAGGAAAACGCATAAATCATAGGCAAAGGTGCCATTTTGGTTTCCACAGTTAATTTGGTGTTGTTTACTGTTAACGTGTTTTTCGACATTATATTTTTTCAACTGCTTTAAATCCGCTGAGCAAGAAATACAGTGAATCCTACATTCTTCTTCATTATATATAAGATTTTCGTACGGTTCTATCATCCGCAGAATTGTTGCTTCACATGGCTTATTCATCTTGATATTTTTCGGTTTTAAATATTTAGCCGACGCAATAATAATTCAGATAATATAGATGTAAAGCAGCTGTCTAAATTGACAATGTCAAATAATTAGTTTCTAAATGTCTCATAAATTTGTAAATTAGTAACTTTTTGAAAAGAAAGTGTGCATATGGTAATAGTACATTACTGCAGAGACCAGTAAGTAAGCTTTCCTGGCTGAGTATTTAGTAGCCGTCCGAGTCGAAGACGAGGACGGCTACAATACGAAGCCAGGTAAGCTGATTACGGTCGAAGCATGTATAGTGCTTTTCTCAAACATGTAAGGAAATAAAATTACTTGTTTAGTGCTTCAGTTACTGGCTGAGTGATTTAATGTTGTATGAAAATCCTTTACGTACGTCGCGCTGAACCTGCCTTGGAATAGAGTCCCTACTGGTCTCTAATTACTAACGTAACAGGAACATTTCCGAGCATGTTTGAGAAAAAAATATTATATCGATGAATGGTGAGTTTGTTAAAAGAAATTGAAAAATAACCCAAAACATTTACGACATAACATTTACGAGTAGGTACCATACTAAGTACATTAGGTAAATGAATAATTTTATTATTCAAGCCTAAAATAATAATTATAAAAACGGCTCCATACCTTTTGTGTGAAATTTGCCACCGGTACTCCGCCCTCTACTTATAATAATTGTTTTAAGTTCTTTAATCGCAGATTATAATGATAACTAGGGGTGTATATTGGTTTCCACAAATTTTAAGGTCCGATTTTGTATAGTCCACAACGTTAGCCATCATAAGTTTTATTAATCATATTGTCAATAGTTATATAATTAAACAACATAAATTACATTTCCGATAACTCATTGCGTCGAGGACACGATACTAGGTAATTTGAACAGAGGTCTTTTAATGTAGTTGACTTATTTCAATGAAATTCATGTCATGGCTTTTAATTTCGGGTTTTTTTACTTATTTTTTTATATGTAATAATATTTATTCCGCATATAATTATTTTTCTTAGGGGTCGCAGTTCTAACCTAACCTAACCCACTTCTGGCAACAGTTCGATTTCTTGGGGGACGCAGTTCTAACTTAACCCACTTCTGGCAACAGTTCGTTTTCTTGGGGGTCGCAGTTCTAACCTAACCCACTTCTAACAACAGTTCGTTTTTTTGAGGGTCGCAGTTCTAACCTAACCTAACCCACTTCTGGCAACAGTTCGTTTTCTTGGGGGTCGCAGTTCTAACCTAACCTAACCCACTTCTGGCAACAGTTCGTTTTCTTGAGGGTCGCATTTAGTCAACGTTATGCTTGAAAAAAATTATGACTTTTGATGTTTATGTCCATAAATCATAATGGACATCATTTTATGACTATCGAAATTCGAAACAATAAGTTTATGTGAAACAATGGGATGACATTAAAACGATATGATCAACGACTATTAGTCCGATAAAATATATGCCTTAAAATATTTCTGAATAATTATTGATAGACCTTCGAATGTTATACTCATAAATTTTATGCCTTTTGCGATTATAGTGTTTAATATTATAAATCTTTATTATTAGAACTATGAAACGATATGCTTTACAAAAATTATGACTATTGATGTTTATGCCCATAAATTATATGGATATCAATTTCTGACTATCGAAATTCGAAACAATAAGTTTATGGGAAACAAAGGGATCCCGCCTATGATAGTTGAAGAGTTCCCTTGATATATCCAGGATCCCAACAACAGATCCTGACCTGGTTACAATGGGACCAACTGTGAAGTATACTTTTTCAAACGGAAAAAAAAAATCCAAATCGGTCCAGCCATCTTCGAATAATCGGTGAACATTTACATAAAAAAAAATAGAAAAAAAAACAAAGATCCCGACGAATTGATAACCTCCTCCTTCAAAATCTTGAAGTCGGTTGAAAATCCAATAATCTTTTGAAAAATCGCCGGAATCTAGCAACTAAAGGCTCTATCAGACTGGTGAGTTTTCGATATCGGTTTATCTCTTTAAATATGAACCTCACTATAATATTATATTTTACTATAGTCCTTTAGTGCGATATCAGTATCATGCTTATGTCTGATCGATATTGAGATAAGGCTAACGACACACTTTTATAGGGAAATTCCGTAAGGAACGTGCGTAACCTGACGAGGGCAACACAGGGGGGTCCCCTGTTTAATGTGAGAAGTAGCCTTACAACGCGCCCGTATGTGGTATATAACACTAACCTCGCTGTAGTCGCTGTCCAGAGCCTTGATCTCCTTGACGAGCGCCGCGGTAGAGTTGGCCACGTCCTTGGCGGCCTGCACGAAGTGGCGCTTGGCTTGCGGCTCGGTGGTCTTGCCGGAGGCGACGCGGCACGCGTTGCAGAGGGCGCTGGTGTGCTTGGCTATCACTGTGGCGGCGGATAACACCTGGAGAACGACATATACTGTAGAACCCACTTAATACAATTAGACGATCACGTTTAATACGATTCCTCGCGTAATACGCCATTTTTATTTCATTCCCTGCAACATGAGGTCCCGCAAAACAATCCCGCATAATATATGCTTCCTCGCTTAAGACGCGTTTTTGGCTGGGTTCATTCAAAATCACCTTGAGCGAATTTTACAACGGCTTCTGCCAAATGATACCTTTTTCAATAAAGTGCCACACATGTTGCTATTAGGTTAAAATAGTTAAGGGTTGTTTAAGTCTTGAGCAAGTGCAATAGGCATTGGTGATTAATACAGTCGTCATCAAATATATCGGAGCGACCAAGTTACCCAAAAATATCTGTTTAGATGCATTTTATCGCCTCGACACTAGAGGCGTTGTTCAGATATATGTGACCAGCTTGTCCGCTAATATATATATCTGATGGCGACTGTACAATACTCTTAGGTGAATATAAGACTTCTTGGTGTATTGAGGGGATGTGAAGATTGTACGATTATTTTTTTATGTTTTTAAAACATAAAAGGTCTTTTTTCGACCAAGCCCGCATTTCACAAAGGTCTTTTTCGTCTGTTCACACATTGGGAGTTAAACAAAATACTACTAGATGATTACACTACAAGATATACTTATAATAAAGTACCGACCTGCTGTTGATCACTGGTTGGATCTGCCAGGGCCTGGCAGGCTTGGTCGATGGCCACGGCTGCGCGAGCGAACTGAGCCTGGTCCACGAGACCTGGTCGGCCAGCGACTGACGTTGAGTCCGATACTGCCACCTGAGGAACGACGTGTATTTAATTAATCCTGGTCACAGCACCAAAATATAACATCAATAGAAGTTAAGTAATCCTATAAAGTCAAATCAGCTACCTCATACTCATTAGGAAACGTCAAAATGATTTGTTACTATGGAGTTATTATATGGAAGACTAAAATTGTGACGTCACAATACTATATGATAAATACATCTCCTTTATAAAAGTTTAAACCATTATACAATCATTTAAAGCGCAAACACATGTTACACCTGGATTTTCCCGTGTATTTTTGAAATTTTGATTTTATCAATGCAACGAAACAATTAATTATCTATTGGAAAGTACCCAATATATCGTTTTTACCGTTGACACCATGTATTTACTCGTATATACAATCTGAGACATGAATGTGTTTCTTGGGTGAAACAGTTTTTCACACGATCAATTGATCACACTTTAAAACACAGCTAGTGGACTAACTGCGTAAGTCCCGACAAAATAAAAATTGAGTTTTTAACTCTTATAGAAATAAAAGGCTCCAAATTCAAAAACGTTAGAGTCGCCCCCCGGCGTACGAGAGTTATAGGCCAGAAATATATGAAGAAATCGTTGATCAACCCATTACATCCTGGTCACGGCACCAAAATATAACATCGCGTTCACCAACATATTTTCATATTACAATATTGAAATTAGCAAAAGTATGTACTAGTTGAGTTTAGTATGCACTTACCCAATAGGCGGCCTGCGCCGTGCAGTCAACCAATCCCAGGACAGCGTCAGCCACGCCGCGCACTGCGCGAGCGAACTGCGCATGCTCCGAGCGCTTCACTGACGTCGCCATGCTCGACATGCCTTCACCTATAACAAACATTCGTGGACGAGTTTAGTGAAAGGTCCCTTTTTTGTCAGTAAACGAAGAGTATTACTATTCAAAGAATATTCATTCACTAAAAGATATATTGTGTAGTTTTAAGGAGTACTAATGACTCCATATCGACAAAGTGGTACCTTTTTCCCACTGACCGACACATTTGTTTAAAGACATTGGCAATAATAGTTAGTTTTAAAAATAATTTAAGCCTTTATAAGGCAAAAGGGTGTCAGAAATTAGGCGAAATTGAACCCTATCACTTTGAACTAAAGTTCATACAATGGTGGGAAATATATTCACTCTGCCTTATAAAGGCTTAATTTATCATAATATGCGTACCATGCGTGTTGGGTGGCATAAAAACTTAGTATTATACATAAAACGCCTGTCGAATTTAATATGCCGCTAATGATCTTTTGTACTTAACCTTATTTTAAAATTTGTGTTAAAAAGAGACACATAAAAAAGGTCTGCTAAGTTTTCTGGATCAAGTTCTAGAGGGGTGAAACTTGGCATACGTAGACACCAAACAACAATGCCTCGGCCGAGACAAACGAACGCGCGGCCGCAATGCCTCGGGCGAGGCACGTTTACACTAGCCGAGCTGCCACGCGCGGCAATTCCCTCGCGAGGCGGTGCGTCAGGTGTGGACCCGCCTAATGACCAGCAGGTTATAAATCACGTACGGTTCCTTCGACTGTGCTATCTTACGATCTAATTTCAAATGCTTGATCTTGGCACTTCGCCAATGAGCAGCGAGCTCTAGTCTCCTAAAGTTACAGCATGCTCCTATGGTGAAATAATTGTCTTTTTAAGGATTATACGCTTTTTACCTCTGAAAAATTGACTTACTTAAGCGTCCACATTGGCGAAGTAGCTCAGCTCGCTGACAGGTTGAGAAGGATTGTTTAGCAGCACTCTGCAGCCCTCGATGCTTCTAATGGCAGCACATTCCTCCTGAAAGGTAACTTACTCAGAGCCTTGCTGTGCCCCACACACGCGTCCACATTGGCGAAGTAGCTCAGCTCGCTGACAGGTTGAGAAGGATTGTCTAGCAGCACTCTGCAGCCCTCGATGCTTCTAATGGCAGCACATTCCTCCTGAAAGGTAACTTACTCAGAGCCTTGCTGTGCCCCACACACGCGTCCACATTGGCGAAGTAGCTCAGCTCGCTGACAGGTTGAGAAGGATTGTCTAGCAGCACTCTGGAGCCCTCGATGCTTCTAATGGCAGCACATTCCTCCTGAAAGGTAACTTACTCAGAGCCTTGCTGTGCCCCACACACGCGTCCACATTGGCGAAGTAGCTCAGCTCGCTGACAGGTTGAGAAGGATTGTCTAGCAGCACTCTGGAGCCCTCGATGCTTCGGATGGCGGCAGCACACTCCTTCTGGCCTGGAGCTGCTTCCGTGCAGACATCCACCTGTGGGCAAATTATTGTTGTAGCAGAGGAAATATAACCTGTCTCACCAATAATTTTAAACAAAAAAGAACCGACTTCACTTAGCCTCCACCTTTCCAAAAGAAAATGCTCTAGCTGCTGTAAGGAATACTCAAAACACTATAGGTGTACCTATAATAATTGAAGAGTTCCCTCGACTTCTCCAGGATACTATCATCAGGTCCTGACCTGATGACAACTTTCCAAATAATCGGCTTCGAATAATCGGTGAACATACATAAAAAAAACCGGCCAAGTGCGAGTCGGACTCGCGCACCGAGGGTTCCGTACAAACCTGTAGGTATATAGGGGTAGTAACTTTAAAATAATTAAAAATAATTTTATCATATGATGTAACTAAAAGTTTACGGTTTTCGTAATTTTTCCTTTATCTGTGCTATAAAAAGTTTCTTTTTACCAAATTTCAAGATTCTGAGTTCACGGGACGTACCCCCCCCCCGTAGGTTTTGCGAGTGCCGAAAAACTCTAAAATTTGCAGCATAAACGACTGTATCTTTTGATTGCGTTGGCTTTTAAGTTTGATTTTTTCTGTGAAATACTCAGTATTTAATATAAATTTCAGTTTGATACCTCCACGCGTTCCTAAGAAAAATGGTCTTGACAGACAGACAGACAGACAGACGGACAACAAAGTGATCCTATAAGGGTTCCGTTTTTTCCTTTCGAGGTACGGAACCCAAAAACAAAGATCCCGACGAATTGATAACCTCCTCCTTCGAAATCTTGAAGTCGGTTGAAAAACTGTTACATAAAATAAAAGACACTCACAAGTCTGTTGATGCTCTCAGTGACAGCCCTGGCGGCGGCCGCGAGCTGGTTCCGTGCGTTGGGGCGAGTCAGGTCCTGGCTGACGGACTTGGCCACGGTCAGCAGCTTCGACGAGTTGATGGTCACGGACTTCATGGAGTTCACCATCAGGGTTTGGGTGTCGTGGTCCTGCGGAAATTACATAAATTGGTAAATATAGTCTGGCCGGCCAACGAACGCAGTAGCAATGTACAGCGAACAAAAGTATGACAACACACAACAAGTATCAGTGAAAAAAGCAGCAATGATAATCAAATTTTATGTTTTTAATTTTAGGTGGTATTTCCGCCCCTTTCATTAGTTGAGATTTACGGTGTGTAAAAAGGAGACGGATATATTTCGTCTGATATGTCATCAACTGCAACAGATAATCTTGTTGAGGCAATTGACATATGGCTTAAAAGTGAATTAAAATTTAATTGAGAACGTTGCAGGAGTTCTATCTCACTCGCGCTTAAGAGAGTGAAATGCACTAGAAACAAATTTAATGTGAATTGAAATGTTCATCACGAAATACGGTGTCTCATCACAAAGGGTTGCCACATGTACGTATTTTGAATTTGCCGCGCGTTTCTACTGACAGAAATGGTTTGCCAGACTATAGTCAGACAAACAAATTATTTGACAGGAAATCAAAGAATTTTAAGGCTGTCCTGATTAATAAAAATGCTGCGTGTCGAGTTTCAACAAGGCAATGTTGAGTCTGATAATAAAGACCGTGTTGAGGCTCAACAAACGCATGTTGAGACAATATTATGTTGAGCCTCAACAATATCACGTTGAAACACGACAACATCACGTTGAGGCTCAGCAATTCCATGTTGAGCCTCAACTCAACAGTACTAAGTTGAGGCACAACAATACTAAGTTGAGGCTCAACAATACCATGTTGAGGCACAACAATCCCTTGTTGTGGCCTACGGGGGCCGCTTACCTCAGTCTGTCCCGCCATCTCCATGCCAACTCCTAACAGACGGTTGAAGGCGTCTCCGAAGTGCCTAGAGTTGTCAGCGAGGGCGGAGGGGGACTCCACGCCTTGTACGACCTCGGACGAGGCCGAGTTGAGGCCGACGGCCGCGGCGTTCAGTTCGGATTGGAGTTCTCTGTAAATAACAAAGTTATTAAATGGCGTCGGATACGAGTACGGGAACGCTCCTGGGCCAACTATGATATCACACCTTCGTGACAGTTGAGATTTGGGGTGAAATCACATCTGGAGTGACATCTAAAATGGTGGCCATAGCCATAGACAAAACGCTCTAGCGAAACCTACTGACAGCTTGACAGTTAGGTGTAGACACGTGTGGACAGATGGTATCACTCTATCCACTAGCGATACAAGTGTGACATCCACGTCTCACAGTTTGGCATGTCGAATCGATGCCAATCATTTGTATCTGATGTACATACATATAAACAGCAACACTCTGAACTGTACATCGGTGGACCTTATGATATTTTTGAATATCTTGGCCGCTCTGATATATTTGATGACACCTGTACTCTTCGAATTAAATCAATACGAACCTTCTATATCGTAGATATAATTTTCAAGAGTTCTAGTGCAGTGGAAGATAATTAAGTGAGTATGGAGTACATTTTTTTTTACTGTTACTGACATACTGGTATGCCAGATTATATATAACTGTTTGATATGATGCCCACGGCAGCTTTTCATCACTGCACCGCTCGCCGTCGGCAGGGTGTTCATCCTCACACCCTGGAGCCTAATGCGTCACGCACAGTACGGTTCAAGAGGAATTTCCTCCCACGAACGCTGCGCCTGTGGAATGAACTCCCTGCCGAGGTTTTCCCAGCGGGCTACACTATGAGGTTCTTCAAAAAAGGAGTGTATAGGTTCTTAAAGGGTAGGCAACGCGCATGTGAATCCTCTGGGTTTGCAGGCGTCTATAGGCTACGGTAATTGTTTACCATCAGGCGGGCCGTATGCTGGTTTGCCACCGTCGTGGTATACAAAAATATTAATATTACATATATCTACTCTATAACCCAACCCAATATATTTTCCACCCTGTATTCCGTACTCACCCGTAAGTGCGGTCGCTGGGCGGGAACTCCCCCATGTTGAGAATGTTGAGGGTCTCGTTGATGTTCTCCATGGCCGCGTGGAGTTCCGAGTGAGAAGGCACCGCCTCCAGGCTCGTGTCCAGGTTCTGCGGGTTCACAATCATTGCCAATATTTAGGTAAAGCCTGACCAGTAATATATGATCATGCGCCATGTTGCGGAATTCCATTGGAACTAATTTCTTACACTGGTAATAATTATAATGACAGACTGTCACAGTTGACAGTGTCATTGCGGCGGTTTACTTGAATAATAAAGTGTTGGATATTAAATAATAAACTACCGAAAAAATCCCAAAATTATCCATAGTCAAGAGCGAAACAATGTAACTAAATAGTGTTTGCAGTAAACCTGTATGTAATACGCTAGGGAAATGAAACTATTTCGCTGTGAAACATTTTCAAATTAACATCAGATCTGACAGGTAAACAAATCAAGATGTCACCATACCGTATAATGATTTACCTGTGTGACATCTTTCGCGATGGACACGATGGTAGCGATTTCGACGCGCTCCGAAGTAGATAGGTACGTCTTCACGGTTTCTACCAACGTTAACGAAGAGTGAAGAACCTCGCGCCCGGTCGATGTCAGTCTGAAAGAGATGTTTCCATGTACTTCATTCAGGGAGCTCATGTTAGGGGACAGCATAATGTTTAGTTTTAAAAGTGTCAATATCAAGTCAATACAAGTGCACCTAGTACCGAAAACAGACGTAGCCTGAACGCGATTTTGTGTAGGCATTGTCAATCCATGTCTTAATCATCCTTGATGCCTATACAAAATCGCGTTCCTCGAACCTTCAGGCTACGTCTGTTTTCGGTACTAAGTGCCACAGCGCCATCTGTCGAGTCTGGAGTCGAGTTATTCTGTCAGCGTTAACCGCCGAATGAAGTATTAGAAACTAGGATTTAGTGTCTGGTGTGACCGATAGATGACGCTAGTGCTTTAACCTAAAAAAAGGGAACGCGATTTTGTATGGATACTAGCCTTTACCCGCGGCTTCGCCCGCGTACTAAAAAGGATACAATACCCATGTTGATTTTCAGACTTTGTGACCACATTTGCCCCTTTTAGGGGTTGAATTTTCAAAAACCCTGAAACACGTGTTTACTCATTTATCGTTAGGAATACTCCTGTCAAGTTTCGAATAAAATAGTCTAACAAATCTTGATTCGCCAGACAAACTTTGGACCATTTTACTCCCTTAGGGGGTGAATTTTGAAAAATCCTTTCTTAGTGCATCCCTGGGCCTTATAAGAAACCCACGTGCCAAATTTGGAATCTCTAGAACCAGCGGTTTGGGCTGTGCGATGATATGTCAGTCAGTCAGTCAGTCAGTCAGTCAGTCAGTCAGTCAGTCAGTCAGTTTCTTCTTTTATATATTTAGATTGTCCATCCATGTCTATATCATCCTTGGCTAAAAGTATTTGCAGAAAAATCATATCAGTCTATAGAAACCTATTTCAAAAATCGATTACACGCATTTTATTCATCGTTTTCAGCGGGTGAAGAGCTCCGTGAAAATGCCTTTATGTATTGTTGTAGTGTGTAAAAAATGTTCTACTACGTCTAGTTCATAAAAATATGGAATATAATTTCATATGTAAGCATAGTTTTACTTTAAATCATAGAAATAATGTTCAACATTATTTTTATTATAAAAGATTTAAACCAAATCGAAAATCAAGCTTCGTTTACGGAATCAATACAAAGACAATCGTTTTTTATTCGGACGGGCAGTAACTATTTTGACGTTTGACACTTCTTCATGTCGCGGCAGCCGGCCGGCTCCTGTCGGCCGACACCATGTGACTCACCTGGGTGTATGCTCGGCGTCAGCATGCGCCGCCGCTCTCACTCCGCCGGTCCACTGCCTGAGAGCGGCCGACAGAGTCGCGGCGGCGTCGCCGCAGCCGGCCGGCTCCTGTCGGCCGACACCATGTGACTCACCTGGGTGTATGCTCGGCGTCAGCATGCGCCGCCGCTCTCACTCCGCCGGTCCACTGCCTGAGAGCGGCCGACAGAGTCGCGGCGGCGTCGCCGCAGCCGGCCGGCTCCTGTCGGCCGACACCATGTGACTCACCTGGGTGTATGCTCGGCGTCAGCATGCGCCGCCGCTCTCACTCCGCCGGTCCACTGCCTGAGAGCGGCCGACAGAGTCGCGGCGGCGTCGCCGCAGCCGGCCGGCTCCTGTCGGCGCGCGGCGGACACCAGCTGCGCGGTGGACGCGGCGGCGGACCGCGATGCCGAGGCCATTGTGGAACGCGCCCATTCCGCCTACATTAACACAACATTAACATTAACCCTTTGACCGCCAAAGCCACGCACGGAAAGTCGTGCACTCAGCATCAGCGCGTGATATCACGTGTAAAATATAACCGAGTGCGCTCGCGCAAATGCTCTGGTGTTAGTTGCACGATTTTTCTGTCCGATAGAGTTAACACAAGGGTTAAGTGAAGTCGGTTCTTTTTTGTTTAAAATTATTATATAAACGCGAGCGAGTCTCGAGACTTCATGATACTAGCCCGACACTAACAACCGAGAACCATTGTCAGCGATTTGCTCTACCATAACCTTGGTATTCACCTTGCAAGGGCTCCCGAAGTAATGTATTTCTTTCATTAATTATAGTGCCTTTATTAGACGTCTTTTTATCACCGCACCGCTCGCCGCCGGCAGGGTATTCATCCTCACACCCTGGAGCCTAATGGGTCGCGCACTGTAGGTACGTTTTAATAGGAATTTCCTCCCACGAACGCTGCGGCCGTGGACTGAACTCCCTCCCAAGGTTATCCCAGATGACTACAGTATGAGGTTCTTCAATAATTTTAAACAGAAACGAACCGCCTTCACGTAGCCTCCACCTTTCCAAAAGGAAATGCTCGAGCTGCTGTAAAAAATACTCAAATCGCTATAGGTGTGCCTATAATAGTTGAACAGTTCCCTCGATTTCTCCAGGATCCCATTATCAGATCCTGACCTGGTTACAATGGGACCAACTGTGAAGTATAAGCCTTTCAAACAAAAAAGAATTTTCCAAATCGGTCCAGCTGTCTTCGAATAATCGATTGAGAACTAAATTGAGAACCTCCTCCTTCGAAATCTTGAAGTCGGTTTCAAAAAGGAGTGTATATTAGGTACTTAAAGGGTAGGCAACGCGCATGTGAATCCTATGGGGGTTTCAGGGTCATGGTATATAAAAAAACCGGCCAAGTGCGAGTTGGACTCGCGCACCGAGGGTTCCGTACAAACCTGTAGGTATATAGGGGTAAGAACTTTAAAATTATTAAAAATATTTTTAACCCTGCAACTCCCCGCTACCTCAAAGAGCGTTTCTCTTATCTTAATTCTATTAGATCCTCTCAAAAATTGCTCCTAAAAGTGCCATCTTCATCTTCCAAATTTTATAATTGCTCATTTACGTTCCAGGCCGTTCGTTTGTGGAATTCTCTCCCTCTCAACATTAAACGCGCGCAATCTATCGGTAGCTTTAAATCGCAACTTAAGGAATACTATTTATCTCTTCCTTAGGTTTTTAAGTTGACACTGTTGTTTCTTACTGTGTGTATTATATATGTATATATGTACGTATATGTATGTTTATTTTGTATTTATTTAAGTATGTATATTCATATGAATGTGCTGTGTTATCTATTTCGTCTCTTTTGTTTCTATGCACCACCTACTGCTTATTGTTTTTCTCTAGTCTCCACTACCCAAAGGTTGTCTGGAAGAAATCGCTCATTAGCGATAAGACCGCCTGTTGTTACCTCTACCTAAATTTATCTAATTGTAAAATTTGTGCTTGTAACTGTATGAGGTGTGCAATAAAGAGTATTTATTATTATATGATATGAGTAAAAATTTACGATTTTCGCTATTTTTACTGTATCTGTGCTATAAGACGTTGCTTCGTACCAAATTTCAAGATTCTGAGTTCACGGGAAGTACCCTGTAGGTTTTGATTCCCTTGCGAGCTTCGCAAATTTGCGGAAATTTGGCATAAACGGCTGTATATTTTGATTGCGTTGGCTTAGATGGATTTTTTTACAGCCCTAAAACGCGTAAAGCAAAACACTCACACTCTGTCCCGGCAGAGGCTTCAAGTCGAAGGCTCGAGCGGCTTCTTCCAGTTCATCCAGCTCGTCTTGCAGCGACCGGATGATCTCGGCCGCAGCATCCAGCTCCAGCCCCTTGCACGAGATACGGGCGCGGCTCACGGCAGACCTGGAAATATACGATCAATGAAGCACAGACAACATAGACATCGCATTATGAAGCTTCATCAAAGAAGTCGATGAGTCGGGGGAGGACATACCGGAGGTCGGCGCAGCTGGCGGCGAGCTGCTGCGTGCTGCGCGCGAGGAGCTTGGCCGTGGGCGCGTCCGCCACCGTCGGCAGCGCCGCGCGCGCAGCTTGCAGCACGTGGCCGCTCGGCTGGGGAAATCATTACTTGTTAATCATAGTTATCATCATCTTGTTACTTGGAAATATGGTGTTTGGATTTTAATTTATTATTTTATTTAGATTAGGGTATTTGTCAAATGTGTCAACATTTTAATCGAACGAGCGGAGCGTAAGCGAAGCAAGTTCTTACAAACAACTTCTGGCTACTGGGACGTCTCGGCATTTCGATGGCTTTTTGATTATCAGAGTTTGTTCCGTGATAACTTTAGTAACCCTTTTCTGATCTTCATGAAATTTGTTGGGGTTGTAGAAGACATCGATATAATTTGAAAGTATATATGAGCAGGACCGGTCAACGGGTTATGGAGCTAGAAGGCGTGAAAAAATCATCAGATGGGTCTTGTTATATTGGACAATTTGTTTGCAAGTAAATAGCGAGTTCTCAGTTCGAAGCGAACTACTAGTAATATTTTTAGTCATCTAATAGCCATGACTTCATCACAGAGAAAATCATGTCTATTTCAGACCTAAATACTAACCCGCTCATTCATAAATGTGTTTCAAACCTCGGGTTACACTTTAATCGAACGAGCGGAACGTAAGCGAAGAGAATTTTTACAGACAACTTCGGACACAACAGAACTGTCAGCTGGCTACCTAGACGTTCCTGCATTTCGATGGATTTTTGATTATGCATAGTTGTTCCGCGATAACTTTAGTAACGTTATTCTGATCTTTATGAAATTTGTTGGAATTATAGCTGACGTCTATACAATTTGAGAGTTCGTATACTCCTAGCTCGTGTGTCCTGTGTACTGCTCACCTGCAGGAAGGCGTCTGCGCTGGCGATGAGGTCGAGGCGGGCGGCGGCGTGGTCGGGGCGGCGCTCCGCCACCTGCACCGCGTCCACCACGCACGGGATGTGCTGGGACAGGACTTGGCACTCCTAGCTCGTGTGTCCTGTGTACTGCTCACCTGCAGGAAGGCGTCTGCGCTGGCGATGAGGTCGAGGCGGGCGGCGGCGTGGTCGGGGCGGCGCTCCGCCACCTGCACCGCGTCCACCACGCACGGGATGTGCTGGGACAGGACTTCGCACTCCTAGCTCGTGTGTCCTGTGTACTGCTCACCTGCAGGAAGGCGTCTGCGCTGGCGATGAGGTCGAGGCGGGCGGCGGCGTGGTCGGGGCGGCGCTCCGCCACCTGCACCGCGTCCACCACGCACGGGATGTGCTGGGACAGGACTTGGCACTCCTAGCTCGTGTGTCCTGTGTACTGCTCACCTGCAGGAAGGCGTCTGCGCTGGCGATGAGGTCGAGGCGGGCGGCGGCGTGGTCGGGGCGGCGCTCCGCCACCTGCACCGCGTCCACCACGCACGGGATGTGCTGGGACAGGACTTGGCACTCCTAGCTCGTGTGTCCTGTGTACTGCTCACCTGCAGGAAGGCGTCTGCGCTGGCGATGAGGTCGAGGCGGGCGGCGGCGTGGTCGGGGCGGCGCTCCGCCACCTGCACCGCGTCCACCACGCACGGGATGTGCTGGGACAGGACTTCGCACTCCTAGCTCGTGTGTCCTGTGTACTGCTCACCTGCAGGAAGGCGTCTGCGCTGGCGATGAGGTCGAGGCGGGCGGCGGCGTGGTCGGGGCGGCGCTCCGCCACCTGCACCGCGTCCACCACGCACGGGATGTGCTGGGACAGGACTTGGCACTCCTAGCTCGTGTGTCCTGTGTACTGCTCACCTGCAGGAAGGCGTCTGCGCTGGCGATGAGGTCGAGGCGGGCGGCGGCGTGGTCGGGGCGGCGCTCCGCCACCTGCACCGCGTCCACCACGCACGGGATGTGCTGGGACAGGACTTGGCACTCCTAGCTCGTGTGTCCTGTGTACTGCTCACCTGCAGGAAGGCGTCTGCGCTGGCGATGAGGTCGAGGCGGGCGGCGGCGTGGTCGGGGCGGCGCTCCGCCACCTGCACCGCGTCCACCACGCACGGGATGTGCTGGGACAGGACTTGGCACTCCTAGCTCGTGTGTCCTGTGTACTGCTCACCTGCAGGAAGGCGTCTGCGCTGGCGATGAGGTCGAGGCGGGCGGCGGCGTGGTCGGGGCGGCGCTCCGCCACCTGCACCGCGTCCACCACGCACGGGATGTGCTGGGACAGGACTTGGCACTCCTAGCTCGTGTGTCCTGTGTACTGCTCACCTGCAGGAAGGCGTCTGCGCTGGCGATGAGGTCGAGGCGGGCGGCGGCGTGGTCGGGGCGGCGCTCCGCCACCTGCACCGCGTCCACCACGCACGGGATGTGCTGGGACAGGACTTGGCACTCCTAGCTCGTGTGTCCTGTGTACTGCTCACCTGCAGGAAGGCGTCTGCGCTGGCGATGAGGTCGAGGCGGGCGGCGGCGTGGTCGGGGCGGCGCTCCGCCACCTGCACCGCGTCCACCACGCACGGGATGTGCTGGGACAGGACTTGGCACTCCTAGCTCGTGTGTCCTGTGTACTGCTCACCTGCAGGAAGGCGTCTGCGCTGGCGATGAGGTCGAGGCGGGCGGCGGCGTGGTCGGGGCGGCGCTCCGCCACCTGCACCGCGTCCACCACGCACGGGATGTGCTGGGACAGGACTTGGCACTCCTAGCTCGTGTGTCCTGTGTACTGCTCACCTGCAGGAAGGCGTCTGCGCTGGCGATGAGGTCGAGGCGGGCGGCGGCGTGGTCGGGGCGGCGCTCCGCCACCTGCACCGCGTCCACCACGCACGGGATGTGCTGGGACAGGACTTGGCACTCCTAGCTCGTGTGTCCTGTGTACTGCTCACCTGCAGGAAGGCGTCTGCGCTGGCGATGAGGTCGAGGCGGGCGGCGGCGTGGTCGGGGCGGCGCTCCGCCACCTGCACCGCGTCCACCACGCACGGGATGTGCTGGGACAGGACTTGGCACTCCTAGCTCGTGTGTCCTGTGTACTGCTCACCTGCAGGAAGGCGTCTGCGCTGGCGATGAGGTCGAGGCGGGCGGCGGCGTGGTCGGGGCGGCGCTCCGCCACCTGCACCGCGTCCACCACGCACGGGATGTGCTGGGACAGGACTTGGCACTCCTAGCTCGTGTGTCCTGTGTACTGCTCACCTGCAGGAAGGCGTCTGCGCTGGCGATGAGGTCGAGGCGGGCGGCGGCGTGGTCGGGGCGGCGCTCCGCCACCTGCACCGCGTCCACCACGCACGGGATGTGCTGGGACAGGACTTGGCACTCCTAGCTCGTGTGTCCTGTGTACTGCTCACCTGCAGGAAGGCGTCTGCGCTGGCGATGAGGTCGAGGCGGGCGGCGGCGTGGTCGGGGCGGCGCTCCGCCACCTGCACCGCGTCCACCACGCACGGGATGTGCTGGGACAGGACTTGGCACTCCTAGCTCGTGTGTCCTGTGTACTGCTCACCTGCAGGAAGGCGTCTGCGCTGGCGATGAGGTCGAGGCGGGCGGCGGCGTGGTCGGGGCGGCGCTCCGCCACCTGCACCGCGTCCACCACGCACGGGATGTGCTGGGACAGGACTTCGCACTCCTAGCTCGTGTGTCCTGTGTACTGCTCACCTGCAGGAAGGCGTCTGCGCTGGCGATGAGGTCGAGGCGGGCGGCGGCGTGGTCGGGGCGGCGCTCCGCCACCTGCACCGCGTCCACCACGCACGGGATGTGCTGGGACAGGACTTGGCACTCCTAGCTCGTGTGTCCTGTGTACTGCTCACCTGCAGGAAGGCGTCTGCGCTGGCGATGAGGTCGAGGCGGGCGGCGGCGTGGTCGGGGCGGCGCTCCGCCACCTGCACCGCGTCCACCACGCACGGGATGTGCTGGGACAGGACTTCGCACTCCTAGCTCGTGTGTCCTGTGTACTGCTCACCTGCAGGAAGGCGTCTGCGCTGGCGATGAGGTCGAGGCGGGCGGCGGCGTGGTCGGGGCGGCGCTCCGCCACCTGCACCGCGTCCACCACGCACGGGATGTGCTGGGACAGGACTTCGCACTCCTAGCTCGTGTGTCCTGTGTACTGCTCACCTGCAGGAAGGCGTCTGCGCTGGCGATGAGGTCGAGGCGGGCGGCGGCGTGGTCGGGGCGGCGCTCCGCCACCTGCACCGCGTCCACCACGCACGGGATGTGCTGGGACAGGACTTCGCACTCCTGCATCAGAGATTCCTGAGGACGAAATAACAATTCATAATGTATGCCCATGACGTGCGTTGACAAATTAGTTACAACTGTTTAGGGTTCCGTAGCCAAATGGCAAAAAACGGAACCCTTATGGATTCGTCATTTCTGTCTGTCTGTCTGTCTGTCCGTCCGTATGTCACAGGCATTTTACTCTGAAACTATACGACGTATCTAAATAAAATTTACATATACGGTGTATTTTGTTGGCAAGGTTGTCTGGAAGAAATCGCTCATTAGCGATAAGACCGCCTGTTGTTACCTCTACCTAAATTTATCTAATTGTAAAATTTGTGCTTGTAACTGTATGAGGTGTGCAATAAAGAGTATTTATTATTATTATTATTATTTTGTATGCAGCTACTTAGTTATGTAGTTAAATTTGAAAAAATAAAATAATATTTGTAGGGGGGCGCTCCATACAGGTAACTAAATAAAAATTAACCAAATATCAACATGTGACACATCAATCGATAGGTCTTTCAAAATAACATTGAGGTTTCTTTGACTATTTTGTGATTAAGTGAATATTTTTCAAAAAATTTGAAGAGATGCGCCTTATCATATACTTTCTACGAAAATTGTTTTGAACATTATCGGTTCAGCCATTATTGAGTTATCTCCAAAAAACTTCATCCATAGGCATCAGATACGACCTTTTGGTATTACTTTGGTTCTTATTCCATTGAAGGTACGGAACCATCCTATGCGTGGTCCGACACGCACTTGGCCGGTTTTTATTTTATATCTTATCATGTCCTAGAAAGTAACAAAAAATCTTAATCAGTAATCATATATTTTGCTAGGTCTTACACACTTAGCATGACTATAAAACTCTAAGGGATTAATCAGAATCGGTTTAAGATTAAGACTTTAACAGCATAAAGTATAATTTTGGATAGATTTAAAAAGCTTACAAGCAGTCATCGAAATATTAAAAATTAGTTTATTTTAGATAACCAAGACATATAAGGCGTTTAGAGGCGTTTGAGAGGTAGCCACATTAGCATTCTGAAAGTCAATGCTGAAAGGATGTATAACTGTCGTTTCCCGAAATACTGAGTAGACAGCCTCAGAGGCTTTTTCTCGTACGATAAGTAGGAATGAAATTGTACTGTAAAACTATTTTTTTTGTTATATACGAGTAAGTTATTGTGTTTATCTACACTCATATTGGAAGTTCTCTAAAACGTGTTCGAAAACGGTAGGCAATGGCTAGCATTACCTCCGATTTTACTATGATAAGCTTTTTATCTGTGGCAGTAACGTAATTTTAACGTTACATGCTCAACTATCGATGTGTTATGAGTTTTGATAACATAATGTACACCTGCACGCTCCCGCGCGGCCGCCGATACGCGCCCGCGCGACCGCCGGCACACGAGAGTTGGCCATGGCGGTGCAATGGCTGCCATTCTATGGTTTCCGAATACGGCATTTAGAATAAATAATATGAGTGTAGATAAAGCAGTGTATGCAACTGTACGTAATTAGACCTTAAAACGTAACAGTTACATAATAGTAGTTTATGTAACTGTTACGTAATAAGGGTCCTTAAAATACGAGTGAGGTTTTATGAAACGAGCCGCAGGTGAGTTTCATAATAAGATCACACGAGTGTTTTAAGGTCTAATTACGTACAGTTGCTTACACTGCTTTATCTACACTCATATTATTTATTATAAATGCCGTATTCGGAAATCATAGAATGGCCGCCATTGCACCGCCGCGGCCATCTCGATTGTGTCGGCGTGGCCAACTCGATTGTGTCGGGGCTCGCGCGGGACCAATCGAGTTGGCCATGGCGGTAACATTATGTTATCAAATTCGATGTTCCAAATTTGAAACTCATTGCTTAACAATATTTGAGCATGCAAAGTTAAAATTACGTTACTGCCGCAGATAAGAAACTTATCATAGTTAAATCGTTTGTTGTAATGCTTGTCATTGTCTACGGTTTTTGAACGCATTTTAGAGTACTTACAGTATGAGTGTAGATAAACTACTATTACTTGTATGACTAAATAGTAGTAGTAGTAGTAAAACACTTTATTGCACAAAACAAATACATGACCAACAAAAATATAGTGAGTGTGTACAAAGGTGAACTTATGGAGGGTTAAGGAGTTTAAGGGATCTCTTCCAGCTAACCTTTAAGCAACTGAGAGAAATAGGACAGACATGGTAGACAAAGATTTGTACATTACTTGTACCATCGGGTTCATAATCGCATACCCAATTTATCAATGGATTCATTCATAAAGTGGGTATGCAATAGAGAACATGCATGAAAAATATTTAATTGAATTTGTTCCATAAACACGTTCAACAACCCCAAATTAATATAAATAAGTGGAAATCCGTAATAATTTTTAACAGTTTTTTAAAGATATTGCGGTTTAAAACTTGAAATTTCAGACGTTTTTTTTAATACCTCAAATGTATTTTCGAAACTTCGGTTCGATTACTTATGTTCTAACAAGAAAAAACCGGCCAAGAGCGTGTCGGGCCACGCTCACTGTAGGGTTCCGTAGTTTTCCGTCCGTCACAGTAAGTGTCCCCACTTAAGAGTTAATAACACCGCCATGTAGGATATGATATGAGAGTTCCACGTACAGCGACATCTATCGGCAAATTAAGTAAACTATTGCGCGCGAGCATAAAGTATGGAAGATGATTTTTATGGGATAATTCTTTATTGCGTGAACCGATTTTCACCGTTTTTACTTTATTTGAAAGCACGTCATTTCATTGTAATTTTGTAGAAATTACAGGTACAATAAACACCTGCTTATACGGTTAAATTACAAACTTAGTTCAGAAATTATTTTGTATTTTTTTTTCAAAAACTATTCATCCTATCAAGTTCAAAATAATTTTCCTAGAAAGTTTTTATAAAGTTCTACTTTTGAGATTTTTTTCATATTTTTAAAACTTATGGTTCAAAAGTTAGAGGGGGGGGGGGGGGGACGCATATTTTTTTACTTCTGGAGCGATTATTTCCGAAAATATTTACATTATCGAAAAATTATTTTAGAAAACCCCTATTCATTTTTAAAAACCTATCCAATAATATATCACACGTTAGGGTTGAAATGAAAAAAAAAAATCACTCCCCACTTTACGTATAGGGGAGGTACCCTAATAAAAAAAAAAATTCCACTTTTTATTTTACCACTTTGTCGGCGTGATTGATATACATATTAGTACCAAATTTCAGCTTTCTAGTGCTAACGGTCACTGAGATTATCCGCGGACGGACGGACGGACGGACGGGCAGACATGGCGAAACTATAAGGGTTCCTAGTTGACTACGGAACCCTAAAAAAATGTACGACAACTATATAGCTAAACGCATTTTGTGCCTAAAATTACAAAAATCTCCCAAAAACTTGTTCCTTCCAAACAGTTATCTGCAACTTTGTGGTCGGTGACGTCACAGTCCTCACACTTTTTGTATGGGGCGTTTTGACGCGCGGCGCAGACGCCTAACGTATTTTCACATTTTTGACGTTTCAGGGCTATCATACATAGTAGGTTTATTAGAGACATTTTAATCTACAGGGAAATATAATCGAATGACGTCTTCCAAAAAAATCATGCATATTCCTAATTATGAACCCGATTGTACTATCGGGTTCAGAATTGCATGGCCAATTTATGAATGAATTCATTGATAAATTGACCATGCAATTTTGAACCTGATGGTACATGACGGCAAAACTACAGAGAAGTTACTAAACCTAGATACTATAGGTAGTGTTCATAAATACGTTACGTATTGGTATTTTGGAATAGTAATTTCATTTCATTTATTTCTATGTCTTAATATTATGTATATTTTATTTTATTTTTTTAGGTCTAATTGTGTGTTATTTCATTTTTATCTGAAATAAACGAATTTAGATTTTTTTGATATTTTTTTACTGTGAGGCTAAGCTTTATCATATCATACACTCAAGGACTTTAAATAAAACACGGTATTAGGAAACTAAGAGCCATAAAATGATGGTAAAGTAAGTATGAAGTAGTGAGCACGGACTGACCTGCGAGTATTTGTTCGTGTTGTGGTGCGCCGCGTTGTGAGCCGACGTGATGAGCTGCGTGGCGCTCGACGCGGCGTGCCGGGCGGTTTCCTAAACCAAACACATCATTTTTAACACAGTTGCTCAAAAAAGTGCTTTTTTAACACTGTTGCTCAAAAAAGTGCTTTTTTAACACAGTTGCTCAAAAAAGTGCTTTTTTAACACAGTTAAAAAAGTGCTTTTTTAACACAGTTGCTCAAAAAAGCGCTTTTTTAACACAGTTACTTAAAAAAGTGCTTTTCTTGTAGTAGTTTATGGTTTATATGGTTTCGATTTCTCGCACTAGCGCTTTTTATTTTCCGGCCAATTACGGCTCAGGATTCATGATCACCGCGCCGCGCCGCACTGCGCGAGAGCGTTCGGATATATAGTACTAAGGTAACCTCAAATCAAAGTGACTAATTGTCCTTCTTGTAATTTTTTCGCAACTGTATTAAAAAACGTTCGATACACGAACGGAATGTCATTCTTCACTCCGTCCTGAGTTTTGCCTCTCGCCTACGGCTTGTGCCAAAATGTCTCGGTACTCGTGGAATAATGACATCCTTTCCGACCTAGTATCGATTATGTACTATTATTTCTTCCTAAGTTATGTTATTTTTAGTGCGATAGCGTAGGGAAATCTGAAACTATATTAGATACAAAACAACTACCGTAGTTTTTTTTTTTTTTTCAAAAACGATTTTGATATGATCAAAATGTTTGTTAAGTGAGTTACTTAAATATTAAAAAAACGTTGTATTTAATGAGGATCTCAATTAATTTAACCGAGGAAAAAGTTTGCCTCTGCCGTTTGCCAAATTTAATATAACAGATCAGTGCAAAGTGGAATAAATTAGACCGCTGTCTGTCTGTCACCAGGCTGTATCTCATGAACCGTGATAATTAGACAATTGAAATGTTCACAGATGATGTATTCTGTTGCCGCTATAACAATAAATACTAAAAAAACTGAATAAAATAAATATATAAGGGGGCTCCCATAAAACAGACATGATTTTTTGCCGTTTTTATAGATAACTAGCTTTTGCCCGCGGCTTCGCTCGCGTTAAATTCGGGGTAACAAACCATACAAACTTCCACCCCCCATTTTAGGGAAGTGGGTGGTTAGAAAGAGACAAAAAGTAGCCTATGTCACTCTCCATCCCTTCAACTATCTCCGCTTAAAAAATCACGTCAATTCGTCGCCCCGTTTTGCCGTGAAAGACGGGCAAACAAACAAACACACACATACACTCCCATTTATAATATTAGTATGGATGGTAGGGAACCCTTCGTGCGCGAGTCCGACTCGCACTTGGCCATGGTATTTACCTGCAGACGAGCCATTTGCGAGCTGACGATGTCCTGCCCCTGAGCATAGTCCACGGTGATGTACCGAAGCTCCTCGGCCGCCTTGCGGAGGTTGTCTTGCTTCTCGCGATCCTTCGAACAAACATATTGGTGTGACACATAAATAAATAATAATAGTTGGGGGACAATCTTACACAAATCAACCTAGTCCCAAGCTAAGCAAAGCTTGTACTATGGGTACTAGGTGACGAAATACATACTTCTATATATATACACCGTGGGCTGGAAGAACCCGACAGATCTTAACCACGAATTTCTAAGACCAAAAGAAGGAAAAAATATTATGTGACTTTAGGTCAATTTCGCAAAAAAAATTTTTTTTTTCCTTTTTTTAATGTTTATTGCACATGAAAAGCAAATGTTATTAATAAAATTATCGCCTAAAACAAATTGGTACATTTTTTTTGCAAAAAATGAGTTTCTGCGAAGTTTTCCTTGTCACTTTGATATCTGTCGATAAGGACGTGTAAACTATGTCCAATAGTGGCAACAACGCCATTAGAAAGGCGTTTTGTGATGAGTTATAATAAAAAGTGTATTTTTTTTATTGGTATTAACTCTGAAACTAGGCGTATTCCAGAAAAGTTTATAGGACATTTTAGTATCTAAATATGATCAGGAATACACTGTTAAAACGTGTCTAGTTATATAGGCCCACGGTGTTTATATATATATAGATAAATATATACTTAGATACATAGACAATACCCATAACTTAAGAACAAATATTCGTGATAAACACTCAAATAAATTTTTATTCCCTAACCAAAGTTTTTTTTATTTAGCTAGAAGAATACAGAGTTAAAATTAAATGTTAACCTTTTTTTTTTAATTTAAGCTCTAATTACGCACAGTTGCATACACTGCTCTATCTACACACATATTAAAAATCCTAAATGAAGTGTTCGGAAACCATTAGAAAGACCGCCATTGCACCGCCATGGCCAACTCGATTGTGCCGGCGGTCGGGCGGGCGCGTGCCGGCGGTCGGGGAGGAGGGCAGATTTTCATTACGTTACCGTAGGTAATGCATTTTCATACGTTTTTACCACACTGTCACAGATAATACACTGATGTTACGTTACTGGTTGCAATAATGGTGGTTACATACGGTTTCCAAACGCGGAATAGAGGATTTATGATATTGGTGTAGATGAAACATATTGTCGATTGTCGATCAACTACCTATGCGAGGGGTGATCAGAAGGCTGGGGCATACTTTGCCCAGCGCATCGGTATTGCCGTCCAATGCGGTAATGCCGCCAGCGTTCTGGGCACCTTACCGGTCAGATCCGATTTGTATATGTAGTTTATATGTGGTTTTTTTTAATGGTAATCTATACTGTTTTAAACCTATATCATCTGGTCATTTTGTTTTGTCAGAGTTTTAGTTTTCCAACGAGAGACAACAAATTATTAGCCATATCATACATAATTTATGTAGTTACCTGAGGTGACGTGGCACACTGACGAGCGGCCTCCACCATCCTAGCCGTAGCATCGGCCAGGAGCTTGGCCGCCGCCAGCAACTTGCGCTGGGCGTCCGACGGCTGCTTCTCGGCTTCCGTCTGGACAAACATTACGTTTATTAGAAACTCTTAATGATTTGAAGAATGTTTCATAAAGAAAGGAGACGTATTACTATGTTCATTTCGTTTTTAGAAATTATTTATAATCATTTAGAGTTAAGCTTAGTTCACACTCACTAACTGACGCTACACGCTACGTCTAACCTCAGACCACGGCCTAAGCCTAATGGTCCCCCACCTTGATGTTAGTGCTTATTATTTATTTATTCACTAGCGACCCGCCCCGGCTTCGCACGGGATTAAAAATGGCAATTGTGGGTTACCCCTAAGAGATAGACATATACCATCACGGACTTTTTTATAGACCTTTTTAAGGTGTACAATACTGTCTCTGATCTATCTTGTAGGGTTGAGCCAGCGTTTGCAATATATGCGCAAAAAATGTATTTATTTACGACATCATATTAGAAACCTCTAAAATTATCATTGTTTCTCTACTATATTATACATATAAACCTTCCTTTTGAATCACTCTGTCTATTAAAAAAAACCGCATCAAAATCCGTTGCGTAGTTTTAAAGATCTAAGCATACATAGGGACAAACAGCGGAAAGCGACTTTGTTTTATACTATGTTGTAGTGATTATATAGTGATGGGATGCGTGGCTTGGCGCAAGAGTCTCGCCTGGCGAATCATTTCTGCCGGATCCTGAGCTTCCACCACACGCTCGCTAATATCACGTTACACGCTAAGTCTAACCATAAAGTAAGTATATGATAGAGGGCCCATGCCTTGTTACAAAATGCGACCGCCTAAAGAACTATCAGCACTAGATGGCGTTACTGAAAATTCACTGTTTACATCTCTCGATTAGAGATGGCGTTACACGTCACAGAGAAGCCATAATACTTGCCATGGCTACCAACGACATCTACACGTCTTTATGTAAAAGTTCCCTAGATGAAAATCCTTCAACAATACTATTAATTAATAGATGTCGCTTTACAGTAGAAATATTGAGTAAATTGTATTTTTTTTTTTTTTTTTTTTTTTTTTATATATGTAAATCAAATATGAACCCAACGGGCGTCTCCGAAAGTTGTCTGCCGAGCTATGCTACATATATAGCACTCGCGAACAAGATACTATATTATTAAGTAAGTAAACAATTAATTATCTACAAACCCTGCAATGAAACAAAAGTAAGAGATAATTTTTTCGATACATTAGGCCACGTGTGTAGCAAGGTAAAAAACAAAAAATAAAAACATTAAAATTGTCTGTGATAAGGTTTGAACTCCGGACCTTCGACTCATAAGTACATATGTTTATCCGCTACACTACGAGGTCTTTAAATTTAAGATGCAAATTGTTAACCACTTCCCTACATTCAAATATTAACCTACAACTGATTTGCGAATGACAAGACGTTGAGTAAGTTTTGTGCGTTGTTGCCAATTCGGCCGCCTGCGTCACAGCAAGCTGACAACGTCGCGTCAGGCCTTGGTAACGCGCGAGCTCTGTTAGTTACCTACCTACGCGTCGCGAACCGTCGGGCGCTGAGCTGAAATTCGACTTCCACGTGTGCGTGTCGCGCGACTCGCGCGTAAACACAAGGAAATCGGCTTAATATGTAATCACAATTTTGTCTTCACTGTGGTCTTCAAGGCACCGCGTCTTTTTATTTTATATGTCTATAGTATACCGTTTCATCCTCATGGATGCCTATATCTAGTTTCAATACTACTAATTATTTTTTTATTTTTGACGTAATCATTACTGTCAAATTACTGACTCAATTATGAATTGTACTCTAAGTAGGTACCTACCTTCAGATCAGACCGCGAATCGGTAACAAATTTCTGAACTATTTGCTCATAGAAATTTGTCGCTGACTCGCGGTCTGATCTGAAGGTAGGGTCAACCAATTTGATTCAGTCCTAGGCCACTCTAGAACCTAGTCACAATAGCTAGTTTTGTAGCGAATAGGTTACGTTTATACGTATCCAAGGGCAACAGTCATTACGACAAAGTTCTTTTTGGTTTTCTGTACCTACTTAGAGTAGAATTCGTAATTGAGTGCAGTGGCGGTACCTTAAAACTTGTAAAGTGGTTAAAGGATGGTATATAATAAAACCTTATCTTATTAACTTCAACAATAGCGTAAAATAAGTACCTATAGATTAAAAAAAAACATTTAATGAAGATGCGATGGTGATGTGGTGGTGATATTTAGTAAAATTACTATATTTAACAGCCTCCTAGCCCAGTCGATGTTTAGCCTATAAATAATGGAGGCAGTAGACAGAAAGCAGAAAGTCAGCGGGGCGATTTTTGAAATTGGAGCACTCGAATGTGACATTTAAAACTGAATAAAACGAAGAAATTATGCTTTAAAAATAACAGCGATAGTAATTTAAAGTCATGATTATTTATACTATTAATTTTGTGTGCGATTATATTTCAGGTTAAATTCTTTGAATTCGAGCGCTCGAATGTCAAAAATCAGCCCCCTGGTTCGAATCCTGGTAAAGGCATTTATTTGTGTGTTTGATCTGTGACAAATACACAAATATTTGTACCTGAGTTTTGGATGTTTTCGATGTATTTAAGTATTTATCTATATATATGTATCTATTATATAATTATATCGTCGTCTAGTACACACAAGCCTTAAATATTGATTACTTTACGTACGGACGATTTTTGTAAGATTGTACTGTAATATTTATTATTATTATTACCTAGCCGAATTAAATTATTAAGTACAGTCAGCTGTAAAAATATGGGTGTACTCATCTTACTCAAAAATATGTCCCATAGTATCTTATTCCGTTGTAATAAAGTGCATAGTACCATATTTATGAGACGATTTTTTCGATACGTATTTTTGCAGCTGACTGTACATAATTTTCATTGAAAATTCGAATAATTTTTGTTTTTGTTGACCAAAAAGTATTTTTGGTAGATTTATTTTAGTGACATCTATGAGCTTTTATTATTAAAGAAACTAGCTATATAAAGTGTGACTTCGAGATCTGTAAAATTATGAGAAACTACAATAGATGGCGCTTAAACTAAAAATGCGATTTTACGTGGAATTGTTTTTTTCTTAGGTTTAATCAGTTATTTTTAATTGGTTTTGTTGTAATCCGTTTTGGTAATATAATGACGTAGTTTTAGATAACTAGGTACTAGATTTAAAATAGCATAAAAAATGATTACGAGCCAGTGGTACTCTGAGCAACATCTATTGAAGAACATTGGAACAAAACGAGCGATGTTCCTAGTGAAATATCTATTTAATCTAATTAATCTATGGTCTAACTACAGACCACGGCCTTAGCCTAATGTCTCCCACCTTAATGTTAGTGATGAGATGCGCCGTGGCTTGGCCCAAGAGTCTCGCCTGGCGAACCATCTCAGCAGGGTCATGAGCTTCCACCACACGCTCACTGGCCGTCATCACAGTCTCCACTGAACGCTCGGTCACGCTCGGTTGGGCACGACGGTCTGTTGACAAAAATGGGCGTCAGAACTATTTGAAAAGGGAAATTTTCGGAAAATTTTCCTATTTCAAACCATTTTAAAACACGGCAAACAATCATACAGCAGCAGTCACCGTAGCCTATGGATGCCTAAAACGGCAGGGGTGTTACATGCATAAAATTAATCAATACCCTATTTTTATGAGCCCTTGAGACTCTCAAAGATTATTATTTGATATAAATAAATAAATACATAAGATTATTAAGCGTATTCTGATCTGCAGTTAATAAATAAATATTCACAACATAATGCAGCATATTCTTAGAGGCTACGTCATTCTTTGGACGTCAAAGAGCGGAAAGCGATTTTTGTAAAAGCGAGTTAGAAGTTTGCGACGTCTTTAGGTATTTAGCATACGGTCATATTATAACGTTATTATTTAAAATAAACTTGTTAATTCCTCATTAAGGTAGTTGTTCGAGTAGTTATGGAAACTATTTTCAATTTTTTTTCTTATTACGAGTTAACTTTTAATAGTGAAATGTTTATTATTATTTTGTTTTACTGTTAAGAAATACAGGAAACTATAGTTCTATATAGTTAAATTAGCTTTTAGACAATTTACAGATATGTTTTTATAAGACTTTAATAATATTTAAAAAAAAATATTACAAACGTTACCTGTGTGGCAATGCTGCAGCAGTCTCTCCAGCTCTTCAGAAACCCTGCGAGCGGCAGCAGTCAGTTGTTCCACGTTTTGCGGCGCGGCGCCCTCGGCCGCGCGGCAACTGTCGACCAGTTTCTCGACCGCTCGGGCGACCAGTCGCGCGGCCGACGTGAGTTGCTCGCGGCATTGCGGGTTGTGAAGCGTTGGAGCTACCACCTGGATGACGATAAATAGGAAATAAAGCATGTTAAATAATGTCTTTTTTTTTAGCATCCTTACTAAAGGTGCGACCACACCGCTACTTAAAATACGGCTACGTTACGGAATCGCAGTGACGCATCGTATGCGCACCGTTTTAATCGCATCCCCCCACACCGCGGCTTAAAATACGGCGACGTTACGGAATCGCAGTGATGCATTGTATCCGTACCGTTTTTATCGCATGCCCTCCACACCTCCGCTGCTCGTAATACGGTTTGGAAGGTTCGCGTCAGCGTTCGCGATAAAAACGGTATGGATACGATGCGTCACTGCGATTCCGTAGCGTCACCGTATTTTAAGCAGCGGTGTGGTCGCACCTTAATGCATACTCTAATTTTCAACTGCAATTTGCAACGCACATTACTATAGCATGATCTAATTAAATGTATAAGCATTATCATAAAAAATACTGAATCTATAAAAGAGTTTAAAGATTAAAAGACCAAATAGCAGTTTCTTTTTTTATACAATGTCTGAATATGCAATACGTGACGTCATTGGTTGTAGGCATTTTATTTTGCAGCATTTACCTAGACTAGATGCTACAACTTTGACTCTTATTTCTGGCAATGTACTGCTCTAATGCAATTGGTCGCATATAAACATTTGAACGTCATCAAATAGCATAGATTTAGATCAAAATCAATACGCAAGTACACGTAATTATATCGCGGAACAGTAAAGCGATAATAATTTCATAATTTAGTTTTAGCATTCAACGATGCTTACCTTAGCGCAGGCCACCAGTTGGCTCGTGGCGAGCGCGCAATGCGTGGCGGCCGCTATGATGCTGTTCTGCAGCGGCTGGTCGTCGCGGCACTGAGCGGCGACATTTTTGGCTTTTAGAACTAAAGCCGCTGTCGTGTTGGCCACAGCCTTAGCCAGCGATAGGAGGATGTCCTGGGGAAGAAGCGAGGTGTTGACAGTTATTTGAGTATAAGTAATGTACTGATTTAAACACACGATTTTCACTCATTATTTACGATAACCTGAATTGTAAGGCACAAATTGGCTTTTTGCGTGTTTTAGTAAGTAACTAAAAATATACTTTACTTAACTAATGCATGAACAAAATCCTCTACAACAGAATATACAATATAACATGTTTTGTTTGATCTACGAAAGAAACTAACACCAAGTGTGCTAAATTTGTATTCTTTCAACCATGTCATTTGACACCTCTGGAGTTGCAGGCCTCCATAGGCTGCGCTAACTGCTTACTATCAGGCGGGTCGTATGCTTGTTTACCACCGTCGTGGTGTAATTATATATATATAGGGTGGGGCCTGTAACTAAAGCAAAAAATTAAAACGTAGATTCTAGTCCTCAAACTAGACAACTTTTGTGTAGCAAAAACTTATATAGATGTCATATACAAAGGAAAAAGTGACCTAGGCCTCCGGTGCCCAGGGCTGGGATCGAACCAGCGTCTTCTGCATTCGCGGCAGACGCCTTTACCACTCGGCCACCCGGGTCACAGCTGCACCGGTCGAATTTTCCCGTGTATATGCAATCTTTGTAAATGCTCAGGCGCATTTTAGCCAATCATCTAAGCATTTACAAAGATTGCATATACACGGGAAAATTCGACCGGTGCAGCTGTGACCCGGGTGGCCGAGTGGTAAAGGCGTCTGCCGCGAATGCAGAAGACGCTGGTTCGATCCCAGCCCTGGGCACCGGAGGCCTAGGTCACTTTTTCCTTTGTATATGACATCTATATAAGTTTATGATTTATATAGTAGTGTATCTACTTAAAATAAACAAATCAAAATATTTATTAAAAATAATTTGATTTGTTCTTCAGTTGTTTTGTGTAGCAACTTTTTAAAATCATAAAGTTTTTAGATTGTAATTTTTTCAAACAAAGTAAATAGTATTTTCAATGTACTTAAAACTCCGTCTAATTGACATCGCCTGTCAGTCTAGTCACTCTACAGACATAATCAATTTCATAGTACATTGCGTGTTCGAATTAACTTTAAAATGTAATAAAATTCAAACCGCAAGTTTTTTTTCAAAGTCGTCAAACAAACGTTGCGTAGTTTGAGGAGAATAATGTACATTTTAATTTTTTGCTTTAGTTACAGGCCCCACCGTGTATATATATCATTCTGATTTCAAATACACCAGGGTCGCGATTCGACATGCCAAACTGTGAGACGTGGATGTCACACTTGTATCGCTAGTGGATAGAGTGATATCCATCTGTCCACACCTAACTGTCAAGCTGTCAGTAGGTATCGCTAGAGGGGGTTTGTCTATGGCTATGGCCACCATTTTAGATATCACTCTTGAGTGATTCCACCTCAAACCTCAACTGTCACAAAAGGTTGATATCATAGTTGTCTCGCAAGCGACTGTCAGTTATGCCATGTCGAACCGAGCCCTAACTGCGTAACAACTGAAGTGAACCTGAATCCCAAATCAAATTCGTCAAATTTCGTATCAGTTTTTTTTTTTTTTTTTTATACCACGACGGTGGCAAACAAGCATACGGCCCGCCTGATGGTAAGCAGCTACCGTAACCTATGGACGCCTGTAACTCCAAAGGAGTCACATGCGCGTTGCCGACCCTTTACAAAAAGGAGGATTCACTGAGTTTGCGAAACTATCTCGAAACATTATTCTACAAGTATTGTATAAGGTTGAACTACACACATACTGCTATCGTTTTATTCGTATTACTTACTAAAGTGTGCTTATATACTTACTCAGCCTTATCTTGTGTCGAGACGAATTTTCCTCTAATATACAGTGTGGAAAGATAAGTCGGGCCCTGGAGGGAAACTACCTTAAAACGTTGAGATAGCTCAATTCGCTGAAAGGAAACATTCTTTAATTTTTTTAAAGGGACATAACTGCATGTACAATATTTTGGAAAATAGTACAGTTTACAAAAAAACTATTTATTTTGTAATTTTTGCCATAAATAATTTTTATGACAATTGATGCCAATCGATGCTATTTCCAACAAGGATAACAACTTCTTAATACCAACCAAGTTTAGGGCACAAGAGAACCCATAAATAATATTAAAAATATTTTTCATACAATTAGTATGGAAAAAAGTGAAAATTAAGAAAAAATCTGTGAATGCAGTTTTAGTTTTTAGGAAAAATAAAAGAATGTTTCCTTTCAGCGAATTGAGCTATCCCAACGTTTTAAGGTAGTTTCCCTCCAGGGCCCGACTTATCTTTCCACACTGTATTTACCTACCTACAAGTCAACCTATTTACCGCTACCACTATTTTATATAACTTGCAAGTAAACTTTTCAGGCCCTGTAGCCAAGAAGACAGTCGTTTGCAGAAGACGAAACGAAACGCTACATGCTCTCGCTCACTCTTAATTACTGCGATCGAGAAACGCGACAGCGTTTCGATTCGTTTTCTGCAAACGATTGTCATCTTGGCTACGCCCTGGAATGCACTAAGACCCCTCTCAAGCTGTAACTAGTTCTTTACGAGCGGAGCGGTCAAAGGGTTAACTATTAAATTTATTTTTGCAAATAGCTCCTTACAACTTGATTCAGACAATTGGCAAGAAGTTGTTACAGCTGATTTAGATATGAATTGGTAGGTTTAGCATTAGCTGGCCACAGCCAGACGAGCGTAATTTTTGAGTTGTGAGCCGAGCGTAATAGGGAAGATGCAGCGTTAACATTTACCATTATTTTGTAATCAAAATGATGAAAAAACATAAAATAATAGCTATTAAAACGTTTTTACTTTATTGTATACTAATTTCAAACAATAATTACGATTTGAAGTAATGTGAAACGGAACGTATTTTAATCCACCAATCATCGTCTGGTGACGTCACTCCTGTTTTGACAACTATGGATGGTATAGTAAAAGATGACAATCTCTTAATATGGCGGAATTTAACGCCTATTGACGGACACTTTTGCAACATAGAGATTGTCATCCTTACCTTACCATCCATAGAACCAAGGATGAACAAATACTACGACTATGGCGAGTGACACTGACAGACATGAGTGACGTCACAGGAACTGTAGATCTGTTTAGGCGCGAAAATTTAAATTGCCAGTTTGTAACAGCAATTTTTTACTATACTATAAGTTATAGTATTCTCATTGTTTAATACACTCGTAGTCTATTCTACGTGTAATTCTTTCAAATTAAAGCATAAATGCAAATATTGCATCTTGCCTATTTCGGTCGCGTAATTTCTGCTAAAGCCTGACCAGAAATATATGATCACGCGCCATGTTGCGGAATTACATTGGAACTAATTTCTTACACTGGCAATTATTTTAATGACAGAATGATATGCATGTGTGAATGCTGTCACTGTTGTCAAGTGTCATTGATGCGGTTTATTTGAATATTAAATAATACACGCCAAAAATATCCCAAAATTATCCATAGTCAAGAGCGAAACATTGTAAATAGTGTATAATAAACTGCTGTAAATAATACGCTCGGGAAATGAAACTATTTCGCTGTGAAACATTTTTAAATTAACATTACACCTGACAGGTAAACAAATCAAGATGTCACTATACCATAGTGAAAAATACGCTCTATGACTGTTGCCATATAAATGAGAATAATAGCGCCCTCTTCACAATAATAATATATTTCTGGTCAGGCTTTACATACAAATGAGGGGCAACTCATTTTGCGTCGCCGTGTGGCAAAATAGGGCTTCTGTGTGAAACCGAATGGAGCAGAAACTACGCGGCTCACAACTCGAAAAATGACGCTCGTACGGCCTCACTCTTATGCTATTGATGCATAAAAACTTACTTAAAGATAAATCTAGCGTAACTACTTAAATTTGACTTTAACACTTTCGCAACCGGGCAAAATTTTGAACAATACCCCACAAACCGACAGAACCCGCCAGGCGGGCTAACTAGTGCAACTGAATGCTGCACGCCGCGCGCCCGGCATCTGAGCAAACATTACGAGTGCCTACCAGGCGGGTTCTTGGTTGCGGAAGTGTTAACTGCCTCCTAGCCCTGTTTGTAGGACCCTGCCTACGAAGCAGGAGGTTCCAGGTTCAAATCCTGGTAAGGGCATTTATTTGTGTGTTTATCACAGATATTTGTTCCTGATTTATGGATGTTTTCTATGTATTTAAGTATTTATACATAGACATCATTTATTGGTAATAACTCATTACACCATATGATATTTTTTTTGTTTGAATGAATATACTTCACAGTTGGTTCCATTGTTAAACCAGGTCAGGATCTGTTGATGGGATCCTGGAGAAATCTAGGTAACTCTTCAACTATTATAGGCACACCTATAGTTATTTGAGTATTTTTTACAGCAGCTCGAGCATTTGCTGTTGGAAAGGTGGATGCTAAGTGAAGTCGGTTCTTTTTTGTTTAAAATTATTGAGCTTACCGTGGGACTAGGTCGATTTGTGTAAGATTGTCCCATAATATTTATTTATTTATCTAATTTACGCAGTTACGTTATATTTATCTTTAAAGTATGCTTACTTTATAATATAAACCTCGATGCATCACCAACCAACTTAGTTAAGTTGTAAGTAGTACTATGTTTTTGATTTTACCACTAGCTATGTGGCTTTCTATTCCTAGTTTTATTAGCAAGGATGTCTTTTTAGTTATTTTCGTAAGGGTAGTTAGTACGTAGGTACTCAATGTGATCATTTACAAAATATTTTCGTTACGACTTCCATAATTTCATACTTATCTAGCATTTGAAATCTATGTGATACGATTCAGTGTTTTCTGTATACATAATTATACAGTAAATTAATAATAACTCAATGGAAAAAAGCTATTTGTGTCACCTCAATCTCTTATTTCTAAAAAAAAATTGTGCAAATAATCTGTAAGTACAAAATAATATGGACAAAAGACTTTTGTCCATATATTTATATATTCAATTATTTTTGTCACTACATTTACTTGTGCTTCAGACAGTTAGTGTAAAATAAAACCAAGGTTCTAGATCAAGCAAATGTATTAACAAAAATAATTCAAAATGGCGCATGCGTGCTACAAAAAAACATAACCATCACCGTCGGATGACCGCTTTAAAAAGGGTAAGGTAAAATTAATACTAAAATTCTAATTTATTATTCATATTTTGGCTCTTAAAGCTTAGAATATGTTCTGACGAGATTAAAGTGCTAAATAGATAGTATTCAATAATGAGGATATCATAAAATAATTATATTATATTCATAGACATATAAAATAAGAAGACGCGGTGCCGTGAAGGCCGTAGTGAAGACACAATTGTGATTCATAATAAGCCGATTTCCTCGTGTTTACGCGCGACACGCACACATATACAATTCGTGGACGAGCGGTGATTGGTTCAAACGACAAAAGTGAGTGTGTGTGCACGAGACCGCGGCTTATTATGGAATCACAGTTCTATCTTCGTGGGACCACGTCTTCCTATTTTATATGTCTATAGTTATATTTATGGGAAATTGATGTCTGTGACTAAAAAAATATTAGACTGCGTATTGACAATTACTTCGACAACTATACATTGACGATCAAATTCTAATATGTATATGACGTTCTGATAATATGTTGGTATCAAAAATATATACAAATTGTATAATGCTAGTCAACTTACCAGTTTTAAAGCGGTCAACAAAATAAAATAAAAACTATTCTAACAGTTATAAACGTGACCATTACCATTAATGTTGTGAATGTAATTAATGTAAAATAAAATATAAAAATAACTGTCAACGCTATACAGGGTAAAACAAACTTAATAAGTAACAAAAATAAATTATAACAATGTAAAATAGCTACAAAAGAAACAATGCTTGAAAAACCAAATAAAGTATTAATTTCGAAACTGTGGCACTGTACAATTTTTTACCCTTTGACCGAAAAGCATCGGATGGAAAAATCATGCGATGCAACTCGATTATATTTAGGACGTGATATCACGCGCTGGCGCTGACGGCACGACTTTCCGTGCGCGTGATTTGACGTCTTTGGCGGTCAAAGGTTTTATAAAAAACGCCAAATTTTGGTCAATCCGAAATGCTTTGAGAAACTAAAAAGCGCACAATAGGCAAAATTTTTAAGTTGTTCGGTCACGTCTGAAAATATGTATACATTTAACGCGACAAAAACATGTATCCAAGACTTTACCCCTTGGTAATGGAGTCGTGACTACATATTTGTGTCACATTAAATGTATCCATATTTTCAGACGTGACTGTAGACTTCACTTTAAAAAAAAATATTTAAAAAAAGTTGTGTAACTTTAGACAAAATAGCCAAATAGGCAATTTACATTGACGACAATATGTCATAATTCTGACCAAAATAACACCAATGAGTTACTACCACCACCAACCAATAAATGCATTTTAAGTAATTTAAGTTATAAGTCTGATTAGTTACCGTATGACTAGGGTTAAGTACCATTTTAAAACGTTATATTAAGGTAAATTAATTATTAACTTTATAATATTTAGAATTTCAGTAACTCATAGATGTCACATTGTATTTCACATAAAACCAAAAACAATAATGATAATTTTGTTAAATAATACCAAATAGTACTTGTAAATGCCAATAACCATCTTAATGAATTAAATATAATTTGTAACAAATTGTAAAGACTAGATTAGTTAAGCACTGTAAAATAATGTTAACAAAAATATAAAATAACAATAAAAATCAGGTAAATAATGGCTCGTGTATGGCAAGACATAAGTCTCTCAAAAGAAAAAAATATACACTGTCGATGAAGGAACTCTGTACCTACGTCTTGTCACAAGGCCGAACAAAATAATAAATTAATAACTTAAAAAACAATCTGTGGTACTGATTTTTTAAATTAAAACACATCTCAATTTGGTGAAACTGAATTAGCATATAAAGTCAAAAGGTTTTCAGTCTTTATTTTATACGTGTACCAGTGTACCTGCGCTTTTTGCCGGATGACAATTTACCTTTACTTCAGTAAAAGTATTACATGTCTTTTTTTTAGTTAATAAATTATCATTTTCAAAACTGTGGCAGTGTATAATTTTTAACCTTTCGACCGCCAAGGATCGGATGGAAAAACCGTGCGATGCAATTCTATTATATTTAGGACGTGATATCACGCGCTGGCGATGATGGCACGACTTTCCGTACGCGTGATTTGTCAAAGGGTTAATAAAAACGCCAAATTTTGGTCAAATCGAATTGCCTTGAGAAACTAGAAAGTGCACAATACGCAATTTTTTTAAGTTGTTGTTATATGGATACATTTAATGTGACAAAAACATTAATACCATAATTTTTAAGAAAAAAAACCGACTTCAATGGGGGTAGCCGGTGAAGGATTATTGTAGATAGATGGTGCACTTAGATTCCATACAATGAAATAACTTGCTTAAAAAACGCAGCGGAGAGGACCAATCGCCAAACGTGAACTATGCGTCGTTGAAGAGTTCCGTTCTGATTATCATCAACAGTTCCACTTCATCAAATGTCACTCTTTTGAATGAAAATGCTTGATTTGTTGATAAAAATACAAAAGTCACTTTATGTATGCCTTTAAGATTTGAGGAATTCCCTCGATTCCTCGTGGAACTCATCATCAGAACTTGAGCTTGACGAAAATTGGTCCTGACAATCTAACTTGCTTAACAAACATAGCGAAGAGGAAGAATCGCCAAACATGAACTATGCGTCGTTGAAGAGTTCCGTTCTGTTCATCATCAGCAGTTCCACTTCATCAAATGTCACTCTTTTGAATGAAAATGCTTGATTTGTTGATAAAAATACAAAAGTCACTATGTGTAAGCCCTTAAGATTTGAGGAGTTCCCTCGATTCTTCATGGATCCCATCATCAGAACTTGAGCTGGACGAACATTTGTTCTGACAATTAAACTTGCTAAACAAACACAGCGAAGAGGACGAATCGCCAAACGTGAACTATGCGTCGTTGAAGAGTTCCGTTCTGATCATCATCAGCAGTTCTACTTCATCCAATGTCACTGTTTTGAATGAAAATGATGGTTTTGTTGATAAAAATATAAAAATCACTATATGTATGCCTTTAAGATTTGAGGAGTTCCCTCGATTCCTCATGGATCCCATCATCAGAACTGCGTTTTGACAAAAACGGGACCAATCTGTATATATATACTTACAATCAAAAAAAGAATTTTCAAAATCGGTTCAGACATGACGGAGTTATGGAGTAACAAACATAAAAAAAAAAAAAAAAAAAAAAAAAAAAAACATACACGCCGAATTGAGAACCTCCTCTTTTCAAATCTTGAAGTCGGTTAATAAATAAATAAATAAAATACCACAATCTGTTTTATTGATAAAGTCTAATTCCCCTTTTGTTCGCCCATGTGACGGTCTTGGCACTTTTCAACAAACAGTCTATACTACTTTGTCATGCTAAAATATATCTTATAACTACGTCATTTTGGGTCTTTTTCCTTATACTTTTGTCTTTTATTGATAATTAGTTCTTGAGCCAAGAGAAGCTTGAAACATGCAGCTCGTGAAAAGTAAAAGGAAAACGACATTAGCTGTCGGTAGAATCAGCAAAGAAAACTCCTCATTTTGTGAATGGTAGTGATAAAATTGATGAGAAATTGGTAACAAATATGATGTTGAATATTAGTCCTGTAGTTTAAACAGTAATAAGACATAAATGATAAAAAATGAACTAATCCATAAGTTTCGATTATCCAAGTATTTATCTCATTACTGATTAATTGACTATACATAGGTCAAAAACACAAGGTTAGGCGTTTTTTTTTTGCTGATCCAAAAACAAAAGGGATTTAAAGCATAATTACAGCTAAAAAAAACAATGCTATTCAAAATTGTCATGAATTGTACAGAGATTCGGTGACTATGATTATTTCCTATTGTGAAATAAAGACGTCATTATAGATGATTACTAAATACTTTAAATTTTCGAACAAATAGGATGATAGATAAAATCAGTCATAAATGTTCATAACTACATTTTAGTAGCTATGGCATTTATTTTAATCAAGATAAATATTTACCCCAAATACCATTCATACTGGGCCGCGATTCGACATGGCATAACTGACAGTCGCTATGGCATAACTGACAGTCGCTATGGCATAACTGACAGTCGCTTGCGAGACAACAATGATATCACACTTTTGTGACAGTTGAAATTGGGGTGCAATCACTCAAGAGTGATATCTAAAATGGTGGCCATAGCCATAGACAAAACGCTCTAGCGAGACCTACTGCAGCTTGACAGTTACGTGTGGACACGTGGACAGGATGGATATCACTCTATCCATTAGCGATACAAGTGTGACATCCACGTTTCACAGTTTGGCATGTCGAATCTTGGCCCTGATCTTTACTTTCAGTTCTTATATTTCATCCACTATTTACTGGTTAACTCAAAACATTTCTCTTCATCACCCGTCTTCTCACACACATCTTTAGAAACGAAACACTGCACCAGCAATGCAAAAAACGCCGCTATGAGTGCCAAAAACAATAATATATTCAACCAATTCTCTTTCCAAATAGTCTTTAACTCCAACTCCAGACAAACACATTTCGGGCAGCATTTCTGCTGAGTCCTAGGACATTTCCTTTTGCAATATTGACAAAAACCTTTCAAGAAATCTGTAGTTGTATTCCGAAATGAGGGATTATAGAAAATGCGTATTTCTGTTTTGGGTTTTATGTCACTGTCTAATTCGACAGTAGTTTTGCGATCACGCATCTCTGTCGTGTAGTATTTCTCGCTCTTTTTAACAAAAGTTTCGAAATCGTCTCTTTTGAGATTGATTTCGTTTTTAGTGAAGCTGGCTTCGGCTTTTTCCATGAACGTTTCTGTTGTAGTTAAAACTCTGTTATATTTGTCTAAGTTATTTAAAAGTTTCATGTTAAGAGCGCCTAATACTTTAACATTGGGACCGGATTTAGTGACGTCATTACGGATACTATGACACTCGATTTTACCTCCGTTCTGTTTATTAATCTGCTCATTAATTTTATTTTTCTCAACATTATCTGACATAAAGAATCGTTCACGTAAAATATCATTCTTAGATTTCAAATTAGGTTTCTCGAAATTGATATTAACGTAGTCATGGTGAGAGAAATCTTTCTTAAAATTGTATATTTTATCAGACACAGTTTTAGGATATAATTTTGGAGTATCATTGACATCTATCGCACTCAGATCATTACTATCAACTTTATTAGTATTAGAATCTTCCAAATATCCCTCGCAATCATTCAAAATCGCCTCAAAATCACTTCCCTTAGCCGGACTATCATCTTTAACTTTAGCCATATTAATCTCATCAATCGTAACCGGTTTCCCAGGTCTAAAAACGGCGTTACAATAATCAAGACTCCTATAATAATCCGAATCAGATTCCTCTTGAATCACATCAAGTTTCCAATGTCTAGTATCAATATCTTCATAAATGCCATCATCGTTGTATTTGTCAAAGTCATCGCCGTACTGATCTTTCTCGCCGAAGAAGACTTTGTAGAAGTTGTCGTAGCAGTAGTGTAGTTTGCGGTAGAAGGTGGAGCTCTTTACCTGCGTCTCCTTGTCCAGCTCGGAGTCCTCCCCGATGGTGTGCAGCACGGACGTGGAGGCTTCGCCGACGCGGGAGGCAGCGTTCAGCAGGCTCTGGCGGGGCTGGAATTGAGGAAGGTTAGTTTAGCATGGAACAAAAATATGTGGCACTTTTTTTGGACAAAGTACCATTTCGCGGAAGGCGCTTTCGTGTACAGATTCAATATTGTATTGGAGCAATAAAGGTATAAGCGCCGCCCGCTGGATAGTACCTTTTGATCTCGACTATCACATATATTTAAGACTGGCTTTCCGCCCGCGACGTCGTCCGCGTATAATACGGTTCCTCATACAGAGTTTCATATCCAATTTTATCTTCTTAACTAACTTTTGTTAATCCCAGAACCATCTTCTTAACCGATTCAGTGCGGATGGCACGACAGGCGTGTCATCAATGTTTTTAACGTGTGGCGTATGACACAAGAGGAGTGTCATTTTAAAATCGTAATTATTTTACATGATTTTTAAAGTGGGGCATTCCACTCATACAATAGTATGTTATTCAATCAAATACAAACACTGAAAACATTGAAAAAATAATCAACCCAGCCGGACTTGAACCTGGCATCGATACGCCTTACCGGGGCTCTATCGCTTTACCAATTAAGCTATGGGTTCAGTTACTGAGTTGACGAAATTCTCAATGCCTTCAATCATCTTTTTGCATTTATTTTTACATCGACTTTATAGCAGCCGTAAGCGACATCTAGGTGCTAACTACTAGAGTTAGATACCCTTCCCGCCGACCCTTTTACAAGTGTCACAACGGAAATAATAGATGGCGCTGCTATCAACTCATAATTATTTTACATGATTTTTAAAGTGGGGCATTCCACTCATACAATAGTATGTTATTCAATCAAATACAAACACTGAAAACATTGAAAAAATAATCAACCCAGCCGGACTTGAACCTGGCATCGATACGCCTTACCGGGGCTCGATCGCTTTACCAATTAAGCTATGGGTTCAGTTACTGAGTTGACGAAATTCTCAATGCCTTCAATCATCTTTTTGCATTTATTTTTACATCGGCTTTATAGCAGGTTCAAGTCCGGCTGGGTTGATTATTTTTTCAATGTTTTCAGTGTTTGTATTTGATTGAATAACATTTTAAAATCGATTAAAACTTCTTCAAATTAAGTTTCAGAAGGGTTCACCCCGAACAAAATTATTATTGTTTGTCACGTAGAACAAGCTTGTACCCTTCGTTTCTGGAATATTCTAGATATTGTTTAAAATTTTCAAAATCAGTTGTTAACAACCTTTTCAAGTTGCATTATTTTTACGAGTTAAACATTACTTACCGATTCGGTGCGGATGGCACGACAGGCGTGTCATCAATGTTTTTAACGTGTGGCGTATGACACGAGAGGAGTGTCATTTTAAAATCGATCAAAACTTCTTCAAATTACATTTCAGAAGGGTTTTCCCCGAACAAAATTATTATTGTTTGTCACGTAGAACAAGCTTGTAGCCTTCGTTTCTGGAATATTCTAGATATTGAAAATAGATGTCATATACTTCAGAAAAAGTGACCAAACCCTCCGGTGTCCGAGGCCAGATTTGAACTGGCGTCTTCAGCTTTCGCGGCTGACGTCCTGACCACTAGACCACCCGGTCACGGCGGAACTTGACAAATTTTCTCATGTATATGCAATCTCTGAATTTGAAACGGCTAGGCGCCGTTGACCATACTCTAAGGGCATGCGCAGTACGTGCTTGCACCTCCTATCCGAATCACTTACGTGATTCTGGTATAGTGAGAGAGATGGTGCTGCCATCTATGAAATTGCAAATCAAAAAATATTGAACAAAATAATTTGATTTGCTTCAAGATTTATTCTAGATATTGTTTGAATTTTTCAAAATCTGTTGTTAACAACCTTTTCAAGTTGCATTATTTTTACGGTCTAAACATTACTTATTAAATATTATTATTCATTGAATAACTAATCATAATAACATCTTACAACAAGATTTCAATTTAACTTTAAATTATATGATTTTCAAAAAAACTAACGTAGGGGAGAGTGGGGTTGGAAGTGCCGGGGGTTTATTGTGCCGACCTCAATAACTTTTTAAATAAAGATAGAGATACGGTCAAAATGCGCAATTATAGCCTCAGATAACACGCCATATTGGCAACAATTTTATTTCCACTAATCCTGACGGTTGAGTAGATGGGTGCGCAAACATTCAGAAGCTATCAAAATGATACACTTATACACATTTTTTCGTGCTTGACCTATTTGGCCTGTATCTGCGCACTTTGAGTCGATTCAAGCGTTGTTTTCCTAAATTATAATGATATTATTTAGGTATCTTCTTGTATAGTTATTTTTTAAATTGATCGACACGGTTCCCAGTACGCCAGCGTTAGTCCGTATGCCCAACTTGGGGCTCAATGTTCCCTTTTTGAAAGGGCAAGTTTTTCTCAAAAACAGCTCACCTCGATCGACCTCAATTGTACAAAACAAATTTTTGATCGATCATTAGATATAGTCTGGCAAACCATTTCTGTCAGTAGAAACGCGCGGCAAATTCAAAATACGTACATGTGGCAACCCTTTGTGATGAGACACCGTATGTCATGACGAACATTTCAAATCACATTGAATTTGTTTCTAGTGCATTTCACTCTCTCATCTTAAGCGCGAGTGAGATAGAACTCCTGCAACGTTCCCAATTAAATTTAAATAAATTTTTAAGGCATATGTCAATTGCCTCAAACAGATTATCTGTTGCAGTTGATGACAGATCAAACGAAATATATCCGTCTCCTTTTTACACACCGTAAATGTCACCTAATTAGAAAGGGGCGGAAATACCAACTAAAATTAAAAACATAAAATTGTATGATCATTGCTGCTTTTTTCACTTATTCTTACTTTTGTTCGCTGTACATTGCTACTGCGTTCGTTGGCTGGCCAGACTATACGATGCGAAACTACTAAAATAGGACTGAATGATGTAAAATATTTAAAACATTAGCTAAAGGGGTAGAATCAAATGAAAACGGGGGACTAGAAGAAATATCATTTTTTACATGACGCCCGAAAAAGCATAGGTGGTGTAGAGCATAGACATTTATGACAATCTTTTAGCATAATCTATCCGAAACAATTTGCCCCACTGATGGCACAACTTGCCCCAAAGAGGGGCTAAAATTTCCGCTCCGAAATTGGTCGCATAAATGCTCGTATAAAAAAAACTATTAAGATTTTCGTTGCAATTACTGCGTTGTTTCAAAGAAAAATAAACATTCTTATAAAACTATTTTTTTTTGACAATCTTATGATATTTGAAAATCGGCACGTCGAACCCCACCCTCCCGTACAGGGTGCATCGTCATCATTTGGAAAGTTGTGTCACTAGTTTTTGCTACCTAACGTACGAAAGTTGGTATTTGACGGATAATTTATCACATCAACCGATTTTTAATACAGGTTCATGTTTTAATCATGGTTTCAGCATGATTACATGAGAATTTTATAGGGTGGCCGAGTGCGAGTCGGACTCGCGCCTCGATTTTTTTTCTTAAGTCCGTGTCTTATGTTCTTAATCCTATTATTTTTTCTGTAATCTATACGTAAATAACGAATGTCAGTATTTTTTTTTTAATTTTCCGTCCAGCAGTTTCAGAGATAAGGGGGGACGGGGACGGTTAATTTTACAGTTTCGTCATCTCCGTCTGTCCGTCCGTCCGTATGTCACAGCCTTTATATTCTGAAATTTAGACATAAGGTGACTTTTGTATGCCGCTATTTAGTTATGTAGATAAATTGCAGAAAAAAAAATTTGGGAGGGCGCCCAACGCTCAATATCAACTTATTGCACATCAATTGATAGGTCTTTAAAAATTACATCCAGGTTTAACATTTTGTGATTAAGTGAATATTATCAGAAATAATCGCTTCAAAAGTCAGAAAAATTGTGTCCTTCCCCCTGTAACTTTTGAACCGTAAGTCCAAAAAATATGAAAAAAATTGAGAAGATGCGTCTTTTCACATACTTTCTACAAAAATTATTTTGAACATTATAGGTTCAGATATTTTTGAGTTATCTTCAAAAAACTTCTTCCATAGGCATCAGATACGACCTTTTGGTATTTGTTTGGTTCTTATTCCATTGAAGGTACGGAACTCCCCATTATGCGCAGTCCGACACGCACTTGGCCGGTTTTTTTTAAAGTACTTCAAAACTACATACGTTAAAATTATACAAAAAATATATTTGAGATCCTCATATTAAGCCATTTTATTTGATATGTCATACATTATATTTTTGTAAATTTTTATTTATTTCTCATTAACCCCCCATATTTAAAATTTATAGACTTACATACCTGCCCTTGGGTTGCTGACTTACATATGTGTACAAAATTTTTGCTCAATCGGTCTAGTAGTGTCTAAGAAAATTGGCTTTGTGGCAGGCAGACAGAGTTCGTTTTTTACCGATTTGGTATGGAATCCTTAAAATGATTTTCATTATTGTACCGTTTTAACGGACGCAAAGTTGTAATCTATGCGGAAAGTGAAGTGACATATTTCGTATGAATTCTCATATAAACCATAACACTTCTTTTTACGCACAAACTCTACTACAATCCATTAATGTATTGTTTTTACCTCTTAAATATTCCTTTTGACTACGAAATATCAATGCAAACAGCCAATGGCAATTATTAAAGGCGCGTGTACATTGTCCGATATGGAATGGTCATTCTAAACTGTAGGGCAAACGGAGATATAAACATTGGTTGTATGTATCATTCTATCTCTTAGCTTGCGAATACGGCCTAATATCATAGACACCAGATCTATAAACTATAAAAACCTAAGCCCCAAAGCTATAAAGACCTAAGCTCTCCGAAACATGTCGCGCAAAGTGACTAAAGTGACGTGAGTGTAACCGTTATATTTTATAGTGATAGTATGTCTCACGAAAATTTAAATTGACACCAGAACTATTTACCAATTTACCCTCTTTAAATATTTTATTATAAAATAAAAATGTATGCCTAGTATACATTAAAAATATTAGAATGAAGATTTTACTTTTTGTGATTCAAGACAAATTATTTGTTATCTATATCGCTCGAATAAAATGTTTGTCTTTGATTGAATAACAATTCAAGGAGAAATCATGAAAATATTGAATGCATAGTTTTAAATCGCGGCGCACTGTAAAAAAATTATATTTACCCATTCTGTTAGCCGGGCTAACTTAGCCCACTATACATACAGCTTGTAAATTTTATACGGTCGTATACTTTATCCACCTATAATATCCAGCAATAGGACTCATATAGTATAATCATTTTGTTAAATAGTGTTGTTAATTATGTGTAATGATTTTTTAAAGTCCTACCGGGCACCAATGTACGCTATCCAACTGATTTAAAAGTGACATAACTGACATGACGCACCGGTAAGTTAATTGTCATGGATGCAATTCATTGCGGGCTGAATTATTATGTATGAAAAAAAAAATCTTATTTTCATACAGAAATAAATGTAAATAGGTTCCCTAGGTCCAATACTAATCGCCATTACAATGTACGCCCGTATAAAATTTACACACAGTATATGTATAAAAATTGTACTTAGTAGAAAATGTTTGTGATACCTGAATTTTTACAGTCACTTACCATCCATTTCAAGTAAAACGGGTAGTTTAAATGCTACTAAACATTTTAAACAACGTTTTAATCAGTTTACTTCCTTGGTTTGATTTCAAATGAACTCAATCAAGTCTAAATAAGTGAAAAAACACAAAAAATTACATAATTTTTTACACATGGCTGATGACACGATAGGCGTGTCATCATATTATATGGCGTATGGCACGCCTGTCGTGTCATGAAATAATTGTTCGCCGCCACAGCCAAAAGTTTTCAAAAATGGAAGACGCAACGAATCGGTTAATCTATTTATACTTATAGCTATACAAAATTTCAACCCCTTTTTTACCCTGTTAGAGGTTGAATTTTAAAAAACGCTGAAATTACTTTCATTGTTTTTTAATTATTAGTAAACGTACGACAAATTTCTAACTTAAAATTTTAAACTCCATCCATACAAACTTTCAACCCCCTTTTTACCCCCTTAGGTGATGAATTTAGAAAAACCCCTTCTTAGTGGATACTAACGTTATAAAAACAACCTATTGTGAAAAATTCAGCTCTCTAGGTCGAACGGTTCGGGCTGGGCGTTGATTTAAGTGAGTCAGTCAGTCAGTCAGGACCTTGACGTTTATATATATAGATAAAATTAAGGTCACAAAAATCTAACAAGATATGAGCTTTTTGCTCTCATCATCCTCTTGCCCTTATCCCATTTACTTGGGGTCAGCACAGCGTGTCTTTTTCTTCCACACATCTCTGTCACCCGTCATCTCATCACTCACATCCTTTCTTTTCATATCATCTCTCACACAGTCCATCCACCTTTTCCTAGGTTTGCCTCTTCTCCCACATCCTTCCACATTCATTCTTAATACCTTTCCCGTAACATGACTTTCATACCTCCGCATACGCACTTTTTGCTCTATGCTTGATATATCTTCTACACGGGTTGTTGTTTTCTACCGAAATTTGGAGGTCTAAGAACATTAAGATATGTTTGTTTCTTTTTAGTAAAAGTAAATCTCAAAATGATTGACAGGGACATTAAACTTGACGGACGTTTGTAAATTTTTTTTTTTTTATATAGGGAAGATGCAGCTACGAGCATAATATTTACCATTATTGTGTGATCAAAATGTTGAAAAAACGTAAAAAAATAGCTATTGTAACGTTTTTACTTTAGTTTAAGTAATGTGAAACGGAACGTGTTTTAATCCAACAATCAGCGTCTGGTGACGTCACTCCTGTTATGACAACTAATGGGGTTGACAACTTTCTATGGGATTTGGCTTAAAAGGCTTGCATCCAAGTCAAAAAATTAAAAAAACTACAAGAATTTGACACTGTGAACGAACAAATATAGCGAGTGACAAACATGAGTGACGTCACAGAAACTGTAGATCCGTTTAGGCGCGAAAATTTAAATTGTTAGTTTGTAACAGCAATTTTTGACTATAAATTATAGTATTTTCATTTTTCAATACACTCGTGGTTTATTCTACGTGCAATTATTTCAAATGAAAGCAAAAAATTAAAATAGTGCATCTAGCCTATTTATAATTTTAAGGTTTGACACGTTCGAAAAAACGTTGCGAACTATAATACCTAGAAGACTGAGTGTAGCGAAGGTTCTAAACCTACCTCCTTGGTCTCAGGCTCGGCAGCCTTCAGCAGGTCGCTGAAGGCTGAGCACAGCTTCCTAGTGGCGTCGAGAAGACGGTCACCATTGTCGTCATCCTCCATGAGAGCGGCAATCATTTGAACGCCTGTGGAAACGGTCACATTGATATCAAATTGTAAAACTAAATGTAAGGTTCAATTGAACCTGACGTCCGCATGGAAAGCTAATCTCATGAATTGGCGTAGACACTAGTTTTTACGGAAGCTTATGTCATCGGAGCTATATAACTTAATATTGATCTAATAATAACGAAATGTAAAAGAAGTTAAAAATTATACGTAAAACGTGTAAGTTTTATCCCAACAAAAACATTCTGTAAAAAACTAGCCAAGTCTCGATGGAGCTGCTTGTTTATCTCTAAAAAGTAATGAAATCTAGACAAAGTCGTGCCAAGCCTAAGGTTCCTTACTGCGATTTCTTTATTATTATAGTTAATGTTGTGTGACTTGGCCGTTGAACGGTACACAAGGGTATTGAATAACCAGTCATGACTGGTTATTGAATCAACGTTTCCCAAGTGGCAATTTTCCATCGTCAATGGGTAGCGGTTCTGGCGACAGATTGGTGCAATGGTGTCATGGAGCACCTGGTTTTGTACCCTTGTGTACCCTTCAACGGCCAAGTCACACAACATTAACTATAATAAAAAAGAAATCGCAGTAAGGAACCTTAGACTTGGCACGACTTTGTCTAGATTTCATTACTTTTTAGAGATAAACAAGCAGCTCCATCGAGACTTGGCTAGTTTTTTACAGAATGTTTTTGGTGGGATTTCACTTCTTTTTGTAGAAACGTGGGCTTATTGATTTATTTTATTAGATTTTCTTATTTGACACAGTTATTTTCTTGTGCGGGTATCACCGCTCTTAGTCCAATGCATTATATTTTGACCAAATTTTGTTTTCTAATCAGGGTCACCAGGTACTCCAGATCTTCGATTATCCTAGTTTTTATAGTTTTCCCTTTATGTGGCCATTAAACCCTAACTCTGTACCAAATTTCAGCTCTCTGAGTTTATGGGAAGTACTACTTCTATTTTTATGATCATGAGTGAGTGAGTGTCATAAATGCGAAACTTTGCTTTCGCTTAACTTCGGAACTAAATGACCTTCAGACTTGAAATTTTGGATTTTAAGTATGTGATGATTATAGCTTACTGGATGACAAAAATTTCTGCGTTCTGGTCTTATCCAGAGGTTCTCAAATAGGGGCCTGAAAATGCGGCGAAATGGTTCCAGTAAAGGATGGTACGGCAGTGATTGCTTCGCGCTCGACTTGGCGGGGGCACTGCCGTGCCCCCAGATTTAATGGGCTCCCTGGCGCCAATGACCTTCGATCTGAATCCGTTAGTTTTCTTATGATTTTATAGGTTATTATATTATCAGTAACGGTCTTAAGCAATATAGTATCCTATATTTACTTCAATATTCATTGCCTTGGAAATATTTGACATCTAAGTCGAACAATTTGAGGCCAAAAAAGTGGTTTTCTGGTCATAACTTCTGTGTTAATTAGTTTAAAATTTAAATCTCTCTTCAGTTTTTAGAGACGTCAAAGAGGAACCCTTGTATATAGATTTCGTATATGTAAGATTCTTAACAGCATTCGAATATCGATAAATAGTAGTTTATGTAACTGTTACGTAATAAGGGTCCTTAAAACATGAGTGTGGTTTTATGAAATGAGCCGCAGGCGAATTTCATAATAAGATCACACGAGTGTTTTAAGGCCTAATTACGTACAGTTGCATACACTGCTTTATCTACACTCATATTATATATATTAAATTAATTGTTCGGAAACCATAGAATGACCGCCATTGTACCGTCATGGCCAACTCGATTGTGCCGGCGCTCGCGCGGGACCAATCGAGTTGGCCATGGCGGTAACATCATGTTATCAAATTCGATGTTCCAAATTTGAAACTCATTGCTTAACAATATTTGAGCATGCATAGTTAAAATTACGTTACTGCCGCAGATAAGAAACTTATCATAGTTAAATCGTTTGTTGTAATGCTTGTCATTGTCTACGGTTTTTGAACGCATTTTAGAGTACTTACAGTATGAGTGTAGATAAAGTGTTTTTATAGACTATATTTAAAAAAATCTTCAGACAATTCATAATGTATTAAGTATTAAAATAAGAATATGATAGTCTTACCCTTGGTCATCTCGGGCAAGTTACTGGTAATGGTGGTGATGGCAGCACCAACTGCCGTGTGGTCCACCTCCTCTGTAGACCCTGAAATTAGAACACACATTAAAAATCTGACATTATCTTAGACAATGAGCTTTATTTCTTACATGTGATCGCATGTGTATGAGACCTAGGCCTAGAGAATGTAATATGAATATTTTTTTGTATGGGCAATCACGAGATACCGGTAATGGGCCATGCAAAAAATACCCGTATTGAGTTTCCTATGTAGTATATTAGCAATTTTATTATTTTAATTAAAATTTTGATTGAAGCCGCATCTCGGCCGAGGGCAGGGTCGCCATGGCAGCAGTTACCTGAAGTGAGCGTGACGACCTGCGCAGTGGCAGCGTTCATGGCGGCGATCTGTGACGTCACGACCTGCTTGCTCGTGTCCATCGTCACCTGCTTCCACTTGACTGAGGCCGCATCTTGGCCTAGGGACGGCAGGGTCGCCTGGAGGATAAAACAAGACTAAATTAAAAACAAAGTTAAAACAGTGACAACTACCGAATTAAATCAAAACCGGTACCAAATCGGACAATCCGTTTTGGAGATGAATACGAACAATCGTTTGCATGCATAAACACACACAAATGTGCAGAGCAGGTAAAAAGGTCCCACTTTGTTGCTTTGTTGATATGGAGTTATTGGTACGGGGTGTTCCTTCCACAAATGAGGGGAGGGGCGGGGGCGGTGGCGGGGGGGGGGGGGGTGTCAGAGAAGATATCACGTGTTATTTTTTTTCAAAGCGGGAAAGCCAAAAACGACAATTTTACTCAAAAATTTAATCAGATCAAACAATCCACTCTATTTTTTATATTAAGAGGTAAGCAGATAAATACGCAATACAGTAGACATGACATTAGACTGCTTAGCGTCTAAGGGTACCCTAATTATCACGTGCATCATAATTATCACGTGATCTTTAAAGTTAAAAGCGTTAAAATCACCAAATATCACGAAGGGGTCCAAAATCGGCCAAATATGATCACATGACTTCTGGACGACCCCTATTTCATAAAACTACACTTATAATAGTTATAATATAACACTATCTATTATTGAAAGAATAAAGTGTCCTAGTAAATCGACAAAGTGGGCCTTTTCACAAAAACTCATCCACATCCGTTCCATCAGCGAGAATTAAGAAATGTTTGTCACCAAACAGATTTCCTTGGCAATTCAGCGTGACAACGCTGCGAGTGTCATGGGGACTTTTGAGCCGGCTACGGTCCGGGGGGGTCTGTATAATTAATCTTAAACGTGTAAGTAGTTATTATTGACAAAGCTTGTGGCGGATTTCTACTTGTACCTACCTAACCTCCTGAACAGCTTACCCAAACAAGTTGTTGAAACCTTAGTAAAAAAACCATGATAAGGCAAAATATGTACTTAAGAAAGCACTGAATAATAAAGATTAATATACTTAACTTATTGTAATAAATGTAAGCACTATAACTACCTAAATAGAATACCTATATAATTAAGGCTTGGCTTAGTTATCATAATCTCAAGAAATAGAGATTGCAACTGAGCTACTATATGTAATATTGTAAACATGTGAAATTAAAAAATAAACAGTTTAATTATTTTTTTTGTAAATTTTGATTGTTGCGTGACGAAGCCTGTGACCTGTTTTTGTATCAACCTAACGTGGATTTTAAAATTGTGGATAAAATAATTATTAACGGTCACCAAATACAGTCTACAAAAACTTAGAGACTGGTTTCAGAAGATTGTTTTTGCATAATTAAATAACTTACTCTACCGAGTCCTTCTTCAGTATGTTTGATAAGTTCTCGTCCAGTGGTGATGGTGGAAAGAAGAGCTCGCTGCGGCTCGCTTATGACAGACGTTACTCTGGTTTGTTGCACTTGTGATGCCTGCAGAATTGACAGTCATTTATTAGGTCAACTATTTCTTACACTAGTATAGTTTGTTAGAGAAGTTATATCACGTTCTAACGTGCTTGGTAAATGGCAGTTTTTTTTCTATCATGAAATTGAAATTTCGCTAGCAGATGTGTTTGCTTAGTATAGAATTAATTTAGAATGAAAGGAGGTAGAGATAAACAACGATAACATGTCCTGCCCCTCCAAAAGTCAAAACGCTTCAATGTATTTGTGAAAGTATTTATCCAAGACTCCCAACGCATGTGTGCGTGCTGAGACAGCCGTTAAACAAAACACTCTTTCGTAAGGTGTGACTAAACACATTGAAATAGTAATTTGGAGGGGCGCGACATGTTATCGTAGTTTAACTCTACTGGAGCTATATTTTATGAGAATAGAGTAGATGGTATAGCAAAGCCGTAATCGATCAGTTAATAAGAAATGAGGGCCACCACTCAAAGGTTCTAACAAATGTGAAGTAGGGAATGATGATAAATAATTAAGGTTAGTATGTACCTACACAGCCTATCTCGTAGACTTTACAGTCCAAGGATAATGCGTGAAACAAAGAAAGTTTAGTGTTAGTCAAGATTTACAACATGATAAAAAATGGTATTATAGAGTTTTCGACGAAGCGTAAAAAGTTTATGTTAAAGATTGTCAAAAAAAGCATAATAACGCCCAGGAGCAAAATGTACAATTTAAAATTATCTTAAATTAGCAGATATAACATCATTAGGTATGTAAACCATTCAAATAAAGAAAATCATAGGTGGCAAAAAAAACTTTAGAAATGCGACCCAAAGAACGCTTATACAGGTTGTAATCATTAATTACATGATTACATATTCAGCAATAAAGTACCTCCTTTTTTATTCAAGGAATATTATTGCGAAGTTCGGGATCAATTTCCTCTGCGTCCGTAGGGGACACCTTAGACAACCCTACACGTGATCCCTGGGTGGTGCTAAAAGAGTAACAAACTTGGCAGCTTCACTGTCCCATCTGGACCTCGCAGCACTCACTGGATTATCTTTATCGTCTGCTTTCCCACTACTACTATCCCAGGGAAGAAATGCCTATGTATATCCAGTGACGTGTAGCCATACGATAAATAAATAAAATAGCTAAGTGTACATATTGCTCCAGAACGGTAATAGTAGTTTATGTAACTGTTACGTAATAAGGCCTAATTACGTACAGTTGCATACACTGCTTTATCTACACACATATTATAAATCCTAAATGATGTGTTCGGAAACCATTAGAATGACCGCCATTGCACCGCCATGGCCAGCTCGATTGTGTCGGCGGTTGCGCGGGCGCGTGCCGGCGCTCGGGGAGAGGGCGGATCTTCGTTACGTTACCGTGGGTAATGGATTTTCACACGTTTTTACCACACTGTCACGAGATGTTACGTTACTGATTTCAATAATGGTGGACATTACATACGGTTTCCGAACGCGGAATAGAGGATTTATGATATTGGTGTAGGTAAAATAATAAAGAACAGCAAAGAAAACCCACAGCGGGCGGCGTGTGGCCCGTGATGGCCTGCCCCGACACCGTGGTCTGCTGCGCGCCCGTCATGTGCCCCACTGCGAATGACTTCGCGCCTAGAACGAACGGAAATCAAAAACAAAAATACATATTAAACTTAAACTTGCGTGAGACATACTAACACTTAAAATATAACGGTTACACTCACGTCACTTTTTTATGGAGAATAGGCAGACGTTTGACCGCGATCTCACCTGATGGTAAGTGATGATGCGGTCTACGGTGGAGCACGCTTACCTATGAGATACTTCGCGCGACATGTTTCGGAGAGCTTAGGCCTCCATCTTTAAGCACTAAGAGTGCTATTTGAACCGGCCCGTAGCGCAGTTCGTTGCCAAAAAGTCACTAAGTTACGTGACGGTTACAAACGTTATATTTTATAGTGTAAAAAATAAATAACAATAAATTTACTATGTATGTGTGCAACTGGCAAAATAAACGTTAACAATAAATAAACAAACAGTTGATATTACAAATATGAGTAAGTACACTCTTAATCAAATCAAAAATAAAAATATTTTCTAATATGTAATGTTCAAACAGTGTGCAAAAATAAAAAGTAACAATGCCACGGTCGATGTTGATAACTAGTAGAAATATAATACTTTACTACAAAGAAAATACAACAGAAAAGAATTCACAATATTTGTACAGCGGACTTATCCAGTACGGGATCTCTTCCAGTCAACCTTTGAGCAGTTGAGGGAGAATTAGGACTGGTAGACATACCTGCTACGCTAATATGGTCGGATTTTTATCGCCTGTCACTATAGCTGTCACGTTCTAACAAGTATGTAAGTGCGAAAGTGATGCATGACGTGATTGGCGATAAAATGACAACCATGATACGCGTTCTGGCTGTACAAAACGGCAATAAATAAAACAATAAGGGCCATATTTATTGGGTATGATTTAACTGGTATGCAAAAAAAATATGTTTTCGTCAGCAGAAATTCATTCAGCAAAAGTCTAACATAACCTAACCCATGACTACCATCTTATTAACAATTTTAATTTTGCCCGAATATTTTATTACCTCATTTTCTTTGCATATTTAATGGCCTTACGGCTTATTGACAACCTACAATAAAAAAAATCTTACGGCTTATTGACAACCGAGAATAAGTTTGCTTAAAACGGCCCTAAAAAGTTTAGAAACAATACCTTCAGCGCCCGGTCGCATGACGGCCGGCTTGGCGACCGACTCGGTGTTCACTTTGCGTTCGGACTTGTACGTGTCGTGTTGAATGATGTTGGCCCTGTAGACAGACAACAAGTAAAACGATAAATAATGTTTTATAAATAGTTAACAGTTAACATATTTTTCACCTCAGCAGCTCGAACAAGCCTACTTCCCTGCGAATACACAGTGACGATAGTCGCACTTTCGTCACTACCTGGAGTGAGACAAAGTAGTTTTTTAATTTAGTGAAGGCCATGAACTGCCACTTCATATTTCGGGGTCTATTACAAATTCGAAATACATATTTTTAACCTTTAATATGTTCTCACTGCTGAGGTGAAAAGTTGTATGTGTCACACGAGAGCAAAGTTATTTTACATCTCGTGTTTTTGAGTCCCTCGCTACGCTCAAGATTCTAACTTAGAATCTTTCACTTACTCGGGACTCAAAATCATCACTCGCAAGAAAAACCAACTTTCCTCTCTTGTTGCACAAATAACTATTAAAAGAGATGACTTTTTATGCTAAAGAAAAATGTTTCTACATTTGTTCAAACTATCTTAAAGTATAGTCGAGCATTCATTACCCTCAATGGCGAGATGGTCGCTAAATATTTACCACCCCACATTAAGATAAGCTAAAATTTCTTATTCTGTCCTCAGTTCTAGGTACTCCACACCCCACATGATTGCAGGGTTTTCTATTTCTGTACTCATTTAGAAGGCGACACAGAGTATTCCAATAAAGCGGATCCCTCGTCTCCCTCTATACCAAGATGGTCGCAAAGTATTCAACACCCCACACGATTGCTAGAGTTTCTATTTCTGTACTCACTTGGAAGGCGACACAGAGTCTTCCAACATGGCGGATCTTTCGTCTCCCTCTATGCCGAGATGGTCGCGCGCGCGGCGCTTGCGCACGATAATATCAATGTAGCCGGCGATCACTTGGAGGATCTGCTCAGCCTCCGTGGTCTGGACGGAGTAGTACTGGTCGCTGTGGACAAAGGGGGTTTTAGTCGATGGTGTTACAGAATATAGAATACAATATAAATAATGTCTATTACTTGTGCAATGCACAATACAACCTCAAACAACAAACTAAAATAATTTTAAACAAAAAAGAACCGACTTCACTAAGCATCCACCTTTCCAACACCAAATGCTCGATCTGCTATAAAAAACACTCAAATCACCATAGGTGTGCCTATAATAGTTGAAGAGTTCCCTCGATTTCTCCAGGATCCCATCATCAGATCCTGACATGGTTACAATGGGACCAACTGTGAAGTATACGCTTTCAAACAAAAAAAGAATTTTCCAAATCGGTCCAGCCGTCTTCGAATAATCGGTGAACATACATAAAAAAAAAAAAAAATAGCAAAAACAAAGATCCCGACGAATTGATAACCTCCTCCTTCGAAATCTTGAAGTCGGTTGAAAATAAAATAAGTTTACTCATAAATAAGGGTTAAATAAGTAATGATTTATTGCTAAAGAGCAATCTGTTCCAGGCAAACTTAGTGACGTAGAAAGTGGTGTGAACAGACCTTTCATAAGATTATATGATCATCTAGCAGGTTAACTAAAACTGAAAAACTGCCAACAAACTGTGATTACTTTCATAGTATAATGTAATGTTGCATTCTGATTTGTGTCCAACTACTAACTCCTAGATGATGCTGCCGCCATTGAAACTGTCATTATTATTAAAAACCAATCCATTTGCAGCCGATTTAGAGTCAATTTTCAGAAAACGAGGTAGTATTTAGAATTTTGATATGATATGGTGCGATAAATAAATAAATAATAAATATTATAGGAGTCTTACACAAATCGACGTAGTCCCACAGTAAGCTCAATAAGACTTGTGTTATGGGTACTAGACGACCATATATATAATGGATAAATAAGGATAAATACAGGAAGTAATATCTGTAATAAACACACAAATAAATGCCCTGACCAGGATTCGAACCCGGGACCTCCTGCTTCATAGGCAGGGCCAATACCGACTGGGCTAGAAAGCCGTTAAAGAAAAAAAGAAGACGAAGATAGGAAGTCTCCGTTCACCATTGGACAGTCTAAGGCTATTGAGTGGTATAGTGGTAATTTTTTAAGATGTCGGAATCTTACTAAGGAGTTCTACCGACAATAGGCATGATGACGCATGTTGAATTATGCAATAAAATTTAGTTGATAGGATGCAAAAAGATCAATATATCCAACTAAAGTGAAAACTTATAAATTCTATTGAAATGTCTCAAAGATATCAAGCTGCAAAATTTCTAAATTTTTTAAAGTGCGAAATAAATAAAAAACAATGATACCATTCGATTTTTAACATTTTACTGTAAAACATTGTATAGCAACCATATACATAAACGCAACATTTCAGTGTAAAAATAGCATTTTCATATTTTTTTCATACTTTAAACAGGGCGACTATGTGATCGTGACGTCACTTTTGCACGTCATTTTGTTAGGAGCGTTTTGAGAAACAAATGCAAATCACGGACTTTAAGTCTCATTTCTGACTTTTGTGTTGCTTTAACGCAATTGGCCGCATATAGACATTTGATCCTCACAACAAAATGAATCGATTGATACCATACATGAAAAAAATTCACCATGCCTATTCCGACATCTTAAATAAATCTTACTATACCTGTAGTCGCCGAAGTCCAGCGTGAAGGTGTTGGGGCTGGCGCACCAGCGGCGCACGGTGGTGAGCGGCCAGGTCTGCAGGATCTCCTTGGTCTTCTCGTCCAGCCGCAGCACCGAGTCCTTGGTCACGCCCAGGAGGCGGGGGACGAGCTTGTTCTTGCCTTTCATTTTCTCCTGTGAGATGAAGGAAGTACTTATTGTAGTTTCATTGACTTGCATGCGCATTTAAAGGGCCTACATTGAATAATAAATATTTTCGTTTTCATAATAAGTTCCCTCGATTTTTCCAGGATCCCATCATGAGATCCTGACCTGATGACACTGGGACCAACTGTGAAGTTATACTAATTCAAACAAAAAAGAATTTTCTACATCGGTCCAGTCGTCTTTGAATATGAACATACATAAAAAAATTGCAATAACAAAGATCCCGACGACTTGAGAACCTCCTCCTTAGAAATCTTGAAGTCGGTTAAAAAGTATATAGCTATAATTTTAGATAAAAAGGAACCGACTTCACTTAGCATCCACCTTTCCAACAGCAAATGCTCGAGCTGCTGTAAAAAAATACTCAAATCACTATAGGTGTGCCTATAATAGTTGAAGAGTTCCCTCGATTTCTCCAGGATCCCATCATCAGATCCTGACCTGGTTACAATGAGACCAACTGTGAAGTATACTCTTTCAAACAAAAAAATAATTTTCCAAATCGGACCAGCCGTCTTCGAATAATCGGTGAACATACATAAAAAAAATTAGCAAAAAAAAAAAAAGATCCCGACGAATTGATAACTTCCTCCTTTGAAATATTGAAGTCTAGTAAACGGCTCAACAACTAAAGTCAAAGGGGAAATCTTTTAAACTTTTTTTTTAAATAACTTGACGATGGCAAAGAAGCATACGGCTGTTGGTAAGCAGTTACCGTAGCCCAAGGACGCCTGCAACCCCAGAGGATTCACATGCGCGTTCCTTTCTTGAAGAACCTCATACTGTAGCCCACTGGGAAAACCTCGGCAGGGTGTTCATTCCACAGCCGCAGTGTTCGTGGGAGGAAATTCCACATCACGTACCTTGACGAGGAAGAAAGCCACGCCGTAAGTGGGCAGGTCCCTGGCGTTCTTGCTCCTTGAACACTTTCTTCTCGACCCCTTTCACTTTCATGTACGAGCCGGGGAGGAACAGGAACTCCTTCAAACAACCACGTACCTTGACGAGGAAGAAAGCCACGCCGTACGTGGGCAGGTCCCTGGCGTTCTTGGTGTACAGCACCTTCGCGTCTAACTCGGACAGGCCGGCGTGCCGCTTGTGCTCCTTGAACACTTTCTTCTCGACCCCCTTCACTTTCATGTATGAGCCGGGGAGGAACTCCTTCAGACTGTGAACAAAAATTAGTTAAATAAGTTCGTTAATTTTGTATCAAAATCACTATCTGATCGTCTTATTTTACTATTGTTAAATTATAAAGTAACTAACTGAAGCGATTCCTTTTGATGGTTTTGTCGAGGATTTATATGAAAACAATGGAAAAAACGTAATATTCTTTTCAAATAACAGACAATTGACACATTTGATAATCAAAAATTAGTTGCAATTTAAAGTTTTAAACAAATCCCAGGGCCACAATAGCGTAGCCAGTCTAATCAATAAATAAATATTATGGGACAATCTTACACAAATCAATCTAGCCCGACAGTATGCTCAATAAGGCTTGTGTTGTGGGTACTAGGCGACGATATATATAATATATAGATATAGATAAATACTCAAATACATAGAAAACATCCATAACTCAGGTACAAATATTCAATACAGATAAACACAAATAAATGCCCTGACCAGGATTCGAACCCGGGACCTCATCCTCATGCTTCATAGGCAGGATCACAACCGATTAGGCTAGGAGGCCGTTAAAGAGCCACTGTAGCCGTGGAGTCTAATAGACCAAAACAGTCAAACAAAATTCACCGATAATATTGCATGACAATTACTGATACCGCTATACAGGTAACATTCGTAACTTTCCAATTTATATTCTTAGTCGGATTGCGGGCCCACTCTGGAGGAGTGAAACCATGAATCGGGGTTCTTGGAGGAAAATTGGAGAGGCGTATGCCCAACAGTGGGCATACTCGCTGAGGAAGAAGAAGATATTATTAGTCGAGATACTCACTCTAAGAACCCAGTAGTATGCTTATCTTCCTTATGATCACCGAACTGGATTTGACACTGTATACCGGCGAACTCGCAGGCTGTGGACAATAGTACATTGTAAGTATTGCGAAACTTATTTTTTCTACTCGTCGACTGTAATGCTTGAATTGAGATTGCGAACTACTAGCGGATACTTTCCGATAGAGCTTTTATGGTCGCATATTGTGACATCGCCAACGATGGTACAAAGGATTTTCATACAATATTGTATACTACAGTCATTTTACGGGCGGCTAGTATGGGGAATTGGAAATAATTAATAATAGCTAATATTTTTAGTGTAACGGATATATCATGATACAAGTATTATTTACGCAATGAAATCCTACAAAATATCGTTATTCGCTAACCGCCACAAATATGTACACACATATTACAAGCGTTTTTCTTGTAGGATTTTAATGAATATATCGTTTCTAAGTCATTTAAAATGTGTAACAACAAACTACCAATTATTACTATTTGTTTCTAACGAATTAGGATATATATCGCCCGCGCCGTACATTTTGTTATTTATGTGGTTTTACATGGACACGGTTTCTTGTTTTTCGCTTTAAACAGAAAGTAGACTTAAATGTCGTCATATTTACAAATAGAAATAATTGATATTATTGTAAACAAAAATATACAAATTTTATATATATATTTTTTTACCTATTTAACTACTTCCGGGTGAAAAGTTGGTAGGATTTTTGCATATATTATCTATAAATATTCCATAAGAATGAATCATAAAAAATCAGGCTATTATAAATTAATGTTTGACGCAACCGTATCTTTACTGTACTATGTAACACTGTTGCACGAGCCCGCGCGGGCTCGGGCACGATCTGCCGGGAGATTCAAGTTAGCAGGTCTTTCGTCGAACTCAATTCTTACCGGCTTGCCTATATTGAGCACTCGTAGAAAAAGTATTGTATAAAATAGTGACATAATCATGCTTTTCAATCTCGTACATTACTTCGGTACTCGACTGAAAAGCTCTTAATTATGTCACGATTGTATAAAATACTATTTAGAAGGAGGCGCGGTAAATCCAGATTAAAACGAAAAAAATCAGAATAAAATCTTGAGTGGAGCAAGGGTTAAGGGGATGACAACAGCTGAATTCCATCCCTATCTTTTTCAGTGCTAGTGAAAGAGAAACACTGTGTTACGGTTAGTATGGGAGCTCATAGCAAATTCTGCAAAAATAAAAAAATAAAAAAAAACTACTCATTAATTGAGAAATATAAAATAATGAAGTTTTTAGTATTAGTGTGGTGGAATTTTGACCTTAATTACATACGTATAAGTCAAGACACTAAAGACATACAACTGTTTAAAGCTAATTTTAAGATGTAACTTTGGAATTATTTTCTATCGAGCGGATTTCGTCCAATCGTGTATCGGAATTAACAAAGTTCTTCCAAATATAATGAATATTAACATATATTTTTTTACTCTCCCAAAACAAGTAGTTACAGGTAAAAAACTGTTTAAGTAAAGTCAATTTGAAGGTCATCGGGTGTTGTCAGCCAAATTAAATGCCTACTTAAATATATATTTCATTAGTATGATAAAAAAAACACATTTGAACTATTTTAATTATCGCTTTCAAAACAGTTTGGCTTTTTAAGTAAGCTATTTGAAAGACAGTTTCCAAGAGTCAACATATCTCACCCTTATCCTGTGTGATGGGATGCGTTCCATCCAAGATGGCGTCCCTCGCTTGGACATACAGGAGATTCAGTTGGACAGGGTCTCGGGAGTCCACGTTTCTATCGGAGAAGAACAGCTTGCGCCGCAGTAGGAGGGTCTCGGTGACGTCGATGCCTTGCTCGCGAAGGGTCTTGGCCGGTTCCACCCAGTTCACTGTATAAATGAATTGAACTTATTAGCGATTGCACTAATGTACTGCGTTAGAAGCGAAGTAGGTTTAGAGTAGTGAGATATGAGGCTTGAAAATTTACATTAATTAATTAAGAAGAAAAAATAATGAAGATATTTGCTACGATTACATGGAGAATTTAGAACGTTCACTCCTGGATTAAATTGGCTCAGGGCTTAAAGCAAGTATCTCTAGAGTTAAAACACGCGTACACCCAAGAAGGACAAAATACACGCAACGCGACTAATTTGGAAACGCATTTCAAGATGGCTGATAGCATACCATAGCTAGCCTACATAATTAAGTCGGTTTCTTTATTCCCCTTCAAAAAGCGCTGGAGGGTAACAAACGTTTATATCGTACTTAGGGTCTTTTGGAAGTAAGCAATAATTACAATGACAAGGACTATGGCAAGGACCAACGATAATAGCGCCTTCTCCGTCATACCCATTAAAAGTTAAATAGGATCATCCCGTTCAATGTTGATATTATTATTACCACGATAGGTCTATGGCTCAGTGTGAAAAGTGGCGTACACGAAGAGAGGCTTATGTATGCTCAGCAGCGGACGATACAAGTGTCTAGATGTTATTGCACAATGTACCTTCATCGTCAGTCCGAAGCTTCTTCCTGAGCTGGTCCATCTTGGCGTCCCTCTCTTTGTCCTGGTGCATCATTCAAGATCAGGGTTGTCAGTTCCTCGCAGACCTACAAGTGTCTAGATGTTATTGCACACTGTACCTTCATCGTCAGTCCGAAGCTTCTTCCTGAGCTGGTCCATCTTGGCGTCCCTCTCTTTGTCCTGGTGCATCATTCAAGATCAGGGTTGTCAGTTCCTCGCAGACCTACAAGTGTCTAGATGTTATTGCACACTGTACCTTCATCGTCAGTCCGAAGCTTCTTCCTGAGCTGGTCCATCTTGGCGTCCCTCTCTTTGTCCTGGTGTATCATTCAAGATCAGGGTTGTCAGTTCCTCGCAGACCTACAAGTGTCTAGATGTTATTGCACACTGTACCTTCATCGTCAGTCCGAAGCTTCTTCCTGAGCTGGTCCATCTTGGCGTCCCTCTCTTTGTCCTGGTGTATCATTCAAGATCAGGGTTGTCAGTTCCTCGCAGACCTACAAGTGTCTAGATGTTATTGCACACTGTACCTTCATCGTCAGTCCGAAGCTTCTTCCTGAGCTGGTCCATCTTGTCGTCCATCTCTTTGTCCTGGTGCATCCTCTTCAAGATCAGGGTTGTCAGTTCCTCGTGGACCTACAAGTGTCTAGATGTTATTGAACACTGTACCTTCATCGTCAGGTCGAAGCTTCTTCCTGAGCTGGTCCATCTGGCGTTCCTCTGTTTGTCCTGGTGCATCCTCTTCAAGATCAGGGTTGTCAGTTCCTCGCGGACCTACAAGTGTCTAGATGCTATTGAACACTGTACCTTCATCGTCAGTCCGAAGCTTCTTCCTGAGCTGGTCCATCTTGGCGTCCCTCTCTTTGTCCTGGTGCATCATTCAAGATCAGGGTTGTCAGTTCCTCGCAGACCTACAAGTGTCTAGATGTTATTGCACACTGTACCTTCATCGTCAGTCCGAAGCTTCTTCCTGAGCTGGTCCATCTTGGCGTCCCTCTCTTTGTCATGGTGCACCATTCAAGATCAGGGTTGTCAGTTCCTCGCGGACCTACAAGTGTCTAGATGTTATTGCACACTGTACCTTCATCGTCAGTCCGTAGCTTCTTCTTGAGCTGGTCCATCTTGGCGTCCCTCTCTTTGTCCTGGTGCATCCTCTTCAAGATCAGGGTTGTCAGTTCCTCGCGGACCTACAAGTGTCTAGATGTTATTGCAACTGTACCTTCATCGTCAGTCCGAAGCTTCTTCCTGAGCTGGTCCATCTTGGCGTCCCTCTCTTTGCCCTGGTGCATCCTCTTCAAGATCAGGGTTGTCAGTTCCTCGCGGACCTACAAGTGTCTAGATGTTATTGCACACTACCTTCATCGTCAGCCCGAAGCTTCTTCCTGAGCTGGTCCATCTTGGCGTCCCTCTCTTTGCCCTGGTGCATCCTCTTCAAGATCAGGGTTGTCAGTTCCTCGCGGACCTACAAGTGTCTAGATGTTATTGCACACTACCTTCATCGTCAGTCCGAAGCTTCTTCCTGAGCTGGTCCATCTTGGCGTCCCTCTCTTTGTCATGGTGCATCATTCAAGATCAGGGTTGTCAGTTCCTCGCGGACCTACAAGTGTCTAGATGTTATTGCACACTGTACCTCAATCATCAGTCCGAAGCTTCTTCCTTAGCTGGTCCATCTTGGCGTCCCTCTCTTTGTCCTGGTATTTCCTCTTCAAGATCAGGGTTTCCAGTTCCTCGCGGACCTACAAGTGTCTAGATGTTATTGCACACTGTACCTTCATCGTCAGTCCGAAGCTTCTTCCTGAGCTGGTCCATCTTGGCGTCCCTCTCTTTGTCCTGGTGCTTCCTCTTCAGGGTCAGGGTGCCGAAGTTGGGCTTTTCACAGGGATCGGGTTCTTCTTTCAGTTCCTCACGGACCTAGAAGTAAGCGTTAAGAAGTAAATTTATAAGTTCGATGTGATGCTGGTTCTAACTAGCATTTTTAAGACACTAGACTTCTTGAAGCAAATCAAATTATTCTGATCTTATTTGGTCTACAATTCAAGACGCCCTGGGCGAGTCGCGAAAGCTGAAGAAGCCGGTTCAAATCAGGTCTCGGACACCGGATGACTTGGTCACTTTTTCTGAAGTATATGACGTCTATTTCTGTTCACACTATAGACTTCTTTAAAAAGAAACATTATGTTCTCTTATTTATGGAGGATCGGCAGGCGTTTGACCACAATCTCACCTGATGGTGATGACGCGGTCTACGGTGGAGCACGCTTACCTATGAGAAACCTATTTACTCTCGCTTTGAAGATACTCAAATTGTACTCCAATCCATTGTTATCGGTACAATATTTAGATTAGTTTACCTACATCTTGAAGTGGATGTAGGCAAAATTAATGATCGTACTCTCATACTAAATTAGTACGGGAGACCAGACTCCAAAATTAGACATATTTCCGAAAATTGGGAATTGAAATTCTGGACAGTATACGTAACTTTTCAACGTATGCTACACCTATCACATGGAAATTTTATAGTCGTTCTCAAAAATGAGAACTAAATAACAACAAACTGGTAACCCCACACGCAAGTAATCTGTGGTTTATACTCACCAGCCCGTATTCGTCGTAGTTGGTGATCCCGATCTTAGTACAGATCACCACCATCAGATTGGCCACAATCTGGCTGTCGTCCACAAGGAGCGTCTTCACGGAACCTAGGAAAAAACAAATTTATTTTATAGAAATACTCATTAACGTTTTTTAAAATTTTATTTTTAAATTTTTTTGAGAAAATATTTCGATATAAAGTAATGTACGACAAAAAAAAAGGATTAAGGATATTTATTCTTCAATTTAGGCACATTGCAATGCACTCATGAACTTCAGAAAGAGAAAAAAATACTACCACCGGTTCTAACCCTACACCTCTGACCCGAGAAGTATTATGACTGGCAAGAAACTCGGCGGGACTTATTTTTTATAAACAGTAATACTAGTAATAGTAGTATTTTAGATCTTAAAAATACACAATAATGCGTCGTTCTATAAGAATACATATCAAAACAGCTTGAGATACTGACAATGTACCTATTGTTTAATTAAAATGAAAAAAAAAATTAAATAATAAAATCCAAATCTGACTGCTTCACAAAACGATCAGAAAGTTATTTTGGAAACTTAGATATTGTCTTTTTAACATTAATCAGTTCTGCTCTCTACGGTTCTCTCGCTTTCCCGATTAATCTAATTTAGTTTGGGGGCCCATATCCACTTCGACCCAAGAGGATCTTTTGTGTAATTGCCCCTAATTCACTTCCTCAAGAGCTTGCTCTACCATTTCCATGTGTTAGATAATGGAGCTCGAAGACAGTGCTTTGAATGCCTCTGGGTCAGCAGGGTAGCCAATCAGCCAGAACCAAAGCCCTTCGCCCTTCACTCTCTGTCTGGCGAGACCATCCATATTGGTCACTTTCCATGAAAGAGACAACTGATTAGTTCACTTACCATCCAACATGCGAACACGCAAGTTCCTGGTCTTCCGGCAGTATTCGAGGATGTCTCCATTGCGCAGCATGTAGTAGTCGAGGCTGCGAGACGCTTCGAGCCAGATTCCCTTCTTGTTGTCTTCTTCTGACGCGAGGAACAGGCCGTATTCTTTCGCTGTGAGAGAGAGACAAAGACGATTGAGTAATATTAATGAGTAAATAAAGTTTGTATGTAGTTTTGTATATGCGCTTCAGTATTTCACTGCATATTATGGTCCGTCGGTTTTTCAATTTGGGTTGTTGTAATGGGGAAAATCAGTACATGTAAAAGAAGTTTTTTATTTTACAAAATAAATTAAAGCAACAGTGGCAAAAGTTTAGCTGGGTCACGTAACTGATCCAGGTCCTCAATTCCAGGATCTAGGTTCAGAAGTTGTTAACCTGATATGAACAGGACTCACGGTCACTTGAGCTGGCCTCCAGGATCTTCTCCCTGATGATGCGGCAAGCGTCGTAGATGGTGGTGGAAGGGTCGAACTGGATTGTTTTGACCACCTTGCCACCTTCCAGCGATATCTTTAGCGATAGCGTCGCCATCCTGGTTAAAGAGTAGGCTCTGGAAAGACACAGATGAGGTCAACTTTTAGAAATTATAAATTTGTACGGGCTAATTATAAACTTATCTCGCTTATTTAGGTACTGCTACGTTGCTACAAGGTGACTAGCATAAGGGTTTTACGCAGCGACAAAGGCTGCGGTAGTTTTTTTATTGATTTTTACCTATGATAAGTTTCAGCAAAATGACCGTGGTGCCATATAATGGTCAGTAAATACATAAGGTAATTCTAAGTTACACGAGAACCAATATGCTTTGCTAACTCTTTCCATCATCATTGATAATGTTGGTATTACCTGGAATCAACTTTTTTATGCAACTCTAACTCCTCATGCAACAGTGCAACAGATAGATATGCGCATTAGAGCGTTCAGTTCCGCTTTAGTTTCGCGCTCATACAACGGATAACTCCGTCGAATCTTAAAGCGGTTTCGCAAGTGTAGTTCCGCAGCGGAGATTTCCTCAAAGCGAGAAACCAGTCCTGTCAAGCCGGTCCAATTTGGCAGACATTCAGATGTCAGATTCTTTTGAGTAATTTTAAGGCTCCCCCATAAGGGTTCAGAAAGCTGTTCGCACTGCCTCGTTTTTGCAGCACGTCAGGTATGTTCGCGGAGGCGCGCACTGACTGTCAGTGCGATATTAAGAAAGAGAACGGCCTCCCTGATTCGTCGCGTGCGTGACAGTTCCAGCAGCCTTTTGTGCCTAGTGTTAGAGTCGCCTGCTTGCCAACTTGGGACTCTGGACCTATGTCATCCAGAGATTCCAGAGGCTTTACTAACATAGGTTTTCAAGGGAATGTGTACTAACACTATGAACAAATGGACTGAAATAAATTATTTTAATTGAATAGAATTTAAATAAATGTGCTACAGGCGTGATAATTATGACTCACCTGTGTATAGTAGCAGTGCGTTCAACGCTGGGTTCTCTTTCGGGGCTGGAATCCCTGCTGGGTACTAGGTCCAGGGAGCGAGCGCTGGGACGCCGCCTTCTGGGTTGGCTGAATGAGCGGAGACGCTCACGAGGTTGCCCGTTCTGTGGACAAAAGGTGAGTTTGGAAAAGGGCTGCAGTTTCTTTAACTCTTTTAGTAGTAGACTAAAGTGTTAAAAAGAGAACTTCTCTTGGCTGGTTAAGGCTTAAATACACGCTTTTTTATGCATGGGCACAGGGCATAGGCCTATGAATCATGCCCGCGCGAGCGAGTTATACACCTGCGTTTTGCGCTTCCGCCGGCGAAGCTAAAGTCAGTGGGTTACCAACGCGCTCACTGAACGCACGTCGTACCGCGCGCGACGCTACTCCCTAATATTGCGATGTGGATGGATGTAAAAATAGCAAAGCTAATAAAAACTTATCGTTTTTCGCTCTGCCGACGGATGTGAAAAGGTATATAAGTAGGCATACAAACTTATGTGATAATAATAATAGACATGTTATTATTTTCAAAATACAAATCTCTCAAATAACTATGATGATATTGCTAAAAGGCGATTAGAATAAGCTTGGTTTATTTCTCTGAGAGAATAAGATTGAGATAGCTGTCAATCCATATTAATTTTGACAGTGTGTGGCAAATATGTCAAGATTAATCATACTCTCATTGCGGCAACAAAATATCAATCAATATTACTCATGTAACTATAATTGTTATGCACCATGCGAACCACTTAAACACTTAATCAATGCAAAATACCTATTTTCTTAACTATAAAACATTTCCAAGCATAGGCAACCCTAGCGATTGTGTGGGTGCGCGGGAGGTGCGGGGTGCCGCGCGTTGGAGGCCGCTCCATTGTATTATTGCGTAGCATAAAGCTCTATAAATGGAGTACGCTTCGCCTCATCTTTCCAAACAAAAAAGTCTGCCAAAATCTGAGGGGGGCGAGGTAGCACGCATGTGAAGTTTTCAAGTCAAAGGTACATCATTGTCGGTTGTTAATACAGTTTATTTCTAAATGAATTTTTATGGCAGCAACGCTTTATTGACAACCGACAAAGATGTACCTTTGACTTGAAAACACCAAACATATTTGACATATTCTTTTTATACTTCATAACACTAAATGGAGCAATAGATAGTCGACTGTACAAATGTTGACATATGGTTCATTATTGGATGCAGTCTTTGGAAATGTCAAACAAAAAAGCCAAGGATCATTTTTGATTGTATTTTCAAACAAAATATAGAAGACAGCAATCCTTAAGCGCGTTAAATATGGAGAAGTGTCAAACGTCAAATAGTTACTGCCCGTCAGAAAGAAAACGATTGTCTTTGAATCGATTCTGTAAACGAAGCTTGATTTTCGATTTAGGTTAAATCTTTTATTACGAAAGTAATGATAAATAAAGTAAAACTGTACTTACATCTGAAATGGTATTTCATCTTTTTGTAAACTAGACGAAATATAACATTTTTTTACATCCAAAAACAGCGCATAAGGGCATTTTCACGGAGCTTGTTATCCATTGACAGCGATGACGAAAATGCGTGACATCGATTATTGAAATAGTTTTTATAGATGTACTAGATTTTCCGCCAATACTTTTGACAGAGGGGAAATGATACTCAGGGCCTCTCCTGGTTTAGAACTCTCTGTTGCGTAGGTATAGTCTGGCAAACCATTTCTGTCAGTATAAAAGCGCGGCAAATTCAAAATACGTACATGTGGCAACCCTTTGTGATGAGACACCGTAATTTGTGACGAACATTTAAATTCACATTGAATTTGTTTCTTGTGCATTTCACTCTATCATCTTAAGTGCGAGTGAGATAGAACTCCTGCAACGTTCTAAATTAAATTTAAATTCGTTTTTAAGGCATATGTCCATTGCGTCAACCAGATTATCTGTTGCATTTGATGACAGATTAGACAAAATATATATCCGTCTCCTTTTTACACACCGTAAATGTCACCTAATGAAAGCCCCGGCGGTCATACCAAATAAAATTAAAAACATAGAATTTAGTGATCATTGCTGCTTTTTTCACTGATTCTTAGTGTTGTCATACTTTTGTTCGCTGTACATTGCTACTGCGTTCGTTGGCTGGCCAGACTATACGTAAACCGTAGGTATTTGCTTTTTCTATGAGTGATTCATATCTGATCGAACTTTATAAAAACTTTCTAGGAAAATTATTTTTAACTTGATAGGTTATATTAGTTTTTGAAAAAAATTACAAAATAATTTCTGAACTAAGTTTGTAATTTAACCGTATAAGCAGGTGTTTAATGTACCTGTAATTTCTACAAAATCACAATGAAATGACGTGCTTTCAAATAAAGTAAAAACGGTGAAAATCGGTTCACGCAATAAAGAATTATTATCCCATAAAAATCATCTTCCATACTTTAAGCTCGCGCGCAATAGTTTACTTAATTTGCCGATAGATGTCGCTGTACGTGGAACGCTCATATCATATCCTACATGGCGGTGTTATTTTAACTCTTAAGTGGGGACACTTACTGTGACGGACGGAAAACTACGGAACCCTACACTGAGCGTGGCCCGACACGCTCTTGGCCGGTTTTTCATATTTTTAATTTTTAAAACTTATGATTCAAAAGTTAGAGGGGGGGGGGGGGACACATTTTTTTTTTACTTCTGGAGCGATTATTTCCGAAAATATTTACATTATCAAAAAATGATTTTAGTAAACCCCTATTCATTTTGTAATACCTATCCAACAATGTATCACACGTTAGGGTTGAAATGAAAAAAAAAATCACTCCCCACTTTACGTATAGGTACCCTAATAAAACATTTTTTTCCACTTTTTATTTTACCACTTTGTCGGCGTGATTGATATACATATTAGTACCAAATTTCAGTTTTCTAGTGCTAACGGTCACTGAGATTATCCGCGGACGGACGGACGGACGGGCAGACATGGCGAAACTATAAGGGTTCCTAGTTGACTACGGAACCCTAAAAATAATTGTTATTTACAAAATTGAAAAACTGTTAAATGTATTTTTTTTATCGAAATACGCAATACCTTGCAATCAAGGTACAGACGAGACAATTCAGATTTGGGAATCACGCGGGTTAATGTTTGTTTACACGTTTGCTACTTTGTATTAAATTAGGTGCAAAAGTGTAAACATTTCTTTGACGCCACTGTAAACCACACTCTACTGCGTTGTAATAACGTTCACACTTACTGGATGAGTCAACCGCCGCCAGTTGTCTTGGAGCGCGTGCTCGATGCGCTCGCGCAGGCTGCGTCACGCGCGCGGCGATGCTTGCGGTGCTGGGTCCGGGTCTGAATCAATCTGCAACAATAGACGACTCACGTCAATCTAACTGATAATCATATTTGCGAGACAAACACAAATGGTGTCGCTTGAAAAAGATACCCTAAAACAATTTTCGTAATTTTTTCGGGGGTTCTACTATAACTAAATAAGAATGAACGGCTTCCTCAGCATAATATAAACATTAATCTCTTCACGTCTTAGCATTTTAGGAGTCCTAGTCCTGGAACTAAATATTAAATACTGAAACGATTCCGTCCTTCCCGCCCATTTTTTTACTTATAACCGTATAGGTATTTACTTAAAAACAGTTAAGTGGGCTAAAGTTTATTTTAGGCTTTTAATACCTACTGAGGCTTCACTTTAGGACTGGTAATTCAGCGATATCAGATGACTTACAAAAAGGGTTAAAATTTACTTTTAAATGCAATCGCATAAGAAACAAACAAAGTTATGTCAGTCCTAGTTTTCGACACAGTTTGCTCGTCCCTTTCTAACTCCACCAAACAGAAAGAGCTAAAACACATTACCCGTACCTACTGTCCCATATTTCTCAAGTTATAAACTTCTAGTTTGTAAAGCAGGCCAGGCGGCCATCTGCCGACGGTTACGCAACCAACCGGGGAAACAATTAAGGTTATTATTGGGCTCACATGTTTATGTTTAAAGTGCATCAGCAGAAGAACAGTCACGGACTAATTGTGGAGCCATTTAGGGTTTCCCACATCTATTGATGCGGATTGGGCAAAATCCGGTGGAAAAAGCTTTATGTCCACGCAATAAGAGCTAAGCACATACAAGATATCTCTATACTCCGCTTAGCTTAGCGCGTTATTTCTTTGAAACCTAAGCTGCCAAAAAGAAGGCGTGCGGGAGGGGAACACGCAATGCTAGACAGGGAAAGCGCGAGTGTTCCGTGGGGTGTACGAGAGAGTCAAACATTAATGGTTGCCATGGAGACGTACTATGTTTACTGTCACTTCCAATAATTAGTGTCTCACTGAAGAGTGAAATTACCACAAGCCTGGCGGGAGTCGCCCGGCTATGCGGGGTCTTGGGTTAATTAGTCTTTGGAGCTAACAAAGCACGGTTCGGCTCGGATCGGCTAGGCCGATGCCTGCCGACGACGCGTCGACGTCTTTTTAGCTCGTATTGCGTAGACATAAAGCTTTTTTCTATCGGCTATTGCCGATTCCGCGTCGTCAGGTGTGGGGGAACCCACGGTTCAAGCTATTTTCTTTTGTTTAATACATACTCTATATGTCCAATGTAAAGTGAACCCTAAAGGGCCTAAGCGGGTGTGGTCAATGATCTTGCCACGACCTTATTGCTAAGAGAATAAGAGCGTGTGAGGACCTGGGTCTATCCTTAAACTACGTCCAAAAGAGGGGTATGGGTACTGCGAATGTCATCTCGCTATGTGTGGTAGGGCACAGCACAGCGAATATCATCTCGCTCAAATCTGGAGCAGAGCTCGACTGGGGAAGTACCTTATAGAAAACCATAGCCAAATTGCCAAAGAGCTCAAAGAGGACCCAGTGTTTTGACGATGATACCCTCTTGTTCCTTTAGCCGTCAACACAGTGAATCCTCCTTTTTGTAAAGGGTCGGCAACGCGCATGTGACACCTCCAGAGTTGCAGGCGTCCATAGGCTACGATAGCTGCTTACCATCAGGCGGGCTGTATGCTTGTTTGCCACCGTTGTGGTATTAAAAAAAGGAACGTTTTGAACACTTTGCTTGCTAAAGCTACTTCTATAGACGCCGAGTTTTTCATCAGAAAGCCACCAAATTAAACCAAAAGAATAAAATGTGTTGCTGGAGACTCCTATTGCACATCTCCGCAGCGCGCTTCACGTTTCGTCGCAAAGCCTTAGCTGATAGAGAGCGAAACAAGAGCGAATTCGTGCGGCACGGTTCCGCGATGTCATCTCCGCTCTTGGTTCGCCCTCGATCCGGCGCGGTACAGCGATGTCGATTCCGTAAAGGCGTAAGAATACCAGTCGTGTGTAAAACCAGAAATATCTGATTTCGTAATCCTCGATGACATAATTACGATCGTCATCTGTCCGTGACTTAATCCACTTCACATACCAAATTAGGACATTGGCGCATTCCACCAGTGTCGCTTATAAACACTAAGGTAAACGTACATTGCTTGACACAGCTTTTTTGTAAATGATTTAAGTATACAGATGGCTTGAAGAGCATTCGGATGTTTACCTCACTCCATTAAATTTTTAACCGCAACCAGTTTTATTTGATGACTAATTTATGGGCTGGAAGCTTAGAAAAATAGAAGAGGAGCGTTAAAAGCAATGCTGGTTATACTGTTTTTAACAAAAAAATACTAATGAATACGAACATATACACGGAGAAAAAAGTCTCGTCCATGATACCAAAATACTGTAATCTGAACGAGAAAATGTAGTAAATTCTGGGACAATTGTTCACATAGTATAAATAACTAAACCAATCTGTTTAAATTCGTTGAGCTTAGTGAACTAATTATCTTGTAATTGCCACACATTAAAATAGCGCGTATTACTAGAATATTTAGTAATCATAACACGTGGATCGTACTAATAAATATATATTTTTTGCTGAACTTAATAAATGATATGTAAACTTAACAATACATTCTTGTAAAGGTAACATATTCATTAAGTATGATGAAATAGTTATATTGTAAGTGTCACACAGTCAAATTGTGTGTGTTACTAGATTATTCAGTATTTATAACACATGGAGTGTCTAAATAAACAATATTTATTGTAGATATTAATAAAAGTTATGTAAACTCTACAATAAATTCTTGTAAAGGCAATAAAACTTTAGTTAGTCCAAGAATATGTATCGTTAAGAATACAAGTCATCTGATTTATGTTACATTGCCTTTATTTATGCAAACTTCATTAAATGGTTGATGGAAGAAGAAAATATGTTACAGCAACTGCATTTATGGTACTATCTAATAAATATACAATTGCGTTAACGTGTTATATTGTTTATCGGTACCTATTAATTTGTGTGTGCACCGTATAGACAACTAACATTTCTTGTTAATTTAAAAAAAGGTTCGTTGTCTATACAAGGTGGTATAGTAAGGACTTAAGGCTGAGCCACGCCAGATGCGTGTGCGTGACGTGCACGTAGACGTGCGCGTGGCGTGCGCGTTGTAAAGTACAAATCCTTATAAGAGATGCCACACCGCTTGACGCGCACATGTAACACGTCTCCCATGCGGTGTCATCTCTTATGAGGATTCGTCTTTTACAACGCGCACGTCACGCGCACGTCTATGTGCACGTCACGCACACGCATCCGTAGTGGCTCGGCTTTTAGGCGGGATGCAAGTTGCTAGGACCAGTTCCAGGAGACAGAAGCTAGAGTTGAGAGTTGAGTGATCTGGAAGTAAATAAAACATTTATATAATGTGTATGCTTTATCTTGGTATAAATATTAATTCCTACAATAACAATTGCATCTACGGAAAGTTATACAAAAACCCGGTTTAAAATGGACCATATCCGTCGACGTTCCTCAAACCATTATGATCGGGCCCCTGCATTCAGACTGGCCTCCCATTCAGCTATCCACGATTGTATTATCGAGTTAGCTTGTGGACCTGAGTCGTGGAACTTCAAAGCAGGGGGTTTCCTGGACTTCAGTCTGAGGGCCTTAAGCGTGTCGAGGTCTTGATGGATGGGCAATTTAGTGTTCGCACGAATCTTCGCTATTTCACGATCCAAGCACTTTTCTCGTCGGCAGTTTGACGCTAGGATGTAACTGAGCGCTGGTAGCCAGTGAGTGGGAGTGGGTTTGAGGCATCCGCTGATAAGGCGCAACGTGTGGTAGAGGTATGTGTGCTGTTCAGCCACACTGCTGAGCAGTACTCAGCAGACGAGAACACTAGTGAAAGCGCAGTTGTTCGGAGTGTGGCTGCGTTGGCACCCCAGGTGGTACCAGTGAGCTTCTGAATAATGCTGTTCCGGGCCTTCAGTTTTTCCGACAGGCTGCTTAGGTGCTCTCTGTAGTTGAGGCTTACCGTAATTACCACCCATAACAAAGTGTAAGTACTGGGTGGGAATACCCCTTTTCTTTACAAAACAAATAATTAGTAAACTTATTACGGCACTACTGGTCAGAACAGAACCCACTTAAAAAGAAAAAAAAGACATTTCTAAAGAAACGACTTGGACTTATTTAAACAATTAATCTTCAATTCAAATAAAAATCTTTTAATGTCTCTTTTTGCACTAAACTTGGTCCTAGTTCTTTGCACGATCCACGCACGATGACGATAATCACGACAATGGCCGCCGACCGAAACCGGAGCAACGCCGCGCGCGGTGACATTGCGTTTCGTTACACAAGCGAAACATTTATTTATACGAACTAATTTTTTTTGAACAGAATTATTTGTTCGATATATATTACGAGAATATTATTGTAATATTTTTACAAAAACCGGAAAGTAACGCCAGCTATATCAACTAGCATTCACTACGATAAAAAATGGTGCTTAAAGCGCTCCGACATGGCGTTTCGTTACACAAACGAAACACAAATTTATGCTAACTAAATATTTTTAAACAGAACTATTTGTTCACCAGTATACATTACGAGAATATTATTGTCATTTCTTTACAAGAGCTACAAAGTAATACCAACTTATAAACCAGTCATATAAACTATACTGCGATAGCATTCACTACGATACAAATAGTAAAGCGCTTCGCGACTGCATTGAGTTGACGACTATGCACACATATTTATACAAACTTAATATTTTTAAACAGAACTCTTTGTTGAGTATACATTACAAGAATATTATTTTTATTTTTTACAAGAGCTATAAAGTAATGCCAACTTATAAAAAAGTTACAACAAGTATACTGTCATAGTATTCACGACGATGAAGATTGTAAAGAGAATTTTTAGTTTTTTAGCATTACAAGAAGCTTCTTGTAAATATAATTATTGTAACGTTTATTCAATGAATTGTAAAAAAAACTAGACTTCTCGTAAATATCATTAAACAGAACTATTTAGTGCATATTAATGTTTGAATAGTTCTATTGAATTCAAGATACAGTAAACGTAAAAATAGAGTAGTTTACCTTACAAGATTGTAGTATCGGTTACAATAAATCTATTTTACTATTCGTTCTGGTAGTATTGTTGGAATTTTTTCTTTCCGTGTAACACTGAGTAAGTGAGTAGACAGACAGACAACGCTCAGCCTAAACGGTTCAAGTGAGAACCTTCATGAACATATGTATACACATTTGTGAAGCCCCAAAGGTTTTTATACATTCAACCCCTATGGGGTTGAAAATGGGGTTCAAAGTTAAAAAGGCGTCTATGATGAAGCGTATTAATATAGACGCCTTAAAACTAAAATACAGGGTAATTCCGCGTCGACGCATACAAATTCATTCCGCATTCAATCATTTTAAAGTGCACAATAAACCCACCCTTATAACTCCTCTATAACTCCATATTGCGTCGTCAAAATTCCTGCAGCCGACCGCCGGGGTTTTTATGCAAAACAGCGCTATAACTTTTCTTGAAGGACCATTGTCGTTCCAGGCGCTAAACGACTCGAAGCCCACAAACCAGCCTTCAGAGGTAGGGCTACAGTCAGCAGCTATAAGTAATATAAGTATTCAAAATGATTCTTTTAACACAGTTGCTCAAAAAAGTGCTTTTCTAGTTTAGTCTATCGTGCGGGAAGAACGATTTCTCGCACTAGCGCTTTTTAACCAACCAATTCCAGCTCAGGATTCATGATCACCGCGCCGCACCGCACCGCGGGATAGCGTTTGGATATATAGTACTAAGGTAACCTCAAAGTGACAAATTGTCCTTTTTGTAATTTTTTCGCAACTGTACCTATTAAAAAACGTCGTTTGATACACGGACGGAATGTGATTCTTCACACGTCCCGCGTTATGCCACTCGCCTACGGCTTGTGGAACTCGTGGAATAATGACATCCTTTCCGACCTAGTGTCGAAATGTACCTATTATTAACGGACCCATGTTTTCTTAACAATAAAGTTGTTGCTCCGTCGTCCTTACGACGGAAGTATCTCGGACCTATCTAGTCGACGGCAAGTCACCGCCTGCCTCGATAACGTGTTTTAACATTGTTATGGCAGGCTTCCGGACCTCTTTGACCAGCCAAACTTCCATAGCCATAATTCCATTTTATTTAAGTTGGGGCCAGACGGCAGATAGCCGCAGATTCTGCCACGTGACCTTGGTTGGAGCGAGTTGTTGAAGCGAGCGGCTACATGGCTGACAACCAACCAACCGCTTCTGCCAATGGTTGACAGAGCACACCTAGCCACCAAGGGCGTTTAAAGGTCATGTAGATGTTTGGCACCAACCACTGGCTACATGGTTTAAAATCTCTGTTTTCTGCCAAGGTCTCGTGGCGAGGGCTGTGGTTGTATGCCGTCTGGTCCCAACTTTACAATAGATCTGATTTGAGCTTGTTGACGAGAGACCACATTACACTGGTTGCCATCGCCTAGTCTTTAGACTCTTTATTATTCTCTGCCAATAGTAACAGAGCGCGTTTTAACTTTTAATGAACTGCATATGAAATTGGGCATTTTAGAAGGATGGCTCTCTATTGTAAGGTAATAAGGACTGTTTTAGTATAGCTATCACTTTGGGTAATAATCGTAGCGCCTGAAACTCACTTGCGTTCAAGGGATTTTAAGCCGTAGTGTTTAGGAGTAAAGTCCAGTTTCGTTCGGGAACGGTTTGGATTAAATTTAGCATGTATTATGATTCAGAGTTTATTATTGTTAAGTGGAATTCCTTAATACAAGGGTGAGGATGAGACTATTTGTGAGAATAAAATTAATAAAGGACCTGGCGACCCTAAAATATCTCTATCTCTTGGTCGTTAAGTTTTACGCATCTGTAGGCTAACTCTCCACCGATGATATAGTCCAAGCAGAATGTAGCTTTTGCCAAATTAGCGCAGATTTTTTTCAGAAATCCACTGCGGTCTATTACAGTTTTTTTTAAACGTGACCGTGACCACGAGGCTATAAAGAGCGCGAAACGTCAGGAGATTTAAATTTGTACTTAACACGCGATTAATCCGTTTAAATTGTAATACAATAACAGATGTTTATATATTGTGTGTGTGTTTTTGTGTTTGTCTCGCAACGCAATTAACAGAGATCCTTCTGTGGAAAATAGTGACGAATGAATGAAAATCTTCACACGGGTTCAAATTATGGAAGCTTCGAGCAACAATGTAGGAGGTACAGTTTCAAACAAGATTCACTGAAAATATGGCTCCTGATAATTTGTAACAGGCCAGTCTTGTACCGTAATAAGAATGTCAAAGAAAGTACCGCCCGAGTCGTTCTTGCGGTATTATTGTGGGGCCATTTTTTTGGGCTGATTGTGTATACCTAGTCTCGTTTGATCGGTGTAGGAAACTGATTAAAGAAATAATTCTAAATTTAAACTGGCACCAAAAATTTCACATCTACTGAAATCTGATTCTGTATATGTGTAAACCAACCATTTCTTAAGCTTATTTTGATAAAGACATACGCACTTAAACTCCATTGCAGTAAATAACATAATATTCGTTAGTTCTTAGTGTTCTTACCAGTATATTCATCAAAAGCAATAAACACAAGCAATAAGTGTATGGAGCAATAACTGTTACGATGTACGCGGAGTGATTTTTATGACTGAAGGGGACGAGAGACGTACCTATACTCGTATTTTAAATAGACAATATAATATTTTCATCTTAGGGAGTACGAGTATCATCCCGTGATCAATAGTAATGAGTATTGAAAAAAAATGTATCCCAAGTTCAGTCAGTTTCATGAGGCATTTTCTCATACAATTATAAAGGCAAAACTGCCACAATTTTCTTATGGAAGGCTAATTTGAAGCACATTAGTTCTCTTGACACTTAAACCTTTCGTAGTAAGTACAGTTTTTTCATTTTCATAAGTACTTACATACGTGTTTCAGCCCAAAAACTAATTTTCAACCGGCTACGACCGTATACGATGTTTTTACCGCCACATACTAACAAAAAAGTAGCAAATCCATCCAATATGTCACGCACAATCATTGCTAACAGTGTTTGACAGCCGTCTGTCACTCTTTATATAAATAGACGCGTGCGCAGCTTACGGCGCCGGTGTAAAAATACAACTAAATCATGCATACAAATATCGACCTTAAACATCTAAGCGGCAAGGTTTAAAATGTAATGACGCGAGTTTGGAACTCATGTTTATCTCATGTAATACAGCTAGCAGGTCAAAAATCAACATTAATGTCCTAGTAATAGGATTCAAAATGTGTAAATTATTTCTTATCAACAAACGCTGTGAAAATTCTCGGGTTAAGAAACAGTGAAATATCGACCTTGATATCTAAGAGGAAAGATTGAAACTCGAATGACAGTTTCGGCAAATTATGATCATCTTAAATTAAGTCGACTATGACTTATAATAAACGACGTATGCGACATGATGTTTCTATGAATTTACGCTGTTTTAGAATGTGATACTTTACAAAAGGAACCTTATTCCCTAAGTAACAAGGTGTTTTATTATTCTTACTAGATTAAGGCGAGTAAGTAGTTGAGGTAGTATAGGACGATTAGGACGTATATGTAGCATTGGTCCAATGCTCTTAGGACGTTTTGTAAATGGATGCAAATTTAATGTTTACACGGTAAGAATTGATTTCGTAGTAACTGCAAGTTTGTTTTTAGCTTCGTATGGTTTGTTGAGTTTGGCACGAATGTACGGTGTACAAAAATATCCGTTCACCTGGGTAGGCCGCAACCAGAGATGTGACTTATTTGAAATACTTGTATTTAAAATTCAAATACAAAATGCAAAATACCTATTTCCTATTTTGTATTGAAATACGTTTTTAAGAAAAGCATTTTGTATTTTATTTGAAATACTTTTTGGGACCCATTTTCTATTTCGAAAATACAAAATACTTTTTTTTGTAACTTAACATAATGTTGGTAGAAAAGGTAGGTTTAACAGGTTATAGTTATATATTGCTACTACGTGGGTGATTGGTAGGACAGGACACCGCGTAACCAAGGGAAAAAAGGCATTCATTCCTGACGATCTCGTCATTTTGTAACTAGTCGTCTGTTTTGAAATGGAGAGTTAAGATAAGTATGGAAATCATCATCCTCTTAGCGTTTGTCCTGGCTTGCCGAACTAATCACATGAATTGGCATAGACACTAGTTTTTACAAAAGCGACCACCATCTAACCTTCCAACCCAGAGGAGAAATTACGCCTTATAGGGAATGTTCCGCGGGATGTTTTCCTTTACCGAAAAGCGACTGATAAATATCAACCGATAATTCGTACATAAGTTCCGAAAATCTCAGTAGTACAAAGTCGAGATTCGATCCCGAGACCTCCAGATTGAAAGTCGGACGTCTTATCGCCAGGGTACAGTCGAGTTCATAAATATATGAGCAAATCCGAGGCTTCAAAAATAAATGAGCATAGAAAGGTACATATGCATCTGAACAGATTTACCAATCAAAAATATGTGTACATATCACCTGTCATATTAATCTGAGCAAGTCTAACAATAATATGTAAGCACCTGAAGCATGTATTGGCACATAAATATATGTACTAACGTTCTACAATTTTATGTGAACACGTGGAAGTTCATAAATATCTAAACAAACATAAGACTTAAGTAACAGTTTGACAATCATCAAATCATACATTCGTCTCTTTCACTTTAAGTGTAACGTCATAGAAGTGTCATTAGTATTCGATTGCAGCTTCTTACCCATTTTTGCTGTATTCGATTTATGGTCCACTTAAAAGAGGTTGTTATCAACTTTGATGACTGGCCACTAACAAATTTTTAAATGATAAGCTGCTCTTGAATTGTTGATCATACACAAATAGTGATTCATGTTCAGTCGCCATCAGATATATCGGAGCGGCCAAGGTACTCCAAAATATCTGAACAACGCTTCTATTGTCAATGCAATAAAGTGCATGTTCAGATATTTTTGAGTACCTTGGCCGCTCCGATATATTTGATGGCGACTGTTCATTACATTGAATATTGAATTATACATTTTGTGTAGGTATTTGTGTACTTTCACTTGGTTAAATAATTTTGAAAAATATTAGTACAGATATGAGACTTGCTCAGATGAATATGACAGGTGATATGTACACATATTTTTGATTGGTAAATCTGTTCAGATGCATATGTACCTTTCTATGCTCATTTATTTTTGAAGCCTCGGATTTGCTCATATATTTATGAACTCGACTGTACCAGCGCTTATAATAATGGAAATCGTATTAAATAGCAATCCATTTATGTACCGAATTTACATTGCATTAAACTAAAAAAAATATGCATACTTGGAAAGTAAATTCCCTGGAACGGAAATGATTGACATTTGGATCCATATAGATAAATAGACCTCACTATCAGAGCATGAAAAAAAAACATTTAATTACATGTATCGAGTGCCGACCCTAAAAAATATTTTAACCTACAAAACAAATTAGTGGCACACAAAACTCACCTCTAGTTAAAATTTGATTAAAATTTGCTTTATATTTATTGATTAAAATGGCTATATAGCCATATAGCATATGCTATGACTATGACATATGATCACGGGCAGACGGATATGACGAGCTAAGGATTCCGTTTCTTCCATCTTGGCGACGGAATTCTAAAAAGCATTTGTATTTTAAAAAAGTATTTTGAAAATACCTATTTTGTATTTTGTATTTTACATTTGAAATAGTAAATTATGAAAGTATTTGCATTTTGTATTTAAATACTTTTTCTAAACCATTTTGCACATCTCTGGCCGCAATAATAAGGGGGTGAAGTTTCGAAATTATCTTGTTTTCTTGGCAAAAAATGTCTATAATTTTATCATGATTTTTTTTAAACCATGGCAGAAACAGTGCTGCAAACTACAACCTGCAAGAAATAAGGAGTTCATAGAGAAAAAAATCAGGAGACTACAAAAAAAATCAGAAGATAACAAAAATATACCTTTATGTAGATTTTACATTCAAGAATTATTAAAATTAATAATATTATTAATAAAACTAATATTACTTAAAATTCCTGTTATATTTTTTGCTAATAAACACAAATGTCAATTGTCAAAGTGAATTAAGAGAAACGAAACGTATTTCAATGGCAGTTCTGGTATACTTGGGGTATTTTAAATTACACAGACGTTTTTAACTTGTTAAATATGTTAGTGAAGCAGAGCATGAGCAACCGGTATGAGACATTGCAATTTAGAGGGCCCACTCTGTCAGATTGAGAGGTGTAATAAAAGTTAGGGCACTTAGGGAGCTGAGAGAAGGCTAGGTAGAGGCAGAGTACACGAGAGATTGGGCCCTAGAAATTGCAATGTCTAATCCCGGTATTACTCCTGCTAAATAAATAAGGTTGAAATAAAATGAGATAGGATAGAGTTTGTACGGAAAGAGAAGTGTCGTGGTTTATATTCCCATATAAACCACGACACTCCCGCTCATACATTCTACCACACTCCTCTTTCCGCACAGACTACCAAAACAACCAGAACAAAACAATACCTTATTGTGAAGTCGGAGTTGTAGGTTTAGTGTGTTAGTAGATAAAGCAGGACAATAAAACATAACAAAACATGCTTTATATTCTAAATTTGTTTGTCACTTGATTTCTTGAGTTGGCAACTCACGACCCCACGTCACTTGTTCTCCTTGACGTCGTAAGTCACAAGTGTCACAACTGTCATTCCTTGCTGCTCGCTCTTGCAACACATGCCATATTATATTCATGGTTATTTATTTTTAGCATCGTCTATGGTAGAAATAGGTACCTAGGGAAACCTCATTGCTCACGTAGTTTATCGAAATTAATTTATCGATACGTCCACAGCGTGTGTATCACCTTTTTGTGTTGTATACAAAAGCATGGTGGCTTCACTGACAGCTGACATTCCTGTGTCTATATGTGTATGGTTGGCAATGTTGGCATCGACAGATTGATCGAATGTGGACTCTATAATACATAATATTTTCAATGGCATTAGTGTTATTCCTCCTCAGCCTGACCATCTTCATACATATTTTTATTGAAAAGAGAGAGCATTTGTTTATTTATATTATGGGCAAAGCAGCTACTTGTATTGTACAACCTTTTGCTATGCATGATGCCACATAATGTTTTTGTGTTCAGGCAGTTTCTTTGTTTAGTTTTGTTTAGATTAATTGTTGAAAATACGCGTTCCACTGCAGCACTGGAGTGTGGTAAAACCATTAAGCAGTTCATAAATTTGGTCAGGGTGGGAAATGCCTGCTCATCTCCTATCCTTTCTTTTCCCACCCTGTGCCAAAATTTAGGTATATCAGTCTCCTCAAAGTTTATTCCAGTGACATTTCTTAGTAACCGCCACTGATCATCCAACTCCTGCCATTTTGAACTTTCAATAATGTTCGGGAATTGCATCGCTAATGGTGCCAGAGAGTTATATTTTTTCTCTTTTATAATGATTGGGTCCAGTACTTCAATTTGTTTTAGCACAGGGCTGGTAAAAGGGAATCTTTTATAAATCTGGCTTATCCCTTCTATATAGAAATTCATTATTTTTAATTTAAATGCTTGGATATCACTTTCTGGATAATTGTTCTGATTAATTACAGCTTCTACTTTTGCTCCCATGTATATATCTTTGAGATCTAAAAAATTTGTTGGGTTTCTGTAGTTCACCACTTCAATTTCAGTTGATTGCAAGTAACTGGGCTTGATGTAAAATTCTAATATTGTTTTTAAAACTGAAACTATATTTTTTCTAAGTTTATGTATTTGGACACTCTCAGACTGCATCAACTTGTTAAGGTTATTGAAATGGGGCAAAATGAAGTCAAGAAAAAGCAAGTAAAGCTTTATATATGGATTATTCAAATTGTCTAAGATATGACGGGCACTTGCTGATGAGCCTGCTTGTGACACTGCATCAATGAAAAACAGCTTCAGGGCATCATATTGCTCAATTACTCGAGCTACGGCTGCATGTAGCGACAGCCATCTCGTCTGGCTTGGGTGCAGAAGTTTGTGAGGCTTGATTTGTAAAAAAGTTTGAAACATTTTCAACTCCCCTATCCTTTTAGGACTGCTTTGAATATAGTTATACAAATCTTTGATCAAATCTTCAGCCATTTGTGGCAACTTGGCACATGCATATGATGCACAAAGAGCAAAAGAATGGCATATGCATTTTAAAATAAATATGTTTGGTATTGCTTCTTTGATCAGGGTGCTGACAGAGTGGTTTATACCCATTAAATTATTTGCACCGTCCGATGCAAAACCAATCAAATTGGTTCTCCATGGTATACAATCTCTGTCAAAAGAGTTCACTAGATGTTCGTAAAGCTCTATGGCAGATGCCCCTTCTATAGGTATTAGATCATAAAAGTAGTCGCAGATCTCATTATCTATTATAAGCCTAACCACTAGGCACAGGTGTTTGACATCACCCCTATCTGTCGACTCATCAATAATGAGTGAAAATTTTTCTTCCCTCATATTCGCAATTAACATCTCTTTACTGTATTTACCGAGAACATTTTTTGCAATATATGTGGCCTTAGTCCGGCTCAGCGAAATATTGTTTACAACCTCCGACTCTGGACATATGACTGACAAAAGTTTTGGCAAATGCTCTATTGCTGTGAACGGTAAATTATGCTCAATTATATAAGAAACCAGATGTATTTCCGCCTCTTTTATTTTGCTTTTTAAGGTTGATCCTGATACTGATTGAGCTGCAAATACATCTGTCAAGGTCCTCTGATTGTTGAAACTAGTGGCATTTTCAGTATGTTTTTTTGTTGTTTTGTGTTTTTCAACGTCCGATTTCCCCCCCGAAGCGACAGAAAACTCGCACCTGCACCATTTGCAATGTGCATTAGTACTACAACTTTCACTCGCAGAAAGCCACCCTTTAAATGAATCCAGATGTAACCACTCCTCCTTAAACTTTTGTGAATACTTCTTTTTTTTTATTGAACTAGCCATGGTGATAAACCTTCACCGTACCACACAAAAACCAATCCATGCAAATTATTAGTATTTATTAATCCCAACCCAAACACAGTCAACACGCACAAATGAAATTGGTCCACAACACAACACAAGCGACAAAACTACTCACTCTTTTACGCTAAAGTTTAATTGAACGAAGCTAAAAAAATTGCTTTGCGGACTCTAAACACACGTTTTCAACTTTTCACCGAAGAATTCAAACTATAAACGATAAGTTAAGAGAACTAATGAAAACTTGAAAAGGGTGACACTAATGACAGTGACAGTCAGACGGAGGGCGCGAAAATAATCAGACTTCACAGATAACAAATAGCCCAAACAACGAAATTATTTTCCATTCGTTCGATTGTATAGAAATGCACAAAGAAATTAACCTACGCCAACCTAACAAAACCACAAAGTAAGTACAAATTTAATTTAAAGTCAAAAATCAGGAGATTTTACACAATTCTATAAATAAAGCAGTAGATCAGGAGACAATGCTGAAAATCAGATAATCTCCTGATAAATCAGGAGAGTTTGCAGCACTGGGCAGAAAACCGGCTTCGGATCCACTTGACAACCTAATTCCATGAATTGGCGTAGGCACTAGATATTACTTAACCTCCACCTTTCCAAAAGCAAATGCCCGAGCTTCTGTAAAAAAATATTCAAATCACTATAGGTGTGACTATAATAGTTCAGCTCGTGCCTCGATTGCTTCAGGATCCCATCATCAGATCCTGACCTGATGACAATGGGACCAACTCTTTCAAACAAAAAAAAGGAATTTTCCAAATAGGTCCAGCCGTCTTCGAATAATCGGTGAACATGTTACATAAAAAAAACCGGCCAAGTGCGTGTCGGACCACGCATAGGAGGGTTCCGTACCTTCAATGGAATAAGAACCAAACTAATACCAAAAGGTCGTATCTGATGCCTATGGAAGAAGTTTTTTGGAGATAACTCAAAAATGGCTGAACCGATAATGTTCAAAACAATTTTCGTTGAAAGTATATGATAAGGCGCATCTCTTCAAATTTTTTCATATTTTTTGTATTTACGGTTCAAAAGTTACGGGGGGGGGTTCACAACTTTTCTGACTTTCGAAGCGATTATTTCAGAAAATATTCACTTAATCAAATATTCACAAAATAGTCAAAGAAACCTCAATGATATTTTGAAAGACCTATCGATTGATGTGTCACATGTTGATATTTGGTAAAAAACAATTTTTTTTTAATTTAGTTACCTGTATGGAGCGCCCCCCTAAAAATATTTTTTTTTTTCAAATTTAACTACATAACTAAGTAGCTGCATACAAATTTATTGCATACACTTTATGTGTAAATTTTTTTCAGATACGTCGTATAGTTTCCGAGTAAAATGCCTGTGACATACGGACGGACAGACAGACAGACAGACAGACAAACAGACATGACGAATCCATGAGGGTTCCGTTTTTTGCCATTTGGCTCCGGAACCCTAAAAACCGGCCAAGTGCGAGTCGGACTCGCGCACCGAGGGTTCCGTACAAACCTAGGTAGGTATATAGGGGTAGTAACTTTAAAATTACAAAAAAAAAATTATATGATATAACTAAAAATTTACGGTGTTCGCAATTTTTCCTTTATTTGTGCTTTATGTGCTGCTTCGTACCAAATTTAAAGATTCTGAGTTCACGGGAAGTACCCGGGTTTTGATTCCCATGCGATTTTCGAAAATTTGCAGAAATTTGCGGCATAAACGGCTATCTTTTGATTGCGTTGGTTTAGAAGTTTGTTTTTACACAACTCCAAGGGACAGTAGACCTGAGTATCTGATATAAATTTCAGCTTGATACCTCCACGCGTTCCTGAGAAAAATGGTCTTGACAGACAGACAGACAGAGGGACAACAAAGTGATCCTATAAGGGTTCCGTTTTTCCTCTCCAGGTACGGAACCCTAAAAAGCAAAAACAAAGATCCCGACGAATTGAGAACCTCCTCCTTCAAAATCTTGAAGTCGGTCTAAAAAACTGTACCTCTTCTTCGGTTATTTTCATATAGACACTTTATACCATTTCTATACAAGTTTGTTTAATGTAATGGTATTAAGTCACCAGCTCTAAACACTGCGCAAAATTTTTTTTTTTTTTTTTTTTTTTATACTACGACGGTGGCAAACAAGCATACGGCCCACCTGATGGTAAGCAGTTACCGTAGCCTATGGACGCCTGCAACCCCAGAGGATTCACATGCGCGTTGCCTACCCTTTAGGTACCTATTCACTCCTTTTTTGAAGAACCTCATACTGTAGCCCGCTGGGAAAACCTCGGCAGGGAGTTCATTCCACAGCCGCAGCGTTCGTGGGAGGAAATTCCTCTTGAACCGTACTGTGCGCGACCCTTTGGGCTCCAGGGTGTGAGGATGAACACCCTGCCGGCGGCGAGCGGTGCGGTGATAAAAAGCTGCCGTGGGCATCATATCAAACAGTTCTTCGGAGCACAACCCATTGTACAAGCGATAGAACACACATAAGGAGGCAAAGTCTCTCCTTAGACTCAAAGGTTCAATATCACTCGCGAGTTTGGGATCGTCGACGATCCGCACAGCGCGCCTTTGTACCGAGTCAAAGGGCCCAAGCTGGTATCCAGGTGCTCCCGCCCAAAGGTGACAGCAGTACTCCATGTGGGGTCTGACTTGCGACTTGTAAAGAAGCAGTCTCTGCCCCGGAGTGAAGTATCTCCTCGCTCTGTTGAGCACACCGAGCTTTTTGGATGGCCTTCAAAATATTACTGAAACCACCTCACTCCAGCACCAAGACTGAAAAGTCATTGACACGAGCTGTTGTCGAAATCAGACGTTCATTCATGGCGCTAAATATAGCGACCGACTTCTTACGTGCGAGTACGTGGTGCCCCAGATCGGCTGAGAGATAGGAACTACATGTCAGGACTCAGAATTGGGTACTTTCCTGGGTAAAAAAAATATAATTCTATTTAGTCCGTCAGTTAGATTATCAAAAAATATTGGACACGTATTTTTTATTTTGTCTATCAAACAAAAATTGGTGAAGATATAGCCCGTTAAAGTTCCGCGTGACGTCACATATTATACTAAAAATGGTACTGAAATGTGACGTCACGTGGAACTTTAACGGGCTATATCTTCACCAATTTTTGTTTGCTTGACGAAATAAAAAATACGTGTCCAATATTTTTTGATAATCTAACTGACGGACTAAATACATTTTTTTAGGAAAGTAGCCAATTGTATAAGGACTAGAGATACTTTAAGTGCAGTAGGTACCAGGCTTATTCTACTTTTTCGTGATTAATCTATTGCCAGAAAAAAGTATGATAGACATTGAATTTCGTGTATAAAATTGTATTCCCAAATTGTACCTGAACCGAATATGTTAACCAAAATTCATATATTTATTACTATTGAATTGATTAAAGTAATAATTTTAAACAAAAAAGACCCGACTTCACTTAGCCTCCACCTTTCCAAAAGCAAATGCTCGAGCTGCTGTAAAAATACTCAAATCACTATAGGTGTGCCTATAATAGTTGAAGAGTTCCCTCGATTTCTCCAGGATCCCATCATCAGATCCTGACCTGGTTACAATGGGACCAACTGTGAAGTATATATACTCTTCAAACAAAAAAAAGTTTTCCCAATCGGTCCAGCCGTTTTCGAATAATCGGTAAACATACATAAAAAAAACATTTAAAAAAAATAGCAAAAACAAAGATCCCGACGAATTGATAACCTCCTCCTTCGAAATCTTGAAGTCGGTTGAAAAGATGGTAACGCAGTGGTAAATGCCTTATTTTCGTACAAATCGGGAGACAATCAAGTACAACTGAGTTACTGTGATTAAGAATATTTACAGTTGTTATTATTAAACTTAGCTATCGGGATTGATAGCCTAAATAAGCCTCTTTCTCCGTCACGAAACAGCAAATGAAAGTAATGGCAAAGTATTCTAAAATATGCATTTTACGAAAAAATGACAAAAATGTATGTACGAGTACAACGAAAAGTAAAATGGCCTACCACATGAACAACATTTTACCTTTTAACCCTTTCACGGGCTAGACTGACAAAAATTCTCAATTCAAGCCTCATCGCCAATCTATAGTCCTAAAAGTTCTGTACAAAAAAGAATACAAAAAGATGATGTTACAGGTGGTCTTTTTTGAGACCTTTGCCCTATAAAGGGTTAAGTGGAGAACAATAGTAAATATAGCGACTTATTACGTGCTAGTACGGGGTGCCCCAGATGGGCTAGGTGATTTAACTATAGATACATCATACATGTCAAGATTTAAAATCGTTGGCTAGGTAATATATATTTAACTACGTTTTGCCCGCGACATCGTCTGCGCGGAATTAGTAATCCACCCCCCTTTTCCCCCCTTAAGGAATGAGTTCTGGGATAAAAACTTGGTATTTAATGTCCCTTCTTACTACTAAACCAAGTTTCATCTAAATTATATACCCATACAAATTTCAGACCCCTTTTCACCCCCTTAAGGGCTGATTTTCGGGATGAAAACTACCCTATGTCCTTTCCCGGAATTCAAACTATCTCTATACCAAATTTCATCTAAATCGGTTCATCAATTTAAGCGTAAAGAGGTAACAGACAGACACACTTTCGCATTTATAATATTAGTATGCATTTAAATACAATAGCTACACTAGACTAGCTATAATCATGTTAACGTTAGTCCCGGCTTTTTCCCACGTCTCGATTGGGCCTGAGGTCCATCCGGCAACCTAACCCCATGAATTGGCGTAGACATTAGTTTTAACGAAAGAGACTGCCATCTGACCTAGATCAGGGTTAGACCCCGATTAGAAACTATTAGGATTAGCTCCGGTTTTTATACTATGTTTTGCTTCAACGAATTACAACTAGTAAATATCAAAATGATATTTCGCAGGTACATCATTTCCGAAAAACTCATTGGCACGAGCCGGGGTTTCATTTGAACCCAAGACTTCCAGATTGAAATCCACCGTCTTGCTCCCAGTGCATCTTAGTAATGTGTATATTACAGTATATTCATCATTGCATGTGTTTTGACATCTCAAGGATGCAAACAGATGCAATGATAAGATAGAGGCTCACCTATTAACCTCAAATGAGGTAATCGCTAGGTATATAAACGAACTCATGGGTCAATGGGTCGCGCACTGTACGGTTTAAGAGGAACTTCCTGCCACGAACGCTGCGGCTGTGGAATGAACTCCCTGCCGATGTTTTCCCAGCGAGCTACAATATGAGGTTCCTCCAAAAAGGAGTGTATAGGTTCTTAAAGGTTAGGCAACGCGCATGTGAATCCTCTGGGGTTGCAGGATACGGTAACTGCTTACCATCAGGCGGGCTATACGCTTGTTTGCCACCGTCGTGGTATAAAAAAAGGAGATCAATTGCACGAGGTGCATCTACTGTAAATGCTGGTGTTCTGCATATGCTGACTGGTAAGTCTACTCTAAAGATAAGTGAGTTGCAGAAAAAGTTAAAAAGTTCTCAGTTACTGGAATAAATCACAAGAAATTAAGGAAATCAAATTTTATTTTGGAAACGGTTTCTGTCTGTGAACGAAAATATCATACGTATCCATACTATCCATGTCATACACATCTGGGGGCTTAGCCAAGATGACAATCGTTTGCGGAAAAACGAATCGAAACGCTATCCGTCTCTCTATCGCAGTAATGAAGAGTGAGCGAGAGCGTGTAGGGTTTCGTTTCGTTTTCTGCAACGGATTGTCATCTTGGCCGCACGGCCTGTTAACGCGATCGGCTCGCTCGTTGAGCGATTAGAACACTAGCATGAAGTTATACCTCTACGGCCATTGAGCACGGAGGGGCAGTCAGCGGCGGGCATTTGAAATGCAAACTTTTAAGGGGTTAAAGGCTGTTTAGTATGCTGGAGATGTCCTTTTTATGCTTTCTGGTAAGTCTAGGCTACAGAAGTAGTGTAATTTTATTTACTTATTTAAGCTTTATTGTACAAAATAAATTATGAACAAATGGCGGACTTAATGCCAAAAAGCAAGGATATTTTTCAGACTAAGTCGAAAATTTGCCGGTTATTACTGGAAATATTCAAAAGGAATTACTTAAAGAATTTTTCAATTAAGTAACGGTAACTTTTTGTTTCCGAACTGTCATAGGTAGTGAAAGTTTCGCAAATTTAGTAACTTTCGGTCGGCACATCTGTTAAAGCGATCGGCTCGCTCATTGAGCGGTTAGAACGCTAACATGAAGTTATACCCTTACGGCCATTGAGCACGGAGGGGCAGTCAGCGGCAGGCATTTGAAATGCAAAGTTTTAAGGGGTTGTTTGTTTTATGAAGTGCAAGGTGATTGGTGAAGATTTAGTACCGGGGCTTTTAGTGAATTCTTAATATTGCTTTATTTAGTACTATAGGTAATGGGCTAGTCTATTTTTGGTTGTACATACGTTTTTGACACTTTTTCGTAAAATGCATAATTTAGAATACTTGGCCATTACTTTCATTTGCTGTTTTATGACGGAGAAAGAGGCTTAATTAGGCTATAGATCCCGATAGCTTACTTTAATAATAACAACTGTTAATATTCCTAATCACAGTAACTTAGTGGTCCTTGATTGTCTCCCGATTTGTATGAAATAAGGCATTTACCACTGCGTTACCATCTTTTAACATTAATAATAACTTATAAGAATTTTGGTTAACGAATTCCTATTAAATGGTTCAGGTACAATTTGGGAATACAATTTTATACATGAAATTCAATGTCTACCATACTTTTTTCTGGCAATAGATTAATGGTCACGAAAAAGCCGCTGGACTGATTTACATGAATTTGGTATGGAGATAGTTTGAGCCCCGGGGAAGAACATAGTTTTTAACACGGAAATTATCCACGTACTAATTCTACGAAGACAAAGTGGTTGGCAGAAGCTACTGCCCGAATTTATAATGTTATAGTAGGTATATACCTAAGTATATGGATCTCATGTAGGCTATTTCAAACATCGTTCTATGACCATCCATGACCATTGACCATAATGTCATTAAATGAAGATAAAACCTAGTTAGACTCTGTGTCAAATCCATTCATTCAATCAATCAATCAAATGATTTATTTCAAGTAGTAAGCACTTTTGACAAGTCAATAAAAAATATAACAAAATAGGCAGGTACAATGCGAAACATAAATAAAAAAATAACAATTAGAACCCGTATTAACAATTGGCAATAATCGAAAAAATACATGAATGTGAATAGAGCTCAAAAAAAGACTCATTGATTCAACTGGTGACCGAAGAGCTGGCAGCTTCCTCGCTCAACGCATAAGCATTGCGATACAGCAGGGAAATGCTGCCAGCGTCCTCGGCACCATGCCGCGGGGGCCCGATTTTTTAGATATATTTTAGATTTATTTAGTAATAGTTTGTTAGTTTTTAATTTAGTCTTATTTATAGGTATTTAGTTTATAAGTAATTAGTTTCAAATAAAGAAGAAGTTAATTGAATGTGAATTACAAGGTTAAGTTACCATTTACTGTCTGTGAACTTTAACCTCAATGATAAAATACCAAGGCAGTATAAAGTTGAAGAAGTCAGTAAGCAAATTGGCAGAATGCGATCGTCACTTTTGGAAAGCCCAGCATCCGATCCGCCCCAGCTCGGAAGCGGCGCGGCGGCGCCATCCCGTCGCTTAGCAACGGCTGAGTAGGGACAGGGACGCTCAGAACAATCGAGCCTTAATCAACTGTTTGTGATACCGAGATATTATCGGACGTAAATGATTACCCAAGGAAAGGTGAGCTGTGGACACGGATATGTATGTTCGGGTCAATAGAAAAGTAAAATAATGTAAACGCAAAACACCTCCGTTGCTTCGCAATCATGCACTTTTAAAGAACAACCATGGTTTTATTGTCCACTGATAAACATAAACTGGTTATTTACATTCATTTTTAGTTAAAATATATGTTTATTATTTGTATCATGTGTCAAATGTTTTTTTTTAATCGTTAGTCAGCCATATTTGTTAACCTTATTGTATTTTTCTATAGACCCTGAATTTATTTAATCTACTCCAAGGAGATTTATGGGAGCCAAATGTAGTAGCATGATTTGAACAACCATGGTTTTATTGTCAACTGATAAACATAAACTGGTTATTTACATTCATTTTAGTTAAAATATATGTTTATTACTTTTATCGTGTGTCAAATGTTTTTTTTTAAACGTTGGTCAGCCATATTTGTTAACCTTATTGTATTTTTCTATAGACCCTGAATTTATTTAATATACTCCAAGGAGATTTATGGGAGCCAAATGTAGGAGCATGATTTTAACAACCATGGTTTTATTGTCAACTGATAAACATAAACTGGTTATTTACATTAATTTTAGTTAAAATATATGTTTATTACTTTTATTATGTGTCAAATGTTTTTTTTAATCGTTAGTCAGTCACATTTGTTAATCTTATTGTATTTTTCTATAGACCCTGAATCTATTTAATCTACTCCAAGGAGATTAATGGGAGCCAAATGTAGAAGCATGATTTGGAAAGAAAAATGCGGGCATTTCGTGAAGTTTTTTTGGAACAGCAGATTCTTTCCTCAGGATTAAAATAGCTCAAAAAAGGATCGGCAACGCGCTTGTGAAACCGTTGAAATTGCAAGCATCCAGCGTTGCCTGCTTGCAGTCACGTATGCTACGATTTAAACCTATTCCACCACGAATATTTTAAATTATTTAATAAACCTTTAAAAAACTGAAGAAAAAGTGAAGAATGAAGAAAAAGTTGTTCTTCAATTTAGGCACATTACAATGCACTTGAAAAAGAAAGACAGAAAAAACTACCACCGGTTAAATAAATTCAACTTACCAATTAAAACATCCGGAGTTACGCCTTTTATACCAACATAAGTGTAATCAGCAGCAGAATTATCTAAGCGAGCAAAGTGTTCAAAATAATCCTGATACGATATACGATTTCAAGCTAACATGATAATTAACTAACGTTATAATTACTGACGTTACTATTACTACGTGATGATGGCGCATGGAACGGTGCCGAAAGTCAGGTGCTACAAAACACAAATATACATGGTAAATACCCCATTTCTAATAGTACTTGTAAATTTTGACACGACTTTATTACCAAGAAATACTTCGCCACTTTTGCTGTTAACTAAATAATATTGATCACGGGACGTCAAAACCCGTTGATATAAAAAAGGAAAATCTTAAGAGCACTAACATTATAAGGGAAGGTCTCAACTCTCAACCATTGACACAAGTGAAACATTAACCATGTGACGTGAGGGTTCGAGAGACAAAGCCTGTCACGGTGACGAGTGACAACGCTACATTAGTGTAGGGTTGCGGATAATAGAAACACAAGTTATAAGATCGATGTTGATGGAAATACTGTTAATATTAAAGATGGCAAAAAAGATACCATACTTAGAGAATTGACTGAAAAAGGAGCTAGAAACAAACATTTTTAAACGAAAACTTACGCAGGTTTGCGAAGTATAATCAGAAATATACGTGACTTTGATATTGTTGAGGGTGTAAATACTGAAAATATTAAAGACGACGAAAGCGATACTGTACTTAGTGAAAGTATTGGTGTAAAGAATGAAGAACGTGCTAAGGAAGCTACTGTAAAAATGGTACGGAAAATATATAAGGAAATAAAGGCGAGATAAATCCAGTTAAACAGAAAAAAATGAAAATATAAAAATAAACATGAATTGTAGGTACCTGAAAGTAAGCTAAGTAAAGATAGGTTCAGGCTTTGAGATAGTAAATCCAGAAATAAATTAATAAACGAGAAAAGATAACGTGAACTACACAAAATCTAATTTAGCCACAAAACTATCACATAAGAACCCACACGATAATATATAACAAAGTAAATATACATAAGTACAGACAGACACACGCCCCATCGGTTACAGCTACATATAGATGAACATATATAGAAGCCAAGCCATTTACCTCCCACCCCAAAGATTATGTACTCAGTAAATGACGCAAGGAAATCTATAAATCTGGAGAAATCTGCGCAAACAAGCAACGCGCATGCGTCACCCCCACCCCAGGGGATCGATAGACTCTGGCGCCGGCTAGTCTACCGCCTACGAAGACGCCGTCTCTCTCCTACTGGGGGAGATGAGAAGGACAGAAGACAGGGTGTGGCTGGATGATAAATAGTTTTAGATATATTTTATAGTTATGAAGAATTTGGAAATAGTTTTAACTGAAATTACATAATTTCAAAATGGCAAAAGCATTGTAAATGCCAAATTTTGCAAATCTTCCTCGTCGAATACAAGGAATCAATACTACAAGAAAGCTTTAAAAAGACAGACTTTCCGAATCGTGAAAGAAAATTCTGATTAAAAGCTAATTACGTAATACATGCATAATGTACTATCGGGTTCAGAATTGCATGGCCAATTTATGAATGAATTCATTGATAAATTGACCATGCAATTTTGAACCCGATGGTACGAGTACTACTTTCTTTTTATGAAGTATTCGAAGCCACAGAAGAAAATCGAGACGCAAAAGATCTTTCTTCTAGCATAAATAGAGAAATAGTCAATCAAGCGGTACTAAATTAAAATTCTTTAGTAGTCGTTCTAGCAATCTCAGCAATCTATTAGGGCTCTAAAACTATTTCAGCATTATACTACACTATTCTACAGTCAGCAGTAGAATTAACGTAGCGGGTGAGGTGTTCCGTAAATGATCTTTACATGCTTTCAACAATAAAGTCATGCTAAGATAAATTTAAACGCTTCGCCTGCTTGGCTACCTCTGCTGCTGCTGTACTCTTCTCTGAATATATAAAACTATGAAAGTTAAAATCAAACCTTATCTATCCTGCCCACTTCCAAAAAAACTAAATGTTCTTAATGCAAGACCTTTGTTTACTTAGGATATGTGTTCACGATTAGCTCAAACAGATTAAACACATCCACAATCTGTCCAAGACCATCCATTACCAGATAAAAGCGTCCGCCATATTGCACTTCCGGCCGCCGGAAGTCGTCACGCTGTCCGGTAATCCCATCGTCTGCTTTCTATTAGCATCGGGGTGTGTAGTGGACCGTTAATGCAAGTTTTATTGGCAGAGGGTGGATTTATTAAATTCATTAGTCAAGTAGTTTTATATGGTGCTAAAGTTGGGTCAAATTTTGCTAAGATCTTTAACTATGAGAGTCTTCTAAGAAGTAATTATCACGTAGATATAGTGCGTAGGGTGATGAGATAATTTGTGTCACCCGAGGGTCATAAAGTCATGAAATCTGGTGGGGATTAAACAAATATGATATAGCTTGATTGAAGCACATAAAGTCATGAAATCTGTTGGGGATTAAACAAATATGATATAGCTTGATTGAAGCACTCAGGGAGACTATTTAGTCGAGCATGCAACATTTCTGAGAAGATTGAACTACACTCAATGTCGATCCAATAACCATTTAAATGTTCTTTCCTAACTAAAAATAGCAATCTTGTAAAATAAGATTATCTTTAAAAAGATAATGCATCAAAGACAAGTAGTTTAACATGCAGTATTTGCAGTGCAGTATTTTTTAAATCAATTTTCTTGATATCATAAGCCTTACAAAGGTCTTCTATACTGTTTATATTAGTTTCTATCACATAATCAACTGTCTTCCATCGATTTCTTTAATAAAAGCGAATACAATCTTCTTATAATGCAATGGACGTAGTCGACGACGATGAAATTAGGTAACACAACCCCTAACCCCGAAAGCCTTCAAAAACTCCGGTACACAATTCGCTCAATCATTCTGTAATTGGTGAGCCAACAGTCACCCGAGCCAGCAATTTAGCAATTACGCTGCAATCGATCACCGAGACCCCGTAGAGAACTGACGAGACCCCGGCGACAACTGACGAGATCCCGACGAGACTAACGAAGAGATTTGAATAAAGAACCACCCGTTGTGCTTTCTGGATTAGTCTTTGATAGTTTGGAAAACAAGGAGGCTCAATAAGGAGCCCGCGGAGTTGATGATTCTGATAAATTAGAAGGTTCAGAGCTTATTGGACGAAGATAAATGTACTGAAAATGTTAAGTGATGTAGAGGATTAGGATTATGTAATTCTTGGTGTTGGATACGAGTTTACACTTATTGTACGGGTTTTTAATTTCTTATTTTAGCTCTACCTAAGTGTCTACGTAGCGAGAACAAATTTCATGAAGCATAAAAGAAGATCTAACACAAATTTTGAAAATTTACTCTTTCTTCATAATAATTTTTAGAAATAATGACGCCACATAATTCATGGAAAATTGTACGTTAGCAGTGCTAAAAACGACAATCAATTGTTGTTATCAACCTCAAGCATATGCATGCTAAAGATTTCATTATACAATGACAATGAACCGGAGTTAGTGATCTTAAATTTTATACATTAGATCAAATTCATACTCTGCTGAATGACATTCTGGACAGTGATCTGATAACCAACTAGATATTTACAACCCAAAACCAAATCCCTAGCCGCATCTAGTCACTATATTAAAAAAATCGTTACCACTATTTCTATTGCCTAGTATTCATGTAGATGGATAGTATGATAGATAATAAATTATTTAATTCTTTTTCATCGACTTTCAACCGACTTAAAGATTTCGAAGGAGGAGGATCTCCATTCGTCGGAATATTTTTCGAAGATTAGATTTATTATATGATTCAATAAGGTAATTTTAAGATAATCTGTTAAAATTAGACATTTCTTTTATAAAAATTATGAATTTGATTTTTGACATGATGACATTGACAATTTTTTATTTGATTTATTTAATTTTTTTGGATTCTACACAAGCATGTGTAATATTTTTGTTGTGTAATTTCTGGTTTTTAATGCATGTTAGACACTAGATAATAAAAAACGATAGGTTTAGCTGCAAGTGCTTCTTGAGGAAATAAATAAACAATACTATGCACTTAGTAAAAAAATATAAATCAAATACGGTCACGTTCATACTCAGCATATATATGCTTCATTATAAGAGGTATTGACAAACAAAATCCAGAGTCCATTTAATGTAAGGGCCGTTTTACTATTGAAAGCCGGCTGTAGCCTTTGGGTCAAAAACAGCTTTTGGAATTTAGATAATTAACGCACGGGACCCTCTCTACGCGAGTCGAACTCGCACTTATCCGGTTTTTTAATGTATCTAGGTTTAAAAAAAAATTATTTTATTATTATTTTGCTCAGTTCTAATTCTCTCTCAAATGCTCAAAGGTTGACAGGAAGAATTCCCTTACAATAAAGTATTATACTACTTTACTACCTTAAATCATTTTTTCCACAAAAAACAATATGCCAACAATAATACATAATGTATTTTTTTTATCTGCTACAACCACTCCTACTACTACTAAAAAAAAGTCAAAATATGGTCACGATTATTATCTTCCAATATTAAATATTATATAATACGTAAATGTTCTAGATTTTTAAGTAATAAATACTTTTTGTTAACGGATTCTCCGATGGCCGTGGACGCGAGATGGAGCACGACCATATCTCCAACCCGGATTCGCGCTCGTCTCACAAGTAACACTCAAACGAAGCTATAGTCCGACCGCGCCAACTATGTTCCGGCTTTGCAAGTGCTAGTGTTGAGAACTAGTATATTGAGCCTGGGGTCCGCTTAGCAACCTAATCCTATGAGTTAGCGTAGGCATTCATTTTTACGAAAGCGACATTTCGGTTTCCTCACGATGTTTTACTGAAAAACGACTAGTAAATATCCAATTTAATGATACCTAGTTCAAAGATAAGTTCCTAAAAACTCAGTGGTACGTGCCGGATTTTGAACCGGTGACCTCCGGATTGAAAGTCGAACGTTTTACCGCCAAGCTTCCAGCGCCGGACAGGATAAATGTAAAAAAAATTGTGGCAGTTTTAAATTTTGCCACTACGCGCTGTAAAACCCATGCGAAGTTAGCTTAGACGGACTCTTGCATGACTAGCTTAAACCGTGAATTACAAGTCGCGCGAGACGGGGTTTTACATACTCTATATAAAAAAACAATCCCAATTGGGTGCTTTGAGATAAATCTGATGAGTGGGTGATGTTTGTTCTATACACCTATTTAAAGAGACCACTAAATGTAACAAACCCAGACTATTGAAACCTGATTTAATTACAAATGGCCGTTTCACACATACGACTGCAGCCTGTCATCTCACTGGAGCCCTAACGAGCTGTAATGACAGGGCACACGCGGAAATTATTCTAATCCCAACAAACAGATTAGGGGAGCAACGGCCGGAGCGGTCGATGGCGTGTGATCGCGAACGTTTGCTAAGATTCTCGTACTGTTAAAAACAACGTAACTTTAGGAAGAAGAAAATACGCTGTGGATAAAAACTGTAACTCTAAGATTGACGGTTGAGACAAGGCTACTGAAAATTATGCTATATTTGTTCCAAACCTAAGAAAATTTTACTGTAAAGAATTCAATGATATTAGTCCACTGAAAACGATTTTGGAGAAAACTATAGAAAAGTTCAATGATTATATGGATAAAGATAGCTTTAAACGGATTACCTTATGTAATCCGAACTTCAAAGAAATCCAATAATTATTACTAAATATCATTATTAAAAAACAGCTAAAAAAGTAAAAAGAAGAAAAGTTTTAGCAAAGACCGTAAAAAAATCTATTTAAACAAGTGTCCATATAATATTTAAAATCAGATTAAATAAATATGATGGTACTGTAACTAGACTTGTAACTGAAGGGAATCAAATTGATCAAGTGGGTTAGTTTAACACCAATTCAGTCGGTCTATCCAACATTGGTAAGACCTTTACCGTACTGGAAATTGTGAAATTTTCTACAGAAAGTATATTCAACAACTAAAATATAGATTTCTTGGTGCGAAAAACTTAGCGAGCAATATTCGATCACATAAAAACGGAACCTCATGAGAACAGTAAAGTAAGAATAGCGCTTCAAGAATGTATTATCGACCATAAACCACTTGACGTAAATTACAGAGCACAATACATTTTCGAGCCACCTCCAACATTGAAACAAACACGTGGACTCACCTGACACGAACCATCTCGCCGTCTCGTTCCCACTTTATACAGACCCCTCGCTCTTTCACGCCCTGCTTCCACTTTGGAAAATTCTCGTGGTGGTAAGGTATGAAAGAGCGGACCACCGCTTGCGGCGGCCCCAGAAGGAGTGAACTCTTGGCGATGCTGCGGCTCTCTGATGCTCCTGTCATCCCGGCGTTTTCATGAGGGGAAAAGCGCGCATGCGCTGTAAACATCCTCCGTCTTTTTCTTGTGCACGGGTCAGAGGGAGCACACAATAGGGATGATTTCGGAGGGTGTCAAGGAAATGCATCTAGGAGCTTGGTCGGATTTCCTCTCGTGATTTTGTTTATTGATTTGGGAGCCTGGGTTATTAATACTCTTATTATGTTTGGAGATTTTTCGTTGAGATTAAAATGGTCGTTAATGATGTCCCTTTTGTAAGTGAAACACCTGCGGTTTTGATGATTTTAAAAGATAGCCATCAACTATTATTAATATTTAAAAAAAGTATGGTACTTGCTGTAAGATTAGACCAAAAACGACCTAATGACGTAATCTCTGTACGACGCGATTCATAATCAAAAATTAACCGACTACATAGCTTATTACATGTAAGGGCTTTATCACACTTGAGGGATTTAAAAGAGATTTATATACAAAACTCGTACGCGGCGAACTCGCGAAATGTTCGCTCCCATACAAAACTCGCTCGCAAGTCGCAAGTGTGATAACGCTCTCAAGTATTTTTTGCAAGTAATTTTGCATCTGGCGATAGTACTCGAAACTGAATACGACAGTTTCGGTGTATTCCCATCCGTCCCCGCTTAGGTCGCGTCCGGTTTGGCATTGCTGGGCAATTGGGAATTATTCCTGAGAAAAACCTATTTGACGGCGGGTAGTACAATATACACATTGTGTTCTAGAGTTAAACCCAAAAGGACTCGGAGTATCATGATCAATTCGATCGATTCAAGGCTAGTTCGCAGAGCAAAGAGACGACACACCAGCCGGGGTATATTTACACGGACCATTTGGGGCCGCTTTTGACCCCCCAATAACTAGAAAGCTATTTGAGCCTCATACTTCCAATTTTGTGAATTTTGTAAGACTAATTATTAATTACTGAATCCTGAATTTCAGCTAAAAATCTCTGACCCTTCACAGATGACTATTTTTACTCAATGACTGACTGACTCACTCATCAAAACCTTTGACTACTTACTTCCAGCACGCCTAGCATAACTTGACGTTTGACGCGACAGTTCATACTTCAAGCGCGACTCGAAGTATGGAGTGACAGGCGACAACGTATCATATGCTAGCCGGCCAGGTGACCCATAGATATAAAATGGCGCTTGTCGCTAAAAGATAAACTAAGTGCGCAAAAGAGAAACCAACACGTATATGAACATTCCACGAGTGCAAAAGAGACACACGAACATTTTGAAGGAGTGACAGCTTTTGAATTTGGGTAGTTAGCTTACGTACCCACGTCGTGACAGCTTATATTTTAGCGTGGAAAATATAAAACAATCGTGAGTAAAATAACTTGGGATGAAAAAGGAGAAACATGGTTTCGTGTTATGTTCCAGATTGGACTATTACTCATAGGAAAACCCAAGTAATTACTCATTTCACAGGTTTACATGATATTCCGATCGATGTCTTTGAAACAATATTTTGTCAAATTAGCAAAATAAATCGTGTAAGTATTTACTAGATACATTTAATTATTAGTGTTTCGTATACTGTGTGCTAATATTTTATCATAATAGTTAATATTCATTATTATTTTGTGTAAAAACTGAAACATTTATTCTACGCTAGGGATTGATAAAACGTTTTAGGGACTTAAATGAAAATGAATATGAAAATGAAAAATGAAAATGAAAATAAAAAGACTTATATCGATAACTGTTCGATATGAAAATTATAATTATTGCTTCAAAAAAATCCAATGAATAAATTCATCTTATATTCACGTTACGTCATTAACGTTCTTATTATATCCGGTTTTAAACAGGTTTTTTTATTATTAAAGATTTTTTTACCTTGCAGTACTACCTACTCAAATACGGCGCTCAACACATTTAGCGGAATTCGCTACCATAGTCAAAAAGCAGCCGAAAACGGAAATCGGGCTGATTATTGTATATGGTCTCCATACAAAAATTCAGCTCCCGTAAAGAAATTTCCCACTTTTATGCTGCGGCTGATTTTTATTTATGATAGCTGGATTCCGCTCAAGTGTGTGCCGCGCCTAAAAGCGACTAGTCAAACGATTAGAACGAGATAGAAATAAAGTTGGAATGAGAGGTTAGCTGTCAAAATGGTCGTGCGATCAATCGAATGCGCATTCGACCGGCGACTTGAAATTCCGTTTTCCGTTATATGAAATATTTGAAATTATTTTAGGGAATAGTCTTGTTTGTTTAATATTTTTAATTTAATAATAAATAATTATGTTTATTTACATTTTATTAATACTAAAGAGTATAATTTGCTTACAAAAAACATACTAGTTATTAACTACTTAGGTAATGTAATAATATTAGTCGAAAATGTGCGTGAAATTAAACGTCAAGTTGGTAGTGGGAATGTCAACTGACGTCACAGTTGACTACTTTGACTAGTCGCTTACGTCTGTAGAGACCTTTAGAACGTATCGATAAGAAAGTCAAATACCGATAGATAATTAACCTGTTGTATTTAGCATCACTATTTTACGCCCACATAGACAATTTAGACACAGCCATGGATTTCATTTTTTTGCCACACTTTTGATCGTTGACAAGCATTCTTTGTCATCCCATTTCTCTGAGGTGACCTAAACAATAGGAAAAGACAGTAAATTTTCATATTTTTCATATTTTATATGAAATAGGAAAATTCACTGTTGTACTATTTTAATTAACAGCTGGCATCGTCTTTTTAACTTAGCATTTTTTTCTAATTGTAATGTAAAGTAAAAAGGTAAATTGAGGAAAGCGTGAACAGGTTAAAATGGTAAAATGTAAATAAGGTGAAAAGGTTAAAAGGGTTAGATTTATATTTTTAATTTCTTGACAAAAAATAAAGAACACAAATGTGAACGAATGCCAAATTTTTAAACGGTTTCGCTAATAAAAGAAGTGAGATCTAATTGGAAACCAAGTTCTTTCAGAGCTCCTTAGATCACTGTTTGTCATACATAACCTTTTTCAATTGCTTAATGTATTTATGTACATTAAGCAATGTACGGTCGAGGAAATTGATTCTTTAGCAGTTTGCGGTTCAAGGAAATTTGGTTGTGCATGCTTATGCTAAGAAAAGTCCATTGTAAAGTGAACCGCAAACTGCTAAAGAATCAATTTCCTCGACTGTACTTATTTAGTATGAGAGCGCGACCGCTTATTTCAGTTGAGTTGATGACGTTTTTGATCATTACTCATGTGAATTAAAAATATCCACAAAAATCAAGTTATAGGAGGGAACCTTAATACTACAAAATGATGTAGAATACTATTGAGATGTGCTGTTAGAATCGTAGAAATTTACAAATAAAATTGAGGTTATGCGTGGTGACGTCGTGCTCCTTGTAAAAGCTTAATGATGAGTAGTCTGTGGGTTCAGGCAAAATAAAAAAGTAAGTGTATTTAAATTAAAGAATCTAATTCTATTGCATATTGCATCCCATCACGTCCATAAACAAATGACAATTATGAATATTCGCTCACCGAAGCGCGAGAGGCAATAAGGCAGAAGTAATACGCGGCGACGCAAGTTGGGGGTTGGGGGTTGAAGTATTTATAAACATTATACAAGTATCGCTTTAGCTGAAAGCGAGTTGTTTATTTATTTATACTATTAAATAATCTAGTGTTCTTAGTTACTACTTTAAAGCGTACAAATGCCAATTTTCTGTATCATCACTAAAGTTTTTTATTTATGTTTTTTATGGTATGACTCCAGTGTCATACCTCCAGGCACCAAGTGAGACCTATCCCAGATTAACTACAGGAGAGCCGTCTGCGGTTGTACGGACACGTTATGTGGCGACCATCCGACCACATGACATGACCAGAAAAGTACTAGGTATCTAAACAACCCAGAGGACGAGGAAGACCCCGAATCACATCGATGTCCGTAGTAAATGAGAACCTCAAAGAAGCCCAAGTCAACAAAGAGACGACCCAGGACCGAGCTGCCTGGAGACGCATGATACGGAGGGCCGGCCCCAAATAAAATGGGAAAGGGCCAGGCAAAGATGACTCCAGTGTCGATAAAAAAAACTGTGTCTTTCGTTTTCTTTAGACACGTAACAATGCACTAAACGTCAGAAAACAACCAACACCAGTGTTAACCGTTGTATTCGGTGTATATTTTATATAGGACGTCGGTGGCACATATAGACCGCCTGATTGTAAGTGGTCACCGTTGTCTATGGACGCTTGCAACTCCAGAGGTGTTACATGCGCGTTGCCGAACTAATATACGCAAGGGTTGAACACACGCATAACGCGCAAGGGATACAGTTAAGTAGCATAAACACTGTTCTCAAGTATTGTTATAGCTAAAAGCGAGTGGTTGCATTACAGTCTCTAGTGTAGAGCTGGGTCGTTACGAAATGTAGGCGAAACGAAACGAAATTGTTTTTTCTACCTCAAAACTGTTTTGAAAAACAGTTTAGAAAATAACTAGTTTCCCAGTGCGTCACCGAACGAAACGTTGGTCCCGTCTCCGCCCAAACAAATAAAACAGTTATAGGTTATAGTTTTTGAGTTTTAAGTTCAGTGTAGTTTTGCATTGCGACCTTTACGTCGTTGGGTGTGACTTACGTGCAACTGTGGGATCCTTTTCAACCGACTTCAAGATTTCGAAAGAGGAGGTTATCAATTCGTCGGGATCTTAGTTTTTGCAATTATTTTTTTTATGTATGTTCACCGATTATTCGAAGACGGCTGGAAAGATTTGGAAAATTATTTTTTTGTTTGAAAGAGTATACTTCACAGGTGGTCCCATTGTAACCAGGTCAGGATCTGATGATGGCATCCTGGAGAAATCGAGGGAACTCTTCAACTATTATAGGCACACCTATAGTGATTTGAGTATTTTTTACAGCAGCTCGAGCATTTGCTTTTGGAAAGGTGGATGCTAAGTGAAGTCGGTTCTTTTCAACCGACTTCAAGATTTCGAAGGAGGAGGTTATCAATTCGTCGGGATCTTTGTTTTTGCTATTTTTTTTTTTTTTTTTTTTTTTTATGTATGTTCACCGATTATTCGAAGACGGCTGGACCGATTTGGAAAATTTTTTTTTTGTTTAAAAGCGTATACTTCACAGTTGGTCCCATTGTAACCATGTCAGGATCTGATGATGGGATCCTGGAGAAATCGAGGGAACTCTTCAACTATTATAGGCACACCTATGGTGATTTGAGTATTTTTTACAGCAGATCGAGCATTTGGTGTTGGAAAGGTGGATGCTTAGTGAAGTCGGTTCTTTTTTGTTTAAAATTATTTGTATAACATTATTATACAAACTGTTTTTGTGCTCATAACAAAACGGTTTTTCCGTTACTACACGAGAAAGTGTTTTTCAAAACGCTTATTGATAAAAACGCTCAGCTCTACTCTAGTGTTTTTGTTTATTTAAAATCTCATAATTGATTGTGTGTCACGGTAAGGAAAGGGTGACGCACTGTCGTGTTTGCAATGTCTGTTCAACCCTGTATAATCTAAAATCATTGATATAAAGTATTTTTTAGACCCCCCAATCAAAACAAAAACATAACAAAAAGCTACCTTGGGTTTGAATTTAAACAAATTTGTCTTAATGGAACTTTATGATCACAGCTCGGACATTTCATCGCAAAACGAATATAACACCGAAATAAAAACAAGATATATTAAATTCGTATTATGTACAATATTTCAATAATATATCTCTATATTACAGTCATAACCACAACCCAAAAAGTGTGCATCTTGTTCTATACAATATTTATTTTTGCGATGAAATGTCCGAGTATTATGACGTTTGAAGAATATCTATTTCACAAGGTACCTTTTACGGTTTAGACTGCCCGTTGACCCCTACTTGCCGGGCACTTTAATTTACAATTTTATTTGTTGTTGTATTTTTTATCCATTCTGCCGGATAAAGTTTGTCATTCATAAGAGCACCCATACCAAATGTTTTCTACTATGGATTTATGGAATCCTAAAAGTGAGTTAATAGAAGAAAGCTAATGTTTTATGAGCATTAGTATTTCCATGGAAAAGTCAGATAAACATACAGCCTTGGCCAGAAGTGTTGAGCATAGCTCTTTTTTGTTTTAAGTATTTTGATGTTAAGTATTAATTCTCTGTCATAACAATGTACGATGACGTAAAATGTTATATTTTATTGATATATCTAGAAAACTTCACTTAATAACACTTTCAAGGTACTTACCTATAAAATATGAAAAGTGGAGGTCCCAAAAATGCGAATTTAGGTCGGTGCGAAAAATTGCAAATATTCTATGCAGTTACTACTCACTTCAACAAAACATGCCTGTTCAGTTTGAATTAATTGATAAAATAACTTCAAAAAAGATAGAAACGCCGGTCTAAACTTGCCAGTTTTGTATGAAAATCGCAAGGGTGCTCAACACTTCTGGCCAAGGCTGTAGATTTAGGAAACAAAACAAAGCGTAAAACAGACGAATGACGGTCACGTGCTTACCAAAGTCTCAAATCTATACAAAGACGGCACTTCGTCAACAAATGGCAAATGTATGCAGCGCTGCGGGACGTCGTGTAGAGGGGCCTTAATGGCCGCTAGAACTATATCTAGGTATGCATCGTTTTTTGGACGTGCTGTGAACGTAAGTTTGATTTTTTAAACGAAAGTAAGATGTATAAGGTTCCGTTAGTCACCCGTGGAGTGCGTGACCCTAAAAAAGTATATCTCGACAATATAATGGTGTGGTTAAAGCCACACTTTGAGTAACCGAGGCAATGAAAAAGGGGCAACTTTGTTAGGAAATTCTATACAAAGAGTATTGTTCTGAGTGTAGTCAGATGTGGCTAAGTGGGAGAGGTGTGCAAAACGAACTGAGGACGACTTCATCGCTAAGAGAACTTAATAGATAAAAAGACAAAAGATTCTTCAATTTAGGCACATTACAATGAACTTATAAACGTCAGAGAGAGAAAAAAATACCACCGGTTCTAACTCCACCTCTGACCCGAGAAGTATTATATGACCGGCAAGAAACTCGGCGAGACTTATTTTTATAAAACGAGGCCTTTATTCGACATGACATAATTGACAGTAGGTAGCGAGACAACTATGAGATCACACTTTTGTGACAGTTGAAATTTGGGGTGGAATCACTCAAGAGTGGCATCTAAAATGGTGGCCATAGCCATAGACAAAACGCTCTAGCGAGACCTACTGACAGATTGACAGTTAGGTTAGGTGGACACGTGTGGACAGATGGATTTCACTCTATCACCTAGCGAGACAAGTGTGAGACCCACGTCTCGCAGTTTGGCATGTCGAATTGAGGCCCTGTAATACAGATCTTAAAGATACACAATAATTTGTAGTTCTATAAGAACACATATGAAAACAGTTGAGAGACAGAAAATGTACCTATTGTTTAATTAAAAAGAAAAATAAAATCCAAATCTGACTGCTTCACAAAACGTTTGATATGCTTTCCTATCTAAACGGTGTCCTCTAAATGTTAGATGGTTTTGTACTAGTTTCTGGTAGTTTCGTAAATAGCGTCCCTGCCATAATAATAATAATAAATACTCTTTATTGCACACCTCATACAGTTACAAGCACAAATTTTACAATTAGATAAATTTAGGTAGAGGTAACAACAGGCGGTCTTATCGCTAATGAGCGATTTCTTCCAGACAACCTTGCCAACCTTTTTCTTTCCATAATTGTAACAGTCTCCATCAAAAGGTACCATTTGGCGAACACAATATTGGATTGCCGAGCGTACCCAAGGCTCTATGAAGCCGAAGCAGAAAGCCAGGACAAACGCTAGTAAAGTAATGATGTTGATATAAAATTGTCACCGTCTTACGTGGTTTTATGTCTAACTGCGTTAGTAATTGTGGTTGCGGTTCTTCCACAGATAACCTCAACCACTAGATAGATCATAAGTACAACTCGAGGTCACCACACATCAGCGCTCCCGTACTAATTTACCTAGTCGGTCCATAAGTTCTGTCACAAGGGTTTTAAGTGATAAAATATAATACAAAGCTTTTATTTAAAAAAATTAGACCTGATTAGAAAGCATATTTCATACAGATTAAAATATAATATGATTAACTTATAATCAAGATCGCGTATTTTATAAATCCTTGTAAACTTGAAGATTGTTGTCAGTCTAAAACACGCCGATGATTTATGAAAATTGTACTTCACAAAAATTGGTTTAGATCATTTTTATAGTTGTCCAGAGTTACAAATTGTTATTTTTATGAAAGTAGATGATTAAGGCATATTTAAAAACCAATATTTAGTTGACTTACAAGTCTGTGCTTCAGCTATTCTTCTCCTGAACCTCAACGTATTTTTCAGTTTTGAGCAAAACACGATGATTTTGATGCCATACATCAAGGTAGTCTTCCAAAATTGCGTATACTAGCCTTCTTGTCAGTCAGACCCATGTTAATTATATATTAAAATGAAGGTTAAAGATCAAGCTAATGCAGTATGCAAGACTGAAGCCTCTTAAAATTGAATAAAAATAATGATGGTCAAAATCAACTCGAACAGGGCGCGTGTTTTTGACGTGGTTTTTTATTCCGCTTTTTCGAATGTTACAGGGAATTGTGTAAAACTGCCACAACCATTTGCCTTAAATAATATCGTAAATTAATCAGTATTAAATAGGCTTTTTAATCATATATTGAAATAGTAAGCAACCTCTAACAGTTCGTATTTTACCAGTCCAAACCCTAGTGACAGAACTTATGAACCGACTAAGTAGTATGAGAGCGCGACCGCTTATTTCATTTGAGTTAACGTTTTTGATCATTACACATGTGAATTAAAAATATCCATAAAAATCAAGTTGTAAGGACTAACCTGGATTAGTGTACTAAAATGGTATAGAATACTATTGAGATGTGCTGTTCGAATCGTAGAAATTAACGAATAAAATTGCGCTTATGTGTGGTGACTCCGTGCTTCTTGTAAAAGCATAATGATGAGTAGTCTGTGTAGGCTGTCGGTTCTCCGCACTGTTAAGGTCCAATATCAGAACAAACACAGCAAAGTGCAATATGTTGAATAAACTCTAAACTCGAGACCCTTGAGTTGTGTTGTCAACATACCGCGTTTCCATGGACGTACGGCACGAGAAATTGATACAACTAAAATACAAAAAAAAGATACTTTAGGTGTTGTAAAGCTTGCCATTAAAAAGATTAAGGGCGGGTTGCACCAGGCAGAATTAACCAACTGATCAACGTTAAATATGTGGGCGCAGTTGTCATCCCATAGCGAAGTGTAAAAATTTTCATACAAGTCAATTTCAGCTAAGACAATGATATTAACAGAGGGTTTGATGCAAATTACCTATCACGCTTTTCCGGTTCAGGGGCTTTTGCTAGACCAAAAGGCATGTTACCAAATTCAACACGACCGTCCGGTGCCGTAAAACAGTTTTATGTAAATTACCGCTTATAGAATGCAAACCGGTTATTTTTTAACCAATTCACCGGTGAATCGGTAAATTAGCGGTTATAACCACGACAAATTTTCATCGATTTAAAAAACCAGTAACGCCTGATTCAATAAATTATCGGTTGAGAGTGTTGAGACGTCATACGGTAAACCCATGTGGTGAAATGGAAACGAGCGAAGCCATGTGACACGCGGGCTGTCACAATATTGACCCGAAAGGGTTGTTAGCTTATTAGCACTGTTGCCACAATCTATTGTATCAAAATACTTGGTACAGTCGCGTGCAATAATACTAACTATAAAAGGTGCTCAAATATCTGGCGCTACTATTTTAGAAATGTTGAGTGCCTTATTGAAGACTTCCTAGTTTGTAACCGTCAATTAGCGTTGTCATTACTCTTGAAATCTTGATTTATTATCGTCTATTGATTTAACCAATATTTAATTTGGACGAGGTCTGAAAATACACACGTCGTTTTCTGCGGAAATTACCCTTTAGTATATTTTAGGAACGCGAACGCGAGCCCAAACCGCTGGGTCTAGAGATTTCAAATTTGGCACATAGGTTCCTTATAAGGTCTAGGGGAGCACTAAGAAAGGATTTTTCAAAATTCACCCCCTAAGGGGGTAAAATGGGGGTCCAAAGTTTGTATGGCGAAACAAGATTTGTTAGACTATTTTATTCGAAACTTCACAGGAGTATTCCTAACGATAAATGAGTAAATACGTGTTTCAGGTTTTTTGAAATTCAACCCCCAAAATAGGCAAATGTGGTCACAAAGTCTGAATATCAACATGGGTATCGTATACTTTTTGAGTACTTATATTAGTACGCGGGCGAAGCCGCGGGAAAAGGCTAGTTTCTTATAAAATAAATAACTTACCAAGTACAAAAATATCTTCGTTCGCGTTTCGTTCGTTTCTAACAATAAAGGCACAGTTTCGTTGGCTATGTATAAGGCACTTGTTTGGCGTGTTTCTGTCTCTCTCACATCGCAGTTATACCTGAGGAAGAAAGAGATGGCGATTAGTTTGCTGTTGAAAACATTTTCATGCGGTGGAGCCTTGGTGACTGAATATAACAGTTTCTTGAAAAAAAAAAAACAGCATCAAAATTAAACGTCAAATGGGGAAAATCATTCATTCACAAATAATATTCTGGTTAAAGGGTTAGAGGCACTAAAAGACACATCGGAGCCTTTGAGAGCCTTTAATCTACCCGCAGTTCGGAAACACATAAATCTTTATAAAATCGTTACTTTTCTGATCTATTCCTACTATTTCCTACTATAGTTCGCCTTTGTACGTATAAGTTGTGTTATATGTCTTTCGTGGTGATTTCTTGTACAATAAAGAGTTTTACTACTATTATTATATCCCTACTAATATTATAAATCGGAAAACAACTGTATCCGTCTTTCTGTCTGTTAAAATTCAACGCTTATGTTTTCAGATCTATCCCTACGAGTACTGTAAATACGAAAGAAACTGTCTGTCTGTTACCTGTCCTCTTCACAGTTATATAGCTCAGCCGATTTAGATAAAATTAAGGCCGGTATATCGTTATATTAGCGATAAATTCTCGAACAATAAAAATGTCTGAACGGGGCCTCGAACCAGAAAGTTGGGCCATAACGTTGCTACACCCAGACACAATAACATGTTTAATTTAATCTAGCCGCAGTTCTGAAAACATATCAAACTTATAAAACCGTTATTTTTCAAATCTACCACCTACAGTCAGCAGCAGAAGTAGCTTAGCGGATGAGGTGTTCAAAATGATCTCAGCACGACTTTATATGTATAAATAATAATAATATGTTAGCCTAGATACGTCCCACTGCTGGGCACAGGCCTCCTCTCACACTAGAGAGGGATCGGGTATAGTCCCCACGCTAGCCCAAAGCGGGTTGGGGACCTCACATACATCTTTGAATATATTATACTAGCGACCCGCTCCGGCTTCGCGTGGGACTTTTTTGTAGACCTTTTTAGGGTGTACAATACTGTAGTACATTATTTTGATCTATCTCGTAGGGTTCAGCCAGCGTTTGCAATGTAAGCGCAAAAAAATGTGTTTATTTACGACATTACATTAAAAATCTCCAAAATTATGAGTGTTTATTTTCTTTTTTATGCATGTATTATACACTAGCTTTTGCCCGCGGCTTCGCTCGCGTTAAATTCGGGGTAACACGGTTCCCCTTTCCTGATTGCCCCCCGGAATGCTCCATACAAACTTCCACCCCCCATTTTAGGGAAGTGGGGGGTTAGAAAGAGACAAAAAGTAGCCTATGTCACTCTCCATCCCTTCAACTATCTCCACTTAAAAAATCACGTCAATTCGTCGCCCCGTTTTGCCGTGAAAGACGGACAAACAAACAAACACACACATACACTTTCCCATTTATAATATTAGTATGGATTTTCAGCTTCAATTTTGGTAATCTCCTTCTTTTTCTTCCCTTTGTCCCAGTTCTATCTGGGGTCAGGCCTCCTTGTACGTCAGAGCTAGGATGCTCTATCCTGGGTTGTCCTAGCTTCAATTTTGGTAATACCTACTTAAATTCAATGTTTACAATTGTCGGTCCCGTAACACAATGATTTTACTAAAAGTGGAGATAGTTAAAGGGATGGAGAGTGACATAGGCTACTTTTTGCCTCTTTCTAACCCCCCACTTCCCTAAAATGGGGGGTGGAAGTTTGTATCGTTTGTTATCCCGAATTTAACGCGAGCGTAGCCGCGGGCAAAAGCTAGTAATATATAAAGTAGATATATGTTTTACTCTGTTACATCATTCAAGTTCAAAAATATTAACTCACTCCCATACTTTTCGTTTACATTTCTCGGAGTAAGGGTAAATTTAATTGCTGTTTTACATCAGAGGATTAAAAATACAAGTAAATACATTAATTAATCAAAACTCATTGTAGTTTCTTTTGAAAAAAGGCATAAAAGATAAAAGATATTTATTCTTCAATTTAGGCACATTAGAATGCACTTATGAAAGTCAGAGAAAAAAAAACTACCACCGGTTCTAACCCTACACCTCTGACCCGAGAAGTATTATGACCGACAAGAAACTCGGCAGGACTTATTTTTTCAAAACAGTAATACATTAGATCTTAAAGATACACAATAATGCGTATTTCAGCAAAAATACACGAAACCGGTTAAAACAAGTGAGGTTATATTTTTGGACTTGAATTGGGCTACAGAGTATAACTAAAGTTGTATAGAAATCCCGGAACCATCCAATGGGGTTTCAGGCCCATAAAAATATCAAGCAAGGGCATGCTAGCTTCTTGATTCAACCTCCCAAACCGCCGAATCCCGGGTTACATAACGGGCTCCGGGCCGGCGGCAGACGCGGCCCAGACGGCGCCTCGGGCCGGCGCCGCGAGCGGGACGGCCTACAGTCCTACACCCGTCCTGCTTCCAGGAAAGTTGGCGCCCAACGTGGGGCCGGCGACATGGCGAAAACTCGAATACAGGGTGCCGGGTAAATAATGGATAACCTTCTAACTACAGACAGGACACCTTAGGCAGTTCCAGAAAAATGACATAGGTTTAGGTAAAATCCTAAAGCATTATTGATTACAAGAGATTGTATATGTTACATATACCTACAAAGTAAACCAGACTAATTAGTTAAGATAAATGCTTATTAAAAAACAATATAATAAGAAGCGAACTGAGTAACCACGCACATAATCTCATATTAGAGATTTTGCAAATTGTAAATTTTTAGTTGTTTCTTTTTTTTAATAATATTCATTTTTTTTTATACCACGACGGTGGCAAACAAGCATACGGCCCGCCTGATGGTAAGCAGCTACCGTAACCTATGGACGCCTGCAACTCCAAAGGAGTCACATGCGCGTTGCCGACCCATTACAAAAAGGGGGATTCACTGTGTTGACGGCTAAAGGAACAAGAAGGTCCCTCATCGTCAACACCCTGGGTCCTCTTTGAGCTCTTTGGCAACCTTACTAACCAGCAGGAACACAACACTATGAATAGTTCTAAATTTTAATTTTTTTTTTAGTAAAAGTCCCCTGGCTTTTAAAATAATTGCACTTTTCTTAATCCATTTTTTATTTACCATTGCCAATTATTTAAGAAAAAAGAAAAGTGTCATTATGGACTTTTACTAAACCTATTAGTACTGGACCAGTCTAAGATGTTCTGTCGGTGGTTATAAGATCGTCCATTAATTACCAGACACTCGGTATACATTCAGCAGCAAAATTAGCTAAGAACACCTCACCCACTAAGCTACTTTTCCTACTGTACAGCTGTCGGATATATTGAAGTAAACGTGCTCATAGATAACAAAAAACGCTTCTATTGTCAAGGCATTAGAGTACACGTTCAGATATTTTTGAACACGTTGGCCCATTAAATAGCTATACCCATCCCGCTTGTAGGAGCATCGGCGCCCGTGAGCGAAATATCGTATGTCATTGCTGGATATATCGAAGCGTAGATTACAAAAAACGCTTCTATTGTCAAGGCATTAGAGTACACGTTCAGATATTTTTGAACACGTTGGCTAATTAAATAGCTACACCCATCCCGCTTGTAGGAACATCGGCTTCCGAGGGCGAAATATCGTATGTCATTGCTAGATATATCGAAGCGGAAAGCTAAAAACGCTCTTATAGTCAAGGTATTAACATGCACTATGTTTGATGTTTTTGAACATGTTGGCTGAGATATTAAATGGTTTTGCTTTAGGGATTGGCCTACTTTGCGGATCTTGGGTGCTTAAGACCCCGAGATGTGGAGAGCGAAGATTTATATAGATATAACTTTTGTAAACATTTTGGTCCCTCCTCCATACATAATTTTAAATTCGTATAAGAAATCCTGAATTCTGGAATATTATTATATCTAATACAACTTATACAAATCTATATTTAACTTATAAATTAGTATATTTTGATGCAGGCACATAAAATGATGTAACTTAAATAAGTACATATAGAGGTACATATTTATTAAGATATACGGCTCCAAGTCGATTAGTCGTAGTGACCCATACGTGAAAATCATAACCAATATATGGAATAAAATATACAAGTCACGGTTGTAAAAGATCATTCATATATAGTTTCGTTAAGTAAGGTAGAGGCGTACCGCAGGGTTCAATACTTGGCCCTGTACTGTTCATAATTTTAACAAATGATATTATCAATATATCTCTAAATGTATCTGACAACAGCTAAATTCCATCCCTATCTTTTTAAGCGCGAGTGAAAGAGAAACACTCTATTACGATAGTATGGGAGCTCATTGCAAATTTTGCTAAATGATGAATTTAAAAAATTCATTGAGAAATATAAAATAATTAAATTTTAGTATTAGTGTGGTGGAACTTTGTCCTTAATTAGATACGTATAAGTCAAGAAACTAAAGAAGCTGTTTAATCAAAGCTAATTTTTAACCGACTTCCAGATTTCAAAAGAGGAGGTTCTCAATTCAGCGTGTGTTTTTTTTTTTTTTTTTTTTTTTTATGTTTGTTACTCCATAACTCCGTCATGTCTGAACCGATTTTGAAAATTCTTTTTTTTATTGTAAGTATATATATACAGATTGGTCCCGTTTTTGTCAAAACGCAGTTCTGATGATGGGATCCATGAAGAATCGAGGGAACTCCTCAAATCTTAAAGGCATACATATAGTGATTTTTATATTTTTATCAACAAATCCATCATTTTCATTCAAAACAGTGACATTTGATGAAGTAGAACTGCTGATGATGATCATAACGGAACTCTTCAACGACGCATAGTTCACGTTTGGCGATTTGTCCTCTTCGCTGTGTTTGTTTAGCAAGTTTAATTGTCAGGACAAATTTTCGTCAAGCTCAAGTTCTGATGATGGGATCCATGAAGAATCGAGGGAACTCCTCAAATCTTAAGGGCTTACACATAGTAATTTTTGTATTTTTATCAACAAGTCAAGCATTTTCATTCAAAAGAGTGACATTTGATGAAGTGGAACTGCTGATGATGATCAGAACGGAACTCTTCAACGACGCATAGTTCACGTTTGGCGATTTGTCCTCTTCGCTGTGTTTGTTTAGCAAGTTTAATTGTCAGGACAAATTTTCGTCAAGCTCAAGTTCTGATGATGGGATCCATGAAGAATCGAGGGAACTCCTCAAATCTTAAGGGCTTACAAATAGTGATTTTTGTATTTTTATCAACAAGTCAAGCATTTTCATTCAAAAGAGTGACATTTGATGAAGTGGAACTGCTGATGATGATCAGAACGGAACTCTTCAACGACGCATAGTTCACGTTTGGCGATTCGTCCCCTTCGCTGTGTTTGTTAAGCAAGTTAGATTGTCAGGACCAATTTTCGTCAAGCTCAAGTTCTGATGATGAGTTCCATGAGGAATCGAGGGAATTCCTCAAATCTTAAAGGCATACATTTTTTTTTTATACCACGACGGTGGCAAACAAGCATACGGCCCGCCTGATGGTAAGCAGCTACCGTAACCTATGGACGCCTGTAACTCCAAAGGAGTCACATGCGCGTTGCCGACCCGTTACAAAAAGGAGGATTCACTGTGTTGACGACTAAAGGAACAAGAAGGTCCCTCATCGTCAACACATTGGGTCCTCTTTGAGCTCTTTGGCAACCTTACTCACCAGCAGGAACACAACACTATGAGTAGGGTCTAGTGCTATTTGGCTGTGGTTTTCTGTAAGGTGGAGGTACTTCCCCAGTCGGGCTCTGCTCCAGATTTGAGCGATGACATTCGCTGAACGTGCCCTACCACACTTAGCGAGATGCCATTCGCAGTGCCCATACCTCTCTTTTTGGCGTAGTTTAAGGACATACCCAGGTCCGGACGTAGTTTAAGGACATACCCCGGGTCCATAAAGTGACTTTTGTATTTTTATCAACAAATCAAGCATTTTCATTCAAAAGAGTGACATTTGATGAAGTGGAACTGCTGATGATGATCAGAACGGAACTCTTCAACGACGCATAGTTCAGGTTTGGCGATTTGTCCTCTCCGCTGCGTTTGTTAAGCAAGTTATTTCATTGTATGGAATCTAAGTGCACCATCTACAATAATGCTTCACCGGCTACCCCCATGGAAGTCGGTTTTTTTTTCTTAAAAATTATAAGATGTAAGTTTGGAATTATTTTCTATCGAGCCGATTTCGTCTTATCGTGTATCGAAATTGATCGGATTTAACAAAGTTCTTCCAAATATAATGAATATTAACATATAATATTTTTACTTTCCCTAAAACAAGTAGTTATACTTTAAATACTGTTTAAGTAAAGTGAATTTGAAGGTCATCGGGTGTTGTCAGACTTTTAATAACACAAGTGCTATAATTCAAGCCGACGAAAGCAGGTTTTCTAGCGAGTTATCTTAGACATATTTTATCAAAACCGGTTCAACCGTTTTGTTTGTTTTCCTCTTCCTCCTCTTAGTGTTTGTCCTAGCTTTATGCTCTATTGAGCTTAGGATCCGCTCGGCAACCTAGTCCCAGGAATTGGCGCAGGCAACAGTTTTGACAAAAGCCACTGCCATCTGACCTTTCAACCCAGAGGAGAAAAGTAGGCCTTGTTGGGATTAGATTTCCTTACGATGTTTTCCTTCACCGGTAAGCGACTCATAAATATCAAATGATATTTGGTACATATGTACCTAGTCGGTTACTAAGTTCTGTTACTAGAGTTTTCACTAAATAAATAGGAATAGGTAGCAACATTTTAATTATTCACGTACATAATTTAAAAGCTTATTTAATAGTCAATAGATTACAATATATTGAATTGAAAATTATTGTCGCAGTTTTTCAGAATTCTTTATAACACTCGGAAAAAGGCGTGAAAAATATACGTCAAAATTACGCTCCTTGGTCGTGTTGATTTTAAATCCTATTTATTTTTAATCACCTTTAAGACGCATCAGTCTTACACAATTCGGTAGCTATATTCTTTAGCTTCCATTTGATATATGTATAGTTCACGTGGGGCTATCCGATAAAATACTAGACTATACGTTGCAAGTCTGCTTGTTCCATAGCAGTCTAAATCTATGTCTTTTGTGAAAAACTTAAAAATAGGCAATATTTCAAATGGGAATATCTGTGGGATAAAATCGCAAGAAAATTAAATGGTGGTCACGCAATTACCTCTAATAAACAGGTTTCTTACAAACAAGCAATGGAACCTTCTAAACAAAGGTGCAATATTTATTTGATGCACTTTTGTAAAGTGTAATTTTCTTAAATTTACCGTGTGTTTGCGTCTTCAGGCAATCTTGTTCTTTACAAGGATTTTGAATAAATTTCTCATCTGATTTGTGTATTATTATACCATATTATGTTCATTAGAAATTAGGCTATTAAATAATTACTTAAATTTTTGATTTTCAAACTTTATTTTATATTTTATCAGTCAGAAATCTGGTAACAGAACTTAGTAACCAACTAGGTAAGCTCGAAAAACTCAGTGGTACGAGCCGGGGTTTGAACCCGCGACCATCGGATTGAAAGTCGGTCGTCTTACCGCCAGGTCACCAGCGCTTGTTTTCCTAAATTTTTAAATTATCATGGTTATTTGTATGTATCTCGTTGTCCATGTAACCACAACGCAACAGTTAATAAAATGTATCGCACAGTAGCCAACCAATCACTGCATAACAGCATTGATAAACGGACAAAGAGGTTGCTGTTATAAGCACAATCTGCGCTATTAAGGTTCGTCTACACTGTTACACTATTTCGAAATGTTGACTAGGTACAGTCTCCGGCAATAGTATCCTCCTACGCGAAGGCCGCAATACTATGTGACACGCTCTTATTTGCAGGGCCATAAGAGCGTGTCATATATTTTTGCGGCATTCGTTGCCATTTCCGGTGACTGTACATCCATAGCCAGGTGTTTCTTGTAACACGAGAAAAACACCATAAACTTTTAAGTGTAATAAAAATCAAACCACAAGTTATTTATCAAAGTCGCTGAACAAACATTGTCTAAATTGAGGAGTAGAATCTACGTTTAAATTTAGTGCTCGTGGTACAGTCGACTACAAAGAGATGTATCCATTTTTGGACCTTTTTACAACGCCATAAGGTGAAAAAGTGTATACATCTCTTTGTAGTCGACTGTACAAAATCGTACTACGCAAACTTTACTATTTGTCTCTTCCGTGACACTTTCTCTTTACAGCCGGTACTGTATATGTATATACATATATTTATATATTTATTTTGTTTAAGTGTATTGTATCTTAAAATGGTTATTTATTTATTTATTAGGATATTGTTTTGTGATATTACGTTTTTTTCCGCTTTTCTTCACTGTTTTGCAACACCTACCGACTTAGTTTATTTAACACAATTCCACTACCTAAAGGTTGTCTGGGAGAAATCGCTTTTTAGCGATAAGACCGCCTGTTGTTTAAATACCTCTATTCTGACTTTACTGGTTTTCTTTTTGAGGTGTTCAATAAAGAGTATTTGTATTGTATTGTATCGTATATTAATTCTTAACTAAAATAAAACTAAACACTAATACAAGAAAAAATTAATTTCCACAATAAATAATTCAGTGAATACTTCGACATGCTCATTCTAATAAAGAGCGCATTTTTTGTTGTGTGGTTTTAGGAAATACTTATAACCTCCATATCTACAATAGGGTACCTTTTTCCCTGGACTGGTTCATGATATGAGTCATCAATTTCATCATATTATGATGCTTGATAACTAGTGTAAACGCAGCCTAACTGCAGCGCACGCGCACGTGCTATCGGCGCGGGCGCCGCCGGCATGGCACGCGACAAGGCGCCTCTGTCAGTTGTTATTGAAACGTGCGTTATGTGTACTTGTTTATAAATAGTAACGTCGTACTATACTTTGTGAACACGGGGTATTCACAAGATATGAAGAGGCTGACAATACCCGATGACTTTCAAATTAACTTGACTTACACAGTTTTTTAGCTATCACCACTTCTTATGGGAAAGTAAAAAAATAATATTTATTATATTTGGAGGAACTTTGTTAAAATATTCATGATTACCCGAAATCGGCTCGATAGAAAATAATTCCAAAATTACATCTTAAAATTAAGTAGCTTTAAACAGTTGTATGTCTAGTTTCTTGACTTATACGTCTGTAATTAAGGACAACTTTCCACCACACTATTGCTAAAAACTTCATTTTTTATATTTCTCAATTAATACGTAGTTTTCTTTTAAATTTATAATTTTGCAAAATTTGCAATGAACTCCCATACTAATCGTAACACAGTGTTTCTCTTTCAATCGCGCTGAAAACGATAGGGATGGAGTTTAGCTGTTAACACCGTATTCCAGATCATATTCGTCAGTCCAGAGTAACGAGTAGCGTTACTACGGTACGCTACTCGTTACTAGATGGCGCTGCAGTGCAAATGCCACATCCTCTTACATTTTGGGTATCTATAGGTTTTACTCGTTCAGATGGCGCTTCAGTGTTGGACATTCAAAAAATTCTTAGACTGTGGCTCTCTATATATGTATAGTCTCTGTTAGAACACAATATACTTACGCTATCCATTAGTGAAAGAATAAAATGTCCATTTAAATCGACAAAATGAGCACTTTCACTAAACGCGTCCACATATTTAGAGACTAAAATGTCCTTGAAATTTTCTGGGACGTATAACAAAAAAAATCTTTTGGGCTATGACTTTAATTACATTTAAACTATTAGTTTACCTAATAAATGCGATTTTCAGTCAAATGTGGTGAGCAACAAACGCTACGCATGCCCAGAGGTCCAGTCACTTGACATTTCTACTGGTTTTGTACTAAAGAATAGTTAAATAGTAGCCTACTTTCAAGAGAATAAGAGCGCGCATAGTTAATTTTGAATCTTATTTGTAGGGCCATAAGAACGTGTCACGTGTTGAATATATTATTGCAGGGTGACTGGTACTTGTGCCTCGGGGTTTAAGGCTGCGTTTCTACCATAGATGATCGAGAATGCTTTGCGAGAATGTGTTTGTTAAGAACCAATCCTAGAGCTTTGGAAACCTTTGGAAACTTAGTAGAAAAAGGCTCCAAATTATAACAGGAGTTTTTACAGGCCATTACGCCGTGAAAGGAGTATTGGCTAAAATGGGACTGTCAGATAATACTGATTGTAGAATGTGTGGCGAAGAGGAAGAAACAATGAAACACTTAATGTGTGAATGTCACGCTCTAGCCAGACAAAGAATGAGGGATTTTGGAATCGGCTATCCAGATCCAGAGGACTTCAAAGCACTGCCCTTGAGCTCCATCACCCAACAGATGGAGATGGTTGAAAAAGCTCTTGAGTAATCAATCTAGTGTACTAGGGGGCAATTACACAAAAGATCCCTTTGGGTCGAAGTGTATCCATATGGGCCCCCGAACCAAATAAGATAAGATAAGTGTACTAGGGGGCAATTACACAAAATATCCCTTTGGGTCGAAGTGTATCCATATGGGCCCCCGAACCAAATAAGATAAGATAAGATAATCCTAGAGCTGTGCTGTGTTTAGGATAGTCCTGAGTTCCTGACATAGTTTTACAAATTTTACTATTTTCTTTTAATATGTCTATTCTGTATATATATTGCCTGTTTGAACATATTTGCACGCTTGCATGCAGGCTGAATGCACTGAACTTTATATAAATTATAAGAACTGTATATTTACCAAGGATGATTAAGACATGGATTGACAATGCCTATACAAAATCGCGTTCTCTTATTTCAGGCTAAAGCACTAACGTCATCTATTGGTCACCACAAACACTAAATTCCTACTCAACCTTTCTGTTAAGTCCATTGGTTGACTGGTAGAGAATGCCTTATGGCATTAAGTCCGCCATTTGTACCATCTTATTTTATGCAATTAAGATTGAATAAATAAATTATAGTTTCTAATATTTTGTTCGGCGATTAACGCTGACAGAATAACTCGACTCCAGACTCAACAGATGGCGCTGTGGCAACTAGTACCGAAAACAGGTTCGAGGAACGCGATTTTGTATAGGCATTGGCCATCCATATCTTAATCATCCTTGATATTTACTGTGTTCTACGCAAATATAATTCTTTGAATCTTTAGGTAAATGAAGTGATTGTATTAGTTCTAAAAACACATTCCTCGCAACACATCCTCGCTCATCTCTGGTCGAAACGCAGCCTAAAAAGTCCTAGGATGCAGGTGTTTTTTTAATCTCCGTCTTCGACACTGTCCCGCGTGTCGTTATTATTGTGACTGGACCGTAAGCCCTTATAGGGCCTGCGCCGACGCAGCTTTCGCCGACCTTTATGCGGCGTGGGACGCAGCGGATGTGAGGCAACCGGCGCACGGGCAAAGTGGAGCGAGTCGCAGCTTTAGCGCAGTATAAATACATACATACGTTGTACAGTCACCGGCCATAGTATCTCCCTCACCAAGGCCGCAAAAATATGTGACACGCTCTTATGGCCCTACAAATAAGAGCGTGTCACATATTATTGCGGCCTTCGTGTAGGGAGATACTATTGCCGGTGACTGTACGTAAGTTCCACTGTAAAACTAGGTAATGCAACCCGGATTATTTTAGTACGAAATAACCCGGGTAATATCCGAAACCCCAGGTTTATCCATACTAAAAAAAACCTTAATAAATACAGATATAATAATAGAAACAGGCAAAACGCGAAATTGGTATGCCTAAGTCGCGAGTTCGAGTAGAGGCAGATTTTTTTTTTAATTTTTCCAGTATTTCTAAATATTGTGGTATGTAGTGGGAAGAATCCATACACCATAGTTTAAAAAAACGGCCCAGTGCGTGTCGGATCACGCATAATGGAGGGTTCCGTACCTTCTATCGAAAACACCAATATCAATACGTTGTATCTGTCTATGAAATAAGTTTTTTGGAGATAGCTCGAAAACACCTTAATCGATAATGTTCCTCGTTGAAAGAATATACAATGACGTATTTTCTCATAATCATATTTTTCCGATCTCGGGTTCAAAAGTAACGGGGGCACACGTTTTTTAGACTTTCGGTCTAATTATTTCTGAAAATATTAACTAAATTTAAAAAAACACAAACCGCAATGTTAAGCCTACTTTTCTGTTAATTTACAAAGGTTTCCGCTTCCCAAAGTTTGTCTGGAAGAGATCGCTCTTTAGCGATAAGACCGCCAATTGTTTTGCCTCTGCTTTTTTGTTTGTGACTTGTGTATACTTTGTGTCTATTATTTGAGGTGTGCAATAAAGAGTATTTATGTTATGTTATTTTAAAGCTTCCCAAAGTTTGTCTGGAAGTGATCGCTCTTTAGCGATAAGACCGCCAATTGTTTTGCCTCTGCTTTTTTGTTTGTGACTTGTGTATACTTTGTGTCTATTATTTTAGGTGTGCAATAAAGAGTATTTATGTTATGTTATTTTAAAGCTTCCCAAAGTTTGTCTGGAAGTGATCGCTCTTTAGCGATAAGACCGCCAATTGTTTTGCCTCTGCTTTTTTGTTTGTGACTTGTGTATACTTTGTGTCTATTATTTTAGGTGTGCAATAAAGAGTATTTATGTTATGTTATTTTAAAGCTTCCCAAAGTTTGTCTGGAAGTGATCACTCTTTAGCGATAAGACCGCCAATTGTTTTGCCTCTGCTTTTTTGTTTGTGACTTGTGTATACTTTGTGTCTATTATTTGACGTGTGCAATAAAGAGTATTTATGTTATGTTATGTTATTTTAAAAGCCCTATCGAGCAGGGTTCGAAATTATCAAGATAATTATGATCACTGATAATTATCCGATAACTATCGGATAATTATCCCCTCTCTGGATTTTTTTTCCATTATAGTTCAACTACCGATGTTGATTTTCACTCTATATTATTTTTTGTGCATTTCGCCTTAACAAATTTATGGTTATTAATGACTTATTATCAAATCGATAATTATCAGACAAAAAAATCAAGATAAGTATCGCATTAATTATCAAGATAAATATCATTGATAATTATCATTTCGAACCCTGCTATCGAGTCATGTGCAATTTACGCCAGAAACTGCATTTTCGTAACGAGTATCAGTGTTTCCATTAACATTGCCCTTATAGCCCACCTAACGAAGGAAAACTTAGAGGAAATAATTCGTGTATAGCCAAATTTTGGTCTAGTTGTAGGCAAAGGTATCTTACACAACATACTAAAAGTACCGATGGGTGGGGGCGCCGCTAACGGGGAGAGGGGGGTGTAAATGTCCCTTATTTTGGTTTTTCGTAAAAAACTCAGTAACGGTGGCTCATACGAACAAATGTTCTTCTGCTTAATTCATCCACATATGTATAATTTTCTATAAAAAAGATTCTTTGCACTTTTTTGCTGGGATCAATGTTTAATGAGATATCGAGGAAATACGATAAACACTTTTTTAAACTTTAGGAGCTATTATTTACGAAAGTATTAGTGTTTTCCAAAAATTGTTTTAGAATACCCTTATTATTTTTTAAAGACCTATCCAACGATATCCCACACATTAGGGTTGGAGTAAAAAAAATATTTACCCCCCCCCCCCCCCCCACTTCATGTGTACGGGAGGTACCAGCAAAAATTATAGTTTTTCAGATTTTGTTTTAAAACTTTGTCGGCGTAATTAAAACACATATTCATACGAAATGTCACTTGTCTAGTACTAGCCATCACTGAGCAGAGTGAGCAGGGTGCCTACCCTTATAGTTTCGCCATGTCCGTCTGTCCGTCCACGGCTTTGCTTAGTGATTATTAGTACTAGACGTCTAGACGGACAGATGGGATCAGAGATGGGGTCGGGTACCTCCCGTACACATGAAGTGGGGGGTAAATTTTTTTTTACTCCAACCCTAATGTGTGGGATATCATTGGATAGGTCTTTTAAAAAAATATGAGTATTGTAAAACAATTTTTGGATATAACTATTACTTTCGTAAATAATAGCTCCGAAAGTTTAAAAAAGGGTTTATCGTATTTCCTCGATATCTCATTGAACATTGATCTCAGCAAAAAAGTGCAAAGAATCTTTTTTATAGAAAATTATATTTGGATGAATTAAGTAGACGAACATTTTTTCGTATGAGCCACCGTTACTGAGTTATTTACGAAAAACCAAAAAAAGGGACCTTTACACCCCCTCCTGCCGTTAGCGGCGCCCCCATCCACCGGTACTTTTAGTATGTTGTGTAAGATATTTTTGTCTACAACTACACCAAAATTCAGCTATACACGAATTATTTCCCCTATCAGGCAGTTAAGCGTCTTCGTTTGGTGAGCTATTATTGAGTTTGAAATGAATGAAACATGAAATTCCAGGAATTATCCGCAACAATTACAATTAAATATAAACAATGTATCATACAAGAATTATACAAACCACAAAAATTCAAAAAACCAAAGCTTAATAACATTAATCCTTTCATGCATATCCTTGACATAGTATAAAATTACCTTATTATGCATCTTATAAGTATCATCACGCCATTCAAATATAGCACTATATTGCATTGAATTAAGGTCGGTAAAAATACATAGTTCGAGAATTTTAAATTTATAAATGCTGCTATTGGACTATATCTTTTATTAGGTCGGATTAAAGTCGATGATAGTTTGTAACATCGGAATCATCGGATTTACCTTATTGTGGTTAATTGTTTGCCTCGAATGTATGACGTAATTTAGCGTCATGATATGACGTCACTCGTAATTCAAGTATAATGTTAATGTAACATATTAATGCGGCTTTCACACTGTTTGTTTGCCACCATCATGATATTAAAAAAAATCTGTGGTTCTTAAACTCGGCCGACTGGTGGTTCCAAAAAGCACATAAAGTGGACTGCGAATTTATGAAGAGATTAAAAGTTGATTTCGTCGTCGGAGGTACAGTCGCCATCAGATATATCGGAGCTGCCAAGGTGGTCCCAAATATCTGAACAACGCCTCTATTGTCAAGGCGATAAAGCGCATGTTCATATATTTTTGAGTACCTTCGCCGCTCCGATATATCTGCTGGCGACTTTACCAAACCAATACTACCAATTTAGTCGGTGGACCCTGTATAAATATTTTTTCTGGAGTCCCTATTCATTGAAAGGTTAAATTATAATTAGTATGTCTTTCCTGACCACAGAAAAATGGTATTCCAGACCTTTGGGAAGGGCATGCGGAGCCGAAGCCAACGCGCAGAGGCGCTTTCCACAATTTAATGAAAAGTGAGGGGTACAATAAGCGGATGCTGCCCCTGCCCGTGTCATGCAGAGATAATATCCGCAATGGTGTAAGACTATTGAGTTAATGGAGTCTAAAATGTAACTAGCTAGGCCAGGGGTCGGCGGTTTTAAATGAAATATTACAGTAAAAAAACATAAACCAGACAACTGCGGCTGCATGAGCTTCCAAAAATTCCATATTTTTCCGCCATCAGGCTCTTTGTCAAAAAAGTTTGCCGACCCATGAGCTAGGCTATTGGGTGAAAATTAAGGGCTAACTACTGGGCTATTGGATGAAGGTTAAATTATTCTTATTAAAAGGCATTGTACAATATTCATTTATATATAAACTTAGCAATCCTCCGTAAAATTTAGTTTCCTGCAGTGTCGCTGTGTTGTATATTCATCTTAGAAGCTAAAAGGGCCGATCTATATGTCGGTTTGGAATGGGACGATGGATTTAGAAGTGTAGGCGGGCGGTAGTGAAAAGGTATATTACCTATAGCTTACACCCACACACAAACAACAACAATAGGTTAAGATGCAGTAACTCTTTTAGACTTAAACGTAATAGCTACTTGATATACTATAGAGCTGCCGGTCACAGTTAGAGTTATTAGTTATTTATAATATAACTTCACATAATCTAAATAAAATAAAAAAACTGGCCAAGTACGTGTCACGCATAATGGAGGGTTCCGTACCTTCAATGCAATAAGAATCAATCTAATACCAAAAGGTCGTATCTGATGCCTATGGAAGAAGTTTTTTGGAGATAACTCAAAAATGGCTGAACCGATAATGTTCAAAACAATTTTCGTAGAAAGTATTATAAGGCGCATCTCCTCAATTTTTTTCATATTTTTTGGACTTACGGTTCAAAAGTTACAGGGGGGGGGACACACATTTTCTGACTTTCGAAGCGATTATTTCTGAAAATATTCACTTAATCACAATATTTTTTAAAAAATTTAGTTACATGTATGGAGCGCCCCCCCCTAAAAACATTTTTTATTTATTTAATTACATAACTAAGTAGCGGCATACAAAATACACCTTATGTAGGTTTAGGTTTAAAGGTATTTATTCTCAAAAAAAGACATACAAGTCACTTACATGAGAACAGCGTTTTGGACAGAAAAAATATTCTTATTATTGTTAAATAGAGATAGATCCAGTTAGGTAGATCTAACTTCGAGAAAGAGGTCAATCGACGAATCCGACTCGGTTGGGCAGCGTTCGGGAAGCTACGGCACATCTTTTTGTCCAATATTCCGCAGTGTCTCAAGACGAAAGTCTTTGACCAGTGTGTGTTGCCAGTGATGACATAACATGAGAACAGCGTTTTGGACAGAAAAAATATTCTTATTATTGTTAAATAGAGATAGATCCAGTTAGGTAGATCCAACTTCGAGAAAGAGGTCAATCGACGAATCCGACTCGGTTGGGCAGCGTTCAGGAAGCTACGGCACATCTTTTTGTCCAATATTCCGCAGTGTCTCAAGACGAAAGTCTTTGACCAGTGTCTGTTGCCAGTGATGACATATGGTACTGAAACGTGGTCGCTTACAATGGGCCTCATAAGAAAGCTCAAAGTCACCCAAAGGGCAATGGAGAGGGCTATGGTTGGAGTCTCTCTGCGTGATCGCATCAGAAATGAGGCCATCCGCAGCAGAACCAAAGTAACCGATATAGCCCTCCGAATCGCTAAACTAAAGTGGCAGTGGGCGGGGCACATTGCTCGTAGAACCGATGGCCGTTGGGGCGGAAAGGTTCTCGAGTGGCGACCACGAACCGGAAGGCGCAGCGTGGGTAGACCCCCCGCAAGGTGGACTGATGACGTGGTGAAGGTCGCGGGAGTCCGCTGGATGCGGGTGGCGCAGGACCAGTCATTGTGGCACTCTTTGGGGGAGGCCTATGTCCAGCAGTGGACGTCTTTCGGCTGATATGATGATGATGATGATTGTTAAATCTGTATCAACACAAATCGTCCGATAGGTACACACTCACACAATTTTTTTATCAGGGTGGGTAGTGGTTTAAAATGTAGTCGGCTAACTCAGTCTTAAATGTATTGTGTGAGCCTATTCCTTTCAATACAGACGGTAAGTTATTTATTATAAAGCTGTGCACCTTCATAAGTAAACATTTTTTTCCCCAATTCAGTTCTTGTATTCGGTAATACAATAAAACTATGTGATGTTATGTGAAAATTTTATTCAGATACGTCGTATAGTTTCGGATTAAAATGGCTGTGACATACGGACGGACAGACAGACAGACAGACATGACGAATCCATAAGGGGTCCGTTTTTTGCCATTTGGATACGGAACCCTAAAAAAACTACCACCGGTTTTAATTCTAACCCTACACCTCTGACCCGAGAAGTATTATGGGAAGTAATTGCATTTTAAACGTTAAAGTCTAAATTGTAGTAAAAATGGTATTGGCGCCAACACGGCCGCCAATAAGTCGCTATAAAAAGATTACCGAAAGGAAGTACCGACTACATAACTCTTTAACCGTTGGCAACCGATAACGCGTGACTCATCACATAGGTACCGGTAGTTTGTTATTGTTTGTTATTTATCCGTGTTGTTTTTTTATCGCATTAGTTTTGTAGTGTAAATATATGACATTGATACTTGGACACCGTAATTAACAGTCCATCGTGATTTATTAAAGGTCGATTAGAAAATTAAAAAAAAACTCGTATATACAATAAATTCACGTCCAGATAATTTGAGCTTTTCAACCGACTTCAAGATTTCGAAGGAGGAGGTTATCAATTCGTCGGGATCTTTGTTTACGTATGTTCACCGATTATTCAAAGACGGCTGGACCGATTTGAAAAATTCTTTTTTCGTTTGAAAGAGTATACTTCACAGTTGGTCCCATTGTACCAGGTCAGGATCTGATGATGGGATCCTGGAGAAATCAAGGGAACTCTTCAACTATTATAGGCACACCTATAGTGATTTGAGTATTTTTTACAGCAGCTCGAGCATTTGCTTTTGGAAAGGTTATTTAGAAAGATTAGTGAAGTAGGTTATTTTTTGTTCAAAATTATTATTACTTCTGCTATTGACTGTACAGTCACCGGCAATAGTATCTTCCTACATGAAGGCCGCAAAAATATGTGACACGTTCTTATTTGTAGGGCCATAAGAACGTGTCATATATTTTTACGTGACACGTTCTTATGGCCCTATGAATGACCGATGTTACTGACTAGCTATCAACTGTCAAACTCAAACATTTATTCAGTAAGTAGGCCACAAGGACACTTTTACACGTCAAAGTAAAAGAGAGAAAAAAAAATCAAACTACACCGGTTCTAACCCTACACCTCTGACCCGAGAAGAATTATGTCCGGCAAGAAACTCGGCGGGACTTATGTTTTCAAAACAACAGTACATCAAAACTAAACAATACATATAAGTGCGTTGTTCTATAAGAAAACATATCAAACCAAGTTAGATTAACCAACAATAGGTATAGTTTAGGAAAAATACCAAAGAAAAAAGATGAGTCCAAATCTGACTATTTGAAAATGAATTACATACAAGTTTGATGTACTTTCTTACCTGAACTGTGTCTTCTACATAAATTTCCAAATTATAATAATCCATCATCAACAGTTAGAAACATATTTTGAATTTGAATAAAAAAAAAGTAAGTGATTCTAGTATACAATAAACATACTATTTCCAATTATCCTTAGAGATGTATAAGGTCTCCAAGTGTCTTGATCTATATATTCTATATAAAAAAAATATGGATAATCAAGCACCGAATGTTGTGTCTAAAGCCAATTAAACTAAAATTAAATATGATTAATAAAAAGTTACGTAATTGTGTGTCTCCACAAACAGCACCCGTTCACGAGTATGACGCATATCTCAGCCATCGCCTCCCTCAACCTTTCTTCGGGAAAGTGGCGACCCGATCAACGACGCCACCATAAGCAGAGCCTTTTAAGCGAGCATGACATGTTCAAGCTGGCGGGCTTTATTAATTAATAAAAACTAGCCACGTTTAGTCTGGTGAGAAACAATATTCTGTGCTCGTATTTTACATGCGTGAACTAAATTACAATATAAAAGTGAAATAGAGATGTACATGTCTCTAAGCGTCAGGATCATTAAATATATATCTATACATAGAAATATTTGCGAATGCAAGACTTAGAGATGTATAACGTCTCTAAGTGTCCAAATACTAAATAAAAACAAAAAAATAAAATTCAATTACTAAAAGCAGGAATTTAACTAGAGACCGCACACGCGTACTACCGTAAGGGATAAACATAGATGACGATAAAATCACTTCTACAGCACAAAACAAAACAATTTACCATTGTTATTCCTTAGCCGACACAACTTTCTAAGGAAAATATCTGGTTTTCTCGTAGTGACCACAGAAATTCTTGCGGAAATCGCGAATTATTAATGTATGTGACCCTCCACTGCTATAAGTAATGGCGTGGGGGGTAACAAGGTCTATGACAACGATAATAGCATCTTCTCTGTCGTACCTATTGAAAGTATAATAGTACCATCCCGTTCGATCTTGATATTGTTATTACCATGACAGGTCTATGGCTAGTATGTCTAAGGTCAATTACATTCGCCATTTATTACACGGCTAAATTACGAACAACGGCAAGTGGCTCAAAAATCCGGGTTCGTGACTATACATAAACAAATGTAAACACTTGCTAAATGCGTGTCGGCCCACGCACAGAGGGTTCAGAAAACCTTTAACCGTCTGCATTGTCCTAATTCCGTAAGAATTGTACTAACAACAGTAATAACCTTCGAAGCTGAAAGTGATTGGTCCAAGTCATAGACAAGTGAAATTCGCCCACACGAATTTACTCCCGTAAATATCCAAATAAAATTTTCATTACACTGAAAAATTAATGTTCTAAATTTCTAGGTTTTACTTTCAATTGTGACCTACTCGTATGATATTATTGATCTTGACTTGGCTTCCACTACTAGAGATCGACACTTTTTCCCTTTGGAAATCGGCCAAACTAGCGAATTGCAAAAAGTAACTAAACAAATAATAACCTTGTTTGAAATGTTTGAATTGCAATTTTCTTTTTTTGGGAAGTTGATTCAATTGAAATTAGCTCTACATCTGTTTTGAAGCGAATACAAGTTGCAGCTACTTTTAAGAGTAACGCTTCATCCATATTGGTATGATTTTAGTTATCACCTGACGAAATCATAGACATATAATAGTATTTTATACAATCGTGACATAATTAAGAGCTTTTTAGTCAAGCACCGTGTTTAGGCCACGAAGCTTGCTGAGTGGCCTAAGTAAGGTACGATATTGAAAAGCTTAATTATGTCACTATTGTATACAATATTTTTTCTACGAGTGCTCAATATAGGCCAGCCGGTAAGAATAGAGTTCGACGAAAGACCTGCTGCCTCTATACAATTGAGTAAGTTCTATCTCCCGGTGGATTATGCCGGCGGTCACACGGGGGGACACGGGCGGTCGGGAAGGAGGACAACAGTGTTACGAGGGTTGCTACTTATATATCCGGAAACAAAAAAACAAACAAACGTACACGGCTGAAAATGGTTTTATTGTTTTTCAAAGTATTCCCCTTGATGATCTATGCACTTTTGCATTCGCGTGAACCAACTTTTAAAGCACTTCTGCCACTCCGCCTGAGGTACCTCCATAACGTGTTGTTTGAATGCGTCGACAGCATCTTCAGCGGTCGAAAATCGTTGACCGCGTAATTTATTCTTTATATTTGGAAATAAATAAAAATTGTTGGGTGCCAAGTCAGGGCTGTACGGCGGATGACCCGTTAATTCCACATTTTGACCCTCCAAAAATAGAGTTGTTTCGCGTGACGTATGACAGCTGGCATTGTCATGATGAAGAATGATTCTTCGTCGCTGGTTAGTTTTACGAATTTGTTCAAATACTTCCAGTAAGCAAATGGTCGTGTACCACTCTGAATGAACCGTTCTACGGTTTTCTAGTGGCACTGTAGCTACATGGCCATTAATACCGAAGAAGCAGGCCACCATTTGTTTCAATGTACTTTTTGCACGAGTAACTTTCGTAGGGTTCGGCTCATTTTGAAACACCCATACCGTTGATTGTTGCTTCGTTTCGGGATCGTATGCATAGATCCAGGATTCGTCACCTGTATAGATGTTATAAACGGCTTTTGAGTCACCACGGTTATATTTTTTTAACATTTTATTGCACCATTCGACGCGAGCATATTTTTGCTCTTTTGTTAAGTTGTGGGGTATCCAACGCGAACAAATTTTTTTTACAGCCAAATAATTATGTAATATGCTATTAATGCTGGTCATAGAAATACCCAGAGTCGCCTCTATCTCGCGGTACGTAACATGTCGGTCGTCCATTATAAGTTTTCGCACAGCCTCGATATTTTGTTGTACAACGACCGATCTCGGGCGACCTGCCTTAACTTCGTCCGTAAGCATACTACGTCCACGATTGAACTCACTAAACCAGTGATACACAGTAGTTTTAGATGGGGCTTCATCACCAAAAGTTGAAGTTAGTTGATCTATGCACTGTTGTTGCGTTAAACCACGCCGAAAATCATAATAAATCATAGCACGAATATTTTCACGAGTGAGTTCCATTCTTGCTGCGAGATGAGATGACATTTAAAACCCGTCAAAAACAAAACACGAGCGTTAATAAGAAAGAAAAAATGGTATATTTTTTCTTAGGTTAGGTAGGCCAGTACTTAAAAAAGTTCAAATTTTACCATGGAGGTCAAATATGCTATTTAAGAAGATTGTAATCCCGGTTTCCGGATATATAAATAGCAGCCCTCGTACAATATTGTATGAAAATCTTTTGTACCATCGTTGGCGATGCTACAATATGCGACCATAAAAGCTCTATCGAAAAGTATGCGCAAGTAGGTCGGTCTAGACAATCTCAATTCAAGCATTACAGTCGACGAGTAGAAAAAATAACAAGAAGCGGAGCCGTGAAGACCATATTCCGATTACCTCGTGTTACCGCGCGACACGCACACATATACAACTCGTGGACGAGCGGTGATTGGTTCAAACGTCAAAAGTGAGTGTGTGAACAAGACTGCGGCTTATTATAGAATCACAGTTCTCTCTTCGTGGGACCACGTCTTCCTATTTTATGTCTATGGGCGAAATTACACTTTGGCGCGCTGTGCGTTATCGAAGGGAATTGCTTCCGCAAACGCTCCGTCTGTGCCCCGTCTGTGTCATCGCCCCAGCTTGTGCTTTACGCCGGTTACGTCAGTCGGCCATTGCCGTATTTCTCGATAACGGCCTAATTTACTCGGCCGATCTTTCATTTAAGGACGATTGTGAAACACTGGCAATTTGGCCGTACACTTTACTCTTGGGCGTTGGGTGTATACTGCAACTTAGCAAGCTTTGTAGAATATAAGTGTACAATGGGTTGTGCTCTGAAGAACTATTTGATATGATGCCCACGGCAGCTTTTTATCACCTCTCGCCGCCGGCAGGGTGTTCATCCTCACACCCTGGAGCCCAAAGGGTCGCGCACAATAAATTTTAAGAGTAATTTCCTCCCACGAATGCTGCGGCTGTGGAATGAACTCCCTGGCCCATGAGGCCCAGGCGGGCCGTATGCTTGTTTTCCACCGTCGTGGTATAAAAAAAATGTTCCGGCCGTTTTTTGGCCGAAACCGAACCTTGGGTTGAAACACGTTTTTTTGGCCGAAACTGGACGAAACCGAAACTACGGTCGGACACTATAGTATGTATAGCGCTGTATAGAGTTGTTTCCATCTCGTTCCACCGCATAGTTACGTCTCCGTCTTGTAGAGTCACCCAAATTAGCCTAATATTAAACGTAAAATACACCATGAATGGCCGTTTCTAAGTATTCTTACAGACGGTGAGTCATCATTTAGTATATTATTGTAATACTTTCAATGGTCACGTATTGGAAGGGTTATCAAATGCGTCAGTTTCTTAGTAATGTAGCAAGAGGCTGAGCTGTAGGTATTCTAGGAATTTTGACGTGATAATTCTTAATGCATTTTAACTAATCGGTGGCATATTAGCATAAAGCCCACCCGATGGTAAGCGGTCACCATAGCCTATGGACAATATCATAATATCACGGTTAGCTCAAGTGTACCGCGACATTATCTCGCGCGCAGGATAGAGTACTCGTATATCCATCTCTTTCAAATTGTATGATTTTAATTAAAACTAGTAGTCCGCCTCGAACTCAGAACTAGCGATTTCCTTGCAAACGAGAAGACCAATATAACAAGACCCTTTCGATGGTTTTTTCGCGCCTTCTAGCTCCATGACCCTTTGGTCGATCCTGCTCATATACGAACTCTCAAATTATATGTATCTCTGCTACAACCCCAATAAATTTCATTAAGATCAGAAAAGCGTTACTAAAGTTATCGCGGAACAAACTCTCAAAATCAAAAAGCCATTGAAATGCCGAAACGTCCCAGTAGCCAGAAGTTGTTTGTAAGAACTTGCTTCGCTTACGCTCCGCTCGTTCGAATAGACGAATATTATTGTTTTAACTGAGATAGTATCCATACTTAATATTATAAATGGGAAAGTGTATGCGTGTGTTTGTTTGTTTGTTTGTCCGTCTTTCACGGCAAAACGGGGCGACGAATTGACGCGATTTTTTAAGTGGAGATAGTTGAAGGGATGGAGAGTGACATAGGCTACTTTTTGTCTCTTTCTAACCCCCCACTTCCCTAAAATGGGGGGTGGAAGTTTGTATGGAACATTCCGTAATTTTCAAGGTAGAAAGCTAAAAATTGGTATGCGGCTATTTGAGACTAACAAAAAAATCGTGCATAAGCTGTAAAGACAAATAATATCGTCTACAGTAGCGTATTCAAATAATATTCTGTTCCGAGTTCTCTTCTGTGTTTTAAATCAGGAAAGGGGCACCGTGTTACCCCGAATTTAACGCGAGCGAAGCCGCGGGCAACAACTAGTTCTAATATATTTTAACTGACAAGCATAAAACATACACAAATAGAACACTAAGTGCGAAGACTATCTAGAATCTAGATCAACATACTTTGGCAAAGTGGTGCATTACCTAACATGTATTATTGTGAGGCAAACCGGTTATATTTTGGACGTGATATCACGTGCTGGCACTGAGGGCACGACTTTCCGTGCGCGTGATTTGACGTCTTTGGCAGCCAAAGGGTTAAAGGTACGTCTGTAACCGTGATGTTTTATGAAATTAGATTATCTTAGGAATGTGCAGTAAATAATTGAGACGTGCAGGTGTTCAGCATTAGGATAAAAATATTGATTTTAAAGTCGGCAACTCGCATAAGTGGAAGAGAAATGTATGTATCGTGCTGTCAAATGTATGCATGGATAATCGTTTGAGCTTCAAGATGGCAGTGCCGTCTTTAGTTGTTTTTTTGTTTTTTGCTCATTTACGTATTTCAGTGTGTAATATTGATAGCTTATTGTGCGGTGACCTAACGAACAAGTGTGCAGCTAATCAAAAATTAGTCTAAAAACACGCATTTAGTTGAACAAACAGTTATCCGGGGTCTCGGCCACCCCCGTGTTTGTAGGGAGGCTATCACTTTACAATCAGCAAGGCCTTTCTTTACCGAACAACGTTGCATGTATTTAGTTAACAATAAATAAGTGTGATTAACGTTTAACGTCGACATTGGCAAAATTCCCATTGCTCTGTGCAGAGGGAGAAAGCCATTAAATAACAAAAAAATAAAAAAAATATGTATCGTGTTGGCAAATGTATGTATTGTGCTGTCAAATTACTCCACTGAGTTATAAATTCTACAAAGTACAAGTTTTTAAAGGCCTGTGAATATCAAAGTGAAGCGACCAGATAATCCGGTCAACACCAGGTCAAGGAACCCAAATATTTGAACTAATCCATGCCTCATCTCATAGATGTTGCTTGGCTACAGTATGTTTGTTTACCGATTAGCAAGAAGTGTACAGTAGACGCCAAAAATATGTCTACAATTTTGAACCTTATTAGAAAGGAGTAAGATGGGTATGTGTACATATATATTGACGTCAAATACATATATGGTTATATTTTACACCTTACTTGTTTGTAATAAGGTGTAAAATTGTTACATAAACTCGTGTTTTAAGATAATTCTGGTTAGTTTTTAGAAGAATCCAACTATCTACACATTCCCAGATATGTGATCTATTTCAATTTATTATTGGTGGATATACATGAAATACTAATAACTTAGAGAATTCAACCCGGAGTAGCCATGTCTGTCATTTTCTATACAATAAAAGTCTGCCGATTTTTGCAGAGGGGGCGAACGTCAAATGTATGGCTGTTCGTATGTAACATACAAATAGCTGCGTCAGATAGATGTCAGTCTATACATGTGTATGACCACTGGTCATATGTTTTCGGCAGAGGGGAATGCCTGTCAATGGTGACTACGGTTGGTTGAATTCTCTAAGACTAATAACTATTATAAATTAAAAGTTTTGGAAAGCCCTCAAAATATTTGAACTGATTTTGATAAAACATATAGAATATCACTGAACAGAAATCCTGCATTTAAATTAAAATAATTTGAAACAATGAAGAACAGACTTCACTTAGCCTCCACCTTTCCAAAAGCAAATGCCCGAGCTACTGAAAAAAATACTCAAATCACTATAGGTGTGCCTATAATATTTGAAGAGTTCCCTCAATTTCTCGAGGATTCCATCATCATATCCTGACCTGATAATGGGACCAACTGTGAAGACTTTTTCAAACTTTGTCTTCGAATAATTGGTGAACATACATTAAAAAAAAAAGAATTGAGAACCTACTTCGTAATCTTGAAGTATGTTGAAAAAAGCATTTAAATTGTTTTAACCGCATTAGCACTATGGTGCCACAGACAGACGTACAAACAACATAAATGGCTCATATTCTTATGCTTAACTTATATGCTTTAAAAAAGCATAAAATAAATTATGAACAAAACCTAACATTTGTATGAAATAAGTTCAATCCTTATAATAATCCGGAAACAAATATAACTATTATTTTTGGTAGCTAAACATACAAGGATAACCAATTACACAATATCAATTAATAATTATTAACCACATAATTAATCACCATGTTTCATTTAAATTGGAATACAATAGGTTTATCAATTAACAGCAATAATCTGTACAGCATATTAATTCATATAAAATCATTATCAGATGTTTTCTATGCACTTAATTAAATAACTTGTTAACTTTGTAACATAAGAATGTCATCTCTAAGTTAAAGTTGGCGACATTATCGATTTTCGAACGCACTATCAAAAATTCAAAATGACATATTTGGCTGAACATGATTTTCATAGCCCATAAACTATTTTGTCATAAACTTCAAAAACAGCTGATTGCTAATCTTGCAACCAGTTTTTATTTGGCAAAGATAATGTGAAAAAATGAAAGGCAAGCCCCTAGCAGCTTGTTGGAGGACGCGCGCCCCAAAAACACTGTATTCGTGATCAAATCTATTTAAAATTTCTGATGTCACCTCGTTTGCCAATGTAGGCGCGTAAGGCAAGGCCACAGAAACATGCTAACAAACATCGTTAAAACCTTGACAGAGGCAATTAGAAAAGTCATTAAACTAACTTTTTTGGATCTCTGACCCAAAAACTCGACCGGAAATCAAGTTTTTCAGGACTTTCAAGCGAGATTCCTTATGTCAACAAAGCGATTTTAGTCGTTTACTAAACGATATTGACTACGGAAGCTATTCTAACACGTTTATCGCTTCAAAGGCTAGTTTTAGACGAAAATTCAAACGGAATTGGGTTACGGTAAGCTTTCGATCGATATATTTATACGAAATCCTGAAAGCTCGGACAAGATGGCGGGAATGTAACCCGATCGAATGCGGAATAACGGGAACGGGAGGAAGTGCACCGCCAACGGCGCGACCTAAATTCGGTCGGGTTATACGTCTGATCGTACATATGTACGGATTCTCAATTTTTACTCGTTATCTATAAGCACTACATTCTAGCGACGCTTAATTTAATTACATAACATAATTAACTATAAGTACTTACTGTTTTTAGTCTCCATTAGGGTTTAAATAATCACAAAACACAATTTTATGTCACAAGCACTCACACGCCCCATTCATGTAATAACATCTCGGCTACACTACGCCATCTGGTGCGTTCCGATACTCGCATCACCTGTGCCTGCATTCACGGCGGTGTTAAATTTAATTTAGTTCTCAATAATTAGTGAGTCAAACTTTCAATTTAGGCTTATTATTCCTATAACAGTAGCCGCGATGACTTAATTGTTGCTTTTAAATTATTTTTAAAAAGCTTCACGATATTTTAAGCCAGTAAAACGTTATATTGTTTAGCAAGCTACAAATCTATTGATTTTTGTGCCAGCTGATTCATTCTGCCGCCTACGCTAGGCGTAATCGACGATTTCGCGCATTTCTGTCACAAACACAAAACCCTATTTCTCAATCTTGTTTCCTGGTTCTAAGCTTGCATTCCTCACAGGTATAGGCAAGGACACCGCCGTAAAAGGCGACTAGGCGGTGATGCGGTACTTTGCTCGTACTAGAACGAGTTAGCTTAGATATTCAGACTGTGTCCAATGGGCAAGGTCTTTGTACTTGTTATTTACGAGTTTCTAAACGGCCGATTGAATGGTAATTAGGCGTCGTTTTAAAACAAATTCTTATTTACGAAAGTCGTATTATAGGTTTACTATTAATTTTATTTTTCGGTTTAAGTTCATACTATGAATTTATTAAGGTAGGTATCCATCCAGTTTAAGAGAATATTTTAGTAAGTTAAGTTACCAAAATTACCAAAGTAAGTATCTTACGTAAACGTAACCTTAAACATGTTAAGGAAAATAATAAGATTGAACATTATATTAACACTAGGTCTCAATTCTCTACCTACTTGATTTATGAAGCTTTTTGTTTCTGAATAATCCACTACCTTTGCAATAGAAAGTATAGGTTTTCCTCGTTGTACCTATAGAATTATCCAATTGATCTAGCTAAAAAGCCTGAGAAAAATCTCTAAGATATAAAAGCGCCTAGTCAAATTAACGAGCAACGAAACGCGTTTCAAACGCGCGAAGTTGTCTGATTTTTTACCAAAGATTTTTCTTGAATAAAACTTTAAAACGTGGTTAAGACGCATTTGCTTCTCTAACCACATCATCATCATCATCATATGTGGCGTTCCGTACCTAAAGGGCCCTTTATGCTCATCTTTGGTTGGGGTATTTTTCTTTATTGTATTAGGTAGCATGTTTAATGTAGATTTAGGATCCACGCTTAACTCAAAATCGAGCATGAGGGGCCCTTTAGGTATGAAAGGCCACCTATATTTAAGAGCTCAATGTAGGTAGAGCAATTTACATGCATATCTGTCATTTGCCTTCTCGTTTACGGCCTGATACGGCCCGATGTCGAAGATACGAATCTTTTCTAACAGCAGTAGGTAGGCACCTAGTATTAGAATCCACGGATAAAGATATGTTGGGAAACAACAACTATAAAACAATGCGTACAACTTAATAATGTTGACAGATAATAGCTACTTCATAGCTACTTATAAATCAAATTGCGATTTTTAGTCTTACACGACATATGTAAATAAATAAACGCAAAACAGTGTTGAATAATTTTGCGATTCTCATAATAATGATAATGCAAATAATATTAACTAATGATAATATGATAATAATAGGCTTTAAAAAATATCAGTGGTTCAGCGCCATCTGTCGGCGGGTAGAATTGTAACTTTCTTTGTAGCTGGTATAAGAAAAGTTTAATGTAATAGTACAAAAGAAAAACACAATCGCACAAAAAACAGCCTTATTGTTCTAAAGCACTCTTTCCTAGTTCACTTTTACTTCATACTTGTATATTATATGTAAGTAGATTACCTACTTAATATTTTTTAACAAGTCTACTAGCAAAACAACGTGAAATGGAATATTTTTTTCCAGAATAAATTACAAGCTTTTAACGAAAAATGTATTTTTCTTGCAAAATTCTTCTACTGCTCAACGTGATGATTCTAACAAGTCCAAACTCAATGATCTTCCATTCACCATTGCTTTATTACAGCTTAGTTCTTCATCTTCCGACCAGCTCGATGGTACCAATATTTTGTTGTCATCTAACTGGTGATCGAAGAGCTGGCAGCTTCCTGGGTCAACGCATTACGAGGCGATACAGCGGGGAAATGCTGCCAGCATCCTCGGCACCATGCCGTGGGGCCCCAATTTTTTTGATATATTTTAGACTTATTTAAGTTATCAACCGACTTCAAGATTTCGAAGGAGGAGGTTATCAATTCGTCGGGAACTTCGTTTTTTTTGCAATTTTTTTTATTATGTATGTTCACCGATTATTCGAAGACGGCTGGACTGATTTGGAAAATTCTTTTTTTGTTTGAAAGATTATACCTCACAGTTGGTTCCATTGTAACCAGGTCAGGATCTGATGATGGGATCCTGGAGAAATCGAGGGAACTCTTCAACTATTATACACACACACATAGGTGTGATTTGAGTATTTTTTACAGTTCGAGCATTTGCTGTTGGAAAGGTGGATGTTAAGTGAAATCGGTTATTTTTTGTTTAAAATTATTTAGCAATAGTTTGTTAGTTGTTAATTTAGTTTTATTTTTAGGCTTTAAATAAAATCGTTAACAAGTACATAAATACCTAAATTAAATTAATTCTACGAAACTTAAACCAGCGTGTGGCATCGTCCCCACAGCACACCAGCCGCGTTTCCCTGCTGGATGGCTAAACCCTGCCCGTAGGTCGCCACACACTAACCAATTTTTAGATGCTTTTAATGTACATATTACATATAATTAGTTTATAGTTCAGAATTTATACCTAAATAAATCATTCACATCGGCATCCAAAAGTTACTTAGGTAGTATCCTTTTCAGCTCAATCGGACATCAGAAACTGCAATGGTTGAAAGGTTTGCATGACTTTATCTAAAGAACTGTGGTTAGGGTTTGCAATTATCCGGATATTATCCGAATAATACGAATATTATCCGGATAATTCCATACAAATGACTATTCGAAATATCCGACTTGCAAGCCCTAACTGTGGTTGACTACCCTAAGGAGTTAACTAAAACAAGCTAGTTCCACATTATACATTACTAGCTATTGCCCGCGGCTTCGCTCGCGTTAAATTCGGGGTAACACGGTGCCCCTTTCCTGATTTAAAACACAGAAGAGAACTCGGAACAGAATATTATTTGAATACGCTACTGTAGACGATATTATTTGTCTTTACAGCTCATGCACGATTTTTTTGTTAGTCACAAATAGCCGCATACCAATTTTTAGCTTTCTACCTTGAAAATTGCGGAATGTTCCATACAAACTTCCACCCCCCATTTTAGGGAAGTGGGGGGTTAGAAAGAGACAAAAAGTAGCCTACGTCACTCTCCATCAGCGTTGCCAGGCGTACGATAATTGTCGTACATGTACGATAATTTGCACCTCCGTACGATGTACGTTCCAATGTTGATTATCGTACGCAAAAGTACGATAATTTTAAGGTTTCAGTGTAGTGTACTACAGTTTTTTTAAAACTATCCTGTCTATGGCATCGTGTACCAGGCTGATGTGCTATTGGTCTATTTGGTCCATTTTGACATTTATCGTCAACTAAGAAATATGACGGACTAGAGCAGAAATGACATTCGCATGTCCCAACTGCCATCTCTTTTTAGTGACCCTAGGAAAGGGACAGCATGTGGCTTTTGAGGCCTTAAGAAAAACTGAGTTTTGCCATTCATGCCATTGATTGTCAGAAAAAAAACCCCGTCATTCACAAAAGGGTTTAGCAGGCTAAGGAAGGACGTGTGGCCCCTGTGAGGAATAGTTGAATTGGTAAATGTCAATTGTTTGTCGCCTCATAACTAGTAATAACTCCAACTTTCAGCCCTCTATCTTGAACTGTCACAGAGATAATGTCAAAAATGTATTTTCTTAAATTTTTTTTTCAAACTCGTATATCTCCTAATCCATAGCAGCTAAAGCATCGACACAAAACCACAGCTACGTAGTTTGAGTGGGAGTATACCCTATAATTTTATTAATATTTTATACGTGAAAAATAAAAGAAATAAATGTCAATTTATTTTTTGACAGCTCTTTCCAACACGTTTTTTTGAAAGTACAATTATGAAAAAAATCATGTAAATTGCTTATAGTATTAGCTACTAGCGTACAAAAAATCAATTGATTATATTTGGTGCAACATACTGAAAAAAAAAACTAACGAAAGTATTCAAGTATCAAGTGTAGGCTTCTGAACTGAAAGTTCGTTTTTAAGTTTTATGTTTGTTGCCTAGCAACAAAGGGTGTATTGTTTTTAATTTGACGTATTACTGTCAAAAAAGGTCACTGAACTACTGCTGTGTTAGCATTTGTAACTAATTTTACTAACTACTAAATCAACGAAACGACGGATGTGCTATATGTGTAATATTTTATAAACAAAATTAATTGGTTTCATTATAGTACACGTATTAACATAACGAATTAAATAACTCATTAGAGCAGATATCACAATATAAGTCACTTAGATAATGACTATCGTAATATTTGTCGTCCCAGGTATAGGACAATGTTATCCTGCAGTCATCGCAATATCCTTTTAACATAATATTTTCGTCAGAGAGCGATATCTCAATATCTGGTAAAGACTGTAAAAACAGTTGCTTCGCTATTAACCGTGGCAAGTTGAGCCCAAATATTTTTGATTTTATGATTTCCATCTGAAAGAATGTATATACATGAAGTTTCTGTTTTATTTTTTATTTTATTTACATTTAAAACTTACTTTCGCTATTATGGAAAAATCGGACTCCTCTTCTACATAACGTGTTGTATATTCCCTTAAACAATCCACTATTATGTTAAATGTGCTAGCGTATAAACTAAGCGTTTGTCGATTCCGAGTAACATTAGACATTATGATTTATTAGGTATGAGCTATCTTTAAATTATACAATACTATTATACAATTTATACGCTAGCACATTTAACATAATACTGAATTGTTTAAGGGAATATACAACACGTTATGTAGAAGAGGAGTCCGATTTTTCCATAATCGCGAAAGTAAGTTTTAAATGTAAATAAAATAAAAAATAAAACAGAAACTTCATGTATATACATTCTTTCAGATGGAAATCATAAAATCAAAAATATTTGGGCTCAACTTGCCACGGTTAATAGCGAAGCAACTGTTTTTACAGTCTTTACCAGATATTGAGATATCGCTCTCTGACGAAAATATTACGTTAAAAGGATATTGCGATGACTGCAGGATAACATTGTCCTATACCTGGGACGACGAATATTACGATAGTCATTATCTAAGTGATTTATATTGTGATATCTGCTCTAATGAGTTATTTAATTCGTTATGTTAATACGTGTACTATAATGAAACCAATTAGTTTTGTTTATAAAATAATAAACATATAGCACATCCGTCGTTTCGTTGATTTAGTAGTTAGTAAAATTAGTTACAAATGCTAGCACAGCAGTAGTTCAGTAACCTTTTTTGACAGTCATACGTCAAATTAAAAACAATACACCCTTTGTTGCTAGGCAACAAACATAAAACTTAAAAACGAACTTTCAGTTCAGAAGCCTACTCTTGATACTTGAATACTTTCGTTAGTTTTTTTTTACAGTATGTTGCACCAAATATAATCAATTGATCTTTTGTATGCTAGTAGCTAATACTATAAGCAATTTACATGATTTTTTTCATAATTGTACTTTCAAAAAAACGTGTTGGAAACAGCTGTCAAAAAATAAATTGACATTTATTTCTTTTATTTTTTAACGTATAAAATATTAATAAAATTATAGGGTATACTCCCACTCAAACTACGTAGCTGTGATTTTGTTTCAACGCTTTAGCTGCTATGGATTAGGAGATATATGAGTTTGAAAAAAAATGTTAAGAAAATACATTTTTGACATTATCTCTGTGACAGTTCAAGATAGAGGGCTGAAAGTTGGAGTGATTAATAGTTATGAGGCGACAAACAATTGACATTTACTAATTCAACTATTCCTCACAGGGGCCACACGTCCTTCCTTAGCCTGCTAAACCCTTTAAGTTAAAACAACCTTGTAGTTATGTAAAGTGCGTGTGTTCTTTTCATATTTCAGCTCATTTCCAATGAAAAATAAGTGATAGTGTCACTTTTATAGATGTACGATAATTTTACGTCTGGTACGATAATTTTTAAAGGTTGGTACGATAATCCACTTGGACGCACCTGGCAACACTGCTCTCCATCCCTTCAACTATCTCCAATTAAAAAATCACGTCAATCCGTCGCCCCGTTTTGCCGTGAAAGACGGACAAACAAACAAACAAACAAAAACACACACTTTCCCATTTATAATATTAGTATGGATATTGTCAATAACAGCATACTAGAGTCACAAGCACAAAGAAGAGATTTTACAGTCAAAAGCACAGCACAATATTTACAAGAAGAAGGAAGTTTAATAAATAAAGCATAGAAGATAGATAAAGCACATAAAGAAACCGTACATAATGGTGCTCCCACACGCTGTTATAAATGTTATATAACAAAGTGTAACAAGGATAAGGCTAAGTATCACTGTGTTGTTAAAGAAAGATAGTTGCTGTTATATAACAGCTAGTGTGGGACCACCATAAAGCGCAAGTTAAAACTGCGCTCGCGCCGCGCGGATTCCCAACGGTATTTTTATTTTAAACATCTATAGGGTAGTTGCCCCTAAAGATGACCGACCCCCAAAAGATGAACGAAACGTCTTAAAATCTAAATAATTAAATCGTGAATTATGCTACACGCTTAAGCATATTTTTCTGTAACGCGTCAACACTTCGTCGGCAATGTCATTTAAACTGCCAGACAGTTGCGCCTGGCATATGGCCGTTATCGGTCGCCGAATCTGGGCTTCGCGCCAAAATCGCCATTTGTATGGAAATCTTATTAAGGTAAGCGCTTCAAAATATAAGCTTTTATTTGCATAGAAAATAGAATACAAGACCTACTGACATGGTTTTGGTCATTTTAGATTCTAGACTAATATCCCTTTTATTCACGTTACTAAAAAATACATTTTTATTATTATTTAATGATATATTTGCTGTTCAAGTTATGGTTCCAATATTGTGTGTAATTTCCAATAGATGACCGGCGGTCAACTTGTGGGCATGGGCAATTTTTTTAAAATGATTGTATAAATTCTAATATAAACGATAGACAAACCATATATATTTTAAATTGATTGCTGTCTGGTACACAATTTTTTGACCAAAAGTTGAACAGCACTTTCTTTCGCTAACACCTTTATTTTGGGTGTTTATTTTAGTATGAAAACGTGTTTGTTCAACCGATGTTTCTATACCCAAAAGATGAACTAAGAGAATTTCCTAGTTCATCTTTTGGATTGGATTCCAATAAATGAATTTGGCTTAAAATTAGTTCGTTCATTTTGTCAATATCGTGTCCAAAACTTGAACTAACAAAATTTCTTAGTTCATGTTTTGGCAAGCAGTTTTAAGCTGAACATTTTTAATGGCTAAAATAACTTATTAAATCTATCGCTTTATTAATATCTTAAATCCGTAAAAGAAAATTTAAATACTGCTAACCTATTTAATTTTTTATATATTTTATGTGTAATTAAATTAAATCTGGGGCAAAGTTGGACTGTTATCAGTATGGAGCAAATTTAATCTGTTAACCGTCTAACTTTGCCCCAGATTTAATTTTGTTCTAATTGCTCGTGAGTTACGAGATACAGAATAGAATTACTTATTAATAAGAAAAACTGTGATTACAATTACTTTGGGATGAAGGTAGCAAATTGTACTACATTAATTAAAAAAACGTATGTTATAATATAATGGTTTTACGGTATAAATATGTATGTGGTCTGTTAAAAATAATAAATATAATCTCTTAATTTGATTAAAATAGTCCACAATACCTTTAGTAAATAGGTAATATTATTAATACTAATATAGATATTGGAAGTAAAAATATATAGATTACTGTACTATAGGAATCTATTATTTTTATTATATATCGCTGATTTATCCAAACCATTACCATTGTTACTTTTGTGATAGTCTGATTTTTTCCTAACTATTTATTTTATTTCTACGTATACTCATTTTTTTAAGATTAGATAAATCGTGTCGCACGATTCGAATCGTCGTGCGAATTCTGGGAAAACGAGTTTAAAACTCACTATTTTTACTCTTATTGTCTTAAGCGTATTTTCCCTGAAATGGCTGAAAAAAATAAAGACACATGGGACAAAGAGACAATTGACCGTTATTTTTCTAATCCAAAAAAAGCGAGGTATAGTGTTGTGAAACTGTCAGTACCTAGGTTAGAAATATCATTTCCCCTCGGTTATCATAACTAGGTACCATTAATCGGCTACCAAATGAAAACGTATTGTTTATTCGTTTAGTTTCAAATGATTAACAAATACTGCTTGTATGGTCATTATAAGAGTTGTCCTGGATTTTTGCAACGGCTCGCTAAGGGGGCCTGAGCCCTGCTACCTAATAGCTACCGAAACCTATACTAGTGCTAACTGATAATATCAACAAAATACGTAAGTAGTACACAGAGAACAATTTATTTCATAAACCGTTTAATTTCACACAATAATTTACAAATTCGTGATAGTCTGACGATGATATTAATAATCTACTTTCTTTTTTGTTGGGAATTTTTATTTAGCATGCATAATTTACTTGGGGCAAAGTTAGACTGTTCTTAACAAATGCATTTTGGCCCAATACTAGTTCATCTACTGGAGTCAAGTCGTTCATAAATTGGACACCGATTTATACTTTTTTACTAGTTCATCTTTTGGATCAAAACGTTCATAATTAGGGCACTTTGTTCATCTTCTGGGTAAAATGGCCTATTCCGGCCAATAAACATTTTTATAAAAATATTGTATGGTCATAGGAGGTTGTACCACACATAAAAAAAATACCAAAGTTGGGGTAGTCGCTTAATCGTTCATCTATTGGTGATCTGACCCTATATATAAATGCCTTTGTCCTGACTGACTGACTGACTGATCCACGCAGAGCCGAAACTACTGAAGCTAGAAAGTTGAAAACTTCAGGTCTGGTTACATTTATAATGTGTACAAGTAATAAGAAGCGATTTTGAACAATTCATCCCCTAAGGGGGTTGAAAGTTTGTATGGATGGGGCTTACAATTTAAGGTTAGAGGTTTGAAACTTTGTACGCTTACTGATGATTATAAAAAAAATAATTCTGATTTCAGTGTTTTTCGAAATTCAATCTCTAATGGGGTTAAAAAAGGGGTTGAAAGTTTGTATAGAGATTACAATTTTTTTTGTGACAGCCTTGAAATTTCGTTTCTAGGCTACTAACATAAAAGCAAAAAAACTGATTTCAGCGTTTTTCAAAATTCCACCTGAGAGGAGTTGAAACGGGGTTGAAAAGTTTGTATTAAAGCGAGGCCGTAACAACTGAAGCTAGAAAGTTGTAATTTGGCGGTCGGGTTACATTTATAACGTGTACATACAAATAATTAGAAGCGATTTTGAAAGAAATTAACCCATAAGGGGGTAAAAAGGGGGTTAAAAGTTTGTATGTGTAGGATTTAAAATTTTAAGTTAGAGACTTGAAACTTCGTATGTTCGCTGATATTTATAAAAGTATGAAAGCTAGTTTAAGTAACTTAATAAAGGAAAGCTAGTTACTTAATATAGCCCAAACAGCGGGAAAACTAAAATGGGACTGGGCTGGACACGTTTGCCGTATGCCGGAAGACTTATAGGCTAAAACAACTACCAAGTGGGTCCCACAACACAGAACCCGACGTCCGGGCAGACCAAGGAAACGTTGGAGAGCCGAACTTGATGCCTTTCGTGCTGACTGGTGGGAGACTGCACAAGACCGGGATACGTGGAACAAGGAGAGGGAGGCCTTTGCCCAGCAATGGGACACTCTTGGCTCTTAAATAAAATAAATAAAATACTTAATATGTATATAATGATGTATAATGTTTACAAAATTATTGTGGCAATATTTTAGGTAGGTACTTACATTAAATAGCTGTCGCCACAGAACTAACGGATAAACACAAAAATGCTTGTAAAATTGCGCTGTCCTAAGGTACAGTCGCCATCATATATATCGGAGCGGCCACGGTACTCAAAAATATCTGAACATGCACTTTATCGCCTTGACAATAGAGGCGTTGTTAAGATATTTGTGACCACTTTGGCCGCTCCGATATATCTGATGGTGACTCTATCTACAGCCAAAGAAAGTAATCGCCTAAAAGTGCATCACCATTCCTACACAAGTCATTTAAGATAAGTAAGATAACCATCCAGAAACCCCAAAAGCGTATAAATTACCCTCCCTTTCTCTCTTACAGAATAGTTCGTCAGAGGAGAGAGAGGGAAGATGTTATGAATAGTTATTACTGGGGTGGCTATCACTGGATTGAGTTTGCTATTTTTATTGGTAGTCATAGTGATGTGCCGTAGGAAACTTTCCCATGTTGGGAATATACTGAAAACAGGGAAACTTTGATACAATAATAATCATTATAATAAGGATGAAATATCACGGACTGACAGTGTCTATACAAAACTAATATTCTATTTAGGCTCCGCAACGCACATGTGACACCTTTGAAGTTGCAGACGTCCATAGGCTACGGTATTTTCTTACCAATAGGCGGACCGTATGCTTGTTACTCTTAAATTGTTAGCGACGAACGAAAACATAGTTTAAAATAAGCGGCCAAGTGCGAGTCTGACTCGCTCACGAAGGGTTCCGTACCGTTATCTATAAAAACGGCAAAAAATTATGTTTCTTGTATGGGAGCCCCCTTAAATATTTATTTTATTGTGTCTTTTAGTTTTTGTTGTTATAGCGGTAAAAGAAATAAAGCATCTGTAAAAATTTCAACTGTCTAACTATCACGGTTCATGAGATACAGGATACAGCCTGGTGACAGACGGACAACGGAGTCTTAGTAATATAGGGTCCCGTTTTTACCCTTTGGGTTCGGAACCCTAAAAATGATATTATTTATATTTTGTTTAGTGGACTTACTTATGTATGGTCAACCAATTTGATTCCTAGGCCACTGTAGAACGTTGTCGCAATGACAGTTGCCCGTGGATACGTATAAACGTAACCCATTCGCTACCAAACTTGCTATTGTGACAAAGGTTCTAGAGTGGCCTAGGAATAAAATTGGTTGACTATACCTTCAACAAAATGTCCCTTATGTCATTTAAAGTTTCAAATTTTGGCATCAATACAAGCACATCACTACACAAGGGCTGTTTTAAATGTAGTGATGGGGAAACTTTTCATTAATCATAAAGAAAGTGCTGTTAATTTTGAATAACAACTTTGTCTTGTTAATAGCTACGATGCTTTTGGGTGTCATTGCTTAACAAAGTTAAATGATATAGTGTTTTAGAAATTACTTCTGATCTAATGGATTAATTTAATGCTTTTATGACGGAACTGTTAATTTACAAGTGTAATTTGGTAAGTGTCGCAGTGTGGAGCATAGAGAGATTTTTCTTTTATAAGAGAAATGGCAGCCTCTAGGGCTTCGCCACACTTCAGTATAATAATATGTATAGCATGTTGTACGGTAATGGCCTTGCCTACAAACAACAACGGCGGCCTGGCCGGGATAACCGATGTCTGACCCAAACAGTGGTTACACGCGTTTTGAAACTAATACTTCATTAGCTGCACACTTGTTCGTTAGATCACCACACAATAATTTCAATTTCATTATTGTAAGAAAAATTTAAATTTCATCGCGTCGAGCAAGATTCGAACTTGGGACCTTTCGGAACACCGCTTACTCAAGCGCGGTGAATCTTTCCATCAGTTCCTTCATTGCTGACGTCACTTTTTTCAATTATAAAATTATATAGTACATACCTTGTACTATATACCTTGTAATACATAAAATAAACAAACAAAATATTTAATTATTAAAATAATTTTAATTTTATTTGTTCATCAGTTCCAGTTGAATCATATTCTACTTTAAGTACAATATTTTGGAATTCACTAAGGTACTTTTATTTTTGGATTCTCAATTCGGATTTCAGGAAAAAATATATATATAAATAACCTCACCTTAAAATTTGACGTCTTTCGATTTGCTTATAACTAGAACAAAATGGGCATTCTTGAAAATGAACATATTGTTATAGAGTTTATGTAACTGTTACGTAATAAGGCCTAATTACGTACAGTTGCATACACTGCTTTATCTACACTCATATTATACACGGTGCCCATGAGCATTGCGAGAGATTTTAACCACGCATTTCTGAGGTCAAAAGAATGAAAAAACATTATATGACTTTTGTTGTAAAACGCCAAAAAAAATTTTTTTTTTTTTTTTTTTTTTTTCAGTTTTTTGGAATGCTGTTCTACATAAAAAATAAATGTCATTAGAAAAAAGTAACGGAAAAAGTAAATTGCTACATTTTTTCTCGTAAAAACTAGTCCATGAAAAGTGTTTCTTAGGTCTTTGATATCAGTCAATAAGAGATGTCTAGACTATGCCCCATACCGGTGAGATCGCCATCAAAAAATCATTTTACACTGAGAAACAATTCAAAATGCAATTTTTTGTAAGTAGTATTTACTCTGAAACTATGGCGAATTTCGGAAAAGTTTAAAGGACATTTTGTTCTCTAAATATGATCATGAATACACTGTTAAAGTCTCTCGCAATGCTCACGGGCACCGTGTATATTCTAAATGAAGTGTTCGGAAACCATAGAATGACCGCCATGGCCAACTCGATTGTGCCGGCGGTCGAGCGGGCGCGTGCCGTGGTCAGGAAGGAGGGCAGGATTTACATTATGTTATCAAATTCTATGTTCGGAATTTTAAACTCATAACGTATCAATATATGAGCATGTAAAGTTAAAATTACGTTACTGCCACAGATAAAAAGCTTATCATAGTAAAATCGGTTGTGGTAATGCTAGCCATTGCCTACCGTTTTTGAACACGTTTTAGTGTGAGTGTAGATAAATAAAATTATTTAACACGTTACGTACTTACGTTTAAAAATAATATTATTATACTTATCGGAGAAAAAAAATAAGACCGTTTGAAATACTGTTGTTATCGGTATTGTAGTTTCCGTTTATTCCTAATTAATTTTAATCTAGATACCTACGTAGCCTAAAATTATTGACCAGTCTCATGTAAAAAATAATACTACTCTGGAGATTAAGAAATATTGTTAGGCAACGCCTCCTTATCAGGAGAAAAAAGAAACATTTTTAGGTATAAAATTCATAACATTGTTAATAAAATATCATCCCATGGATAGGTATACAATTCTGACATATAGATACCTATCTATACCTTTAGAAAAACATTATAAATAAATAAATAAATAATAAATAAATATTATACGACAATCTTACACAAATCGACCTAGGCCCACAGTAAGCTCAATAAGGCTTGTGTTATGGGTACTAGGCGACGATACGAGTATATATAATAGATAAATAAGAATAAATACTTAAATACATAGAAAACAGCCGTAACTTAGGAACAAATATCTGTGATAAACACACAAACAAATGCCCTGACCAGGATTCGAACCCGAGACCTTCTTCTTCGTAGGCAGGGTCACTACCGACTGGGCTAGGAGGCCGTTTAAAATTATACATAGTTGTTATAAAAAGCTGTACATTTTTTTTCATTAGAGCAGCTTAAAAATGCAGCATATTACGGAACAGTATAGTTTTTAAAAATATTAAAAACAAAAAAAATGTCAAAAATATAATAAATCGTCCTGTTCAGGGCAGACAACCCACCCCAGGTCTTCATGACAAGAAACATTGAATAAATCAATAATGAAACAGTTAATCATGTCGTTGGTTTCAATTTGCTGCGAGCCCCGTAATATCGAGTGCTCGCAGGATCAATCATGTCGCCAGAAAATCACTGGAAGTGGCAACAGAAAACCACAGCCAAATAGCACTAGACCCTACTCATAGTGTTGTGTTCCTGCTGGTGAGTAAGGTTGCCAAAGAGTTAAAAGAGGACGCAGTGTGTTGACGACGAGGGACCAGAGGTTCCTTTAGCTGTCAACACAGTGAATCCTCCTTTTTGTAAAGGGTCGGCAACGCGCATGTGACACCTCTGAAGTTGCAGGCGTCCATAGGCTTTGGTAGTTGCTTACCATCAGGCGGGCCGTATGCTTGTTTGCCACCGTCGAGGTATTAAAAAAAAAGTGTTCCTGTTTTTGGGTTCCTTAGCGAATGGTAACGGAACACTTAGGTACCGTTTCGTTATGTTCGTATGTACGAGTATGTCACAGCCATTTTACTCTGGGCGCGATTCGACATGCCAAACTGCGAGACGTGGCTCTCACACTTGTCTCGCTAGGTGATAGAGTGAAATCCATCTGTCCACACGTGTCCACACCTAACTGTCAATCTGTCAGTAGGCCTCGCTAGAGCGTTTTGTCTATGGCTATGGCCACCATTTTAGATGTCACTCTTGAGTGATTCCACCCCAAATTTCAATTGTCACAAAAGTGTGACCTCATAGTTGTCTCGCTAGCTAATACGGTCAGTTATGCCATGTCGAATTGAGGCCCTGTAAGTATGATTATGAGAAACAGTGCTATGTGGTTATAAAACTGGAACAAAAGGTTTTTTAAATTAATTGTAAATCATAAAATCCATACTAATATTATAAATGGGAAAGTGTATGTGTGTGTTTGTTTGTCCGTCTTTCACGGCAAAACGGGGCGACAAATTGACATGATTTTTTAAGTGGAGATAGTTGAAGGGATGGAGAGTGACATAGGCTACTTTTTGTCTCTTTCTAACCCCCCACTTCCCTAAAATGGGGGGTGGAAGTTTGTATGGAGCATTCCGCAATTTTCAAGGTAGAAAGCTAAAAATTGGTATGCCGACTATTTGTGTGCGGTTTATTCTGTTCCGAGTTTTCTTCTGCGTTTTAAATCACGAAAGGGGAACCGTGTTACCCCGAATTTAACGCGAGCGAAGCCGCGGGCAAAAGCTAGTAAATCATAAATCATAAATTTTATTCGAAGTACATACAAATACAACGTACTAGTACTAATGTGCCGCGACTTGTTTGATAGGTACCATCGCCCACACTGTTAACTGACCATCGGTAGAACTTATGCCTTTTGCAATAAGGTCCACCGATGTACAGTTAAGTGTTGCTGTTTGTACTTACTTTTTCTTAAAAAATATTTTTCGGTGGGACACTTCAGACAGATATGTAATTAAATGTTTTTGTTTAGAAAATATCAACTTGTAGCTAATCATAAAAAATAGGCCTTAAAAACCAATTTAAGGTATGGTATCTTCGACCAGGGGGACCTTATTTATATCATTTTGGTATCTTGGTGGTATCTAGCAGACGTCTTTCCTAAATACAAAATTAATTGCTTAGCAAGCTGTGCCATAGCTGTGTCACTTCCAGGCGTTAAATAGCTTATACATCTGTCAATAAGTTAAGTGCCGAGCGGCGCGTCAATATTTGCCCTTTCACTTACACTGTTTGCTCGCGGATCAATGCATTACGTAACGACTGACTGTAGCGGTTTAAGTGCAAACTGGACCCCTATGCGAGGTCACTACTTATTTGACATATGTATCGTCAACTTTGCCTGGCTTGAAATAACATGGTTTTCTTCACCAAACAGCTATTTATGTCTATAGCGACCCGCGCCGGCTTCGCACGGGATAAAAAATCGTTATTGTCGGTTAACCCTAAGAGATAGACATATACCATCGCAGATTGTTTTGTAGACCTTTTTAAGGTGTATAATACTGTAGTACATTAATTTGATCTATCTCGTAGGGTTTGCAATGTAAGCGCAAAAATGTGTTTATTTACGACATCACATTAGAAACCTCTAAAATTATCAGTGTTTCTCTGCTATATAATGCATGTATTACACATATAAACCTTCCTCTTGAATCACTCTATCTATTAAAAAACCGCATCAAAATCCGTAGCGTAGTTTTAAAGATCTAGGCATATATATGGACAGACAGCGGAAAGCGACTTTGTTTTAAATATACTATGTAGTGATTCCTGAGATGGCCGCCTTTCTCCCCTCACAGGAATGAGGCGATTATCATCACACTGGCGCCCGCCCCAACCGCATGCGGCGACGGTGTGCAAGCGTGACGGCGCTATACACACACAGAGTGCTATCTCGCGCGCGCACTGGCACCGCATGCGGAAGCCGCAGCAGTGTGTGGAAGTAGCCGTAGCTGTTTGATGAAGAAAACCATGTTTTTCAAGCCAGATAAAGTTGAGCATCGTAGGGAAAGTTGTACCAGTACGTGTAATGTGTCTAAGTGATCGCAATACTCTCGTTAGCGACAGTTTTCGGTTGTCTTATTGGGCCCCTGAGTGGCCGCTTGAGCGCCAGCGATTGGCGATGCGTCAGGCGACGCGTCCACACCAAACCAATGCCAAAGTATGGCAGAGGCCTCACTGGCCTCAGTGAACTTTGCTCAAATCCCTTGAGAGCTCGACTCGACGCGACGCTGCTCGCACCCGCCAAACGCCGTACGCTCACTACTGAGGCCGTACAGGTAGAGTTAGTGCGCTTTCACATTATCCGATCCGATATCGGATGTCGGATGGGACTACGAAGAAGACAAATTAAAAATTTGTGTATTTCTATATTTTTTCTTAAAATTCTAAACGACCATTGCTTAAAAGAAAGTACTAACGCAAAAAAGGTGGGCTTAATGCCAGCTTATTTTTTGGGATATCCGGCATCCGATATCGGATCGGACAGTGCTCAGGCTGCGTTTCCACCACAGATGTGCTAGCTAGCTGAGCGGTACGAGGATGTAACGTTGTGAATGATTCCACCAGAGATGAGCGAGGTAGCTGAGCAGTTCGAAAATGCGTTACGAGGTTTTCTGGGCGGTGCGAAGATGCGTAGCGAGGGCTTTGTAGCCTCTGACAAATGCCGTCTAGTAACTGATAGTTTAGTACCTCGCAACTTGCAACACATTCCTCACACACATCCTTCCGTAGTTTTGTATATACAAAAACCTCGCTCCGCTGAGCTGTTTCCACTATGTAGAGCTGTGCTGAGGGAGGATAGATAAATGAAGCGTTTCTATTGGTTCATGAATTTCATGATAAACACATTACTCGCATATCTCTGGTGGAAACGCACCCTTAATCTATATGGGGGGAGTCACCAAGAAATTAATGTTATCTATGTCATAGTGGTTACTTCCAGCCAAGCAGTACATATAAGGAAGAGTTCGTAATTACAATTTTATTAGAAATGTGGTCTAGGTACTCTAGGTCACATATTTATATGTTAAAGGAATCCTTACAGAGCAAAAATACAGTTTTTTTCCCAAAACAAGCACAAAATGTTGGAGTGTGAAATACTATAAAAGTCGTTGGTAAAGTGTACTATCTCGTCTCATTTTATTGCAACTTGAATTGTTTACCTACAAACGTTTTCACCATGCACGTTGGTGGCAAACAACCGATCAGAAATGCTCTCCTTTTTCGATAAAGGTTTATAGAAAAATTAGCTTTTGCCCGCGGCTTCGCTCGCGTTAACTTAGGGTTAACACGGTTCCCCTTTGCCCCCCGTAATGCTCCATACAAACTTCCACCCCCCATTTTAGGGAAGTGGGGGGTTAGAAAGAGACAAAAAGTAGCCTATGTCACTCTCCATCCCTCCAACTATCTCCACTTAAAAAATCACGTCAATTCGTCGCCCCGTTTTGCCGTGAAAGACGGACAAACAAACAAACAAACAAACACACACACTTTCCCATTTATAATATTAGTATGGATTGTATTCTGTACTGTGACCCGCCGCATCATCTCTTTCTGCAAAAGTGACAGCGCCAGTATATCTTTATCTTATGAATTGTATTGCCAAATTGAACCTTGTTGTAATGGAGATCCTGAAGATAGAGTTTTTCGTTTATTTTTGTTAAATCTGGAATACGAGTACAACCTTAACGAATTTCCACATGCCCTATTGGTTTTATTTCGGGTCTGAAACTCTTTTATTTCTTATGTCTATGATATAAACATACATTTGTAACTCGAAGACGATATAACTCAGAAGGGGTTGTCGAAGTAAATCAGAGGACACTCGATTTAATCTCGCTCGCGAAGAGTGGAGAAAAATAGCGGATAGGGTACCATAGTACCCGTTTACAATCTTTAACCTTATTGCGATAGGCTTAAGGTGCAACTATGGTCAGTTATAACTTATAAGTCAGTCCAATGTTTCCTGCTGGGCGCATACATTATTGTTACTGGTGCTTTGACGCTGAAACACATTCGATTTATGTTTATGTAGAAAACTGAAGATTTTCAACCAACTTCAAGGTTTTGAAGGAGGAGGATTCTGGATTCTTCGGGATATTTGTTGCTTTACTGGTTTGAAACAATCTTTTTGAAGTAAATACTTCTTTAGCGGCGCTGTGCACTTTTTGTGATGGGGAAAAAAGAGGGAAAAAATGTTAAACTCGCGACAGGTCACGTGACCGACAGATTCGTCAGATTGAAAAATTCGTAAGACGGACACGTGACCTGATCGAATAAATAATTGTAATAGTTCTGAAGTGTTACATTTTAATGTAATATAAATTGTCATGTTTGTGTACGATAGCGAAATAAATGAATATTGTATTTTACCACGTAAATGATAATTGATAGTACTTTTATACTGATAATTAAAGCAAAATTATTCCCTAACCATTCCAAAATGTTAATATTCAAGTTTTCACTTCTGCCGGCACTCCCGGAGTGCACTCAGTTGTTTTTTTATTTGAATCGGTTTACTTGGTATGGCCACGCAAAGAAAAAGCCACCCGACTACGTAGGAAACTTGGTACTACGGCTTTCCATCCCAGGTAAAAGAGGCAAACCCAGGACAAGATGGAAGGACGTGGTGCTAAAGGACATGAGTGAGTGTCAGGTGTCCGAAAAAGACGTCGAGGATAGGGCGAAGTGGAGACGAAAAGTGCGGAAATCTGACCCCCACAACCATGTCGGATACATAGCTTGGAAGAGAGAGAGTTTGAAAGGGTTTATTTCACATTTGGTCCCATTGTCAACAGGCCAGGATTTGGTGGAGTCCTGGAGAAATTTTATTTAAAATTATTTATGCATAGATTTTGGGAGGACTCAGGGTAGAACATTCTGGCTCCGATACGACATTGTTTTGTTCAATTCAACTTCAAAGTTTTTATGTTGTGATATTTGTTCCTGTTTCACGCAAAAATGTTTGAATGGATTTGGGTGAAATTTAGCACACACGTGAAGCTACATTTTAAGCTAAAAACCGGCCAAGAGCGTGTCGGGCCACGCTCAGTGTAGGGTTCCATAGTTTTCCGTCCGTCACAGTAAGTGTCCCCACTTAAGAGTTGAAATAACACCGCCATGTAGGATATGATATGAGCGTTAAGTAAACTATTGCGCGCGAACTCAAAGTATGGAAGATGATTTTTATGGTATAATTCTTTATTGCGTGAACCGATTTTCACCGTTTTTTATTGTGATTTTGCAGATATAACAGGTACAATAAACACCTGCTTATACGGTTAAATTAAAAACTTAGTTCAGAAATTATTTTGTAATTTTTTTTCAAAAACTATTCAACCTATCAAGTTCAAAATAATTTTCCTAGAAAGTTTTTATAAAGTTCTACTTTTGAGATTTTTTTCATATTTTTAAAACTTATGGTTCAAAAGTTAAAGGGGGGGACACACTTTTTTTTACTTCTGGAGCGATTATTTCCGAAAATATTTACATTATCAAAAAATTATTTGAGTAAATCCCTATTCATTTTTAAATACCTATCCAACAATATATCACACGTTAGGGTTGAAATGAAAAAAAAAAAAAAAAACACTCCCCACTTTACGTATAGGGTACATAGGTACCCTAATAAAACATTTTTTTCCACTATTTATTTTACCACTTTGTCGGCGTGATTGATATACATATTAGTACCAAATTTCAGCTTTCTAGTGCTAACGGTCACTGAGATTATCCGCGGACGGACGGACGGACGGAAAGACATGGCGAAACTATAAGGGTTCCTAGTTGACTACGGAACCCTAAAAAGGCACCTTTTTATCCAGAAATTATTTCTCTAAGGAGGTAAACTTAGGGTCCAAAATACGGCAGTATGTACAGTCACCATCAGATATATCGGAGCGGCAAAGGTGGTCACAAATATCTGACCAACGTCTCTATTGTCAAGGTGACAAAGTGCATGTTATTATATTTTTGAGTAGCGTGGCCGCTCTGATATATTTGATGGCAACTGTACTAAGCGAAAGACGAGGCAGATTTGGAAATTTCTTGACTTTACCAGAAAAAGTTTTGGACGGAAGCTATTTCAATACTGCTTTACTCTCATCCACTGCATCTAATCTCTATCTATGTACACATGTGAACATCCCCGACTCCCCATCTTTTATCGCCGCAACGATTTATGAGTTTCTTATCGAGGATATCTACAATTTGCAGTATCGAGACGCCGGGTAGTAAAAGATTACTATCGCTGGGATGAGCCGAAGGGAGAATCGCAATAACGGTAAAACTTGGATTGATAAATGATAAATTAAGAACTTATTTAAAGACAGACCAGAGCTGATATATTTAACAAATGTATTGATACAGGAATATTTCCAGACATAATGAAGCACAGCAAAGTCATCCCCTTGTTCAAATCAGGATCGAGAACAGAACCAAGCAATTTCAGACCAATTTCAATACTGCTGCCGGCACTGAGCAAAGTTTTCGAGAAACTAAGTCTAAATCAACTTGTGTCACATTTTAACCGAAACGAATTGTTCGCCAGAAATCAATTTGGTTTTATCAGAGGTCGCTCGACTACTGACAAAGGTGCTGTTCTTCTTAAGCGCATCTTCGCCGCTTGGGAAAAAAAACAAGATGCTGTTGGAATATTCTGTGACCTATCGAAGGCATTTGATTGCGTTGATCACGAAAATCTAAAGAGAAAACTAAGCCATTACGGGATCAAAGCTGGTGCCCTTAACCTCGTCTCATCATACCTATCGGATAGAACACAACGAGTGGTTATTAATGGAACTCAATCTTCTGCGTCCCCTGTGGCACTCGGAGTGCCTCAAGGCTCAATACTTGGTCCCTTCCTGTTTTTGGTGTAGGTACATTAATGACCTACCTAAAATTGTGCAAGATAAATATGATATAGTGTTATTTGCTGATGGTGATGACACATCTCTGATATTTAAAGTGGACAGAAAAGAAAACAGCTTCGATAGTATTAACAGTGCACTCTCCACAGTAGTAAATTGACAATATTTCAAAATTTCAAAGTTTTATAAATCGAAAACCATGTCGAGAAATACACTTGTAGAACACAAAAACTATTTTTTTTATACATTTTTTTTAACAGTATTTTTTGGAAAAATCACCAAAATATGTAAACCGGGAAATGACGTCACACGGCTGATTCAATACTACCATTATGAAAAAACGTTATCTTCCGGGTTTCCGTTTAACAACTTTGACACACACTACTGACGGTAACAGGACAGCTGACAGTTCATTCATTCGATTCGATTATTTGCTTGTAATTTACGTTTCCTTGGATTATTTTAATTATCTACGCGTTGTGATTTGTCACGGACCCTGGACTGCTTTCTTCTACGACGACCACAACTCACTTTCTAACAGACCCCGGATTGCATTCTTCTACGACGACCTCACGATGGAATTCAGGGAATCCTCGGAAAATACCCCGATTGGGGTATTGACCAATACCCCTACAACGAAGCAGACACGAGAAACAGAAAGATTTGTCAAAGCTGACAGCAGGAGCTTGCCGCGTGTGATTTTTTGCAAAGCTCGGATAAATATAAATTGCCTGGCACACGAGGTACCAAAGCTTCGTTATCTTCGCGGAGTTCTTATGTCCAAACTGGCAGAGGCCTTTATTAAGTGCAGCCTTATGTTCCTTTACTATTTGTACAGATAAAACTGAGAAATTATATCAATTAAAATGTCACGAGCAAAAGTTGTTTCTGATTGTGGTAAATAAATAACAATTTATAGGAAATAAAGTACTTATTTTATTGGTATGAATATTTGTCATTTTTAAACCTGTATCCTAAGATGACTTGTCAATAATAAGTTAAATATTTTTACTGTACTTAGAATGTTACTACTGGAGATTTAAAATTCAGCAGATCTTAATCAGGGGAGAAAAAAAAGGTATATTATGATAAAATTATTTTAATTTACTTATTCATTAGGCGGATACCATCAATACCATCATATACCTAGCACATCTGCGGTGGAAACATGACCTAATATAAAATATACATTCTCACACAATATAATAAATAAACCTACATAATGACACACATCAGCGCAAGAAAAACAACAAGATGGGCCTCTCCTCAGGTTTCTATCTGTAGTAGGTCTCAGATAGTACAAACTTTGTATGCAGGGGGGGGGGGGTCTTTTTCTCTGCAGCTGACCGTACTTCCCTCAGCTGATGGTGCCACTTTGGCCCCGGCGTCCCCGAGTGACACTTCTTAAAGTTAAAGCAATAGTTTCTGTACACTGCCTCTTTTCTTTTAAAGTCCTGAGTCCTAAAATATCCTAATCCTGAGTCCTAAAATGTCCTAAAATATTTGTTTGTTGTCCTAAAATTTTTGTTTGTTTGTTTTGTTTTGTCACATCCTGCAACGCTTGTTTAAATATTGGTAGTCGAGGTTTTAGACGTGCTTTCACTTTCATTGTTTTCCAATACAAAAAGTTTTCCATATCTTCTTCCAACTGAAAGAAACGGACACACGATTAATAATGTAGCTAAAAACTTGTAGATTCTAAGAATTCATTAAAATAGACACGCATTATACTCACATTCAAGTGATCTTCGCAAATTAAAAGTCCCCTGGTTGGTAAACGATGCAAACCCGCTGCGACACACCATTCGGCTTTGTTACAGTAAATAACCGGGCTATAAAGATGTGTTGCTTTTGCAAGTTTTCATTAGGTAATATTTAATGCAAGGCATTTTCAACAATCCTTGAAGATATCTTTCGATTTTTCGAAGTTAGCGGTTTGATTTTATATTAAGTATTGACGTTTATCTTGTGCTTAAAATGTCAAACTGTTTAAGCGCACTATGGTCACGCTATGGTTTTTTACGTAAATGTCAATCAATGTAGCTATTTCAACGTTTTTTTAGGTGTATGAAACACAACATGTGACGTCATTTGGCTGAGCCTTTGACGACTGTTACTTACGCCCTTTCTGCCTAAGTAATAATATAAATGGATTTTTCCACTAAAAGACATGGATTTTCGCAAAAACAAAAATATACGGGTCTCTTAAAATTGTGTGTTCTTTCGGGCCAGACAATAAAAAGTAGCACTCAAAAAAATGAAATGTTGTCAAACTAATAACCTACTTTTGAACGCCAAGAAAACGAAGTGCATCAAATTTACACTTCCCAACGTCAAGCAGATTAACAGCAGCAAGATTATTATAATAGATATTATATAAATGATGAAACAATGGAATTCGAAAATCAAACTGTTTTCTTAGGAGTCACTTTAGACTCGAAATTACAATGGCATCCACATATAGCTACCCTAGCTGGGAAACTTAGCTCTGCAGCCTATGCCTTGAGGCGAATCAGCCATCTAACAAACAGTGAAACTGCCAGGCTGGTATACTTCAGTTACTTTCACAGTGTTATGTCGTATGGAATTCTGTTGTGGGGTAAAGCGGCTGATATTGGGACCATATTTGTGCTACAAAAACGAGCTGTACGTGGCATTTATAAAATGCGCGGTCGAGCATCCGTAAGAGGAACATTTGAAGAGGCAAATATTCTTACCGTTGTGATAGGCAAACGCGCATATCTACACGTGTGTAGATATGACAAGTTTAGTGTGAATAATTATATGAAAACATCTCTCCAATCGATAAGGGATTCCTCCCATAGCACGTAGGTGATTAGTATATATATCTAAACTAAATAGTATCAAGGGAGATTGTATAAGGAGCTCTAAGATTACACAGTGGAGTGAACTGGAAAGTGTATTTTGTTTCACCAACCCTCCTCGTCGCGACCAGCCTATTACATGGCGACCGTTGATGTCGGACTGTAAAGAACGCGTCGAGTTGAAGCTGGGGTAGCCAAGGAGACAACCACTAAACCAAGCCAGGAGCCAAGGTGACCATTATTGGCCTTAAATATTACCTAATAACTTAGTACTGTGTGAATTGTGGAGATGGGCGGCCAGCAGTCGAAGGATAATGTAATGGTAACCGCGCCAAACAACAACAGCAATACTGTTTCATTGGCTTCGGCGGGTTTGCAGTTAACGGAGGTCCTGCTAATTGCCGTAGTGGGCTACATGTCCGTATATGCGTTGTTGCGGTTGTTCGAGAGAGTAAAAGGACAGTTAGTTATACAGCGGCTGGGAACGTAGAGCGGCGAGGCGAGCGATTCGTGGTGAGGATGTTTAAGTGTGTTTGAGGGACATTTATTTATTTAGATATTAGTTTTGCTGTGTTAGTATTATAGTGTTTTATGGTTTTCATGGCTAACCTTATCGAGTTACTACAAGAATTGTGTGTTATAAAGGAAAGTGTTGTAAAATTAAGTAGAGATAAGCGGGGTTCTGGTCAGGGTAGGAATAAGTTGTTATTAGCACAGGAGGTTAAAAGTAAGTTTGATTTATTGATAGGGGATATTTGTAAAAAAGACGTTGCAGCTGTGGATCTTGATGTAGCGTTAAAAACTGCTGAACAGTTCGAAAACATATTCGCGGAAATTCAGAAGTTGACGTCGGATCAAAAATGGCCGACTTTGATTTAAAAACGGTACTTTCGCTTTTGCCAGTAGTAGACGTTGAGGAGAATGCGATTAACCAATTAATTGACGGGTTACAATTTTACAGTAGTGCGATAAAGGAAAAAGATCAGAGCCTACTAGTAAATTTCGTTATTAAAACGCGCTTATCGAGTAAAGCAAAGTTGAAGATAAAAAGTCAGTACGCGAGCGTACCGGACTTGGTTACTGACATAAGGAAGTATTTGCTTCCTAAAAAGTCTTACACGGCCATTCTTTCACAGCTTCAGGGGTGTAGACAGGGAAATAGGAGTGTACAGGATTACGGGAACGAGATAGAGCAGTTGTTTACTAATTTGACTCTGAGTCAGGCGGACGGAGACGTGGCAGCGCACAGTATACTTAAGCCGATTAATGAAAGACTTGCGATTAGGCGTTTCGCGGAGGGCCTAAATAGCGAGAGGCTAGGGACTATTGTTGCGGCGCGGCCGATTGAATCGATCCGGGAAGCGATTGTTGTTGCAATGGACGAATCGGAGGTGATGCACAAGGCAGATTCCGATTGTTTCCAATTTTCGAGGCAGGATTACAGGCGAAACAATTTTTATCCGAATAACAACGACATTTCGGCCAACGGCATTTCCATTCCAATAATAGGTATAATTTTGCACAATCTAATTATAATCGCAACGCGACTCAGCAAGGTCGGGGTCGGATAAATTTCCCGAGTAAGCAGAAGCCGGGCAGTTATGCTAGGTCGGCTGAACGGCTAAATGTCAATGTTATCGAGTCAACAGCTGCATTACGTGACTCAGATAATCATAATAGTGAGTCAGAGTTTTTTCGTGAATAACGGAGATTATGTAGGAATTTATTCATATGGCGCTAATAATCACATAGTCGTAGGTTGTTTAGATAGGGAAATGTCGTTGTTGGTAGATACGGGGGCTAATGTGTCGATTTTAAAATATGAATACATTGAGGGGCCCGGTTTGCAGATAGTTCCTCATAAGTTAGTTTCGAATTTATTCGATTATGAAATCAAGTTGAAAAATGATGCTTCTCCAGTGTATGTAAAACCGTATAGGATGCCATTTTCACAGAAGAAGGAATTGGAAAAACAAGTTGGGAAATTATTGAACGAGGATATAATCGAGGAGTGTACCAGTGAATGGTCATCCCCTCTGTTGCTTTTGCCGAAAAAGGAAGACAGTAGTGGAGAAAAGAAGTGGCGAGGGTTCCGTCCATTTGGCATAACTTCCGTGGCCAGAAATGCATCTGGCATAACATATTTGGCATAAATGTTTTTCGAAGAATATTAACATTGCAGAAATCATCGGTACGCATAATATACAATTGGCCAAATATTTGCGTATCCAAATTTGAAATGGGCTACTATTATTATGGCCGCTTTTTGATACGAATAATTTTATTTTGCATATAATTCACGTGTCCGAAACTCATATTTAGCATAATTTGTTTAGCATAATAGGATTTAGCAGAATGTTTGCATTGCAGAAAACGAATTTTGCATAACGTACAGTTAGCAGAACTATTTTGTGCTCGAATTACATATAAATACTACTTAGTAAGTACTTATATACCTATGCATAATTACATAAATTACTTAGTTTATATATGCATAATCTATCACTTTCAGAGTATTTCACATATTAAACAGCCTTCTAGCCTAGTCTGTAGTGACCCGGTATTTATTATTACACTGACGCCGTAGGGCGGTTATCACTATTGGTTTCCACATGCGGCGACGGTGTGTGAGAAAGATCTCTCTGCATGTATTTATTTGAAGCAATAACAATATTATAGGGTTTAGTTGTAGCAATATATATAGGTATTGTATAATATGTTAAGTTATAACAATATATGTATATATGTTATTGTTATGTGTGTTAAGAAAAAATAAGGTAATCTAATTTTTGCCTACTTCAACAAAAGTCAGGGTATTAGCACTAATAATTTATAATAGTGGCAATCACCAACATTTCACAATTCAGTTTTAGTACTTAAATACCATAATAACAAGTTAGGTTAGGTTAGAACTGTGACCCTCAAACAACCCAAACGGAAATGAAAGAAGTGGGTTAGGTTAGATTAGAACTGTGACCCTGAAACAACCCAAACGGCTATTAAAGAAGTGGGTTAGGTTAGGTTAGAACTGTGACCCTTAACCAACCCGAACCCCTGATCGAAGAGTGGGTTAGGTTAGGTTAGAACTGTGACCCTCAACCAACCCGAACGACTGCCAAATAAAATATGTTAGGTTAATATGTTTGAACCGCAAGCCTTAAGGAACCTACTAAATTAGGTAAGTAATACCAGAATATACCCATTTACAACGAGTAGGTAGTCCAGCAGGTCTATGATGGCAGAATTTATCAGCGGATAAGTTGATATAAACTTGATAAAATTATTAATATTAATGATAACAATGGCGGCAACTGTCATTTTATCAGGTTTATATCAACTTATCCGCTGATATAATCTGCCATCATAGGCCTGCAGCTTGGAAAAAAGAGCGGCTAAATAAAATAAAGAAACTTGCTTGGTGCAGTCCTGTGCCCGAAATTTAAGTTTCGAAAGTAAATATAAATTTAATTAGAAACTGGGTTAGGTACTTGTCTAAAAACCACGTTCCTTTTACTATGTTAGTACCTACTGGTATTATGCATAACAACAGTATGAATGAAAAATAGATTATTCCTCATGATGATTCGGATCATATTTATTATATGTATAGATTATTCGGCCTTAATATATACCTATATGCGTATTGCAAGTATGCGAAATTTCGCTATGCCATAAAATTGTATGGCACTAGTATTTTATGCTTAAAGTGATTTATGCAATGTTGAATTCTTACAAACAAAATTATGCGAAATAAAAATGTTATTTTGCGTCGATTCGGACATTAACTTTATGCCAAACGTTACTTTGTTCGATGAAAATTATGCGTAGAGTACATATGCGGAACTTGGCTATGCCAATAAAGTTTATGCTAACCGTAGTTTATGCATGAAGTTGTTATGCAACACATAATTATTACAAAAAAAGTTATGCCAAAGATAGGGGAACCAAGTGGCGAATTGTCATTGATTATAGGCTTTTGAATAGGAAAATTGTAGATGAGAAATTTCCTTTGCCCAACATGCAGGAAATATTAGACTCATTGTCAGGTTGTATCTATTTTTCACATTTGGACTTGACCTCGGGGTATTATCAGATGAGTCTGTCTCAGGATTGCAGGAAGTTTACTGCATTCACTGCAGATAAACAATATCAGCTTAAGAGGCTTCCAATGGGGCTAAAGTCCAGCCCTAGTGCATTTTCCAGACTTATGGCTGTAGCATTATCAGGATTAACGTATGACGCTTGTTTTTTGTATTTAGATGAGGTAATTGTTTTTGGTAAGAATCTGCGTGAGCACAACGCTAATTTAGTTAAGGTCTTCGAGAGGTTTAGGAAAGTCAATTTGAAGCTTAACCCGTGTAAGTGTGTATTTCTTAAAACAGAGTTAAATTACTTGGGTCATGTGATAACACCTAGTGGGGTTTTGCCAGATAGTAGTAAGATAGAAGTTTTGAAGAATTATGCGACGCCAAAGAATGCGGATGAGGTTAGGCGATTTGTAGCGTTTGCTAATTTCTATAGGAGGTTTATCAGGAATTTCGCAAGGATAGTGTATCCTCTAAATCGGTTGTGCAAAAAGGGGGTAGAATTTGAGTGGTCGGAGGAGTGCGTAAAAGCATTTCAAGAGCTAAAGTCTTTGTTGGTGTCACCACCAGTTCTAGATTACCCAGATTTGTCAGATAGCAATGTTTTCCGCCTTCAAACGGATGCTTCAGGTGTAGCTATAGGGGCGGTGTTGTCGAACTCGAATAATAGGCCGGTAGCGTTCGCAAGTAGGCAGTTGAATAAAGGGGAAATTAATTATCCAACTATCCATCAGGAGTTATTGGCAGTTGTTTGGTCAGTTAAACATTATCGTCCATATTTGTACGGGAGAAAGTTTAGGATACTTACGGACCACAAACCTCTGGTACATTTGTTTAGCATGGCGGACCCTAGTAGTCGATTGACGAAGTTCAGGTTGGTTTTGGAGGAGTATGATTTTGAGATAGAGTACATAAAAGGTTCAGAAAATATCACGGCAGATGCATTATCGAGGATTGTCATCACATCGGACGAGTTAAAGTAATTAAATGCGAATTTCGTAGGGGTAATTACAGGTTCAGCGAACGTAATGAATGAGGCGAGACAAACTGGTACGTTAGAGCCTGGCCAACCCAAAGTAGTAGATATCAAGGAGATACAGAATTAGTAATTTGCTCCAATATTATTTTTAAGGAGAAGATCATGTCAATGGGGACCATAAAACAGGCCGCAGATAAAAATAATAATGTTGCTTATAAAAACTCTACCTTTTACATGAACCAAGATTCCCTATTAACGAAGGCACGCTTAGACGAATCGTTACGGGACTTGGTAACGCTATGTAAAAGGTTAAAGGTAGTAGAGTTAGTAATAATTAAAGAAGAGTCGAATAAAAAGTACGTCGAAAAATTAACGCGTGTTTTTCGCGCGGGACAAGACGAGTTACCTAGATTATGTATTATACAGGGGAAAACAAGAATTACCGACCGGGAAATGATACGGGTCATACTAAACGATTATCATTAGTTGGCCACAAGTGGACATGCAGGTAGCACTAAAATGATAAACGGTAAAAGAGATACTATTGGCAGAATATGCGAAGGGATATAGAGGAATACGTGAAGCGGTGCAGGGACTGTCAAAAACAAAAGTTTAACTACAGGCAAACGCGAGATAAAATGGTTATAACTACTACAGCTACAACATCTTTTCAGAAGTTATTTTTAGACGTTGTCGGACCATTGGAACGAGATTATGCAGGATACAAATATATTTTAACTTTGCAATGTGAATTAACAAAATACGTAGAGGCGTATCCTGTAGAGAATAAAGAATCTCAAACTATTGCCAGAACGGTTGTTGAAAATTTTGTCTTAAGGTATGGAATTCCCCAAACAATAGCAACAGATTGCGGTACTGAATTCATGAATTCTACATTAAACGAAGTATGTAAATTACTGAACGTCCAGAAAATTAGTTCAACACCATATCATCATGAAAGTATAGGGTCACTAGAGAATTGGCACAAGCATCTTGGCAGTTATCTTAGAATACAAACTAGGAATTTCACCTCAAACTGGAGTTCATGGGTTCAGTATTGGTGCTTTGCTTACAACACCTAGGTAAATACGAATACAAAATATTCACCGTACGAATTAGTGTTTGGCAAAGCTTGCAACAAACCGAGTAATATTGTAAATAGAGTAGAGCCATTATATATCTATGATAATTATCCATTAGAATTAAAATTTAGACTACAGAGAGCACACGCTGATGCAAGGTATAATTTAATACAAAGTAAAATTAAAAGGAAACTAAATTACGACTATAAATCAAATAGTGTTCATTACAAAATAGGAGATTTAGTATTACTAAAAAATGAATGTTATAGTAAACTTTTTGATTTATATTTAGGTCCCTATAAGGTTAAGGACATTATGGGTCCAAATTTAAACATAATAAAGGATGGTAAAGATTATTTAGTACATAAGAATAGAGTAAAATTATATAACGTGTAATGTTCTTTTTGGGGGAGGAAACCCCTTACCTTTTCAGGGGAGGTGTGATAGGCAAACGCGCATATCTACACGTGTGTAGATATGACAAGTTTAGTGTGAATAATTATATGAAAACATCTCTCCAATCGATAAGGGATTCCTCCCATAGCACGTAGGTGATTAGTATATATATCTAAACTAAATAGTATCAAGGGAGATTGCATAAGGAGCTCTAAGATTACACAGTGGAGTGAACTGGAAAGTGTGTTTTGTTTCACCAACCCTCCTCGTCGCGACCAGCCTATTACACCGTAGCATCTCAATACGTACTTGAAAACATTATGTATGTGCGGAAAAACATAGATCAAGACACTTGGAGACCTTATACATCTCTAAGGATAATTTAGAAATAGTATGTTTATTGTATACTAGAATCACTTACTTTTTAGGGTTCCGTAGTCAACTAGGAACCCTTATAGTTTCGCCATGTCTGCCCGTCCGTCAGTCCGTCCGTCCGTCCGTCCGTCCGTCCGACCGTCCGTCCGTCCGCGGATAATCTCAGTGACCGTTAGCACTAGAAAGCTGAAATTTGGTACTAATATGTGTATCAATCACGCCGACAAAGTGGTAAAATAAAAAGTGGAAATTTTTTTTTTCATTTCAACCCTAACGTGTGATATATTGTTGGATAGGTATTTAAAAATGAATAGGGGTTTACTAAAATCATTTTTCGATACTGTAAATATTTTCGGAAATAATCGCTCCAGAAGTAAAAAAATATGCGTCCCCCCCCCCTCTAACTTTTGAACCATAAGTTTTAAAAATATGAAAAAAATCTCAAAAGTAGAACTTTATAAAAACTTTCTAGGAAAATTATTTTAAACTTGATAGCATGAATAATTTTTGAAAAAAAATTATAAACTAATTTCTGAACTAAGTTTGTAATTTAACCGTATAAGCAGGTGTTTATTGTACCTGTAATTTCTACAAAATTACAATGAAATGACGTGCTTTCAAATAAAGTAAAAACGGTCAAAATCGGTTCACGCAATAAAGAATTATCCCATAAAAATCATCTTCCATACTTTAAGCTCGCGCGCAATAGTTTACTTAATTTGCCGATAGATGTCGCTGTACGTGGAACTCTCATATCATATCCTACATGGCGGTGTTATTAACTCTTAAGTGGGGACACTTACTGTGACGGACGGAAAACTACGGAACCCTACACTGAGCGTGGCCCGACACGCTCTTGGCCGGTTTTTTATTATTAATTTATTTAAATTCAAAATTTGTTTCTAACTGTTGATGATGGATTATTATAATTTGGAAATTTATGTAGAAGACACAGTTCAGGTAAGAAAGTATATCAAACTGGTATGTAATTCATTTTCAACAGTCGGATTCGGACTCATCTTTTTTCTTTGGTATTTTTCTTGAACTACTTATAACCTATCGTTGGTTAATCTAACCTTGGTTTTATATGTTTTCTTATAGAACAACGCACTTATATGTATTGTTTAGTTTTGATGTACTGTTGTTTTGAAAAAATAAGTCCCGCCGGTCATAAGTCAGAGGTGTAGGGTTAGAACCGGTGTAGTTTGATTTTTTTTTTCTCTCTTTTACTTTGACGTGTAAAAGTGCCCTTGTGGCCTACTTACTGAATAAATGTTTGAGTTTGAGTTTGAGTTTGAATTATATGATCTTTGATAATTACTGAGTATATGATCATTTTCAAGAGGGCGCTATTATTCTCATTTATATGGCAACAGTTCAGCATAGTCATCTGCATAGACCGTATTATTCTCTATGGTATCTTGATTTGTTTACCTGTCAGCTCTGCTGTTGATTTGAAAATGTTCCACAGCGAAATAGTTTCATTTCCCGAGTGTATTATTTACAGCAGTTTATTATTTAAACTATTTAAAGCCTGACCAGAAATATATGATTATTGTCAAGAGTGCGCTATTATTCTCATTTATATGGCAACATTTCAGTATACTCATAGAGCTCTATGGTATGGTGACATCTTGATTGGTTTACCTGTCAGCTCTGATGTTAATTTGAAAATGTTCCACAGCGAAATAGTTTCATTTCCCAAGTGTATTATTTACAGCTGTTTATTACATACACTATTTACAATGTTTCGCTCTTGACTATGAATAATTTTGGGATTTTTTTGTCGTTTTTAATATTCAACACTTTAATATTATTCAAGAAAACCGTCAAAATTACACTGATAACCAGTGATCGTACATTTCCAAGCAAAATTGGTGCCGAGACGTTTTTTTATTAAATTGTTATTTAATTACCAACCATCTCTACATTATTACTTGGTTCTAAATGGCTTTGATTTTATTTGATTCTTGGTTCAAATATTTCATCATCATCATCATCATATCAGCCGATAGACGTCCACTGCTGAACATAGAGCTCCCCCAAAGAGTGCCACAATGACCGGTCCTGCGCCACCCACATCCAGCGGACTCCCTCGACCTTTACCAGGTCATCAGTCCACCTTATGGGGGTCTACTCGTACCCACGCTGCGCCTTCCGGTTCGTGGTCGCCACTCGAGAACCTTTCCGTTCAAACATTTAATAGCCTCAAAATATTAACCTTAACACTGCACCAAAAATGCTGGAAAATGTACGATCACTGCTGATAACAGTGACAGCACACATGCATATCATCCTGTCAATAAAATTATTGCCTGTGTAAGAAATTAGTTCTAATGAAATTCCGCAACATGGCGCATGATCATATATTTCTGGTCAGGCTTTAAGTATTTTGGAACAGAACTTTTATTAGCACTTACCATGGCACTATCGATAAAGATCATAAGCATAAGGTATCGCCTGAAGAGTTGAAGTCACGCACACAACAACATGCCATGTAATGATAGCGGCATTTTGAAATTACTGGACGGCTAGCACGTCTTGCAAGAGCGACTTAAGCCGCGAGCAGGGAAAACCTTCCCGCGCCTGTCAAAAATCTCGCTTTCCGGTAGCGTAACATGAACCCGCGGCTGCAACTGACGCGAAGAGAACTCAAAGTTGTGCAAAGGATTTTAGTTTAAAGTCGCGAGTCACTGTTATTTTATGACAGTGGCATTTGATCGCGAGCCTGTCGCTCCTTTCACGCGCAAGTTGTTCTGCCAACTAGCGACAACGCATGAAGTCGCTCAGATCTGTCTCTTGTCGCGCCAGTCGCGCGTAAGACGTGCTAGCCGTACTGTTCTTTTAAAGCGACTTTAAGATTTCGAAGGAGGAGGTTATACTCGTAAATTCGTCGGGATATTTGTTTTTGCTATTGTTTTTATGTATGTTCACCGGTTATTCGAAGACGGCTGGACCGATTTGGAAAATTGTTTTTTTGTTTTAAATACTTAGAGCATACTTCACAGTTGGTTCCATTGTAACCAGGTCAGGAGCTGATGATGGGATCCTGGAGAAATCGAGGGAACTCTTCAGTCTTCAACTATTATAGGCACACCTATAAATTTGAGTATTTTTTACAGCAGCTCGAGCTTTTTGGAAAGGTGGAGGCTAAGTGAACTCGGTTCTTTTTTGTTTAAAATTATTTTATACCGATAGCAAGTTCAACAGTGAACTGCAAGATTGACAAAAAGTTGACACATGTCCTTTTAAATAGTATTTTAAGTTTTTTTTGTATAATGATAATGTATGTTATTTATATGAAACATATCACTCGTATATTACCTATATCATTTTATGTTTGCAATGATATTCGCAATATTTATTTCTGTTTAAAGTAGTTTTATTTAAATTAATAAATAAAGGTTTTATATTGGTATATTGTTTGTTTTGTCTCATTTGCGATAATATATCGTGCTTTTAATTACATTTACATTAATTTCACTGATTCATTCCATTCATTCACTTTTTTTGCAATCTGTACGTAACGTAGCTGTGTGTGTACCTAATCAATAACTGTTAGGAATTTTGTTCAATAAAATCGCATTGATTTTTTCATAACAGTAGAGGAAATTATGTGGACCGAACTACACTTACGACGTTTTCCCACAGGACTATAGTATGACTTCAAAAAAACGAGATGTTGTACAGATTTCTAAGGGATGATGATCTCCTATGTGACACTTCTGGAGTTACAGGCGCCCATAGGTTGCGGTAGCTGCTTGCCATAAAGACCGGCTGTACGCTTATTTGCCACACTTGTGGTATAAACAATTGCTGTTTAGAATTCAGTTAAAAAAACATAACCTGAGCTCATAGACATTCATTGTTTTGAGTTCATGTCTGGCTATTAAAATATTACCCAAATTTTTGGCGGGACATTCAAAAAATCTTGGGCTGGTCACACCAAGTGTAGTAGGAATTATAGTTTTGATACTAGAAAATATTTTTCATTTTCTGTGCACACGTAAGGTACCTACGGTTGAATTTCTAATTATAAAAAGTGACTTGACACATGACTGACAGTTAAAATGTTGCCTGGCATAGCAAAAATAAAATAGTCATGGGTATATGTCGATAAAAAGTATCGAAAAGTGTAATGTTGTACTAAACACTACCAATACGATTCCATTTAAAGGATCCATAAACGTTAGGAAATTAAATTATCATGTCACAGCCTGAAATGCTACAATATTCAAATCAAACAAAAGTTTTGAAATACGTTGTCGCTAATAAATCGTATAGTTATGTTATACAACATATCATATATTTTTCTATCTCGTCGAACGAGCGGAGCCTAAGCGAAGTGAAGTTATAGACAGCTTCGGATGAAACAGAAACGGAACTGTCAGCTGGCTACCTGGACATCGCTGCATTTCGATGGCTTTTTGAATAGTTGCTCTGCGGTAACTGTAGTAACGTTTTTTCTAATCTTTATGAAATTTGTTGGGGTTATAGCAGAAATCAATATAATTTGAGAGTTCGTACATGAGCAGGATCGATCCATGGGTTATGGAGCTAGAAGGCGCAAAACAATCATCATAAGAGTCTTGGTATATTGGTCAATGCATTTACAAGGAAATCGCGAGTTCTCAGTTCGAGGCGGACTACAAATAGTTTCTGTAAATTTGAGCTCTTTATTATGCAGGCTACATTTTGGATGAACATTGTTCTGGTTCTAATTCTTGCACGTCCAAAGGAATCCGTAATCCGAGGCAACATCACTTAATAATTGAATTCAACACTTCTACGAGTAATAACAACAAAACGTAACGATATTTACGAACAGTCAGAAGACGATATTTCTCAAAAATACCTACTTAACTACTTCTAAAATAGAAGAAAAGATACTTGGATAATTATTCGTCCGTATAGAATTCGGTTATCGTGTGGCCCTCTAAAAAGGTTTTTTTTCGGGATAAAAAGTAGTTAAGTATCCTATGTCCTATTCCTCACTCTAAGCTACCTCTGGCGCCATTTTAGAGATGTGCATTCAGCAAGATATTCACTCACAAACTGAACGGCAGGCATGTGTGTAGAGAAATCCCAATATTGGCCCGACCGCCGTGCGCTTGGAGAATTTAACTAACCAGAGCGGCCATTGACAGGCTTTCCCCTTTGCCGAAAACAATGGTCAATAAATATAACCAGTGGTCATATTTATTGTACGGACTGACGTTTATCTGACGTGGCTATTTGTACGTTACGTACGAATAGCCATACATTTGACGTTAGCCTCCCCCGCAAAAATAAGCAGACTTTTTTTGTATAGAAAATGACAGACATGGCCGCTCCGGTTGGTTGAATTCTCTAAGCCATGCGCCCGGTATTAACCCTACGGCAGGTGTATGAGTAGCCGCCTTTAGAAATTATTATTGTCGCCAATAATAGGATGTACAGAAGTTATAAATTGACTTCAATTTGTCGCGTACCGCATAGTTTTATCAACAAGTAATAGTCATTCCGTAAAAGTAACGTATTTTCCACATCATGCTGCAGCATTCTTCAGCCTTTAAGCCTTAATCAAGTTGCAGCGACAATATCGCAACCAATAAGTCGCGGCGTTTGTAGAACTCTTAATAAATAAAAATATCGATAAGAACAGCACTGGCCGAATTGCGGCAACATTTGTGTTTGTTGACTTGTCAAGTCACTCCGTACAATTATAAATTCTACCGTAAACAGACAGAAGTCAAGGAAGTAAACAAGCTTCACAGGGTGTTAGAAAGATCATAAACCGACTGTAACAAGAGAAATTCAATCAGAAATTAAATTCCCCAAAACATGCTCAGAAGCAAGTAAAAACAATTTAATAACTATGTACTCGAGTTCCCTATTCACAAGTTTAAGGGATGGTTTTGGTTGGTTTACAAACTCTATAGACATGTTTCGCTAAGATATTTTTATATATTTTATATTTTAATATCAAATTAAGTCTGACCAGTCACTCCACAGATTTCTTCTAAATATTGGTTTTCAGTAACTTCTTATATACGTTCCAATGTTTTGATTGTTAGTGATATTTTCCAGAACTTCTAGTTTATCCGTTTCTTTACACCCTTGTCCTGTTTATGAGATTCAGGTATTAATAAATTCACGTACTTACTTAATGAAAGTTATAGGCAAATGTTAGAACTAGTACTTAAAGTATCAACATATTAATAGAGCACCAACCTACAAAATTCATGACGACTTGTAAACATTGCAGTTTTTCGTTATACAACATGCAACACGCTTCACGTCAACTTCGCACATTGTCGTCATTATTTACGAGCTTAAATAATAGTTTACGGACCTCACTCGGTATAGTTATTTTCAATATTATTTAAAATATAAACCGTGAACAATTTGAATGAATGCTATGAATGACATAAATTTGACAACAGAATTTAAGCTTTTTGACGTTCGGAACGCTTTCAATTCAGTCAATAGGGATACCTTGCTTACAGAAATTAAAAGCAACACGCCAGAAATTTATAACTACCTCTTACATTGCTACGCTGACCCTACCAATCTAGTTTACCGCGAAAATGTTCTATCTTCGGAAGTAGGCTGTCAGCAAGGTGATCCTCTCGGGCCGGCAATATTTAGTTTGGCAATTAACCCAATCATTCAAAATTTAAAGTCTAATTTTAATGCGTGGTATTTAGACGATGGAACCCTGGGAGGTGACCTGGAATCCGTGCTGTCAGATCTCTCGACCATCCAATCTAAATTTCGTTCAATTGGTTTAGACCTAAACTATGCAAAATGTGAACTATATATTCATAACACGTCTTTGAACTTTACTGATGTAAAACGAAAATTCGATTATTTGACGCCTAACATAAAAATTGTAAACAAAACCTCTCTGTGCGTCCTAGGGTCCCCCATCTTTGAAGAATCCTTTTCGAATCACATTTCAGATTCTGTTACAAAATTCAAAAATTTCGAAAGTCGTCTACTGGAAATTAGTCCCCATTTTGCTTTAACTATTCTAAAATTCTGCCTTTTTGTACCAAAATTAACATATATCCTTCGCTGCTGTCCGTTTTCAAAATTTCAAAATTTATTAATACCTATGGACGACTTGATTAAGGCTAATGTAGAATCTATTTTGAATTTACAGCTAAGCGAAGAGTCCTGGACCCAAGCTTCCCTTCCTATCCGCTATGGTGGGATAGGGATACGCAAAATTTCAAGTGTTTCTGTACCGGCGTTTTTGTCTTCTGTTCATAGCTCGGCAAGTCTCGTAGGAAAAATCCTAAGGGTCTGCCCTTCAAACTATGAGATTGCCGGCTTGACGGAGGCCAAAAATGCCTGGTCCATTGCCTGCTCGAGTAAGAATTTTCCCGATAATTTGACATCCCAAAGGACCTGGGACGACATTTCATGCAAAATAACTTACGACACTCTCCTAAGCCACAGCACAGGTTCCGAACGTGCCAGACTCCTGGCTGTGGGAACCAAAGAAGCCGGTGCCTGGCTGCAGGCTTTTCCGTCCGTGCACACTGGCACTTTTTTGGATCCCCACACTCTGCGCGTTGCGGCCTGTCTGCGGCTCGGCGTCCGGGTTTGCGCACCGCATAGGTGCCCCTGCGGCACAGACGTAGACGTCCTCGGACACCACGGGCTGTCTTGCCAAAGAAGCGCAGGACGCTTCTCCAGGCATGCCGCGCTTAATGATATCCTACGCCGGTCTCTTGCCAGCGTTAATGTTCCAGCTCTTTTGGAGCCCGCCGGTATTATCAGGGACGATGGCAAGAGGCCGGATGGGATGTCGTTGGTTCCGTGGAGGATGGGTCGGGTGCTAGTGTGGGACGCCACTTGTGTAGACACGCTGGCCCCCTCTCATCTCCACGGAACTTCCGCCAGAGCCGGCGCGGCTGCAGAGGCAGCGGAAAAATTAAAAATAAACAAATATAGGAGCCTCGGCGTCGAATATAACTTCGTTCCGTTCGGCGTCGAGACCCTTGGCCCGTGGGGTCCCAGTGCACAGGGCCTCTTCAGAGATATTTCAAAAAGGCTAATAGATGCCACCGGTGACCGTAGAGCTGGCAGCTTCCTCGCCCAACGTATCGGTATTGCCATACAACGAGGAAATGCTGCCAGCATCTACGGTACCATGCCGCGGGGGGATTTTTTGTTTTAGTGTATATGTATTTATTTAAGATAGTTTTTAATTTATATTTAAGTTTATTGTTTATTTTATTAATGTACTTTATTTAAATAAAATGAAATCATTAAAAAAAAAAAAAAAAAAGCTTTTTTTAAATCATAGACAATTGGTGATACAACAAGGAAATATCTGTCAACAATATTTGGCTAGCCAAACCTAGTTTCCTGCTACCCAAAGGTTGTCTGGTAGAGATCGCTTTTTAGCGGTAAGACCGGCTGTTGTTACCTAGTTTTTATCACTGTATCGCTGTATATATTCATCTTTTCGCATGTGGTGCACAATAAAGAATATTTATTATTATTATTATAGACAATTTTAACAACCATAGACAAAATTCATTTCAGTTAGGATTTATTTTGGTAAGGTCTCGCGCGTCCGTCCAGGGGCGTAGTGATGTAAAACGGCGCCCAGGGCAAGCATCCAAAATGCGCCCTTTTGTTATTCCTTTTATAGGATATTCTACAAATTGACTGTATGTAATGGACCGTCATAAGCCAGGAACAAATTTCATAACCAATCACGTCCCCGTCCTAAGCGAACGAACTTGTGAAGTGTGTTAAGGTCGATGTAAAATGAAGCCCCGTGAAAGTCAGCTGTCGCTCCGTTGGTGGGTGAGGAACGGAACCTATTTAATCACTTAAAAAATTGTCGTCGCATCCCAATGGAACATTTGTCAGTTTATATGCTATCATAAAAATGAAAAATTGTCAACCGGCTGTATCGAGGTGGAAAGACCTTGAACGCCGTATGTTCACGTGACCAGCTGATGGTATTTTCACCACGATACAGTCGGTTGATGATTTTTAGGGTTCCGTACTAAAATGGTAAAAAAGAACCTGTCCGTCCGTGTGTCTGTCTATCTGTCACAAATTAAATTTGCTCATAAGCTACGGGACCGGTTTAGCAAAAATGTTGTACACATATTTAATCAATATCCCCGGGTGTACGTTAATAAATTAGGTTTATATATGGAGCCACTTTTGAGTGGTTAATTAGAATAAACGAATAAAAAGTTTTTCAAAATATACCGTGTAATTTATCAGATGAAAGCACTTATTACCAGAATAACAAAAATATTTATTATCGCGTAAACTTTTGGGTAAAAAAAATTGTTCTTTATTCTTAATTAATAATAATAATAATTGTTTAATTGTTCTTTAGGATTACAGAAAAAAATATTTGAAGTCTACTGTGGTGGTTCTTTTTTAACATTTTTTTTTATGTTTTGTGGGGCACCCTCTCAGTATATTATTTGGCCTTAAAGATGCTGGCTGTTTTTTTTTTGTTTTAGAGGTCGACCGCTTAGAAAAATATATATATTGTAATTCTCCTATTAAGAGTTTAGAAAAACTGTTTTTAGTTTTATTTAGTGCTAGCAGACGTAATAGCCTCTGTCTTTGTAATGTATGATGATAAAAAGTATGTCATTAGTGTCATTACTGTAGATTTTTTATTCGGATTTTATGTGGCACGTTTCCAAGGAATTTCTGCAATTAAATTTTCCTCAGAACAGTTAAAAATTACTAATGTCATTTATTGACATACATGTCAAAAGCAGACGCTAGTAAAACAAAAGTTAACGCAAACATTTTTTTAAATCTTAATCGATGAACGACAAATTTTCGCAAGCGGTAGTGACCTCTAAAACTTGTGTAATAAATAATACTGAAAAACAAAATACATCCATCATCTTTAATCTTAAATAATCATGATGACATTACCAACACTACGACAATCGCGGATGGATTGTAATTAAGAATATTGAGATCATGGATGTACAACATTTTACTGTTTCTTTCACGAATAGGCTTAGCGTTCAACAATACCTAATTAATGTAAAAAATACAAAGTCAATATATTATAGTTAAAAAGAAAATAAAAATATAGACAACATTTACTTATTTTAAATGTACTTAATTAGGCTCCTTGTGTTCTAACTACAAAAAAAGTTTATTAAAACTTTAACACATTTTTTCATGCCTCAAATAACATAAATGGCCTTAAAACATATTTCTTCCATAAAATTTTTGTAAGAGCCGTTTCAACTCGCGAAGCAAGACGCCTGTGGTAGATAGTAGATTCCTCAGAGATATTGGAAATTTGAATGTCACGGGAAATATAATCGATTGATGTCTTAAAAAAATTATGTAGGTACTTATGTATGTAAAAGTACACATGTTGCTATTTTTTGATAGATGTGTCATTTTAACAACTAACATTACTCACGAAATTAATCGCATAAATTTTAGTTTCATTTTACAAGATAATAAGAATCAAAATTTTACGTCTAAATATTTAGGTTTACATATTTTGCTAATTGTGTAATGTAATACAAAGTAGTTATTATACATTACTTCGCAGTATATTCAGGAATAAGTGTATTTATAAGAATGAAATCAATGAAATTATTTAAATAATTCTTTTTTGCCTTGTTTGCCGATTTGGATTGAATTATTTTTTAATAGGCAAACTGCCTATTAAAAATTAGTTTGCTAACTAAACTTGGTTTTTTGCGCCCCCCTCTTGATTGCGCCCAGGGCACGTGCCCTGGCTGCCCCACTACTCACTACGCCACTGCGTCCGTCTGTCTACATCTATGTCATTCTATGTCTCTTATTGTTCTTATTGTCCGTTACCTAACATACTTACTTTACTCTTTGGTTCCGAGCCATTTCCATGCTCGTTTCATGTCAAATTCTGTCAAAATATTGAACCAAACACACAGAATTTTCAAAAAATACTAACCAAACATGTCCTCAAATAAACTTATGTGAATTAAATCTATAAATATGAAGTCGACATGGGTCATCACCGGTATCGTGGCGGCACTTACCCTATGCACTCTCTTCCTCATCATCAAGTTTGCGACGGAAGTTGGTACGGCAGATAAGGCATCAGCAGTAGCTGGCGCTTTGCAAGAGGATCATCCGGTTGTAAGACTCTTGAGTTCAGGATTTGAACACTCTTACAAGGACGCAATTGAGGCATCTTCAAGGTAAAACTATTGTTATCACTCGACATTTTAAGCTTCTTCTTCCTCGTTTCCTCATGGCTGATGGTCGCGGTCAGATGAAGTCGTTGCTTTAGTAACCAAGGCTCTCCAAGCTGCACGATCTTCTACTATTCGTATGATAGGCCCTTGTATGGGACCTTGGCAGGCCTTATTTTCTGTCGACCCAACGGGCCGGTGGATGTCCACTCTCCCGTCCTCCATCCACGCGGCCGACCACAATGCGTTATTCAAAGTTGTTTGGCTTCCGTCTGGAACGTGTCCGAAGAAAAGGAGGGGGAACTTTAAGCTAAGGTCTACTTAAAATAACTAGTCATAGTAACCTCGAACTGAGGACTCGTGATTTTCTAGTTTCTGTAAGGTGAAGGTACTTCTCCAGTCGGGATACGCTCCAGATTTAAGCGAGATAACATTCGCGCTGCCCATACCTCTCTTTTAGACCTAGTTTAAGGACATACCAGGGTCGAAGCGGTACGAGTATAGTCGCGGACAGTCTAGAACGCAAAATTACTAGCGTAATATTTTGCCTTTTAGTCTACATCGCGAACGGTCTAGAACGCAAAATGACCACACATAGGTAGGTTAGGTTCGTTAGTTCTCTTTTTTATTTTATTTATTTCCAATAAAAGTATGGTACAATTTACAAAAATATCAGTTTCGCCAAACATTACAGTTTATCGGCGATGGTAACACTCACTTCCAGTTTTTGTACCAGGTTTTCTTATCCTATGACCTTAATACCTAATGGCCGAATCTTCTAATCATCATCATCAACCTATGAGCGCCATAGCACCCTGTCTTTAGCTTGCCGCATCCAGCATCTGCCAGCAGTCTTTCGCAGATCGTCATCCCACCTGGCTAGAGGGCGTGCTACACTACGTTTGCCGAGACGAGAATCTTCTAATGGCCGAAGGTTATCTTGTCATCTTCTAATAGCGGCGCTCCGTCGACATCGCTAACGTAAAGATAAAACGGCGAAAATAATGTAGACATTTTGCGTTCTAGACCGTTCGCGATGTAGTCTAAAAGCGATAATGGCAGAATATTACACTAGTCATATTGCGTTCTAGTCACATCAAGTAATAACCCGTCGAAGCTACTGATTTTTTTTTTAATCGTATGGCTACATGTCACTGGATATAGATAGTCCGATGAAGAAAATCCAGCAAGTGCTGCGAGCTCCAGATGGGACAGTGCAGATGCCAAGTTTGTTACTCTTTTAGCACCACCCAGGGATCACGTGTAGGGTTGTCTAAGGTGTTTCCTATGGACGCAGAGTAACATTGATCCCCAACACAAAGCTACTGATAAACTCCTTCCACAGGTATCCGTACATCGCAGCCATCGTAGCTCGGGACAGCTCCAGAAGCATTGGTGACTGGAGCTTCACCTGCTTCGGATCTGTCATTCGGATGAAGTGGATCGTCACTGCTGCACACTGCCAGAAATCAGGTACACCTCACCTCAAAATTGTGCAGAAAGGTGTTTTTTAGGGTTCCGTAGCCAAAATGGCAAAACAGAAGCCTTATAGTTTCGCCATGTCCATCTGCCCGTCCGTCCGTATATCACAGCCATTTTACTTGGAAACTATAAGACTTATCTTAATAAAATTAAGACATAAGGTGTATTTTATTTGCTAGTATTTAGTTATGTAGTTATTAAATAAATCTTACACATGTTTTACTTACTTAGTTATCTATGGTAGAGCTAATAAAACTTCTATAGTTTTATACCCTGCCAGGTCACTCTCACCGAGTAATTCTTTACTACAACTACATCCGCAACAACACTCAAAGCCACCTCATCGTTCAGTGGGTTGTCCATGCCGGCTTCAATGCGAATGTCTCCGTTCCATGGCACGACATCGCCCTGGCCAGGATCAATGAGGACCTGCAGCCGATCGTCAATCAGCAAGATTTCATTACAGTTAATAAAGTAAGCCTCTTTATACTGTTTTATCCTTCGCTGTTCTTATACCACTCTCACCGAGTCATCTTCTACACCTACGTCCGCAACAACACTCGGAGCCACCTCATCGTTCAGTGGGTTGTCCATGCCGGCTTCAATGCGAACGTCTCCGTTCCATGGCACGACATCGCCCTGGCCAGGATCAATGAGGACCTGCAGCCGATCGTCAATCAGCAAGATTTCATTACAATTAATAAAGTAAGCCTCTTTATACTGTTTTATCCTTCGCTGTTCTTATACCACTCTCACCGAGTCATCTTCTACACCTACGTCCGCAACAACACTCGGAGCCACCTCATCGTTCAGTGGGTTGTCCATGCCGGCTTCAATGCGAACGTCTCCGTTCCATGGCACGACATCGCCCTGGCCAGGATCAATGAGGACCTGCAGCCGATCGTCAATCAGCAAGATTTCATTACAATTAATAAAGTAAGCCTCTTTAAACTGTTTTATCCTTCGCTGTTCTTATACCACTCTCACCGAGTCATCTTCTACACCTACGTCCGCAACAACACTCGGAGCCACCTCATCGTTCAGTGGGTTGTCCATGCCGGCTTCAATGCGAACGTCTCCGTTCCATGGCACGACATCGCCCTGGCCAGGATCAAGAGGACCTGCAGCCGATCGTCAATCAGCAAGATTTCATTACAGTTAATAAAGTAAGCCTCTTTATACTGTTTTATCCTTCGCTGTTCCTATACCACTCTCACCGAGTCATCTTCTACAACTACGTCCGCAACAGCACTCGAAACCACCTCATCGTCCAGTGGATCCTTGCCAGCTTTAACCCCAACGTCTCCGTTCTATGCTACGACATCGCCAGGGTCAGTGAGGACCGCAGCCTGCAGCAAATTAACCAATTAATCCAATTTATACGGTTTTATGCAACGAAAACGACGTGCCATTTTGAATTTAGGGTGATTGTGCTAGTTTCCCGTCCAGGTCCAGTTTACCGTCCACATGATTAAACTGCTACAAATATATGGGGAAAACTTTATAAGGGCAACTATTCTCTAGTTATAGTTTATTCTTTAGTAGACTTTTAATTTTAAGCTTTTATTTTGGAAAAACTTGAATATAAATGTATAAATAGGTAAGTATAAGAGCGCTTTTACATTATCCGATCCGATATCGGATGTAGGATAGGCCTAGAGGGAAGTAAATATGTGTACTTTTGTATTTTTTCATTCATTTAACTAAACTTTATTACTAAAACAATGGCCTGTAACGTCTATGGCAGACGATTAGACGCAATGTCCAAAATTAACTTAGACACTTCCTTTAGTGGCTGTACAAACCAATATGGGACTGGCAAGCGCGCCCACATATTGCACAGCTATATGTTGCAACTGATGTGCTGGTGTTACGACCCTGCTGTCTCACCCTCTTATCGGCTAGTTTGTCGAACCAGATCCCATCATGCAGTTGCTGGCCTTCCTTCAGGATATTACGCCACTGGTCCCTGTCATCAGCAAGCTTCTCCCAAACGCCATGCCCAATGTTAAATGAGATCAGGTCACGCTTCACGCAATCTTTAAAGCAATACGTACACGCAAAAAGGCAGACTTGGTGCCGCAAGGCACTCTCTAGCGGCTGCCTTTCTACTAGAGGCCCTCCAACATCCGATATCGGCGATGCACTTCCGATATCGTTGGGCATGTCGGAACCCTAAGTATAGACGGAAAACTGTCATATGTGAACGAAAACGAGCATGCTTTATAGATTTGGTTCGATTGAGTAGGCTGCCTTTCTAATTAAGCTGAGATGAGCGGAGATGAGAGCATCAGCATTATCTGCTCAGTGGAAATACAGTCTAAAGTTAGGGCCAGACGGCAGATAGCCGCAGATTCTGACAACAAGCGGCCAATTGTTCCCAATAGTTGGCAGAGCACGCGTAGCCACGAAGGGCGTTTAAAGCTCATGTAGAATTTGGGATCAACCACGGGCTACATGACTATAAAATATAACGGTTACACTCACGTCACTTTAGTCACTTCGCGCGACATGTTTCGGAGAGCTTAGGTCTCCATCTTCAAGCACTAACAGTGCTATTTTGAACCGGCCCGTAGCGCGCTGTTGCACGACGCGTTGCCGACTGCCGGCCTGCGTCCCGCTCGCCGCGCAGCTCGTGTCGCCCGCTCTGACAAAGCTTGTTGAGGGTGATCTTGCGCCGGCGCTACATTTATAGTGATAGTATGTCTCACGAAAGTTTAAATTTAATACAGGCTACATGGTTTGAAATCTCTGTTTTCTGCAAAGGTCTCGTGGCAGAGAGCTGTGGTTGTATGCCGTCTGGCCATAACTTAATGGTTGATTTCCGCACGTCTCATCTCCTTATCTTTGGAAAGGCAAGCTAAGGTCGATTCTGAAAATTAAAGAATTAGTTACTAACGCCGAAATACAATTTGTGTGTTTTTAATTGGGCTAATTTATATCTTCATCGTAGCTTCAAGCTGGCATCTGGAAAACCTTAAAAAACATGGACCACCGCACGTATCTCACCAACGATTTCGACATCTACAACGCCGATATAATCGACCCTCAACGCTGCTACGAATTCTACGGATTCACTTTAGACTACACTCTCTTATGCGTCGATATGTCAAGATATTCGTATTGCTTTATGACAGAGTTCGGACCCGTGTTTACGGCGAGGGAGCGCGTGTTAGGAATATTAAAAGTGAAGCCTAATAACTGTGATCTAAAGGTCGCCGTTTTTACTAATGTTTCGGCGTATACCGATTGGATTCTGGAGGTGACTCAGGTTGGAAACAAGCCGGCTCTGTAGGCTGTGTGACAGTGTTTTTGGTGGGCCGCCGGGGACAGATGGGAATAGGTTTTTCTCGGGTGTCTCCACAGCGTACTAAACAGCACGCCGGCCAAAGACAAGTGAGAATACATTGAATTTTGTAGTTTATTTTGTTTAGATTTTTGATGTTTTGTGTACGTACTCGTAAATCAGTAAAGTTTTGTTTTTAATTGGACGCATTTTTTTGTTTTGTTTTTAATTTATTCGTTAGTTATCAAAAAACTACAATAACACTAAACTAATTTAATTCTGATCTCTTCTTAAGTAGAGTGACTAGGTTGTTATACTGATCTAGTGAGCTTGGCCTTGACATTAAAACAAATTGAATTTAATCGGTAATCAACTAATCACATTACTCCAAGAAGTAGGTACGGTCACGTCTGAAAATATGTATACCTACATACATTTAATGGGACAAAAACAGGACTTTAAGGTGCGACCACACCGCTGCTTAAAATACGGCGACGTTACGGAATCGCAGTGACGCATCGTATCCGTACCGTTTTTATCGCATGCCCTTCACACCGCTGCTCAAAATACGCCGACGCAACGTGAACGCCGTGACGTGCCCCATACTAAATATTTTGACGCAGCTCAATGTCTGCGTATTTCAAGCAGCGGTGTGGAGAGCATGCGTTACAATCGTGACGTTTACGGCACGTCATTGCGATTCCGTACCGTCAGCAAATTTTGAGCAGCGGTGTGGAGGGCATGCGATAAAAACGGTGCGGATACGATGCGTCACTGCAATTCCGTAGCGTCACCGTATTTTAAGCAGCGGTGTGGTCGCAACTTTACGCCTTGTTAATAAAGTCGTGGCTACATATTTTTGACACATTAAATGTATCCATATTGTCAGACGTGACGGTACTACGCAAATATTTAATTTTGGGGTAATAGTATTGCAAGTGAAAATCGAAGGGCAATCCACTCTTCATTACTTCGACCCTAAAACTCTAAATTGACTTTTAAGACCGGCCCTCGGAGTGTCTGATGACAGGCGAATGACCCTCCATAAAATTGCAATCGGAGCTAGCGGCCATTCTAGAAACAGTTAAAAGGAAGAATAAGGACAGTGGTCTAGCGATATTTCAAGTTTTTGTTACAATGGGCTGTGCCTTGCAGAACTGTAATAGAATGAATAGTACATTTCAATACTAGGTCGGAAAGGATGTCATTATATTCCACGAGTTCCGAGACATTTTACCGTCACCGTAGGCGAGTGGCAAAACTCGGGACGAGTGAAGAATGACATTCCGTCCGTGTATCGAACGATGTCTTTTAATACATTTGTGAAAAAATGACAAAAAGGACAATTCGTCACTTTGATCCGAAGGCTCTCCGCGGTGCGGCGCGGCGCGGTGATCATGAATCCAGAGCTCTGATTGGCTGGAAAAGTAAAAAGCGCTAGTGCGAGAAATGGAACTTCCCGCACGATAAATTACAGTTTTTTCAGCAATTGTGTTAAAAAATACATTAAGCTACAAGCTACAAATGCTCGTACAGTCGCCATCAGATATATCGGAGCGGCCAAGGTGGTCAAAAATCTAAACAACTCCTCTATTGTCAAGGCGATAAAGTGCATGTTCAGAATTTTTTTGTACCTTGGCCGCTCCGATATATTTGATGGCGACTGTACTCCACTAATTAATTAAAATAGATATTTTTTTAAATTGAATAAGGATCAAATGATGAACACGTGAGTTCGTACTATCAGGCATTGATTTTCAAACTAGAATATGATTTATTAGGCCGCAAAAATTGTAATTATTCATCCAAAAATATTGATCGAGTAAATGATGATTAAACATCGGTATCAACGTTCAAATTTCGTGGCAATGTACGGTTGGCAGAAAAATAAATACAAACAAATCACTTAGTATTTTTAACCTTTATTTTGTATATGTAAATAAAAAAGCCCCTAAATAGTACATTTCCTAATTAGGGTGGTAAAACAAAGAAAGGCCGCGCAATCGCAATTGTTGCGGCCCAAGCTGCAAGCGAGGGACGTAATTATGCGATCGAGGGCTTTCTTTATTACCTCCCGTGTTGGAAAAATATGTGCACATTTGGCCAGAAAGCGGCTCTATCCGTACGCGTAGCGTGCGGAAAAAGCCACTTTATGTCCAGGTGTGGCATACAATATTTTACGAGTTAGAATAGATCACTAAAATTTGTTCCATAGATTTTGCTGTCAATCTTTGAAGTCTGTAAGAATATATCCATTTTAAATGACTAAAAGATCTTTCCACGCTGACTGAGGTAATAGGAAGGTATGTCAAGCATTGAAAATTTTGCACACAGTTTTTATTTACACTTTCTGGTATTTCAGCCTCGTTGTTTTTAGATAGTTGGTTAATTATTTGTACAGTCTTATAACCAGGATTTTTCTTTAATACACTTTTTAATTTAAAATAAACTTTTCTGGCATTTTGATGTAACCTTAACGTTGATATTTTTTTTTGCAAACCATGAACAATGTTTAATGATTCTGCTAGACTCAGTTTTGGATCCTCCAATAATTTTATTGACTTAGCAATTATACTAAAGTGTGTATCGACGAATAGTAACTCAGTTTTTAAATTCCGGTTACGGAAAATTTTTTTTGCTTTAGAAATTGCACTCGCTTCACGCGGATTTAAGGCATCGATGACAGATTTGATTTTATCATAATGCATGTGATAATATGAGGCAGCATTTAACCATGTTCCCCATCTTGTTATCACGGGTCGGGGTGGTAGAGGAATATTTACACACATTTGATGAAATAAATTTGTCCTTGAAGGAGCGTTACGAAATATTTTTTTGATACAGTCAATCAAACTGTTTATGGTCGGGTAAAGACTTCTAATTATCTCTGCGACTCGATTACATCCATGTGCTATGCATGTTACATGAGTCATATTTTTATATTTCTGAACAAGGTTTTTAGCTGCTTTTACCATGTAGGAACCGGCATCCGTTATAAAAAATAATAATTTATCCATGTTTTTTTTGTATTCATCGCCCCAAAGATCTTCAAGGGTTTCCTCAACGAGTTTGGTTATTGTCGAATGGTTAGTCGCCTCCAATACCTTAGAAGCAAATAAATGTGGCTGGGTACTAGTTCCATCTAGAGCTCCGATCAAAATATTTGCCACTTTTTTTCCCACGGAATCTGATGTTTCATCAACACTGAGGTAAATCATTTTATTTTGTAATTTCTCTTTCAATTCATTTTTTTTCTTTTCATACAATTCAGGTAAGCATTTTACTCGTATTTTTGTTTCACTCGGCACAGTAATATCGTTTCCATATTTATGATTTAAAAGGTTTTCTACAAAATTTCTAAATTTAGGATTGTCTAATTTTGACCACGGTATATTCGAACAAATCATAAACTCTGTTAAATCTTTATTAAATTTTTCTTGTGCATTATTTTTATGAATTTTGTTGTGTAAATCTGTTTTTAAATGGCGGTCGATACTAGATTTAGAGGGAAATAATTTCGAATTACACAATTTGCAATATACGATATCGTCTTTAATTTCGAAATCAGCATTATCTCGTATTATATCCTGTAAATGGCAGCGTGAATCAGATAATTTATCTTGATGAGATTTTGATTTCAAATGTTTCTCTATATTGTACCTTTTCTTTTTTATATTCATTTCGCAAATAGTACAGCAAGCACCTTCGTTAGTGAATATAAAATCAGTATACTGCGTCAAATCCATTTTCTCAAGTCTGATAGGGAGTTGGGTAAAGATTTATCAATGCTAAATTGTAGTTGTAAGTGTTTTTAAGAACTATTATCGTTGAAGATTTTACCACATATTATTTTGCATGACAATTAAATTGACATTTGTTGCCTATTTGGCATTTAGAATTTTTTTTACAAATGGATAATGAAATGAGTATTGAGGTTCTATGACGTATTAAGAATATAAACCTCTTTAAATATATGTACAGTTTACCAAAGTACGATTAAGAATAAAAATAAATTAAATGTTATTTATTACTAATAAATAAAACAATGATACCTATGTATTTCTTTTTTTGCGACCCTTACCAAGTGCCACGAAATTTGAACGTTGATACCGATGTTTAATGATGATGTTTCCTTATCATTTTGCTATCTATACGCATCAAGTAAGTATGAAGAAATCGAAATGCGCGTTTTCTTATTCATATTCATTTATTCCATTGTTATCATGTTCATCAGTACATACATAGTTGTGGCATTACATTTACTTAGTCAGTACATGATACCCTGTTAGGGCGTACAGTCAACTACAAAGAGATGTATCCACTTTTGGATCTTGTTACAATGCAATAAGGTGAAAAAGTGGATACATCTCTTTGTAGCCGATTGTACAATATTGGACTTAATAGCTATATAACAAAAGTAGGGATAAAAACGCTAGGCAAGAAGAAGCGGAAGAAAAGAAGGAAGTGGTGGAATGAGGAATGCGATCTAGCTATGGCGGAAAGACGGAAATTTAAGATTCTCGCTGAACAAGACCCCAAATGGAACGACGGCTATCGGGAGGCACGCTATAGGCTTAGGAACTTGATTAGAAATCTGAAGAGGCAACATCTGGAAAATCAGCTTAGAGGTATTGAAACACTGATAAGAGCTAATAAGAGCAGAAAATTTTATCAGGAATTGGGCATGATTAAAAAAGGATACCAACCTGGCGCGCAGTTTCTCGAAGACGATAATGGAGACCTTTTGGTGGAGACTGAAGCACTAAAGCGTGAGTGGCGGCAATACTTCATGACCTTACTTAACTGTCAACCAGTAAACAGTCGGATTGAAGTGCAGGCGACGGAGGAGAGTGTAGACACGGAAGCAGATCTTACATTTGAGGAAGTGAGGAAGGCGGTCATGAGGCTAAAGAACAATAAGTCCCCAGGAGTTGACGGAATATGTGCAGAGGTGTGGAAGTATGGCGGGGGAGAAGTGCAATCCAGATTATATGAGATAATCGTTAAGATCTGGAAAGAAGAACGGCAACCAGAGGAGTGGAACACTGGGGTGATATGCCCCATACACAAAAAAGGCTCCAGAAAAAAGTGTAACAATTACAGGGGCATTGCACTTCTCCCGACGGCATACAAAGTCCTCTCTTATGTCTTATTGGGTCGACTTCAGCCTTATGCCGAAGACATACTCGGCGACTACCAGTGCGGCTTCCGCCAGAACCGCAGTACTGTGGATCAGATATTCCTGTTGAAACAGCTGATGGAGAAGAAATGGGAGTTTGCACAAAACATCCACTTCCTCTTTGTTGATTTTGCCAAGGCATACGACAGTGTAGACAGGGAGACACTGTATAACATTTTAAAACATTTTAAAGTGCCTGACAAACTGGTAAGGATGATAAGTGTCGCTACTAAAGTAAGTAGGATGAGGGTTAGAGCTTGTGGAGAACTGACAGCCGAATTTGATGTGGTCACTGGACTGAAACAAGGAGACGCCCTTTCGCCAATGCTGTTCAACTTGGCACTCGAATACGTCGTGCGGAAATTGCTTATACACGATGGGGGTGTAGAGTTGAATGGCATACATAAAGTCATTGGGTATGCTGATGACTTGGGATTATTGGCTCAGAACAAAAAGGACCTAGAGGCCATGGCGGTAATCGTTGAGCAAGAAGCAGAAAAGATCGGACTCAGAATTAACCACCAGAAAACTGAATATCTCCTAATGAAAAGGTATAAGAACATCAGAGTTAAAAGAGAAGACCTAGTAGTCGGAGCAACCACCTACAAAGGTGTGGATCGTTTTAAGTACCTCGGCTGCACAGTAACTGATACCAACCACAGGGAAGAGGAGATAGATGTTCGAGTCCAAAACGCCCTAAGATGCTCGGCAGCGCTTCATCGAGTTCTGGTCTCCAAGCTTATCAGTAAACCGACTAAGATTCGAGTATACAAGACAGTAATCAGACCAATCTTAATGTATGGGTGTGAAGCTTGGACATTGACACAGAAAGAAGAGAGCAAGCTCTTAGTGGCAGAGAGGAAAATCTGGCGGAAAATTCTGGGACCTATCAGGGGCGAAGATGGAAGCTGGAGGCGTAGGAAGAATAAGGAACTAGAGGAGCTAGTCGCTATGCCCAATATAATTGGCGAAATCAAAGCCACACGACTCCGCTGGCTTGGACACCTGGAGAGGATGGGAGAGGATCGAGCTGTGAGAAGGGCGTATGTGGGGCACCCGGGTGGAAAGCGTCCGTCTGGACGCCCCAGATACCGCTGGAGCGACGAAGCCCTGAAAGATATATCCGCCCTTGGAGTACCGGACTGGCGTGAAGTGGCGCAGAATAGGGCAGAGTGGCGGTCTCTTGTGTCAGAGGCCAAGATCCGTTTTGGGTCACTGAGCCAGTGAAGTAAAGTAAGCTATAATTATAATATATTTCAGAGCTAAAAGGAGATCGTCAATTCTGGGCTACCTGATATAAACCGTATACAATGTTTATATGTTTGTACTGCAATGTAAAATAAATACTCATTTTATTACTAAAGTAGACAAAATATTGCAAAAAAATTAAACGGGAATTAGAAATACTAAATAAATAAACATTATGTCGATTTTCCCGCGATTAAAATACAGCAAGACAAGTCGTTAACGGCCTTATGGCATTGACATAAAGTTTAACTTCACCCTGGCTTGAAACGGGATTGTTTTTTGGTTTGACACTGTCAAAGTATACCGTTACATAATCTGCGTTTTGATACTGTTCGGTAAGTTAGAACATTGTAATATTAAAATAGTATCTAAGCCTACGAATACGAAAGTTTAAATTAGAAATCGACTGTATTAAAACGCCTAAAGATTGAAAATGCGTATTTTGCATTTTTGATCGGAGTTTGAATATTAAAAGTGGGTTTCATAATGGCATAATATCATGCTCCTTCGATAACGAAACTCATCTTTTTTTCAATTTTGCAATGTCAGATACTAGTGCTATCGCACTTAACGGTGGTAAACCTTATCCCTTCGCAATAGGTGTTAGGAATGTTCAGTTAATAGTATCAACGATGGTTTGACAGCCGTCTTTGTTTACCGAAATACAGGAACTATAAATGCGATCAAAATATGACTTTTTATTATTTCATCATATCATGATTCCCGTTTTGTTTTCAAGTTCGCTTTTGTACATTATCTTTAAAAATCGGTACTTTTTTTACATTTATGTATAAGTCATAGGCAAGCACGCTTTCAAATATTGTCCTTGTCAGATTCAAGTTTTAAATGCATGATTTTTCAATTTTCCCATTAGATTTCGCAATATTTTTACCACCATCCTCATCTAGAAATTATGACATTTCTTCAAAGGTAAGAACCATTCCTAAACGGTCCTAAATAATCTGGGCCAGATCACTTAACAAAAATTGACGATCTCCTAAGACAATAGGTATCGCCAGATAGAAACATGCAAAATAGGAACGTACTTTATATAATTAATAAGATGTCAGCATTTTATATTCAAAGCACTACAACATATTTCAATGTATAAATATTAGTCATTATCAAATATATTCAATCTTTTAGGTGGATAAATTATCTTTAAAAAATTCTTCGACTGTATAGTAACTTTTTTCAATGAGCATTTTCTTTAGTTTATACTATTGATAATGCTTGCTTCTTGAAAGCTTAGGTAATATTTATTCTGCGCCTTTTTACCTACGGTCGCGTTAGCGTTTGACATTTCACCGCTCGCCGTCGGCAGGGCGTCCCTCCTCACATCCTGGAACCTAAGCAAAATGGTCGCGCACTGTGCCGCTTAGGAGGAATCTCCTTCCACGCTCCGACTGTTGAATGAACCGCTGGAGTTTCCTCTAGGGACTATAATATGAAGTACGAACGGCAACGCGCATGTAAATATATAATAAATAAATATTATGGGACAATCTTACACAAATCGACCTAGTCCCACAGTAAGCTCAATAAGGCTTGTGTTGTGGGTACTAGACGACGATGTATATGATAGATAGATATAGATAAATACTTAAATACATAGAAAACACCCATAACTCAGCAATAAATATTTGTGATAAACACACAAGTAAATGCCCTGACCAGGATTCGAACCCGGGACCTCCTGCTTCATAGGCAGGGTCAGTACCGACTAGGCTAGGAGGCCGTTAAACCCCCTAATACCCCTGGAATTGCAAGCTGCAGTGACAGGTTTCCATAGTCTACATCGTTTACCTGTTGGTCCCATAGTGCATAGTAATAGTACCTAGAACAGGGGGGTTTCACTATATCTATCTCCATTGTACCCGTTTTTGCCGTTGCGCTTACCGCATGTGAGGGCTAATGAGGGAAGGGTTGTCACATCGCTTATCGCCTTATGGGTGCGTTCGAAAATAGTATCCATTCAGCCAGAATTTATGATATGCGTATGACATATTTCAAACACGGCACGAATATAATGAAGCATGTTGAAAACCCATTTTTTTTTAAAGCGCATGACAGCTAAAGTTTTTGTTTCTGTAGCTAAATGTCAAATTGAGGAAGGAGAATCTTCTGTAATTGTACAATTACTTATTCTGTGCTAGAATTAACCTCACTCGCTCCCCAAGCTAAGCTTTGAAAAAACTACCTGTACAATCTGAAGGTTTTTAACCCTCATTAAAGATAAAAGAAAGATATTTATTCGTCAATTTATTGGCACATTACAATGCACTTATGAACGTCAGAAAGAGAAAAAAGCTACCACCGGTTCTAACCCTACACCTCTGACCCGAGAACTTCGAGAAGTATTATGACCGGCAAGAAACTCGGCGGGACTTATTTTTCCAAAACAGTAATACATTAGATCTTAAAAATACACAATAATATGTAGTTCTATAAGAAGACATGTCAAAACAGCTTGAGATAGACAATGTACCTATTGTTTAATTAAAAGGAAAAATTAAATAAATAATAAAATCCAAGTCTGCTTCACAAAACGTTTGATATGCTTTCCTATCTGAACTGTGTCCTCTAAATGTTAGATGATTTTATAGTAGTTTCTGGTTTGGGCCATTCTCAGTCATTGTCCCTAAAATGCACTTTATATCAGCAAGGTCATCGACCTTCATCTCACATAATTGTCTCCGAAATGGCCGCCAGATCCGATTGCAGTTTTATGGCCGGGGCACTGCCATTCTGTCATTAGACGAGAGGGTCCGGCTTGAAATATGTACTTAATTAGATTTGAGCTAAACTTTTTACGGTGGCAAACAAGCATATAGACCTTTAGGGGTGTTACATGCACCGTTGCATGCAACATGCAGGGATTGAAACCGGTATTCGCAAAAAACTCAATATATTTCATTAGTTTATGGTATTTAATATGTGGAACTCAGTATTGTACTTAGGAAATGACTTCGTATTATAAGATTGTTCGATTAAAAATGAAATAGAAAATGAAAGACCGAAAAAACCGACACCGGTATTTTAGTATGGAGCAAATACCGGTTTTCAAGCCCTGCATGCACGTTGTCGATCCATCAACTGTCTTAAGGAACTTCCGATTTTCTCGTCTCGTATTTTTATTTTAATCTCTATTGCTAAGACATTTTCCCTAAAAAGAGACGGGAAACGATGGGGAAACTATGGTAAGAGGTAAATATCGAAGTTAACGGTTTTCATAACGCTGGGCCAACCCTAATGTAATATGGTAATATCATATGTGACACTTTTTAGGGTTCCGTTGCCAAAATGGCAAAAACGGAACCCTTATAGTTTTGTCATGTCCGTCTGTACGTCCGTTCGTATTGCACAGCCATTTTACCCGGAAACTATAAGACGTGTCTTAATAAAATTTAGATTTATGTGTATTTTTTTAAAGTATTGCTATTTTTACTGAGCAATCTGATTTTCTATAAAATTAAACACAATAACTTAAATAATAAAAATATTGAGGTGTATTTTGTATGCCGCTATTTAGTTATGTAGTTAAATTGCAGAAATAAATATTTATAGGGGTGGCGCTCCATACATGTACCTAAATAAAAAATAAGAGTCGAGCGTAAGCGCCTGCCGACTACCCTGAAGACTATCACATAATTATCATATAGGTAACCATTTAATGGGTTTGAAAATCAGTCCAAAGGATTAAGCAAAATCAAACGAAGGGGTTTTCCGGTCCCTGGTCAAGGTAATAAAAAGAAACATGTGACCTAGGCAACAGCTTGGTAGAAGTTTAAGGCTACACACTTAAGCAGAATTCAGTGGGAAATTCAGCTATTAAGTATGTCATATTTTATAGGCAGAAATATCCAACTTCAGCCTTTTGTGCGCCATATAGGGTCCTGATAAAAGTCCTGACATCCCCGTAAAAGTCCTGACATTTTTCGTAACAGAGATTTGTAACTAATACACTTAGGTACATTATCATTTCATTCACTAAAACTGTGTAAACTTTGTAATAAACATATCATAAAAACTATATCCCCACTTTTTTTTATTGAGGTTTAAAAATCCGGACACTTGCCATGTCCGGCCGCCATCCAGACAATCGCCCAAAAATCCGGACATGTCCGGACATATCCTGAGTTCCTGACGTATGGCAACCCTAGTTCCATACAAAAAAGGCTGAGTTTCAAGTGTTTTGCGCCAAAAACTTTTTGCAAGTTTAGATTAAGTTTGGTTCTAAAATTAGTTTTCTTAACTATTTCGCAAACAACTTAGCGTTCCAACCCCTAAACTATCACACAATTTCAAAACAGCCCACAACGATACAAGTATTCTTTATCAAGATGGATTAAGACTGAAAATCCTTTGGGAATCATTTCAAAAACTACATCTATATTTGCACAAAAGCATAATTCATTCGTTGCCCAAATCACTGCTCTTTAAAAAGACTCTATTAAAGCTGATTTTTGTTTGAATTCTTGTTGCAAGACGGCATAAATAAATTGGGAAAACAGTTTCGCTTCGGTCTAGGGCCAATGATGCAAAGATTTTTATGATCTTACGATGAATCCGCGAATTTGACTCCTCCATTGTTACGATATTTCTTTTATCCGATAATTCCTCTGGAAAATGTACTCTGAAACAGTTTCCGCTTAAGTCTCTTTACTTCATATTTATACGAGTTTCTGGTTAAAAATGGCGTAAGCGCCAAGGATTTAAGGTTAAGTTTTGTATGGATGCTATATCCGGAAATGTTAATGTACAGTTATTAGTCATTTTGGAGGGTGGTCAACAATTTGTATGATTAATATCTGTGGTTCTGTTAAGTAACTGGAGAAAACTGTAGATGTAGAGAATTATAGGACATCCGTTTGGTCGGGAAAACCGCTGTTGGTCTGGCTTGTTAGGCTGCGTTTTTACCAGAGATGAGCGAAGATGCGTTGCGAGGAATGTGTTTTTAAGCACCAATAGAATCACTTCATTTATTTATCCTTGCACAGCGCAGCTCTAGGATTGGTTCTTAACAAACACATCCCCCGCAACGCATCCTCGCTCATCTCTGGTGGAAACACAGCCTTAAGAACTGAAAAAATAATGGTCATTTCATTATAGTTCCAAGACCATTGTTTCGATACACGACTGGACGAAATCGGCTCGACAGAAGATAATTCCGATAGGTAAGTGGTTATAACAAGTACAAAGTTAAATATTAAAAAATAAAAACCGGCCAAGTGCGTGTCTAACTCGCACACGAAGGGTTCCGTACCATTATCTATAAAAACAGCAAAAAAAATATTTTTTTATTGAGAATAAAGCTCTGAAACCATAATATTTCTCATAGTAAACGGTAGAGGCACATCTCTAATAGTAAATATGCATCAAAAAAGTTTAAATTTAATAATTACAAAAAGTGTAATTAATTTAATAAAGCATTATCTGCCAGTCAACCTACTGCTGTTGCTGTATTGACAATTTCAAACATTTCTATAACAAAAATAACTAAGTACTTACCTACTTTAGAGTACCAGACTAGTAATATTTACTAGTAAACTATAGTAGTAGTATACTATAGTAGTAATATTTTTCATTTTTTTTTCATTTAGTAGTTATTCAAAAATATTTATAGACTTGGAGCTAATCTAATTTTTATTTATTCATAAGATGTAGGAATAATGTCCCTCTGTCAAAAATGGCAAGCTGGGCGGAATCGAGTTCCATGGATCCGGCCGTAGATTGCAATCAGTAATCACCCATGTTTCCACAACAACATTTATAGATAACCATCAATAAGGGGACGAACAGACAAACTTTTTTATGTTCACTCACTTCCCGCAAGGGGGCTTACAATCACATTATTAATAACAAAATGGCTTAATTCAAAAATAATAAACACGAAATTCAACCTTAACTATAAGCAAATAAGGTTGATAGTAAAACAGCGTGTTTTGAAACAAGTCGTTCTTATGTGAAATAATTGATACGGTTTACAATATATGCCATAAAATTAACATAAATGGTATTGATTCGGTTTTATGTCTTCATGGGAGGTTTGCGCATCATTGGTTTTGATTTTTTTTATCTCATGCAGTTCAATTCAATGAAAGATTTATGGTAGAATATAAAATTTTATTTAAATATCTATAAATTAATGCAGTAGGAAATCAGTTAAGTACACAGTGCGAAAAAGGGATCCTATGTATTTATTTTATCGTATGGCTACATGTCACTGGATATAGATAGGCATTTCTTCTCTGGGGCAGTAGTAGTGGCAAAGCAGATGATGAAGAAAATCCTGTGAGTGCTGCGAGGTCCAGATGGGACAGTGCAGCTGCCAAGTTTGTTACTCTTTTAGTACCACCCAGGGATCACGTGTGACTAAGGATTGTCTAAGGTGTTTCCTACGGACGCAGAGTAATTATAATATTAATCCCTATGTATTATATGTATAGACATGCATACTACCTACTCTTGTAAAATTTAACCCCCCTTCGGCAGTTAGGAAATAATGAAAATACGTTTGCTTTTTTATTTATTATTTTAACGCTATTAAACAACATATCATTTAAAAAAGTACATCATTTCAAACAAAAATTCATACAAGTCAAATAAAAGAATTTTCATCATTTCCAATAAATAAAATTAAAACAGAAAATATAATTTCAAACAAAAAACAACCGACATCACTTAGCCTCCACTTTTCCAAAAGCAAATGCTCGAGCTGCTGTAAAAATACTCAAATCAAATCAAATAGGCACTATAGGTGTGCCTATAATAGTTGAAGAGTTCCGCCGATTTCTCCAGGATCCCGTCATCAGATCCTGATTTTATGCCAATGGGACCAACTGAGAAGAGTGCTCTTTCAAACAAAAAAGTAATTTTCCAAATCGGACCAGCCGTCTTCGAACAAACAGAGATCATACATAAAGAAAAACAAGCAAAAACAAGGATCCCGACAAATTGAAAACCTCCTCCTTCGCAATCTTGAAGTCGGTTGAAAATAAATTTTTGAATATAAATTAATGTCCATGAAGTTTCAAGTTTAAGTAAAGTAAAATACAATACCATTAAATTGTCACATTTATTCCATGTTGCTAATTAAATTGGTTAAGATACATTTGTCTCATTTTCGTAAACTTTTAATGAAGTTACTATAAGTATACCTACCTCGGCAGTTCGAACAGATGGCCTAAGAGGCCCCTGATTTACGGTATCTATAATTAAGTTACTAAGTTTTATGTGAACTTTTTAGCATTAGGATAAATGGTTGCAGATATTTAATTACGTTTATGGATGAATGAGCTAAGTGCTCGAGTATAGTTAGACGCTTACGATACTTTTCGCCGTTAAACTGATTTCATATTTGAAATTGCATTTCATTATTTATTTAAGAGTTAGCTCTTGTCGGTGGAGTAACTGTCATTCATTTCAATTATCTGCAATTGTTTTAAGATCCTAATATTACTTTTTTTTTCTTAAACACATTTATTTATAATAAATAATGTAATACTTATTTTTCTAACTAAAACAAAATCACGAAAGCGGCCGCGCGGCGAGTGCCTGCTTTCTCTGCTTGCAAATACCTACCTGTTATTGCAAATGGAGTAAGCAGAAACTCCCACAGCCACATAAGTACCTACCTACATAAATGCATCCTAAATGATTAGTACAATGGTGGAGGGTAAAATTAGTTTTCTGCCAACAAATTGCCATGCACTTTGGCAGATATGTGAAATTGATTAATTGTGTCTGTATTTTTGTAAAAATAAAGAAACAAAAATTGTATTAAACGGAACCTAACCAATGATAATTCATAACATCTCGTATTTGGTAACATTCGTATATTTCTGACTTCCACGACACAGGACTAGCCTAGTGTGGGAGTCACTGATAATCTATAAATTTTATATAAAGAGTATTTATGGTCAATAAAATATTTTTACTTTTTTTTTTGATACCACAATGTTAGAAATAAAAGAAAAAAGCCGATATCACGGGTGAGACTTCGACTGACTGTTGCAAGTTAGAGTCTCGCCAGGACAATTATTTTTGCCTTTTTTTCTGTCATTTAATTTATAGCTGCAGTCAGGATGGATGTCTATAAAGATTTCAGTATGACTCTATGTGAAGAGACTTAAGGTAGAGTGAAAGTCATTTCCAACACCTCACCCGATAAGTTACGTACACGTTAAAAAAACTGTGCATGTTGGTGTACACATAAAAAAAAAAAAAAATTTCAGAATAAAAAAAAATCTTGGAAATGGAAAGCTACACAAAATCTTTGCAACCCTCTAAAAATGTAAGTATCGTCGGGGTAAGCTGTTGACGTAGCTAACTCAATTACTTACTCCGGCGCGTAAATCTCGCCGAGGGGCGATAATCCCATCAGGACAGACATCTATACACATTACTGCCCCCTGGGTCTACCACTTAACTTAGGCCACGCTGTACAAACAGCAACAATCTTAACTGTACATCGGTGGACCTTATTACAAAAGGCATAAGGTGCATCGATGGTGAGTTAACAATGTGGGCGATGGTACTATTGTTTAATGTTTAACAGACAATTTTTGGACCCGGGGTATGTCCTTAAACTACGTCCGGACTTGGGTATGTCCTTAAAGTACGCCAAAAATAGAGGTATGGGCACTGCGAATGGCATCTCGCTAAGTGTGGTAGGGCACGTTCAGCGAATGTCATCTATGTTCAGTGAATTCTGCCAATGTCAAGGTGTACTTTTGATTTTATTGAATTTTAATAAAATTGAAGCAACATTGTTCGGTTGAGGCCTTGAGGTGGCCGAGACCCCGAATAACCGTTTGTTCAACTAACGGGTGGTTACGCGCGTTTTGAGACTAATTTTTCATTAGTTGCACACTTGTTCGTTAGGTCACCGCACAATAAGCTATAAATTTTATACACTGAACCACGTAAATGAGCAAAAAACAAAAAACTACTCTAAAGACGGCGCATGCCATCTTGAGCTCAAACGAATATCTTATAACTAAATAGGCTCCAGCATATCATCTACGATGACACTGACTGTAAACACATAAGTACATATCTGCATACTTAAATGGGGTCGAAAATGTGTAAAGTTGTATTCCTTAGAGCCCTCGCCGTGCTCAATGAGCCGTGCCGCCCTCGAGCGAGGGGGAGGGGCAGAGATAGATCGTCCGTCTCACGCTAATGTCGCGCATGACATGCCATTTGAATTCGAAGTGATTTTAGGTGATTTTCGACTTGTGAGAGAAACGCGCCTGTTCCGGCAATTTTGGAAAAAAATGTCTACAGAGTTTCATATCCACTGACTTTTCTACAATTTACAGATTGAATTTATATTTGAATTCAATAAATATTTACAATGTTATGTTGTTTAAGTATAAAAAAAGAGAAGTTTGTTGAGAACCATAGATACCAGGAGAGGGAAGGAGCTTGGACACCTGCTACCACACGATGAGTATATAAGAAACATCATATTAGAAGGTAGAGTTGAAGCAGAAAGGAAGGCAGGAAAGCCAAGGAGAACATACATGGATCAAGTAAAGGAAAAATAAACGTGGTGTCGTATCAGGCTGTAAAAGAGAAGGCAAATGACAGACAGGCATAGAAATTGCTCCACCGACAAGAGCCTAAATAAATCAAAGCTCTTAAATACATGATGATGTTATTGTCAACGAGTTGTCGAGTTTTCCTAAATTTTAATAATCCTTCTTATTCTTCAACCCTTTTTCACCCACTGTTGAGTATAGGTCTCCTCATAAGCATTTTCCACGGTTTTGGCCTTGTTGCATCCAGTTCTTTCCAACCACTCTTGCAATGTCGTCGGCCCACCTTGCGAACTGCCCTCCGGAATTACGAGTTCCTAGCCAAGGTCTCCACTCGGATATTAGTCGGCTCCATCTGTTATCTGTTGTACGGCTCACATGCCCAGCCCACCTCCACTTTCTCTTGGCTATAACCTAGGCTATATCAGAAAGTTTGGTGCGCTTACGGATCTCCGTGTTTCTGACTCTGTCCTGCAGTTTGATTCCCAGCATTATACGCTCCATCCGCATCCGCATCTTACTTACTTCTAAAAAAATTTTAATTATAGACTTAGCTTTTTGAGAGTAAACGCTTTCTACAATATTTAAATACTTCCCTCGATTTCGCCAAGATGACCTCATGATAATGAGATGTTGAGATGGCTAACTGTGAACTTGTGAAGTATATATATATGGAGTACAGTACACCTACAGTTTAAACGAAAAATAATTATAAAAACCTGAGAACCGCGGTTCTCAGTGTAGTCGCCACTATACTCGTACTTACTCTTACAAACAAAAAAATAATTTTCTAAATCGTTCCAGGCCTCTTCAAGTGATCGTTGAACATACATAAAAAAATGCATCTCCTCCTTCGTAATCGGTTGAAAAATCCAAATCGATGTTGTTTCCCTAAATTCCGAAATATAATTCTATAAGTAATATACACCATAGACTATGTTTTTACTGCACCCTCCCTCCCCCCCGCGCCAATCCATACAAATATGAACAATAAAACTGCGACGGAGCAAATTGAGACAAACCGGGAGACTGGGGTGACAAGGATAGAAACATTCTGTAGGACAGTTTCTTTTATTTTAATTATCTGGCCTCCGCCCGCGACTTCATCCACGTAGAAATTTTTAATTAAAAATATTGACGTTGATTTCCTTTTCAACCGACTTTAAGATTTCGAAGGATGAGGTTATCAATTCGTCGGGATCTTTGTTTTTGCTTTTTGTTTTAATGTATGTTCACCGATTATTCAAAGACGGCTGGACCGATTTGAAAAAATCTTTTTTTGTTTGAAAGAGTATACTTCACAGTTGCTCCCACTGTAACCAGGTCAGGATCTGATGATGGGATCCTGGAGAAATCGAGGGAACTATTCAACTATTATAGGCACACCTATAGTGATTTGAGTATTTTTTACAGCAGTTCGAGCATTTGCTTTTGGAATAGTGGAGGCTAAGTGAAGTCGGTTCTTTTTTGTTTAAAATTATTTATAACTAGCTTTCCGCCCGCGACTTCGTCCGCATATAATACGGTTCCTCATAGAGTTTCATAATTTTTATATCCAATTTTATCTTCTTAACTAACTTTTGTTAATCTTAATCTATTTATACTTATACATAGCTATACAAACTTTCAACCCCTTTTTTACCCTGTTAGAGGTTGAATTTTAAAAAACGCTGAAATTACTTTTATTGTTTTTTAATTATTAGTAAACGTACGAAGTTTCAAATCTCTAACTCAAAATTTTAAACCCTATCCATACAAACTTTCAACCCTCTTTTTACCCCCTTAGGGGATGAATTTTGAAAAACCCCTTCTTAGTGGATACTAACGGTATAAAAACTACCTATTGTGAAATATTCAGCTCTGTAGGTTCAACGGTTTGGGTTGGGGGTTGATTTAAGTGAGTCAGTCAGTCAGTCAGTCAGTCAGGACTTTTACGTTTATATATATAGAAGATATTGTTATATGATTCCCAGACTTGGGTCTGGGATCCGTTTAAGATTCTGAAGAATTACAATATGTTAATTCATTTCTAAACTATTGTAGAAATGTGTGCTTAATCCGCTATCAATAAAGGCCTATAGGTTTTGTCCAAAAACTGTATTCATATTTTATACTTCGATATGCTTACACTGATTTAAACTTTCACGGGTTTTTACAGATATCTATTTGTAATAACGAGACTTAACTTAACTTAACTTAGGGCGGCCACATGGGGGAGTCGGGCTGCTATGGAGAAAGTCTGCGTTTTCGGAAGTCACCGTAGTCGAGTGTAAAAATGTGCGGTTAGTGGCAATAAAGGTGAAAGTGCTCATTCCTAGTGTTTAGTGTATATATGCCGGTAAATGAGCCTGAAAATGTGCCGTTGTTCACTGAATGCTTAGGCGAGATTAGTGCTATCAGCGAGGACAGCACGGACGTTGAGGCGATATATGTTTTAGGGGACTTTAATGCGCACCCTAAGGAACTTTTTTACCATGAATTGCTGCAGTTCTGCGAAACGCAGATGTGGAGTTGCGTGGATTTGGTAATGCTGGGCTCTGACTCGGGGGCATTTACATTTACGAGTGAAGCGCACGGATGTAACAGGTGGTTGGACCACTGTGTTGTCACGGAGGCAGCGAGACAAACGGTTTGCAACGTGAGTGTGAAATATGACGCATATTGGTCGGACCACTTGCCGCTCATAATTGATTGTAAATTAAATAAGTTACAGATTAAATGTAGTACTGGCAGGGTACGTAACGATGGGGTAATGTGGGGTGACAGGCAACCTTCGCAAATAGAAGTGTACCAAGCACTGTGCAACGAGAGCCTGAGAATGCTAGACTTTCCGACCGAGCTAACGTCGTGTGCTGATAAATTATGTATGGAACGAAATCACTCGGTAATTTTAGATAAAATGTGTGACGACATAATTGACACCTTGACGGATGCGGAGCGAAAGTCTAGCAGGAAAGGGCACGCCAAGCGGAATGTCGTAGCGGGGTGGAACAAGTACGTCGCGGGCGCCCATAGACTCGCAAGAGAAAAGTTTATGGTGTGGATGTCGTTAAATAAACCTAAACAGGGACGAGTTTATGATGATATGTGTGATTCCAGGAGGGTCTTCAAGTCAAAATTAAAATGGTGTCAAGATAAGCAGGACCGAATTAAAGCCGACATCCTTGCCACTAAACGATCAACAAATGACTTCAAGGCCTTCTGGAAAAGCACTAATAAGCTTAATGTGAGACCTAGTGTCCCTGGGAGTGTAGGGGGAGTGAGCGACAAGAAGGGCATCGCGAATAGCTTCAAGCGAGTGTTTTCTATAGACCCAATCCTCCATAAACCTGTAAAAGCGGTGCGATGTGCTGAGTCCGTTATGGGTGAAAGTACCCTTAGTTTCTCAGCTAAGCAAGTTCAAAATGTGATTAAAAACATGCAAAGGGGTAAATCGCCGGGGCATGACGGGCTCAGCATAGAGCATCTCAAGCATGCGGGCATACACCTGCCACGGGTGCTGGCGATGTTCTACACGATGTGCTTAAGACACGCTTATCTCCCGAGGAAGTTCACTAGGACAGTTGTAGTGCCGCTGGTAAAGAACAGAACGGGGGATTTGTCGGACATAGGAAATTACAGGCCCATCTCTCTGGCCAAAGCTGGTTCTTGCCAAAGTACTTGATAGCCTTATTAATGAGCAACTTTGTAGATACGTGAAGCTACATGATGCACAATTCGGCTTCCGTCAGGGATTGTCTACAGAGACTGCAATATTGTGTGTTAAGAAGGCTATCAGGTACTATAAAGACAGGAATACGCCCATATATGCGTGTTTTTTGGACCTGTCGAAAGCATTTGACCTGGTTGTGTACGACGTACTGTGGGACAAGTTAGCGAAAACGGGTATACCGAGTGAGTGCGTCGAACTGTTAAAGTACTGGTACGGCAGCCAGGTCAATTGCGTGAGATGGGCGGGCGAAGACTCAGACGAGTATAGTCTCAAATGTGGGGTTCGTCAGGGTGGACTAACATCTCCCATTCTGTTCAACCTCTACGTTAATGGGTTGATCGAGGAGCTCAGCAACACACATGTCGGATGTCATATAGATAGAACGTGTTTCAACAACATCAGCTATGCAGACGACATGGTGTTGCTGGGTCCGTCGAGCGACTCGTTACGAAGACTCATCACTATCTACGAGGGGTATGCTGAGGAGCATGGTCTTAGGTACATATAACACTAGCAAGAGTGAGTTCGTCCTCTTTAAAGCCAAGAAATACAACCCAACAACAATACCTGAGATCATGCTTTGCGGTGTGCCCCTGAAGAGAGTGGAGAGGTTCAAATACCTGGGGCATATCCTTACAGAAGATCTGAAGGATGACCTAGATCTAGAGAGGGAGAGAAGGTCGATGGCGGTGCGTGGTAATATGATTGCCCGCAGATTTGCAAGGTGTAACGAACAAGTCAAAATGACGCTTTTTAAAGCATACTGTCAGACGTTCTACACCTGCAGTCTGTGGGTAAATTTTACACAAAGGGCATACAACGCACTGAGAGTCCAGTATAACAATGTCTTGAGGATGCTGTTGCGACTGCCGAAACACTGTAGTGCGTCTAGCATGTTTGCGGAAGCGCGAAGTGATGACTTTTTCGCAATCAGACGCAAGCGTGTTGGATCACTACTTAGGCGAGTGCGTTGCAGTGGCAATAGCCTCCTCAGGACATTGTCAGAAAGCCTAGACTGCCCTACAATTAAATACTGGGTCGAAGTCGCCATTGGAAGGGCCAAATAGGAAGTTTTTTGTTTTTATTTGGTTTCTGTTTTTATTTTTATGTGTTTTCTCTAACATAGTTATTAAGTCTAGAGTATAAGTACTAACATAATATGGATCTTTGCTCTGAAATAAATATTTTTTTTTTTTTTTTTTATTATTCAACGAACGGGCCTCAACGAATACCTACCGCCGGTTCGAAAGCCGGACATTATGAGTGTTGTATGTCGACTGAGTGACATCCCTAGTGTGCAAAAAGTTCAAGTTGATAATCAACACCAAGTGCGGGTAGTTCGAAAAACTCGCGCGGCTAGAAGATGTTGATGTCAACTGGAGCCAGTCTTTCTTCGGGACCACGGGGACAATGTCGTCCTCGAAACGTCGAAGGTAATTTTTAGAATTATATACGCGGTTAAGTCCCGTTATTAGTGTTATTACAAATAGATTCCTGTTTCTCTTTCCCGGGAAAAATAAACTACTATGTTTCCCCTACCCTATCCGACCTTATCTATGTTTTCTTGTCATTTATTAGTCTCCATAAAAATAATATTCATGGTGCCTCTACTCGTCTCCGTTTCCGCGGAAGGCGATGACGTCACGCCGGAAGTTGCCCGCCGGATACTCCGCCATTTGCAGTTAGTCACTGACGTGCATTCTTTTACAATTTGTGAATTCTTTTGTACGTTAGGCACAAAACTGTTTTTTTTTCTAATGGACTTTAGCCTGTATTGCCTGTAGCCAATGTCAAGTATAAAATGGCGGGTAATTGAACGCTTGTAAGTCAATAAATTTTTGGGTACAATGTCTTCGATCGATATTTGTTTAATCAAATAAATTATAGGCAACGTTGTTCGGTAGATGCCTTGCCATTTGTAGAGCGATAGCTGATCCCTACAAACAGCACTAGGGGCCCGACCCCGGCGATTACAGGTTGTTCTGAACCAAACAATGGTTACTTACACGTGTTTTAAGACTAATTCTTGATTAACTGCACACTAGTTCGTTAGATCACCGCACAATAAGCTATCAATATTACACACTGAACCACGAAAATGAACAAAAAACAAAAAATATTCTCAAAGCGTTGCCGCCATGGCACAGTGGCCTGGCCTTAGGTCATAATTTAAAAAAATGCATGTGTCATTTTTAAATATCCAATGAACGTTTATTATTCACCTATAATTGTACTCAAATCGGGTATAAATAGATCTTGGATTATTAACTATTTTCATTCTCTTACGAACCTCGAAAGTGACCATATCACCCGTTTCTGCGCGCTCCCTTATCAGCGACTCATTAATCGGTCATTAGTAGTGAATTCCTGTGAAAGTTGGTATTTTAGTGATTATTAGTATTATGGATCTTCAAGAATCAGGTACGTTATTTTGTTTTACATATAGATTTTGTTCTGTACATGTAATATCTATATAATAAAAACGAAAAACCAGAACGGGATAAAAAACGATGGATGAAGCGAGATGGCGCCTTACCAAATTTTAAGAACTTCCTTGACACGTTTCTCGAATACAACGCACATATCATTCGAAAAAACTATGCAAATCTATTGTATAAATATGAGAATAGAACAAGAGCATAAAATCTACCGCTTACGCTGTGTATATATTATACAATTAGCTAAATAAATTTTGATTTATTTCTTCATTTCACGAGCATCGGTCATTTTCGGCAACTCTCGGTTCGTTTCACTAAACTTGAATAAGTTTAAGTAGCCCAAATTATTTGACGTAAATTCATTATATTTATCATGATGGTATACAGTTACATCAGTGTTTTTTAACTCGATATGAAATTAAAATTGCTGTCAACCTCTATGCCCATACAAGTGACTTAAATAATATGACTCTGTGGGATAGTTTTCAAAGGGGTTAAAATGTCATAATATATCATAATTAATTATTGTAAGTATTAACTTATCATATCGCTAATTTGAAATTTGTTGGCTTGCGCAAAGTGGCGGACGGTAGCGGAGTTCATCGCAAGAATTCCCTGCAGCGCACACTGACGAGGGAAAAGAAAATACTCCATGATACCGCTCGCGCCCGTCAGTGCGGGGCCGGCATACCAGCGCCTACCGCCGCGGTATCCGTCATACGCACTATACGCATGGTATACCTTATCAAAAGGGACCTCCTTCACCAGTGTGCGCGTGTTCTTCCACGTCGCCCGCTCAGTTGCGCAAAGTTTTCCCGTCCCGAGGTCGCGCTACCACGGCGCTCTCGAAAAACTCCGGTGCATGTCGGTGGATGCTTACGTACAATACAATACAAAACAAATACTCTTTATTGAACACCTCAAATAAAAACCAGTACAGAAAATGCATAAAGTCAGAATAGAGGTAAATCACAGGCGGTCTTATCGCTAAAAAGCGATTTCTACCAGACAACCTTTAGGTAGTAGAATTGCATTAAATAAACTAAGTCATCACTCGAGAACCTTTCCGCCCCAACCCCAACGGCCATCGGTTCTACGTGCAATGTGCCCCGCCCACTGCTACTTTAGTGATTCGGAGGGCTATATCGGTTACTTTGGTTCTGCTGCGGATGGCCTCATTTCTGATGCGATCACGCAGAGAGAATCCAAACAGAAAGCATAGCCCTCTCCATTGCCCTTTGGGTGACGTTTCAGTTCCATATGTCATCACTGGCAACACACACTGGTCAAAGACTTTCGTCTTGAGACACTGCGGAATATTGGACAATAACAAATGTATATTAAGATACAATACACTTAAACAAAATAAATGTATAAATATATATATGTACATATACAGTGCCGGCTGTGAAGAAAAAGTGTGAAAAAGGACGAGACAAATAGTAAAGTTTGAGGAGCTTTTTAAATTAAGCGTGTGATTACACCCGCTATACTACTTACTTTCGCGTTATGCTCTAGCATGCTCCTCAATATCTGCCGTGATGCTCCGAGGTTAGCCTCAGGGCATTCAAATGTATACTTTATTGTAATTGATATAGGAAAAATGCACATTGATCAATTTAATGTGCCCTGCGCCTCCCGTGCGCTGGTTTGCGGGGGCTTTTATTATTCAGAGTGACTATCGGATAAATACATCAAAATTGAAAGCAATCCATATTTTAATATTTACAGATGATCTGAACAAACAGTGGAATCTAGCCGAACCTACTCAGGGACCGGGTATAGGATGCTGATTGCTGATGGATCTGAGAAAATAGTTTGTGCCTTATAGTTTTCCAATATTATTATAATAGGGTTATTAATATGATTTTTTGTATAAATTTCGATTTTTTGCTCTGTAAGTCACTATAAAAGTTATATTTTGGTTATTTTTTTGTTGTACCTTTTCAATACTAGCCATAAGATGCGAAGAAAGCGAACATCTATACATCTATACATATAATAAAGCTGAAGAGGGTCGAAAGTCTGTACATGGAAGATAATCGAAAAAAAGTTGGCTGGGGATACTTAGAATCGATAATAGAACACGTTCCAACAATTTTTAGAATTTTTGTCTGTTTATCTGTTTGTCTGTTTATCTGTTTATCTGTTTATCTGTTTGTCTGTTTATTTGACCGCGCTTCACGTGAAAACGGCTGAACGGATTTTGATGAAATTTTGTATAGAGATAGTTTGAGTCCCGGGAAAGGATAGTATATAGTTTTAATCCCGAAAATCAACCCTGGTGGGGGTGAAAATGGGGTTAAAAGTTTGTATGGAGAATTTTTAACCGCTGGTATGGAGATAATTTGAGTCTCGAGAAACGTCATAGGATAGTTTTCAAACCCTTGTGGGGGTGAAAAGGGGGTTGGAAGTTGGTATGAGGAATTTTTTACCGCTGAACTGATTTTGATGAAAATTGGTATAGAGATAGTATGGGTCTCGAGAAAGGACAAAGGATAGTTTCATCTTCAAAAAAGTCCCCCCCCCCCATTTTACTTTAGAATCTTAGGTCCAAAAATCTATCTTATACATATAATAAAGCTGAAGAGGGTCGAAAATCTGTACATGGAATATATTCGAAAAAAAGTTGGCTGGGGATACTTAGAGTCGATAACAGAACACGTTCCAACAATTTTTAGAATTTTTGTCTGTTTATCTGTTTGTCTGTTTATTTGACCGCGCATCACGTGAAAACAGCTGAACGGATTTTAATGAAATTTTGTATAGAGATGTGAGAATGAGAGTATAGTGACAAAGTGAAAAAAGTAAAAAAAGTCGAGAACCTGAAAGTAAAAAATGTCGAAAATGTCAAAAATGTCAAAAATGACAAAATTTCAAAACATTCAAAAAATATCCAAAATTTCAAAAATTTCCAAAATTTCCAAAATTTCAAAAATTTCAAAAATTTCAAAAATTTTAATAATCTCAAAAATCTCAAAAATCACAAATATCTCAAAAATCTCAAAAAAATTAAAAATTTCAAAAATTTCACAAATTTCAAAAATTTCAAAAATTTCAAAAATATCAAAAATATCAAAAATTTCAATTAAAAAAAATACAAAAAAAAAATAAAAATACAAAAATTAGGAAAAAGTCAAAAATGAAATAAAATTAAATAACATAACTTCGTTCAAACCGAAACGCACTCAGGTATTTTTTTTTCTCTGACGTTCATTAGCGCATTGTAATTTGCTTACATTGAAGAATAAATATTTTGATCTACAACAATATCATAAATCCTCTATTCCGCGTTCAGAAACCGTATGTAATTACCACCATTAATGCAATCAGTAACGTAACCTCAGTGTATTATCTGTGACAGTGTGTTAAAAACGTATGAAAATTCATTACCTACGGTAACGTAATGAAAATTCGCCCTCCTCCCCGACCGCCGGCACAATAAGGTTGGTCATGGCGGTCATTCTAATGGTTTCCGAACACGTCACTTAGGATTTTTTTAATATGTGTGTAGATAAAGCAGTGTATGCTTCTATTAGGGTACACATAAAATGGGGGGTGAATGTTTTTTCGCTCCAACTCTATCGTGTTGGGTATTATTGAATAGGTCTTTCAAAAAGAATAGAGGTCTTTTAATACATTTTTTGGATGAAACTGATAGTTTCGTAAATATTAGATTTGAAAGTTCAATCAAAAAAGGGCGTCTCTTCCATCTAACTTTAGAACCGTGGGTCCAAACAGGGCGGCAACTACGAAACTCTACACTGAGCATCGCCCGACATGCTCTTGGCCGGTTTTTTTTGCATTGTTATCCCAGAAATCACCCCTTAAAGATTACTAATTCCAATTCAAGAAAATCCCCAGCCAGGTTATACGTAGCCTATAAAAATTAAACGCTTGAAAGGGGGGGGGGCAGCCACTACACTCACTACAGATTGAGTTAAATTTGCATGGGTCACCCCCCCCCCCCCCAAGTACACCTCAAATAGCAAAAAATGTTACTGACCCCCTCAAAAAATCATTTCTGCATTTGTGACCCCCCCCAAATTTCAACCGCACCTGTTCTTACCTTTCATGCTTAGACTGATTTGACGGGAGGATCGATTTGGAAAAGTGGTACTGTATCCGATATACACCTACTACTCTATGTCGTTTAAATCATGCCAAAAAAAGTATTGATTTTTGAGTGTAGTTTCATTTAGTGGTAATTGTATCCATTTGTCAACTTTACTTCAAGTTCCGCCTCCAGGGTAGCGGGAGAGAAATTAGGGGCAAATTAGCCACTTACATAGACCGAATTCCACGCGGGCGGAGCCGCGGGCTCAGCTAGTATAGTAATAATAACGGGTCTACGCTATGACTAACTTACATGCGAAACATTATAAGAATTTTTTTTTTTATGAAAGTTTTAGTTATGTTATTAAACTCACTGAAGAATAAAATTACCTTCATTTGAAAGCTTGATCTTTGTAGATTAATAGACATATAACTTTGTTTGCGTCATTATGCCACTTTCGTATTTAGAACCCTGCTACGCCTAAGTGGGCCTACGCGTAGCGGTACTACGAAAATATTACGTTACAATATTAACCATTTATTTTAATTTTTTTCAGATGATATGTACGTCGGACCATTTACAAGGGCATTTGAACTGTGGCTGTCTAAAAGTGGTTCAGATGTAGAAAGGCGTCGCCAAGTGATACAACATTTGATTGAAATGGTCCCATGCAGATAACGTGAATACTAGCAACTTAGAAAAAGTCATAAAGTACATTTGCGAACGAATTGTGTTTTTTTCGAAATCGTGTTCGAGAACCAAATCTAAAGTTCTAATGAAACATTTCCAATGGTTCAACGAGTTGCAAAGTGTTAATCTCCTTAAAACATGTACATACGTTAATCAAAAATACCATGAACGTGGAATCCGATCAACAATCCGCTATCCGCTGAAATCACCGGTATACAACAGAACCTAATAGAAAGGTGTGAAACTATTTTGGAGTGCATATGATCTGGATATAAAATAAATGTAAATAAATAAATTTGACGAGTATGCTACAGAAACGGCGAAAGAACTGATGAAGGTATACGATTGGTATCCTTTACCATCTTCTGTACATAAAGTGCTCGTACATGGTGCTATAGTTATAGAAAACGCTTTAGTTCCTATAGATGAATTGTCCGAAAAGGCTGCAAAGTCAACGAACAAAAATATAAAGATCTTTCGACGCAACCACACACGGAAAATGTCTCGGGATCTCACTAACAAAGATCTTATTCACAGGCTTCTGCTGAATTCAGGTCCATTTGTCACCTCCAGTAGAAAGTTGCCCCGAAAAAAAAAAATCTACTCTCTCTATTGAAGTTTTAAGTTTATTAGATGTTACTGAATAACATAGAATTTAATGTTTGAATTTATGTACTATTTAATTTGTTTTACATGAATTATTTTAAAATGTATATTTATTATTTATATTGTAAGGCCTGTTACATAAACACAATGTCTTTTCATATACCTATTTTGAATCATAGTTTTTATTAAAGAAGTATTTGTTACCAGAAAACAAGATAAGTAAGAATCAAATTAATTATAGCCGCCTTACTTAGGCGCGCCGGCCACTGTGCATGGGGATCTCAACCCATAGACCTCCACAGAAACGTTTATTTTGCAGCAATAATCTGTGATACAGTTAGCAGCAGTATCTAAGCGCGAGATGTATTTTAAAATGACTTGTAAAGAAAACAAGTAACTCATAATTATTTTTACATGTTTTAAAGTGGGTATTCCACTCATACATTAGTATGTTATTCAATCAAATACAAACATTGAAAACATTGAAAAAATAATCAACCCAGTTGGACTTGAACCAACATCGATACGCCTTACCGGGGCTCGATATCGCTTTACCAATTAAGCTATGGGTTCAGTTACCGAGCTGACGAAATTATCAATGCCTTAAATCATCTTTTTGCATTTATTTTTACATCGACTTTATAGCAGCCGTAAGCGACATCTAGGTGCCAACCACTAGAGTTAGATACCCTTCCCGCCGACCCTTTTACAAGTGTCACAACGGAAATAACAGATGGCGCCTGCTATCAACTCATAATTATTTTTACATGTTTTAAAGTGGGTATTCCACTCATACATTAGTATGTTATTCAATCAAATACAAACATTGAAAACATTGAAAAAATAATCAACCCAGTTGGACTTGAACCAACATCGATACGATCGAAAACAAGTAACTCACAAAATATATTTTTTTGGTACATACTTTTATTGCTGACTGTACGTACCTAGTAGATAGCATTGCCATGTAAATTATGGAAGAATACCAAATTCCAGCTCAATCAGACACCGGGAAGTGGTTGAAATTTAACTTACAATATATACTTGAAGCACATAAAATATAATAAATAATATAAAAAAGCCTTTTTTAATTCCTTGTGATAGGATACGTAAAAAAAATACATTTTTAATACGAAATTTTTTTTATATGACATGGCCCCACTCCCCACTTAGGGTAAAGCACAAGTCGCAAGACTAAGAAAAATTAGGAGACTTTTTTTTGTATGGAGCACGTCGTCCCAGCCGGCCAACCATCCATACAAATAATAAATAAAATCTTAATTTTTTTAACTATGAGAACTTTTAAAATAAAGAATCGATGGAATTTGCACGCGGCTGCAGGAGCGCGGATCCGCGCTAACGTACGCTCCGCATGACCGTGCGTAGATACGGTGCGATGCTCAGCATTAATTTTCAACCTGCGTTCATTTAATATTTTATTCGAATGTCGAGGTGAGAGCAGATCCTACCTAGTTGGAAAATGGATACCGACAAGTCATTTAAACCGAGTCACCGAGTGTAGCAGTAAAAATATCTTTAAATCCAAACTCAAAAAGTTGCTATTAAATACTAGAACTCAAGATTGAATAAATACTGATTATTGAATATATAACTTAAATAACTAAATAAATACCCATCTTGGGTCAGTTGTGCTTACTTACTAATTTAAAATAAGGATTAGGTACTTAGATCATAGGATAAGAAAACCTGGTACAAAAACTGGAAGCGAGTGCTACTATCGCCGATAAACTTTAATGTTTGGCGAAACTGATATTTTTGTAAATTGTACCATACTTTTATTAGAAACTAGCTTTTGCCCGCGGCTTCGCTCGCGTTAAATTAGGGGTAACACGGTTCCCTTTTCCTGATTTATAACACAGATTCCTGATTTATTCTATACAATAAAATATTTTTAATAATGATAAATTAATATAAAAATAAGGGCCTCCACCAAAGGGCCTTGAACTTATTTATTCTCCAGCAAATGCATTAATATGATAATAAATGCACAAATAAATGAATATATTTATATATTTTTTACACAGAAGAGAATTCGGAACAGAATAAACCGCACACAAATAGTCCGCATACGAATATTTAGCTTTCACCGGTGTGAAGTTAGCGGCCAAAGTTATCGGCGAGCGATAACCCTACCAAATTAAGATGTCAACTTTTTTGGATCGTGTTTGCTCATGAATAAAGGCTTAAATAGCTTAATTATAGGACAAAATAGAAAACATGCCTCGTAACAATAACAAATTATATACATTTTAACGACTACATACCAAAACAAGACTGTGAGGTCCCAACTTATTGTAGTACACAGACGAAAAACATATTCATTTCTAGACAGTAAGACAGTTTCAAACATCCATTTAGGAGAAATAAAAAGGTAAATCTTTCGTGAAAAGCTTTCAGAACGCACTTACCTCGTTTACTGTAACAGCCGTAACTGAAAAACTGTTACCGGGCGCACAACGTCCAACACCTCGAACTTTTTAACCATTGCTAGACATTAAGACAGTTATAAACATTCATACTCGTAAATAGAAGCTTTAGATCAAGGCGTTTCAAAGAAAGCTTCTTGAGCCAACTAAATTTAGTTACTGCAAGTAAAAAATATCGAGGGAAAAAGTATCAAAATTCAAAATATGTCACTGATTTTGAAACACATTTAGACAATAAGACGATTCAAAACATACACAAACAGAAGCTTTTGATCAAGAGCTTTCATTAAGAGTATAAGAATCTTAGAAACCACACTAAACATAGAAGCTGCAACTCAAAAATATTAAGCGGCGGAGTAGCTTTCAACACATTTCTCTGACTTTGAAACACTTCTAGACAATAAGACGGTCTTAAACGTATTTATGAAAAAGCTCTAGGTCAAGAGCTTTTATATAAAGTTTAGAGAACGAACTAAGCAAACGAACTACAGTAGCTGTGACTGAAAAATAGTTAGCGGCGGAGCAATCTTCAACATATTTCGCTGACTTTGAAACAATTCTAGACAATAAGACGGTCTGAAAAGTATTTAAGAATAAGGTCTAAGTTAAGAGCTTTCATATCAAGGTTACAGAACGAACTAACTAAACGAATTACAGTATCTGTGACTGAAAAATTGTTAGCGGCGGAGCAATCTTCAACACATTTCACAGATTTTGACCACTTCTAGACAATAAGACGGTCTGAAACTTATTTGAACAGATGCTCTAGATCAAGAGCTTTTATGCGTAGCTTACAGATTGTACTTACCAAACTTACTACAGTAGCTGTGACTGAAAAATTGATAGCAAAGGAGCATTTTTCAACACATTTCTCTGACATTGAAACACTTCTAGACAATAAGACGGTCTGAAACGTATTTTTGAAAAAGCTCTAGGTCAAGCGCTTTTATATAAAGTTTACACAACGAACTAACCAAACGAACTGCAGTAGCTGTGACTGAAAAATAGTTAGCGGCGGAGCAATCTTCAACACATTTCGCTGACTTTAAAACAATTCTGGACAATAAGACGGTCCGAAACGTATTTATGAAAAAGCTCTAGGTCAAGAGCTTTTATATAAAGTATACAGAACCAACTAAGCAAACGAACTACAGTAGCTGTGACTGAAAAATAGTTAGCGGCGGAGCAATCTTCAAAACATTTCGCTGAATTTGAAACAATTCTAGACAATAAGACGGTCTGAAAAGTATTTAAGAATAAGGTCTAGGTTAAGAGCTTTCATGTCAAGCTTACAGAACGAACTAACTAAACGAATTACAGGATCTGTGAATGAAAAATTGTTAGCGGCGAAGCAATCTTCAACACATTTCACTGATTTTGACCACTTCTAGACAATAAGACGGTCTGAAACTTATTTGAACAGATGCTCTAGATCAAGAGCTTTTATGCGTAGCTTACAGATTGTACTTACCAAACTTACTACAGTAGCTGTGACTGAAAAATTGATAGCAAAGGAGCATTTTTCAACACATTTCTCTGACATTGAAACACTTCTAGACAATAAGACGATCTGAAACGTATTCGAGAATAAGCTCTAGGTCAAGAGCTTTTATATAAAGTTTACAGAACGAACTAAGCAAACGAAGTACAGTAGCTGTGACTGAAAAATAGTTAGCGGCGGACCAATCTTCAACACATTTCGCTGACTTTGAAACAATTCTAGACAATAAGACGGTCTGAAAAGTATTTAAGAAAAAGGTCTAGGTTAAGAACTTTCAGGTCAAGCTCACAGAACTAACTAACTAAACGAATTACAGTATCTGTGACTGAAAAATTGTTAGCGGCGGAGCAATCTTCAATACATTTCACAGATTTTGACCACTTCTAGAAAATAAGACGGTCTGAAACTTATTTGAACAGATGCTCTAGATCAAGATATTTTATGCATAGCTTTCAGATTGTACTTACCAAACTTACTACAGTAGCTGTGACTGAAAAAATGATAGCAAGGGAGCATGTTTCAACACAATTCTCTGACATTGAAACACTTCTAGACAATAAGACGGTCTGAAACGTATTTTTGAAAAAGCTCTAGGTCAAGCGCTTTTATATAAAGTTTACAGAACGAACTAAGGAAACGAACTGCAGTAGCTGTTACTGAAAAATTGATAGCAAAGGAGCATTTTTCAACACATTTCGCTGACATTGAAACACTTCTAGACAATAAGACGATCTGAAACGTATTCGAGAATAAGCTCTAGGTCAAGAGCTTTTATATTAAGTTTACAGAACGAACAAAGCAAACGAACTGCAGTAGCTATGACTGAAAAATAGTTAGCGGCGGACCAATCTTAAACACATTTCGCTGACTTTGAAACAATTCTAGACAATAAGACGGTCTGAAAAGTATTTAAGAATAAGGTCTTGATTAAGACCTTTCAGGTCAAGATTACAGAACGAACTAACTAAACGAATTACAGTATCTGTGACTGAAAAATTGTTAGCGGCGGAGCAATCTTCAACACATTTCAATGATTTTGACCACTTCTAGTCAATAAGACGGTCTGTAATTTATTTAAACAGATGCTCTAGATCAAGAGCTTTTATGCATAGCTTACAGATTGTACTTACTAAACATACTACAGTAGCTGTGACTGAAAAATAGTTAGCGGCGGAGCAATCTTCAACACATTTCGCTGACTTTGAAACAATTCTAGACAATAAGATGGTCTGAAACGTATTTATGAAAAAGCTCTAGGTCAAGAGCTTTTATATAAAGTTTACAGAACCAACTAAGCAAACGAACTACAGTAGCTGTGACTGAAAAATAGTTAGCGGTGGAGCAATCTTCAACAAATTTCGCTGACTTTGAAACAATTCTAGACAATAAGACGGTCTGAAAAGTATTTAAGAATTAGGTCTAGGTTAAGAACTTTCAGGTCAAGCTTACATAACTAACTAACTAAACGAATTACAGTATCTGTGAATGAAAAATTGTTAGCGGCGGAGCAATCTTCAACACTTTTCACAGATTTTGACCACTTCTAGACAATAAGACGGTCTGAAACTTATTTGAACAGATGCTCTAAATCAAGAGCTTTTATGCATAGCTTACAGATTGTACATACTAAACTTACTACAGTAGCTGTGACTGAAAAATTGTTAGCGGCGGAGCAATCTTCAACACATTTCGCTGACTTTGAAACAATTCTAGACAATAAGACGGTCTGAAACGTACTTATGAAAAAGCTCTTATATAAAGCTTTTATATAATGTTTACAGAACCAACTAAGCAAACGAACTACAGTAGCTGTGACTGAAAAATAGTTAGCGGCGGAGCAATCTTCAACACATTTCGCTGACTTTGAAACAATTCTAGACAATAAGACGGTCTGAAAAGAATTTAAGAATAAGGTCTAGGTTAAGAGCTTTCATGTCAAGCTTACAGAACGAACTAACTAAACGAATTACAGTATCTGTGAATGAAAAATTGTTAGCGGCGGAGCAATCTTCAACATATTTCACAGATTTTGACCACTTCTAGACAATAAGACGGTCTGAAACTTATTTGAACAGATGCTCTAAATAAAGAACTTTTATGCATAGCTTACAGATTGTACTTACCAAACTTACTATAGTAGCTGTGACTGAAAATCTGATAGCAAAGGAGCATTTTTCAACACATTTCTCTGACATTGAAACACTTCTAGACAATAAGACGGTCTGAAACGTATTCGAGAATAAGCTCTAGGTCAAGAGCTTTCATGTAAAGCTTACAGAACGAACTAAGCAAACGAACTACAGTAGCTGTGACTGAAAAATAGTTAGCGGCGGAGCAATCTTCAACATATTTCGCTGACTTTGAAACAATTCTAGACAATAAGACGGTCTGAAAAGTATTTTAGAATAAGGTCTAGGTTAAGAGCTTTCATGTCAAGCTTACGGAACGAAATAACTAAACGAATTACAGTATCTGTGACTGAAAAATTGTTAGCGGCGGAGCAATCTTCAACACATTTCGCTGACTTTGAAACAATTCTAGACAATAAGACGGTCTGAAACGTATTTATGAAAAAGCTGTAGGTCAAGAGCTTTTATATAAAGTTTACAGAACCAACTAAGCAAACGAACTACAGTAGCTGTGACTGAAAAATAGTTAGCGGTGGAGCAATCTTCAACAAATTTCGCTGACTTTGAAACAATTCTAGACAATAAGAAGGTCTGAAAAGTATTTCAGAATAAGGTCTAGGTTAAGAACTTTCAGGTCAAGCTTACATAACTAACTAACTAAACGAATTACAGTATCTGTGAATGAAAAATTGTTAGCGGCGGAGCAATCTTCAACACATTTCGCTGACTTTGAAACAATTCTAGACAATAAGACGGTCTGAAACGTATTTATGAAAAAGCTCTAGGTCAAGAGCTTTTATATAAAGTTTACAGAACCAACTAAGCAAACGAACTACAGTAGCTGTGACTGAAAAATAGTTAGCGGTGGAGCAATCTTCAACAAATTTCGCTGACTTTGAAACAATTCTAGATAATAAGACGGTCTGAAAAGTATTTAAGAATAAGGTCTAGGTTAAGAACTTTCAGGTCAAGCTTACAGAACGAACTAACTAAACGAATTACAGTATCTGTGAATGAAAAATTGTTAGCGGCGGAGCAATCTTCAACACATTTCACAGATTTTGACCACTTCTAGACAATAAGACGGTCTGAAACTTATTTGAACAGATGCTCTAGATCAAGAGCTTTTATGCATAGCTTACAGATTGTACTTACTAAACTTACTACAGTAGCTGTGACCTAAAAATATTTAGCGGCGGAGCAATCTTCAACACATTTCGCTGACTTTGAAACAATTCTAGACAATAAGACGGTCTGAAACGTACTTATGAAAAAGCTCTTATATAAAGCTTTTATATCATGTTTACAGAACCAACTAAGCAAACGAACTACAGTAGCTGTGACTGAAAAATAGTTAGCGGCGGAGCAATCTTCAACACATTTCGCTGACTTTGAAACAATTCTAGAAAATAAGACGGTCTGAAAAGTATTTAAGAATAAGGTCTAGGTTATGAGCTTTCATGTCAAGCTTACAGAACGAACTAACTAAACGAATTACAGTATCTGTGACTGAAAAATTGTTAGCGGTGGAGCAATCTTCAAAACATTTCACAGATTTTGACCACTTCTAGACAATAAGACGGTCTGAAACTTATTTGAACAGATGCTCTAGATCAAGACATTTTATGCATAGCTTTCAGATTGTACTTACCAAACTTACTACAGTAGCTGTGACTGAAAAATTGATAGCAAAGGAGCATGTTTCAACACAATTCTCTGACATTGAAACACTTCTAGACAATAAGACGGTCTGAAACGTATTTTTGAAAAAGCTCTAGGTCAAGCGCTTTTATATAAAGTTAACAGAACGAACTAAGGAAACGAACTGCAGTACCTGTGACTGAAAAATTGATAGCAAAGGAGCATTTTTCAACACATTTCTCTGACGTTGAAAGACTTATTGTCTAGAAGTGGTCAAAATCTGTGAAATGTGTTGAAGATTGCTCCGCCGCTAACAATTTTTCATTCACAGATTCTGTAATTCGTTTAGTTAGTTAGTTCTGTAAGCTTGACCTGAAAGTTCTTAACCTAGACCTTATTCTTAAATACTTTTCAGACCGTCTTATAGTCTAGAATTGTTTCAAAGTCAGCGAAATGAGTTGAAGATTGCTCCGCCGCTAACTATTTTTCAGTCACAGCTACTGTAGTTCGTTTGATTAGTTGGTCCTGTAAACTTTATATAAAAGCTCTTGACCTAGAGCTTTTTCATAAATACGTTTCAGACCGTCTTATTGTCTAGAATTGTTTCGAAGTCAGCGAAATGTGTTGAAGATTGGTCCGCCGCTAACTATTTTTCAGTCACAGCTACTGTAGTAAGTTTAGTAAGTACAATCTGTAAGCTATGCATAAAAGCTCTTGATCTAGAGCATCTGTTTAAATAAGTTACAGACCGTCTTATTGACTAGAAGTGGTCAAAATCAGTGAAATGTGTTGAAGATTGCTCCACCGCTAACAATTTTTCAGTCTCAGATACTGTAATTCGTTTAGTTAGTTCGTTCTGTAAGCTTGACCTGAAAGGTCTTAACCTAGACCTTATTCTTAAATACTTTTCAGACCGTCTTATTGTCTAGAATTGTTTCAAAGTCAGCGAAATGTGTTGAAGATTGGTCCGCCGCTAACGATTTTTCAGTCATAGCTACTGTAGTTCGTTTGCTTAGTTCGTTCTGTAAACTATATATAAAAGCTCTTGACCTAGACCTTATTCTCGAATACGTTTCAGATCGTCTTATTGTCTAGAAGTGTTTCAATGTCAGAGAAATGTGTTGAAAAATGCTCCTTTGCTATCAATTTTTCAGTCACAGCTACTGTAGTAAGTTTGGTAAGTACAATCTGTAAGCTATGCATAAAAGCTCTTGATCTAGAGCATCTGTTCAAATAAGTTTCAGACCGTCTTATTGTCTAGAAGTGGTCAAAATCTGTGAAATGTGTTGAAGATTGCTCCGCCGCTAACAATTTTTCATTCAGAGATACTGTAATTCGTTTAGTTAGTTCGTTCTGTAAGCTTGACATGAAAGCTCTTAACCTAGACCTTATTCTTAAATACTTTTCAGACCGTCTTATTGTCTAGAATTGTTTCAAAGTCAGCGAAATGTGTTGAAGATTGCTCCGCCGCTAACTATTTTTCAGTCACAGCTACTGTAGTAAGTTTGGTAAGTACAATCTGTAAGCTATGCATAAAAGCTCTTGATCTAGGGCATCTGTTCAAATAAGTTACAGACCGTCTTATTGTCTAGAAGTGGTCAAAATCTGTGAAATGTGTTGAAGATTGCTCCGCCGCTAACAATTTTTCAGTCACAGCTAATGTAGTTCGTTTGATTAGTTCGTTCTGTAAACTTTATATAAAAGCTCTTGACTTAGAGCTTATTCTCGAATACGTTTCAGATCGTCTTATTGTCTAGAAGTCTTTCAATGTCAGAGAAATGTGTTGAAAAATGCTCCTTTGCTATCAATTTTTCAGTCACAGCTACTGTAGTAAGTTTGGTAAGTACAATCTGAAAGCTATGCATAAAATGTCTTGATCTAGAGCATCTGTTCAAATAAGTTTCAGACCGTCTTATTGTCTAGAAGTGGTCAAAATCTGTGAAATGTGTTGAAGATTGCTCCACCGCTAACAATTTTTCAGTCTCAGATACTGTAATTCGTTTAGTTAGTTCGTTCTGTAAGCTTGACCTGAAAGTTCTTAACCTAGACCTTATTCTTAAATACTTTTCAGACCGTCTTATTGTCTAGAATTGTTTCAAAGTCAGCGAAATGTGTTGAAGATTGGTCCGCCGCTAACTATTTTTCAGTCATAGCTACTGTAGTTCGTTTGCTTAGTTCGTTCTGTAAACTTTATATAAAAGCTCTTGACCAAGAGCTTATTCTCGAATACGTTTCAGATCGTCTTATTGTCTAGAAGTGTTTCAATGTCAGAGAAATGTGTTGAAAAATGCTCCTTTGCTATCAATTTTTCAGGCACAGCTACTGTAGTAAGTTTGGTAAGTACAATCTGTAAGCTATGCATAAAAGCTCTTGATCTAGAGCATTTGTTCAAATAAGTTTCAGACCGTCTTATTGTCTAGAAGTGGTCAAAATCTGTGAAATGTGTTGAAGATTGCTCCGCCGCTAACAATTTTTCATTCACAGATACTGTAATTCGTTTAGTTAGTTCGTTCTGTAAGCTTGACATGAAAGCTCTTAACCTAGACCTTATTCTTAAATACTTTTCAGACCGTCTTATTGTCTAGAATTGTTTCAAAGTCAGCGAAATGTGTTGAAGATTGCTCCGCCGCTAACTATTTTTCAGTCACAGCTACTGTAGTAAGTTTAGTAAGTACAATCTGTAAGCTATGCATAAAATGTCTTGATCTAGAGCATCTGTTCAATTAAGTTTCAGACCGTCTTATTGTCTAGAAGTGGTCAAAATCTTTGAAATGTGTTGAAGATTGCTCCGCCGCTAACAATTTTTCATTCACAGATACTGTAATTCGTTTAGTTAGTTAGTTATGTAAGCCTGACCTGAAAGTTCTTAACCTAGACCTTATTCTTAAATACGTTTCAGACCGTCTTATTGTCTAGAATTGTTTCAAAGTCAGCGAAATGTGTTGAAGATTGCTCCGCCGCTAACTATTTTTCAGTCACAGCTACTGTAGTAAGTTTAGTAAGTACAATCTGTAAGCTATGCATAAAAGCTCTTGATCTAGAGCATCTGTTCAAATAAGTTTCAGACCGTCTTATTGTCTAGAAGTGGTCAAAATCTGTGAAATGTTTTGAAGATTGCTCCAACGCTAACAATTTTTCAGTCACAGATACTGTAATTCGTTTAGTTAGTTCTTTCTGTAAGCTTGACATGAAAGCTCTTAACCTAGACCTTATTCTTAAATACTTTTCAGACCGTCTTATTGTCTAGAATTGTTTCAAAGTCAGCGAAATTTGTTGAAGATTGCTCCGGCGCTAACTATTTTTCAGTCACAGCTACTGTAGTTCGTTTGCTTAGTTCGTTCTGTAAGCTTAACATGATAGCTCTTGACCTAGAGCTTATTCTCGAATACGTTTCAGACCGTCTTATTGTCTAGAAGTGTTTCAATGTCAGAGAAATGTGTTGAAACATGCTCCTTTGCTATCAATTTTTCAGTCACAGCTACTGTAGTAAGTTTGGTAAGTACAATCTGAAAGCTATGCATAAAATGTCTTGATCTAGAGCATCTGTTCAAATAAGTTTCAGACCGTCTTATTGTCTAGAAGTGGTCAAAATCTGTGAAATGTTTTGAAGATTGCTCCACCGCTAACAATTTTTCAGTCACAGATACTGTAATTCGTTTAGTTAGTTCGTTCTGTAAGCTTGACATGAAAGCTCATAACCTAGACCTTATTCTTAAATACTTTTCAGACCGTCTTATTTTCTAGAATTGTTTCAAAGTCAGCGAAATGTGTTGAAGATTGCTCCGCCGCTAACTATTTTTCAGTCACAGCTACTGTAGTTCGTTTGCTTAGTTGGTTCTGTAAACATTATATAAAAGCTTTATATAAGAGCTTTTTCATAAGTACGTTTCAGACCGTCTTATTGTCTAGAATTGTTTCAAAGTCAGCGAAATGTGTTGAAGATTGCTCCGCCGCTAACTATTTTTAGGTCACAGCTACTGTAGTAAGTTTAGTAAGTACAATCTGTAAGCTATGCATAAAAGCTCTTGATCTAGAGCATCTGTTCAAATAAGTTTCAGACCGTCTTATTGTCTAGAAGTGGTCAAAATCTGTGAAATGTGTTGAAGATTGCTCCGCCGCTAACAATTTTTCATTCACAGATACTGTAATTCGTTTAGTTAGTTCGTTCTGTAAGCTTGACCTGAAAGTTCTTAACCTAGACCTTATTCTTAAATACTTTTCAGACCGTCTTATTGTCTAGAATTGTTTCAAAGTCAGCGAAATGTGTTGAAGATTGGTCCGCCGCTAACTATTTTTCAGTCATAGCTACTGTAGTTCGTTTGCTTAGTTCGTTCTGTAAACTTTATATAAAAGCTCTTGACCTAGAGCTTATTCTCGAATACGTTTCAGATCGTCTTATTGTCTAGAAGTGTTTCAATGTCAGAGAAATGTGTTGAAAAATGCTCCTTTGCTATCAATTTTTCAGTCACAGCTACTGTAGTAAGTTTGGTAAGTACAATCTGTAAGCTATGCATAAAAGCTCTTGATCTAGAGCATCTGTTCAAATAAGTTTCAGACCGTCTTATTGTCTAGAAGTGGTCAAAATCTGTGAAATGTGTTGAAGATTGCTCCGCCGCTAACAATTTTTCATTCACAGATACTGTAATTCTTTTAGTTAGTTCGTTCTGTAAGCTTGACATGAAAGCTCTTAACCTAGACCTTATTCTTAAATACTTTTCAGACCGTCTTATTGTCTAGAATTGTTTCAAAGTCAGCGAAATGTGTTGAAGATTGCTCCGCCGCTAACTATTTTTCAGTCACAGCTACTGTAGTAAGTTTAGTAAGTACAATCTGTAAGCTATGCATAAAAGCTCTTGATCTAGAGCATCTGTTCAAATAAGTTTCAGACCGTCTTATTGTCTAGAAGTGGTCAAAATCTGTGAAATGTGTTGAAGATTGCTCCGCCGCTAACAATTTTTGATTCACAGATACTGTAATTCGTTTAGTTAGTTCGTTCTGTAAGCTTGACATGAAAGCTCTTAACTTAGACCTTATTCTTAAATACTTTTCAGACCGTCTTATTGTCTAGAATTGTTTCAAAGTCAGTGAAATGTGTTGAAGATTGCTCCGCCGCTAACTATTTTTCAGTCACAGCTACTGTAGTTCGTTTGCTTAGTTGGTTCTGTAAACATTATTTAAAAGCTTTATATAAGAGCTTTTTCATAAGTACGTTTCAGACCGTCTTATTGGCTAGAATTGTTTCAAAGTCAGCGAAATGTGTTGAAGATTGCTCCGCCGCTAACTATTTTTCAGTCACAGCTACTGTAGTAAGTTTAGTAAGTACAATCTGTAAGCTATGCATAAAAGCTCTTGATCTAGAGCATCTGTTCAAATAAGTTTCAGACCGTCTTATTGTCTAGAAGTGGTCAAAATCTGTGAAATGTGTTGAAGATTGCTCCGCCGCTAACAATTTTTCATTCACAGATACTGTAATTCGTTTAGTTAGTTAGTTATGTAAGCTTGACCTGAAAGTTCTTAACCTAGACCTTATTCTTAAATACTTTTCAGACCGTCTTATTGTCTAGAATTGTTTCAAAGTCAGCGAAATTTGTTGAAGATTGCTCCGCCGCTAACAATTTTTCAGTCACAGCTACTGTAGTTCGTTTGCTTAGTTGGTTCTGTAAACTTTATAGAAAAGCTCTTGACCTAGAGCTTTTTCAAAAATACGTTTCAGACCGTCTTATTGTTTAGAAGTGTTTCAATGTCAGAGAATTGTGTTGAAACATGCTCCTTTGCTATAATTTTTTCAGTCACAGCTACTGTAGTAAGTTTGGTAAGTACAATCTGAAAGCTATGCATAAAATGTCTTGATCTAGAGCATCTGTTCAAATAAGTTTCAGACCGTCTTATTGTCTAGAAGTGGTCAAAATCTGTGAAATGTATTGAAGATTGCTCCGCCGCTAACAATTTTTCAGTCACAGATACTGTAATTCGTTTAGTTAGTTAGTTCTGTAAGCTTGACCTGAAAGTTCTTAACCTGGACCTTTTTCTTAAATATTTTCAGACCGTCTTATTGTCTAGAATTGTTTCAAAGTCAGCGAAATGTGTTGAAGATTGGTCCGCCGCTAACTATTTTTCAGTCACAGCTACTGTAGTTCGTTCTGTAAACTTTATATAAAAGCTCTTGACCTAGAGCTTATTCTCGAATACGTTTCAGATCGTCTTATTGTCTAGAAGTGTTTCAATGTCAGAGAAATGTGTTGAAAAATGCTCCTTTGCTATCGATTTTTCAGTCACAGCTACTGTAGTTCGTTTGCTTAGTTGGTTCTGTAAACATTATATAAAAGCTTTATATAAGAGCTTTTTCATAAGTACGTTTCAGACCGTCTTATTGTCTAGAATTGTTTCAAAGTCAGCGAAATGTGTTGAAGATTGCTCCGCCGCTAACTATTTTTAGGTCACAGCTACTGTAGTAAGTTTAGTAAGTACAATCTGTAAGCTATGCATAAAAGCTCTTGATCTAGAGCATCTGTTCAAATAAGTTTCAGACCGTCTTATTGTCTAGAAGTGGTCAAAATCTGTGAAATGTGTTGAAGATTGCTCCGCCGCTAACAATTTTTCATTCACAGATACTGTAATTCGTTTAGTTAGTTCGTTCTGTAAGCTTGACCTGAAAGTTCTTAACCTAGACCTTATTCTTAAATACTTTTCAGACCGTCTTATTGTCTAGAATTGTTTCAAAGTCAGCGAAATGTGTTGAAGATTGGTCCGCCGCTAACTATTTTTCAGTCATAGCTACTGTAGTTCGTTTGCTTAGTTCGTTCTGTAAACTTTATATAAAAGCTCTTGACCTAGAGCTTATTCTCGAATACGTTTCAGATCGTCTTATTGTCTAGAAGTGTTTCAATGTCAGAGAAATGTGTTGAAAAATGCTCCTTTGCTATCAATTTTTCAGTCACAGCTACTGTAGTAAGTTTGGTAAGTACAATCTGTAAGCTATGCATAAAAGCTCTTGATCTAGAGCATCTGTTCAAATAAGTTTCAGACCGTCTTATTGTCTAGAAGTGGTCAAAATCTGTGAAATGTGTTGAAGATTGCTCCGCCGCTAACAATTTTTCATTCACAGATACTGTAATTCTTTTAGTTAGTTCGTTCTGTAAGCTTGACATGAAAGCTCTTAACCTAGACCTTATTCTTAAATACTTTTCAGACCGTCTTATTGTCTAGAATTGTTTCAAAGTCAGCGAAATGTGTTGAAGATTGCTCCGCCGCTAACTATTTTTCAGTCACAGCTACTGTAGTAAGTTTAGTAAGTACAATCTGTAAGCTATGCATAAAAGCTCTTGATCTAGAGCATCTGTTCAAATAAGTTTCAGACCGTCTTATTGTCTAGAAGTGGTCAAAATCTGTGAAATGTGTTGAAGATTGCTCCGCCGCTAACAATTTTTGATTCACAGATACTGTAATTCGTTTAGTTAGTTCGTTCTGTAAGCTTGACATGAAAGCTCTTAACTTAGACCTTATTCTTAAATACTTTTCAGACCGTCTTATTGTCTAGAATTGTTTCAAAGTCAGTGAAATGTGTTGAAGATTGCTCCGCCGCTAACTATTTTTCAGTCACAGCTACTGTAGTTCGTTTGCTTAGTTGGTTCTGTAAACATTATTTAAAAGCTTTATATAAGAGCTTTTTCATAAGTACGTTTCAGACCGTCTTATTGGCTAGAATTGTTTCAAAGTCAGCGAAATGTGTTGAAGATTGCTCCGCCGCTAACTATTTTTCAGTCACAGCTACTGTAGTAAGTTTAGTAAGTACAATCTGTAAGCTATGCATAAAAGCTCTTGATCTAGAGCATCTGTTCAAATAAGTTTCAGACCGTCTTATTGTCTAGAAGTGGTCAAAATCTGTGAAATGTGTTGAAGATTGCTCCGCCGCTAACAATTTTTCATTCACAGATACTGTAATTCGTTTAGTTAGTTCGTTCTGTAAGCTTGACCTGAAAGTTCTTAACCTAGACCTTATTCTTAAATACTTTTCAGACCGTCTTATTGTCTAGAATTGTTTCAAAGTCAGCGAAATGTGTTGAAGATTGGTCCGCCGCTAACTATTTTTCAGTCATAGCTACTGTAGTTCGTTTGCTTAGTTCGTTCTGTAAACTTTATATAAAAGCTCTTGACCTAGAGCTTATTCTCGAATACGTTTCAGATCGTCTTATTGTCTAGAAGTGTTTCAATGTCAGAGAAATGTGTTGAAAAATGCTCCTTTGCTATCAATTTTTCAGTCACAGCTACTGTAGTAAGTTTGGTAAGTACAATCTGTAAGCTATGCATAAAAGCTCTTGATCTAGAGCATCTGTTCAAATAAGTTTCAGACCGTCTTATTGTCTAGAAGTGGTCAAAATCTGTGAAATGTGTTGAAGATTGCTCCGCCGCTAACAATTTTTCATTCACAGATACTGTAATTCTTTTAGTTAGTTCGTTCTGTAAGCTTGACATGAAAGCTCTTAACCTAGACCTTATTCTTAAATACTTTTCAGACCGTCTTATTGTCTAGAATTGTTTCAAAGTCAGCGAAATGTGTTGAAGATTGCTCCGCCGCTAACTATTTTTCAGTCACAGCTACTGTAGTAAGTTTAGTAAGTACAATCTGTAAGCTATGCATAAAAGCTCTTGATCTAGAGCATCTGTTCAAATAAGTTTCAGACCGTCTTATTGTCTAGAAGTGGTCAAAATCTGTGAAATGTGTTGAAGATTGCTCCGCCGCTAACAATTTTTGATTCACAGATACTGTAATTCGTTTAGTTAGTTCGTTCTGTAAGCTTGACATGAAAGCTCTTAACTTAGACCTTATTCTTAAATACTTTTCAGACCGTCTTATTGTCTAGAATTGTTTCAAAGTCAGTGAAATGTGTTGAAGATTGCTCCGCCGCTAACTATTTTTCAGTCACAGCTACTGTAGTTCGTTTGCTTAGTTGGTTCTGTAAACATTATTTAAAAGCTTTATATAAGAGCTTTTTCATAAGTACGTTTCAGACCGTCTTATTGGCTAGAATTGTTTCAAAGTCAGCGAAATGTGTTGAAGATTGCTCCGCCGCTAACTATTTTTCAGTCACAGCTACTGTAGTAAGTTTAGTAAGTACAATCTGTAAGCTATGCATAAAAGCTCTTGATCTAGAGCATCTGTTCAAATAAGTTTCAGACCGTCTTATTGTCTAGAAGTGGTCAAAATCTGTGAAATGTGTTGAAGATTGCTCCGCCGCTAACAATTTTTCATTCACAGATACTGTAATTCGTTTAGTTAGTTAGTTATGTAAGCTTGACCTGAAAGTTCTTAACCTAGACCTTATTCTTAAATACTTTTCAGACCGTCTTATTGTCTAGAATTGTTTCAAAGTCAGCGAAATTTGTTGAAGATTGCTCCGCCGCTAACAATTTTTCAGTCACAGCTACTGTAGTTCGTTTGCTTAGTTGGTTCTGTAAACTTTATAGAAAAGCTCTTGACCTAGAGCTTTTTCAAAAATACGTTTCAGACCGTCTTATTGTTTAGAAGTGTTTCAATGTCAGAGAATTGTGTTGAAACATGCTCCTTTGCTATAATTTTTTCAGTCACAGCTACTGTAGTAAGTTTGGTAAGTACAATCTGAAAGCTATGCATAAAATGTCTTGATCTAGAGCATCTGTTCAAATAAGTTTCAGACCGTCTTATTGTCTAGAAGTGGTCAAAATCTGTGAAATGTATTGAAGATTGCTCCGCCGCTAACAATTTTTCAGTCACAGATACTGTAATTCGTTTAGTTAGTTAGTTCTGTAAGCTTGACCTGAAAGTTCTTAACCTGGACCTTTTTCTTAAATACTTTTCAGACCGTCTTATTGTCTAGAATTGTTTCAAAGTCAGCGAAATGTGTTGAAGATTGGTCCGCCGCTAACTATTTTTCAGTCACAGCTACTGTAGTTCGTTCTGTAAACTTTATATAAAAGCTCTTGACCTAGAGCTTATTCTCGAATACGTTTCAGATCGTCTTATTGTCTAGAAGTGTTTCAATGTCAGAGAAATGTGTTGAAAAATGCTCCTTTGCTATCGATTTTTCAGTCACAGCTACTGTAGTAAGTTTGGTAAGTACAATATGTAAGCTATGCATAAAAGTTCTTGATCTAGAGCATCTGTTCAAATAAGTTTCAGACCGTCTTATTGTCTAGAAGTGGTCAAAATCTGTGAAATGTGTTGAAGATTGCTCCGCCGCTAACAATTTTTCATTCACAGATACTGTAATTCGTTTAGTTAGTTCGTTCTGTAAGCTTGACATGAAAGCTCTTAACCTAGACCTTATTCTTAAATACTTTTCAGACCGTCTTATTGTCTAGAATTGTTTCAAAGTCAGTGAAATGTGTTGAAGATTGCTCCGCCGCTAACTATTTTTCAGTCACAGCTACTGTAGTAAGTTTAGTAAGTACAATCTGTAAGCTATGCATAAAAGCTCTTGATCTAGGGCATCTGTTCAAATAAGTTACAGACCGTCTTATTGTCTAGAAGTGGTCAAAATCTGTGAAATGTGTTGAAGATTGCTCCGCCGCTAACAATTTTTCAGTCACAGCTAATGTAGTACGTTTGCTTAGTTCGTTCTGTAAACTTTATATAAAAGCTCTTGACCTAGAGCTTATTCTCGAATACGTTTCAGATCGTCTTATTGTCTAGAAGTGTTTCAATGTCAGAGAAATGTGTTGAAAAATGCTCATTTGCTATCAATTTTTCAGTCACAGCTACTGTAGTAAGTTTGGTAAGTACAATATGTAAGCTATGCATAAAAGCTCTTGATCTAGAGCATCTGTTTAAATAAGTTACAGACCGTCTTATTAACTAGAAGTGGTCAAAATCAGTGAAATGTGTTAACGATAGCTCCGCCGCTAACAATTTTTCAGTCATAGATACTGTAATTCGTTTACTTAGTTCGTTCTGTAAGCTTGACCTAAAAGGTCTTAACTTAGACCTTATTCTTAAATACTTTTCAGACCGTCTTATTGTCTAGAATTGTTTCAAAGTCAGCGAAATGTGTTGAAGATTGGTCCGCCGCTAATTATTTTTCAGTCATAGCTACTGTAGTTCGTTTGCTTAGTTCGTTCTGTAAACTTTATATAAAAGCTCTTGACCAAGAGCTTATTCTCGAATACGTTTCAGATCGTCTTATTGTCTAGATGTGTTTCAATGTCAGAGAAATGTGATGAAAAATGCTCCTTTGCTATCAATTTTTCAGTCACAGCTACTGTAGTAAGTTTGGTAAGTACAATCTGTAAGCTATGCATAAAAGCTCTTGATCTAGAGCTTGTGTTCAAATAAGTTTCAGACCCTCTTATTGTCTAGAAGTGGTCAAAATCTGTGAAATGTGTTGAAGATTGCTCCGCCGCTAACAATTTTTCATTCACAGATACTGTAATTCGTTTAGTTAGTTCGTTCTGTAAGCTTGACATGAAAGCCCTTAACCTAGACCTTATTCTTAAATACTTTTCAGACCGTCTTATTGTCTAGAATTGTTTCAAAGTCAGCGAAATGTGTTGATGATTGCTCCGCCGCTAACTATTTTTCAGTCACAGCTACTGTAGTAAGTTTAGTAAGTACAATCTGTAAGCTATGCATAAAAGCTCTTGATCTAGAGCATCTGTTCAAATAAGTTTCAGACCGTCTTATTGTCTAGAAGTGGTCAAAATCTTTGAAATGTGTTGAAGATTGCTCCGCCGCTAACAATTTTTCATTCACAGATACTGTAATTCGTTTATTTAGTTAGTTATGTAAGCTTGACCTGAAAGTTCTTAACCTAGACCTTATTCTTAAATACTTTTCAGACCGTCTTATTGTCTAGAATTGTTTCAAAGTCAGCGAAATGTGTTGATGATTGCTCCGCCGCTAACTATTTTTCAGTCACAGCTACTGTAGTAAGTTTAGTAAGTACAATCTGTAAGCTATGCATAAAAGCTCTTGATCTAGAGCATCTGTTCAAAAAAGTTTCAGACCGTCTTATTGTCTAGAAGTGGTCAAAATCTGTGAAATGTGTTGAAGATTGCTCCGCCGCTAACAATTTTTCAGTCACAGATACTGTAATTCGTTCTGTAAGCTTGATATGAAAGCTCTTAACCTAGACCTTATTCTTAAATACTTTTCAGACCGTCTTATTGTCTAGAATTGTTTCAAAGTCAGCGAAATTTGTTGAAGATTGCTCCGCCGCTAACTGTTTTTCAGTCACAGCTACTGTAGTTCGTTTGCTTAGTTGGTTCTGTAAACTTTATATAAAAGCTCTTGACCTAGAGCTTTTTCATAAATACGTTTCAGACCGTCTTATTGTCTAGAATTGTTTCAAAGTCAGCGAAATGTGTTGAAGATTGCTCCGCCGCTAACTATTTTTCAGTCACAGCTACTGTAGTAAGTTTAGTAAGTACAATCTGTAAGCTATGCATAAAAGCTCTTGATCTAGAGCATCTGTTTAAATAAGTTACAGACCGTCTTATTGACGAGAAGTGGTCAAAATCGGTGAAATGTGTTGACGATAGCTCCGCCGCTAACAATTTTTCAGTCATAGATACTGTAATTCGTTTAGTTAGTTCGTTCTGTAAGCTTGACCTGAAAGGTCTTAACTTAGACCTTATTCTTAAATACTTTTCAGACCGTCTTATTGTCTAGAATTGTTTCAAAGTCAGCGAAATGTGTTGAAGATTGGTTCGTCGCTAACTATTTTTCAGTCATAGCTACTGTAGTTCGTTTTCTTAGTTCGTTCTGTAAACTTTATATAAAAGCTCTTGACTTAGAGCTTATTCTCGAATACGTTTCAGATCGTCTTATTGTCTAGAAGTCTTTCAATGTCAGAGAAATGTGTTGAAAAATGCTCCTTTGCTATCAATTTTTCAGTCACAGCTACTGTAGTAAGTTTGGTAAGTACAATCTGAAAGCTATGCATAAAATGTCTTGATCTAGAGCATCTGTTCAAATAAGTTTCAGACCGTCTTATTGTCTAGAAGTGGTCAAAATCTGTGAAATGTGTTGAAGATTGCTCCGCCGCTAACAATTTTTCAGTCACAGCTAATGTAGTTCGTTTGCTTAGTTCGTTCTGTAAACTTTATATAAAAGCTCTTGACCTAGAGCTTATTCTCGAATACGTTTCAGATCGTCTTATTGTCTAGAAGTCTTTCAATGTCAGAGAAATGTGTTGAAAAATGCTCCTTTGCTATCAATTTTTCAGTCACAGCTACTGTAGTAAGTTTGGTAAGTACAATCTGAAAGCTATGCATAAAATGTCTTGATCTAGAGCATCTGTTCAAATAAGTTTCAGACCGTCTTATTGTCTAGAAGTGGTCAAAATCTGTGAAATGTGTTGAAGATTGCTCCACCGCTAACAATTTTTCAGTCTCAGATACTGTAATTCGTTTAGTTAGTTCGTTCTGTAAGCTTGACCTGAAAGGTCTTAACCTAGACCTTATTCTTAAATACTTTTCAGACCGTCTTATTGTCTAGAATTGTTTCAAAGTCAGCGAAATGTGTTGAAGATTGGTCCGCCGCTAACTATTTTTCAGTCATAGCTACTGTAGTTCGTTTGCTTAGTTCGTTCTGTAAACTTTATATAAAAGCTCTTGACCTAGAGCTTATTCTCGAATACGTTTCAGATCGTCTTATTGTCTAGAAGTGTTTCAATGTCAGAGAAATGTGTTGAAAAATGCTCCTTTGCTATCAATTTTTCAGTCACAGCTACTGTAGTAAGTTTGGTAAGTACAATCTGTAAGCTATGCATAAAAGCTCTTGATCTAGAGCATCTGTTCAAAAAAGTTTCAGACCGTCTTATTGTCTAGAAGTGGTCAAAATCTGTGAAATGTGTTGAAGATTGCTCCGCCGCTAAAAATTTTTCATTCACAGATACTGTAATTCGTTTAGTTAGTTCGTTCTGTAAGCTTGACATGAAAGCTCTTAACCTAGACCTTATTCTTAAATACTTTTCAGACCGTCTTATTGTCTAGAATTGTTTCAAAGTCAGCGAAATGTGTTGAAGATTGCTCCGCCGCTAACTATTTTTTAGTCACAGCTACTGTAGTAAGTTTAGTAAGTACAATCTGTAAGCTATGCATAAAAGCTCTTGATCTAGAGCATCTGTTCAAATAAGTTTCAGACCGTCTTATTGTCTAGAAGTGGTCAAAATCTGTGAAATGTGTTGAAGATTGCTCCGCCGCTAACAATTTTTGATTCACAGATACTGTAATTCGTTTAGTTAGTTCGTTCTGTAAGCTTGACATGAAAGCTCTTAACTTAGACCTTATTCTTAAATACTTTTCAGACCGTGTTATTGTCTAGAATTGTTTCAAAGTCAGTGAAATGTGTTGAAGATTGCTCCGCCGCTAACTATTTTTCAGTCACAGCTACTGTAGTTCGTTTGCTTAGTTGGTTCTGTAAACATTATTTAAAAGCTTTATATAAGAGCTTTTTCATAAGTACGTTTCAGACCGTCTTATTGGCTAGAATTGTTTCAAAGTCAGCGAAATGTGTTGAAGATTGCTCCGCCGCTAACTATTTTTCAGTCACAGCTACTGTAGTAAGTTTAGTAAGTACAATCTGTAAGCTATGCATAAAAGCTCTTGATCTAGAGCATCTGTTCAAATAAGTTTCAGACCGTCTTATTGTCTAGAAGTGGTCAAAATCTGTGAAATGTGTTGAAGATTGCTCCGCCGCTAACAATTTTTCATTCACAGATACTGTAATTCGTTTAGTTAGTTAGTTATGTAAGCTTGACCTGAAAGTTCTTAACCTAGACCTTATTCTTAAATACTTTTCAGACCGTCTTATTGTCTAGAATTGTTTCAAAGTCAGCGAAATTTGTTGAAGATTGCTCCGCCGCTAACTATTTTTCAGTCACAGCTACTGTAGTTCGTTTGCTTAGTTGGTTCTGTAAACTTTATAGAAAAGCTCTTGACCTAGAGCTTTTTCAAAAATACGTTTCAGACCGTCTTATTGTTTAGAAGTGTTTCAATGTCAGAGAATTGTGTTGAAACATGCTCCTTTGCTATCATTTTTTCAGTCACAGCTACTGTAGTAAGTTTGGTAAGTACAATCTGAAAGCTATGCATAAAATGTCTTGATCTAGAGCATCTGTTCAAATAAGTTTCAGACCGTCTTATTGTCTAGAAGTGGTCAAAATCTGTGAAATGTATTGAAGATTGCTCCGCCGCTAACAATTTTTCAGTCACAGATACTGTAATTCGTTTAGTTAGTTAGTTCTGTAAGCTTGACCTGAAAGTTCTTAACCTGGACCTTTTTCTTAAATACTTTTCAGACCGTCTTATTGTCTAGAATTGTTTCAAAGTCAGCGAAATGTGTTGAAGATTGGTCCGCCGCTAACTATTTTTCAGTCACAGCTACTGTAGTTCGTTCTGTAAACTTTATATAAAAGCTCTTGACCTAGAGCTTATTCTCGAATACGTTTCAGATCATCTTATTGTCTAGAAGTGTTTCAATGTCAGAGAAATGTGTTGAAAAATGCTCCTTTGCTATCGATTTTTCAGTCACAGCTACTGTAGTAAGTTTGGTAAGTACAATCTGTAAGCTACGCATAAAAGCTCTTGATCTAGAGCATCTGTTCAAATAAGTTTCAGACCGTCTTATTGTCTAGAAGTGGTCAAAATCAGTGAAATGTGTTGAAGATTGCTCCGCCGCTAACAATTTTTCATTCACAGATACTGTAATTCGTTTAGTTAGTTAGTTATGTAAGCTTGACCTGAAAGTTCTTAACCTAGACCTTATTCTTAAATACTTTTCAGACCGTCTTATTGTCTAGAATTGTTTCAAAGTCAGCGAAATGTGTTGAAGATTGCTCCGCCGCTAACTATTTTTCAGTCACAGCTACTGTAGTTCGTTTGCTTAGTTGGTTCTGTATACTTTATATAAAAGCTCTTGACCTAGAGCTTTTTCATAAATTCGTTTCGGACCGTCTTATTGTCTAGAATTGTTTCAAAGTCAGCGAAATGTGTTGAAGATTGCTCCGCCGCTAACTATTTTTCAGTCACAGCTACTGCAATTCGTTTGGTTAGTTCGTTGTGTAAACTTTGTATAAAAGCGCTTGACCTAGAGCTTTTTCAAAATACGTTTCAGACCGTCTTATTGTCTAGAAGTGTTTCAATGTCAGAGAAATGTGGTGAAAAATGCTCCTTTGCTATCAATTTTTCAGTCACAGCTACTGTAGTAAGTTTGGTAAGTACAATCTGTAAGCTATGCATAAAAGCTCTTGATCTAGAGCATCTGTTCAAAAAAGTTTCAGACCGTCTTATTGTCTAGAAGTGGTCAAAATCTGTGAAATGTGTTGAAGATTGCTCCGCCGCTAACAATTTTTCAGTCACAGATACTGTAATTCGTTCTGTAAGCTTGATATGAAAGCTCTTAACCTAGACCTTATTCTTAAATACTTTTCAGACCGTCTTATTGTCTAGAATTGTTTCAAAGTCAGCGAAATATGTTGAAGATTGCTCCGCTGCTAACTATTTTTCAGTCACATCTACTGTAGTTCGTTTGCTTAGTTCGTTCTCTAAACTTTATATAAAAGCTCTTGACCTAGAGCTTTTTCATAAATACGTTTCAGACCGTCTTATTGTCTAGAAGTGTTTCAAAGTCAGAGAAATGTGTTGAAAGCTACTCCGCCGCTTAATATTTTTGAGTTGCAGCTTCTATGTTTAGTGTGGTTTCTAAGATTCTTATACTCTTAATGAAAGCTCTTGATCAAAAGCTTCTGTTTGTGTATGTTTTGAATCGTCTTATTGTCTAAATGTGTTTCAAAATCAGTGACATATTTTGAATTTTGATACTTTTTCCCTAGATATTTTTTACTTGCAGTAACTAAATTTAGTTGGTTCAAGAAGCTTTCTTTGAATCGCCTTGATCTAAAGCTTCTATTTACGAGTATGAATGTTTATAACTGTCTTAATGTCTAGCAATGGTTAAAAAGTTCGAGGTGTTGGACGTTGTGCGCCCGGTAACAGTTTTTCAGTTACGGCTGTTACATTAAACGAGGTAACTGCGTTCTGAAAGCTTTTCACGAAAGATTTAGCTTTTTATTTCTCCTAAATGGATGTTTGAAACTGTCTTACTGTCTAGAAATGAATATGTTTTTCGTCTTTGTACTACAATAAGTTGGGACCTCACAGTCTTGTTTTGGTATGTAGTCGTTAAAATGTATATAATTTGTTATTGTTATGAGGCATGTTTTCTATTTTGTCCTATAATTAAGCTATTTAAGCCTTTATTCATGAGCAAACACGATCCAAAAAAGTTGACATCTTAATTTGGTAGGGTTATCGCTCGCCGATAACTTTGGCCGCTAACTTCACACCGGTTTAGCTTTCTGCCTTGAAAATTGCGTAATGCTCCATACAAACTTCCACCCCCCCATTTTAGGGAAGTGGGGGGTTAGAAAGAGACAAAAAGTAGCCACTGTCACTCTCCATCCCTTTAACTATCTCCACTTAAAAAATCACGTCAATTCGTCGCCCCGTTTTGCCGTGAAAGACGGACAAACAAACAAACACACACATACACTTTCCCATTTATAATATTGGTATGGATATATTAAAAAAAAAATGCTCAGGCTGAGGAATTAACCCTGCCGAGATTTTCCTAAGAGGCTACAGTATTAGGTCCTTCAAAAAAGGAGTTTATAGGTTCTTAAAGGATCGGTAAAGCGCATGTGAATCCGACATTTTATTCCCGATTTATTATTAGATTTGATGCTTCAGATAGATTTAGGCATTTCCTCTAATTAGCGAGGCGTACTCATTGGCTGATGCTTGCATATAAAAACTTGTGTAATTAGAGTTAAAACCGAGTAGCCGTACTCGTAACTCCTTATTATATGAGAATAGAAACTGAGTCTAAAAGTATCCATCACACATGAGCTGAGCTTAGAGAATTCAACCTGTGGAGTAGCCATGTCTGTCATTTTCTATACAATAAAAGTCTGCCGATTTTTGCGATGGAGGCGAACGTCAAATGTATGGCTATTCGTACGTAACATACAAATAGCCACGTCAGATAAACGTCAGTCCACACATGTATATGACCACTGGTCATATGTTTTCGGCAGAGGGGAACGCCTGTCAATGGCGACTCCGGTTGGTTGAATTCTCTAAGCACATGAGTGATGCGTTACAATCATGTTACAATATTAAACGGCCTCCTAGCCCAGTCGGTAGTGACCCTGCTTATGAAGCAGGAGGTCCCGGGTTCGAATCCTGGTAAAGGCATTTATTTGTGTGTTTATCATAGATATTTGTACCTGAGTTAAGGGGCTGACAACAGCTAAATTCCCTCCCTATCTTATTCAGCGCGAGTGAAAGAGAAACACTGTGTTACGATTAGTATGGGAGCTCATTGCAAATTTTACAAAATAATGAATTAAAAAAAAACGACGCATTAATTGAGAAATATAAGGCAACGAAGTTTTTAGTATTAGTGTGGTGGAATTTTGTCCTTAATTACAGACGTATAAGTCAAGAAACTAAAGACATACAACTGTTTAAAGCTAATTTTAAGATGTAACGTTGGAATTATTTTCTATCGAGCTGATTTCGCCCAATCGTGTATCGGACGCAACGAAGTTCTTCCAAATATAACGAATACTAACATACATTTTTATTACTTTCTCAAAACAAGTAGTTATAGCTGAAACACTGTTTGAGTAAAGTCAATTTGAAGGTCATCGGGTGTTGTCAGCCTCTTATGAATGTTTTCTATGTATTTAAGTATCTATATCTATCTATTATATTATACCTATATATATCGTCGTCTATTTAGTACCCACAACGCAAGCCTTATTGAGCTTACTGTGGGACTAGGTCGGTTTGTGTAAGATTACTCTATAATATTTATTTATATTTAATATATATGGTTGTTAAGAACCAATATAATCGCTTCATTTATCTATTCTCGCTCAACGCAACTCTAGGAATGTTTCTTAACAAACACATCCCTCGCAGCGCATCCTCGCTCATCTTTGGTGGTTTTAATGTTTCTTATGTGATCTTTTGCTACTATTACATAAAAAAAATATTCAATCCGTTTTTGGAACATCCCAATTGTAACAACCGTTTTATTCACCATGACGCATCTTAAAACAACTTTATAGACAACTCAGTGACAACTCCATAAATAAACGAATTTATTATTCGGCAAATAACCGCGCATCCGCGCCGTCATTCCGCAAAAACAATAACTATCATTATGCCTTTGTCTCCGCCCCTCTACGTTATCTGTGGCTTCGCGCCAACGACAATTAAAAAGATGTTAGTGGTTGGAATAATAAATGTTCAAATGGGAATTGGGGGAAGTGAGTCATTGTAAAATACATAGGGTAAGTTTAAAGCGTAGACAAATGGATACTTGACTATTAAATAAACTAGTAGTCCGCCTCGAACTCAGAACTCGCGATTTCCTTGCAAACGAGAAGACCAATATAACAAGACCCATACGATTATTTGTCGTACCTGCTCATATACGAACTTTCAAATTATAAATGAAATTAATATATACCCAACTCATAGTGTTGTGTTCCTGCTGGTGAGTAAGGTTGCCAAAGAGCTCAAAGAGGACCCAGCGTGTTGATGATGAGGGACTCTCTTGTTCCTTAAGCCGTCAACACAGTGAATCCTCCTTTTTGTAAAGGGTCGGCAACGCGCATGTGACACCTCTGGAGCTGCAGGCGTCCATAGGCCACAGTAGCTTCTTACCATCAGGTGGGCCGTATGATTTTTTGTCGCCGTCGTGGTATAAAAAAAAATATTTATCTAAAGTATAAAGCCTGGCTGCCGCCGCCTGCCGCCTGTTGTTTACCTTTAAGTTATTTTTTTTGTATTTTCTGCGAGTATTTAATGGTTTTCTTTAGGTATAAAGATAAAGAGTATTTAGGCTAGCGCGGTGGTATTATTTAAATATTACTAGTACGAGAAATATTTAAATGAGTAACAATAACAAAAAGCTTAATATCTAAATCAAAATTGTCACACTTAACACTTACAACCCTTGTTATCTTTACAAAAAACAATGTAATTTTAATAATAAATTTAATTGGGTGCTCAATAAACATAATTCATAACGTCCCCTCCGAACTTCAAGATGGGTTCCCCTCATAACTAGTTACCAACCCTTACAGAGCTATCGACTAGCAACTGCACAAACCAGTATATAAAGGTACCTTCCACTCTAAAAATCAAGCATGTTGACTAAATTTTTGTATGTTTTCAATCGATGCTATTTTTATGGGGATTCAATATCTAAACTAATCATAATTTGTCCAACGAATCAGACCAATGTCAGTGTACCAATACAAACCTAGAAATAAGAATTTAATAAATTCTAGGGCGCCCTAGAAACTTCCATAGCAAATGTCTGCAACCGGTGGCGGTATTAGTTGCCTATTCAAATAATTTAATATTAATATATTCAAATAATTTAATATGACCATGAAATACATAAATTATGGTTGATATACATATTAAATGTTGGTGTTAAATGTAAGAAAGAGAATGACACAATCTTATTTCATTTTGGGAGCAACAAACTTAGTTCTAAAACATTGAGGACTTAAATTTTTCATGTTTTTGCGTATCTTTTTATCTTCATTTTGTGAAGGTAGATTTTCATTAAAATTTGATTATTTTTAGGTTTCCGTACCTCGAAAGGGAAAACGGAACCCTTATAGGATCACTTTGTTGTCCGTCTGTCTGTCTGTCAAGACCATTTTTCTCAGGAACGCGTGGAGGTATCAAGCTGAAATTTATATCAAATACTCAAGTCTATTGTCCCTTGGAGCTGTGAAAAATCAAACTTAAAAGCCAACGCACTCAGAAGATACAGTAGTTTATGCTGCAAATTTTAGAGTTTTTCGGCACTCGAAAAACCTACGGGGTACTTCGCGTGAACTCAGAAACTTGAAATTTGGCACGAACCAACGTCATATAGCACCAATAACAAAATGGCAAAAATTACAAAAAGTAGACATTTTTTGTAAAATCATAGAAAAAAATATTTTGCGTGGAGGTATTAATTTGAAATTCATATAAAACCTACAGGTTTGTACGGAACCCTCGGTGCGCGAGTCCGACTCGCACTTGGCCTGTTTTTTTTATATAACTGTGCTTATTTATTTCTTCTGTAATGTTTATTACGCTTTAACTAGATTAATTCGACTCGGGTGAGTAGGTTAGCGATGCGAATATTACGGATCCGTTGCCAATACACTTACTGCATTACAACCCACAAATGCATAAGGTCATAACAGTCATTTTCGTAATGAAGTAAGCTTGTTTGACAAATGTGGTGAGGACCCTTGAAGAGCTAATCCGGCTTCTAGTAAATTGACCATTGGCAAAAACAAACAGTGTACAGTTGCATGCAATAATATATCAATTTTATAATGAAAGCCGCAAAAGTATGTGACATACTCATAGCTCTACACTTAATATTGTCAGATATTTCTACGGGCTTCGTTATTTGAGATATTATTGTAGGTGATTGTACAACACTTGCAAGTTACAGCATTATTTTGCACAAACGAAAACATTTTTTTAAATGAAATGAATGATTTTTTACTCCAGAATAAATTCCATATATGTACAAATGTAATTAAAATTAAATTAAAATAACACACAATAAATACAATAATCAAAATTAAATTAAGATTAAAATAAAAACTCGACCTAGGACTGTATCACGGTTCACCCCGATCTCGTGGTGACAGGTTTGTGATATCACCTCCAGCGCAATAGCATATATAATTTTTAAAAAAAGACCCGACTTCACTTAGCATCCACCTTTCCAAACGCAAATGCTCGAGCTGCTGTAAAAAAAACTCAAATCACTATAGGTGTGCCTATAATAGTTGAAGAGTTCCCTCGATTTCTCCAGGATCCCATCATCAGATCCTGACCTGGTTACAATGGGACCAACTGTGAAGTATACTTTTTCAAACAAAAAAGAATTTTGCAAATCGGTCCAGCCGTCTTCGAATAATCGGTGAACATACATGAAAAAAATTTAGCAAAAACAAAGATCCCGACGAATTGATAACCTCCTCCTTCGAAATCTTGAAGTCGGTTCAAAAGATCATGTGTTCTATACAATAAACTCATAACCCATAATACCGAAATCTTCCTCACGATGTTTTCCTTCGTCAAAAAGCGAGTAACAAAAGATAAAAAATAAGATTAGAATGCTTAATTCTTTTATTATTATTTTATTGTTATATATTGCCGTTTTGTACAGCCAGGTATGTCTACCAGTTCTAACTCTCCCTCAACTGCTCAAAGGTTGACTGGAAGAGATCCCTTAAGGGATAAGTCCGCCTTTGTAGTATAATAATTTATTGTACAACAAAGAAAAATACAACAGAAATATTATGTATTATTTCTGTTGTATTTTCCTTTGTTGTACAATAAATTATTATTCTACTACTACTACAAAAGAACACTACGCATAACTAACGACTGATCAACTTTAAATATGGCGTCGGAGCTGTCATCCCATAGAAAACTGTCAAACTTTTCATACAAGATTTTTTTAACGATGACGTTGACGTTAATAGATAGGTAATTGATACAAAAGATATTACGTGCATAAGTTCCGAATGTCAATGGTACGAGCCGTGGTTCAAAACAGCGGTAATAAATATGGTCAAATATTCCTCTATTACTCCCATTACCCTAACTAAAACAAGTCTTTTATTCCACCAAAGACACGAGTTTTTAGAAATTTATAATTATTTTTGTATGTCTTTTTGGGGCATTCCACTCATACAATAGACTGTTATTAAATCAAATACAAACATTGAAAACATCGAAAAAATAATCAACCCTGTAGGACTTGAACCTGCACCTTGCCTTGGCTCGATCGCTTTACCAATAAAGCGATATGGGTCAAGTTACTAAGTTGACGAAATTTTCAATGCCTTCAATCATCTTTTTGCATTTATTTTGATCTACATCGGCTTTACAGCAGCCGTAAGCGACATCTAGGTACTAACTACTAGAGTTAGAGTTGGGTTGATTATTTTTTTCAATGTTTTCAATGTTTGTATTTGATTTAATAACAGTCTATTTTTAGAAATTATTTTTTACAACAGCGATTAATCCCGTCTGAATAATAATTTAAGTTAACCGCCGCCGCGTGCGAGTGATTATGCCCTCTGTCCCGTCTCTCCCCTACTTCCTCTAATTTGTTATGTGCAAATTCGACAATTATTGTGCGTTTTAATGATGTCGAGAGATGCGGTTTTAGATTAGGGATCCCGTTTTTATGGACCGACTTCAAAGATGATTTTTTTTATTAGATTAGAACTTTTTGTTACTGTATTGAGATCGCTTTTTAGCGATAAGACCGCCAATTGTTTTACCTCTGCTTTTACTGTTTGTAGCCTGTATTTTCTGTGTTTCTTTATTTGATTTGATAAAGAGTATTTATTTACACCAACATCACATCATAAATCCTCTATTCTTGATCGTTCCTGCGTTCGGAAACCGTATGTAATTACCACCATGATTGCAACCAGTAATGTAACATCAGTGTGTTATCTGTGCCAGTGTTGTAAAAATGTATGAAAATTCATAACCACATCAATTTTGGTAACGTAATGAAAATCCAGCCCTCCGCCCTGACCGCGGTTGTCCTCCTCCCCGACCGCCGGTACAATCGAGTTGGCCATGGCCGTGCAATGGCGGTCATTCTAATGGTTTCCGAACACATCATTTAGGTTAATAATATGTGTGAAGGAAAAGCAGTGTATGCAACTGTACGTAATTAGGCCTGAAAACACTCGTGTGATATTATTATGAAACACACTCGTATTATAACATCGTATTATATGTTATGTTAATAGACGGGACTTAACTTTGATTTGAAAATATCCTTCGACGTTTCCAGAATGACGCAGTCCTCTTGGTCCCAAAGCAAAAATTGGCAATTTATACAGAGTGAAAGTGGAGTCGTGTAGAAAGCGATCAAGGCATGATACAGAAATGAAAGATGAATCTAATAATTTACAGAGCACAAAGAGGACCCAGTGTGTTGACGATGAGCGACCTTCTTGTTCCTTTAGCCGTCAACACAGTGAATCCTCCTTTTTGTAAAGGATCGGCAACGCGCATGTGACTCCTTTGGAGTTGCAGGCTTCCATAGGTTACGGTAGCTGCTTACCATCAGGCGGGCCGTATGCTTGTTTGCCACCGTCATGGTATAAAAAAAAATCAATCATATTTTTTTTGTCACCAATATTGATTATTATTTTTCAGAAGATAAGTAGAAAAATAAATTTTGGCGAAATATTTGGTCACCCTACTCAATGTGACGTCTTGTCGTTTTTAATACGGCCTATGTCAAAACTAATAGGGTGACATGACTTAGTAGTTCAGGGTTAATTTTACTTGAAACATAGAAATAATTAAATGCATTCTGTTTTCATCAAATGTATTATATATATATTCCTCCTATAGCCGTTTTCGGCTACAGCGACTGCGTCCTACCGCTGAGAGCGACGCTGGTGCGCTCTTAGGTGACTGATATAGCCAATTCTTGCAGCAAATGTGCGGCCACACTCGCTGCAAGTATCACCCCTCCGACATAGCAATAATTTATGGTCTCCCATGTCTTTGGCTCTATAGGCCTCAATTCCGGTGACATCGGCACGTCTAAGGATCTCCGTGTTCCTAACACGGTCAGACCAGTGGACCCCCATAATGTCACGGAGACATCTCAGATGTACTTATTATGATAATGGTGATCAGTTATAGTCAAAAAAGTAGTTCAGGATCACGACGCAGTATACCGTTTCTCTCTGTATACCGATTATTAAGTACTATAAAACTGGGATTCGGTTTGAGTTCGAGTCAGGCCTTTGATAATTAAACCTTCACCGATTATTCGAAGACGGCTGGACCTTTTTGGAAAATTCTTTTATTGTTAGAAAGAGTATACTTCACAGTTGGTCCCATTGTAACCAGGTCAGGATCTGATGATGGGATCCTGGTGAAATCGAGGGAATTCTTCAACTATTATAGATTACAGCAGCTCGAGCATTTGCTTTTGAAAAGGTGGAGGCTAAGTGAAGTCGGTTCTTTTTTGTTTAATATGATTTAAATTAGTGATACGCTTAAGACAATAAGAGGCAAAAAGGCGAGTATTTAAATCGTTTCCCCAGAAATCGCAAGACGACAATCGCACGATTTTTTCAATCATAAAACGAAATCTGTTAAAAATTTCGCTACGAGCGCGTAGCGAGTTGACGTGGCTACGGCGTAGCGCGTAGCATGACTGCTAATACGTAGAATGCGCAGATGGGGTAGCAAACGTTTAAAAAGCCATCTTTCTGGATATGTAGTTAATAGTAGTTTATGTAACTGTTACGTAATAAGGGTCCTTAAAATACGAGTGTGGTTTCATGAAACAAGCCGCAGGCGAGTTTCATAACAAGATCACACGAGTGTTTTAAGGCCTAATTACTTACAGTTGCATAAACTACTATTAACTACATATCCAGAAAGATGGCTTTTTAATCGTTTGCGAGAGGAGGGCAGATTTTCATTATGGTACCGTAATTAATGAATTTTCATACGTTTTTACCACACTGTCACAGATAATACACTGATGTTACGTTACTGGTTGCAATAATGGTGGTAATAATATACGGTTTCCGAACGCGAAATAGAGGATTTATGATAGTGGTGTAGATAAATATATTAAAAATATTAATTACGGATTACTCACGTAATTAAAGTCGATTTTTGCTCGACATTTTTCGATCAATTTACGATGATCATATTCATGAGCGGCCTCCCGCGATGACAGCGGCTTTGCGCGCATGATATTTTTAGGGTTCCGTAGCCATAATGGCAAAAACGGAACCCTTATAGTTTCGTCATGTCCGTCTGTCCGTCCGTATGTCACAGCCATTTTACTCGGAAACCAGAAGACTTATCTTTAATATGATATTGTTTGTTTATCACGAATTTTTGTTCCCGAGTTACGGGTGTTTCCTATGTATCTAAGAATATATTGATCTATATAAGAATGTATATCGTTGCCTAGTACCCATAGTGCAAGCTTTGCTTAGTTTGCGACTAGGTTGATTTGTGTAAAACTGTCGCAAAAAAAAAAACGTATGCCGCCCTCTTTGTTTTACTAAACACTTAATAAACATTATGTACAGTCACCGGCAATAGTATCGTCCTACACAAAGGCTGCAAAAATATGTGACACGCTCCTATGGCCCTACAAATAAGATCGTATCACATTATTTTTCGACCTTCGTGTAGGATGATACTATCGCCGGTGACTGAACCGCCGAATACATTTTTTTATTTCTTTTCTCCAATATTTTATTAGTTATTCTGCTATTGAAGGAGCGGAGGTACATCCAAAAAATCAAACATCATTAAAATCGTTTCAGCCGTTCATGAATTATAATAAAATAATAGACACGACTTTGTTTTATACACGGAAACAAAATCATTTTAGCGTATTCCTGAGGTCGTATGATTTTTATTTTTTTTATGTTTTCATTCATAATAAACAAATTATGTTTCCTTCACCAGTAAAACAACACCTTAGGATAAGCTAGCAACGTTTCTTATTGTTAGCTCTTTCCATTAGAAGAGGCAAGTCTATGTCATAGAGAAAATTCCTTGTCAGACAAATTGTTTCAAAGCGGGATTTATGTAAAAGTGCAATGGAAACTATTTACTACGTTTGTTATTGTTATCTCTTTCCATTAGAAGAGACAAGTCTATGTGATAAACTGATAATAAAATTTCCTTGTCAGGCATTAATTGTTTCAAAGCAGGATTTACGTAACGTGTATTAACGCGCTAGTGGCTATAAAATAAACAAACTGATCTCCGCTTTACACATTAGGCATATAATACTTTCTAATTCACTTCTCAACAATATATAGGACCTTTTAAATTATACCCCCGAGCCCATTTTGCTATCTCCGCGTCTTCAACATCTATTCTTCAAACAGTTAGTATCTCGATGTAACTTTTCACTCTACTCCCTTTCACCCCTTTCCACCCCAAAACCACCCTTAACTTAAAGCAAATCAGACCAAAATCGCTTAAACGCAAGTTTCCTAACTTTTGGCACCACCCAGACAGAACGACATCGAAAAATAACTTTGCTTTTACGTTAACTTCTAAGCTACAAGCAAAAAGCAACTTTATTCGAAAAGCTTAAGTTTTAAAAACGTTTGTAGCGCAAATATGTATCCGCCAGTAGAAAATGCATAGAGAAAATTTATATAGAAAAGTCAATACGAAGCTGCATTTTTTTATCAATCCAATTCCAACCCTAATACTTATAACTTACAGTCTAATTCCCCTAGTTTTTCTTTTGTCTCTTGTGACATTTTGGAAATGTGAAAGAGATTCATATCGGCGCCAGACAGTCCGCCGCCATTTTGGATTGGCGGGACAACGGCAGTGCTTCCGTAGGCCTATTATGCCAACTAATTTATCAGCGAACTTGCGGATTATGTTATGCCGAGTGGAGGGCGCGAATGAGGTTTATTTACATAAATATTTGGCTGAAATATGGACGGTATTATGAAGTTGCTGAATTGGCGTGTAGGTTTTTGACGTTTGTCTGAAAATAAGAATAATGCTTCTTTTTTTTCGCAACAATAACACTTGACTTGGTCATTTGGCCAATTTCGTATTAAACACCTATAGATTTTTGCCATGCCAGCCATTAAGCAGAATCACGTTAGTTTCTATGCGCTTCTTACACCTTTTTGTTGATTCTGTCGTAAAGTGTCTTGCTTTATTTATTGGGAGCTACTCATAGAGTTACTAGTTTCTTTTACAAATGGATGAATGGATGTATGGTAATGAATGGTAAAGCCTGACCAGAAATATATGTTCATGCGCCATGTTGCGGAATTTCATTGGAACTATTTTCTTGCACTTGCAATAATTTAAATGATGGGTTGTCTCTGTTTTCTTTGTCATTGTGACGGTAAACCATTCAATAATAGTAAAGTTTTGAATATTAAATAATAAATGACAAAAAATGCCGAAAACTATTCATAGCCAAGGGCAAAACATTGTAAATAATGTATGTAATAAACTACTGGAAATAAAATGCTCGGGAAATGAAAATGGTAACAATGACTGACAGGTAAACAAATCAAGATGACATGATTCCATAGAGAATAATGTAGTTTTTGACTATACTGAACTGTTGCCATATAAATGAGAATAATAGCGCCCTCTTGACAATGATCATATATTTCTGGTCAGCATCTGGTCAGGCCTCAGAGAAATAAACCAATGGAGTGGTAATTGTCAGGCGTCTCCCTCTGCCAAAAGTACAAGACCACTGACCAGTGGTTATATAAAACTAGTTGTCGCCCGTCAAACGCCATTCAATGAATGTCAGTCAGCGCGGAACGATCTGAGGTAAAAATGCCGAATTTCTGGGTGTTTTCATGTAAGAAAAATCTGAATTATCTAGTTTACAGAAAATAACGTTTCTTTTCATCTGTAAGTATAATTACGTCTAAATATCATCAAATAGTGAACGAAATTAGCAAAAAAACTAAAAAATATTGTCAATCAAAAAGTGTTGCCACTTAATGGTACTACATCTGCTTTAGGGTAATTTTTAAACTTGACTCTTCATAGTACATTGTACCATCGGGTTCATAATTGCATACCCAATTTATCAATTAATTCATGCATAAATTGGGTATGCAATTATGAACAAGATTACATCGAGGGAGGTAAGTGAAATATTGCAAACAAGAGTAATCGACTCCAGTGCGGAGAAATACGTCCGCCATTATGTCATTCATTGTCATTGTTATGACAGGTTAGGCAATATACTTAAAAGATACTCCGTGGGTTAGGCAGAGACCCATTCGGCATACAGCCATAATTGTAAAGCATTTGTCGCGAGTGCTGGGCACCGCGATGACGTCTTCCATCAATAATTCACCGCTGGCAACCCTACCAGGGAGTAGCGTATCTATGGTAAGTAGACCAGATCAAATCTATGGTAAGCGTATCTATGGAAAGCAAATCAGATCTAGTCTATCGTAGACGTGTCGATGGTCAGCGCCATTTCCTGACACGTAGCTAACGAGGCAGTCAGTCTTTGCCGCCGTAACGAGCGGAACAGTGAAGTGTGTTAGTGCAATGAGGTGCAGACTTATCCTACGAAGCAGGAAACCACATGGGCTGGTTTCCCTTAAGCTGAGTATTCTCCGACTTTATAATTTGTTTCATTCTATATTGTGACCATGTAATCTGACCTCGTAACGTAACTTATCCATCTTGCCACTTGTCTCATGACCTGATAACAAAGACCCTCCCTGGTAAATATAATGATTGTCCCTATAGTTGAACCGTTAACGTAATGCCTCGACAGTCTAAGCCCAGTTCGGCGTTATGGAATCGGCAGCCCGTGTGGCGTTAATGCCTCGACAGCCCACGCCCTAAAGTATCGGCAGCCCGTGTGGCGTTAATGCCTCGACAGTCTAAGCCCAGTTCGGCGTTATGGAATCGGCAGCCCGTGTGGCGTTAATGCCTCGACAGCCCACGCCCAAAAGTATCGGCAGCCCGTGTGGCGTTAATGCCTTGAAGGTGCCTGACGAGGCCAAAAGTATCGGCAGCCCGTGTGGCGTTAATGCCTTGAAGGTGCCTGACGAGGCCAAAGAGTATCGGCAGCCCGTGTGGCGTTAATGCCTCGAATGTGCCTGACGAGGCCAAAGGAACCAGCAGCCCGTGCGGCGTTAATGCCTCGACAGTCAAATGAATGTGTATGATCTCCTGGACTACTGACTTACTGACAATGTGACAATACATACTCCCTGACATTACTGACCTACTGTACTTATTTGACGTCTGTAACTTACATAGATCCTATCATGTCATCTAGCAATAGTAGCTCTGTTAACTCCCATAAAGATATCCCGAGATGCTCAGTAGTGATAATGGTTAAATCATAGATCACTCAAAACCACAGGTGGTGTGCTGAAACCCTGCAGGCGTGGCCCATACTGCGAATCAGGTGAGCTCTCCGAGTGCGAGAGCAGTTGGAACCCACGGCATAGAGAAGGAGATAAAGGTAAGATTCAAACATCTTTATCTCAATCCATCGCAACGCCTTGTCATATTTTTATTTACTCTACCACTGTAGTTACAATACCTTCCCATACAGACAAGCGTTCGCGACATGGTGGAGAAAGATGCTGGGATGTATGAATCTATGCCTAAACTCGTTATGGGCAACAAATAGTCGATGTTGGGTTTTTGAGCTTTCAGGGAATAGAAGAAAGTTTTATACTTCAGACACGAAGAGGCAACAGAATTGTTGTTGTATTTGTTGTTCAATGTTTATTTCAGGTAAAGAATTAAGCTAATATATAGTTCATATAAGCTATGGAAGTATTAATTTTAGGTTTAAAGATACTTCATTTCTCATAACTTAAGAATATACATATTCACTTATATGAGAAATTTGACATGCATACATTGCATACTTAGGTATACGAGTATACTAATTTCGTCGGTGAGAACACAATAAGTGTATTAACTATGAACTAACTTAAACGAAATAAAAACAATTAAAATTAAAAATACTTATTTCGGGGGTAAGTATTGAAATTCAAAAGGTTTGCAATGGAATGCGGGCATTCCTACATGCAGCTGCCCGAGCCGAGCCGATTTTTTAATATACGGCATTAAATGTAAACAATAAAAGGAGGATTTGATTTCATGGCGAATTGCAGATACAATAAGTCGATAAGCATTCGATTCGATCAAACACGAGATCGGATGTTGTCTTAGAGAATTTAACCCGGATGGAGTGGACATGCCTGTCATTTCCGATACACAAAGGTCTGCCGATTTTTGCGGGGGAGGGGAACGTCAAATGTGTGACTATTTGTACGTAACGTGCAGATAGCCACGTCGGATAAACGTCAGTCCATACATGTGTATGACCACTGGTAATTTGTTTTCGGCGGAGGAGAACGCCTGTCAATGGCGGCTCCGGTTGGTTTAATGCTCAAAGGATGTTGTTTAACTCATTCGATTCATAATCATCGATACTTAAGAAAATTGCAGGAAAACAAGCGTAAAATATATTCATTTAAAATTAAATGAAAAGGTGAAAAATATATTTATTTTCGTTATGTATTGTTATTACGTAAAATGGATGTAATAGTATTTAAGATTAGAATTACGAGGGTTTACGAGTGCGTTATCGGTGGGGCGGGCGCTTGGTTGGTCAATCGTTTGTATTATTATTTTGTCAAAATCATTTAACACACCCTATAAACCTTGAAACACATTTCTATATTCGTTTTCATTAATCTAACGATTAATTAACTTGCATAGTCATAAAATTAACTATGACCCAATTACGAGTATGATCACCGGAGGCGATTAGGTTTTATGTTGGTGTTAGTGGGTGTACGAGTGCTTAGGACCCAGCGTCGGCCATATACGTTACCTACAACATTGAAACATTGAGACAAAACTTGTAAAGTTTATTTTTTACTGCGGGGTAAGTTCTTTTTAATGTTTTGATAGTGTATAGTGTGCGGTCTGTATTGAGCAGATTATCCGTTCGTGAACGCGAATCATATAAAGGTATCACGCTGGACCAAATATAAAGTAATATTTACCAAACTTAACTAGGAACGATAAATTCCACAGTGAACGTCCCACATTTAGGTTTAGCTTTTGATGTTTCTAGTTAGAATTAGTCTCGCTGGTAATCATTTGTCAAAATTAGTCGATGTTAGTTAAGGGAAAGGCGTCCCTCTTTTATTAACTTAATTGTTAGTTTTGTATAACGAATTTCGTTTGGTACCTGTAGGCCGTCAGCCATCACGTAGTCTACCTACTCTCCACAAATCCAGGGCAACGCCTGCCCGGTGTCATCTGAGGCGAGACCCAGTCTGTTCCACTGTAAGTACATATTATTTATCTAAATCCCTTTAGCGTCTCGCTATACGACTTGCGATCCATGCAAAGAGCTTCTACATTTACTATGCCTGTGCCTGCCGCCTGAAACGCCTTACTCAGGGCGTCTTGTCATCTTGGATATGAAAATGGTATCTCATTAACTGGATAAATTCGGCGTCACCTATTACAATTATTATTACAAGATTTATAATCACTAGCTAAAAGAGTAATTTAATTCGGACATAATTGTGCGATAGATTTACTTGTGAGATAAATTAAGTAAATTCTCACAAAGCCAAATTGGACTACATTGTGAACTACATTGTTCACTTGTTTGGGAGTTGAAATAAAATGCGTTTAAATAAATTAATTTCTTGAATATTGCTTATTGATTAGCTAAACAGGTAAAGACTAGTACTAAGTTCACCTTACTTAACTAAAGTATCATAGTCAACTCAACTTTCATAATGAAATTCTTGTTACTATCAATGGGACATTAATTTAAAGGGTGGTAAGTAATAGTTATGACTATCAATGCTATATTCATATCGTGATATCAATGTTTGTTGGAAATCAAATTCAATAGTAAGACCAAGAGAGTGAAAGGTGAACGGTTCATTTAAGAGTTTCAACTTTATTTTAGTAACTTTCTTCACTAATTGCTACATCAAACGTTGAGATTTATTTGCATTGCCCGTCTGGAATTTTACAAATTTAGGGAGCTGCTTTGCTGTGTGTGAATAATTATATATTTGTGTTGATTTTCTGCCCCAGTGTCTAAACCTCCTGCATATATTTCTTTGGGTGTATTTACAGCGGTTATATGAAATAGTGTCAATGAAATGCGCCTCAGACATGATTTGATGATATAGGTTGTAAAAATAAAGGAACATTAATAGAACTGATACTTAAATACAAGTGAAACTTAAAATATAACCAAATACAAACTAAACTTAAAACTAGATTACTCCTTGATTTCATTCTGTATAATACTTGGATCAATATTTCTTGACTTATTGACTTGTCAGAGCACACTTTGAAATTATAAATTTCTTTGATACACTTCAGTAGTTTATATACAAGGTAATGTTGAACAAATACACACACCTACTTGATTTGCCATATAGAGTTAGTGATAATTCCTAGTGACGACTATATATTATAAGCTTAAGACATACTAAATGTCCAAGAAAATTTACAACTTTAGTTCACAATGATAAAATCATTTTATTGGATGGAAGGTTTCTTTAGTTATATTACAACATAGACTCTTTTTTAATCTATGATTGCATAAATTCCTTTGTTTGATACATAAAATTACACATATCTTATTAGTAATTTAGCTTCCATAATTTAAATAGATTTGTTGATGAGTATTGGAAAATACTGCAAGTATTTAATATTTTCCTAGAATATTAGATTTTAACCTTAGATACACATTCCATTTTGGAACATTTAGTTCATTTAAATAACAAATAAGTTTGTTTACACAGATAAACAGAGGAATATACTTTCATCATTAAGTTAGACATAAATGATTACAAAACTTTGATTTCACTAAGCGTTGACCAGCCGAGAGCTATCATCCTGCGACCTCAACCAACTTAGCGTTGAAACACCATAGATTTAAGTAATTGTATGGAGTCAAAGTTTAAGCTATGCTAGACTTATATAATGCTTACGGAATCACCTTAATAACAAATCATGCATAATATGTGAAACCTGCCTAAACGCTATATGCCTACAACACTATGCGATGACCAACCACGCTTCTCTCTTAAAACATTTTCAATGGTACATTGTACGGTGAACGGTATACAATGTGGCATTGCTATTTTGCTGTGTGTCTATTCTGTAATAGACCTGTGTCTATATCTACGCTACTAATCAACATGGAGGAAAGCTTGAAGATTGCACTTAGATTTACTGCCTACCATTTAGAGCGTCTGTCAATAAAGGCGAGGGAGATTCTTAATATTTTACCTGGTTCCTCTACAGATAAGTTTATCCTTGAAACGGAAATCGTAATCTCAAGGTTAGAGAGCAGCCTAATTAGAATAAAGGCTGAAATGAACAACTACTTTAGAATAGCCTAATCAGCCTGACGCCGACGAGATCTCAAGAGTTTCTGTCATACAGCTGACAGCTGAAGAGGATCTATGTGAGCTGCAAGTGAGGATCAGAAGAGCTCGAGCCAGTATCAGGGAAACTACCTAAGCTGAATTTAACAGAATGTCACGGTGATATTCTAACTTGGCACCAGTTTTGGGATCAATTCGTCTCCTTAAATAATAATAATAAATTGTATTGCTTTCATGTTGATACAGATAGTCTTATAGTTAGTTTAAAACTAAAGAACAACATGAGACCCCAGACAGGGTATTGCAAAACTAAACACACACAATAAAGCTTTGTTACATAAAATAAAAAATATAGGAAAATATACTTAACTAATTATAATCCAATTATATACATATCTAGGCAAATCTAACGGTAATTATGGTATTTGTTATCATCAAAATATTCTTGTAGGGAGTAGAAACACTCTATTAGATATGTTTTTAGCTTCTGGACAAATTTTGCATATTTGAGCTCTACAGTTATTTCTTTAGGAATATTATTGTATATCTTATAGTCATTACATGGGGGCGCTTATTGTTCATTTGTAGGTTACTAGTTGGTATGGCTCATTCATTATTATGTCTCAGATTTAAATCACTTAAATGGCGTTCTTTTGCTGTAGTATATTCTTCCATAATATATAAACAGTAGATAGTCGACGACTAAGTGACGTGGATAAGTTCATGTACCTCAATTCTGCGGTTAAGGGAGAAGCCAAGAAGCTGATCGAAGGTCCTGGAACCACCAACAAGAACTACACCATCGATGTCAACACTTTGAAAGAACGAAAACGATATGGAGTGGAGTTAGTTAAGGATGCCCATTACTCTGCCCTGAACAAGATCAAGCCTGCCGACAGCTCTACAAGAAGTTGCCGGAACGTTTTGAACGAAATAGAAACCCATCTCAGAGTGTTAAGCTCTTTAGGTGAAGATGATACTCACAGCTACCTTCGGTTTGTGATGCTGGAAAAGTTCCCTGAAGAGATAGTCTTCGAGCTGAAGAAAAGAGTTCAAAATGATTCGGTGCCGGAACTAAGGACGCCAGTCGATTCTATTCTCAAACAAGCATGAGCTCTGCAGGTAACTACACTACTGAGACACTACATGTCAGTGAAATGTTTAATAACCCTAAATTTGGAGGAGGAAGAAATAATCACAGATTTCAGGATAATAGTGATGGACAGCGAAACAATTATGTTCCAACCCCAAGAAGTCTCAAAATCAAGATCCAGATGGTGACACAAACCGGTGAAATTGTTTCAATTAATGTCAACGTCGTTCCTGTGATTGCAAGAAGCGTTCCATACTTAGGATCTGACCGTAGATTATGGAATCCGGAATACAAGCTAGCGGATGATGGATCCTCCGATAAACGGATAGGCCTCTTAGTAGGTAACGACTACTATTTATCTTTGTTATTGCCCGAGATAATAGAATTAAACGAAGATCTTTTTATGATTAACACTAAGTTTGGATGTACTTTCGGCGGAAAACCAGAAATAGGAACAGACAATAACTTGGAAGTCATCACTTATTGTCAGACCAACTTGGATGTAGGAAGATTAAGCCTCCGCGCAGAGTATACGACGCGTCATCTAAAATCAAGGATAATAAGATACTAATAAATTAGGTATTCGCGCCTATGTAGAGAGAGCATTCTTACAAATAGGTTTACAAGACAAAGATCGTGACGTAACTAGATTCCTTTGCGTGGATACTATGGTAACTGGCACAGATACTGTAGTAGAGGCTATAGACTTATATAGCAATACAAAGCAAGAGTTTCAACAACTTCAGGGAGTGGAGCTCCAACTCACGTGACTTCATAGAAAAGGTTCCAGACAGCTGTCAAGATAGAATAGTTAAGGTACTCGGACTGGACTGGAACTTAGAATCAGATACACTTCACTCGCGACTGAAGGAACGTGAGTACTCTAGTACAAAGAGAGGAGTTCTACAATGCATCGCGTCAGTGTACGACCCCTTGTGGGTATGTAGCACCGTCTACACTATCAGCAAAGCCCTTTCTACAAAACTTGTAGAAACTTAAATTAAAATGGGATAACCCTTTAACTGGAAGTAAGGCGAAGAGATGGATTGACGTCCTGAAAGAACTTGAGAACTTAAAGGACACCTGTGTTCTTCGGTGCTGTGTAGAGAACCTTCGGCAGAAGAGCTACTCCATCCGCTTCATAGACGCTTCGACTAAAGCATATGCAGCGGTTGTCTACATAGTGCAGGGCAACCAGAGAAACTTCGTTATAGGAAAAATCCAGTTTGATACCAATTAGAGGTGATCTGAAGATCCCGAAATTAGAGCTTATCGCATCTCTTATAGGTCATCGTTTAATTCAGTACGTTAAAAAGTCACTACAAGGTGAAATAACTGAACAGATCCTCTAGACGGACAGTCAGATCGTAATCGGTTGGTACTACTCAGATAAATTCCTAACACCGTTCGTATCAAGAATAATACGAGTACAAGAGATGAAGAAAAACAAAGAACTGAAGGTACGATCTGTCCCAACAGATTTAAACCCAGCGGACGTGGCTACTAGGCCCACACAACCAAAGAGGAACTAGAGAAATGGTTGGCAGGACCTGAGTTTTTTATCGAGAGACTCAGTCCATCAAGTAACACTTCTCTTCTGGTTGGGGAGGGTCTGTCGAGTACTCCAATGGAAATAGAACTGAACGACAGAGATATACAGGATGAACATGGTAGTTTAAGTACTGGATCGGAAGAAACGTTACATGAAGACGACAGCTCAAGAACTGGACCCAAAGAAGGGACGCACGAAGACATCGGCATCATATATACTAAGGTATCTGAGATCAAGGCAGTCCAAGCTAAGTACTTTCCCGAAAAACTGGCTAGGAAAGAGACTAGCTTAAAAAGAAATCTAGGCCTTTTTATAGATAAAGATGGATTACTGAGAAGTAAGGGGCGATTCCAATATGCTAATTGGACGTATGACAAACGATATCCAATCTTACTACCTCCTAAGAGTTTATATACAGATAATATCATTATGAGGACTCATAGTGATAATTATCACGTCGGAGATGCACACACACTCTTATACCATTCGTCAGAACTTCTGGATACCACAAGGGAAGAAATGTATTAGCATACTGGAAGAGTTCAAAAGAATGTTCATAGATCGGTATATTTTGAATCTGAGAGAAAGGTATTCACACTCTCCTAAAACAACCTATAGGTGCACCTCCAAGCTGGAGCCATCAGAGGGCCAAGTAGTACAAATTCAATCAGATAACAAAAACAGGCAAGACTTGAGAGTAGGTAAAATTATATCTCTTGAGAAGGGGAGCGACAATATGTGTCGTGTTGCCCGCGTTAAGGTAGGAAATAAAGTATACACTCGTTTTCTAGCACAATTATACCCATTAGAAGTAGAAGATGTGACTAGCGACGAAGCTACTGCATCATCGGTAAACGAAGAAGACTCGAGAGTTCTTGAAGATTCACAAATTTTAGCTACCGACATTGAAGTCGCACTTGCATGCCGACATGCCCTTTAATGAGGAAGGGGATAAGGAAATTTTACATGATACTGAAAGTATTAATGAAGAATGTACTCTAGAAAGAGTCAGCTCGCCTAATAATATAGATACAGACGACAGTTTAAACGGTGATGATGACACTAGCGCATCTCCTCGACCGTGATAGCGGGATGCCGCCGTCAAAGCCCGAGAGAAGATCCGGCGGTGGACGCAATCCCTGTCTTCTCTTCTGTCGGCCGTCGGGAGTGTCGCGAGTGCTGGGCACCGCGATGACGTCTTCCATCAATAATTCACCGCTGGCAACCCTACCAGGGAGTAGCGTATCTATGGTAAGTAGACCAGATCAAATCTATGGTAAGCGTATCTATGGAAAGCAAATCAGATCTAGTCTATCGTAGACGTGTCGATGGTCAGCGCCATTTCCTGACACGTAGCTAACGAGGCAGTCAGTCTTTGCCGCCGTAACGAGCGGAACAGTGAAGTGTGTTAGTGCAATGAGGTGCAGACTTATCCTACGAAGCAGGAAACCACATGGGCTGGTTTCCCTTAAGCTGAGTATTCTCCGACTTTATAATTTGTTTCATTCTATATTGTGACCATGTAATCTGACCTCGTAACGTAACTTATCCATCTTGCCACTTGTCTCATGACCTGATAACAAAGACCCTCCCTGGTAAATATAATGATTGTCCCTATAGTTGAACCGTTAACGTAATGCCTCGACAGTCTAAGCCCAGTTCGGCGTTATGGAATCGGCAGCCCGTGTGGCGTTAATGCCTCGACAGCCCACGCCCTAAAGTATCGGCAGCCCGTGTGGCGTTAATGCCTCGACAGTCTAAGCCCAGTTCGGCGTTATGGAATCGGCAGCCCGTGTGGCGTTAATGCCTCGACAGCCCACGCCCAAAAGTATCGGTAGCCCGTGTGGCGTTAATGCCTTGAAGGTGCCTGACGAGGCCAAAAGTATCGGCAGCCCGTGTGGCGTTAATGCCTTGAAGGTGCCTGACGAGGCCAAAGAGTATCGGCAGCCCGTGTGGCGTTAATGCCTCGAATGTGCCTGACGAGGCCAAAGGAACCAGCAGCCCGTGCGGCGTTAATGCCTCGACAGTCAAATGAATGTGTATGATCTCCTGGACTACTGACTTACTGACAATGTGACAATACATACTCCCTGACATTACTGACCTACTGTACTTATTTGACGTCTGTAACTTACATAGATCCTATCATGTCATCTAGCAATAGTAGCTCTGTTAACTCCCATAAAGATATCCCGAGATGCTCAGTAGTGATAATGGTTAAATCATAGATCACTCAAAACCACAGGTGGTGTGCTGAAACCCTGCAGGCGTGGCCCATACTGCGAATCAGGTGAGCTCTCCGAGTGCGAGAGCAGTTGGAACCCACGGCATAGAGAAGGAGATAAAGGTAAGATTCAAACATCTTTATCTCAATCCATCGCAACGCCTTGTCATATTTTTATTTACTCTACCACTGTAGTTACAATACCTTCCCATACAGACAAGCGTTCGCGACAGCATTGCTCTGTTAAAAAAGCAGTGTGTGTGTGTGTGTTGTTATTAAATTGTTTCTAAACATATCTTAATCGACTTTTAAATTATTCAAAATACATATTATTTTTTAATCATTAACAAAAATGAAAAGATTAACGTCAGTACTTCAAAGGTAAAACTCATTCACACGCATAGCTTTTTAAATTATATATGTCGTCGAGGACCGCCGAGGGCAGGGCAGTAAGGTGGTTTGGAACTCAAAAAACTGACACTATCAGGATAACCTAGCCTATATACACATTACGCACATACGCACGGTAATGAAATAAAACATAAACATAAACTGTATTGAATTCAAATCTTTTTAAAACCGTATTATGGGAAAGGCAATAAACTACTACTGCTTCGGAAAGGAGCCTCAACTGAGAACAACCAGCGTAAGAAACTAGCGTATGTGTGCTTGTAGTACGGCACAATAGCTGAAATTTGTCTATGGTCTCAAAAATACAGCTACCATAAATAAATTTCCGTTTTAATAGACAAATTTCAGCTAGTGTGATGAATTCCGCACTGAATTCCGCCCTAATGTGTGGCGCCCCTTAAGTGAAATATACTTGTAAATGCTTGAAATAACGATATTCCTGTTTAGAAATTAATTCGTTCCTTTATTTTCACCATACATTTTGTGTAGCATTTTAATTTTATATGGATTATACTTTATTTATTATAAGGTACGTTATACACACTTATCCCCTTAAATAAGCACTTTTAATTTCTGACTCTGGTATCACTGTACCTAACAGGTAAGTTTTAGTGATGGGACAGCACAAAAATAAATGTCGATAGATTAGCAGTATGTTATACTTTTTATTTATAATAGAAAATGAAGATAATAGAAATAGAAACACAAATTGGAAACAGATGCCCATTACAATCAAAATATCAACTGCGAAGGACTAGTGACTGATTCATCATTGTTCATTACAGTGAAAAATTCACTGAGGTGGATAGAGGAACGTCTAGTGTAATTGGAAGCACATTGGAACGGTAATCTAAACACGTGGGTTTGAATCCCGTGATGTTCCAGAGTTCTTTGCAGTTCATTGTTTCATTGTAGTAGTTATTTGTTTCCAATTGGTAATATTTTTCACTAAATATAAAAGCAAATACACATCAAAATATTAAATTGATAATATAAAAGTTATTCTAAATAAGCTTGCAAGATTTGTCCTGAACAAATAGACAAACTAACTTACGTAGAATACTAACATTGTAGGTAATATGCTGGTAGAAAAACTTGATATTTAATCACAATTTTACATTATAATTTTATCAATAGCTAAACCTTATACTTGGTAAAGAAACAAAAATATATAACTAACCTACGATCAATGTTTCTCTGCGTCCGTAGGAAACACCTTAGACAACCCTACACGTGATCCCCGGGTGGTGCTAAAATAGTTACAAACTTGGCAGCTCTACTGTCCTACCTGGACCTCGCAGCACTCACTGGATTTTCTTCATCATCTGCTTTCCCACTATCCTAGGAAAGAAATATGCCTATCTATATCCAGTGACATGTAGGCATACGATAAATAAATCTACGATAAAAATGTGACATTTTCAAGTCAAAGGTACATCATTATCGGTTCTCAAAAAGGCGTTACCACAAAAAAAAACATTTAGAAATCAACTCTATTAACAACCGACAATGATGTACTTTTGACTTGAAAACGTCACAAATATCGATACTTAAGTATATTATTATCGACGCGTTCCTCGCACTGTCTACGTTTACTTAAAGATGACATTATCTCGTTCACGGACAGGTTGTCTGTGTTTGTACTTGTGTGAGTATATTTTATGCTAGTGTTTGATAATTTTATCGTGTGCGTGTGTAGCGACGTCAATGGAAAATGCATTAGTGTTAACAGTATTTGTGTGCGTTTCCTCGTCCCCCGCGCCGAAATTGGTAGACTTTTTCTGATAGAAATTAGTACGCGTCTCGCATCCGGTTGGTTTAGTTATCAAAGGGTCAGGCATTACTAATTAATGAAATCTAAAGTTTATTAAAACCTCCAAAGTATAACTTACATAAATAGGTAGGTAGTTTAATATCCAAACTTTGTTGAAAGAAACTAATCATAAACTAACATTCTTCTGAAATATGACAATGAATGTCAGTTTCGAACTTTATAATTTTAATCAAAGATTTAAATATTTTGGAAACATTTCTTTTAGAGTATATTTTAATTTTTTCTCTCTTTTAACACGATTGCTTTCTGATAAATCTCTCGTTCATTCAATGAAAAGTCCGTTTAAGATTTGAAATTGGGAATTGTTGTGTGCCATGCTGTGGCAGACGGCGGTGCTGGCATTGATGACCATGGTCGCTGCACAACAGATCAATGAGGTCGATGATAGCGGTAAGTAAGCTCAGAATATCCTCATCCTCACTGAAAACATACACTTTCAGAATGGTCAAAAGATTGCTAATGGCATAGACATAAACAAAAAACCGGCCAAGAGCGTGTCGGGCCACGCTCAGTGTAGGGTTCCGTAGTTTTCCGTCCGTCACAGTAAGTGTCCCCACTTAAGAGTTAATAACACCGCCATGTAGGATATGATATGAGAGTTCCACGTACAGCGACATCTATCGGCAAATTAAGTAAACTATTGCGCGCGAGCTTAAAGTATGGAAGATGATTTTTATGGAATAATTCTTTATTGCGTGAACCGATTTTCACCGTTTTTACTTCATTTGAAAGCACGTCATTTCATTGTAATTTTGTAGAAATTACAGGTACAATAAACACCTGGGAAGGGCTTTAGAATGTCTGGCATGGCCAAATAATGCCATTTTTATTTTTTGGGTAGAGGAGGCTGTATATAGTGTATTTTTGATATCAAAAAAGTGCGGAAATGCGTCAAAAAATTTTTAGGGTCGTTTTGTTTTTCGTTTTTAGGGTCAAAAAAAAAATAACCGGAAGGACTGTACAATATGTGACACCGAGTTCAGGCTTCATATTTTTTTTATAGCTTCTACTCGCCAAAAGACAACTCCTCACCAAATTTGAAGTTGCGGAAACGCTTGGTTTGCGAGATAAAAAATAATCAAAGTTCCATATAAAATCCCGATTTTACACCGCCATGACACAATATTTTGCAGAGAAGAGGGGGGAGTGTGATAGTGTTAGGTTCTGGCGCTTCGCCGGCCGCTGCCGCGGCACGCTCGCTTCGCTCGCTCGGCTCGCGCGCTGTAGGGTCGCAGTTCTACTAACACTCCTCCTCGCTTCGCTCGTCGTCGTACCTACACCGACCTGCCTTAGAGTCTGTCTGAAACTAAAACTACTTTGAACTAACCTAAAAAGTTCCTACAAAGTGTCATGTTGTATCCCCCGCCCGCAGACCCCGCCAATTCTATTTGCGTTTTGTTTTACGCGTTTTAGTAAAATAGTACCATTTTTGATAATTATTAATCAACAAATTTCCACAAAATAGTGCTTATAAATTAAAATCATTGAATAAATATCATGTAACTATTATTGTACACAAATAAGTCGAAAAAACTGTATTTATGTAAAAACTGAACATAAAACAAATCATCACGTTTTAGTTTTTCTCAACACGTTTAACGAAACGCAAAATATTGTGTCATGGCGGTGTAAAATCGGGATTTTATATGGAACTTTGATTATTTTTTATCTCGCAAACCAAGCGTTTCCGCAACTTAAAATTTGGCGAAGAGTTGTCTTTTGGCGAGTAGAAGCTACAAAAAAAATATGAAGCCTGAACTCGATGCCAGACATTCTAAAGCTGAGCCAACACCTGCTTATACGGTTAAATTACAAACTTAGTTTAGAAATTATTTTGTAAGTTTTTTTCAAAAACTATTCATACTATCAAGTTCAAAATAATTTTCCTAGAAAGTTTTTATAAAGTTCTACTTTTGAGATTTTTTTCATATTTTAAAACTTATGGTTCAAAAGTTAGAGGGGGGGGGGGGGACGCATATTTTTTTACTTCTGGAGCGATTATTTCCGAAAATATTTACATTATCGAAAAATGATTTTAGTAAACCCCTATTCATTTTTAAATACCTATCCAACAATATATCACACGTTAGGGTTGAAATGAAAAAAAAAATCACTCCCCACTTTACGTATAGGGGAGGTACCCTAATAAAATAAAAAAATCCACTTTTTATTTTACCACTTTTTCGGCGTGATTGATATACATATTAGTACCAAATTTCAGCTTTCTAGTGCTAACGGTCACTGAGATTATCTGCGGACGGACGGACGGACGGACGGGCAGACATGGCGAAACTATAAGGGTTCCTAGTTGACTACGGAACCCTAAAAAGGAAGATGAGTGACGTTCATAGTAAACAAAACTGAAATGTGGTTCAGCACCTACACACTTGTAAAATGCTATACACCGCTACAATGTATGTGCATCATGGGCAAAAAAGATACCCCTATATAGTTAACACGGGTATACAAGCGAGACCTCCATATTTTGCGCATTGCACAAAGTGTGACTGAGAGACTCTGCCACACGACTCATTCAATATAGGTCCCGGAACCTATATTTGATGGCACACAATCGAGCACCTGGTACCGTAGTATCTCCCTTTTTGTATAAATCAGTGGCTAATGGTCGTTTTTACGCTTTGCTGGGGACATTGACGATATATTGGCGCGCTAACATGTGTAGCTACGCCAGACGGGCTGCAGCTCTGAAACTGTTCTATAACAGACGATTCGTCGATCAATGTTACGCTACGTCCGTAGGAAACACCCTACACAATCCTACACATGATCCCTGGGTGGTGTTAAAAGAGTAACAGACTTGGCAGCTGCACTGTCCCATCTGGACCTCGCAGCACTCACTGGATTTTCTTTATCATCTGCTTTCCCACTACTACTACCCCAGGGAAGAAATGCCTATCTATATCCAGTGATATGTAGCCATACGATAAATAAATAAGTCGATGTACCATTTATCGACAGAACTTTTCTAAGGCGAACGATTCTTTGAAGAAAGTTTTTACGACACACGATTCGTCGGCGTTTTCCTTCAACGAACGTTTCGCCGATAGAACTGTTCATTTTTGGATATTTTTTTCTAAAAATTTCCTTCGGTGATATTGAGGATTCATTAACAGATCGTTAAATTTCATTTAGGAACTTTTTGATGACAACATTTCGACTAGGTGAACATCCCTGGGGGCTTAGCCAAGATGACAATCGTTTGTAAATAGAAAACGAATTGAAACGGTATCCGTCTCTCTATCCAGGCGCGGATCCAAGATGTCGTTCAAGGGGGGCACTTTCCTTCACAAAAAACCTCGCGGTCCGCACCTACGGGCCCCGTAGTATACAAGGTTTGCGTTTCGGGGGGGCAATTGCCCCTCGTATCCCCGCCTGTCTCTATCATCGCACTAATATGGAGCGTGTAGCGTTTCGTTTCGTTTTCTGCAAACGATTGTCATCTTGGCTACAGGACCTCGTGTTTAAAACTAGGCTGGCCGATGTTATCGTAGGTACCTACCACATACCTAAGATCAGAAATTTCATTTCTTCCGCTATAATAACCATCGTCGGGACTGCACCCATTACGTCTTCTAGTATTCCTTTTGTGTGATAATATGTTAATTGTTATTTTCGCAGACTATATAGATGATGACGATGAGTCAATAACCAAGTCCGTTTGGGTGTCCGACATAATTTCCACAACAAGTGAAACCACGAGAAGAATACAAGGTTTGGTTCCTTTATTAAAATACTAGCGACCCGCCCCGGCTTCGCAGGGGATAAAAATGGTCCTTGCCTGCTCGAGGAGTCATGTCAAAATTTGAATACACACGTTCAGAATAACTGATTATGCTTGCACAAATGAACTGTGCATAAACATCGGTTATAACCAGTGATCGGATTTTACGGTGCAACACGGCGAAATACATATACTTATTATGCTAATATGGTGGTTAAAACGTTAAAATGTTATTGAAATCTATTTGATGTAACTAAAGTAAACAACGTGGATCCTAAAATCTGGAGGTTATACATATTAGCATAATTTTTGAGCTAAAAAATCCGTGTTGCACTCTAAAATCCGAACCGTTTAAGAGCATCCATCCATCCATCCATCTAGTCCAAATATATGGCCTGTGATTGAAATACTGCAGGTGAGGTGGAGAAGCTGCTGGGTCAGCCGATAATCCACTACGAGGAGCCAGACAACAAGCTGGTTGAGCCCTCGAGCCCCGACGAAGCCCCGACGAGGACTCGCATTGGCAAAGCCCCGACCAGGAGCACTGGGTTAGCATTAGCATTAGAATCAGACCACTCAATTCAATTCATTATAGTAGCCTACTATTTGACCTCTTCCCGTGATGCTTTTTGGTGATTAAACCGCTTGAAAATTGTATACAAAAACGTTTTCACACTTTTTTCTATTTGTTTAATTAATCGATTCATTGTGATTAAGAAGCACACTAAGCCCATATAAAGTTAGCGGATTTATTGAACTAACTCGCGTTTAAAAAAAAAAGAAATGTGAAAAACAAGGTGTTTTTGAGACAATTTTTCTTTATACTAATAATTTTGGAGTAATTGTGGAAACTTTTCTGTAACTTTTTGACCGAATTAATGCCCTAGTTTGTAAGCTTCCGAAATACATGTCTTTTGTACATGTGCGACGGATATTTTGACAAATAATGATTAAATCTTGAAGCAAATCAAATTATTTTGTTCAATATTTTTTGATTTGCAATTTTTTAAATAGTTACACTACTATATATAAACTGCCGCGCGCAAGCTGAAGACGCCAGTTCAAATCTGGCCTCGGACACCGGAGGGTTTGGTCACTTTTTCTGAAGTATATGACATCTATTTTCAAATAATGATTAATTTATCAAGTGCAGTAGAGTGTGGCGCTATAGAACTTTAAAAGGGTGCAGTTTAAAAATATTTGAGAATTAAAACTGTATGTGGGTTGATTTGTCGAATAAATGTATCATACTCTACGGGGTTAACGGCTCGAACATAGGTGGACAACACATGTATACCATAAGTTCGTATACGTTCCATTACTTACCAATTGTCTGCCATAGATGTTACAGGCCAATGATGATAGTGGTAAATACCTTAGATATATTATAGGACAAATCGACCTAGGCCCACAGTAAGCTCAATAAAGCTTGTGTTATGTGTACTAGACGACGATATATATAATAGATAAGTATGGATAAAATACTTAAACATATAGAAAACATCCATAACTCAGGAACAAATACCAGTGATAAACACACAAATAAATGCCCTGACCAGGATTCGAACCCGGGTCCTCCTGCTTCGTAGGCAGGGTCACTACCAACTGGGCCGTTTAACTTATAAGTAACTATTGTTTCCATCAGATCCAGCGAGTCCAGTATCGAGCCACCCTGGAACGAGCTGGTAGCAGGCATAGGCTTGAGCAGTTATAAGGCCATGAGGTCTCAGCCGAGAGGTAGATATAGGACGGAGGAGGGCGTCTACAGCGTACGTGTGCCGCAGTGGGGCGGAGACGCACGATTCAAACAGAAGGGTACGATTTTAAATTTTTTACCGCCATCGTTTGATATACAGGTTGAAATTTTAACCACCGGTCATATTGAGCAAGTTGATTAGGTAGGACATACTATAATTAGGCTATGGGACATACTGAACAACTTTTACTATGGGACCAACTCCGAAATAGTGTAAATTTTTTTGACTATTTCATACATTTCGGCCGATAAGATGTCGTGGTTTTCTATGGGGAACCCAATTTTTTTGGGATTCCAGATATGACACAATAATGAGAGCAATAAAACCCATCTAGTAAGATTGCAATACTATCCTTTAGACTAGCAAAGTTTTTAAATTGGAAAAAAGTAATTCAATTCAATTCAATTTATATAATTCAAACATGTCCATAGAGTAGGTAACAAAGCATAAATCTTACATCCTAGGTTAGATACTTAAAACTAATACCAAAATAGGTAAAAACGGCTAAAGTTATCTTATTTATAGAGGACGGGGCCTATATTTTAACATTAGAACAAAAAACATTACGTAATATTTCGGAAACAGAAACAGTAGGCGACAAACTATGAATTACATTATACGGCGTTTTGGACTACTTTCCCCCAACAGAAACTTTTGGCAATGATATGATCTAATTATTTATATAATTTTTCATAATACTGCATCAAAACCAGAACTCTAGGATTTGTATTCCTAAAGTGATTTGCATTCTTTGACCTCCACCACTTTACAGCTGCCAGATGTCCGGATCTAGAAATAAGCATAGTATAGCAAACTAACGAGAGGTTTCGTCGCTCTCATTATTGTGTCATATCTGACATGGCTAGCTCTCCGTCTATACCTAATCAGTAATCACCTCGCTCCATATGACCGGTGGTTATAATTTCATCTGTATCTTCTTCTTCTTCTTCTATATATATATATATATATATATATATATAAGGTGACTGACTGACTGACATAGTGATCTATCAACGCACAGTCCAAACCGCTGGTTCTAGAGATTCCAAATGTGGTACGTAGGCTCCTTATAAGGCATAAGGATGCACTTAGAAAATATTTTTTAAAAATTTACCGCCTAGGGGGGGAAATGGGTTTCAAAGTTTGTATGGGAAACGAGATTAGTTCAACTATTTTATTCGAAACTTTACAGGAGTATTCCCAACGATAAATGAGAAAACAAGTGTTTCAGCTTTTTTGAGAATTTAACCCATAAGGGGGAAATGTGGTGACAAAATTTAAATATCAACATGGGTATTGTTTCTATGGTTTATCAGGTCGCTGATTACGAAATCAACACTTAAGGGGGTGAAATGGGGGTTGATAGTTTGTATGGTGAATTTTTAAACGTTGAACCAATTTAGATGAAACTTGGTATAGATATAGTTTGTGTACCGGGAAACGACATGGGACAGTTTTTATCTGGAAAATCAATCTTTAAGGGGGTGAAATGGGGGTTGGAGGTTTGTATGGAGATTTTTTTACCGCGAACCGATTTAGATAATTTTGTTGTGGATATAGTTTGAGTCCCAGGAAACAATATAGAATATTTTTTTTAGCCAAAAATCAATCTTAAAGGGGTAGAAAACATGTTGGTAGTTTTTATGGCGAATTATTAACCGCTGAACAGACGATTGAAATGAAACTTGGTACATATTATATAGATTAAGTCGCGGTAAACAATATAGGATAGTTTTTATCTCGAAAATCAACCCTCTAGGGGGTGAAACGGGGGTTGAAAGTTTGTATGGGAAATTAATAACCGTTGAACCTATTTAGATGATTTGGTATGGAGATATTTTGCGTTCTGGGGAAGGATATATAATAGTTGTTATCCCAGAAGTCATTCCTTAAGCGGGTAAAAAGGAGGGTGGATTACTAATTCCACGCAAATGAAGTCGCGGGAAAAGCTTCTATTCAAGAGTAGAAAACTGTATTAATCATAATCTCTCAGTAGTAAGTCGTTGATGGCGTAACAATTATACAATTATTGCAATAATTTCTTTAAAATAAAAAATGAGGGAACCGCCGTCTTCAAAACGTGGTATATCGAAACCTCCAGAATGTAACGAATACTTTTCCGAAAACCGCTTCTAAATCAGTTCAGCGAAACGCAAGATGATCGCGGACAAACATACATTCCTACATACAAACATACGAGTCTAACTGAGAACCTCCTTTTTTACTACTTTTAGTACGCGGGCGAAGCCGCGGGAAAAAGCTAGTATGAGATAAAGTTACAACGTAAATGACACCCACTCATAAATTATGGCACACAAGTATTCGGTCCGTCTGATGGTAAGCAGCTACTGTAGTCTATTGATGCTTGTAACTCCAGAGGTGTCACAGGGTGCGTTGCCGACCCTTTATTATAAAGGGCGATTCCCTGTGTTGACGGCTACATGGGCAAGAGGGACTTACGTCGTCAGCGCACTACCTACATCATCCTTGAGCTTGAGCTCCCTGCGAACCTTATTCACCAGCACAATAATCCATACTAATATTATAAATGGGAAAGTGTATGTGTGTGTTTGTTTGTCCGTCTTTCACGGCAAAACGGGGCGACGAATTGACGTGATTTTTTAAATGGAGATAGTTGAAGGGATGGAGAGTGACAAAGGCTACTTTTTGTCTCTTTTTAACCCCCCACTTCCCTAAAATGGGGGGGGGGGGTGAAAGTTTGTATGGAGCATTGCGGGGGGCAATCAGGAAAGGGGAACCGTGTTACCCCGAATTTAACGCGAGCGAAGCCGCGGGCAAAAGCTAGTAGGGTTATACGTAGATGGCCTAGAACGCATAATGACTATTGTAATATTTTGCCAATATCGCTTTTAGTCTACACCGCGAACGGTCTAGATTTCAAAATGTCTACATCAGTTTCGTCGTTCTATCTTTACGTTAGCGATGTCGTCGGAGCCCCGCGGCACAGAATTAAAGCCTGACCAGAAATATATGATTATTGTCAAGAGGGCGCTATTATTCTCATTTATATGGCAACAGTCATAGAGTGTGTTATTCTTTATGGTATAGTGACATCTTGATTTGTCACTGATTTGTTTACCTGTCAGCTCTGATGTTAATTTGAAAATGTTTCACAGCGAAATACTATCATTTTCCGGGCGTATTATTTACATCAGTTTATTGTACATACACTATTTACAATGTTTCGCTCTTGAATATGGATAATTTTGGGGTTTTTTTTGTGGTTTATTATTCAATATCCAACACTTTATTTTTATTCAAGTAAACCGTCTCAATGATACTTGACAACAGTGACAGCCTATCACATGCACTCACACATGCATATCATTCTGTCATTAAAATTATTGCCAGTGTAAGAAATTAGTTCCAATGAAATACCGCAACATGGCCCATGATCATATATTTCTGGTCAGGCTTTATATACACAGAATAATAGTATTTCCCCGCGGCAGCGGTTGGTTAGCAGGGCTCCTATTTCTGTGCGGTTTGGCCTTCGGCATTGGAAGATAACTATTAACGAACCTAACCTATCACTGAGTGGTCATTTTGCGTTTAAGAACATTCGCGATGTAGAATAAATGCGATATAGGCAAAATATTACACTAGTCATTTTGAGTACCGCGACTATACCCAATAATATGAGTAAGATCTGGTGCAATTTGGCCGTGGTTTTCTGTAACAGTCGGGCTCTGCTCCAGATTTGTGCGAGGTGCCAATTAGCTGAACTGTGCCCTACCACACTTAGAGAGATTACTTTCGCAGAGCCCACACCTCTTTGGGGGCGTAGTTTAAGAACAAACAAAGGTTGAGTTTACAGGAATGATGTATTTATTTGTATATGTAAGTTATTTTTTTCCCTCGCAGGCCGCCCTGGCGTGATTGAGAGCCTCGTTAACGGGCATGAAGTCGTTCGCTACGAGACCCCTCGCCACCCCTTCGAAGGTTATCCGCCGCTACGGCCGTACAGAGATCCGGCACGGATGCCCGTGTACGCGACACGGATGCGAAACGCTAATCAGACGGCGTATAACGAAGGAGGATTTCGATATAGAACTTCACCAACGTTTGAAGATGAACAAAACGTTCTGCGGAAGTATCCTAGCGGGAGAAGAGATCTTGGTTTAGGTTTGTGTCTCATATTTAATTGTTTTTCATATTCCGGAGAAATCCGACTTTCATACACGAAGAAGTTTATGCAAATTTCATTTTTACTCGGCTGCCGAAAGTTTGTTTGTTAGGCATTACGTATATTATGTCATTATATCTTAATGCTTTGACTTCTGCTAGGAACCTACGGCATCCTACACGGTTTGACCGTTTGACGAAAAACATTGTATGAAGAAAGAATTGATAGATACGTCACAGTTCTATGCTTTTTTTTAATTGCATGTTCAGAAATAAATCTGAGTTATAAAGTCCTAAACAGACAGACAGACAGACAGAGTCCTAAAAATGTAGAAGGCAGTAGTCCTATTTTTTTAATATTTAAGTGTCAAATGTCAGAACAGTTACTGCCCGTCAGTATAAAAAAAAAATTGATTTCCGATTTTGATTAAAACGTCTCTCATAAACTATACTCTGCTCTAGTTTGGAGCGTACTAGAAACAAGTGTAGCAGTTTGGACACCTCACGAGAGCTGCTACATACTAATGCTCGAAAAGGTCCAGAAAAGGTTTCTACGGCACCTATACAAAAGGCAGTTCCACTTTTATCCGTACTTGTACCCGACGCGTTTTCAACTGGGTATGCTTGGATATGAGTCGCTAGAAATCAGACGATACCTAGTCGTGGCAAAGTTCGCTCTGGGCATCATTCACAACAAGGTAGACTGTGTAGACCTGGTGGATGGGGTGGTAAGACTTTACGCTTCCAACTCGCTTGGGCGGCTGCGCTACGCGCCCCTGCTGGCGTCGCCGCCGGCGCGCAGCGGGCTGCTGCACCAAGCGCCCCTGCACACCGCACTCACACTGCTCAACTCTGTGCTCGAAGCGGCACCGCTTACAGACATTTTTGCAGCCACATGGCCGCAGCTTATAAAAGAATGTAAAAAAGTATTTGAATCGATGTATTAGGTAGCGTATGGTACTCATTTAATTCATTTATTAGGTTAATAATTAATATTAGGAGGAAATGTACGTATATCCACTACCCAAAGGTTGTCTGGAAGAAATCGCTCATTAGCGATAAGACCGCCTGTTGTTACCTCTACCTAAATTTATCTAATTGTAAAATTTGTGCTTGTAACTGTATGAGGTGTGCAATAAAGAGTATTTATTATTATTATTATTATATTAAGATTGTAATGTTTTGGCGTACGCTGTAATTACAATTTCTTGTGAAATAAACAAACAAATAAACAAACAAACGTAATGATAAATAAAGTAAAACTATACTTATATATGAAATAATATTATAGCTCTCTGTAAACTAGACGTGTTAGAACATTTTTTACACCCAAAAACAGCACATAAAAGCATTTTCACGGAGCTCTTCATCCACTGAAAACGATGACCGAAATGCGTGTAATCGATTTATGAACGGATTTGAGTTTTCTGCCTATCCTTTTGTCAGAGGGAAAATGTACGGTCAACCAATTTGATTCCTACGCCACTGTAGAACCTTGTCGTATTGTCGTAATGACAGTTGCCCGTGGGTACGCATAAACGTAACCTATTTGCTACCAAACTAGCTGTTCTGACAAGGTTCTAGAGTGGCCTAGGAATCAAACTGGTTGACTGTACCTAGGCGTACTCCATAAATATAGAACTTTATGGTCTGAGTATTGATTGTCTGATTTGAAAAAACACATTTTTATTCAAGTGGACAATGTCCATTCGACATAACACCAATTGGTTATATGCTCTTACCAGGATTCGAACCCGGGACCTTCTGCTTAGTAGGCTGGGTCACTACCGACTAGGCTAAGAGGCAGTTAAAATAAATAAGATCCGTTTCATCGTGTACTTGTGCACCCGTGTATCCGACAGTATCCGTGTAAAACGTTTGCAAATCCTGGTGGGTTCGTATAGTTCTGGTTTTTATTATCAGCGGGATTAAGAGGACGGCTACCGTGTATGTGCCCGTACCCTTCTATCGGGAGCTCTACACTTTGGAAGCCATATACATAATCATGTACATGGCTAACAAAAGTTTGAAAGCACAGGGTAGGGAGACTGAGGTGAGTTGTGATAAGATAGTTGTGACTACTTGTGACATAGTGGATTTTTTGGAACCTTTAACTGCTAGCGAGCTCACAACAGCGCGCCTTTGTGAGTTAGTCTCGAATTAAGAAATTGATAGCAACTGAGTGTGCTCACGACACCGTAAAAATTTTCGATAAATATTCACAACTGTCCTCTGTCACATCTCACCTCGGTTTCGCTAATGTCATTGGAACTTAATTGAAAGTAAATAAGATGTTTAAATATATCTTTGGTTGGCAGTGACCGTGCCAGCCGCACACCTGACGGAGTCCACTAGGCGACCGCGTCCCACACCGGTGACAAGGGAGAGGATCACAACTTACAAGTACGTTTGATATTTTAAACTCATCAACCTTGTAGCGTTCGTCCCGGCTTTTACCACGGCTCAATTGAAACTGGGGTCCACTTGGAAACCTTATCCCACGAATTGCACTCCCACTTCTCCCTCTGTCCCCATAGTTGACGGCAGGGCAGGGGGCAAGGGACGTGAATACCAAGTTTTACGACGGGTGCCCTATCCACGCCCCCTGCACGATCCTTCCTCAGTCTCCTTAGTTGTCATGCGTTTTACATGTCAAGCTTTTGGGCCACTCTAAGCTTACTTATTTATGTGTGACATAGTAGAACATCTTTTACCCCCAAAAAACAGCACATACTTAACAGAAGTTTTCAGAGATTTTGACGTCCACTAAGAACTTCTTCTTCTTCCTTACCTTGTCCCACCAATGTGGCGTCGGGTCTCCTTGTCAGTTTGCGCCAGAGTGACCGTTTTGGGCTGTCTCTTGTTCGATGTTCAGGTTTTTCAGGTCGTTACTAATATTGGACCACCACGTGGATTTTGGCCTGCGTCTTCCTCTAGGGCGTTTGGGAAGTTTTAACGCAATGTTTACGATATGGTATTTTCCTGTTCTTTGAGTGGAGCCCTACCATTGTAGACGAGTTTCAAGGAGCTTGTCTTGAATTGGAGCTACTTTGAAACTTCCACGGACGTACTCGTTTTTTATCCTGTCCAGTTTTGTGATACCGCCAGCCCAGCGTAACATCTTCATCTCATTTACATGCAGAATTTGCTCATGACATTTCTGTATAGCCCAGCACTCCGAGCCATATAGCATGGCAGGTCTCACTGCCGTTTTGTAGACGTTTCCTTTTGTTTTTATGGGCATACGGCTATCATATAGAACCGGATAGGCCTCGCTATTTAAGCCATGCAGTTTGTGTTCGATGAGAGACGTCTGCATCTAGACGTCCACTGAGAACGATGACCGCAGTAGCTTTATTTTAAACTGCTACTGCCAATCCTTTTGGCAGAGAGGAAAAAGTTGTATAATATGCGTTAACTTGGTAATTATGGCCTGTCTCCACCAGATACACCCGGAAGACCAGGCGGCACCCAAACTGCACGGACAACTACTACGACTGCCTTCTAAAGTGCTTCGACAAGAAAGGTTACAGGTACGGGTGTGGTTTTATTTAGGGTAGTGCTACACCGATTATTATACATGTTTGGCCATAGTGTACGAGGTGATTGGGTAGGCCATAATACTGAACGACTTTTTTAAGATTTTCCGATAGAAAACGTCAACATTACATCGACGGAAATGTAATAGCAAAAAAACTGGCTAAACTTCACCGAGCTGTAGTTGATGATGATGATCATTGTTATGTTACGGGGTGAAGTGTCCATGGGAACGACGACGCGTGCGGAGCCCAACCGGCTGAACTTCACTGGGCTGTTGTTGATGATGATGATGAATGATATGTTACAGAGTGATGTGCCAATGGGACATTACACGTGCAGAGCCTAACCAACTGGACTTCACGGGGCCATTGTTGATGATGATGATGATGAATGTTATGTTACAGAGTGAAGTGTCCATGGGACACCACCACACGTGCTGAGCCCAACCGGCTGAACTTCACTGGGCTGTTGTTGATGATGATGATGAATGATATCAATTGATATGTTACAGAGTGATGTGCCAATGGGACATTACACGTGCAGAGCCTAACCAACTGAACTTCACGGAGCTATTGTTGATGATGATGAATGTTATGTTACAGAGTGAAGTGTCCATGGGACACCACCACACGTTCTGAGCCCAACCGGCTGAACTTCACCGAGCTGTTGTTGTTGATTTCTATGTTACAGGATGAAGTGCCCATGGGGCACGACACGTGCAGAGCCCAACCAGCTGATTTTCACCGGGCTGTCGTTAATAATGATGATGAATGATATGTTTCAGAGTGAAGTGCATGGGACATGACACGTGCGGTGCTCAACTGGCTGAACTTCGGGCTGTTGATGATGAAAATGATGAATGTTTGTTACAGGGTGAAGTGCCCATGGGACATGACACGTGCGGAGCTCAACCGGCTGAACTTCACGGGGCTGTTGTTAATGATGCTGGTGAACGTTATGTTACAGAGTGAAGTGTCCCTGGGATACCACGACACGTGGGGAGCCCAACCGAATGAACTTCACGGGGCTGTTCCTCGCCATCCACCAGAATGCGCGTATGACGGAATACGACGTCTCCAATATCTTTTGGGTAGGAGTTTATTTATTTTTTATTTTATTTTATTGGTATTCAGGACAACAGCCATAGATACAAGTGTGATGTATTAGTAGTTACATAGAAAAAAGGCCAATAACAGTCATCCGTTATTTTACAATATCTAAGTTTCACATCAGGAAATTAAACAAAAATGTGAAATTAATATTATTATTTTCACAAAAGCCCGATACAATAAAAGTACATACCGGAGGTAAAGAAAATTAACATACGTAAAAAATTATACATGACAAAGAAGCTGCATGCAAGAAACAAAAAACAGACCAATAGAATTTCTTAAAATGTAAGTTAGCACTTCAAACCTTGCGTAGGGACCCATGCTTGTAATACAAAAAACTTTATCTACACTCATACTGTAAGTACTCTAAAATGCGTTCAAAAACCGTAGACAATGACAAGCATTACAACAAACGATTTAACTATGATAAGTTTCTTATCTGCGGCAGTAACGTAATTTTAACTTTGCATGCTCAAATATTGTTAAGCAATGAGTTTCAAATTTGGAACATCGAATTTGATAACATAATGTTACCGCCATGGCCAACTCGATTGCTCCCGCGCGAGCGCCGGCACAATCGAGTTGGCCATGCCGGTACAATGGCCGTCATTCTATGGTTTCCGAACACTTAATTTAATATATATAATATGAGTGTAGATAAAGCAGTGTATGCAACTGTACGTAATTAGGCCTTAAAGCACTCGTGTGATCTTATTATGAAATTCGCCTGCGGCTCATTTCATAAAACCACACTCATGTTTTAAGGACCTTTATTACGTAACAGTTACATAAACTAAGCAGAGTAATAACTATAACAAACAATAGTAAAACCACTTATGATACTTAAGATATTATACGATGATTAGGGGAAAGCTAACAACTTAAGTAAAAAAAAAAAAATACAATTTGAGTGTAAATATAGCCGATTGGTTTACCCTTAGCACACAGAAACACATCGGGGTAAGAATAACTACCATACGCCTGCGGGTTTTTACGGCCTCCTAGCCTAGTTGGTAGTGACCCTGCCTATGAAGCAGTAGGTCCCGGGTTCGAATCCTGGTCAGGTCATTTAATTGTGCGTTCATCACGGATATTTGTTCCTGAGTTATGGATGCTTTCTATGTATTTAAGTATTTATATATATCTATCTATTATATACAGGGTGTAATCGTTAAGTCTAGCCAGGCGATTACTCCGTAAATATAAGAGATATTAGAAAATATCTAACGGATATCGAAAGTGCGTCACCTAATGAGTAAAATCACATTAATAACTTTTTTTTAATAAAATCAGAACTATCCCAAACATTAACTTCAAACCCTCCCGTACATTTAGTACGACGTTCGTTGAAAGACTAGTTTATACGGTCTAGTCATTTCACCGTTATCAAATGATTCATGAATTGTTTTATTTTATTCCATATCAATCAAGTATCATTTTCATGTAGTTACACGTACTGATCTATCTATCTCAAGCAGTTTTATCTCTTACGGCACCGACGTTCTACTTTGAGAGTGAGTCGTCGAAGGTACTAACTGTATGGGAGCGTTTAAACTTATTATTATTATTATTATTATGAGCCCATTGTGTCCCACTGCTGGGCAAAGGCCTCCCCTCTTTTCTTCCAGTCGTCCCGGTCTAGCGCTACCTCTGGCCAGTCTCGCAAAAAGGAGTCCAAGTTATCCCGCCATCGCCGTCGAGGTCTGCCGGGTCCTCGGTTTGACTCGTGAGGCACCCACTCAGTGGTTATCTTAGCCCACAAGTCGTTTGGCATGCGGCAGACGTGACCAGCCCAGTCCCACTTCAACTTGGCTGCTTTCCTAACCACATCTGTTATTTGAGTTTTAGAGCGCAGCGTGGTGTTCCGGATACGGTCCCTTAATTTCACACCTAATATGCTGCGCTCCATAGCTCGCTGGCAAACCCCGAGTTTGGACTTCTGAGCTTCCGTCAAAGACCGTTTAAACTTAATATTTTTAATATTAATACTTTTATTTCAAAATAGTTATTAATGCAATTTTACTCATTGGGTAACGCACTTTCGATATCAGTTTGAAAATTTCTAATATCTCTTATATTTACGGAATAATCGCCTGGCTACACTTAACGATTACACCTTGTATATCGTCGCCTAGTACCCACAACACAAGCCTTATTGAGCTTACTGTGGGACTAGGTTGATTTGTGTAAGTTTATCCTATAATATTTATTATTTATTTATTTTTATTTATGTGCATAAATAATATAATAAGATTAATAAGATCCCATCAAAAACATAAATGTGAAAGGCTGCCAAGTTCGATACTATGGGAATGCTTCGCCTATAAAAGAAGTGAGATCTGAATAAGTACCAAGTTCCATAAAAATACCTCAAATCATAAATAGTTATAGGAATGCACACTTGATTTCCAGCAGTTTTTAAGGTACATTTTGAATAAGTATCACGTTACATAGAAATACCTAAAATTATAATAGTCAGAGAAACGCACACCGGTTTTTTTAGCAGTTTCCTGATAACATTTATTATTTTCAGTACTTTTTAATGATGTTACTTGGCAAGTTTTCACACACCACACACCTTTTCAATGCAATGAATCGACACCTTTGGACTGCAATGTGTCAAGTATATAATTTTCTATTAAAACTTGCCAAGTTACATCATTAAAAAGTACTGAAAATAATAAATGTTATCAGGAAACTGCTAAAAAAACCGGTGTGCGTTTCTCTGACTATTATAATTTTAGGTATTTCTATGTAACGTGATACTTATTCAAAATGTACCTTAAAAACTGCTGGAAATCAAGTGTGCATTCCTATAACTATTTATGATTTGAGGTATTTTTATGGAACTTGGTACTTATTCAGATCTCACTTCTTTTATAGGCGAAGCATTCCCATAGTATCGAACTTGGCAGCCTTTCACATTTATGTTTTTGATGGGATTTCATTTATTTTTGTTAGGTGTAGGTTCTTTATTCTTTTTTTATCACGGACGGCGCGAGCGCGGCGGACGAGTGTAGGCAGCGACGGAGGGTGCGCGAGGCGGGGAACGGAATTTTTATCTAGTATCACTATACATACATATATCGGGATTTCGGGATCGATCGGGCATCGCGAGTACCTATAATCTATGATAAATCCTATTTTACTATTTATTTAAAGGTGATTTTTACAAATAAACTGGCTCCCTACACCTATAAAATGTACCTACTTACATATAATTACATACATCAATAACGTACTTTATACTGTTTGTAAGTACGCTACCTACATAGATAATTAATAACTTGGTAATACCTACCTACCAGTAGGTATTATAATTGGTGGCCTATTATGTAGCCCTAGAAGTGGACCATCCCATCTCATCCCGTGGCGTATCGTAGGGTGAGATGGGCAGTAGTATATATAATTCCATCTTAGAGTATACATATATGATTTCCATGTTCTTGAATCTGCGATTTTATTAGTTGTAAAATTAGAAATTATTTAGACTATGCGAGAAAAAATAGTCTTTTCATTTTTGTTTGACTGATTTAGCGCACCTAGTGTACCTAGCAGTGTTGGCCGAACGTTAGTGTTATTGAAAATTAAAAATTGAAGATTGAAACACGTTAGTTAAAATTGAACACTAATAGTTTAGTGCAAATTGATTTCAATTAGAATTGAAATTAATTGTAACTAACGTGTTAATCCTTTGCGAATAACTAATAATTGAAGATATTTAATTTTTAGTCTTTCTCAAAAATTTAAACATTAATTTAATTTTTAGTGTAGATTGAATTGGTAATTGATATTAATAATTTACCTAACTAAACGCGAATTTAGGTTAAGCTACGAGGTTTTGATTACTTTTACTTTTACTTTTACCTTGACCTTGACCTTGACTTTCACTTTCACCTTTACTTTCACTTTCTTTAACTTTCACTTTTACTTTCACTTTCACTTTGACTTTCACTTTGACTTTCACTTTCAATTTGACTTTCACTTCCACTTTGACTTTCACTTTCACTTTGACATTCACTTTGACTTTCACTTTGACTTTCACTTTGACTTTCACTTTGACTTTGACTTTCACTTTGACTTTCACTTTGACTTTCACTTTGACTTTCACTTTGACTTTTACTTTGACTTTCACTTTGACTTTCACTTTCACTTTGACTTTGACTTTAACTTTCACTTTGACTTTGACTTTCACTTTGCCTTTCACTTTGACTTTGACTTTGACTTTGACTTTCACTTTGACTTTGACTTTGACTTTGACTTTCACACAAAGAAAGTAAAAGTAAAAAGAAGCTCCAGATTTTGATACCGGTACCATCTGCTCATCAGTACAAGTCGAATGAGCCCAAACAGCATGAGTCTATGATGCGCCAAACCCGAGATCCAGTAGGGATCCCCAGGGTCCAGCATGAGCTCCAGATTTTGATACCGGTACCATCTGCTCATCTGTACAAGTCGAATGAGCCCGAACAGCAAGAGTCTATGATGCGCCAAACCCGAGATCCAGTAGGGATCCCCAGGGTCCAGCATGAGCTCCAGATTTTGATACTGGTACCATCTGCTCATCAGTACAAGTCGAATGAGCCCAAACAGCATGAGTCTATGATGCGCCAAACCCGAGATCCAGTAGGGATCCCCAGGGTCCAGCATGAGCTCCAGATTTTGATACCGGTACCATCTGCTCATCAGTACAAGTCGAATGAGCCCAAACAGCATGAGTCTATGATGCGCCAAACCCGAGATCCAGTAGGGATCCCCAGGGTCCAGCATGAGCTCCAGATTTTGATACCGGTACCATCTGCTCATCAGTACAAGTCGAATGAGCCCAAACAGCATGAGTCTATGATGCGCCAAACCAGAGATCCAGTAGGTAGCCCTAGGGTCCAGCATGAGCTCCATCTTGTGATATTGGTCCCGACTTCCGAACCCGAGATGCAGTTTTAAAATTAATTATTAGTGTAAGACAGGATTAATTTAGTTACACTAACGTTAATCTAATTAACTGTAATTCTTATTAAATTTTCGAGACGTTAGTGTAACTAATAGGTTAATTCTAATTGACGGTTAGTGTAATTGACGACGTACAAAATCAATGCGAACTAACGTTAGTAAAAATTGATGTTAGTGTAATTGATTAGTTACGAAATTAATCTTCAATCTTATTGATCAATTTTCAATTCTAATTGAAATTATCGGCCAACACTGGTACCTAGTGACCTGCTTTGCACTTCGTAAATCGTGGGTTCGGTTCCCGCAACAGACACACACAGAGTGGTGAACAATTTTATTGTTCTTGTCTTTAAGACAAACATGTATTGTCTTAAATTGGTATGTATCTAAATTTAAATAAGTCTTATCTCATTTCCACTCCATACCTACTTATAGTAGAACAAAATTACACATTCGTTGTTTTCGAAACTGACTCACACTTGGCCGTTTTCAGATTTTTACTTTATTTCGACCTAAAGACAAACCTTCGAGCCAAATTTCAGTTCGGTACGACCATTGGAAGATATACCCATTTAGTTCATTATGACTTCATAGTAGAACAAGGTTACACCTTCGCTATTTTTAAAACTGACTCACACTTGGCCGTTTTCAGATTTTTCCCTTTACTTTGACCTTGAGACCTATCTCCATGCCAAATTTCAAATCAGTACGACCATTGGAAGTGGTCTAGGTTTTTGATGAGTCAGTGAATCAGTGAGTGAGTCAGTGAGTGAGTGTATAGTAAAAATAGCGATTTTCTGACGTCAATATCTCAAGAACTGCTATAGGTAGAATAATGAAATTTTGTATTCTAGACAATTAAGGGGATGTCAACAGACACTCGAAATTTCATATGCGTAGATAAAATATGTTTTGAGTTATAGGGTGGTCGAAATTGGCCCGAAATGGTTCGTGTAATTATAACCCACGGCCGGTGTGTCGCTTTTTTTTGCTCGAACTTGGCGGACACACTGCCGTGTGTCTAGATAATATACAAATGAGTGCAATCATCTATTCATCACCATAAACAACTTATTTAAAATATATAAATTAATTTTACCTTTAGTAGTAATATTAGTAGTAAAACACTTTATTGTACAAGAAAACACAACGAAAGGCATATAATACAACATATACGTACAAAGGCGAACTTATCCCTTTAAGGAATTTCTTCTAGTTAACCTTTGAGCAATTGAGAGAGAAAGTTGGAAGTGCTAGGCAGACTTAGGTACTGTACGATACTGTAAGATGAGTTGTATTATAATTTATAATGTAATTAGGTAGATACTCAGTTCGGTATCATACATAAATACAAAATATATTATATACTATACATACATACATACTATAAATACATAAAATAAAATAAATAATATGAAAATTATTACCGCATATATCTTTGTTACTGTTAGGATTCGTTTGAAAGCCACAACTTGTTTAAATTAGCCTTTAGCGATGCAACCGATTTACCTTGCCGGAAAGATGGTGGCAACGAATTCCATAATTTAACAGAATAAACTGTAAAAGACATGTCATAGGAATGGTGACTGTGCATTGGGATAGAGAGAGATAAATCAGCACTGGAGCGTAGCCGGTGACCATTGCCGTCCGCTAGAAACTTAAATCTCTCTGACAGGTAGGGTAGAGAAGATGGAAGAAACAATACTCTGAAGAGAAGACAAAGAATGTGCACGTCTCTACGGCGACGAATAGTTAATGTTTATTAACCTCTTGTGCTTTTATTGAGACCCGAGTCAGCAAAAGATTCCGAAAACGGTATCTGAAGCATACGAGGGCCTCAAAGCCAGAGAGGTTGAAAAAACTTTGCTGCCGAGTATAATACAATTTTTTCCACCACATCACCACAGTAAAAATATAAGCTATAAAAATATAAAAAATCGAAGCGAAATGAATTTAAAAATTATAAAATTCAAAATCATCGCTTTAAAGCCCGTCCTACCAGATAACGTGAAAAAACAAGTCAAAACTTATACCAAATTATTTTCCCCACTTGTGGATAAAATGCGTTTTTCCCCACCGCTTTTAAGGGATAAATAGCGCATCTCCGAGGTGGAGTGGTTTAAAAAGTGGAATCTTGAGCGTAGGAGGTCCTCAAGGCTACATAAGTCGAACAAACTTTGCTGCCGAGTATAATACAAAAATTTTCACCACCACCGGAAATAAACTATAAAATATAAAAAATCGAAGCCAAATGAATGCTTTCAAAATTTATAATTCAGTCATCTTTTTAAGTCCATTCTGCCAGATAACATGAAAAAACTAGTCAAAACTTGTAAGTACTTTCAATCAAAATTACTTTCCCCACCTGTTGATAAAATGCGTTTTTCCCCACCGCTTTCAAGGGATAAAGAGCGTGTTTCCGAGGTGGAGCGGTGAAAACAACCACTTGATAACATCTTAAATATTGTCACAAGATATTCAGTATTCGGTTTTGTACGGGTAAAAATGATACCCGTTTTTAATTTGGTTTTTATTCGTAGAAAACAACTTTGTCTTTACTTACAGGCCCGTTTTTTGCAAGAGAAGCCTGTGCTGCCCAGTAATGGAACGTTTGTAAGGCGTATCGATGCAAGGTTCAAGTCCTGCTGGGTTGATTATTTTTTCAATGTTTTCAATGTTTCTATTTGATGGAATAACATACTATCATCATCATCATTAGTCGTTCCCTCAGAGCTGAGGATGGTGACATCATGTCCTTCTGTTGAAGACCAGGTTCCTCCATAGGCTTCTATCCCTCGCTAAGCGCATGGCTTCTTGCAGTTTTAATTGCATGGGTGCAGGGATTTGGGCACACCATCTTGCAGGGGGAGGGCCTCTTAGGCTAACATAAGTAACATAAATTACTGCAGAGTTGGAAGGACCAATTGCACGCCAAGGGGTACCGCTCCTGCAGGACGTTTACCACTAGAACCACTACCACCAAGAAGATCTACCCCATCTACTATGATGACGTGTTGGGTAATGACACGGGGACTATTGTAGCTAAGGTATGTTAATAAATACTAGTTAACGATGTAAATTTTGGCATTATTGTGGTAAAATCGTCGCTTGTACAATAGGTTGATGTACTCTGAAGAAATGTTTGATATGATGCCCACGGCATCTTTTTATCACCGCAGCGCTTGCCGCCGGCAGGGTGTTCATCCTCACACCCTGGAGCCTAAGGGGTCGCGCACAGTACGGTTTACACGACCGCTGCGGCTGTGAAATGAACTCCCTGCCGAGGTTTTCCTAGCAGGCTACAGTATGAGGTTCTTCAAAAAAGGAGTGTAGAGGTTCTTAAAGCGTAGGCAATGCGCATGTGAATCCTCTGGCGTTGCAGGCGTCCATACTTAGGCTACGGTAACTGCTTATCATCAGGCGGGCCGTATTCTGGTTTGCCACCGTCGTGGTATTTAAAAAAAATCGTTTATAATTTCGATTTGATTTCTTGCCAGTAAAATAAATTAGTACAGTCACCAGCAATAGTATCTTCCTACACGAAGGCCGCAAAAATATGTGACACGCTCTTATGGCCCTACAAATAAGAGCGTGTCACTTATATTTACGGCCTTCATGTAGGAAGATACTATTGCCGGTGACTGTACCACTGAAAATCCGTAACATGGCGACGGCCAAATAGTAAGTTGTCGAGCTTTAGTATAGACTTATAAATAGGTACTTTTTCTTGTGAGTTAACTATATATATATATCATCGGGTGAGAACCAAAACTCAATAATGACTATTACAAGTTTATAGCTGTAAGTGAGCTGTAATGAACCGTAATAGTGGTAAAAAATCAAGCTTGATTTTAGTTTATAGATTTTTTTGCACCTAGTGAGTTTTGGTTGTCCCTGACGATATATTATTTACATTATATACTACTTGAAATTTTTTTAACAGAGTTGGGCAAAAATTATCTATTTACGAATAACCATGAAGATAACTAAATCATCTTTTATTTGAAATAACGGAATAATCCGTCATTTGTTATTTTGAATTTATCTATATATTTGAATATATCTATTATCAGTTTAATTTTTATCTAGATAAATTAGTTGGGATTTTTAACAGGATGAAGGTCAGTAGTACAGTCATGTAGAACTAAAAGTGGTCAGGCATGATGAAATAAAAATAAGAGGCTTTGACGGGACATTCTATAATATAAATTTATTATTCTAAGCAGCTAACTTCAATAACAAACGAGGCCAGTTATCTTCATCTAGATAATTCATTTAAATAAAAAAGTGAGCAACACAAAAAGTTCGTGATTGAATTTATCTTCGAATAAAGGACCCCGCAACAAACATAGGGAAAAAGTGGTTTCAGTCAAATCTCACGAAATTTTAGTATGATGTAGATTCGAGTCTCCTGATTATTTTTTTATAAGGGCACAACTCGCTCAGAAGTATACTTTTAGAAATAATGAAGTATAGTTGTTTCATACAAAACATATGTAACATACCAATTTTTCGGAAAATCTTTCTCTTTACTTTTGCATAATATTAATAACTAACAAAATGCGATTTCAACGTGACAGAAACGTTATTAAGATCATATTTAACGGCAGTAAGTCTCAGTGTGAGTCAATTCAAAGTATCGATTTAAAAAAAACACGTCATAGAAAAATAATAATATAAACTTGATTATTTCTGACAGTGTACTTCTGAGGGAGTTGCGCCCTTATATACAAATAATCTGAATCTACATCGTACTAAAATTTCATGCGATTTGACTTTTTCCCTATGTTTGCTGCGGGGTCCTTTATTTGAAATAATTATCTAGATAAGAAATTATTTAAATAACGCCCAACTCTGATATAAAACTAACTAAGCACTTGTTCACAGTGCTGGGTCTGTGGCCTGACAGAGTACGGGATACCGCACAACTCGTACTGCTCGGACAACTTCCGCGACGTCGGCTCCTCCATGGCGCTGGCCGAGAAGAACTCCTACAGGAGATACTGCCGATACATGGACGAGTAAGGACTAGACCCGATACACGTGTACCATAGACCTGTCATGCTAATAACTAGTACTAGTAGTCCTCAGCTCTGAAACTGTTCTTTAACAGGCGATTCGTCGATCAATGTTACTCTGCGTCCGTAGGAAACACTAGACAACCCTACACTTGATCCCTGGGTGGTGCTAAAAGAGTAACAAACTTGGCAGCTGCACTGTCCCATGTGGACCTCGCAACACTCACTGGATTGACTAGTACTCGAGTCCGCCTCGCACTGAGAACTCGCCATTTACTTGCAAACGAGATTACCAATATAACAGGACCCTTCAGAAGATTCTAGCTCCACAACCCCTCGATCGAACCTGATCATATACGAACTCTCAAATTGTATTGAGCTCTACTACAACCCCAACAAATTTGATATAGATCCGAAGAACTTTACTAAAGTTATCGCGCGACAACTATTCAAAATCAAAAAGCCATCGAAATGCACAGACGTCTAGGTAGCCGAAGTTGTTTGAAAGAACTTTACTTCCTTACGCTCCGCTCGTTCGACAATACCAAGATCGAACGGGATGGTCTTATTACTTTCAATAGGTACGACAGAGAAGGTGCTTTTATCGTTGGTCCTTGTCGTAGTCTCACCTTTTATTATTACCCTCCACGCCATTACTTAGCAGTGGAGGGTCACAAACAGATATAAATAACGAGAAAACCTGATATTTTTCTTAAAAATTGTGTCGGTTAAGGAAAATAATGGTGGTTAATTGCTGTAGAAGGAGCATTCCATGGTTATGTAATCGACATTCGTACTATATTTTAAGACTTTACAGGTCTGTTACTCGTTTCATTTGAGTTTTCATCATTTGCTAATTATATAATAACAATACTGTATGTGTACTTAAAAACATCCATTAACTACTTTTGTCATAATGTCCAAGTTCGTAAAGAAACTAGGTATCAGCCAAACGTTATGTAAGCGACAACAAATCAACCTAGTCTGAAACATAAGTGATATTTTCGAAAGTTTTAGCGAAATAAGAGACAAAGAGGAATAAAGAAAAATTACACTCATAAATAATACAATAGTCGTTTATTTACAACAAATAAAAGTTTCGTTCCTCTAATAATTTTAAAGAAAATAAATAAAATGTGTAGCGTTATGTAAGCGACAGCAACGTTATGTAAGCGACACGTACGATTTTACACCAAGAATCTCGCATGCTTTGGTCTAAATATTTTTTCTTGCGTGTCCAATGCATGGACTTTACCTTTTAATATTTCACCATCACAATACAAAATATGAAATTTTGATATTCCAGGAGCTGCATCCACCTTTTCCCATGGATTTTTTGCTGCCACTTTGGCGTCTATTTCTGTTTGAGATATATATATTACTTTCGTATTTGACACGAGACTTGACGCGAGGTATGCAAAATCTTCTGCTGATTGTACGGGTGTTACTTGGCCTTGCGACATTGATTTCTGACGCACCAAATGCTTAACATTTCCACCTACACCATCTATTACTCCTTTATCATGCGATGTGGCCGAATACTTCCAAGAAAAGGTTTTCTTATATTTTTTGGATAAATAAAATAACAAACGAACCATGAATTTGTTTTTAAACTCCGAGGATGGGCCATCACTCCAAATCACGTCGGTAATGTTTGCATCGTTGTCTTCAGATATTATTAAGTCGTACAAATGATTTATAAAGACAAAAATGGTATCTTTGTTTTTGGGACAGTCAGAACAAATCACATAAGTCCGGCATACATTTTTGAAAAATACGGCGGCTGTGAATAACGTTACACTTTTTCGGGCCCAGAGGGCACTTTGGATCTCGTTTTGGTACTCGCAGGAATATGACATTGCAAAATCAATTTGCAATATGCGGGTGTTTTCACGTTTTTGGTCGCCGGTAAATTCTTTATTTTGAATTCTCTTTACATACACATGTCGGACAAAATCTCCATAGCTTTCCAATACTTTTTCATATAACTCTCCAGCACTTGTTTCATTTACTTTCATTTTAAGTTTATTATTTGCTAACTTCACCCACTCTTTCCAATAAACAGTTCTTGTTTTATTATTAACACAGTCCAATAATTTTAAATTAGCACAAGTGTCACAGTTATTTTTCCAGCATTCAGACGACAGCTCATCATTACACAGCACGGTTTGCCAAAATGTGTGCGAGTATGTTATGCCTAAACTCTTCAATTTTAGCATAAAATTCTCATGTATTTTACACTTACACTGTTCTGCAGGTGTATTTTTAAGCAGTAGTACATTATCAGGTCGCAAACTACAAAATCGTGAAAAGGAAATTTTGATTTCAGGATTTTCTTGACAGAATACATAATGTGCCTCTCTCAAAAACATCGTTAAATAATGTTTCTGTAGAGTGAGTTTTTGGCCATTTTTTCACACTGCCATGCAGTCTTTCATGCCTGGACATGTGTATACTATATCTGTACGATAATAGAAGTCTTTTACAATATTTTCCTCCTCCGACACATCGTCGTTGCACAAACTGCTCTCCATTTCTTCGGCTAGTTTGATACCCAATCGTTTACACACACCTTGGACGACACATTTCTGCTTCATTGGGCAAACCGGTAGGCTCCGCGTGCACTTTAAAACCGCCTTACTGTATGTTTGAACACATTTGTACGGTTCAATGTGTGAAATTGTAGATCTTTGAGGTTCATTCGATCTGATAGAAGCCAGATTTCCTTTCGATTCTTTTCCCGCTCTTTTTGTTTTTGCTGCCTCTTTTTTCCCCGTAATTCTTTTAGTTGAATTTGAGTCATCTTAGCTTTTTTCTCCCTCTGAATCTTCTTAATCCGCTCACATTGTTTTTTTCTGTAGTCTGGATCTTCTTTTTTTTTCTCACGATACTTTTTCTGTCTCGCTTTGTTCGAGCTCTTCTTAGGCGGTGGATCCATTAAAATTTGTAGTCGAATCAAGCTTAGAACACGCAGTAAACGTTTGTTTAGTCTACGTATTCTAACAAACACGTTATGTAAGCGACCGTTATCTTTTAATAAAATCAGTACGAATAAACACGCAAATCACAATAAAATCCACTCGACAAATGCTATCCTGAACAAATTCTGTTTAGAAAATAAGTATTGAGATACACTTCCCTGAAGTTTGGTTTATAATTTACAAATTATGTTTCTTTGTTAGGTAAACGACAGTTTTCGAGTGCGAGATCATTTTTTCAAATAGCAGTTAGAAATCACGAAAATACTAATAAATTCATGTGCCAATGTCAAAAATAGACATATAGTTTTGATTTTATACCAGCCATGTTTAATTAAAATCCAAAAAAAAGTTGTTATTAAACATAGAAATCGGGGTTGTTTCCTTACTTGACGCGATGTTTATTACAGTGTTCTCGAAATGTAGCTATTATTTAAAAAAATGTTAAATGATTTACAATCTGTATATAAATTCTTAAAGATGATACTTTAAGCCGTAATTGAATAATGTGAAATTATATAAAATGTCAAGAAATTTTTGACGAGAAAGTTACCGATTTCCATGGAATGCTCCAGAAGTGATTTTATCGTCATCTATGTCTATCCCTTACGGTAGTATGCGTGTGCGGTCTCTAGTTAAATTCTTGTTTTGAGACGTGTACACACATGTCCTTGAGCCCAGCGCTAAGAACCCGAATTACACGAACCCGGATTTGGAAACGTTTACTTGTAAGGATACACGAAGACACGGATCGTATTTATTTGCGGTCCGACCCGTCCTTGTCGTGTAGTGGTGATCCGAGTCGTAGTGTTTAAAAGATATGATCAAATATATATGATACTATGTACTTAGTTTTAAAAAGTACTCCGCTCGAATCTCCGCTACACGTGAAAGACGGTTCACCCCCGTGTTGTTAAATTCCGGTGCGCCTTGTACCCGAGCACATAGATCTTAATAACCCGTGTCCTAAATACGCGTACCAAACGGGCTAGAAAACCGGGTACAGTCACCGGCAATAGTATCTTCCTACATGAAGGCCGCAAAAATATGTGGCACGCTCTTATGGCCCCACAAATAAGAGCGTGTCACATAATTTTAGCGGCCTTCATGTAGGAAGATACGATTGCCAGTGACTACGGTCACGTCTGAAAAGATGGATACATTTAATGTGACATAAACATGTATCCAAGACTTTATGCGAATGCGAATTACACGAATCTCTGATACAACCGCGAGCCCTAGATTAAGAACTTCTCGCGGCGGCGGCAACGGCGCAAGACCTACCCGCACGGTTTCAAAACCTATCATCAGGCCATGTAGCCAAGATGACAATCGGTTGCAGAAAACGAAACGAAACGCTACACGCTCTCGCTCACTCTTCCATATTAGTGCGATAGAGAGACAGATAGCGTTTCGATTCGTTTTCTACAAACGATTGTCATCTTGGCTAAGCCCCCTGGTCAGAATGCAAAGAAGTACCTAAGACTGGCTTTCCACTAAGGCGGAGCGGACGTTGGTTGATTCCGAACGTTCGGAATCAACCGAGTAAGTGCAGTCGCGAAATCTTAAGAAAACCTTTTTTCAGGGTTCCACTCTGGTTCAACCGCTCCGATCCGTTCTCCGTGTGGGGCCCCTGGACGGGCGGATGCTCGTGGCGCTGGCTGGACATGACAGGGCTGTACACGCAGCGCACGTGCCGCAGCGTCACTATACCGGCCACCGGGAACCACTTCCTCAGCAAGCGGATGGCCCAGCTCGAGTTGGCGCTGAGTGTACCGAAACTATCTATTTGTCACTTTCTCTCTATATAGCCCGCGACCAACTAGATTGGAAATCGTGGCGTCACGATGCTGCTTGTCAACCGACTTCAAGATTTCGAAGGAGGTTATCAATTCGTCGGGATCTTTGTTTTTGTTTTTGCTATTTTTTTTTTAATAATCGGTGAACATAAGTATGGATTTGGAAAATTCTTATTTTGTTTGAAAGAGTATACTTTACTATTCGGGGTGCGGGTTCGCTTGAATGTAAAATGTCCGGAGAGTAGCGGAAAAATGTTTAATGTTGTAAAATGTTATAAAATGTTATAGAATAATGTTAATAAAATGTTGATAATGTTGAGAATGTTCAATGTTAATCGAATGCACCCGGTCGCGATGGATCTCAAAAGTACACTGAAAACTAAATGAATGCTAAATTATTGGGGCAATGCGTCTTTTGCTGACGGGCGCACGCGCCGCACGAGGCTTTAAACGTGTTAGGTGCATTGCACCGAACATCTTGGCGGGGGCAAATGATGAGATGAAATGAATTACTAAGATAAATGATACAAGATGATCAACAATATTTTTTAAATCTAAGTAATTAATTTTTAAACGATGTCTGTCTGAACACTGGCGAGCAGCTTCTGTCCACTTGTTTCAGTTCAATGTTTTCATGTTTGTCACACTCTTTCACTTTTCGCGCACTTGCACTACACTTATTGTTATTGATGCTGGTACGTCGTAGACTGCATCGCGTGTTCGACGTAGAGGCCTCGCTCGCGACCTCTCGGGGCGGCGGCGGCGGCGGGTTTGCACGGGGTCTTGCGGTGATGGTGTTCCGAGCTGTTGTTCTCTCTGGGTTTTCTTGGGTTGTCCAGGCTCTTAAAAGTTGCCACTGGCAACGTGTTTTTCGGCATACGAGTAAGATTGTTATAGCAGTAGTTGCTAGAAAGAGGCAGTATATAGCTGTATAGTGGTGTATATCGTGGACAGAATAGCTGTTAATTGTATCTTCGGGAAGTTGGCTTTCTTTCAGCGCTTTTATTTTCTCTTTTATGGCTTTATTTTCGCTTTCTTCTTCCAAATGAAAGCTGTTGTTTGCGAATTTTTCGACCGTAATGTTTATAACATGGTTAATTGGGTCAATTTCTGGGGCAGGTATGCTATATGATAAATCCACTTTACTTTCCATATTCATATACGTGTGAATTGCAAAGTTGTCCGTTTTTACGATACAATTCTCCTCAATGTAAATAATGTTAGTTCGTGTCAATGTTTGCGCTGTAACTTGATCTCTACATATGGTTCGGAACTGACACCGATCACGACAAAAATATAAGTAGTGATTCGGTCGGGATAAACTAATCCACCTGTTCTGACACGCGGCTATGCTTGTTTTACATGTATATAAATTCACCTTTTCATCCTTTATACACAAATCTTTATCTGTGTTCATCTTATATATAGGGACCTTAAGTGAGCACATATATGTGAACGTATCTCGTATAATACAAGTTTCGATATCCTTTTCTTGTAAGGGCATGTATGCATCCTTTTGTAAGTTCATGGCTACGTATTTTTCTATGGGAATAACAGATATCATATTTCTGTCTGAGCTGTGCGGAGCCGGAATAATGTTATAAAGGTCGTAACGATCACGAGTTATCAATGGGATGCGAATCTCAAATATCATGTATTGGTCAGTCATTCTTGATTTAACTTGTAATACTTGGTAGATGTTTTGTAAGTTTGTTTGTATGTTGTCAATTGGTAAAGTAAGGTCACTTAAAAGTTGGCCCGATATTATATTTAATTCTTTTTGTAGTTGCTGGGGACTTATAATATGTATGTTCATTTTATCGTTGTAAATGTTGGCTATCGTTTCTAATAACATATCTTGGATTGTTTTAAGGTGATTTAATAAATTGTTTGCAGCCATGGCGACCACTGTAAATTGAGACATGCTCTCTGCGACTGTAATTTATTTTGCTATCGCAGTGGTATCTTTTTCTAAACAAAGTAAGTGCTGGTGTATCATTTTATGCTGTTTTTGGATCGTATCTCGAGTTCTCAAGAGCATGTTGTATTCGGCTTCTACAATAGATGTTTGATTTTTCCACATGGTGACGAGATATTTTTCTTTGTTTTTTAGGAGACTTATGTCCTGTTGGTATTGTTGAGCGAACCGATCGTCTAAAACTCCGAATAAATTATTCGCTAAGTTTCCGACACCGTATATTAATCCCCGTTTCTTGCGTGTTTGTTGTTTTAGCTGTAGATGTCGCGATAGTACTTTATTGTAATGTTGTAGTTCGTCGTATGAATGTTGTATTTGTAAAAGGATGACGTCACAGTGTGAAAGGGTTCTAACTTGTTTACAAATAGTTTCTAATTGCTCGTTGTATTTTTTGTATGCTGATACTCCTTCCCAGTATGGGCTCATATCGTAGTACGCTACTAGTTTCCATTTGTATCTAACTAGTTGCATAGTTCCAAGCTTGTCGAAGTACAATCCTTGGCCGTCATTGATAGGTGTCATTTTTACGCAATTTCCAGCTGTTATGAAAGTAAAAATATAGAATAGCATCATTAGCATGGTTGTCATACATCCTCTCTTGGTTCGTCTTTGACTTTTGGTTTGTTTCGGGGTTTCTTTATCGACGGGTTGTTGTTCTGGTTTCGATTTTTCCAGGGGCAAGACAGATAATTTAACTACGGGTCTCTTTAGTGTTCCTTTGTCTGTTTTTAGTGTTACTACTCTCACATATGCATCCTGGCCTGCATGCACGTCGATCACTCGTCCTAGTGCCCATTTCCCTGCTGGTAAATTATCTTCATGTATGACCACTATGTCCCCTATTTCTATGTTTTTCTTGGGCTCACACCATTTTTGTCTTGCTGTTAATTGGCTTAAGTACTCTGTTTTCCATCTTCTCCATACATCACTGAATATCTTTTGTGTTAAATTCCATCTTGTGCGTGCGTCTTCGTATGTTTCTATTATAGTCACTTCCGCTCGTCCTTGCAAGAAGTGGGCTGGAGTCAGCGTATTCAGGTCATCAATGTTGTCTGTTAATGGGCATAATGGCCTTGAATTTAGACAGCTCTCCAATTCCGCCAGAATCGTGGCATATTCCTCATATGTAAGTTTTTGTTCACCCACTACGCTTTTTAAATGGTATTTTAAGCTTCTGACGGCTCTTTCCCAGAGTCCGCCCGCGCTGGGCCAGGCGGGAGCATTAAAATGCCACTCGATTTCCATTTCAGCGACTTCAGCCAAGAAACTGTCGTCGATTGTGTTTTGAATCTCCTTCCACTGTTGTTTCAGAATGTTGTTCGAGCCTATAAAATTGGTACCCTAATCCGAGTATAAATGTTTTGGGGCTCCTTTTCTGGCTGCCATTCTTCTTATAGCTGCCAGGAAAGGTGAACTCGTTAGTTCTGTTACTAGTTCTAAATGCACGGCTTTTGTGACCATGCAGACGAAAACGGCAATGTAGCCCTTCAATGTTCGACTTCCTCGCGCCTTGCTTGCTTTTATGTCAACAAATCCTGTGTAGTCGACCCCAGTGTGGAAGAACGGTTTTGCTTCGTTAACACGGGCGGCGGGAAGATCACCCATCAGCTGATACTGTTTTTTCCCATCTATCTTTTGGCACTTAACGCATTTTCGCACTTGTTGTTTCACTCTGTTGTTTCCGCCTATCACCCAGTATTCTTCTCTCAGTTTGCTCATAGTGAGCTTAGCGCCTCCGTGAAGTGTCATGGCGTGAGCGTGTTCTATAAGTAACGTTGCAAGACGTGAATCCTTCGGAATAATTTTTGGGTGTTTCATCTCGTAAGATAAATGCGCTTCTTCCAGGCGGCCTCCCACTTGCAAAAGATTGTTTTTATCTATAAATGGGTACAATGTATAGAGCGGGCTTTGTGATTCGACTTTGTTGTGCTTACGTAAATGTTCGATATCCGTTCCTAATTCATTGCTTTGTACACATTTAATTATAGTCAATTTAGCTTTTCTTAGCTCTTGTAATGTGATATGGCTTGGCAAGCGTTGACGCTTCGAAGTGAATGCCCTCAATATGTAGGCCACGATTCGTATTACCTTTGTTATTGACCTATATTTTTCTAATAAATGATTTATGATATTTTGCTCTTTATTGTTTTGCACCATGTTTGATTTATATGACTTTCTCTCCTCTTCTGTCGTAGTATATGTTAAGTTTTGAGAACGTTTCAGTTCTGGCTGGAAATGAGCTAGCCAAGTTGGACCTGACCACCATAAGGTATTGTCTTTCAATTGAGATGCTGTTTCACCTCTGCTTGCAGCATCTGCGGGGTTTCCAGATGATTTTACATAGCGCCATTGTTCCTCGGGCATCACCTGTTTTATTTGTTCTACACGATTTGCGACGAATGGTTTCCAACGGCTTGGTTGACCTGCTAACCATCCAAGGACTATTTGGGAGTCACTCCAACCGAATGTTATTACTTCATGTTGATTTAAGGAATGTTTAATCTTTTTCATCAGTTTTGCGAGCAAATGTGCACCGCTAAGCTCAAGTCAAGGTAATGTTAATGTTTTCTTATGGGGCACAAGTTTCGTTTTAGCTGCCACCAGTATTACTCTGGATTGATGTGGTATTCTCGCATATACTACACAAGCATATGCTTCCATGGAGGCGTCACAAAATCCATGCAGTTCAATGACGTCATTCTCGTTACACCATAACCACCTTGTTATTTTGCATTCGTTGAGTTGCTCAATATCGCTTATCGTTATTGACCATTCTGAAAAGAGTTTGTCAGAAATATGGTCATCCCATTCAGTCTGTTCTTTCCATGCTTTTTGAAATAAAATCTTCAGTTTTACTATAAATGGGGCGATCCAACCTAATGGATCGTACAGCTTGGAAATTTCTGATAAAAGTGTTCTTTTTGTTAGATTTTCTTTATGTTCGGGTATTTTACATTTGAAGGTCAAAGTATCTTCGGTCGGGTTCCAGCATAATCCCAATGTTTTTGTAATGTTGTCTACTTTAAAGTTGAATACCATTTCTTCGTCACCCTGTTCTCTGTTAAAGTTCTCCAAAATTCCTTTGTTGTTGGATGACCACTTTCGTAAATTGAAACCTCCAGTTTTTAAAAGATTGTTTAAATCAGAAACCAACTTCTTTCCTTGTTCCAATGAATGTGCTCCATGTAACACGTCATCCATGTAAAATGCCTCCTCTACCACTTTCGCTGCTTCTGGAAAACTTTCTCGTTCGTCTGCTGCTAGGCTTTTTAACGTCATCATAGCTATAAATGGTGCTGATTTTGTTCCGTAACTGTTAGTGTTGTTAGTTGAAATGTTTGTAATGGTTTTTCAGGACTGTCACGCCAAATTATTTTCTGTAAATGTTGATCAATTTCGTTTACGAGTATCTGACGGTACATTTTCTCAATGTCCGCTGTAAATGCGTATTTGTACTGTCTCCATTTTAAAAGAAGTACTTGCAAGTCTTGCTGTAAATTGGGGCCTGTATAAAATAAATATAAATAAATATATTATGGGACAAACTTACACAAACCGACCTAGTCCCACAGTAAGCTCAATAAGGCTTGTGTTGTGGGTACTAGACGATGATATATATAATAGATATATATAGATAAATACTTAAATACATAGAAAACATCCATAACTCAGGTACAAATTATCTGTGATAACCACACAAATAAATGCCCTGACCAGGATTCGAACCCGGGACCTCCTGCTTCGTAAGCAGTGTCACTACCGACTGGGCTAGGAGGCCGTTAAAACATCAAACCGTCATCGTTAAATCATCTGTATACATCAAATCATTTAAAGATCGCCCTGTAGATGTCTTTACTGACGCGTTAAAGACAAGCCTGTGCTTGGATGTTGCTGACTCAACTCTTTCGATAATATGATGAGGTAAAAATGACTCTAACTCCAAATTGTTGGTTGCTGGTTTCATGTGTCCTAGGTATTGATATTCATCCATAAATTGTTTATACGCTTCGGATAGTTGTTCTTGTTTTTGTAGCTTTCTTTCCATGTTTTTAAATTGCGCGATTGCTCGGGTTCTTGACTCTCCCAGTTCTTCTTCAAAGTGAGGTTTCATTGGAATGCGGACTTCATACCTTCTGTCGGGTTTCCTCTTAGTATTCTCTTTATAATGTTTGATGCATTCCAGATCCTCCTGCGATAAATCTCCTTCTCCGGTAATTTCTTCTAACTCCCAAAATTGTTTAATATCTTCTAAATTGTTTATTACTACGTTACAGTTGTAAGTACGAGCGTTTCCACTTATCATCCACCCCAGTTGCGTCTGCTGTACCAGAGGCTGCGTATAATCATCTCCTTTAATTACTCCTTCCATAATAATCTGATGGAAGACTTCTACTCCAAGCAATAAGTCAATGGGCCGTCTTACGTAGAATTGAGGATCGGCAAGGTTTAAGTTTTGCAGAACGGACCACGATGGCTTGGGAAATGTTCTGTTAGGTAAGTCATCCATGAGGTCTTTCACATTAAAAACCTCAGCATAGAACGCAAAATCGTTGTAAAGCGAAGCGCCTTCTATGATTCTTCTCCCCTTGAAGCTGTTTTGTTTCTTTCCAATACCGTTGAATATCCCATTAAACTTCTCTTCTCACTCTTTAAATCTAGTAGTTGTACGGCTTGTTGAGTCATAAGCGATATTTGACTCCCTTATATATGCTCTAAGTGTTTTATAAGTACCATCACCAGCCTTAACTTTAATCAGGGCTGTTGCTAACAGGACTTCCGAATTCGCATCTGTAGGTATTTGTGTAATGTTGATTGACTTGTTATTTTTCGTAATAATTCCATTTGCTAATGGCGAAGAGGTCGATGGCTCCGGTGCTGACGATATTGTTTTGACACATGCCTCATGTATCAGCGTGTTATGTCGGCCAGTCCATTTGTGGCAAGTTTTCGTCGAGTTGCATTTATTATCATTATGAATGGCTTCACAAAATAAGTCTTTAAATGAAACCCAAGTGTTATAGTTCCCATAAAAAGTTGTTATATCTAACTTAGGTGTAGATTTATCACGGTGTGCCCCTGACCAAATCTTCTTGTTTATTTCTTTCTTCAAATTGTTGAATGTTTCTTCATGAGCATTAAATGAAGTTTCGTATGCCACGTCTGTTACAGTGCCCTCACTCTCTAACTCCCAGTGAAGTGTATCTATTGCCGCCCAACGAGCTTGTAAGGATTTAAGTGCATCTTCTAGCTCCCACTTATCTGTTAGCGTGTTGACCTATATACTCTTTACTGTTCTGACAAAAGCCTTCATGTTAGCTACTTGTTTCCGATACATTTCGTCATGTTTACTGAATGTTCCCGCGATCGTTTTACGCGATTGTTGACTGCCTGAATGAGCTCCTAGTCCTGTTCCTAGAGGCTCTCGTAATGTTTCATCATCTTTAGGGATTCCATCTCCCTGACCTTGTTCCTTTTTATCGTCGTCATCTTCCACGGTCCAAGATTCTGCCGTAACCGCCTGATAACCCGCGCTCAAAGCAGAATTAAGTATCAAATAGTCTGCTTCGCACTCTCATAAGTACGGTTCGTGAAGTAGGGATGAGACTGACTCTCGACCATTCCTATCTGTTCATGATTAAATTCAAATTCCTGCCACAAGACACTCAATTGGTCTAAACGGTTCTTAAAATACTCGGGCTTTGTCTTTCTGTCTGCACTATCTTTCTTAAAGTTAGTAAGCATAGACTCAATAGTGCGCTGAACTTCCCCTTGACGGATTACGCTCGCCATCTTGATGTTTTGTTAGTAAAATAGGAAAGATCTTACTTGAGAGTCTTCTGCGTAGTTACGTCGTTACCGAACACTGCTGCCTCGCCTCGCTGTTGCCTATTGTTGTTGGTTTTCTGCGACTCTCCTTCAGCTACAGCTCACCCACAAATGTTCACCAATTCAATCTCCTCCCTCACTACTCAAAATTAATTTTATAGCGCGCGAGGGCCACTGTTCGAAGGACCATTATTCGGGGTGCGGGTTCGCTTGAATGTAAAACGTCCGGAGAGTAGCGGAACAATGTTTAATGTTGTAAAATGTTATAAAATGTTATAGAATAATGTTAATAAAATGTTGATAATGTTGAGAATGTTCAATGTCAATCGAATGCACCCGGTCGCGATGGATCTCAAAAGTACACTGAAAACTAAATTAATGCTAAATTATTGGGGCAATGCGTCTTTTGCTGACTGGGCGCACGCGCCGCACGAGGCTTTAAACGTGTTAGGTGCATTGCACCGAACATCATAGTTGGTCCTATTGTAACTAGGTCAGGATCTGATGATGGAATCCTGGAGAAATCGAGGGAACTCTTCAACTATTATAGGCACACCTATAGTGATTTGAGTATTTTTACAGCAGCTCGAGCATTTGCTGTTGGAAAGGTGGATGCCAAGTGAAGTCGGTTCTTTTTTGTTTAAAATTATTTTGGGTGCGATGGAGCTCTGTAGCCTGCTTTTTCTACGGCCTGCGGCTCCCTCATACTTATATTATAATCCGGCAGAGCCCGATTTTTGAGTGTCGGCGTCTAATCAACTCAATGGCTGCTGCTCGACACATCGTTGACGCAACGGCGACGCGACACCATTTGCAATAGCACTGCCTAGACGTCGATATAACGTCGATGCTCAAAAGGCCCTAGCCTGCACGAAAAGACACTTCCTTTCTGGACAAACTCTAGTTTGAGGTATGTCTTAATCACTATTAGAACCTAGGTGAACATAGGTTCGTGTCCAAACTTCTTTCCTTCTGTTCTCCTGCAGTTGAGTTTTGGCCTAAAGCGCTATCTAGAACGCCCCATATACAAGACTAGCTTTTGCCCGCGGCTTCGCCCGCGTACTAAAAGTACTAAAAAAGGAAGGTACATTCCTACATACAAACATACGAGTCTAACTGAGAACCTCCTTTTTTAGTACTTTTAGTACGCGGGCGAACTGAATAAGCGACTTAGAAAAATCAGCTCCTCAGCCTCTCCAGCGGTTGAACGCAACACAAATTTTAATTAGGCAGTTTTGGAATGTGTTGCGTTCAATTCTTCACTAAGGTGCTTAAGTTTGTTTGAGGCTGCCACCGACTCCAAAAATAACTGATTGTAAATATATAAATACGCAGATTTGTGTGATTGATTTCAGAAGTATGTATATACAGGGTGTTTGGTAACCGGATGCAAAGCCGAAAGTAGGAGATAGTCTAGGTCATGTAGAACATTTTTAGCCATACTTGTCTTAGACAAATGTTATTAGTTTTTTTTTAATTTAAATTTTAAGATTTGTCGGAGAAAACTGCAAAACTTCAGACTAAATCGATAATTAGTACTTTTTTTACTGCAGGTAGATTTTTTTTTGTTTTATTTCTTATTGTGCAATGTCTATCAAACACTAGAAAAGTGATTTCAAACATCTGTGTCTAAAGAAAACAAGTTGACAGCGATTTAAAATTTTAGTTACATGAAAATGTAAACGATTTAAGTGATTTCAAAGTACGATAAAAAAAAACTAAAATAGCCACGAATTTTCAAACCATTTTAAAAACATGCTTGGCTTTTACCCTTTTATTTAAGCTATCAAACACGACTGTAGCTACTGTATCCTTGAAAATAAGCCACCTAAACCAACTGGGTAGCTAAAATGTTTCACTCTACTTGTGATACTTGTGGTAGTTGTGGTGACGAATCTCATTATGATTTTACAATAAAACATTGGTTCTGAATACTAAGTTGGCGTTGACTTGACATTTGACTTGTTTTAAAAGGGTTAAGTGTACTGGACAAAACTACCACATGCAATTTTAACAAACAAAGGCTTGCGGCGGTGAGAGACAAAAGAGACTGATAGCGGCAGGCGGTGAGCGGCGTTAAACAAAGATGATCGGTTTTGTGCTTTATTGACAAAGATAAACTGATTAGCTACATGAGTATTTGTGCAAAACCTAGTAATTTAGTCTAGTTACAACTTCAGTTGCGATTAGACGTTCATTGTGGTTTAATTTCCCGCTCTCATCTCAATTTACCGTGTCAAGTTGTAGCTGCCGTAGGCGCTCCTTCACGTGTAATTACGACTTCTTCATTGTAAACATGGAGTTTACGAACGAAGAATACGCCGACATTATCTACATGTACTGCAAAGCTGACAGTAATGGAGCGATGGCCCGACGGATGTACCAAGAGCGTTTTCCAAACCGGAGATTGCCTAATGTGAGAGTGTTTTACAATTCATTCCGAAGGCTACGTGAGAATGGTATTGCTGTGCAACATGGAGGGAATCCAGGACGTAATCGCCCTGAAGTGGAGGAAGACGTTCTACAGGCATTTGCAGAGGATCCGAATACGAGCATCAGAGTGGTAGCTCGTAATCTGAACTTGTCCACATGGAAAGTATGGGCCACAATGAATCGTGAGGGAAAATATCCTTTTCGCGGCATTGGAGTTCAAGGTTTGGACGAAGGAGATCCTGCACGCCGAGTGGACTTCTGCCGATTTTTACTCAATGCGGATATCGAAGACCGACGTTTTTTGCGAAGCATTCTTTGGACCGATGAATCGAAATTTTCCCGGGAGGGGATCACAAATTTCCATAACCTACACCAATGGGCTGACAAAAACAACAATCCACATTGGAAAAAGCAAGTGTCCTTCCAAAGAAGGTTTTCCGTCAATGTGTGGGCTGGAATCATCGGCAGAGTCCTTATTGGGCCACATTTTTTGCCAAATAATTTAAATGGGGCAAATTATTTGGAATTTTTACAAAACGATTTGCCCAGGCTTATTGACGAAGACCAGCTGCCCGGTGCAGTGACATTTCAACACGACGGTTGTCCCGCCCATTACTCTCTGGCTGTAAGGGAGCATCTGGATAACTGTTTCCCGAACGGTTGGATCGGCAGAGGCGGACGAATCCCTTGGCCCGCTCGGTCACCTGATTTGACACCATTGGATTTTTTCGTTTGGGGCCGAGCTAAGGAGCTAGTCTACACACAAGAGGTCATTAATACCGTAGAAGAGCTGAGGGAGAGGATAGAAGCGGCGTTCGAAAGGATGAGGGAAGAAATGATATTCGGAACAACCACCACAGAAGTAAGAAGACGGGCTCGTGCTTGTATTCGAAACGGCGGGTCACATTTTGAAAACGAGCGATGATGTGTAATTTTAATGTGTTGATCGTAAAAATAAATAACTTATCTTTTATGCTTTTGTTTTAATTTACCCTAAACATTCCCTCTTATTAGTACAGGTAGCCTATTTTCAAAGATAAAATGGCTTGAGACATGATTGTCTTATCGCCCGCCGCCTGCCGCTATCAGTCCCTTTTGTCTCTCACCGCCGCAAGCCTTTGTTTGTTAAAATTGCATGTGGTAGTTTTGTCCAGTACACTTAACCCTTTTAAAACAAGTCAAATGTCAAGTCAACGCCAACTTAGTATTCAGAACCAATGTTTTATTGTAAAATCATAATGAGATTCGTCACCACAACTACCACAAGTATCACAAGTAGAGTGAAACATTTTAGCTACCCAGTTGGTTTAGGTGGCTTATTTTCAAGGATACAGTAGCTACAGTCGTGTTTGATAGCTTAAATAAAAGGGTAAAAGCCAAGCATGTTTTTAAAATGGTTTGAAAATTCGTGGCTATTTTAGTTTTTTTTTTTTCGTACTTTGAAATCACTTAAATCGTTTACATTTTCATGTAACTAAAATTTTAAATCGCTGTCAACTTGTTTTCTTTAGACACAGATGTTTGAAATCACTTTTCTAGTGTTTGATAGACATTGCACAATACGAAATAAAACAAAAAAAAATCTACCTGCAGTAAAAAAAGTACTAATTATCGATTTAGTCTGAAGTTTTGCAGTTTTCTCCGACAAATTTTTAAATTTAAATTTAAAAAAAACTAATAACATTTGTCTAAGACAAGTATGGCTAAAAATGTTCTACATGACCTAGGCTATCTCCTACTTTCGGCTTTGCATCCGGTTACCAAACACCCTGTAGTTCATACTTTCTAGATGTAATTAAATTGATATAAGCCTAGCGATTGTATTAGGTGTATACAAAGTGTATAGAAATAGATTATAATAATTGTAATTGTAGGGTAGGTATTCACTTGCGTTATTGAAGACCAAATTATTATTTTTTTCTTTTCAGTGCGCTATTGTTTTTTGTTGGTCGATTCGTTTCGTGTTAGTGCCGGTTTTTTATTGGCTTTTAGTTTTTTTTCGGCGGTTAAATTTTTTTGTTAAAAAGTTTTTATTTTATAATTTTCTGTGGCTATAATTTATACAAATTATTACATGCTTAATTTTTGATTACTTTTAAAATAGCTACCTACCTTGCTTTAGCTATTAACTGTTATATTAATAATCCTACTTTAACGATTATTTTGTTCTGTGATATGAATTCTTAAAAAAGAACAGAACAGAACAGACATTTTTTTGTTAAAATTTTTTTTTTGTAAAAACTCTGCTTTAAAATCTGTGAGTGAACAATAAATTACCCCTATTTTCCCACCCTTAGGGGGCGTCCATTAATCGCGTCATATTGTATAGGGGGGGAGGGGGTCAAAAATCACCAATGATCACCACAGGGGGGAGGGGGTCTGGACACGTATCACGTATAATTTTTTTGTACCTTCGTGCTATACTGTATTTCAATAAAATAAAAATTATCAACTTTTAAATAAACCAATCTGTGAAAACCAGAGTAAAATTTGCCTCGCAGTTGGACTTCTGCGTTTAGTTGAGCGGGCGAGGCGTCGGTCGCTATGCTTTATGTACGGGGTCACTTAGATTGATCTCATTTTTATGAATATCAAATTCTAATGACGGGATCCATGAGGAATCAAGGGAACTCCTGAAACCTTATAAGGAGACGTATAGCGATTTTTTTTAAATCTAAAAACCAAACAATTGCATTTGAATAGTGCTATTTAGTGAAATTGAAACTGCTTGTGAAGTCCAGAATGGAAGTCCTCTACGACAAGGTTTTTTACGTCTTGGGACTAAATGTTATGACTATGACTCTTATGAGATGCACTATGATTGTAAATTACTTTATTTTATTTACAAACTATAAAACGTATCTTAATAAATATTTGAACATAAGGTGCATTGTTGTATGCCGCTTTACTTAGTTTTGTAGTAAAATTGTTGAAAAAGATATATTTTTTTGGGTGCTGCTTTTGAACCGGAGATCCAATAAATATGAAAAAAAATCGATAATATTTATCGGTTCAGGAATTATTAAGTTATCTCCACAAAACGTCTTTCATAGGCAGATACGACCTTTTCATATTACTTTTTCGATAGTAGGTACGAAACCCTCCATTATGCGTGGTCCGATACGCACTTGGCCGGTTTTTTTCTATTAAATATTGTTTTAATGCAACTACTGAGATGTGCATACATGTAGTTTAATTTTTTTACCCTTCACGTGTACGTACGTTACGTTTTCACGTGTTAGAAAACTGTACTTACTTTAGTTAGCAAAAAATTACACGTCATATTGGACGAGGGGGGGAGGGGTCCTGAAAATATCACCAAAGATCACCATGGGGGGGGGGTCTAAAACAAGCCAAAAACGTATGACGCAATTAATGGACGCCCCCTTAGGGTAGGAATTTTTTTCCAAAAAATCGGACTACTCTGTAAAAAGTTATGCGTGGTCATACGTTACAATCGGTGAGTGAAAAATCAATCATCCCCTATTTTCCTACCCTTAAGGTTGGATTTTTTTTTCCAAATTTATATGGGACCAATTTCGGGGTATACCCTTTCCAATAAAAAAATAATTATCAAAATCGACCTACTCTATAAAAAGTTATGCGTGGTCGGTCATACATAAAAAAAATATATATACGCGTCGACTTGAGAACCTCCTCCGTTTATTCGTCGGTTAAAAAATCAGCTCCTCAGCCTCTCCAGCGGCTCTCTTATTTAATACTGAATAAGCGACTGCTCGGCCTAACCAAGGCTATCTCTTGAAGTGTATAGAAAACAGACTTTAAAAATTTTGCTGCTCGGTCTAACCTCGGCTATCATCTGAAGTGTAAGGAAAATAGGCTTGAAAATTTAGCTGTTCAGCCTTACCACTATGCTGATTTTTCTAAGTCGCTTATTCAGTATTAAATAAGAGAGCCGCTGGAGAGGCTGAGGAGCTAATTTTTCTAAGTCGCTTATTCAGTACTTGCTTTTGCCCGCGGCTTCGCCCGCGTACTAAAAGTACTAAAAAAGAAGGTTCTCAGTTTGAGCCGTATGTTCCTCCGCCTGTCCGCTTTTATTTCGCATTTGGCTGAACCGATTTAGATGCGGTTTTCGGAAAAGTATTTTTTTACATTCTGGAGGTTTCAGTATACCACGTTTTGGTGAAGGCGGTTCCCTTATTTTTTTCAAGAAATGATTGTAATCATTGTTGAATGTATTACGCCAGCAACCACTTTCTACTAAAAGAGATTATGATAAATGCAGATTTCTACTCTTGAATAGTAGCTTTACCCTGCGACTTTGTCTGCGTGGAATTAGTAATCCAACCTCCTTTTTACCCGCTTAAGGAATAACTTCTGGGATAACAACTATTACATATCCTTCCCAGGTACTCAAACTGTCTCCATACCAATCATCTAAATAGGTTCAGCGGTTAATAATTCGCCACGCAAACTACCAACCCCTTTTCTACCCCTCTAGGATTGTTTTTCGGGACAAAAACTGTCCTTTATTGTTTGCCGGGACTCAAACTATATCCACAACAAATTCTATCTAAATCAGTTCTCGGTAAAAATTCTCCATACAGACCTCCAACCCCCACTTCACCCTCATAGGGATTTATTTTCGGGATAAAAACTGTCCTATGTCGTTTCCCAGGACTCAAACTATCTCTTTACCACGTTTTCCTCATACAAACTTTCAACCCCTATTTCACCTATTTACTTACTTAAGTGTTGATGGATGGAAGAAGAACTATCCTTATCCTTTCCCGATACTCAAACTATCTCTATACTAAGTTTCATCTAAATCGGTTCAGTGGTTAAAAATTACCCATTCAAACCTCCAACCCCAATTTTACCCCTTAACCTTAAGGATTGATTTTCACGTTTAAAAACTATTTTATGTTCCTTCCCGGGACTTAAACTATACCAAGTTTCATCTAAATCGGTTCAACGTTTAAAAATTCCCCATACAAACTTTCGACCGTCGTTTCACCCCTTGAAGTGTTGATTAAAACTATCCTAATCCTTTTCCGATACTCAAACTATCTGTAGGTATACCAAGTTTAATCTAAAGCGGTTCAGCTGTTAAAAAAATCCTATACAACTTCCAACCCCCTTTTGACCCCCTTTAGGGTTGATTTTCGGGATGAAAACTACCCTATGATATTTCCCGGGATTTAAACCATATCTATACCAAGATTTATCTAAACCGGTTCAGCAGCTTAAGCGTGAAAGCTAACAGACAGACTTTTGCATTTATAATATTAAATTGTAATATTAAATTCATTTACGAAATTTCATCGTCGTCGGTTCAGCGGTTAATATTTCGCCATACAAACTACCAACCCCTTTTCTACCACTCTAGGATTGTTTATCGGGATAAAAACTATCCTATATTGTTTCCCGGGACTCAAACTATATCCATACCAAATTTTATCTAAATCGGTTCGCTATTAATAATTCTCCATACAAACCTCCAACCGCCATTTGACCCCTTTAAGGGTTGATTTTCGCGATATAAACTATTTTATGTTCCGTCCCGGGACTAAAACTGTCTTTATACCAAGTTTCATATCTCATAAATTTTCCCATACAAACTTCCAACCCACTTTTCACCCCTTTAAAGATTGATTTTCTGGATGAAAACTACCCTATGTCATTTTCGGGCTATGCGTATACCACGTTTTGGTGAAGGCGGTTCCCTTATTTTTTTTAAAGAAATGCTTGCAATAATTGTTGAATTGTTACGCCAGCAACGACTTACTACTATTAAGAGATCATGATTAATGCAGATTTCTACTCTTGAATAGAAGCTTTTCCCCGCGACTTCGTCTGCGTGGATTTAGTAATCCACCCTCCTTTTTAACCGCTTAAGGAATGACTTCTGGGATAACAACTATTATATATCCTTCCCCAGAACTCAAACTATCTCAGTTAGTCAGTCAGTTTCTTCTTTTATATATTTAGATTAGATTGTAATTTGGCACAAACACTTTCATGTCCACAATATTAAACTTCCAAATCGATGTCATTTTCGTAATTTACGTCCAAAAAACCATAAAAACGACACCCATATTGATATTTAGACATTTCCACCCCATCGCACCCCAACAGGAGAGATGGTATTTCACGTCCGCCCCGTTAGATTTTAAAATCGTTGTTGTGTTGATTTTTAGACTTTGTCACCACATTTCCCCCTTTTAGGGGTTGAATTCTCAAAAAACCTGCAACACGTATTTACTCATTTATTGTTAGGAATACTTCTGTGAAGTTTCGAATAAAATAGACTAACTAATCTTGTTTCCCCATACAAACTTTGGACCCCCATTTCACCCCCTTAGGGGAAGGATTTTGAAAAATCCTTTCTTAGTGCACCCCTAGACCTTATAAGGAACCTACGTGCCAAATTTGGATTCTCTAGAACCAGCGGTTTGGACTGTGCGTTGATAGATCACTATGTCAGTCAGTCAGTCAGTCACCTTTGAGTTATATATATATAGAAGATATCTCTATACTCCGTTTAGCGCGTTATTTCTTTCTTTGAAACCTAGCTGCCAAAAAGAAGGGTACGGGAGGGGAATTCGCAATGCTAGACAGGGAACTCGTGATTCTTCCGTGGGGCGTAAGAGAGAGTCAGACATTAATGTTTGCCATGGAGACGTACTATGTTTACTGTCACTTCCAATATTAGTGTCTCACTATAGAGCGAAATTACTTCGAGCGTGGCAGCGGGGGTCGCCCGGCTATGCGGGGTTTTGGGTTAATTAGTCTATGTAACGCCCACAAAGATAACACGTTATTTATGATGCGTCTCTGATACGTCCTTCCCATTTTATATTGCTTTTAATATGTACCATGCTCGAAGACGGCTGAACCGATTAGATTTATTTTTTGACAAACGGTTCACAGTTAGTCCCATTGTCATGAAGCCGGCATCTGATGATGCGATCCTGGAAAAATTGAGGGAACCGAGTAAGTGCATTTTCTCTCGGGTATTTGGTTAATATGCTGATGAAAAGACAATAACCGGCCAAGAGCATGTTGGGCCATGCTCAGTGTAGGGTTCCGTAGTTACCGGTCTGTTACAATACATCCATTTGACAGGTCGTTTATTAAGGGATATTTGGCGGCGCTTACGTGATTTAGGTACCAAAAAATTGAATCCGGCATATACAACATTTCACTATGCCGTTTTTGAGTTATCAGTCAAAAACGGCTTAACCGATTTTATTCAGTATAGTTTTCATTTAAAGTTTAATAAGTACTTATTAGGCCTCACTTATATGAATTTATAAAAAAATTTGGACCCAAAAGTTAGAAGGGGGGACGCCCATTATCGAACTCTCAGAGCTATTATTTACGAAACTATTAGTTTTATCCAAAAACTGTTATAAAAAACCTACATTATTTTTAAAAGATCTCTCCAACGATATCAAACACGATAGGTTTGGAACGAAAAATAATTTCACCCCCCCCCCCCCCCCACTTGATGTGTACGGGAGGTACCCCCATAAAATATATTTTTCTAGTTTTAATTCTACCACTTTGTCGGCGTGATTAATGCACGTACTCGTACCAAATTTCAGCTTTCTAGTCCTAACAGTCACTGAGCTAGACCGCGCACAGACGGATAGACGGACGGACGAACATGGCGAAACTATAAGGGGTTCTTAGTTGACTACAGAACCCTAAAAATGGTGGATTTCTGTTAGGTCTGTTCTTTTTAGTGGCTACTATACATGTGATCTCTTTTCAGGAGGTGGTAGAAGGCTGCGTGGTGAGTCCGATGGCCACGCTCGTCCCTTTCTCCCGTGCTATCTCCCTCTACGCCCGCTTCCACGTCTGCGTCTGCAAAGGCATGTTCTGCAACCAGGCGTCACTCAAGGAGCCTTCTTTTGTCCTAATTATTTTATATGTAGTAGTGTGTATGCCACGGATGTTGCAACTTGCAGATGTAGATATTATTTCGTGATTTACACACGTGAACACGAAATTTGCTTAACGGACATTAGTAAGGACATTGTTGGTTTAAGTCTTTAACACTGTCACTGATTTGTACTTTTAAATAAATAATGAATATACTGACGATTTAACAATCTGTTGAGGATTGTTTTTGATTAAGTTTGTTTTTTGTATTTGTTATATTACTTATGTTTACATTATATTTCGTTACGTCTGTGTTATTATTAATAATATATGATCTTTTATTTTAAGCATTTACTTTTTGTTTCATTTTATCTCCAACTCTACCAACATCCAACATCTCTTGTTCCTCCTTGTTCCTTTAGTCACAGTGAATCCTCCTTTTTGTAAAGGGTTGGCAACGCGCACGTGACACCTCTGGAGTTGCAGTTTGCCACCGTCGTGGTATAAAAAAAATACAAAGGGAAAGTATCTTATGGAACTTTTAAATAGGTGTGGCTGAACACATTGGTCACATTCTCACTTTGAAATTTTTGTCTGCTACTAAATAAAAGGTTTTAAATTCGCTGGCATTTTTATTCCCTGCCAAAACATGGTGGATAAGAATGATAAGTATGATAACATTGATAACTTTGTAAGACTCAATTACCTATGTAGATTTTTTATTAAATTTAAAATTTCGTGTGACATACTAACACTATAAAATATAACGGTTACACTTATAAAATATAACGGTGACTTTAGTCACTTCGCGCGACATATTTCGGAGAGCTTAGGTTTCCATCTTCAAGTACTAAGAGTGCTATTTGAACCGGCCCGTAGCGCACTGTTGCACGTCGCGTTGCCGACTGCCGGCCTGCGTCCCGTTCGGCGTGCCGCGCGTGTCGCGCGCTCTGACAGGATTGTTGAGAGTGATCTTGCGCCGGCGCTGCTAAAGTGTTTGGTAGCGTATTTCGTTCTGAGCGACCTAGGCTGAAACATGTCGTGCGAAGTGACTAAAGTGACGTGAGTGTAACCGTTATATTTTATAGTGTTAGATTTTTTTGATATGCTTTCAGTTATATTAAAACATGTTCTCAATGTTGTCATATTAGTCCTACGACGAAATAAATATATGGAGGAAGTCCTCAGTTTTTATGAGCTACATGCATATATTATTCTTCCAAGGCTACATGGTACATTCACTTTATTTGTCGAGTTTTTGTACTATTTCTTGTGTATTTTATTTTATAGGAAATCTTACAGCTAGGGTAACAAGATAGGCAGTAATGTAGAAACAGTGAGCTAAGTAAGGTAGAAACTGCGTGAAATAAATAGCGTGCGAAAGTACTACATCAATTTTTTTTTTTTTTTTTTTTATACCACGACGGTGGCAAACAAGCATACGGCCCGCCTGGTGGTAAGCAGTTACCGTAGCCTATGGACGCCTGCAACCCCAGAGGATTTACATGCGCGTTGCCTACCCTTTAGGAACCTATACACTCCTTTTTTGAAGAACCTCATACTGTAGCCCACTGGGAAAACCTCGGCAGGGAGTTCATTCCACAGCCGCAGCGTTCGTGGGAGGAAATTCCTCTTAAATCGTACTGTGCGCGACCCATTGGGCTCCAGGGTGTGGGGATGAACACCCTGCCGGCGGCGAGCGGTGCGGTGATAAAAAGCTGCCGTGGGCATCATATCAAACAGTTCTTCAGAGCACAACCCATTGTACAAGCGATAGAACACGCATAAGGAGGCAAAGTCCCTCCTAAGACTCAAAGGTTCAATATCGCTCGTGAGTTTGGGATCGTCGACGATCCGCACAGCGCGCCTTTGCACCGAGTCAAAGGGCCCAAGCTGGTATCCAGGTGCTCCCGCCCAAAGGTGACAACAGTACTCCATGTGGGGTCTGACTTGCGACTTGTATATCAATTAATAACTAAGCTTATAATTTATGATTGCTTATCAGCAGTAATGAAATTAAACAGTCAACAAGAAGAACAAAAGAGAAATAAACAAGATATACATACAAGTGATATCAGAAGGAGAAGTCTTTTTGAATTAAGGCTATCGCAGAACAGATCGATGAGATTGTGATGTTTACAGAGCCGATTAAAAGACCGAGCAGCTCTTAGAAGATAGGATTTTTCCTATAATTATTATTAGCGAAGGGAATATGAAACGTTGATTTGTTACGAGAGGATAGGCGTGGGGGGACTGACAACCTCAAGTTCGCTGGCAGATTAGGACAGTCAACATGGTTCTGGGCAATTTTCATAACATAAATTACGTCGGAGATATTACGCCGGATGTAAAGTGGTAGCAGGTGGAGTTTGGCGCAGTGCTGAGTATAACTTCGTTTTGGAATTTTGAATGTATACCTTAGAAAACGAATAAACTTTATACTATGCTTTTATACTTCATGATATTCTTGTGTGTTCACATGTCTGGTCACGTTTCAATTACCACTACCAAACATATTATTTAGTTGCGTGTTCGCAAGCCATAAAAAGGTCAAATACGGCTTTTCGTGAACAAAGGATTTCCTTCTGCCTGATTATTCCTTAGGATCCAAGGATGGATTTGAGAAGTGGAGCCACCAAGATTTTTGATGTACATTTTTAGGGGGGGAGGCTCTCAACTTTATCTTGATATCTCCATCAGTTAACCTACTAGGCCAAGTTTGGTATCGTTTTCGTATAAATCGGGGATGCAGAATTCATTAATGGTATAATTTTGACACCATTCTGAAGCTCCCCCCCTAAGAATTTACATTAAAAATCTTGGTGGCTCCACTTCTCAAATCCATCCTTGGGTCCTAAGGAATAATCATGCTGAAGGAAATCTCTTGTTCACGAAAAGCTGCAACTGCCACTATATAATATTTGCTACCAAACCACTACTCACTATGGTAAATTCTGTAAAAAGTTTACATTTTACTGATTTCCCATTCTTCTATTGTTCCGTCACTATTAAAAGAACCATAAACCGTGTCAATCACATTGACATTAATTTTATCATTGGTGATTATTGGCATCATGTATTGATATTATTTGATTATTATCATCATTATATTTCATAATGTTTTTTGAAGTTGTATTAATTTATTTCGGAGGATTTGTTCAAGCTAATCTTACCGAAGATATTGGAAATATTCCATATGAAAATCTAGGTAAACCAAAATTACAAATATTTACTTTGATAAATATAAAGGGAATAGATATGGTACCAGGCGCACGATCGTGTGCCATCAAATATAGGTTCCGGCGCCTATATTGAATCAGTCGTGTCATGGCCGCCGAAGAGCGTGCTTTCAAGAATAACGACTAAAATACCCGTAAATCATGCCAAATTGTACCTTTTTTGAATGCTTTAATAGCTCAAAACATAAAAACAAAGCTCACGGAATAACTTTTCATTCGTAAGTACTGTTTTAAATAGGCAAACATATTTTTTTATCAAAATTTATCAAAAACATTTTTGTTATTGAGTAAGCGAGACAGCTAAATAGGCATTACCCACGCGTGAAACACGTATGTCCGAGTGTCATGCCCCTTTGGGTAGCGTTAGCAAATAATATGCTGATAAAAATGCATTTTTATTTGATTCTGTTCTCCTAGTGTTTGAAACCGTTACCAAGCTAAACGTATGTACAAATTATTTATGGTTATGTCATTTTTTTTATTTATACTTCTAAACTAGAGCCTGTTGCATGACAATTTGTGAATTGTAATATTTGCTGAATGTAGGGTTCCGTAGTTGCCGTCACAATACACCCAATCAAAATGTATTTTTATAGGATATTTTACGTCCTTTTACTATGAATAAACAGCTTTTTGAAATAACTCAAAAATCGCTCAAATAACTCAATAGTTTTTCAATATAGTTTTCATTGAAAGTAATTATTAAGTCTCAAGCTCTTGAATTTTCCCATATTCAAAAGTTAGAAGGATTTTTGGAGCCATTATATCCGCGAAAGTTTCAATCGGGACGCGATGACCATTTTTTTAGATTGATTAAATCGCTGCCGTTCCTCAACCCACCAACGGAGAGGCAGCTGACCTTCACGAGGCTTCATTACACATCACCCTCAAACACTTGACAAGTAATCGACTGGGAGGCGATGACCAACAAAATTTGTTCCTGGCTTACGGTCTATAGAGACTTATTATTTAAGCCTAATAGGTATTATAAATTATTTTTTTACTTGAAACATCTGTAAATGAGAAAAATGCATACCTATAGTTTTCTAGTCTAGAAATAAATTTCGATTTTACATGTCAAAACCTAATATTGTCTTCGGTTGCCGCAATAGTTATTCATGAAATAAAACAACTAAAAACGGATTATATCGCGTGTACTGAGCTTAAATTACATCCCGACGTTTCGAACACTTTACAGCGTTCGTGGTCAACGGGTCGACTGAGGAAAAATATACAATTACCTCCGTTCAAAAACTATCACAATATGTAAACCTACTCACATATTAAATATTAAACAAATTTATATTTATCTTAGTGAGTTTTGGGTGTTACCCCATTAATGTAAGCAATTATCTTTAATACCCGAATTACCCGATAATGAAAACGTTACTAGAAAGTATATTACTTAAATTTCTAACAGTTTTATTTGCTCTTGCTCATTTAGCCGTGAACACAGTGAATCCTCCTTTTTGTAAAGGGTCGGCAACGCGCATGTGACACCTCTGGAGTTGCAGGCGTCCATAGGCTAATACTTAAACTAGAGCCTGTTGCATGACAAGTTGTGAATTGTAATATTTGCTGAATGTAGGGTTCCGTAGTTGCCGTCACAATACAACCCAATCAAAATGTATTTTTAAAGGATATTTTACGTCCTTTTACTATGAATAAACAGCTTTTTGAAATAACTCAAAAATCGCTCAAATAACTCAATAGTTTTTCAATATAGTTTTCATTGAAAGTAATTGGCTACTTTCCTGGGTAAAAAATATATAATTCTATTTAGTCCGTCAGTTAGATTATCAAAAAATATTGGACACGTATTTTTTATTTTGTCAATCAAACAAAAATTGGTGAAGATATAGCCCGTTAAAGTTCCGCGTGACGTCACATTATACTAAAAATTGTACTAAAATGTGACGTCACGCGGAACTTTAACGGGCTATATCTTCACCAATTTTTGTTTGATTGAAAAAATAAAAAATACGTGTCCAATATTTTTTGATAATCTAACTGACGGACTAAATATTTTTTTTAGGAAAGTAGCCAATTATTAGGTCTCAAGCTCTTGAATTTTCCCATATTCAAAAGTTAGAAGGATTTTTGGAGCCATTATATCCGCGAAAGTTTCAATAGGGACGCGATGACCATTTTTTTTAAATTGACTAAATCGCTGCCGTTCCTCAACCCACCAACGGAGAGGCAGCTTAACCACTTGACAAGTTATCGCCTGGGACGGGATGACCAACAAAATTTGTTCCTGGCTTACGGTCTATAGAGACTTATTAGATAAATTATTTTTTGACTTGAAACATCTGTAAATGAAAAAACATGTATACCTATAGTTTTCTAGTCTAGATATAAATTTCGATTTTACACGTCAAAACCTTTTAAGCAATTATCTTTAATACCAGAGAATAAATACGTTTCTAGAAAATATAATTCGTCAGGTGACAACCAAAACTCAGTAATTGCAATAAAATTATTAAACTATTTAAAATCAACCTTGTTTTGTTACTAATATGGTTCATTACGGCTATAAACTTGTGGTAGTAATTAGTGAGTTTTGGGTGTTACCCGATTAATGTAAGCCTATATCTTTAATACCCGAATTACCCGATAATGAAAACGTTTCTAGAAAGTATATTACTTAAATTTCTAACAGTTTTATTTGCTCTTGCTCCTTTAGCCGTGAACACAGTGAATCCTCCTTTTTTGTAAAGGGTCGGCAACGCGCATGTGACACCTCTGGAGTTGCAGGCGTCCATAGGCTACGGGTAGGTAGGCGGGCCGTATGCTTGTTTGCCACCGTCGTGGTATTAAAAAGTTTTATTTGCTAACGCTACTTACGAAATTAGGCACCTAGCGCTGATTCCCGAGACTTACAACGCGTTCAGGATAAGTGAATCTTTTATACCATTATAACTATGCACAATACGAGGTCACACCTTTACATTGGTTTTTTTGAGTCGTGCGCGAGGTAGGCGATGGAAATTAAAGTACTAGGACCACACGGATCATTCGCAGTTTCTGCGTAGTGCAATATAACCGTCGCTTACCATACGCGGCTCTTTTGACAAACCATTATTCCATTAAAAAGAGAAACCTCTAGATCCGTAACACCTACGCGTAATCGTAGATGCCTTTATACTGGTTTTTTGAGACGATCGTTCGTTACCTATTTCGACGAACACTGGAATATTCGACTAGAGCACCAGAAGTTTAGAACTAGAGATTTATTCATATTTAAAAAATATAGTATGCTATTGACTCGACATTTAATTTTCTATCTCGGTCCATCTTGCCCGTTTTCATATTGATGCGACAAGGACTTACTACGATTAATATCAATTTAATATTTTAATTTTTTCAAACCCTTTTCAAAATGACTCTTATTACTTCTATACGTCATTGTTAGAAATATGACCATCTTGCTTATACTACTGTAAATTATATTAGTTAGTCTCTGTCACACTTTGTGCAATGCGCAAAATATGGAAATCTCGCTTACACGCCATTGTTAAGTATATTGGTGTATCTCTTTTACCCCTGATGCACATGTACATTATAGCATTTATAGCAGTGTGTAAGTATTTACAAGTGTGTGAGTGCCGGAACACATTTCAGTTTTGTCAGCTATGAACGTCAGGTATCTTCCTCTTTTTACTTTAATCAAAGAATATTTAGGAAGGACTGTACTTTAGCTGATATGGCCAAATACGCCCATTGTTTTTAAATGGTAGAATTAGCCATCTCTATTGTAAATTTGAAATCCAAAAAGTGTGGAGCAGGGTTTTTTTGAAAGAGAAAGATTTGAAAGTTTCCATAGAGAAGTCACTTTTTCGTCAATATTGGACAGTTCAAATGGGTTCAATTTCATAGTCGTCTGAGGGCCGTATGTTAGCGCAGGGGGGTTTAGGGGGGGGGGGTGACAGCGTTAGGTCCTGGCGCTTCGCTCGCTCGGCTCGCGCGCTGTAGGGTCGCAGTTCTACTAACCTAAAAAGTTCCTACAAACGCGTGCAAATGAACGCACGCAAACTTTGACAGGCAGCACGTAATTGTGAATTTTGCTACTCAAAAGCACGTGCACACTATCCAAGTTGCTGAAATGAAGATACTGAGGTGGATGTGCGGCGTTACCAGGCTCGATAAAATCCGCAATGAGTACGTGCGAGGAAGCCTGGGCGTGCGCGATATCGCCGACAAGATGCAGGAAAGTAGGCTGCGATGGTTATGGCCACGTAAAGAGGAAGCCACTCGACTACGTAGGAAACTTGGCACTACGGCTTTCCATCCCAGGTAAAAGAGGTAGAGGCAAACCCAGGACAAGATGGAAGGACGTAGTGCTAAAGGACATGAGTGAGTGTCATGTGTCCGAAAAAGACGTCGAGGAATAGGGCGAAGTGGAGAGGAAAGGTGCGGAAAGCTGAACCCACCACAATGTGGGACACATAGCTTGGAAGAGAGAGTATGGGAACAATAATATTTTTTTTTTGGGGTTCCTCACCATAACATTTGGTGGGGAGACTCCTTATGATGAGTACAAACTATAAAAAAATATGAGCCCTGAACTCGATGTCAGCTAATGTACAGTCGAGCCAATATGACTGCTACGTATGTCTGTGTATGTCTGTGGCGACGTCGCGCTTAAACGGTTGTACCGTTTAACTGCCTTAATCAATCAACTGTCTTAATTGGGATCAATGTTACTCTGCGTCCGTAGGAAACACCTTAGACAACCCTACACGTGATCCCTGGGTGGTGCTAAAAGAGTAACAAACTTGGCAGCTGCACTGTCTCATCTGGACCTCGCAGCACTCACTGGATTTTCTTTATCTGCTTTCCCACTACTTCCTGAGAGAAGAAATGCTTATCTATATCCAGTGACATGTAGCCATACGATAAATTAATTAACTGCCTTAATTTTCGAACGAGTGGAGCGTAAGCGAAGTGAAGTTTTTTCAAACAACTTCGGCTACCTAGACGTCTGTGCATTTCGATGGCTTATTGATTTTGAATAGTAAAGTTGTCCCGCGATAACTTTAGTAACGTTTTTCTGATCTTTATGACTTTTGTTGGGATTGTAGCAAAGATCTATACAATTTGAGAGTTCGTATATGAACAGGGTTTATTAAGGGATTACGGAGCTAGAAGGCGCGAAACAATCGTCAGAAGGGTCTTGTTATATTAGCCAATTTATTTAGAAATAAATCGCGAGTTCTCAGTTCGAGGCGGACTATACTAGTTAGAAAACAGGTTTTATAACGAGTGATACATCTGTCATCGGTTCATTTGTTTTGGGTGTAAATTTTTGAGTAGGTATTTGATTTCTGTACTTAGCCTCAAAATATCGGGCATTGTCGTATGTTATTCAGCTTACAGTTGATCTTGGTCGGTTTGTGTAAGAATGCTCCATGTTTTTAGCGAAGCCGCTTGGTCTTGCTGAAAGGCCCGCCCCGGACGGAGACTACGGAAATATCCCGTACGATAAAGGTAACTTTCATAATCAGAACTCGGCTAGGGTGAGTTATTTACCTTATAATTTAACATGTCCTTCGTCATATTATAAGGCAAAAAGCTCACCCTTGCCGAGCTCTGATCATAAGATAAAACAGCTGTAAGTATTATTTCACACCACCTGCTAGTCAAAGCCAAATTATATATTCAAGACATTTATTTATTCATGACGTGCACAATATTACATACAAATTTACAGACAAACAAAATAAAGACGTATTGTTGTAGTAGCACCACGAAATGGAGCCTGCTCAGCAAAATGCTAGCTAGTATGTAGCTAGCGCTGGTCCGTAGTTGAATTCGCTGATTAGGAAATAAATACTAACAGATCACCTAGTTTGCATATTGGATGGTTAGTTAGAAAAAAAGTACCAACCCTACAACCAGGGTGTGGACCAGGAATACCTAATATTAACTAACAAATCAGATTAACGCTTGGAAAAAAAGTACTAACCGTCCACTGGTTGAAATGTCCGGTTGACAGGTTTGTAATAGACGGGAAAACTAGCATCTATCAACATCGGTTCATTTGTTTTCGTATAAATGTTTGAGTAGGTATTTGATTTCCGTACTTAACACAAAATATCGGGCATTGTCTTACAGCCTTGGCCAGAAGTGTTGAGCACCCTTGCGATTTTCATACAAACCTCGAAACTTCAGTCCAGCGTTGCTATCTTTTATCTGGCTGGCTGGCTGGCTGGCTGGCTGGCTGGCTGGCTGGCTGGCTGGCTGGCTGGCTGGCTGGCTGGCTGGCTGGCTGGCTGGCTGGCTGGCTGGCTGGCTGGCTGGCTGGCTGGCTGGCTGGCTGGCTGGCTGGCTGGCTGGTCAACGTACATTGTTATGATAGGGAAATAATACTTAGCATCAACATTGTAAACAAAAAACTGCTATGGTCAACACTTCTGGCCAAGGCTGTATGTTATTTAACTTACTGTGGATCTTGGTCGGTAAGTAAGTAAGTAAATATTCTTTATTGCACCAAAATACAAGAATAATAAAAATAGTATTTTACTATAAACTTAAAATAAGATAACAACAGGGGGTCTTATCGCTAAAAAGCGATCTCTCCCAGACAATTTTGTAGTAGGAAATGAAGAATTAATGTGATATAATAGGTAGTGCAAAGAATTTAAAGTAAGAGTCGGTTTGTGTAAGAATGCTCCATGTTTTCAGCGAAGCCGCTTGTTCTTGCTGAAAAGCCCGTCTCGGACGGAGACTATGGAAATATCCCGTACGATAAAGGTAACTATCATAATATAAAACAGCTGTAATTATTATTTCACACCACCTGCTAGACAATACCAAATTATATATTCAAGATTTAAGATATTTATCAAATATCTATGTCCCCGTGTACCCGTTTACCCGGGTACACGGCGTAATGAACCTCAACCACATGTCGAGGGTTGCGAGGTGAAAGTAAGGTGCGAGGTAAGTATAAATAATTTTTGATTTAAATAAGCACCTATTGTATGTCAGCTTATTGTTTTATTTTCAAAAACCTATTAACTCGAGTTATCGGGTTTGACCACGCAACCCTCGATGTGGGTCGTCCTATCCTTGACGGGTAGTGGAGATTCGAGATATAAATTAACCGTTTTAACAAAGTACTGACGTACTTAAATGGCTAATTACGTAACAATTGATTTTGATTTTGTTGTTTATTATATTCCCCCCCCCCCCCCCCCCCTTTGCATGACTTATCTACGTTATACACAAAAATTATTGTCATATACTCGTATACGAGAAAGGGTTACCAAAGCTTCCTATGCCGGTTCAGAATCACATCGAATTGTCACTTTTTCTGAAGTGCATGAATATGACATTTATTTCAATTTACAGCAGGTACCTACTATATACAATAAAAATTGCTACTTAAAACAATGCTAATAATTTTAAAATTCCCGTGCGATAACGCTTAGTCATGCTAGGAGGTCTGACATTACTTTAGTTTATTCATAATAATAAATGAATTTTGTTTTGTTATGTTGTAGCGCCTGCCAAGGACGACGTCTATGGCAACGTCCCTTACGAAGATGGTAGGTAGAATAAGTTTTAATGAATGAAGACTCAAAGAACACTTAGCGAATGAAAAATATATATAACGGGTTACGTCACAGAGTAACTAATAGTACTGTTACGTAGTTTAGGTCGATTTTGGCTCGACATGTTTCGAACAATTTACGATGAATATTTTCACGATCGGCCTTCCGCGACGGCAGTTACCCGTTATAATTTTTTATATGTTAGTCTCACGAGATTTTAGTAAAAAAAAAGTTGCGAAATTGAGCTATACGAAAATAATAATAAAAAACAAAAATTTGCCGGATTGCAGTTTGTGTATGGTTACTGAATTTTTGTATGCTATAAGGCGGAAAAATCCAACTTCCAACTGATTTTTGGCTATGATAACTGAATTCTGCTCAAGTATGTGTCGCACCGAGTACTATTCCAATCGTTGTTATTTTCGTTATTTTACTCTTTACCTTATAATAAAAAATAAATAAGTAGGTAAGTAACTAATAGTGATGAATTGATAATATTTTTTGGCCATAATTTATCAACCGACTTCAAGATTTAAAAGGAGGATGTTCCCAACTCGTGGGGATCTTTTTTGTATAATAATAATAATAACGTCAATAGTTTATCAGTGAGTCCTTGAGTGACTTCTGTCAGATTACGTCAGCCAATTTTTAGTTGAGAAATACAATGATTAGTTATTAGTTTTTAATTTTACCACTTTATCGGCGTGATTAATATTTAATATACATGCCTACTCATACTAAATTTCAGCTAGTAGTAACGATTACTCAGCTATGCTGCGGACGGCCAGACAGACAGACGGACATCGCGAAACTACCTAGTTGACTACGGAACTGTAAAAATGGGCTCCAAACCAATTTAAAGTCAACGGAATCTCGCAATTAGTGTGCAATCCTATCCCTATTACTAGGCCCAGGTGCCTGGCAGATGTTTATCTGTGGATTATTGTATAATTGGCGTTTTTGCAGCCCGGATGCCTAACGTGCAGGTAGACTACGGCGACATCCCGTACGACAAAGGTAAGTATTTTAATTTTATTCCAAGCACCTATAACCAAAGTTTCATTTAATAATTTGTGACACTTTTTTTGGAAAAGATGCCATTTGGCGGAACGTGCTTACGTCTTACGTAAAACAGATTTAATATTGTAGTCAAGCAATAAATGCGTAAATGCCAGCTTCCAAATGGTACCTTTTGATCTAGGATATCAAATCTTATAATATTCGAAAATTTCTATTCCTATTCTTGATAAAATGTGAACGAAAAATTTAATGAACTCGAACTTGTTCCTTAGTTGTGGGCCTAACTCCCCGACCTGAAAATCGGACCAAGGACATTCCAGGTAAAATGTCTAAGTAGGAAGTAAAGGTAGGTTTTAATTTATTTTATAACGTACTGATTTTCACTCATTATTTTGAAAAAAAAAAACGGGACTTAATCGCGTACACTTACTTTTGTTATTTTCCTGACGTTTGAGCGTGCTGTAACGCTCGTGGTCGCAGGCAGACTGGCGAGGAGTTGTATCAGCATCTCCTAGCTGCGCGGGTTTTTCGAACTACCCGCAGTTGGTCTCGATTATGCACATTCACGCTAGGGTTGTCACTTTGCCTACACACGACACTCACGACATCTGGTGGTTTGGAAATGCAAGTATTTTCACGCTTACATTTGCTGACATTGAGTAACAGGAGATGACATCCCTAAGAAATTATTTGTACCATGAGTTGTAGTGAAAATCACTAAAAGTCTGACATTGGCCGTTTAGGCCAGGCAATAGAGGGGTTGACCTCGCATTAACTCCTCAGTCCAAAAAAACTTTACAGCATGATAAAGTGTCAGGAGTAGATGGTATATATGTATTTTTCCAAAAAAAAACTATTGTCCTTCTTAGGTTTTTTTATCTAAACTCTTATATAGACGATTATATTTACGTTTGGAAAAATGCTCAGTCTAATTTTGTTGCACTAGAAATATTGACTTGATGTATGTAACCAATGTTAAAAATATCAAAAAAAAATCCAATACTGAACATATTTTTTTATAAAAAATATTTTTTTGTGTAACTCACATCGGAAATTTGCTCCATCTTTTTTTATTGAAGTGACATTAAATGTATGTATTCTACGTATGACAAAAAAAAAATCCAAAAATTTCATCATCAAACTTTTTCAGTATAACAATTTGCTTATTATTCGCAGTAGAATATTGATCCGTCAATATTTTTTTTAAATTATATTTCCTTTAAGAGTTTTCTTGCGACTGTACAAAAATCCAAAAAAATATCCTGCGTATTAAAAAGTTAAATCATGTCACAAATAAAGATACCTAATATTTCACTCGTTAGTGGAATGCGCACGTGCAGGACGCGGGACGCGGGAGCGGAGATGCGAGGGGCCATGCGCAGCGTTCTCGTTATCAAAGAAAAAGTTTACTTTTATGGTTTTGCACGTTACTAAAATATACATTAACACTACATTAATACCCCCATACTGTTAGTCATTTTATCTTAATTGATATAATTTGTAGTGGTGCTAAACGCCTAGTCACAGTGTAAATAAAAAAGTACGCCAGTTGTAATATATTTGACACATTTTTAAAATGCATGCGTGTTGTGTAGATGTGTCATATGTAGACCCCGTTATCAGTGGTGAAAATTTAATGATATCGAATCATAGGGTTGTCACACAATATTTTATTTCGAGTACAACGTGTGACATATTTAAAAAAAAAACATAATTTTCAATTATATCACCGCTCCATGACAAAAAGGTTACATTCGTTGAGATGGTATTTTCATTCCGTAACTCTGATGTCTGGTTATTGCTTGTGCAATACAATTCATTTTTTGGCCATCTTTTTCCACTTGTCATAATTGTTTTGAATACTGTGAACATTTCATCCTAGGAACCGTCATATATATACGATTTAACACGTTTTAACACGAATCTTAGTCATCTTACTTTAAAATTTATACATATATGCATTTGAACAATTGTATCATGTTACTGAAAAAAAAAAACAAATTTATTTATTTATTCGAAAAAATTGGTATCTATTGCACAGTTATACTAAATTTAGTAACCATTTCCGCGTCGCTGAGACTAAGAAACTGAGAAAATTTAGCAAGATTATTCAGGAAATCCATACTTTTACTGAATAAACAATTAAGTGATTAATATGACATCAATCATAATTGCCGAAAAAAATACAATTAAGTAACGAGTCGGAAACGGGAAAAGTACGCGGTCCTGGCCAATTACTTATTTGTTCCGCTGGCTGTGGAAACCACCGGTTGTTGGTGTGCCGAGGCAAGGGTTTTTTTAAGGGAAGTCAGGAGGCGTATGCGAGAGAGGGGTCTGGACCCTCGCTCCGGGTCTTTCCTGATGCAAAGGTTGTTTATCGCCGTTCAACGTGGTAACGCAGCGAGCGTGATGGGCACCTTTGCATCTGGAGGGTCACGGGGTGGGTGTCTGGGAGATATAATTGATTAATGGTGTATTAGGCTTAGGTGTAGTTTTCAGTGCTCGTTTAAATTTTCTTGTGTGTAGTTTTATTGTGCTATAGTGTTTAGTTTTAGTTTTATTTTAGTTGTTCGAATAATTAAAAAAATAATAATAATTAAGTAACTATTATGGAGTTTATATAACAAATTAAACCTCGTTAAAGTCCTTTGCCTTAATATACAGGGTGGAAAGATATATCGGGCCCTGGAGGAAAACTACCTTAAACGTTGAGATAGCTCAATTCACTGAAAGGAAACATTCTTTAATTACTTTAAAGGGACATAACTGCATTTACAAATTTTTGGAAAAGAGTACAGTTTTCAAAAAAAGTATTTATTTTGTAATTTTTGCCATGAATATTTTTTATGACAATGGATGCCAATCGATCCTGTTTCCAACGAGGATAAAAACTTCTAAATACCAACCAAGTTTAGGGCACAAGAGATTACATAAATAATAATAATAATATTTTTCATACAATTAGTATGGAATAAAGTGAAAATTAAGAAAAAAACTGTGAATGCAGTTTTAGTTTTTAGGAAAAATAAAAGAATGTTTCCTTTGAGCGAATTTAGCTATCTATCTATGTTTTAAGGTAGTTTCCCTCCAGGGCCCGACTTATCTTTCCACCCTGTATAAATAAAATAAGTATATAGCTTACATCAAAATATATATACGTCATGTTGAGAATATTAAAATTTGCTATGCCAACCCTAGCATTTTCATTAAAATTTCATCACTGAAAACGTCTAGTCATATGGAACTAATAAAACTATTTTGTAAATTTTTGGAAATTGTGATTTTAAGTTGAAACAGATTTTTACAAAAAGATTTATTCAATCGGTCACTAATGTAACTGTGGTGACGAAAATTTGTTCCTGTTGTCCCTCATTAGGGACATAGGGCTCGCATAAAAGTTTTGCACTTGCCACGATCTTAAACGGCAACTTCTAGCCGAGACCGGCTTAGACTACATCTGTCTCAACTTATCGCCTCTTTGTATTGCGGGTTTGGGGGGGCGACCCGACATCCTACTGCCAGTAGATTGCCAGCGGAGACTATGTGGATAAGTGGTTATCCGGTCTTCGGAGTAAGTATTCGCTTCGATCCATACAGATACAAATAATTTATTGTACCTACGAAACAACACATGACAATGGCCAGTGTTTGGCGTACAATAATGTTGATTATATTGCATGTTATGTCATTGAATATCTAATAATGTTTATAGTTATATCAACTATAGGTAGATGCCAAAAAAAAAGATGATGCCTGCTGGCCTCGCCTGGGATACCGCAGCACTTGGTCACTTTTTCTAAAGCATATGACATCTACTCGTATTTCGACTTATAACAAAAGAAATAATTAAATATTATACACAGAGAAAAAAATACAGCTGTCACAGGTGAATTACACAACAGACATAAATCTTATTTAAGCGTAATTTATAAGTACAACTTATGTTTAAATTTGGGTAAAATAAAAAGTTTAAATCATCTGGCAAATGCGCTGTTTCGCATATGTCTTGATATACCCGTTATGAAGAAATCTATGGTTATCGCTCTAGCGGGGTGGCGGGGGGCGACGACAAAAAGTCGCGCGTACCAGATCTGTGGGCACGGCAGTTCCCCTGCCAAGTCGAGCAAAACAAAGGCACGTCCGAACCATCCCTTTTCCGAAGCCATTCAGGCCATTTTCAACCCCCCTTTAATTCTGTTATCGATAAAGCTAGAAGGCTGAAATTTCTGTGACAAAGGGGCCATAACACAAGGAAGATCCCAATGTCATTGAATTTCACAATATACTTTAAGAACTATTGCAAGTCAAAATTCCTTAATTTTGTCACTGACTCACTGATTACGGTCATCGTATATCTAAAATACTTCTAGCAGTCCCACAAGCTCCAAATTTTGAACACTTCTAACTTCTAAGGTCTTCTAACTTCTAACTCTTAGACTATAAAGCCACTGAAAATTAAAACATACCGCAATATCCCGGGTTCTCTAGTTTGTAAACCGCATAGTTAACATTGTAATCCCATATAAATATATGCAGAAACAAATTTATTTTTTCTGTTTCTTTTTATTATAAAAATATAAACATCTAATATTCAAAATCCAAAGATCACAATGACATGTTGTTAGTAAACTCCGGCACACCGGCTTGGTTTTACATTAGACCTCATTACTTTTTGAAGTAGGAGAACTGCGTTGCGAGACTGGCATTATTATACATGTAATGTTTTTGATGGGATACAATTTATTGCTTTAGAAATTTACATGTACTCTCTTCTCTCTAGTGATTACTTGCCGAGTACTACCCAGCTAGGTAGATGTGTACCAGGCCAGTAATTTGTCCTAAGGGTGTGCCCTTAGGACAAATTACTGGCCTAGTGACTTAGTGTCACAACACTAAAATGCTCAAACTTGGTTGAGGCATATAGCATGCGTACCTTGAGACCGGTAGGGCGTTTCTCAAAAAGTCCTCGGCAATGCGCCGAGGGCCATGTTTCTGCGTTGAACAAACGTAAGCGGCATCTATATAACTCGATCAATGTACAATCTGTTGGTAGGCGGCGTGACTAGTGTCGAAGTATAGTTGTATCGGTGCATGCGGCTGCATTGTGTGCATTATGACACTACAAGCGTCATCTGTTGGCGAGTAGTGGTGATGGTGTTCTATTTAGTGAGGCAATGATACTCTGATGCTTCAATTAAATACTAAATTGTTTAATTAATAATACGCCATCAAAATATTTATTAAAATTATAATGATACGAGTTAAGTATGTACAAATATGAAATTAGACAATTATATAATTGAAGTAACTTACTCCACTTTTTTCACTATGACGCAAGCATAGCTGAGTCGTAGCCGCGCATGCTAAACTGGACTCAATAGCTGAAGCACGACGACATATTACTGCGTGCTCACTCGCTTTAAAAGGCTAGACAAATTTTTCATTTCGAGATTTGACGTATTGTATGTGGAATATTTTTTGGAATTTCGGTTGTGGCTGTTGAATTGACTACCTTACGTGAATAAAAAACGAAACCAGGCTGAGGAATTTTCCATAAAGTTTATGAAATATACTGTAATAACAATTTTAGTTTTAGAATTTTTTTTGGATATTCGTAAATATTATGCTAAAATAAGATTAACGTAACACCCACTGTTACAAACCTGACTGAGAAATTTTCCAAACAAAATGACGAGTGTTACCAATTCATTACTTTTGAATAAAAGTGACAGTTTTATTTGAATTTTTTTTTTGAACTTTTGACAGTATCTGTCAGTAATCAAAATAATTTGTTTAGTGAAAAAAATATACCCTGAGAAAAAATCCAGTACAAAGTATTAAGCTTTTTGTACATTTTTGTAAAAATACCAAAACTGACATACTTTTTTTTTTGGAAAAATAGTGTTTTGTGTTTGTTATGACTTATCCTAGACTATATCCTAGCAAAAGAATAATCGACTGAGGAATTAATGCGAGGTCTCCATACAACGACCCGGTAGATTTCCCACACTAGTTGGACCACTGACATGATTACACGCAAGTGTCAAATTTTTTTAAAAATCAAATACTAAACGTAAAGGCTTTTTACATGATAACAAACTGTAATGGTCTAAGAGCTGGCCACGTCAGATATGACACAATAATGAGAGCAATTAAACTTGACTAGTTAGACTGCTTTACCATCCTTATTGCTAGATCCGGGCATCTGGCAGCTTTTAATGGGTGGATGTCAGAGTGATAGACCAACAAAGTTTTTAAGTTGGAAAAAAGTAATACCAAAATAGGTAAAAAATGCCAAAGTTGTGTCATTTATAGAGGATAGGGCCTATATTTTAACATTAGATTAAAAACCATTGTCTATTATTGCGGAAACAAAAACAGTAGGCGACTAACTAAAAATTGCATTTTACATCATTTGTCACTACTTTCCCTCAACAGAACCTTCTGGATATGATATAACTGCAGAGCTCGGATTTTTCACGGCAAAACAAAACACTAGCGTAATTTAGCCAGTGCTTGAAATATTATTTTATCGATATCGATAATTCAGAACTAGAAGAAATAAAAGTCACCAAATAAAATTAATATGTAATAAAACTAATAAAAACATTTGTATAAAGTTACTACATATTAGAAACAGACGCAATTTCTTCTTCAAAATCTACGTAAGTACACACAGCAGCACAAGACATTTTATTTGGGTAATAGTGATAGGAGTAGATGATCATTATCTTTCCAACATTCTCTGGGAGTAAACAGTTGCGTTTATCACTATAAATCCATTTATGTACACTAAATGTACGTTCAACTTCAGTTGACGTCAAGGGAGCAAATTTATAGAATTCATTATCAGTTCGGGTAATATTTTCAGATATGTCTCTTAAAATTTCGTAATCAGGATTTCGTTCGAGCACGGCTTCAAATTTACGTATCACTGGTAAAAGTTTACTCCAGTTTACGTAGCAACGAACAGTATCCAGAATGAGGAAGGATTCCGCAATGGATAAAGTCGAACATTGCAATTGTTCTATTGAAGAGGCTATTACTTCGTAGTTGTCGCGAATGAAATTTAACTCCGGTCGTAGTTTGCGTGTTTGAAAACATTTTTTTGCAGCTCTTATAGCTGCCGAGTCATTAGCAAGTATGGAGACGACGGGTGGCCTTCTGAATGCCTAGCAATGTTTGGCCTAAAATCACTTGGCCTAACTGCTATGGCCTAATGGTCACTTGGCCGAACAGTCACTTGGCGCAATGATAATTTTGCATAATGTATTGTTTCACCGAAATGTTATGTTTCCTAAGCATTTTTGTGCTAATGGTGAGTATCCCTAATGGTTTTTTGCATATTACATGAAATCCCTATTATAGCGTGAACTATAATGAGATGTCCGAACTGTTTTGGCCTAATGGGTGCTGCTCTAATTATATGTCAAATTTTATATGGTAATAACGATTCATTAAAACGATCCTAAAAACGAAACTGCTCCCAGAGATAGGTAGGACATACGTTTGTTAGCCTTTTCAATGATTAGTCGCAATGAAGCTTATTCCATGTAATATTAGGGTATGTTACGATTGTGGTAAGTGTCATTAGGGAAAAACAAATTAGGCCAAAACGAAATCGGCCATTGCGGCATAGGGCAACCACAATTCGGCCATACGAGTGTTAGGGCAAGTGATGGTTATGCCAAATAATCTTAGGCAATGACTAATTAGGCCAAAAAATTTTAGGCATCCAGATATAGATCCGGAGACGACATCACGTATTTGCTCATAGTATTGAGCGTAATATACCGCAGCAGATATCCAAGTTCCCCATCTGGTGATAATTGGCTCGGGAGGTAGGGGAATGGACGGATATTTTGCCTTAAAAAGGCGTACACGCTCTAGAGATTTTAGGAATATCTTTTTGACATTCGATATCAACCCATCCACACTTTTGAAATTATCTCGCACTTCTTCGGCAACCCGGTGCAGACCATGAGCTAAACACGTAATGTGTTTCATACGGGGAAACGTTGCTTTTAAAATACGACCGGCTTTAAGCATATATGCGGCACTATCTGTGCAAAGTAAAAGCAAATTGTTTACGTTGTCATTGAAAGAATTTTGAAACAAAAATTTTAATTGGTTTATTATTAGGTTTGCTATTGTTTCCCCATTTACCTTCTCTAAAACCTTCGACCCCAAAAGATAAAATTGCTTAGAACAATTTTTTTGCAAAGACCGAATCACCACGTTTGTCACACATTTTCCCATGAAATCTGGTGTTTCGTCTATAGATATCCACAAATAATTGGTTTTGTTTACCTCTCTTATACCCTGTATAGTTTTTTTGTACACGAGATTTAATAGTAGATTGTACACCAAGGGGATAAAGCACTGTTTTATGTCACGGGCGCAATATTGAATCCTGAACGTAAAGAAGGACTCCAGATTTTACTCCCGAGCGCAGCGAGGGGGTTATGAGTTAATTCCCGAGCGAAGCGAGGGAATTAAGACTGAGTCTTGAGTGCAGTGAGGGGTTCAAGCTCGCCCGTAACAAAAACAGCTTTATCCCCGAGGGGTATACTCTACTTTTCTCACCTCTTGCGAGACAATAATATAGCTAAGGCTACTAGAAACGGATTTTTATTAAAGTAAATCAAAAGTAAAAACCGGCCAAGTGCGTGTCGGACCACACATAGGAGGGTTCCGTACCTTCAATGGAATAAGAACCAAACTAATACCAAAAGGTCGTATCTGGTGCCTATGTTTTTTTGGAGATAACTCAAAAATGGCTAAACCGATAATGTTCAAAACAATTGCGTAGAAAGTATATGATAAGATGCATCTCCTCAAATTTTTTCATATTTTTTGGACTTACGGTTCAAAAGTTACAGGGGGGGCCACTATTTTTCTTATTTTCGAAGCGATTATTTCAGAAAATATTCACTTAATCACAAAATGGTCAAAGAAACCTCAATGTTATTTTTAAAGACCTGTCACAGATGTGTCACATGTTGATATTTAGTCAAAAAAAATAGTTACATGTATGGAGCGCCCCCCCCCCTAATTTTTTTTTCAAATCTACATAACTAAGTAGCGGCATACAAAATACACCTTATGTGTAAATTTTATTCAGATACGTCGTATAGTTTCCGAGTAAAATGGCTGTGCCATACGGATGGACAGACATACAGACAGACATGATGAATCCCTAAGGGTTCCGTTTTTTGCCATTTGGCTGAGGAACCCTAAAAATTGATTCTTGATACATTAGTCCATTTTATTCAAATTTTATCTTCAATTTTTATAGAACCTGCAATTTTACTCCGTATAACTGCAGCGTCTCATGACACTCGCGGCATTTGTTTTAGGCATTTAAAAAGGTGGCCAGCACGATTTTCCGAATAAATTCGATTTTCAAATCAGTTCGACGCGGCGGCGCGGGCCCCGGCTGGCGTCGCGGGGCTGTGCACCGTGCGGACTTTACCAAATTAGACTTTAAGCACATAACAATAAGAACTATGGGAAGTGAAATCACATTATTAACCAGCGGGTTATAATGAGATTTAGTACAACATTATAACCCGGCTAAAGCCAAGGGCTATAATGATTTGCTTTCGGTGAGGTTTGCATGATATATAATTTGGCATTGTCGAGCAGGTGGTGTGAAAATAAATTTTTCGCAGGGTCGATTCGTCCGGTAAAGAAGTCATAGAGCAGTCGCAACATAAATACTTGTTAAAAAAATGACGAAAATTATTGTTGTTGACTGTTGCCCATGGTATGTTGCATGAAATAAGAAAAATAATTAAATCGAAATAAAATTGATGTTTCCTATTTGGTTGCCCCGAACGGTAATTGTGGCGGTTGCTTTTCACATGATTCTCAATATTGCATTTCTTCAGTTTTAGATGCATATCGCACATATAGCAGTATATAGTGAAGGTCACTTCATTATAGACTAACTCAGGGTGATTTTCAATCCACGTTTCGATCCGATCTTGTACATTACTCATTTTTGTATTAATTGATACCTTGCAATATTAAGTTATTATACGTATATCCAACACGTCGGATTCAATGCGTTGCGAAATAAATAATACCTAGATGCAATTTACGTTTTATACGTAATGAAATGACAGTTAAAGTGTGAATGTCATATGTCATGTGAGATGAAATTTGCAGTCGTTTCTATCATTTTAAATGAGGTGGTATAGTTACTTCGTTCTAAGTTGTACATGCAGACCTACCTCTTTGTTGCTCGACTATGGCAAAGCTAAAATGAAAAGTTATTTTATTACTTATACAGGATGTCCGGTAGTTAATGCACAACCTTCTAACCCCCAGTAGGTCACCTTAGACTGGTCAAAAATATTGATTTTGAGCTCTAGTAAGTCTCCTGTTTTTCGAAATTTTCGCACGTTTGTTAGTTTTTATATTTTGACATTCACACTGATAGGTGTACCATCGAATAAAAAAAGAAAAAATGTACTGAGGCAATACCTGTCATATACTCTAGTAAGACTCGATAGGTGTCGATAAAATAATATTTCAAGCACTGGCTAAATTACGCTAGTGTTTTGTTTTGCCGTGAAAAATCCGAGCTCTGGATATAACCTAATTAATTACATAATTTCCCATAATATTTCATTGAACCCAGGACTCTAGGATTTATTTTCTTCGAGTTATTTGCATTCTTTGACCTCCACCACTTTACAGCTGCCAGATGTCCGGATCTAGAAATAAGCTTAGTATAGCAAACTAACTACATTGCTTTCATTACTCTCATTATTGTGTCATATCTGACGTGGCCAGCTCTCCGTCTATAAAAATAATTCTAAAAATAGTAATAAAAGCCATGGAATTACATTTCATAGGTAAGTAAGGGCAAAGATTGGTGCTACACTAATTTAAAATATTAATGTTGGCGTTGCGACGCCATATTCCTTGGCGCACAGATTAATGTCGCAGAAGTAACAACATATGTGCCTACACTTGATTTACCTACATTATTGTTTAATAGTACTCAGCATAAACATATTTACGTAATAAACATGTTGTAGATAGGTACGTTGGGTAATGTTTAGTTCATTAAACATATTTTTATTTTACAACGAGGGCGAATTTGCTAAAATTGTTAATGCGAGTAAAATACATAGCAAATTTTTTTATGATTTGAATTTAAAACTTAAATATCTAAATATCACCCATGTTATACATACTTACACAATGTTTTATTTCATCCGTGCGAGGAAATCAAGGTAATTTTAAGTAAATATCAAGGATCATTAACCCTCAAAGTTCGTATTGAAAGGCGCTTGTCGGCAAAAATAGTATTTTTCTCCATTCATTCCTTAAACTCTAGGGTAAGGAGCAAAATAAACATTAGATACAAATAAAACAATTATTTAGTTAATTACGTGTCCTTACAAAATGTGTTTAGGCAGAATATGAATTTTGTCAAAATAGTGTCACGTTTGTTGTTAAAGCTACCCTTTGATTCAGTGACAGCTGTCAACCGCCAAACATGGCACACAAAATTTGTTCTAGATAGCTCATCTAGTAGAATACATAATACATCCATGTTTGCTGATCACTGGATTCCACGAGGACGAGATCCCCTGTCCCTCGTTTTGGTTCAAATTCTTATACTTCCTAATTTTATAACGATCCTTTCTACCGTTTAACGGTCAGACTAATCAGTAATGAGTCATTACTCATTACTAATGACAATGACCCCTCCTGGAAAAAGCGATTTCCAACAATTTAGCTGGCACTATAATTAATGATGTAAAACACGGGCGATATTTCTATTTAGTTAAAATTTCCCGCAGTCAAGATTGTCCCGCTGCACCTTATCGCCATTTTATCGCGATTTTATCCATATGCCTTTTATTGCCCTATTAATTATAGTTTTTATTTAATAAACTAATTTCAGAGATACTTCAGGACATGTTCAAGGGACGCGACGTTCCGGGGCTCACGTTGACAACGATGTAAGAGATCTATTGTTTACAGTCTTATGTATCTGGGGGCACGGTAGTGCCCACGCCAAGTCAAGCAAAAAAAGCGGCACGGCCGTACCATCCTTTTCTCGAAGATCAGGGGCCTATTTCTCGAATGTTACAAGTTCACAAGTCTACAAGCTTACATTTTAAACTTAATTATACAAGTGTATGTTTAATTCTGTTTCTCAAAGGAATGATTACTACAAGTGTGTACTTCCCGGCCAATTTGCGTAGGAATAATAAAATTTTGAGTCCGGACCACACACAGCCATGCAATTGATCGAATGATTGCCATGTCGATCGACAAAAACTTCCTCGTGTTCGCTAGGTGCATCTATATCGATTAGAATTCCATCCATACAACCGCACAGTAAGGGCATTCCGGCGATGTCATAGAATTTTGCAACCAGTGCGTGCATATTTTCTGGCCATTTCACATATTCGGGGTATAAAGCTTCATTTACAGCGGCAACAAAGTTGTGAATGACTCTGCAAACACTGGCTTTACTAATTCCTTGCATGTCTCCTCCTGCGTGGTATTGCACGCCTGTCCCCAACCAGTGAAGAGCGGTTTGCAGCTGTAAATCGACAGACAATGCTCTACTTCTATTAGTAAGTCTGGCCAAATGTTGACCTAATATATTTCTTAGATGTTCCAGCTTCACTGCTTTAAGTCGAAATATCTGGTTGTACTCAAAAGTATTTTCCATGTACGTATAATTTATTCTGTCTCTATACACTCGAGGCCTCCTCACCACAACCACTTCTTCATCATCTGAAGAGTCGCTAGACCACATTACCACCAAATACACGAATACACGTCACTTTATTGAATTTAAGTGACAATGAATATCATCAACTATTCCTCAATAAAATGGCCGACTTGTGTCTTCGGAATATACAAGTGTCATTTATTCTGTCTCTATACACTCGAGGCCTCCTCACCACAACCATTTCTTCATCATCTGAAGAGTCGCTAGACCACATTACCACCAAACGAATACACGTCACTTTATTGAATTTAAGTGACAATCAATATCATCAACTATTCCTCAATAAAATGGCCGACTTGTGTCTTCGGAATATACAAGTGTAATTTATTCTGTCTCTATACACTCGAGGCCTCCTCACCACAACCACTTCTTCATCATCTGAAGAGTCGCTAGACCACATTACCACCAAACGAATACACGTCACTTTATTGAATTTAAGTGACAATGAATATCATCAACTATTCCTCAATAAAATGGCCGACTTGTGTCTTCGGAATATACAAGCGTAATAATACAAGTAGTAATGAAAAGCGTTTCGCAAAAGCATCAATTACAAGTGTAAAATCAAACACATTTTCCCTAGTCACTCAAGGAATGTTTACAAGCTTCAGGGTGAGTCAGTTTTTTTATATAATACGTGTGAATTCGTTAAAAAATCACGCTAACCCTTAATATGTTAGTGGTCATTTACTACTCGTAGTGTTGGTAGAGACTCGCGTTTTTTAAGTCTAAATTGCATGAACTCGACCCATATTTACGGGACTGTGAGCTTAAAAGACTTCCAAGTCTTTTGAGTCGTGAGTCGAGTCCTTTTTTGAGTCTTATTGAGTCCTGTAGTCACGACTCAAGCTTTAGAAAAGATTCAAGCCATCGTATCTTTTTAAAGTCTTATGTCAATTTTAGGTGTGCTTTAAGACTCGAGTCCTATAATGACGACTTGCTTTTGAAGTTTCTATGGTTTCTATCGCAAAATGTCATGTTAAACTAAATATCATGAAATAATTCTTAAAAACGTTAATATATATATTTATTATTATTTTATTAAGTTTAATAAAATAATAATAAAATCACGGAATATTTTACAACATTTAGTATTAGCCCGACAAAAACGCACGTGAATGTAACATAATTATTGCAGATAAAGGTTTAATGTACCCTGAGGCTATATTTAGCTATTTATCATGCACACCAACACATTCAAGAGCTCTCTCTCTCTCTCTCACACACACACACACACACACACACGCACACACACACACACACAACTCAACCATAGAGCCCTGTATAATTCCTGGTCAAGGCCCGATTCGACATGCCAAACTTTGAAACGTGGATGTCACACTTGTATCGCTAGTGGATAGAGTGATATCCATCCTGTCCACACCTAACTGTCAAGCTGTCAGTAGGTCTCGCTAGTCGGAAGCCCGTGTTGCTCGAAGCGCTAGAGCATTTTGTTTATGGCTATGGCCACCATTTTAGATATCACTCTTGAGTGATTCCAACCCGATTTCAACTGTGAATAGTGTGATATCACAGTAGTCTTGCAAGCGACTGTCAGTTATGCCATGTTAAAGCGAAATCTGTTCTTAGGAACCATGGCGTCGATTTTAATAACAAGAAAAACTGCATACATAGATACAAAAAAACTCAAGTGTTCTTACAATTACAAGTCCAGTTGAGTTCTAATAATGACTCAGTTGTTTTAAAGGCCTTAAGAGTAAACAAAACACTCTAGCCTCTATAGAGGAATCGAGTCTTTATATAAGACTACAGAAGACTCAAGTCCCCCCGAAGTTCAAAAGAACTTGAGCTTCGATTCGATGACTAGAGTCTAAAAAACTAAGTCGAGTCTTACAAATGAAGACTACAAGGACTCGAGTCTCTACCAACACTATCATTTACTGGTTCTTTCCCAATAATAATCATTTCATAGCAATGAGTTTACTGAATTTTATTTGTAATATAAAAGGCCAATTTAAAATATATTACTGATTTTAACAAAGTCCGTTCAAAACTTACACGTTTGAAATCTTAAAAATGCAATATCTTCATTTATGTATTAATCAATTTTTACGAAAAAATCAATATTAGCAGATTATAGAGACTCTTCATTATTTTGTGACAAGTCACAAGCTACAAGTGTAAAATACAGCCTTCGAGAAACGAAATTACTGTTTCAGTATATAATATCTACTTGTATTTGTCAACGATACACTTGTGAACACTCTTGTATCCCCGCTCTTGTAACAATTATACATTTACGTGAAACGGAAACTTGTGAAAAATATTAAAATACCAATAGCGTTACCATAGATACACACTTGTAGTACAGTCAGCGTCAAATAGTTACTAGCACCCAAAGTAGCCAAATATATCGGTACAGATCTTTATTTGTATGGCAGTAAGGATGTGTTACGATATATTTGGCGACTTGACTGCTACGAACTATATGATGCTGACTGTACAAGGCTTATACTTTTTGAGAAACAGGGCCCTGGCCATTTTCGACCCTCTGTAACTTCGTTGTGGATTAAACTAGAAGCCTGTATTTCCAGTAACCAAGCAAGCATTGTATAAGCACGGTATATTTCAAATTTCATTCAATTTGAACCAGTAGTTTAAGAATTATAACTAGTCAAAGTTCTTAATTTTGTCACTCATACTCAAAACTCTAAGGCACTTCGAGTAGATATAGAATAGAAGCTTCAAATTTTGATTACAATTTAGTGTTTAGTGTATAAATCCAGGAAACACTAAAATATTTTGCAATTTCAGTCCAGTTTTCTAGATACACCAACTGCATAAATAACTTTGTAATCCCATATGATATGATATATATAAATGATTAATTAAATATATATTATATATATATATAAATATAAATATATGTAGCTCGTATATGTAGATTACATACGTAGCTGGCATGGCAACGTGTGTAAATTGTAAGTAACCGCCGCGCGCGCAGAGGTGAATGCGAGTGGGGCGCGCGCGCACATGTGAATGCCGCCAAGCGAGCGGCAGCCGCGCTCATATGCATGAGCGTCCTCATGCTGTTCGGATGTGCCTAGAAATCTTACCTATGAGTTTGCTATTACCGTTCATTATTTCGATTGCTATACGAGTATTAGTTTGACGACTGAAAGGCTTACTCATTGATTTACTGCTCCAACTGCAGGACTACCTACAAAAATAAGAAAAGCTCATAAGACAGAGAGTGGGCTTTAAGAAAATTCGTTGTTGGTATTTAAGAAGTAGAGGGTACTGGAAAGGAAAAAAGGAGGTATATCTACAAAAAGAAATGAGATGCCATCAAAAACAAAACTTGTAAAAAAAAACAAGTCTCGCAACTCAGTTCTTCTACCGTAAAAAGTTGTGAGATCCATGTACTATACCAAGTCGGTTGGAATGAAGGAAAACTTAGAGGAAATAATTCGTGTATAGCCAAATTTTGGTATAGTTGTAGGCAAAGGTATCTTACACAACATACTAAAAGTACCGGTGGATGGGGGCGCCGCTAGCGGGGTGGAGGGGGTGTAAAGGTCCCTTATTTTGGTTTTTCGTAAATAACTCGGTAACGGTGGCTCATACGAAAAATTGTTCTGTCGTTTAATTCATTCACATATAATTTTCTATAAAAAAGATTCTTTGCACTTTTTTGCTGGGATCAATGTTTAATGAGATATCGAGGAAATACGATAAACACTTTTTTAAACTTTCGGAGCTTATATTTACGAAAGTATTAGCTTTATCCAAAAATTGATTTAGAGTACCCTTATTTGTTTTAAAATACCTATCCAATGATATCCCACACATTAGGGTTGAAGTAAAAAAAAAATTTACCCCCCCACTCCATGTGTACGGGAGGTACCCGAAAAAATAATATTTTTTTACATTTTATTTTAAAACTTTGTCTGCGTAATTAAAACATATACTCATACGAAATTTCAGTTGTCTAGTACTAGCCATCCCTGAGCAGGGTGAGCAGGGTGCCTACCCTTATAGTTTCGGCATGTCCGTCTGTCCCCGTCTGTCCGTCCACGGCTTTGCTCAGTGATGGTTAGTACTAGACGTCTAGATGGATAGATGGGGTCAGACGGACATGGCGAAACTATAAGGGTAAGAAGTGAGGTAGCAGGGTGAGCAGCTTGCTCAGTGATGGTTAGTACTAGAAAATAAAGAAATTGTATGAGTATGTAACTCAATACACGCGATAAAATCCGTTTTTAATTGTTTTTAATTGTTTTATTTCATGAATAACTATCGCGGCAACCGAAGACAATATTATTGAGTATGTGTTTTATTCACGCCAGCAAAGTTTTAAAACAAAATCTGAAAAAATATTATTTTTTCGGGTACCTCCCGTACACATGGAGTGGGGGGTAAATATATTTTTTACTCCAACCCTAATGTGTGGGATATCGTTGGATAGGTCTTTTAAAAAAAATAAGGTTATTTTAAAACTATTTTTGGATAAAACTAATACTTTCGTAAATATTAGCTCCGAAAGTTTAAAAAAGTGTTTATCGTATTTCCTCGATATCTCATTACATTAAACATTGATCCCAGCAAAAAAAGTGCAAATAATCTTTTTTATAGAAAATTATATGTGAATTAATTAAGCGATACAACATTTTTTCGTATGAGCCACCGTTACCGAGTTATTTACGAAAAACCAAAATAAGGGACCTTTACACCCCCACCCCCCCCAACCCGTTAGCGGCGCCCCCATCTACCGGTACTTTTAGTATGTTGTGTAAAATACCTTTATCTACAACTACACAAAAATTCAGCTATACACGAATTATTTGCCCTATCAGGCAGTTAAGCGTCTTCGTTTAGTGAGCTATTAAGTTATTACGTAATTAATTAGCTAATCTAACAACATCTTATAGAGACCATATTAATATTAAAAATATTTTATGTTTAAAAATAGATTGACTTGGCCATCGCATGAAAACACAATGCCATCAAAAACAAAAAACCAAGTCTCGCAACTCAGTCAGCGCGATTTTGCAATCGCAATAAACATTCCTATTTACTATAATATGTATTGCTTGTGAGTTACATTGTGTTTTCATGCGATGGCCAAGTCAATCTATTCTATTTAAACATAAAAGATATTTAATATTAATGTGGTCACTAGGCCTGTTGTTGGGATTAGATCCGGTTTCCTCACGATATTTTTCCTTCACCGAAAAGCGACTGGTAAATATAAAATGATATTTCGTACATACAATTCCATAAAACAGTGGTTCTAGCCGGGTTTGAACCCATAGTGTTCAGAACAAGGATGATTAAGACATGGATTGACAATGCCTATACAAAATCGCGTACCTCGAACCTATCGAGGCTATACATCTGTTTTCGGTAGTAAGTACTACAGCGCCATCTGTTGAGCCTGGAGTCGAGTTATTCTGTCAGCGTTAATCGCCAAACAAAATATTGGAAACTAGAATTTATTTATTTAATCTTAATTGTACAAAATAAGATGGTACAAATGGCGGACTTAATGCCACAAGGCATTCTCTACCAGTCAACCAATGGGCTTAACAGAAAGGTTAAGTAGGAATATAGTGTTTGTGGTGACCGATAGATGACGCTAGTGCTTTAGCCTGAAATAAGGGAACGCGATTTTGTATAGGCATTGTTAATCCAGTCTTAATCATCCTTGGTTCAGAATGACCTTTACACGCTGCTCTTATTCTCCTAGCAATAAAATCGTGTCCAGCTCATTTTGGGCACCTCATCCGCTTACCTCCTGCTGCTGACTGCACATTCTGCACAAGCCATTGAGTAACAAGAGATGACGTCCCTAAGATTTTTTTGGCCCAAAAGTTGTAGTGAAAATCACTAAAAGTCTATACTACCTACTCTTTGATTCTGTCAGAGCTGTCAACCGCCAAACATGGCGCACAAAATTTGTTCTAGATGTCACATCCAGTAGAATACATAATACATCAATGGCACAAACATTTGTTGCTTCTAGCGTAACGTATTTTCTGTGTGACTCTCAAACAGCCAAGCAACTGGCTGATCGGTATAATAGGTACTCGTACTATTTATTGACTCTACAGCAGAGTAATCCACTAATATGTCCAGTTTCAGGGCTGGGGTTGTGACGCCAATGCCATCGGAACTATCGGAATTGAGCACCCAATCCACGACAAATATTACCACCAACGAAGGTTAGTAGGTATTGTAGCATGACGCTACGTCTTTCGATCGACATCTGTCGACATTCCTTGGAACTTCCGTGTTGAGTTGTGTAAGGAAGGTCTAAGGCTAGGTCGCGGTTGATATATAAAAAAGCGTACATTGTGATTCACGGCATTACGGGTAGATGGCGCTTATATCAGTCCGCATTTTGTAATACACGACTGGCAGTTATAAAATTGCGATAATAATCGCGCTAATTTTGAATATGAATTTTTGAGGTATTCCAGATTGTCAAAAAGAGAAAGGTTGTTTATTGGAAGTGTCAGATCGACTTGGAGATTTGAAGAGAAATTATCCTTTTGAGTCCTTTTTTTTGTTCCCTGAAAGTGTTCACCACAGTTGTTTAATTCCCTAGAAGAGGGTGGCCGTCGGTATAGGTTTTCCAATACCCAGTGCTCCCCTTTGGCCGTGTCTGAGGGTGCGGGTAGTGCCTGCCGAGGTCGCCGGTGGGACCGTTTGAGCCGGGAGGACTCCGGAAGGCGCTTGTGGGTGCCGGACTTGCGAGACGATCAGCAACCGCCGCGTGTTCCGCGTGGTTCTTCACCGTCGTCGGAGGATTAGAGCCCGCATTTCGCGTGGCTCTCGAAGTGAGACAGAGGGTTCAGCGAGCTGCTGGGTCCGCCTAAAGCAAAGGGGGCGCCTGCCCACGAACTTTATTTAAATTCAGTTTGAGTTTTGACCATTTCCTGACTTTCAAGAATATCATTTTATTTACATTTTTTTAAACGTTATAAATCCGATTCCCTTTTTGTAACCAGTGTTTTTGTGCCATAATAGTTTTTTTTGTTGTTTTGCCAAAAAATCCCCAAAATTCTAATTGCCTCATTTGACGGGCGTACAAAGACCTGGCTCTTGAATTTAGGCTACTTTCAGCCAGCAAATCATCTGTCACCATCCATATCACTCGCCTCATTAATCCATTATTTTCCCGCAGCCAAATTACCAGCCGAGTCTTTATTTGTACTTACTAGTTTTGCTAGTACTCCCTCTTTTTATTTTCCTTCTGTGCGGAAAGTAGACGTTTACGATACTAAGGTAATTATTGAATGTGAAATATCTTTACATCGATATCGTTATCGTCATTTTTATGTGAAGTGCTAATTTCAAATAATCTGTTTATTGTAATTTAATTACATTCTAACCACTAAGGAAATTATTGAATGTGAAATATCTTTATATAGATATCGTTATCGTCATTTTTATGTGAAGTGCTAATTTTAAATAACCTGATTATTGTAATTTAATCACATTCTATTCGGGTCTACGATACTAAGAAAATTATTGAATGTGAAATACCTTTATCGATATCGTTATCTTCATCTTTATGTGAAATGCTAATTTTAAATAATTTACTTAATCTGCAAAATTAAACGTGTTAATGCAATTCACGAAGTGTTTTACTGCAGTATACTAGGTATCCGTATCACTTTCAACCTTTTGAACGCTTTCATATTTTAATGTAGTGATCACTCACACGCTAAGCAATGTTGCGTTATCAAAAAAGACGAATCTCGTAGTGCTGTGCAATACTATTCATAATAGATTTCATTCATGATCAAAGTACACCTTCACTCCGACCACTTTGTGGGTTGTTGGCGTGGTGGGAACTTATACAAGATATCTGTATACTCCGCTTAGCGCGTTATTTCTTTGAAACCGAAGCTGCCAAAAAGAAGGGGTGCGGGAGGGGAACACGCAATGCTAGACAGGGAACGCGCGATTGTTCCGTGGGCCGTACGAGAGAGTCAGATATTAATGGTTGCCATGGAGACGTACTAAGTTTACTGTCACTTACAATAAATTAGTTTCTCTATATAGGGTGAAATTACTTCGAGCGTGGCAGCGGGGGTCGCCCAGCTATGCGGGATCTTGGGTTATTAGTCTATGGGTGGGCAAGACGACACAAGACCCCTTTAGGGGTTCTTGGCGTTCAAAGGGTTAATAAGCTTTTATTTAGACGGCTTTGATTTTAGCCCATCGGAGCTCTTGGTCACTTTTACGGCTTGCAATTATCCGGATAATACCAATATTTCGAATAATTTCCATACAAATTACTATTCGAAATATTCGAATTGCAAGCCCTAGTCACTTTTTCCTTCGATTTGATATCTGTTTAATTTTTTTACTTGGTGTTTGTGTTGATTATAGTTCGTTTTTTTGAGATTAGAAAATTTTTACAGAACGATGTACAAGGGTTCTTTATCACTTCGGGCACGATACATGTCACAACTGTCAAAGTGCCTACGCCGTCATTCAACATACTTAATTATATTTGTATTTATAGTAAAGCCATGCCTACGTGTTTGTTAATGTTATATCGAGTATTTAACAATATTTTGATAGTAGTGATGCACGAAATATTTTATTTTTATCATTGTTAATATTCTTGTGAATGTTGCACAGTAAAAAACCTAGAGAAGGAGATGTTCGAAACGGATGGTCCGATTTTTAAATATTTTCTCGCGTCATCTGTCATTCGTATCTCTCAGTATAGTACCTGAATAGTTTTTAATGTTTAAAGCTTATTGTGATTCTTATTTAAGTAAAAGTATTTGCTTGCTCTATTATTGGGCGTTTGTTTGGAGGGTTATGGCGCAATGAGAGGCAGGCCCGAGTGGCATACAACAACAAAAGCCACCTCGTTGTCCACCAAATCTTTTACCATCACCTAAGACAATTGTTTTATTATTAGGCGTTAACTTTTATTTACGAAAAGTTTTTAATAAGTGCATACTATGATTGTCAATTAAATAATTTTCGTGAATACTGATAAAAAACTAGACGTTAAGTTTCCGTTTTAGAACGTAGGTAAGTAGGTATGTATTGGGCACGCTACTCCACTTCGCTCGTTCGCTCGCTTCGCTCGCTCGCTCACTTCGTGGAACGCGCGCCCAATACATACGAATGATTACATGTAGTGTGCTGAACCCGTTACAAACACCACAGCCCCCCGTCGACGATGCTATTGTAATGGGTTCAACTCGATTTTTCATTTATATAAAGTCTTTCAAGTTTGATGCACGTGGCTATTGCTAAAATGAAGTTTGTAAAACAACCTCAGAGATTACAGTTGGATATTGTTTGTTCTTCGCATAGTAAACGTCTTTTTCGACATGGTTTACTTTTACCAGATACTATTCGCTGTATAATATGTGGGCCATCTAACTGTGGAAAAACGAATTTAATTGTTGGTTTGCTGCTACATGAACAAGGTTTACGCTTTCAGAATGTTTACGTTTACTCTAAAACCTTATTCCAACCTATGTATCAATTTCTAGAGCAAGTTTTAAAGTTGGTTCCATTAGTTTCATTTCAAAAATATAGTGAAAATGATGAAATACTAAGTCCTCATGCAGCTAACAATAATTCAATAATGATATTTGATGATGTTGCATGTGAAAATCAAAACAATATACGAGATTACTTTGCAATGGGAAGACATAAAAATATAGATAGCTTCTATCTGAATCAAACGTATAGTAAAATACCTAAACAGTTAATAAGAGACAATGCCAATTTAATTATTATTTTTAAACAAGATGATGTTAATTTACGCCATGTTTATGATGAACACGTAGGAAGTGATATGTCGTGGTCTCAGTTTCGTGAAATGTGCGCACAAGTTTGGAATGAACCTTTTAATTACTTAGTTATAAATAAAGATTGTAATAGAAATTCTGGATGTTATAGAAAAGGTTTTGATACATTTATCATGCTAGATTAACGGAATACATAAAGAATAGTATTTATATATGGAACTTATTACTTAAAATGAAATCATCTAGATCGGACATGAATCTTAAAATGAAAGAGGAGAAATTATTTAAACAAAAAGTACTCCGATCCGCTGAAGCAGTAAGAAAAAAAGTTAAGCTCATTCGTGATGTTAAATCTAGCAATAATATGATGCTGGAAACAATGTTAAAACCAATTACAGATCCTCTCAATGAAATGGTTAAAAATAATGATAACAACTTGAATGTTAATGACGCAGGTTTTGATGACGATGGATTTAAATGGAATAAGTCAATAAAAACATTAAAATATAGTCCTTCTGAAGATGGGATGAAAGAAAACTTAGCAAATAAAACACTAGTGAGAAAATCACCTGAATCTGATTTAAATAATAGTGAGTGCGAATCAAACGATAGCAACTCTAGTCAAGATGGATCTTTGTCTCATGAAAGTGAGAACCAAAATGATTCTGATACAACAAATAATGCTTCATTTAAAACGATTGAGTCATATGCTTCTCCTCGTGAAGATCCTGCTTACCAAAAACAATATTTAAACATAAACATTCCTTTTGGTGTACGAACGGAACGTGGTAAGCTGATGCTTGGATCTTATCCGATTTCTGTGTATGATGAACAACTAATAATGGGAGGAGAAAGTTATTGTTTAACGACAGGTTTAAACGATTTATTGTTTAAGAAAGTGCCTGATTTAAATGCGATAACTGAAGACGATAAACGTTCATACAAGACCTTATTATTAAAAACAAACGCACATAGACGAGACTTTGATCCAAATAAGCCTATAAAGAGCAACAAGGGCATGAAATATTTATACATCATAAAACCTCTTTTCAAATTAACCAAACAACGTACAGTAAGTGAGGAAATATATGTATCTGGTGATGGTTTACCATCAATGAAAAAAGTAAAAAGAGACATCTCTTATGTGTATTGGGATGATCCAAACGAAATAGTAGAAAGATTAAAACTGCTTATAGCATCACGTGATGCTGGCAATACAGGGTTAGATAACGAAATAATATCTATCATTGAAGAATTACGCGAAGCAGGGTTAGTAAATAATATATAAATGAAATCATCTTTTATTTTTAACAGTTGTATTTTGACTCGCAACAATACAATATAAAAATGAATATTGACAAATTCGGTCACCATGTTCATAAACGCTTGCGTGCTAACGAGATTTCTGACCACAAGTACAAGGCTTTGCTTCGAACAGACGTAGGATATTTTGAAGGGAGCTTACAATTAAAGGGAGTTGCGAAACCTTTATCACCTAATGATGCAGTAAACAAGCAGTACGTTGATCAATATATTCAAAACATGTACGATAAGAAGTATATAGACTCTTTGTATGATACTATAAATAATCAAATTCAACAACTTAACTCTCAGTTAAAACTTAACTTTTATACAAAGAAGGAGATAGATAATATCTTTAGAAATTTAAATAATGGCAAAACAACATATAGTGAACGAGATCCATCGGTCAGCACGAAAAAATTATAAGCGACGATCAGTTCTATTAAAAGGTATTGATGATTTATGGCAAGCTGATTTGATCGATTTACAAAAATTGCATACGGTTAACAAAGGAAATAAATATATATTAACTGTTATTGATACATTTTCAAAGTATGCATGGTGTACACCTATTAAGTCTAAAACTAAAACGGAAGTCAAGAATGCTTTTGATCTAATTATAAAATTTTTTTTTTTTTTTTTTTTTTATTATTTAAATTAGTTACACAGTATAACAGTTAAAAACTAAGGCACTGCGAAACTACAGAATAAAACTAAGTACAATATTAAAGTAGTAAAAAATTAAAACAGATAAGCAGTAGGCATACACAATTCAAACAGTAGACGGTCGTACATCCATCTTTTCGCAAAACCTCAAACATTCATCACGCACTACATTCCACCTGTCGGCAAACAGATCACACACAGGTGCTGATGCTAAGAGCCCATTCAGAAGGTGCAAGGTGCGGACCAGAGGGGATTTCTCACGAAACACAGTTCGAGAGAACGGCTCTGCCAGCAGAACACGGTCACGAGGTCGAAGCTCGATTCTCGTCAAGGAGGGGACGGAAAGTCGTACTAATTGCGCCGCCAATTCCAAACAATCAGACTCCCCGCGTAAAATGCTGCATGTTGTGGTGAGAAGGGCAGAGTTTCGCCTTACCTCGAGGGAGTTAAAACCCAAGACACCCAGTAAGAATTTGGTTGGGTATAAAAACGGATAGTACCCGTACAATTTCTTGTACAGGAACCGTAAAAATACTTTTTGAACTCGCTCCAGAAGCAAGATGTATGAGGCTTCATAGGGGTTCCAGACAACGGATGCAGACTCCAATTTACTTCTCACTAGAGCACAATAGAGAAGTTTTATGGCTCCAATATCATGAAAATCCCTAGCATTTCTTATAACGAAGCCAAGCCTCTTGTAGCAGTCACGTGCCAAAGATTTCAAGTGCTCACGAAAGTTGAGGTGGGAATCAAGGGTGACTCCTAGATCCCGAATGGTATTGACACGAGCTACAGTTTCTGCACCTAAGAGATACTCATAGTGAAGTGGATCCTGAGCTCTACTGAAGGTCATGACGGCACATTTGGCTATGTTAAAAGCCAACCTATTATTGATGCTCCACTGGTAAACACTGTTTACGTCCTCCTGAAGAGATAGGCAGTCAGACATCTCTTGCACACCATAAATTATTTTCAGGTCATTGGCATACAGCAAGCATCTAGCCGACCTAAGGACTGATGCAAGATCATCGACCATGATCCCAAAAAGCAACGGGCCCAGTACTGAGCCCTGGCTGACACCCGAGCGAGTCAAATAAGTATTCGAGACGAAGCATCCGTGTTGCACATACTGCAGCCTATTACGCAAGTAGCTGCTGAAGAATTTTAGCAACTTCGGTGAAAATCCGATATTGCATAATTTGCACAGCAGCACATCATTGTCCACCCGATCAAAGGCTTTCTTAAAGTCATAGTACAAAACGTCTACTTGTATACCTTGATCTAGATGGTCTGAGATTGAGTCAACAAGAGTCAACAGATTTGTTTCGACTGAACGCCGAGGTCTAAAACCATGCTGGGAGTCACAAAGAAACGGCTTTATTTGTGGAGCTACTAGACTTTTTATGATGGACTCAAAAAGCTTAGCTGTAGCCGAAAGGATGGCTATAGGTCGATATTCCTCAACACAGGTGGAATTATTGGATTTTGGAATAGGCCTCACCCTTGTGACTTTCCATAGGTTTGGATATTGCCCTGTATCTAGGGCCAGGTTAAAGATGCGCACTAGGGGTACAATGATCCATTCCTTGCAACCCTTCAAAATATATGCCGGGAGATTATCAGGGCCTGGGGAAGTCCGAGGCTTAAGGCGGTTCAGATGGACTTCGACATCTAGTTGGGAAATTTGGGCAACATGAATATAGTGGGAGTCATGGCTTCGGTCCTCAAACACAGTCTTACGGTAGTCCAAATGAGGTTCGTTAGGTAGGAAAACAGACGAGAAGAAATCAGCAAAGGCCTGCGCCGCATCTTTACCTTGAAAATCCTTTCCTTCATAGGTGACAAGAGACTCAAAGCCACCTTTGGCTTTCAAACCACCGACATGCTGCCAGAAAGCACGAGGATTGGCCTTAAGCTTTGTTTGTAACTGGCCGATATAGTAGTCGTATGCCAGCTCAATGCGGGATTTAATATTTGCTCTAAGACGGGAAAAGGTGGCATATATAGATTTGTCTCCGGTACGCTTCCAATCACGATGCAGTTTGGCCTTGTACTTGATGTCACGAATGATGTCATACGTAAACCATACAGGATAACGCCTGGAAGGTTTATTAGATCTAGTTTTCCTAGGTAAACACTTTTCAAAAATTTCGTACACAATTGCATAGAAGTGCTCCACAGCCATATTGACATTATCACACCTAAGGACTTCACTCCAAGACACCTCAGAGAATAAGCGGTACATAAGAACATAGTTTCCCTTTGCGAAGTTCCAGTCACGGCTAAAGTCGACATTGCTAGGGTCTATAAACAAAGGGGTATGACCAGATTGAGTTAGTGGAACATTTATTTCAAGCGGGGGGTGATATGCATCCCGCCGTGGCACAAGACCACCTTCCTCCATTTCGGTAACCTTCACTCTGTCAGAATGTCCTCGCACCAGCACGACATCTAACATTCCTCCATACAAATTTACCACGCCATTCATCTCTTTTAAGTTGCAGACTGTTGTGAAATAACAAAAATAACTTAAGATATTTACAGAAGCATATTTTGGGTTCAAATTTAGATCACCAATGATTAAAACTACACCATTTAAAGAGTCAATAATAGATTCAACTTTCTGGAAGAAGCGCATGTAAGTGATGTCAGAAGCTTTAGGTGGGATATATACGACACACACATGGCACACATTTTGTTCCAACGTGAACGACGCCCATAAGTCTTCACAGTCCGATGTTTCGAGGTCACATCTGCGGCGCATAGCGATGCCTGGCCGCGCCATTAAGAGCACTCCTCCTCCCTGTCGCTCAGAAGGACGATCACGACGCAGCACGGTCCAGTCGCTCCCGACCAGTTCGGAGTCTTCAACCGCGTCAGATAACCAAGTTTCTGTCACACCAATAATATCATTTTCGAGAGCCAGCGTAACATTCCTGAAGGTTTTCAGTTTCGTATTAAGACCTCTTACATTTTGATATGATACGCTTAGGGACGGGCCAGCAAGGTAATTATTTGGTTCTTTCTTGCAGGATTTTGGCATCTGGTTTTCGAAATAACCACATTTTGACCCTCGCGTTTTCTGGCCAGGTGTCTGCAGAGAGGCATTTATCGTAGTAAGCAACTGGGACACTAATTTTGAATGACTTGTAGTCGCCTCTCGAATTTAGCTCTTCCACAGAGCATCTTGCATTTGGGCACAATGTGTTCAAGTACTCTCTGATATCGTCAGCTCCAGACTCCATGTTCCATAAATGGATATGTCTGCGTTGTTCCACCGCCTTAAGGGACGTAATATTAGGGCCACCAGTGCAGCGTATGGATGTCGCTCTCATCTTCTCCCGAGCATCCTTGGAGGCTTCCTGTTTAGGATACTCCCTGCAGCATTCCTTTGCTAACTCGGGCTTTTTGCCAGGCTGCCGATCCAGCAGGCCACGGTTGTCAGGGTACGTCGCTGTTGAGGTATTACCCAAGGATGCCACATCAGTCAACTCCTCACCCTTAGTTATCTCGTCTTCAGTATTAGTGTGTTTCCTCCTACTTGTACCTGATACCGGACCAGACTTCACAATCTCACTAAAAGGGCGATCTTGCTGTGACGGTGCGGTCACCACGGGCAGATTACGAGATCGAAGTAAATACTCAACTTCCTGCAGTCTTCCACTAACAGCTTCCACCTGATTCGTGCACATTGTGAGAGCCACGTGGTACCGGTCTATGGTAGAAAGTGCATCAGCAAGCCGCTCCGACAACATAGCTAAACGAATACCTAGAAACTTACAGACAGACTTAGGAAAAGAATTCTACAATAGTGAATTTGATTGCTACTTAAAATCCATGAAAATAAATCATTACTCAACGTATTCAATTAAGAAGGCATCTATTGTTGAAAGACTGATAAAAACACTTAAATCCAAGCTCTACAAATATTTTAGCTTTGCGGGTAACTATAAATGGATTGGTAAACCGTTAGACGATATAGTTAAATCGTATAATCAAACTGTACATCGCACAACAAAATTTAGACCTATTGATGTAAAATTAGATAATGAAAACGTGGTAAAACAAAACATTCAAAAATCACAATTCAATGTGAACCATAAATTTAATAAATTCAAGATTGGAGACCGAGTACGTTTAAGCAAGTATAAAAGTGACTTTTGTAAGGGTTATACACCGAATTGGTCTACAGAACTTTTTACAATCAAACATGTGAATCATACTCAACCTGTAACATACCATATTGAAGACCAACGCAAAAACTCTATACTTGGTACATTTTACGAAGAAGAACTTCAAAAAACGAAGTATCCCGATGTTTATCTGATAGAGAAGGTAATTAAAAAAAAGGGCAGAAAACTGTATGTGAAGTGGTTAGGGCTTGCTGATAGCGAAAATAGTTGGATTGATAGAAATGCAGTTGTATAATTATATTAATATACCTTCTCTAAATTGAATTTCTCATTATCATACTGGTTATGAAAGGAAGAGGACTTTTAAATAGTGCTATTAATAATTTACCTTTTGAATTACACTTACCTGGATATAATTATTGTGGTCCAGGCACTAAGTTGCACAAAAGGTTACAAAGAGGTGATAAAGGAATTAATGCGTTAGATAACGCTTGTATGAAACACGATATAGCTTATGATAGATATTCTGATTTAGCGGATAGACATCGTGCTGATTTAGAACCTTACAAGATGGCTAAACTGAGAAAAAAGTCAAAAGATGCAAGTAGAGGAGAAAAAATTGCTTCATGGTTAGTTAGTAAAGTGATGAAATCTAAAATAAAGGCTGGTGCGGGAATAAAACCATTCAAACGTTATGTGACTAAGATACGCACTGAAATAAAAAAGAAACCTAAAATAAAAAGTAATATCATTGATCGAGCACTTATTGCAGCAAAAAAGGTATTTGGTAACAACACTAAGATACGGATACCGCGCCTAATACCGATTCCAAAAACTGGAGGTTTGTTACCGCTGATACCTATCTTTGCTGGACTTTCTGCGTTAGGATCATTAGCAGGAGGAGCTGCAGGAATTGCTAAAGCTGTAGGTGATTATAAAGCTGCAAGAAAAAACTTAGCTGAATCAGATCGTCATAACCGGATGATGGAATCTATTGCATTAGGAAAAGCGTTGCATATTAAACCATATAAAAATGGTAAAGGATTATGTATAAAAACTTCAAAAAACTAAATGAGAGGTTACCCAGACGCGCTCTTTCTAATATTGACATTTTAAAACACTCAACTGATATCCCACATTTTCGTGGAGTTTTCATGAGAGACAGTTTACCAAAGCGTCCTAAAAGAGTAGAATGCGGAATTGTTAACTTAGATATTTCTAAAAACAATGGAACTCACTGGGTAGCCTATGTTAAAGATAACTGTTATTGCGAATATTTTAATAGTTATGGTGATCTTCCACCTCCAACAGAATTAAAAAGGTATTTAAATAATTATGATATTTACTATAATTATGTTACTTACCAAAAGTTTGACACTGTAAATTGCGGTCATTTATGTCTAAAATACTTAAAAAAATATTGGTATAACCGTTTAAATACCTTTGTACAATAAAAAGCTTAACATTCACATGATGTCTTTCACTTTGTCGATAACTGGAACATCTTCCACACTGATAACAAACCATTCACCAGCTCTTGAACTAGATGGTGAATATGAATGTGGACTGTTGTATATATCAACTTTTAATTCAATACCTAATGTAGACTATAGAAATAATAAGTTACATTATGGAAAAAACAAAGTAATTCAAATTCCTGAAGGATCATACGAACTTCAAGATATTGATGATTACCTTAAAGAACACCTTCAAGAATGTACGTTTACACTAACTTGTAATAATAATACCTTAAAAACATCTATTTTGTGCTCTCAAAACATTTATTTTGATAAAGAGAGATCTATTGGTAGGTTACTCGGTTTCGGTGCAGAATCTATTCAAGCAAATATATTAACAGAATCTCCTTATCCTGTTTCCATTCTGTCTACAACTATAGTCCGCATTGAATGTGACATAGTGTGCGGTTCATTTGTTAATGGAAAACCTAGTCATATAATTCACGAATTTGTGCCTAATGTACCTCCTGGTTATCGGATTATAGAAACACCAAAAAACGTTATCTATTTCCCTGTTACTCAAAACAGTTTAAGTTCAATTACAATAAGAATATTAGACGTTAACAATAATTTGGTTAAATTACGAGGCGAAGAGATTCAGATATATTTACACCTTAGAAAAAAATGATAGACTTCAATAAAACTTCAGTCCCGCTTAAAAACAGTACTAGTACTCATCAAGCAATCAAGAAAAGAAGACCTAAAGTGCTACTTACAAAACAAAACAAACAGTTTCTCAAAAGCATAGGTCTCTTAAAATGAGTATATTAAATCTATCGGAATCTTTCACCATAGACAACTCTATCGAGAGCTTTGAATATCATTCGTATAAGCCCTATGTAACAAGCTTTAATTTCAACGATGAAATACGTATACCTATCAACCAACAAGATCTTTACGTACTACCATCAGCAAGTACTTTATACATAGAAGGTACTATAACCGCATTTAATAGAGACACAAAAGCAGAGGTAAAGAGCATCCTTTTTACAAATAACCCCATACTCCATCTATTTCAAGATATTCGATACGAACTTAATGGAATCGAAATTGATAAAATCAAAAATGCAGGAGTGACAACAACTATGAAATCTCTTGTATCCATGAATGAACTCGAAGCATCGATGTCTAAGTTATGGGGATGGGATGTCAACGGTACAAAAAATTCGCATGGAACATTTTCTGTGTCTATACCTTTGCACAAAATTCTTGGGTTTGCTGAGGATTATAACAAAATAATTATTAATTGCAAGCATGAACTTATTCTTTTACGATCCAATACTAATTTAAATAGCGTTAAATTAAATACGAATGAGTACATAGACAACATTACTATAACTAAAATAGTATGGCGTATGCCTCATATTAAGGTGTCTGATCGACAAAGATTGAGCTTACTTAAATATTTGGAAAGAGATCGTGCTATTCATATAGCTTTTAGGAACTGGGATTTGTATGAATATCCCCTCTTGCCTGAAACGTCAAAACATTCTTGGGCTATCAAAACTTCATCTCAAATTGAAAAACCTCGATATATTATAATTGGATTGAAAACAGCTCGAAAAAATGTATCCGATAAAGATATGACACACTTCGATCACTGTAACTTGAGAGATGTTAAAGTTTTTTTAAATTCAACCTACTTTCCGTATGAAAGTTTTGATGTCAGTTTTTCGGCTGAAAAATTTGCTATATTATATGAACAGTATGCAAAATTTCAACAGTCTTATTATAACCGTGTTCAAGCACCCTTGCTTAGCCCACAAGATTTTAAAAAGATAGCTCCTCTATTTGTTATCGACTGTTCTCGTCAAAACGAAACCTTGAAAACCGGTTCGGTAGATGTACGAGTTGAATTAGAGTGTGAATCAACTATACCCAAACAAACCTCAGCTTATTGCCTAATTTTGAATGATAGTATTGTGGAATATAAGCCTTTGAGTAATATTACGAAAAAAATATCATAATGTATGACTATATATTCGTAGATCTTCAAGGATTTATAACAGACAAAAACGATTTTATTGTTAAAGAGTTTGCGTACAGCACGTTAGATTACACTCAAGTTTTTTTAATAAAACCACCTTTTCCGTTTTCTAAACTAACGGAAAATGAAAAGAGACAAACAAGATGGATAGAAAAACATTTAGGCATACGTTGGCAAGATGGTTACGTGGACTGTAGGGAGTTCAAAAGACTTATTGGTAACCACATAAAAGATAAGACGATCTATGTGAAGGGTATGGAAAAAATTAAATGGGTTAAAAATTTATACCCAGACTGTACTGTTATAGATTTAGGTGAAAAAGATGTACCTAATTTACAAGAACTGTATAAAATATATTGTTTCCCTGAGTGTATTTTTAATTGTGTTTATCATAAGAAAAGTTGTGCATTAAAAAATGTTATATGTATCAAAAAATGGTATTTAGATAGTAATTTACGACTCTAATCTTAATTTGTATTACTTTAAATAAATGTTTGTAAATATTAATGGAAATTTTCATTTTATAACCTTTTTAAAATATAAATAGCAACTAATTAGTTTTTTATTGCAGATGTTTAATTGTTATAATTTTAAATTCATATTTTACTGTATAAGAAAACTAATTAGTTGTTATAAACATAAGGAAAGGAATTAAAAGAGCAATTACTTATATAATATTTATTACAAAGAAAACTTTATAAATTAAGACTATAACCACACAATTTCTTGGATATCTTATTTATCACACCTTCTGTGCACTCAATAATTTCATCGTAGCCATCATTCGCTACATACTGTGCACTAAGTAGCACGTTTTCATTTTGCTCATCATTTTGGTGCGGTACGTCGTCTTTGATGTTGATTATCTGAATTTTAATTAGCTTACTACCTTTGCCTGCTTCATTATTTATTACAAAAGATGGTGGGTGTCCAAGAGTCCTTTTTATTATTTTATTATTAACGTTAACTTTACGTTTCTTCACTTTCGGGTTGTCGATGGTTTTCTTGATTTTTTTATACAATTCACTATCATCAAATTCTTGAGGCAGTTCGAACGGATCTTGAGCGTATTGTGAAAATGCGATTTGGATGTCTTCCGTATCAGCCATTTTGTAAAAATCTGAAACATCAACACAGAAAATTTATTACCTTATTGTAATTAAAGACGATACGATGACGGATTAAAAATAAGCCACATCTGTTTAATTTTAATGTTTATTTAATTAGTAAAAGATCTTTTTGCAGTCACAGGTCACAAGTAAAAATAAACTTTTATTTTATATTAATTAATAAAAATAAAATAAATATAATATAGCAAAAGTTTAAAAATCAACTTACCAGGTCTATGCTCGTGATCAATGTTTGATGCTATTCAAATGTAAACAAGTTAAAATAAAATGCGCTTATAAAGGTTTGCTGCTGTTTAGTTAGCAAAATGTAAATGCGCAATGATGTAATATGATAACTTTAACTTTACACGTGTATGTGACTTATAAAGGTTAGCTGCTGTTTGGTCAGCAAAATGCAAATGCATAATAATGTAATATGATAACTTTAACTTGTCTGCGATTCAGTATATATCTAAAAACAAGTCACAACTCGTTTATAATTAACAGATTGTGTAGGCAATTATGGTAAAATTAATTTATTGACTAATATATAATTAAGAACCTATAATTGAATCGATATATGCTATATATGTACATCTCTCCTGACAAATAAAATTTAAACTGGTGTATATATTTTGAGACGATGACATTTTTAAGGGGTTTTAGGTTGAAAGGAAAACACAACATTATAAGATCATATTTATTTCTTAAAATTCACATAGGTTCAAGTGTAAACATATAAGGTTGTCACAGTTTGTAATACAATACTTAATAGCATACTACGATATAATAAAATACAACACCATTACAATAACAATTGGATTTAAATTATATATTTTATTACTATTTAAGAATATTTATGACTTTACTAACAAACAACCACAACATACAAACATTCAAAATCAGATAAGATTGATATTTTGCTCACGCATAGGTATAGCACAGCCATAGCCAGTCAGCCGTAGAGAAAAAGAAACCCTTAGTCATACATGCAAGTACCTTTTCTTTACAGCCGACCATACCTATGTTGTTAATGGAAACATTATAGCACAGTCTATAAAAACGTATATCTTAAGATAATTTACACAAAAATATGGTGTTTTCTAGAAAGCGTACTAACAAAGCTTTTAGATTTTTAAAGATTAAGTATCGTGCTGTGTCCCCAAGCTCGTGTGGATATTTTATCGCTAGAAATCAATCGTTTGTCGTCATCAGCAGATAATATAATTTTATTAACACTTTGTGTGAAAATTTCATGTTTTATCGATCTGAATAAAATGTTTTTCTTTTTAATAACGTCACCTCTAATCAATGATTTCTCGTAATGCCTAATATCAAATTCTCGTATAACTGACTTTTTCACCCCTTTAGCTTTTCGTATTACATCTTTGTTAGTTTTAACACAGTAAAGCTTCGATCGAAGCCCTACGAATTCGATAATATACTTCCCTTCCATTTCGTCCTTGAAAAGACCTGGTACTTTTTTGTTTTGAATAGGTAAGCGATGTACATTATCGATACTATAATTACTAGTGTCAAAATAAGGTAATAGAGATGTTTTTAAATCTTTGTAATAGTTTTTGGTCTGTATATGGTAAATGTAACTATCTGTATCCGTATAGCACATCTGTAATCGATTTCCATACATGGGTTTGAACACTGAGTAGTGAAAGTCATACATATGACTTTTCGATAATTCTAGCACCGTGAAACCGATATATATTGGTTTATCCAAGATAATGCAATCATTGTTCATCTGTACCGCAACCAAATTTTCACTAAAAATCGATACGCTGTGGAAATTAGGACGTGCGATTAATTCCTCAGCTGAGGTTTTCTTTTTAGTTAAATTCGTAATATCATTCCACTGATTGACTAATCGAACGTCAACTTTTTTATAATTGTTTTCTAATGTTTTACCAAACAGAGAGTTAATCATAACCTTAAATAGGTCTTGTTCAAACTTTGAGCTAGCTTCCTGGCGTAACTTTGTATTAAGATCGATGTATTGTTTTAAATAAGAATCTTGTAAAAATGTGATCACTCTATGTACTTTTTTCAATTTTAATCCATGTTTAAGACAGGTTTTCAGATGCACATAATGAATAACATAAAAGTATTTGTCATACAAATTAGGTACAAGTTTGCTAGATTTTCCTCCTGGTGGTATACATTTTTCTGGACAAAAAGGTAAGTCATTATGTTCTTTGTGCAGATCTTTCGGGTAAATCAAGTCGACTTCTAGTATAAAACCATACTTAGCTTCGTTAAGGACTAGTGTTATATCTAACGCATCTATTTCATGTTGTTCTAAAAACCTAAAATTTGACAACGGTAAGTACTGACACATGCTATAGCCATATAAGTTGTTGCAATCTATGTAAATAACGTACGAATCAGGTTGTAATGGGTCGTAGCCTGCTATGTATTTGTTATTAGCTTTTGCATGTCTGTGAGGACACAAACAAACACCACCCCTAATGCCGTTCTGTATCATTGATAACATATTAAAATCACTAATCAGCTCCAATTCAACACCAGTTGTTAACAACATTGCATCAAATGTTAAGCTCGGCGCTGTCAGATAATAAGCATGATCCAAACTATAGTTTTTTTTACAAGTCTCTCTAAATTTTTCAAAAATATCTGCTAACAGAAGGACATCAGTTTTGAGGTACAAATCAGTGTATTCTCCTAAATTAACTATGTTAAACTCTTTCCAAACTAAACATGCATGTTCATAGTCCTCATTAGAAATATTTTCGTTCGAAAGAGAACTGTAAAAACATTTTTTAGGTGGAAGACATTGTTCATTAAAACGCTCCCAATTATTCATGTATTCGTAAGGATAAACACCTTTACGTGTAAGCAATTGAAATTGAGTTGAATTTGGAAAAAAACGCAGCAGATGATCAAAATCTTCCTTTTTCATAGTCTTCACTAATTTTTCTAAACTGGTACCCAAAAATTTAAACGAGTCTACAAAACGAAGCTGAAAAAATTCACCCTCAATTGGAATAAACTTTGTGAAGGAAACATAGTTTTCCTTAGTTTTGGCAATTAATTTCATTGTACCACGCGCCTCGCCTAACTTTTTTATAAATAAATGTGCATCGTACCCAGACAAATTGTGAAAATATATCGGCACAAAAGATGGACGTTTAAATCGTAAATTGCAATAACTGTGAGCTGCACCTCGGTAACAACCGGAAATGTGACAATGGTCTCTAACTTTGTCGGAAAATAAGAAATTATTGCATATATGACATCGTGTGGCCCTAGCAAAATTTATTTTATCGTTAAGATTGAATTGCATCGGGGTATTTACATCCAATACTTTTTTGATTTCTGCAACATCTTTATAGATCAAATCTACAAACTTATCTACACAGTCAAAACCGCGGTATGAAACATAGCGATTATAAGCTGAATCAACTGAACACACAACATAGTACGCAAACGCAGCAGGCGTGTGATGATGTAAAGTGTCTGTATTGTCACTGTTATGCGTAGTACAGTCAGTGCCACAATCGCATTCACTTGTTCGCGGTAATATTGATTCAAAATCGGCATAAATTACAAACGGCATATTTTGCTTGCGCTCATAATTTTTAAATTTAATGACTGATCCCTTTTCTGGTAGCTCAGTGACTATGCCTCCACATAAATGATTATCAAGTTGTTCTTCTTTAGAGAAAAATACTAAACACGTTTCACAAAAGTATAATTTAGCGTGATGAGCAGTTATTTGACTCCTAACTAGTCGACACAAGTCCTTGATCAAACAAAAATGCGAACTGATTCCGTTTTCTAATAACAACAAGTGTATAGTTTTCTTTTTAGTCTGGTTATCATTTTCCGATTTATAAAGGGGACCTACTATTTTGTTATTTTTTAACCCAAAAACAATAAATGCAAGGGTTGGATTGTATTTCTCAAATATTTTTATTTCAGATAATGTTACTGGAAAAGACAGACCTTGGGTATTTAATACGTCATTAAAATCAGGATACGACGATACTCTTTCAGGATGTTTTTTAGCAGGGAATAAAGCCGCAGTTATGCACCAAGCAAAACAACATTGGTCTTTGTTCTGAATATTAAGACATGCTTTTTTATTTCGAATAACTTTTGGTAGTTCAATAAAGCTCGAACCACGCAACGGTTGAAATTTATTTATATTAATTTCCAAATGTGAATTGTTTAAAAAAGCCCAGCCGCTGTCACGCTCTTGAAACTCCTCGACTTTTTTTTTCAAACTATTTATAACTCCTGCATAATAACGTTCGAAATCATAACTTTGGTATAAAATTTTATTTTTCGTGCCAAAAGATTTCATAGATTGACTATTATTTTTAAACAACATAAAAATTCCAAATAGTTCAACATTTACTTTTATGCAGGTATGCTTCTGAAGCGATTTATTCAAAAGTGTATTAATTTTATCTCGAATCGAATTCATAAATATGTCTACAGAACATGAGATTAGCTCATTATCAGCTGAAATTCTATAAGTTGCGATGCGATTACGGAATGCTGACTGAATCAATTCTACACCATCACTGATTTCTTGAATGGAATTATTTCTTGTTTTATGTTCGTTACTACGCAGATGACCTACCCATGATTTTTTCTCTGCAGATGTGCTACACGATACACAAAAAGGCATTATGAAGAACAACAACAACTGATTAAAACTATGACAAACCTAACACTGCTTTTATGTACCTAGTACCTATTTTTTACAAGTGTTTTTATAATAAGTTGTCTCAGAGTCTTTAAAAAATCCAAAAGCAGTACTAAGGAATATCTGAACCTGGTCCCACTCCGTAGACTTTTCTTCGCATTGCAGTCTGACTGCTACCAAAGCCTTCTTGTAACGTTCTAGAGCATCCGTCTCGTTTAGCAAATCTTCTACTTTATAGATCTTGAGGTCAATTAAGAAGTCACCTGATCTGATGGCGGTGCGACGTGATGTACCAGAAGACACGCGGCTAGCGAACGATGATGTAGTAGATTTAGAGGATGAAGTGGGTGCACATTTTTCCTCCTGCTGGATGATTTGAAATAGATCCGTAGCACTCTTCTTGCTCTCGCTGTTAACAAAAATAATTTATTTTAAGAAACGTAACTCAATATCATTTAATAGAGATTCACATATACACCGCATCATATAAAACTGTTGTGCACCAGTTGTTAAGAGGTTCAACTTTAAATTAAAAAATTACACGTTCTAACTATTAATATTTAACTTTGTTACTTCTAAGTATGACATTCTAATGAAATAAAAATAAAACAAAATAAATAAATAATCCATGCTAATAGTGATTAGTTTTTCTACACCAAATGTTCATAAAGAAAATAAATAAAGCTCGTAATTGTAATAACTAAATGTACGCTTAGCTGCAGAGGAAAGGAACCCTCTCTGTCATACAATCGTGTATAAGTTTCTCTACAACTGACTTTACATTGATGGTCAAAGTTAAGTATGTACATACCTTAATGAATTTTTCGTACGCTTTGTTGATTTTGATGGTTCCTTCGTGCTAACGTCACTCCCCTTTCGTTTCTTAGGCGCAGCTGCTTGTGGTTGCGGTGTAGCTCGATCAGAATCGTACCTGTAACATTAAGTAAAAAAAATCAATACAAATCTCAGATTTTAGTCTCAGTAGCAGTTCAGTGATAAAAATAAGGAATAATTACCATGAAGATTGAGTAGTAATCTTTTTGTTATCTTTTGACGTCTTTTTTTTCGGCAGCGGTGATGGGCTTCGTGAACGGAACGATAGCTCAGAGTCTGACCTAAAAACACTATCAGTTATAATTTTGGTTAAGAAAAGAAAATATATGGATTATTGTTAGGCACAAAATAAATCAATACTCACATTTTAAATGTATGTAACGTCACTTCACAGAATTAAAAGTAAATATAGCTATAGCGCGATCGACGAGTAATAACACGAGTAATTACGGCGTCTAAAACAACAGCTATTTAACCACAAAAATATACTGAGTTGACTGTTTTATACCCAATTTTCTATGTTTTAACTACAAAGTTGTGTTATACGATTTTGTGACATATAACCTTAACCACACATGCGCTTGAAAAAAAAACGATTTCATATAATATTAAACTAATTACGTTTTTAAAAAAACACTAAAAAATATTTTTAAAATAACAAGTATCAATTAAAATGTGCTGATTATGTATTAGCTTACGCTTGGTATTTTACATTGAAAGTAAATCGTGGATACGATTCATATTAAATATCATTTACATGAAGGTACCCAATTAAGTAAGCACGTTATGAAATTGATATTTAGAAAGCTTGTACAGATACTGTAAGTACCTAGATGAACCTTTCTAAGCATGTATGTCATCTATATTTATTTACGTGTTGTCACTGTTCAAAGCAAAATATTTAAATTTTCATACTCAATATTATTATTTTAGTATAATTATTATGAGAGAATTTCTTTGTTAAAATAAGTTTGTTATTAAGTACATAGTTTCTAAAGGTTCCATACTAGTCATATCCATATGTAGAATATCATGGGCTAACTAAACTGCATCGACAGCTGTCTTTCATTTATGCATAAACAACTAATGATAGAGTAGGAAACTGTACCAGAGCTTACTAGAGTACAAAAAATCTCACTATAAAGTAAACAATGAAACTAAAAATCAAAACTATAAGAATACATTAGTTGTCTATTGTGAGCGATTTATAATTAGAATTAACTTTGTATGAAAACTTAAAACGGATTGTAAGCTAGCGTGAAAATACATATCTGTGTCATGTAAATTTACGAAAACCAACGCATAAATTTGATCAATTTAGTTGATTTTGAATAGCTTGATTTATTTTTAGATTGATTAGAGTAAAATAATTTATTTTATACTTCACAATTTATTTGTTGTGTAAAAAGCATCTGTTACAACTTCCTACTCTGTGTAATCGTTCGAAGAACAGAATGTAACCTAATAGTCTAGACTAACTAATCAGAAGCGACATCTCAAATAATAGTTTATACGTCGAGCGTGACAAACAAGCATACGTCCCGCCTGATGGTAACCGGATACATCTCCTGAGGTGTCACAAGAGCGTTACCGACCCTTACCTCGCTTTGTAGATATTGTTTTGTAAAAAAAAAAATTAAACTCGTATGGAAATATACTGTAGAATAGTACTTTAATTCATAGGTTAATTTTGGTCATCACTTTTTGAACGCAAACTTCAAAAAATTAAAATGTTATTCATAAGGTATCCTTATAGTATAAAACTGGATATCAATATTATTCCATAAATCAAAGTAGATTCATTCTTCTCTTATGAACTAGAGTACCGTACGATTTTTGATTCGCAAGTCTTATCTAGTTAGTTCATAGTTAAATTAAAGAGTGTTATTTGCATAAGGTTTAGGTATATTTAGCAAAATTTTGCTAATTTAAGTTATTACATATTTTGTTAAAAATTTATAGCATTAAGAAATATAAATGTTCTTTGACAAAATAAAATTATTTCAAAATAATAGTTAATTTTCTGAGGTTTGACTCACGTAGGTATAAACAGTATCCACCCTGTTTGTTTTTATTCTTTAATAAGTAATAGCATATATTATCACTCATTCAACACGTGGGTCAGCCTATCGTATCGTATACTCTGTCCTTGTTTATTTGTATTATATTCTTGAAGTATGACGAGGATGAAGTATTGGTTTGATTGTTTACGTTTTACAAATACAGGACTGAGTAGGCAAGTATTCTATTAACATGTACCTATGAAACTTTGTACTAAATTATTCTTTATTTACAATCAGTAGGACTGGTTTTGCGTTAACATTACTTTGCGATTTGACTTTTTTTAAATTATACTACGACGTTCACATGTATATCATCACTATAGTTTCATATAAATAATATATTTTAAACTTTAACACGATTGGACTATGATTGAAATTGATTTGTTTTGTAATTGTAATTGCAAACTAATTGAAATGTACAATTATTCCGTTTATCATAAATCGTCACATCTACGTCACATGAATTATCCAATCAGATTGTACGGTCTACATCGCGCAAACGAAGTTTTTATAAAAGTTTGCATAAATACAATTAACATTGATATAGCTCCCGGAGAATCCATGGCTATTACATCCGCTAGTTTATGGATACTCTTACCACTTAACGGCATCAAAGGGTCTGGCCAACTCTGCGATGTTGACTTGGTAACGCGGTAGCGTGTACGGTGACTAAATCCTGTCAAACAGGTACTGTACATATACACAACAACCTGGTGAGGGTCAAACACAAACTACGCGGTAGCGTGTACGGTGACTAAATCCTGTCAATCAGGTACTGTACATATACAACGGTTCTTCTCATGCTATAGCGGATGGTAGCATGGAAAACCACCCCACCTACTCACATCAAAGTTTCTGGCCAACTCTGCGATGTGTTTAGTGTGACAAACGCCTCACAACGATAGTTAGTCTAAAGATCCGTTCCTAACGTGTAATTGTGGGTAACCCTCTGCTATCAGAGGCTTAGACGTGTTCTCGACTCCCACCACTTAACCCTGTCAAAGAGCTGGCCCACTCTGCGATAGCGACTTGGTTGGTTTAACGTGACACGTTGCGTTAAGCTTTTGCTTTTTTAATTAATAAAAAATTTAATCAGAAATTAACAAGTTGAGTTTCAAACGAAGCGGTGCGATCCAAGTTAAACGCATTAAATTTAGAGCGCACGATTGGGTGAGTGTAACGAGGGCGTTGGGCACAGTGATTTGCTTGCGATGTGTGTGTATCGGAAACTATTCTGTCCCCCTGTTGGAGAAAAAAAGTTGATGTATTAAGACTGTATGTCCCAACGTTAGCGTTGTATCAACAGAATGTCGATTAAACGCTATACAATTTCGAGCGCATGATTGGGCGAGAGTAACGAACTCGGATTCTGTACCACTGTTGCAGAATCAAGTTAATGTATTGAGACTTTTACCTCCACCCAGGATTGCATGATTGATTTACCAAGCATGTATTGGGCATGAAATCCACAGAGCGTGCGAGCGAGCGTATTATCGTCGGTGGAGGGCTGTGGTGTTTGTAACGGGTTCAGCACACTATAACTAATCATTCGTATGTATTGGGCGCGCGTTCCACGAAGTGAGCGAGCGAGCGAAGCGAGCGAACGAGCGGAGTGGAGTAGCGTGCCCAATACATACCTACTTAGGTACGTCACCGTCAGTTTTTCAATTTTCACGTCTAACGTGATAACTGATAACCAAAACGAAATTGTGTTTTTATTGTTGTGTTGGATTATTTAATCTGCAAATTGTTATTATTTATTCACAAACGTGAACTCTTAATCATGTTAACTAATCGTTTGTTCGTGTGCTTTCAGTGTGTTTAAATTGAACATTTAGAACAGGTTCGCAACTACTGTTTCTATGTTTACTCAATTTCTAATCTCAAAAAAACGATGTATAGGTAGGTAAAAAAATTCAAGCCAGGTTTTAATAAGTTATGTCCGATTAAGCTGAAACGTAGCATACCTGTGTAACTTATGGGCAAGGATGATTAAGACATGGATTGATTATGCCTATACAAAATCGCGTTCCTCGAACCTTCAGGCTATACGTCTGTTTTCGGTATCACAGCGCCATCTGTTGAGTCTGGAGTCGAGTTATTCTGTCAGCGTTAATTGCCGAACAAAATATTGGAAACTAGAATGTATTTATTTAATCTTAATTGCACAAAATAAGATGGTACACATGGCGGACTTAATGCCATAAGGCATTCTCTACCAGTCAACCAATGGGCTTAACAGAAAGGTTAAGTAGGAATATAGTGTTTGTGGTGACCGATAGATGGCGCTAGTGCCTGAAATACGGGAACGCGATTTTGTATAGGCATTGTCAATCCATGTCTTAATCACCCTTGCTTATGGGTATGGCTCCTGCTGCCTTATTATTCTGAATACTAATTACTGCTCTATCATATTCTTCTCTTACGATTTCTGGATTTATCTGGATTAACTGCATCTACTTCTGAAGAAACGGTAAGTTCTAAATCATTATCTGTTAAACCATTACTCTCGTATAGTTTTGCGTCCAACGCTTCAAAATATCTCCTTATTGCTTATTAAAGTTGTACCGTCCACAATCGTAGCACTTCTTGTCTTATGGTGCATTTCTAGGTCTCTAACTATCCTGTAGGCTTTGTTTACTTTACCTCTTTTCAACCGACTTCAAGATTTCGAAGGAGGAGGTTATCAATTCGTTGGGATCTTTGTTTTTTTTTGCTATTTTTTATATATGTATGTTCACCGACTATTCAAAGACGGCTTGACCGATTTGGAAAATTCGGTTTTTATTTATAAGAGTATACTTCACAGTTAGTCCCATTGTAACCAGGTCATTAAATCGAGGGAACTTCTCAACTATTATAGGCACACCTATAGTGATTTGAGTGTTTTTTTACAGCAGCTCGAGCATTTGCTGTTGGAAAGGTGGATGCTAAGTGAAGTCGGTTCTTTTTTGTTTAAAATTATTATGCAGAAGACCTAGTTATATTAGTGACCGATATAACATTTACCTATTGTTAATTTAATTACGTATGAAAAAAAAACCGTTTTTTTTTTTAAACTAATTGTTTCCTTGATCGTAACGAAACATATTGTACACAGAGCTAGCCTAGTCGCCGCGTTAGGCGGTTATGTACTTCTCATACTTCTCTGTAGCTGTCGAGTCGCTCCGGCACGCTGCTGTAGAGAGGTTCTAAAGGGCCACCATCATCTGTGACGTAGATGAGTACGCCGCCGCACCTGCTGTGATAATGGCGGATGGGTTGTTCGAAGAGAAACAACGGGCACACTATACACGTATATTTCACTCGACTTAACCTAAAATACAACTGGTTTGACACTTTACAAAATGTTCGCGCACAGCGTATGAGATTAACCGCTCGCGACGCGGATTAAACCTCTATCAGGTCTTCGAGGATCGGCGGCGACCTCGGCAAAAGAAAACTAGGCGCTAGGCTTTAATGACGGCACGTCCATCCGAGATGGCTGCCAGATGAACAGCGCGAGATGACTCGCGGAGTGAACGGAATAAGAGCGACCCGTTCATTGATTCGTTCATTGATTAGATTTGAATGCATTTCAACTAGAGATCGCTGATTTGCGTGAACACATATTATGATGAAATTAACGGAAATAAAAAAACACGGTGTACAGTCAACCAATTTGATTCCTAGGCCACTCTAGAACCTTGTCACAATAGCTAGTTTGGTAGCGAATAGGTTACGTTTATACGTATCCACGGGCAACTGTCATTACGACAAGGTTCTACAGTGGCCTAGGAATCAAATTGGTTGACCGTACACAAGGATGATTAAGACATGGATTGACAATGGCTATAAGTACAAAATCGCGTTCCTCGAACCTTCAGGTTATACGTCTCTTTTCGGTACTAAGTACCACAGCGCCATCTGTCGAGTCTGGAGTCGAGTTATTCTGTCAGCGTTAAGCGCCGAAAAAAATATTAGAAACTAGCTTTTGCCCGCGGCTTCGCTCGCGTTAAATTCGGGGTGACACGGTTTCCCTTTCCTGATTGCCCCCCGTAATGCTCCATACAAACTTCCACCCCCCATTTTAGGGAAGTGGGGGGTTAGAAAGAGACAAAAAGTAGCCTATGTCACTCTCCATCCCTTCAACTATCTCCACTTAAAAAATCACGTCAATTCGTCGCCTCGTTTTGCCGTGAAAGACGGACAAACAAATAAACAAACAAACACATACACTTTCCCATTTATAATATTAGTATGGACTAGAATTTAGTGTTTTTGTGGTGACCGATAGATGGCGCTAGTGCTTTAACCTGAAATAAGGGAACGCGATTTTGTATGGATATTGTCAATCCATGTCTATATCATCCTTGACCGTACATAAGTTTATCAACTAACTTGTCACGTATTTTGCAGTCGCTATTAATGTTCGAGGGCTGAGGGAAGACGAACCGGTATACCACTCCCCAGGGACCATCGATGACTCCAACTGCAATCCAAAATACCGTCATTGCTCCACGTGCAGGGACAAAGAAAATTACAGGTGCCCATCTTCATACAGCTACAGGGCTAGGGTTGCCATTCGTCAGGATTTATCCGGACATGTCCGGATTTTTGATTGATTTGGAAGGTGTCCAGATTTTTTGAAATTAAATTTTTAATGTATCATAAACACACAATATAGGTATACAAAGTTTACACAGTTTTAATGAATGAATTGATAAATGTAATGTTTAACGACCTCCTAGCCCAGTCGGTAGTGACCCTGCCTACGAAGCAGGAGGTCCCGGGTTCGAATCCTGGTCAGGGCATTTATTTGTGTGTTGATCGCAGATATTTGTTCCTGAGTTATGGATGTTTTATATATCATCGTCTAGTACCCATAACACAAGCCTTGTTGAGCTTACTGTGGGCCTAGGTCGATTTGTGTAAGATTGTCCTATAATATTTATTTATTTATTTATTATTAGTAGTTTATGTAACTGTTACGTAATAAGGCTTAATTACGTACAGTTGCATACACTGATTTATCTACACACATATTATAAATCTTAGGTAAATGAAGTGTTCGGAAACCATTAGAATGACCGCCATTGCACCGCCATGACCAACTTGATTGTGCCGGCGGTCGAGCGGGCTTATGCCGGCGGTCGGAGAGTAGGGCAGATTTTCATTACGTTACCGTAGGTAATGGATTTTCATACGTTTTTACCACACTGTCACAGATAATACACTGATGTTACGTTACTGGTTGCAATAATGGTGGTAATTACATACGGTTTCCGAACGCGGAATAGAGGATTTATGATATTAGTGTAGATGAATGTATCTATTAAAACTCAACGAAAAACAATTTAAATAGCTTTTAGGGGGAAGTCAGGACTTTTATGAGGACATTTATTTTTTTGATTTGGTAACCCTACACAGGGCGGACACATCATACTACAAAACTCGTTGAGCGCCTATGTGTGCACGGAACATATGTACACAGTGTTTACTTCAATGTGTGCGTGAGTTCTTAGGGCTCTACCAGGGAAAGCCTTGAGACTCACGCACCAGGCCTCCTAGCCTAGTGGGTAGTGACTTTGCCTATGAATCATGAGGTCCCGGGTTTGAATCCCGGTCAGGGCATTTATTTGTGTGTTTATCGTGGATATTTGTTCCTGAGTTATGGATGTTTTCTCTGTATTTAAGTATTTATCTATATCTATCTATTCAGCCGTGGCCAGAAGTGTTGAGCATAGCAGTTTTTTGGTTACAATTTTGATGTTAAGTATTATTTCCTTATCATAACAATGTACGATGACGTAAAATATTATATTTTATTTATATATCTAGAAAACTTCACTTAGTAACAATTTCAAGGTACCTATAAACTATGAAAACTGAAGGTAACAAAAATGCGACTTTAGGTCGGTGCGACAAATTGCAAATATTCTATGCAGTTACTACTAAGTTCAACAAAACATGCTTGTTCAGCTTGAATTAATTGATAAAATAATTTCAAAAAAGATAGAAACGCTGGACTAAAGTTTCGAGTTTTGTATGAAAATCGCAAGGGTGCTCAACATTTCTGGCCAAGGCTGTATGTATCATCGTCTAGTACCCACAACACAAGCCTTATTGAGCTTACGATCGGACTAGGTCCATTTTTGTAAGATTGTCCCATAATATTTATATTTATTATATTTATATTATAACGAATATATCCGTCGTTGGCGTCGAAAAGGTTAACCGGTGAGTTAAACCTCATTTTTGTTTCAGAATATACTGCCTGAACGGAACGACAACCCCAGCTCCTTCTGACTTGACTATGGTACCATTTTACGTTTCTTTTATACCTAAGGGTGACACCAAAATTCTCTCAATCTAATGCCCATTAAAGGGCTGACAACAGCTAAATTCCCTCTCTATCTATTTCAGCGCGAGTGAAAAAGAAACACTGTGTTACGATTAGTCCATACTAGTCCAAACTAAGCTCCCATGAGCTCATTGCAAAATGATGAATTAAAAAAAAACTACGCATTAATTGAGAAATATAAAACAACGAAGTTTTTAGTATTAGTGTGGTGGAATTATGTCCTTAGTTACAGACGTATAAGTCAAGAAACTAAAGATATACAACTGTTTAAAGCTAATTTTAAGATGTAACTTTAGATTTTTTTTCTATCGAGCCGATTTTGTCCAATCGTGTATCGGAATCAACGTAGTTCTCCTAAATATAACGAATATTAACATATATTTTTTTTTACTTTCTCAAAACAAGTAGTTATAGCTAAAAAACTGTTTGAGTAAAGTCAATTTGGAGGTCATCGGGTGTTGTCAGCCTCTTAAAAGATGTGTGTTTATGGTTCTCGACCAAGAAAGAAAAAGATATACCAGTCTTTCATGCTACCAAGTGTAACTATACCTACAGTATGTAAATCCATCTAAACCCTTTTATGAAACATACATATTTGATTTAAATTCGGGCACTCTTAACGTGATCTCTAAAAAAACCGGCCAAGTGCGTGTCGGACCACGCATAGGAGGGTTCCGTACCTTTAATGGAATAAGAACGAAACTATTACCAAAAGGTCGTATCTGATGCCTATGGAAGAAGTTTTTTGGAGATAACTCAAAAATGGCTGAACCGATAATGTTCAAAACAATTTTCGTAGAAAGTATATGATAAGGCGCATATCCTTATATTTTTTCATATTTTTTGGACTTACGGTTCAAAAGTTACAGGGGGCGGGACGCAATTTTTCTGACTTACGAAGCCATTATTTCAGAAAATATTCACTTAATCACAAAATAGTGAAAAAAAACTCAATGTTATTTTTAAAGACCTATCGATTGATGTGTCACATGTTGATATTTGGTTAAAAAAATTGAAATTTAGTTACATGTATGAAGCGCCGCCCCTAAAAATATATTTTTTTAATTTAACTACATAACTAAGTAGCTGCATACAAAATACACCTTATGAGTTATGTGTAAATTTTATTCAATACGTCGTATATTTTCCGAGTAAAATGGCTTTGACATACGGACGGACAGACAGACAGACAGACATGACGAATCCATAAGGGTTCCGTTTTGCCATTTGGCTGCGGAACCCTAATTATATTTAGAAAAAAATTGTAACCGTATTGTATTTGTTTAAAATCTTAATAGTGACAGCACGCTAAAATGTCACCAGACAAAATTGAGTCAAACTTATGTGATAAATGAAAGACGTGCGCTCGCGTTAAACCCATTTAATGCACTGCCCGCCTAACGGTACAGGAGTCAACGTCGGCAATCACTAACCTAACATCCCTCCACCATAAATCCTTAATACTAATTACTTATAATTAACTCGCGGTATGTCCCGTAATCGAGCGTTACGAGCGCCCACGCGGCCTGCTTCATCTGCGGCGGCGGAACCCTCGGACTCAGGTGCAGATGCCGACTCGTCCTGCTGCGTGAGTGAGTCGGTCGGTGACGGTGGTTCTGCCGAGCCGATTGTTACGGTCGGTGGTGGTGGCGTAACCGGGGCGTCGGGCGCGCCCCCTGATGGCGGAGTGTCCGCGGCGTCTGAGGCGCGCGGCACTGGCGGCGCGACTGGCGCCTGTTGGCGGCTCTGCTCGGGCGCGGTGACTTCTGACGGGCCGGAATCAGCTTCCATCCATTCCTCCTCTTCTTCCTCTCCTCCCAATCTCTGTTCTATAGGAAAAGGCATCATCATCCAATCGAAACTGCTGTCCTCCGTATCCTTCTGCACGCCAGCATGTTGACTTCCGGTGGCACCTTTGTATTTATATATTTGATTTTTATGTTTTTTCACGAGTTGGTCCATCTCTGGTACGAATATTTCGTATAAACTTTGTCCTAACTGATTTTTTATAATACCTTTTATCCACTTATTATTACTAACCAATTTTATTAGTACACATTCGTTAATCTTAAATTCTACACTTCGATTGCCGTTATAATATTTAGCCTGTAAACACTGTTTAGACTTGACATTATTTTGTAAGTCTGTTGAGAGTGAGGATGATGCATTGTTAACTTGCAATAAATCAAACCGGTTACGCAACGGGCGCCCGATCATGAGCTCCGCCGGTGATTTACGAAGGATGAACGGTATTTCTAATCCAAACAAATATTGGTGGAAGCGTCTTATAGCGAAAATAATAGCTGTCGCTTCTTTCTCCATCTGGCTATAGTTGCGTTCCGCACTATTCAAAGCCCTCGAGGCATAAGCTATTGGTCTTTCGACCCCCCCTTCTAACTGACCTAGAACAGCACCTAACCCCCACGGAGATGCGTCAACGCTTAAAACTAATTTTAAGTTAGGGTTAAAATGTGCTAACACCTTTTCTGACCCAAGTTCCCTCTTAATTTCCGTAAATGCGTTATTATGTTCATTTGTCCATTCCCATTTCACGTCTTTTTGCAATAACCGGTTTAATGGACCCAAAATTGTCGCGGCGTTAGGTACAAAAACTCGATAGTAATTCACTAATCCTAAAAATGACTTTAGTTCGTGAACATTTGAGGGAGGTTTGGTAGATACCATTGCTTCAATTTTATTACGGCATTTATGGATGCCATGTTTGTCTATGACAAACCCTAGGTATGTGACTGAGTCCTGGAACAAGTGGCATTTGTCCCTATTTAACACTAACCCTGCCTCTTGCAACCGACTAAAAACTTGTTCCAATCTTAAGCAATGTTGTTCTTTTGTTTCACCTGTGACCAAAACATCATCTAACAAGCACAATACTCCTTCGATTCCCTGTAATAAGTTTTCCATAGTTTTTTGGAATATCGCCGGTGCGTTAGATAACCCAAAAACGAGACGGGTAAATTTATACAACCCCTTGTGGGTATTTATAGTAGTAAGTAACTGTGAATCGTTATCTAAGCACAATTGTAGGTATGCTTGACTCAAGTCTAACTGAGAAAATTGTTTCCCCCCATGTAACTTGGCAAACAGTTCCTCTGTTCTTGGCAAAGGGTACTTTTCTATCTGAAGCACCTTATTCAGTGTGACTGAATAATCGGCGCATAACCTAATTTCGCCGGAATGCTTCAAAACAGGTACTACAGGACTCGCATATTCGGAATGGTCGACCGGTTCTAGTACCCCCGTTTCAACTAACCTATCAATTTCTTTTTCTACTTTTGTTTTCAAGGCAAACGGTACCGTACGTGCTCGTATAAAAATAGGCTGACTGTCAGGTTTCAGTGATAATTTCAATTTAAATTTGTTTAAACAGCCTAACCGAGCACTAAATAATTCTGGGTATTTATTTGTGTAGAAATCGATCTCAGACTGGTTTTCGCTGGAGTTTATTTGAGATATCTGTAAATTGAATGCTGCAAAGAAATCTCTTCCAAGTAACGCTGAGCCGCCATCCTTCATAACATATATATCTAAATAGTTAGTTTCACCTTTATGTTTTACCGGTGCCCTCATAATTCCCATTGTGTTTAAATTTTTTCCACAAAAACATATAAGCCCGGTTTTTGGTGGCAGTAGGTTAACACTGTGAAAATATTGTTTATATATATGTAGTGGAAGGGTGGTGGCACACGAACCACTGTCAACCATAAAATTCATAATCTGCCCACATACCTCAACGGACAAGGTCATAGGCTCGCCATTACGATTACGTAAGCTACATATGTGACTCGAACTACAAATGGACTGATACTTACCATCATCATCGTTACTCTCATCGACCCAATGCAGCGTATTTACACTTTTCCTACGTTTGCACATGCGTTTTAAATGGCCTTTAGTGCCACAGCGTTTACACTTATAACCTTTGAACCGACAGTTATCGGCCGTATGATTAGTGTACCCGCACACTTCACATGCCACACCACTATTGGATGTAGAACCTCTGGATAATTTGAACACCTCTGCCGTCTCCGTCAGCTGCTTATTATTGCTAGGCGCGGCCGACTGGCGCGCGGCGGTCCTCGCGCTATGCAATGAATGACACGGCAATTTCTAGTGCTCGTGCTAGCGTTAAGGTATCTGCGTCTTCTGTAAACAGTCGGTCTCTTATGTGTCCAGCCTGCATGCCTAATACGAAACGGTCGCGCAGCATGTCGTCCAGTACCGAACCAAACTTACAATCCGATGCTAATTGACGAACTCTCGCTGCCCATTGGGTCAAATCTTCGTCCCCTTGTTGAGTGGCCCTATGAAAATGGTGTCTTTCTGCAAAAAGCGACTTTTTTGGTAACAAATGTTTGTCCACCTCTTTTATGATTTCTTCATATGACAACTCTTCCAGTGTCTTAGGTGAAATCAGTTCGCGTACCAACTTATACGCGGACTCGTTGAGTGCACTTAGCAACACGGCGCGTTGACGATCACCCGCTTCTTCTGTTTTTATTATTGCATTCGCACTGAGCCAGATGCTTAATCTTTCCTTAAACACTTTCCAGTCGTTGCCTAATTCAAAAACAGGTAACGTCCCGATCGTCGAATTCATCTTCAATTATTTTTATCGATGTATCTCGCGTGAATACGTAAAAAAAAGCCCCTGTCGTCGCCACTGTGATAAATGAAAGACGTGCGCTCGCGTTAAACCCATTTAATGCACTGCCCGCCTAACGGTACAGGAGTCAACGTCGGCAATCACTAACCTAACAACTTAATTTTTAAGTTTGAATTTCCGCCCTTATATATATTGTTACCTAGGTTACCTATAAACAACACTCGACGCGCATGAGCGTTGGCCATAACAACGTCAATGTTGATCAGTTGACCCTATGGACTAAGAGCTGGCCACGTCAGATATGATATGACACAGTAATGAGAGCAACAAAACCCGTCTCGTTAGATTGCTATACTGTCCTTATAGCTAGATCCGGGCATTTGGTAGCTTTTAATGGGTGGAGGTCAGAGTGACAGACTAGCAAAATTTTTGAATTGGAAAATAGTACTACCATAATAGTTATAAACTGCCGAAGTTATCTCAGTTATAAAGGACAGGGCCTATATTTTAACATCAAAACAATAAACATTGCGTATTATAATGGAAACAAAAACAGTAGGCAACAAACTATGAATTACATTATACGTCGATTTGCGCTACTATCTCCTAGAAAAATTTGTCAATGATATAATCTAATTATTTACATAATTTATCATAATAATTATTGCATCAAACCCAGATTTATAGCATTTGTTTTATTTAAGTGGATTGCATTATTTGACCTCCACAACTTTACAGCTGCCAGATGTCCAGATCTAGAAATAAGCATAGTATAGTTAACTAACTACACTCTCGTTGCTCTCATTATTGTGTCATATCTGACGTGGCCAGCTCTCCGTTTAGTATGGAAGAGCAAGGAGCTACACGGGCGGTTCTACAGGGCCCTCACGGAACCCGACGTAGACCCGCTCGCGTCGGTGAGCTGGTTACGAATGCAACGATTCGGGAACCTCTTCGGAGAAACCGAGGGTTTTGCCTGTGCAATTGCGGACGCAGTTATTATGACTGGAAGAGATCCCTTACAGGGATAAGTTCGCCTTTGCACTTTGTTTTTTTCTTTTATCATGTTTGTATTGTTGCTTTTTAGGGGTCCGTAGCCAAAATGGCAAAAACGGAACCCTTATAGTTTAGTCATGTCCGTCTGTCCTGTCCATCCGTCCGTCCGTATGTCACAGCCATTTTAGTCGGAAACTATGTGACGTATCTTAATTAAATTTAGACATAAGGTGTATTTTGTATGGCACAATTTAATTATGTAGTTAAATTTCAGAAAAAAATGTTTCAAGGGCGCTGCACACATGTAACTAAATAAAAAAAATACCAAATGTCAACATGTTGCACATCAATCGATAGATCTTTAAAATGAAATTTTGTGATTAAGTTAATATTTTCGGGGATAATCAAATCGAAAGTCAGAAAAATTATACCCCCCCCCCCCCTGTAACTTTTGAACCGTAAGGCCAAAAATTATTTTGAAGCATAGTTGAATTAAAAAGTAGATTAAAAAAGTCATTTTTGGCGAAATTACATTAATACTTAAATATACATAAAAAACAGAATACTAGCAGTTACTACTTAAATGTTCAGGCATTGTGATGTTTAGTGTGTAAGTTAGTGTTTAAGACTATATGTAGTTCATACTTCATTATAGCATACCTCAACATAGTTTTAACATAGGTACTTAACACTAGTTAAAATGAGCGCGGCCTCGCCAACAAACTGTTATCGCAGTTTGGCGAGCAACATAAATTTGTTTAAATGTTTTGTACTTTTGATAAATAAAAAAAAAAAAAAAAACATATCTTAAAAAAACTTCTTCCATATAGGCATCAGATGACAACCCTTTGGTAATTATTCGGTTACGAGGTACGGATACGGAACCCTCCATTATGCGTGGTCCGACACGCACTTGGCCGGTTTTTAGGGTTCCGTACCTCGAAAGGAAAAAACGGAACCCTTATAGGATCACTTTGTTGTCCGTCTGTCTGTCTGTCTGTCTGTCTGTCAAGACCATTTTTCTGAGGAACGCGTAGAGGTATCAAGCTGAAATTTATATCAAATACTCAGGTCTATTGTCTCTTGGAGCTGTGAAAAAATCTCACTTAGAAGCCAACGCAATCAAAAGATACAGTCGCAAATGCTGCAAATTTTAGAGTTTTTCGGCACTCGCAAAACCTACGGGTACTTCCCGTGAACTCAGAAACTTGAAATTTGGCACGAAGCAGCGTCATCTAGCATAGACAATGGAAAAATTACAAAAAGTAGACATTTTTAGTAAAATCATACAAAAAAATATTTTTTTATATTTTTAACTTACTACCTTTTTCCTTGTAAACGCGTGGAGGTATTAAATTGAAATTCATGTCAAATACTCAGGGCTCTAGGACCTTTCAGATGTAGCAAAACCAAACTTTTATGTCAACGCAATCAAAAGAAATAGCAATTTAAGTCGCATATTTTGAAACTGAGTACTCGTAAGAAACTCAAAACCTAAAGGGTACTTCCCGTAAATTCAGAAACTTGAAACTTGGCACGAAGAAACTTCATATAACACAAACAAAGGAAAAATTACGAAAAGTAGACATTTTTAGTAAAATCAAACAAAAAATATTTTTTTAAATTTTTAACTTACTACCTTTTTCCTCGTAAACGCGTAGAGGTATTAAATTGAGATTAGTAATAAACATACTACAACTTTTGCTTGTTATAGGTTTGTACGGAACCCTCGGTGCGCGAGTTCGACTCGCACTTGGCCGGATTTTTTTGTATGTTGATCTTATCACGGCATAGACATAAAATAGAAGAAGCGGTGCCGTGAAGGACATAGTGAAGACAAAATTGTGATTCATAATAAGCCGATTTCGTCGTGTTTACGCGCGACACGCACACATATAAAAGTCGTGGACGAGCGGTGATTTAGACCCGTACCGATAAATTATGAAGTTTCGATAATATTAAAGATGCTTATTTTTCACATACAGAATTCAGTGCATCCAACTTAGCTAATAATAATATTTTGTGTCATCCTAGGTTGTTGCTTAGGTAGAAACTTAGACATTTCTGTTTTTAAACATTATTCGGTGAATATAAAATTAGAGATCAAAATTGTTTTTTCACTGTAACAGCAAAGTTATTACTGACGCACGCACGCGTTTTGTGTCACTTTCGTCAATTGGAATACTGACATTTAATCAGCACAAACATGTGGACTTTTATAAGCCTATATAAAATTAGAGTTGATTGATTAGGTACTGTGCTTTCTAAAATAACGGTATCTAGTATTTGAATAAATTTGTGCCATATTAATCAATGATATTTATTTATTTTAATTTTTTGTCTTGTAGAACCCTGTTAACAGTACAATAAAATATTAAAGTTATTAATGTTTGCGTTAGTATTTTTATAAAAGCGTATCGAAACAATGTTTGAAATTTGTGTCGTTATAATCAATGGATTATTTTTATTTTTCAAAACAAAAACTTTTTTTGCGTAAAGGGCATGCGCAGGGAAGGGTAAGGCGCGGGCGGGGTGCAGTACCGTTTGTTTTCTATACATTATTACTCTATACATACATATAGTAATAAGTGCGACAAACACAAACAGCGAGTTTTTAGTCGCTCTTCTTTATTTTTCATAGTAAAGAAAGCAGTAATATAAAACTTAAGTAATTAATGGTGATATAACGTATGACTACACAGTAGTCCGTAACGGACTTCAACGGCGGATCTGTGTGCCACGGTTAACCTAGTTTACCATATAAACAGTATTTTGACAAATTGTCACAGATCATTTGTAACTAATAAATATGTAATTTATGCATCAAGGCGGTTTGTTTACAGAGTGCCAATCGTGAAACGCGAAAATCGAAATTTCGTTATCTGCCTCTCGGTCGGACTAGCATAAAGCCAGGCTGGGATTATTAAATTTTTCATCAGATGTCATAATAACGCTATGTTTTTACGAACTTATTGTATAAAATACATACAAATAAGCAACTTTTCTTTAACATTTTTTTTAACTCCATATTTTTAAAAGTTATGGGGCCCTGAAGGTTGAGTACAATTTGGACTATTTTGGTTGAAATGGTGTCATTATGATAGAAACGTTTTTTTGTCTTATTGTGTATAATTTACTCAAATAAGCAAGTTTTATTAGAAACATTTTTTTAACTCAAAAATTTTGAAGTTACCTTACTTTGAAGATTGACTACATGGACTAAAATTTGGACTTAAATAATAAAATGGCGACGGGGTATCATTTTAACGAGTACTTTTTAATTATTTATTTATTTATTGATAAAAATGTTTACATGACATTACAGCTAAACCAATGCGTCACGAAACTTAGACTAAAAGCAATAATAATTTTAAGTACATATTAACAATTACAGCAACAATAATATAACATTGACAAATTAAATTGGAACTGTTGAGCGCCTAGCATCCATCGTCTCACAGAATCCCAAGCATTCACTACACACTGCCGCCCATCGCCACGCAAATAGGTCACATTCAGGCGTCGAGGCCAGGAGCGCATTGAGCAGTGAAAGGGCGCGGGGCAGCGGTGAGTTCCCGCGCGATACGGTGCGCACTGGCGGCAAGGCCAATAGGTCGCGTTGTCGCGGTCTGAGGGCCATCCTCGGGACGTCCAGAACAAACAGACGCACGAGACCAGAGACAACTTCGGGACAGTCTGACTCACCACGCAAGGCTCAGCATGCCGTGACAAGGAGTTGGTAATTCCGCCGGACCTCCAAGGAATTGTACCCTCGGGAGCCGAGAAGATACATCGTCGGGTACAGGTACGGATAGAGTCCGAATATTTTTTTATAGAGGAACCTTAAAAACGCTTTTTGAACCTTCTCTAGCAGTAAAGCATACGTCGATTCGTAGGGGTTCCATATGATCGACGAAGTCTCCAGCTTACTCCTTACTAGACCATTATAAACCATTTTCATTGCCGCCGGGTCGTGAAAATCGCGGAGGTTTCGAATTACGAAACCCAGCCTTTGAAAGGCACTCTTAGCTAGAGAAAAAATATGTTTGTGAAAAGTTAGGCGTGCGTCGAACACCACGCCCAGATCCTTAACGGAAAAGACACGATTTATCGGCTCTGACCCCAGTATATAATGCCCATATATCACGGAACATAAGCGGCTAAATGTACACACACAACACTTGACTGGGTTGAAATTAAGTTTATTGTGCATACTCCACCGAAACACCAAGTCGATGTCATCTTGTAACGTCTCGCAATAAGTTATTTGCTCTATCCTGTAAACCAGCTTCAGATCATCAGCATACAAGAGACATTGAGCCGCCCGAAGAACCAATTTGAGATCGTTAATCATGATGCCGAAAAACAAGGGCCCCAAGATGGAGCCCTGACTCACGCCAGACCGGGTGTGGTAAGGAGTCGAGACAAAACAACCATGTCGGACGAATTGCTGCCGATCGCGCAGATAGTTGGCAAAAAAGGTTAGTAACCTGGGAGAGAAACCAATTTGGTCCAGTTTTCTTAGTAGCACATCGTTATCCACGCGATCGAAAGCCTTCGAGAAATCGAAATAGACGACATCGACTTGAATACCTCTGTCAAGATGTTGAGCAAGGTTGTCAGTTAGTATCAACAGATTCGTGTTGACTGAACGACCTGGCCGAAAGCCATGCTGCGCGTCACACAAAAAGGGCCGAACCTGTGAAGATAGAATCCGGTGAAGTATGGACTCAAACAGCTTGCCAAGGGTGGGAAGAACGGCTATGGGTCTGTAATTATCAACGACGGAAGTGTCACTCGTCTTCGGGATCGGCTTCACTCTAGACACCTTCCAACTTCGAGGATAAGACCCAGAAGAGAGCGCCAGGTTAAAAATATGTTGTATAGGAATCTTTAGGAACTCCACACAACCCTTTACAATATACGCCGGTAAGTTATCAGGTCCAACGGAGCTATTGGCCTTTAGGCGTTTTATCCCAGCCTCAACCTCCTGCAGCGTTATTGATTTTATATCAATGCAGTTCGCGTTAGATTTACGGTCGGCATTTTCTAACAAGTTCGGATCAAGAAGCGGAATATCAGGTAAAAAAACGTCTGAGAAATAGCCAGCAAATGCGCTCGCCACCTCCTTACCAACAAATTCTTCACCCTTACACTTGACTCGGGAAACAAAACCACCATTTGTCTTGAGACTGCCTACATGCTGCCAGAAAGCGCGAGGATTGACTTTAAGAGTACATTGGATACGCCCAATATAGCTATCATAAGCAGACGCTAGCAGCACTTTTACCCTTGACCTTAGTGTTGCAAACTTTTTGTAGACGTCTTTATCCCTCGTAGCCTTCCAATTCCTGTGCAGTTTACTTTTTTGTTTAATTTCACTAATCAAGTCAGCCGTGAACCACACAGGATGTCGTCTACTCGAACCGGGCGGCCGCTTCCGTTTAGGTACACAGAGGTCAAATATATCATATAACATATCGTAAAACGTGTCCACAGCGATGTCGACATCGCCAGCACTGAGAACTTTTTGCCAACTTATTTCGGACACTAATTTATACATTAGCTCAAAATCACTCTTGGCAAAGTTCCAGTCCCGACGCTTATCCACATTGCTAGGATCTAGACGCTCCGCAGTTGGTCGATGGGCACAGCTCCGAGGCAACGAAATCTCCAATGGGGGATGGTACGTATCAGATCTCGGGACCAACCCCTCGCCCACCATCTTTGAGACCGTAGCATCAGTGATGCGCTCCGGCACCAACACGACATCTAGCTTACTTCCATGTACATTCGTCACTTCGTTCATCTCATTCAAACCGCAGACAGATAACAGATAAAAATAATAACTAAGGACACTCTGGGACGTATACACCGGGTTCAAGTTCAAGTCGCCAAGCACAAGCACTACACCTGCGAGAGTGTCAATCACCGACTCAACTTTTTCAAACCACCGCATATAAGTTTCCTCTGAGGCACTCGGAGGAATGTACACGACGCATACATAAAACACCACTTCACCCACCACAAATGTGACCCATAGGTCCTCGCCGTTCGGCGTCTCCAAATCCGCACGACGCCGGAGCTCGATGCCAGGGCGCGCCGCGAGGAGCACGCCGCCGCCGCGCGCGCCTATAGCGCGGTCCCGACGCAGCACGCTCCACTCGCCGCACACCAACTCAGCATCGTTAACGGCATCGGTGAGCCAAGACTCCATTACCGCGATGACGTCACAATCAAGAGCTAGCAGGTTTTGCCTGAAGTAGCGAAGTCTCGTGTTCAAGCCTCTGACATTTTGATATACTATGTCTAATATCGATACTGTTTCCGTCTTGGGACTTGGGCTTTTCAGGGTATGTGTCGTTTCTCTGCCGTCCTCGAAAAAACCATGGCTTCACCCGAGCGTTCTTGGGCCAAATATCTGCGGATAAACATTTGTCATATAGCTCGCACGGAATGCCTATTTTGAATGACCTGTAAGACCCCTTCGGCTTGAGTTCAAGGACTGTGCAGCCCCTTTCGGGAAATATTGTTTCCAAATATGCTCGTATTTCGTCGGCGCCTGACAACATGTTCCAGAGATGTATGTACCTTTAGAATTCCACCGCCTTGAGCGACGTGACCTCAGGCCCAGCCGTACCTCGTAGTGAGGAGAATCGCTTTTTTGGAATACTATTATCCTTACCTAGGTCACGGCCATCGACGGTAGCATCCATTTCCTCTTCCGTAGAGATGTCACTACTGCGCACCAAGTTATCGCCCTTAGACTCCACTGAGGATGGTGTAGCATCGCCGGTTCCATTGCAAGCCGCGACACCAGTACTACTTTCCATGTTTCCCTTCGATACTGACAAAGGTTTCTTTGCATTTCGCTTCCTGCGTTTCCGTCCCGATTTCGTCTGAGTTTATGATTTTTCCGTAGAGAATACGCTAAAATAAGCGTGTTTTATTTGAGAAACTTTTCTCTAAAATCAAAAATGGCTGAGATAATGGACTTTGAACTTGTATATAATTTGGACTTCGAAAAAAAAACCATCGACGGGACTACATTATAACGTGTACTTTTTATGATTATTCCGTATAGAATATGCTAAACTAAGCGTGTTTTATTTAAAAAACTTTTCTCTAAAATCAAAAATTGTCGAGATAATGGACTTTGAACTTATATATAATTTGGATTTCAAAGAAAAAACCATCGACGGGACGTCATTATAACATGTACTTTTTATGATTTTTTCATATAGAATACGCTAAACTAAGCTTGTTTTATTCGAAAAACTTTTCTCTAAAATCAAAAATGGCCTCTCGGCCATTTTTGGACTCTGAACTTGTACACATATAATTTGGTTTTCGAAAAAAAAAACCATCGACGGGACGTCATTATAACAAGTACTTTTTATGATTTTCCCGTATAGAAAACCCTAAAATAAGCGTGTTTTATTTGAAAAACTTTTCTCTAAAATCAAAAATGGCCGTGATATTCTCCTCCTTTTTGTAAAGAGTCGGCAACGTGCATGTGACACCATGCATGTGAACTCCAGAGTTGTAGGCATCCATAGGCTACGGCTTATTATCTGGCAGGCCGTATGCTTGTTTGCCACCGTCATGGTATAAAAAAAAGAATAAAATAAAACAAAATAAAAACAGAATAAAAACAAAATTAAAACAAAATAAAAACAAAATAAAGACAAAATAAAAACAAAATATTAACAAAAATAAAACAAAAGTAAGACAAAAATAAAACAAAACTAAAACAAAAAATATACGTTGCGTTTTCTACCCATACTTTACGATGCTTGAAATCTTCGAAAATGTACTCAACAGTCTAGTCAAAACACAAACAAACAGTAAGCTACCGCTTAAAAGGTACGTCGGGGCGAGACACGCACGAGTTCATTGCCCCACTCCCCGGCTACCCGAGCCCCGCTCCACCACTCAGTTCCTTTGTCGAGTATGTCAGCTAGATCACCCCGCGCGCGCTTCCGTGAGCAAGTACCTACATCGTAACTGCTAAGATTCCAGCGCCTGGTTGACCCATGGTTTAACTTGTTAAGAAGCGAGTCGGGGGTCTACTTCTAGTGGTCACTACAGAAGCACGCCGAACAGGCTTGCCATGAAGGTCACGCGCTATAGTTAGGACTTAGTCTGAGCGTAAATATTGTTTCTGTTTCATTTTTGTCGAAATATCATTGATGCAAGTGACACAAATTGAAATATCTACTTTAAAATCCCTTTGTGATTATTATAATGTGAACTCTGGTGACTTTAATAATTTATTGAAACGATCACAGCCTAAAAAAACGAATTTACCAAGAAACTTAAATTTTCATTGGTATTAACCAATACACATATTGATGTTATTGACGTATTTTAAGGTGATGATATAGTTAATCCTTATTTTATTAACTCTAATTTTTTATACGAAGTTTTTTAGCGTTGTCATACTATATCAAATTGCACTCGACGTAAATGACACAAACTGGTTTTGTGCAACAATAAAACTGTTCTAAATACAAAACAGTTATATATTGTAACTCTAATATTCTTTTACTCAAGTTATGGCAAGCTAAAAAAGTTAACCTCAAATTATTGAATTACAAAAAAAGCACCAATTGAATATGACACAAAACGCACTGAAAGATTCTCATGTACACACTGTATTTCCAACTTCAATAATAAGTGACTTTAGAATTTTCGAAACTTAACCCTCAAAATATTGCCAGTGGGACGGGACTAATTGGCTCACGTGCAAAAGAGAGTGTGTGCACGACACCGCGGCTTATCATGGAATTACAGTTCTATCTTTGTAGGACCACGTCTTCCTATTTTGTATGATACTTCCTATTATATATACATATATCTCGGAATATATTTCAATGTTTACCGTTTCCAGGTATTAAATCTGCTGGTAAAGATAACTGACGTATACTGGAACAATAAAGACCTGCTATCGCTGAGTCAGTTCAGTGAGAGCATGTACCTGGCCTTCCCTGAACACAATGGCTGGCCAGCCTGTCCCACCACTACTCCCACCACGGCTACGCCGTCTCCAACATGGGCGCCGCACAACTTCACTGGACAGACTATCGCCAAGGTCAGTGTGGAGCGGTTCAACATCGCGTACGAGGGCTACAAGCATAGCCAAGGATGGCCAGTCTCCTCATCTCGGCCACGCTGTTGCCAACATTGCCGCCACACAACCTCACTGGACATACTATCGCCAAGGTCAGTGTGGAGTGTTTCAACACCATCGCTACATTCGCTACAAGCATAGCCAAGGATGGCAAGTCTATTCACCACGGCCACGCTGTTGCCAACATTGCCGCCACACAACCACACTGGACATACTATCGCCAAGGTCAGTGTGGAGTGGTTCAACATCATCGCTACATTCGCTACAAGCATAGCCAAGGATGGCCAGTCTATTCACCACGGCCACGCTGTTGCCAACATTGCTGCCACACAACCTCACTGGACATACTATCGCCAAGGTCAGTGTGGAGTGGTTCAACATCATCGCTACATTCGCTACAAGCATAGCCAAGGATGGCCAGTCTCCTCATCTCGGCCACGCTGTTGCCAATATTGCCGCCATACAACCTCACTGGACATACTATCGCCAAGGTCAGTGTGGAGTGGTTCAACATCATCGCTACATTCGCTACAAGCATAGCCAAGGATGGCCAGTCTCCTCATCTCGGCCACGCTGTTGCCAACATTGCCGCCACACAACCTCACTGGACATACTATCGCCAAGGTTAGTGTGGAGTGGTTCAACATCATCGCTACAATCGCTACAAGCATAGCCGAGGATGGCCAGTCTGCTCATCTCGGCCACGCTGTTGCCAACATTGCCGCCACACAACCTCACTGGACATACTATCGCCCAGGTCAGTGTGGAGTGGTTCAACATCATCGCTACATTCGCTACAAGCATAGCCTAGGATGGCCAGTCTCCTCATCTCGGCCACGCTGTTGCCAACATTGCCGCCACATAAACTCACTGGACATACTATCGCCAAGGTCAGTGTGGAGTGGTTCAACATCATCGCTACATTTGCTACAAGCATAGCCAAGGATGGCCAGTCTCCTCATCTCGGCCACGCTGTTGCCAACATTGCCGCCACACAACCTCACTGGACATACTATCGCCAAGATTAGTGTGGAGTGGTTCAACATCATCGCTACAATCGCTACAAGCATAGCCGAGGATGGCCAGTCTGCTCATCTCGGCCACGCTGTTGCCAACATTGCCGCCACACAACCTCACTGGACATACTATCGCCAAGGTCAGTGTGGAGTGGTTCAACATCATCGCTACATTCGCTACAAGCATAGCCGAGGATGGCCAGTCTGCTCATCTCGGCCACGCTGTTGCCAACATGGCCGCCGTACAACTTTACTAGACTGACTATCGCCAAGGTCAGTGTGGAGCGGTTCAACATCGTGTACAAAGGCTACAAGCTTAGCCAAGGATGGCCAGTCTGACCCACCACGGGAACGCCATTGCCAACATGGCCGCCGCACAACTTCACTGGACAGACTATTGCGTCTATCGCCAATTAAGGTACCAGGGTGGTATGTTACTATCACTAGATCCATACTCGCGTGGCCCGTTTTAGTTACTCGCCGATTCTCGTCGTCAGGGTGTAAACTGCGTGGCCACTCAAGCGGTGGCGACCGACTGCGTGACCGGCAACGCGTACATGGTAAATAAATGAAAACGTATGGCTTCAGTGGCCACTGGGAGCTCGACACAGCACTGGCTTCACTGAGGCTACATTTCCTCAAGAGATGTGCGAGGATCCGTAGCAAGAGATGTGTTTGTTATGAACCACTTGAGTTACGTTGAGCGAGGATATGAGGTCGCTGAACTAATTCTAAAAAACATCTCTCGTAACGCATCCCCGTACTTCCCTGGTGGAAACTCAACCTAAATGTGATAAAATGAGTACCGCGTGACAAGCGCCGCTATGGCCACCGCCTATAAAATTTGATTGAGTTGCGCGAACCCGCCGCTCAAGCTCGTCTGTCAGAGCGGCGCGATCAAAATGTATACATTTTAGTGGATTGGATGATTATAGCGCTGGCCTTCGCCGTCCCGCTAACCGCCGCCGGTTGCTGTGTTCATCGATTTCATGGCCTAAGGCTGCGTCACAGGGTGGATACGTCATACTACAAAACTCGTTTGAGCGCCTTTGTTTGCACGGCACGCTTCTGTACACGCTTCAATGTGTGCGTGCGTCTTACGGCGCTGTTTCCATAGATATAAAATGACGCTTGCCGCTAAAAGATAAACGAAGTGCGCAAAAGAGAAACCAACACGTATATGAACATTCCACGAGTGCAAAAGAGACACACGATCATTTTGAAGGAGTGACAGCTTTTGAATTTGGGTAGTTAGCTTACGTACCCACGTCGTGACAGCTCATATTTTAGCGTGGAAAATATAAAACAATCGTGAATAAAATAACTTGGGATGAAAAAGGAGAAACATGGTGTTGTGTTGTGTTCCAGATTGGACTATTACTCATAGGAAAAACCCAAGTAATTACTCATTTCACAGGTTTACATGATATTCCGATCGATGTCTTTGAAACAATATTTTATCAAATTAGCAAAACAAATCGTGTAAGTATTTACTAGATACAATTAATTATTAGTGTTTCTTATACTGTGTGCTAATATTTTATCATAATAGTTAATATTCATGATTATTTTGTGTAAAAACCGAAACATTTATTCGACGCTAGGGATTGACAAAACGTTTTAGGGACTTATATCGATAACTGTTCAATATGAAAATTATAATTATTGCTTCAAAAATCCAATGAATAAATTAATCTTATATTCACATTACGTCATTAGTGTCATTACGTAAGAAGATTAAATTAGGTTCTTATTTTATCCAGTTTTAAACGGGTTTTTTATTATTAAAGATTGTTTTACCTTGCAGTACTTACTTGTATTATTTCATTCAAATATGGTGCTCAACACATTTAGCGGAATTCGCTACCATAGTCAAAAAGCAGCCGAAAACGGAAATCGGGCTGAATATTGTACATGGGCTCCATACAAAAATTCAGCTCCCTTAAAGATATTTCTGACTTTTATGCTGTGGCTGATTTTTATTTATGATAGCTGGATTCCGCTACAAGCGACTAGTCAAATGATTGGAACGGGATAGAGATATAGTAGTAGTGCCATCTTCATCTTCCAAATTTTATAATTGCACATTTACGTTCCAGGCCGTTCGTTTGTGGAATTCTCTCCCTCTCAACATTAAACGCGCGCAATCTATTGGTAGCTTTAAATCGCAACTTAAGGAATACTATTTATCTCTTCCTTAGGTTTTTAAGTTGACACTGTTGTTTCTTATTGTGTGTATTATATATGTATATATGTACGTATATGTATGTTTATTTTGTATTTATTTAAGTATGTATATTCATATGAATGTGCTGTGTTATCTATTTCGTCTCTTTTGTTTCTATGCACCACCTACTGCTTATTGTTTTTCTCTAGTCTCCACTACCCAAAGGTTGTCTGGAAGAAATCGCTCATTAGCGATAAGACCGCCTGTTGTTACCTCTACCTAAATTTATCTAATTGTAAAATTTGTGCTTGTAACTGTATGAGGTGTGCAATAAAGAGTATTTATTATTATTATTATTATAGTTGGAGTGAGAGGTTAGCTGTCAAAATGGTCGTGCGATCAATCGAATGCGCATTCGACCGGCAACTTGAAATTCCGTTTTCCGTTTTGAAATTATTTTAGGAAATAATTTTGTTTTTTTAATTTAATAATAAATAATTTTGTTTATTTAAATTTTTTTTATACTAAAGAATATACTTTTATTAGAACAAACATATTAGTTATTAACTATTAGTCGAAAATGTGCGTGAAATGAAACGTCAAGTTGGTAGTGGGGATGTCAACTGACGTCACAGTTGACTACTTTGACTAGTCGCTTACGTCTGTAGAGGCCTTTAGAACGTATCGATAAGAAAGTCAAATACCGATAGATAATTAACCTGTTGTATTTGGCATCACTATTTTACGCTCACATAGACAATTTAGACACATACATGGATTTCATTTTTTTGCCACACTTTTGATCGTTGACAAGCATTCTTTGTCATCCCATTTCTCTGGCTGTTTCCGCTGTCGTAAATGACGTTTGACAATACATCGCCATTTTGCTTTATATCGATGCGCTGCCAACCTGACGGATTAGCCTACTGTTTCCCTACCAATCGGCCGCTGCGGGGTGGCCGGGCGGCGGGGTATTTATTCTGTGTCCAACAGAGATGAGCGGGGATTCGTTGCGAGGAACATGTTCAATAAGAACCAATCCGAGCTGCGCTGTACGACAATAGGTAAATGAAGTGATTCTATTCTAAACAAACATTTCTCGCAACCAGTGTTGGGCGTAGTCATAAGTCATAAGTCATTTATTTGCGAAAGATATATACACGGTGCCCGTGAGCATTGCGAGAGACTTTAACAGTGTATTCATGATCATATTTAGAGAACAAAATGTCCTTTAAACTTTTCCGAAATTCGCCATAGTTTCAGAGTAAATACTACTTACAAAAAATTGCATTTTGAATTGTTTCTCAGTGTAAAATGATTTTTTGATGGCGATCTCACCGGTATGGGGCATAGTCTAGACATCTCTTATTGACTGATATCAAAGACCTAAGAAACACTTTTCATGGACTAGTTTTTACGAGAAAAAATGTAGCAATTTACTTTTTCCGTTACTTTTTTCTAATGACATTTACTTTTTATGTAGAACAGCATTCCAAAAAACTGAAAAAAAAAAAAAAAAAAAAAAATTTTTTTGGCGTTTTACAACAAAAGTCATATAATGTTTTTTCATTCTTTTGACCTCAGAAATGCGTGGTTAAAATCTCTCGCAATGCTCATGGGCACCGTGTATATACATAGGATGTTACAGTTCATTGTTAAGTGAGCCAAGCTACCTTGTCACACAGTGACATGCAAATTTCAAGTTTTATGCCTAATACTAAACATGCACTTATTTAGATAATTTCTAAAGTTAAATCCTATCTACACAACAATATTAACATACAAAATAACAAATATTAAAACTAATTATATGGTATAATACAAATTAATTGAGATGTCACAGATTTATAAATATAATGTAAAACGGTTCAGTTGTCCAGGTATTCTTTTATTGAGTAGAAGGTCTGTTCATTAAGCCATTGAAATAAACGTCTCTTAAATAATTGAAATGTTAGGCTTTTTATAGTATCTGGCAGTTTGTTAAACAAACGTATACTCATAGGATAGGATAACAACTTTTCCTATATTGACTCGTATGTGCTCTCGGACATATCAGTTTGTTAGGGTATCGCGTATTAAAGTTACATATTTATTTATTTATTTATTTAAACTTTTTTCCACATAAGGAAACTTAACGTACAAAAGGCGGACTTAATGCCATAAGGCATTCTCTACCACTCAACCTATAGGGCAAAACAGAAAAGATTGTAGATATTTCGTCATTTTTTGTATATAGATTTTGGTTGCATTTTACAAATACACACATTTCAAATATATATAAACAAGGTACAGAGTGAGCAGATTTAGTTTTTTAAATAATGGTCTGCATGAAGTTAATACCGAAACACCACAAATCGCGCGTATACACTGCTTTTGAGCTATAAACAATCCATTTATATTTGACCCGTTACCCCATACAGTTATACCATATCGTAGACTAGATGCCACGTAGCCATGATACGCTTGGATGGCTGTTGATGGATGTGTAGTTAACTACTATTCTGTAATCTAACTACTTATTACGACTAAATGTAGTTAACTACAAGTAGTTATAATTACATGTAACCTAACTACAATAATCAAGTTACATAAAGTAGTCGTTAATCTGATTACTGTTATCGAGTAGTTATATTATAACTACTGATTACATTAGTTCTACAAATGTCTTGTTTTGTAACATGGTGGATCCTAGAGGGGGATTTTCTTTTTGGGTCAGTAAGGGCAGCTACCAGATCCCGTGCTGCTACGCGAAAATGGTCTCCTTTCCTGACCTTCCCTCGATTTAAAATTAATGAAGATTGACGTTTCCAAAATTTTGAAAAAAAACATACAAGGTACGAGAAAAAGGTCATTTTGACAAACTTTTTTATGACGTCAATCGTTCCCGTTCCTATCCAGGATCAAAAGATTTGTATGGGACTAAAAAAAAATTTAATATAATATACAACGTGTTACACGTGACTAAAAACCTGAAAAGTGTTTGTTCAGAATCGAGAGTGGACTCGATTGCAGTATCTTAACATGGGTATACTTTTTCTTTAATTTTTAAATTTTTTACTTGTCGAGTCTAAAAGTTTCGAATACTACAGTTTACCATTCTATCGATAGGTTCGGAGATGGAGGTTGAATATTCATAAAGCCAGCTTTGACAATTTTGTTTCTTCATTGTACATAGTGTCATGTAGGTTGTCATTGTTAAAGTATGTCATCTTATGTCATGTCATACAAATTGACAAAGCAGGTTGATAGGTTGATATGGCATGACACATGTAGAGATGTGATGACAACGAGTGTAGAGTTAACAGTTGAATAGAATTGTAAGGAAAACTAAACATACGAATATCTTTCGAAATAATAAACTGATTGAAAAATAAATACTCTAGATTAATTAGCAATAATAAAAATCGTTTGGGGTGTCTGAGGTTTTTAGTGGTTCAAGTAACACGTTGTATACATTTATGCACAGCGCAACTATTTATTTAGACCTGAGTTCTGGTGATGATAACAATGATCTGAGGATGAACCCTTGAAGTGTCTACTGGTTCTCAGGATTGGTCTCATTGGTCACACATAGACATGTGTCCTTTTAGTTAGGGAGCTGGCGAGCATTTCGGTATATGATTTGCACACGTTTCACGTCGAGGTGGATTGCAGTTTAAATCATTAGGAATTGATTTGGTCCAATCAATTAAGGTCCTATGTCGCTGCGTTTTCGCGTTACAGCGGATTGAAGTTGCTTAAAAAAATCGGGGTATTAAATCATTTGCACATGTATGCGTCTGGAGTTCATGGTCACAATCATCTTGGAAACGAAGAAAATCGAAGAGGCAGATATTCAGGACTCTGCATTATCACGGGACGGAGTTGTAAAAATGTTAAAAAAAAAGCTCTACTAAGTCATTTGCACGCGGTTCTCATTGCGCCCATTCGATTCACTATGACTCCGTTGATTCGAAAAAAAATGTGGCAGATACTTTGCTCACTGATTTTCAGCTGTAGGTATAACTGATTGAAATTCACGGAATCAAGGGACAGCGGGTATTGCATGGGATTCTTGTTATTTTTTAGTTTTATTCTTATAATTTGGTTTAATATTATCCTCTAAACTCACGGTAACGATTAAACTTCTGGAGCTGAAATCTATGCAATCATATTTTTTCTCAATGCCAACCAGAAACGAAATGTGCTTGGAACTTTTATTAGAATGTAATTTTTTTAAATTGCATGCTTGAATATAATCTGAATAGGATTAGGATCTGGATAGGAACAGTCTTTAACTTTTTTAATCACGTTTTATTTGTGTAAAATACGTAGATTTTTAAGCAAGACTAAATTTTTTTTTGCAATGAAAAATAAATAAAAAAACGATACTATTTAGCAAGCGTCGTCATCGCTGGTATCCGAGAAACCTTGCTAATTAGCATTTTGATCAATTCAATTTATACCTGCTTGGTTTGGCGCGAGCGTCGGGTTAAAAAAAAATCAAATGGTCTGCCTTTGGAATATCAGAGGCCTGAACGTCTGCCTCATCGATTTTCTTGGTTTTCATGAGGAATTCAAACATCAGTCCAAGAGGCAGACATGTGCGCATAATATAGCTCACCTTTTTTTTTATATTTTTGGAGCACTGCCAATAGACAACGCAGAGGCAACATGTTAGCAGACTATTTGTACGTGGTTCTTCTTATTGTTTTTGATCGAACAATTCAAATCTGCCAATTGTGCACTTCATATACAGTTTTTTTAATCATAAAAATAAATTAAAAAATTGAATACTACAAAAGTTAGAGCCCTGGATGTCTGCCTTTTCGATTATTTGTGTTTCCAGGATGACTGTGATCATCAGCCCCAGAAGCAGATGTGTGCGCATAATATAGCACACCTTTTTTTTAAACATTTTTAAAACGCTGTAAATTTACAACGCAGCGCCACCATGGTGGCAGACAAGGTCCTTGATGTTTCTTAGGGCATAAATATCACTATTAATAACGTCTGCCTTGTGTGCTGATCATATCGAAATTTTGCTCGCCAGCTCCCTAACTATTTTGGCTATTTCGACTCATCTTGATGAGCACTTAGAGCATTTGCTCTCGGAAAGATGAAGTAGGTCTTGGCATGGTGGAAATGATCAACAGAACTTAATGACACATTGTATTGTATGGTATATGCTAGTATATGCTACGGAACCCTAACAACGACCTTTTAAATGGGTGTATTGTGACAGGCCCGACGGGACGGCAACTACGGAACCTTACACTGAGCATGGCCCGACATGCTCTTGGCCAGTTTTGTTAAAGATTTTATTAAACTACGGTATGGTACATAACATAGCAACATATACTAAATATCTCTATACTCCGCTTAGCGCGTTATTTCTTTGAAACCAAAGCTGCCAAAACCGAGGGGTGCGAGAGGAGAACCGAGCGATTGCAGGCAATGCTAGACAGGGAACGCGCGATTGTTCTGTGGTGCATAAGAGAGAGACAAACATGGCTGCCATGGTAACACACTTGTTTACTGTCACATCCAATAATTACAATTATATTTAGAGTCTGTCCAGAAAGACAAGTGTCGTAGAATGTATGAGCTTCCTTATAAACTACGATACTTCTCTTTCCGGACAAATTTTAATAGGTAATTAAGATAAAAAACGGTTTACCAGTGAAATTAAATGCCAAAATTTTGCAGACCAGATGTTATAGTGTTTCTGCGTCACAATTAAATGCAACAATAATGCGTTTTAATGCCCCAAGCAAGCGATGTTACATACAGGACTGAAAGGAAAGACAACTTTCTCTCTCACACCGTCGAGTGAAGCGACTGTATGCGTGGCAGCGGGGTTCGCCCGGCAATGCGGCGTCTTGGGTTATTAGTCTATGCATAGCAAACGGACGTGCTCACTCTTAGTTAAGGGTCGGCAACGCGCATGTGACTCCTTTGGAGTTGCAGGCGTCCATAGGTTACGGTAGCTGCTTACCATCAGGCGAGCCGTATGCTTGTTTGCCACCGTCGTGGTATATTCAAATTTTTTCAAATTCAAAAAATTTATTTCGAATAAAATAATCCATATCAGTGTTAGTAATACTTACATTTATGTTAAGTTAACCTAATTAAGATATACATATTTACTAACTAAAAGCGGCGTGGCGTCGCAACAGGCGGCGCGTGCAACCGCACCCAGCGCGCGAACAATGGCGAGTCCCATCGTTCCGACAGCACGTTTAGAATGCTGTTTGAGCCACGGCGAAGTCGACTCAGCATTGATGCACACCGCTTCCTAATAATGGCATCGAAGCCATCGGTTTGTGCCTCGGCAAACATAGCTGACGCGCTGCAGTGGCGTGGCAACCCAAACAGCACTCTAAATGCGTTATTTATTATATTGCACACGCAGAGCCTTGTATGCTCGCTGCGTAAAGCTGACCCACAGATTGCACGTGTAGAATGTTTAACAGTATGCTTTGAAAAGCGTTAGCTTAACTTCATTACTACACCGTGCAAATCTGCGAGCCAACATGTTACAACGAACACACAATGCCCTGCGCTCCCTCTCAATATCATCATTATCTGACATATTTTCCGTTACCCAGTACTTAAACTTACGTACTACATTTAAAGTGGTACCACTAAGCGTTACAGGTATCATTTAGTACGACTTTGTTCCAGCCTTAAATTGCATAACTTCGCTTTTTGAAGTGTTGTGCTTTAACCCATGGGCAACAGCGTATGTCTCACAGATGTTTATCAGTAGTTGCAGTGCACCAACCGTGGGGCTCAACAGTACCATGTCATCCGCGTAGCTGAGATTATTAACACATACACAGTCCACGTGACACCCGGCATACGTACTGCTGAGCTCCCCGATTAACTCATTCATGTACAGATTGAACAACTTGGGTGAGCTTAACCCCCCCTGCCTCACCCCGCAGTCCAATCTATACAGGTCCGAGTGCACACCGGCCCATTTAACAGTGTTCAACTGGTGACCATACCAATATTTAAACAAGCACGTGACTTCACGGGGCACACTCGTATGTTCTCGTAGCTTATGCCACAGCTTGTCGTAAGCCACCAAGTCAAAAGCTTTTGACAAATCCAGAAAGCTTGCAAAAACTGGAGTCCTACGAGTGGTGTAGTACTGGACAGTTTGCTTGAGACATAACACTGCGCTTTCAGTGGATAAGCCTGGCCTAAAACCAAACTGAGCGTCATGTATGTTTAGGTGTCTTTCCAGTATGTCGTCAAGCAAGCCGTCGAGCACCTTAGCCACAATCGTTGCCAGTGATATGGGCCGGTAATTAGACATGTCTGAAGCGTCTCCTGTTTTATTTTTTACAATAGGTATTACAACTGTTTGCATTAGGTCGTCAGGCAAGTAACTGTGGCTCATACATAAATTGAAAAAGAGGGATAGAACTCTTGGGAGATGACTTCCAGCAAACTTGAGATGTTCGACACTGAGGCCATCATGACCTGGGGACTTGCCTCTAACCATGCCGTTAATTTTAGAAGCTATTTGCTTAGGCGAAAACCTAATGGAGGGAGCCTCTGGTTGGTCATCTGTTTCGAACATCTCTATTGACTGGGGTAGCGGTGATTTTACAGCAAAATGTGCTTTGAAGGCGTTAGCGATACCGCTGGGTTCGTGTATGCTAGCCACACTCACAAGGAGGCTTGATTTTACGTTAAATCTGTTGGTGTTTTTCCAAAATTTGTTAAAATCCCTATCCTTATGGTTTTTAGCTAAAATGTCCATTTTTATATCTTGCTCGTGTTGTTGGCAGTATTTTAGCTTTGATTTAAACTCTTTTTTCGACTCAAGCATCTTATCATAAATATATCCATAGGCCGGTTTACCGTACGATACCCACCACAGGTACCAAAACCGGGCCTCTCGGTGAGCGCCGCTGACATACCTATTCCAGCCTGTTATGTGCCTGTGTTTTCTACGAATGGTGTTATTGTGGCTAATTTCTGCACCCTCCTTCAAAATAGATACGATATTTAAGTACATATCTTTAAGAGTATAGAAGGTATAGTATAGAAGGTATAAAAAAAAGACTCGGGGTTTTGTCTTTTTATTTGAAGTACCTAACCGTACGTAGGTAGTTACAAAAAGTAATCACGTAACCGTGATTGCAACTACAATTAGTAGTTAGTAATCAAAAATTTTAACTACTTTATACGATTACTTCATGTAATCAATTATTATGATTACTAACTACAAAATGTAGTCGTAGTTAGTAATCAGTAGTTAGATTACAATTTGCCCAACACTGCATGCAACTCATCTTCGCTCATCTCTGGTGGAAATACGGCCTAATAATTATATTTAAGCTTTGTTTAATTCCACACAGATTTTTTTTACAACACATACTTAAGTATGGACCCCCTTCGGGTAAAAGCCTCCTCCAAGGCGTTCCATTTCACTCTTAGCAATCTCTAGCCAATTTCTTTCTGCAACTGTTGCTATTTCATTTGCCCATCTGGCACACGGCTTGCCTCTTCTTCTGGTAAATACTGTACGGCTCTTTGAGTCTATCTATCATCTTCATATCTGGCTAAGTGGCCTGCCCATTTCTACTTTCTTTGTTGTGAGAAAATAAAGTGAGTCTTTAATTTGGTTTTTCTTGCGGATGTTTGAAATCCTCATTTTGTCTTTTAGTTTTATGCCCAGCACGGCTAGCACGACTTACGCGCGACTGGCGCGACAAAAGACAGATCTGCGCGACTTCATGTATACATAGTCGCTAGTTGGCAGCACAACTTGCGCGTGAAAGTGGCGACAGACTCGCGATCAAATGCCACTGTCATAAAATGACAGTCACTCGCGACTTTGAACTAAAATCGTTTGCACAACTTTGAGTTCTCTTCGCGTCATTTGCTGCCGCGTGCATGTTATGCTACTGGAAAGCGAGATTTGACAGGCGCGGGAAGGTTTTCCCTGCTCGCGGCTTAAGTCGCTCTTGTAAGACGTGCTAGCCGTGCTGGTAGCTCTGTTGGCGCCTACGGCAATAGTACGGCAATACGCCATCGGTCGCTCAGCCTCACACACTTAGTCATACCCATACCACTTGTCAAGAGTACACGTTTCAATTTGAAGCCTGGAGTTTTCTTCTACCAAATCCGTCATACCCCTGAACAAGCTCCTTTATAGTCTTCTTTGAGTGGTCTGGATTTTGTTTCTGGATTTCACGTGGAACGTCCAAACGGCCTAACTTACTTGATTGATAATGTTAGTGTTGTCGGCAGTGCTTCGTGTGCGGCATGCTGGACAGCGGCATCCCGCAGCAGGATCGCGTTTGCTCCGACTCCTTCCTGTCCCACGCCTATCGGAAACATTGCAAGTTTCTCAACAGGTACCTGTTTGTATTTTCAACCGACTTCAAGATTTCGAAGGAGGAGGTTATCAATTCGTCAGTATGTTCACCGATTATTCGAAGACGGCTGGACCGATTTGGAAAATTCTTTTTTTGTTTGAAAGAGTATACTTCACAGTTGGTCCTATTGTAACCAAGTCAGGATCTGATGATGGGATCCTGGAAAAATCGAGGGAACTCTTCAACTATTATAGGCACACCTATAGTGATTTGAGTGTTTTTTACAGCAGCTCGAGCATTTGCTGTTGGAAATGTGGATGCTAAGTGGAGTCGGTTCTTTTTTGTTTAAAATTATTTTATCTAAGCTATCTGTAGCTTGCTTATATTATATGTATAATCTATAATATACAGAATTCATCCTTAACTTGTCTTGTCATGTAAATAAACTCTTGCTCAAAGTTATTAAGTACTACACATTCCTCTTTCTCTGGAATTAGCACTTAAAATGTTGTTATATAATACTTAAAAAAACCGGCCAAGAGGGTGTCGGGCCACGCTCAGTATAGGGTTCCGTAGTTTACCGTCCGTCACAGTAAGTGTCCCCGCTTAAGAGTTAAACACTTAGTTCAGAATTTATTTTGTAATTTTTTTCAATTTGTAAGCACGTCATTTCATTGTGATTTTGTAGAAATTACAGGTACAATAAACACCTGCTTATACGGGTAAATTACAAACTTAGTTCAGAAATTATTTTGTAATTTTTTTTCAAAAACTATTCAACCTATCAAGTTCAAAATATTTTTTCTAGAAAGTTTTTATAAAGTTCTACTTTTGAGATTTTTATTTTTAAAACTTATGGTTCAAAAGTTAGAGGGGGGGGGGGGGGTTTACTTCTGGAGCGATTATTTCCGAAAATATTTATTTTACTAAACCCCTATTCATGTTTATTAAATACCCACCCAACAATACATATATCACACGTTAGGGTTGAAATGAAAAAAAAAATCACTCCCCGCTTTACGTATAGGGGAGGTACACTAATAAAAAAAAAATTCCACTTTTTATTTTACCACTTTGTCGGCGGGATTGATATACATATTAGTACCAAATTTCAGCTTTCTAGTGCTAACGGTCACTGAGATTATCCGCGGACGGACGGGCGGACGGACGGGCAGACATGGCGAAACTATAAGGGTTCCTAGTTGACTACGGAACCCTAAAAATGAGAAAAAAAAAATTTTACGCAAAAAAAAATTTCGTTTTTTCGCGTCGAAATTTTTACTTCTACTTTTTCTTAGTCGCAATAGGATACCTATCATGCCCTTTAACGGATCACCACTATTTGTGTTACACCCTGGATGATGTCTAAAATGACACGCGTAAGGATGAATTCTGTATACTAACTATGTAAAAAATAATGTATTTTTTTTATAAATTAAATATTTATAAAATACTTACTAAATTGTATTTGTAAAGCCTGACCAGAAATATATGATCATTGTCAAGAGGGCGCTATTATTCTCATTTATATGGCAACAGTTCAGTATAGTCATAGAGCGCATTATTCTCTATGGCATCCTGATTTTTTGACCTGTCACCTCTGATGTTAATTTGAAAATGTTTCACAGCGAAATAGTTTTATTTCCCGAGCGTATTATTTACAGCAGTTTATTATATACACTATTTAGAATGTTTCGCTCTTGACTATGAATAATTTTGGGATGTTTTGTCGTTTATTATTTAATATTCAACACTTTACTATTATTCAAATAAACAGCAGACAACAGTGACAGCCTATCATGCACTCACACATGCATATCATCCTGTCATTATAATTATTGCCAGTGTAAGAAATTAGTTCTAATGAAATTCCGCAACATGGCGCATGATCATATATTTCTGGTTAAGCTTTACCTTTTTTTTATACTTCAACGGTGGCAAACAAGCATACGGCCCACCTGATGGTAAGCAGCTACATCAGCCTATGGACGCCTGCAACCTCAGAGGTGTCACATGTGTGATGCCGACCCTTTACAATAAGGAGGATTCACTGTGTTGACGGCTAAAGGAACAAGGGGGTCCCTCATCGTGCGTCAACACACTGGGTCCTCTTCTACCAGCAGGAACACAACACTATGAGCAGGGTCTAGTGCTATTTGGCTGTGGTTTTCTGTAAGGTGGTGGTACTTCCTCAGTCGGGCTCTGTTCCAGATTTGAGCCAGATGACATTCGCTATGCTGTGCCCTACCACACATAGTGAGCTGACATTCGCAGTACCCATACCTCTCTTTTGGACGTAGTTTGAGGACATACCCGGGTCCGGACGTAATTTAAGGACATACGTACTCGGATCCAAAATTAATTAGTTGTATTGATACCTGGGCTCGATTCGACATGCCAAACTATGAGATGTCACACTTGTATCGCTAGTGGATAGAGTGAAATCCATCTGTCCACACGTGTCCATACCTAACTGTCCAGCTGTCAGTAGGTCTCGCTAGAGCGTTTTGTCTATGGCCACCATTTTAGATATCACTCTCGAGTGATTCCACCCCAAATTTCAACTGTCACAAAAGTGTGATATTATAGTTGTCTCGCAAGCGACTGTCAGTTATTCCATGTCGAATCGAGGCCCTGAATGATACCAATAAAAATTGTCTTATCTTATTAATTTGATGTATTTTGTTTTTATCAATATATTCTAGGGACGGCTGGCATATTAACGGCAGTGGAGGATTCTACATGTGGGGCCGTTGGAGCGGCGGCTGCTCGCTCCGCTACACCGACATCAGCAGTGGGTGCACTCGCTAGTAACCCCATATATAACAATATCTATAGTGACGTGTAGGAGCGTTCTACATGTGGGGCCATTGGAGCGGCGGCTGCTCGCTCCGCTACACCGACATCAGCAGTGGGTGCTCTCGCTAGTAACCCCATATATTACAATATCTATAGTGACGTGTAGGAGGATTCTACATGTGGGGCCGTTGGAGCGGCGGCTGCTCGCTCCGCTACACCGACATCAGCAGTGGGTGCACTCGCTAGTAACCCCATATATTACAATAGATATAGTGACGTGTAGGAGGTTTCTGCATGTGGGGCCGTTGGAGCGGCGGCTGCTCGCTCCACTACACCGACATCAGCAGTGGGTGCTCTCGCTAGTAACCCCATATATTACAATAGCTGATAGTCTGACGTGTAGATAGGAGCATTCTACCTCCACATGTCCGGCTGCTGGAGAAATGTATCATATAAGCAAACTTAACGTTAAACATGGGTTATTATTTTCATTAAAAAATCTTAATGTTAGATATTATTTACGTAATTTAATTCGTTACTTCAACTATTGAAGAATTAGAAATGATTTATTTATTTATCGTATGGCTACATGTCACTGGATAATAGATAGGCAATTCTTTCCTGAGGTAGAGGTAGTGGGAAAGCAGATGATAAAGAAAATCCAGTGAGTGCTGCGAGGTCCAGATGGGACAGTGTAGCTGCCAAGTTTGTTACTCTTTTAGCACCACGTGTAGGGTTGTCTAAGGTGTTTCCTACGGACGCAGAGTAACATTGATCCCCTGGATGGATTAGAAATGATATTTTCGGGAGTTACTTGGTTGATTTCAAAACTTTGTGAGTTTATTAAGGTATAAAACAACATTTTGTAATGCCAGATTAAACGTGTGATAAGATAATGTTTTTGAGAAGCGGTTGTTTATAATTCATTTTGTATTTTTAATCTTTTATCTTTAAATCTTTAATTAAGCAGAACGACTGCTATAGTAGTTTATGTAACTGTTACGTAATAAGGCCTAATTATTACGTACAGTTGCATACACTGCTTTATCTACACTCATATTATTTATCCTAAATGCCGTATTCCGAAACCATAGAATGGCCGCCATTGCACCGCCATGGCCAACTCGATTGTGCCGGCGGTCGCGCGGTCGCGTGCAAGTGTACATTAGGTATGCACAGTGTGGAATTTTACATAAAAATCGGACATGGGTTAAATAATGGCGTAATATAAAGCTCAATTAATACTAAATATAAATATGTAATCCCCTCTAGTTAATTCCTTATAGTTTTCAAGAAATCACATTTTTAAGATTGCTTTCAGAAACTCCAAAAAAATCATAGAATTGGTAATATTTCATGAATAAGTGCCTTTATAAACTTTCGTGTAATATTAAACGTTATATCTCTTCCGACTGATAATTTTTAAGACCAAAAATATCCTTAAAAAAATATTCTGATCTGAGATATTTGCAATTTAGTAGTTAAACTATTTAATTTTTTTAAATAAAAATCCAAAGGTATGCGGAATTAATTCTTAACTCTTCTTTATACCATATTTAATGAAAGGATATTATACCATATTTAATGTAACGTTAATGAAAGGATTTAGAATTTAAAGCAATTTAAATATTTGTGTTAGGGCTGCTACTTGGTAAAGCTCCTGATACATCTAACATAGCAAAGTTACCACATAGCATTTTATTATTACGAAAAGGGTACATAATTAAAAAAACGTGACGTTAACCACCATCATTTGTATATTGGACTCTATTGGAATCAGAGGACTGAGATTGAGAAATTGTGTACCTACCTACAAAACCTATATACTTAATTTAAATTAGAGAAAAGTGACATGGGCGTAATGGACGAAGTAATTCAAATCCTAGAAAACTTTCATACAGGTATCATCAGGGTCATTCAGGTAGGTATCAGAAGAGATCTTATTCTCACTTTCTCACTCACATTTTTTCCTTTAAAAATAGTTTGGGAAAATGTCGCTTTATTCACACATGTGCAAAATAATTTAGTAAAAGTTTTGACTTGTTTCTTCACGCGTTAGCTTGTAGGATAGAGTTTTACCTTGCCTATGTATACTGTTTTTTTTATTCCATAGAGCGTTTACGTCACAAAGTTTTGTGACAAAATATTTTTCTTTAAGACAAGCTTTTATCGCCGACTATACTTTTCTTTCAACAGTCGTCTCGTCTACTACTCATCGAGACGATTCTAACAAACCTCTAAGCACAATGAATGCATTGTTTTATATAACCTAGTCCTTATGGCTACCTCCAGATCTCCATCATCAGACCAGCTCGATGGTACCAAAACATTGTAATGTCATCTGAGTTAAGTAGCTACACTATATTTCAGCTCAATTGGGCAGCAGGAAAGGGGTCAAATTGAAGCACCGTGAAGTCCTCGATCTACACGTACGGTGTCCAATCACAGACTACCTACTAACCTACTGATAATAACCTATGATATATAATAATGACAGATGGGTTATGCACGCTCCAAAAGTGAAGAACTTAATATGAGTGAATTCAAACAACTGTCGCTAGTCACGCTCCGGCAAGCGAGAGATGCGGACGTGTCAATGAGCTCCCGTCACCTGCGTGGGAAAAAGAAAAACTGTAATTTTCTAACAATGAGAGTGACAAAGATGTAATGATTGTCAAAATAGATAAACATAAAATAATCGTGGTTAGGTTATGTATGGCATAACTCTGGAAGTATTTTTTGTGCTCATTTTGTTAGAGTATAACCCATCCATAGTAAATATCATTGATAATAACCAGTTGGATGACCGGAGCATAGTTAGGTAATTTTACAGTAATTACTGTGTTATATAGGTTAGTAGATAGTATTAAGTTCAACTTAATGTAAAAGGGGTCAAGCAATAGTATGCCTTCGGTCGTGGCATTAAGGTTCACAGGGTTTCGTAGCTTAAAGTAATCATATATTTACGACCGCTTTCTATGTCTCCTTCTGGTCTAGTGGCGCGCACGCTTGACTAGTATGTTGAAGATCTGTGGATCGATTCCTGTAGCGGTTGAACTTTTTGTATGTTTGTTCTGTGCTTTGGTTTTAGTTAGACATTTATAAAATTGTTGCGGTCATGTCGAGAAAAAAGGGTACTTAATATTAATTGAAAGAACACTTGAACTCGTAACGGCGAGTCAGGTAGACATCTGCGCTGTGTCATGATTAGTGAATTGTGAATATTGTGATTTTGGGAAATACAAGTGCCGAAACGTTGTAAGGTCGAATATAGAAATCCGACCAGCGGGAGGGATATTATTTTATTCATATTGTGTGTGCCGGTTCATCTACACCAAGGGGTAAGTTTTAAGTTGTAAGGGAAAGGTCTTTAATTTAATTGTAGCAGTTAACGTAATTCTGTGGATCGATTCCTGTAGCGGTTGAACTTTTTGTATGTTTGTTCTGTGCTTTGGTTTTAGTTAGACATTTATAAAATTGTTGCGGTCATGTCGAGAAAAAAGGGTACTTAATATTAATTGAAAGAACACTTGAACTCGTAACGGCGAGTCAGGTAGACATCTGCGCTGTGTCATGATTAGTGAATTGTGAATATTGTGATTTTGGGAAATACAAGTGCCGAAACGTTGTAAGGTCGAATATAGAAATCCGACCAGCGGGAGGGATATTATTTTATTCATATTGTGTGTGCCGGTTCATCTACACCAAGGGGTAAGTTTTAAGTTGTAAGGGAAAGGTCTTTAATTTAATTGTAGCAGTTAACGTAATTCTGTGGATCGATTCCTGTAGCGGTTGAACTTTTTGTATGTTTGTTCTGTGCTTTGGTTTTAGTTAGACATTTATAAAATTGTTGCGGTCATGTCGAGAAAAAAGGGTACTTAATATTAATTGAAAGAACACTTGAACTCGTAACGGCGAGTCAGGTAGACATCTGCGCTGTGTCATGATTAGTGAATTGTGAATATTGTGATTTTGGGAAATACAAGTGCCGAAACGTTGTAAGGTCGAATATAGAAATCCGACCAGCGGGAGGGATATTATTTTATTCATATTGTGTGTGCCGGTTCATCTACACCAAGGGGTAAGTTTTAAGTTGTAAGGGAAAGGTCTTTAATTTAATTGTAGCAGTTAACGTAATTCTACAAAGTAATTAGAAATAATGTAAATTATATTTTGTTTTAGCTTATCGAAACGCCCTTTGGTGTACGGCTAATATTCACGAGTAGAAGACTGAGCTAGTTAGCAGATCTGATAGTGGGTTGGCAGCGGAACCCTGTCGAAGATCGGACAAAACGCTCCTGGCGTCCACTTAGTTTTAGGAAGATCATAATTATTAGTTAATAAACCTAGTTAAGTAACTGCATTTTCGGTATTTTCCTTGATATCCTTGCTAACGTGTAACAAATAGCGCCCAACGTAAAAACGTTTTGTTGGTAAGCGGTTATCAAAGTCCAAAGGTCGTTGCGGTGAATTGCAATATTTGCATCGAAGTTTTACTAGCAGTTTGAATGTTAAGTGACGATTTATTTAGTTTTGTGTTTTTTTATGGTGTTATATAGACATTTTGTGTCGGTTTGAAAGTTAAGGTCTGGATAATATTATTTACTTTTTAGTTAGATTAAGGGCTTGTTTCACAATCTCCAGATAAACTTATCTGCCAGTTAAAATTATTGCTATTGTTTTCTCCAGTCATATAAAAGAAAAGGACAGCAAACATTTATCTGACAGATATGCTTTAACTGGAGATTGTGAAACAGGCCATAAGTACCTATTATATATAAAGTTTTTTTTTTATATTAGTTTTTTTTGTTATTCATTTTACCAAGTGTTTTGCCTTGTGTTTTTATTTGTAAGTACTGTTACTAGTTGTTAGTTTAAATAGTAAAGTATTGTAATTAGTAAGCTTGTTTTCCATTAGTTATCGGTAGTTCCAATTAAGTAATAAGTTTTGTTTTGTTTCTTATTGTGTTTTAACTAGTTTTTTTGGTCATTTTGTCATGGAGCCAAATTTTTTATTGAAAGATGAGTTGGAGTATGAGCTTGCGTGCCGGGGGATTGTTTTGAAGGCGGCAACAGTACCGGTCATGAAAAAACTGTTGACTGAGTTAATGAAATCGGGGGTAGGTCAGGGTTCGGGGGTGGAGGACTTGGAGGCGAAGGCTCCGGATTTGAAACTTGCTAAATTTGAGCTGGAGGTATGCTCGGCAAAGCTGCAGGTTCTGTCAAATTATATTACCGAGATTACTGGTAAACCAGATAGGCACTTATTTAGACGATTGGTGTCCAGACTGTATCACGTCCAGAACAGGCTCAGTTTAGTGAAACACGAGACAGAAGATGACGGCATTCGTAGGGAAGGGTTATTAGAGCCGTGTCGGGTGCTTTTAGATAAGCTGGAGGGGCAGGATGAAGTGATCGAAGAGGAGAATTTATCTGTTGATGACAAGGAAATTTTAGAGACCACGTTAGGAGAGTTAGGTCGTCAAATAGTAAGAAAATTAGAGGGTCAAGCCGGTTCTACTTCTGGATCAGGTGGAGACACCAAGGAGAGTGGGGACCAGAAGGGTTTAAATAGATGTGATAGGAGCGTGGCGTTCTCAACTGATAAGTGGGAGCAGGATAGGGATGTCAGGCCCAGCTTAGTACGTTATTCGACGATTGAGGAGGATGTCCCAAAGCGGAAGTTAGTGCCGGTTTATCAATGGGGGCTGAAGTTTTCGGGAGGAAATAAAATGAGTGTAAATGCTTTCTTAGAACGTGTCGCTGAATTAAAGGATGCTAGAAATGCGACGCACGAGGACTTATGGCGTTACGCGATAGATTTTTTTGAAGGGGACGCTTTAGTCTGGTTCAGGGCCAATAAGGAGTATGCTTGCAGTTGGGATGAATTGGTCATTTTACTGAAACGAGCTTTCCAGAGACCATACTATCAAGAAGAGCTGTTAGCGGAGATAAGGGCAAGAACGCAAGGGACTGATGAGATGAGTCGGTTTTGATATATATTTCTGTTATGCAGAATATGTTTAATCGGTTACCTAACAGGATTTCAGAAAGTGAAAAGGTCATGATTATTCAAAAGAATCTGTCACCGTACTACCAACGATCCGTTTGTAGGGATAGTTTTGGTTCGGTTCCTGAAATGGTAAACGTCTTGAGAATTGTTGAAAGAACGAAGATTAATTGTGAAACATTTGCGCAACTTTGTAGGGTGGCCAATGTGTTGGAGCCAGATCTAGCGTATAAGGGTATGAGTAACGTTGCGGAGCGAGTTGATAAAAAGGTAGGGGAAGTTGCTGAAGTTAGGTCGGTACAAGCCCAGGAACCGGTTATTGCGGGGCGGCGGTGCTGGAATTGCCTTGAAAGTGGTCATCTGTTCAGGCAGTGTACGTTGCCGAAACAGCGCTTGTTTTGTTTCAGATGTGGGAAGTTTGGGACGACGGCAACAGAGTGTGTTTGTGAGGGAAACGGAAAAGGGGGAAATTCGAGTGCTGCCAAGTCAATTTCTCCCTTAAACGTGAAGGTTACGAATGGCAGTCACGGTTAAGCACGGTAAAGAAGTTTTTTTCCCATAACGATGGGGACTTGTGTCCATTACTGGTTAAGAAAGTTAACGACAACAGGTCCTACGTTGTTTTGAGTATTTTAGGATATGAATGCGTGGGTCTACTGGATAATGGAGCATGTCGCACAGTTATCAATAGACGGTTTGCGGAGTCTCTGGCTAGCCTAGGTTTGAAGGCCATTAAGAAGGAACCGTTAGAAATGTCGGTGGCTGATGGGGCAACGCATCAAATTACGGAAATTATCGATGTACCCATTAACTTTGACAACCAGTTTAAGGTGATGCCTGTTTTAGTCATGCCGACACTGAAGCAAAATTTTGTGCTAGGTCAAGATTTTTTTTTTTAATTTGGCATAGAGTTGAGTTTTAGAGGCAAAAGGGCAGATGATCTGTTAGAAGTGGCGGCGATAAGTGATCCAAATACTCCTATAATAATCGCCAGAGAGGACCTGAGTCCCGATCAGCGTATGAGTTTAGAGGTGTTAATAGAAGAAATGAAAGATACGGTTGGCAATGGGCTAGGTAGGACGAGTACTTTGAAACACACTATAGACACTGGTGAGAGTAAACCTATACATCAGAAGCAGTACAATTTCTCGCCTATCGTTAAAGCTGCGATTGAGAAGGAATTAGATGAGATGTTGGAAAAGGACGTAGTAGAGCCTTCTTACAGCTCTTGGTGCTCGCCTGTGCTGATTGTGAAAAAACCCAATGGCGATAATAGATTATGCTTAGATAGCAGACAGCTGAATAAGGTTACTAAGCGAGATACATACCCTTTACCTAGAGTGGCCAATATATTGGACAATTTGCGTAATGCTAAGTTTTTGAGTACTCTCGATTTAAAGTCTGCGTTTTGGCAGATTCAATTAGAAGAAGGCAGCAAGGAGAGAATAACCTTCGCGGTTCCAGGCAGAGGCTTGTTCCACTTCAAAGTAATGCCGTTCGGACTGGTTAACGCGTCTCAAACTCAGCAAAGACTCATGGACATTCTGTTTCAGGCTGAAGAAGACAAGGTATGGGCGTATTTAGACGATATTGTCATATGCTCGGCAAGTTTTGAGGAACATTTACGCCTTTTAAGGAAAGTTATGACGATTCTGAAGACGGCTAACTTAACTATTAATGTGGATAAATGCAAGTTTGCTAGGCCTAGTCTGCGTTATCTGGGGTTCATTGTAGATAAGGATGGACTCAGGACAGATCCAGGAAAGGTAGAAGCCATATTAAACTTTGCTAGACCCAAGACCTTCACGGAGTTAAAGAGATTTATAGGACTTGCAAGCTGGTATAGACGTTTTGTAAAGGATTTTTCAATGGTAGCTGCTCCGCTTCACGATTTAACGAAGGGTAAGAAGAAAAAGTTGATTTGGACTAAAGAGGCTGAAACCGCTTGGCTAAACCTGAAAACTTTATTAACCTCAACACCTGTAATGACGTGTCCCGACTACACAAAGCCTTTTATTGTGCAGTGTGACGCCTCTAGTACCGGAGTTGGAGCGGTACTTTGTCAAAGGGTGACTGACATCGACCAGCCAGTAGCTTATCTAAGTCGCAAGTTAAGTGATACAGAGGCAAAATATTCGGCTTCGGAAAGGGAGCTGCTGAGTGTGGTGTTTGCGATTGAGAAGTTTAGAACTTATATTGATGGCACTCGCTTTACGGTGGTTACGGATCATAGCGCGTTACTTTGGCTTCATAAAATGAAAGATGGCAGATTGGCACGCTGGGCTATGAAGTTACAGCAGTTCGACTTCGACATCATTCATAGACCGGGGGAATGCCATATTGTCCCTGATGCATTATCCAGAAATGTGTCTCAACCAGAGTGTGAAGTTGACGTCATTGAAATCTTAGATAGTCACAAAGACGACTGGTACAGAAATAAGGTGTCAAAGGTAGTTTCCGGGGAACACAATTCGGGGTGGAAGGTTGGTGATGGACTCCTTTTCAAGAAGGTCCACATGAAGGAATTCCCTATATGGAAACTGTTCGGACCTGAACCCTTGCGCAAGAAGGTTCTTCAGGAATGTCATGACGTGCCCACGTCCGGTCATCTAGGGATAAGGAAAACATACTTCAGGATAAAACAGAAGTTTTATTGGGACAACATTTTACGAGATGTGAAACATTATGTAAGGGCGTGTGAATGTTGTGCCACTCGTAAGGTTTCACAGGAATTGCCCTTGGGTCATATGGGGCAACACAGAGAAATCAACGGGCCTTGGGAAGCAGTAGCTATGGATTTTATGGGTCCCTTTCCAAAGAGTAAGAAGTGTAACACCATGTTGTTAGTAGTGACCTGTTTGTTCAGTAAATTCACAGTTTTATTTCCTCTCCGCACGGGTAAAGCCGATAAAATGTGCGAAGTTCTGGAAAAACAGTTTTTGCTATTCGGTGCGCCAAAGATAATTATTTGTGATAATGGGAAACAGTTTGAGTCACATTTATTTAAGGACTTAACTTCTAAGTACGGTGTGGAAATTAGGTATACCCCGCATTACCACCCACAGAGCAATCCAACCGAGAGGGTGAATCGTGTGATAGGGACAATGATATCCTCTTATATAACAACTAAGAAGCATAATGAATGGGACAACCACATAGATGAGATAGGTCATGCGATTAGAACGGCGGTACATGAAACTACGGGGCGAACGCCGTCATATTTGTTTTTCGGTAGGGAAACTGTGGTATCGAATCTGACACTTCCGCGTTTAGCTCAACCGGTAGTTACTCCGACAGATAATGTTACGGTAAATACAGGTCCTTATCTAGAGAGTCTGGAGGAACGATTTGAGATTTTTAAAGAAGTGCAGGATAGAATAAAAAATGCGCACTTTAAGAGTAGTCATCGTTACAACCAAAAAACAAGACCGGCGACTTTTCAGTTAGGTGATACAGTCTGGAAAAAAACCAAATATTTATCAAAAGCCAGTAGTAAGTTCATGGCTAAGTTGGCTCCTAAATTTGACAGGGCTGTCGTCGTTGAAAAGCTTTCAGATATCGTCTTTAGGTTAAATAATGCTCACGGTAAGGATATTGGAGTGTGGCACATAAAAGGCCTGAAACCCTACTATGTAAAAAAATAAATAAATGAAATTTATTTATTAAAAAAATAAATAAATTGAAATTTATTTATTTTTAATGAGGGACGGGGCATATTATATAGGTTAGTAGTTAGTATTAAGTTCAACTTAATGTAAAAGGGGTCAAGCAATAGTATGCCTTCGGTCGTGGCATTAAGGTTCACAGGGTTTCGTAGCTTAAAGTAAACATATATTTACGACCGCTTGCTATGTCTCCTTCTGGTCTAGTGGCGCGCACGCTTGACTAGTAAGTTGAAGATCTGTGGATTGATTCCTGTAGCGGGTGAACTTTTTGTATGTTTGTTCTGTGCTTTGGTTTTAGTTAGACATTTATAAAATTGTTGCGGTCATGTCGAGAAAAAAGGGTACTTAATATTAATTGAAAGAACACTTGAACTCGTAACGGCGAGTCAGGTAGACATCCTCCGCTGTGTCATGATTAGTGAATTGTGAATATTGTGATTTTGGGAAATACAAAGTTCCGAAACGTTGTAAGGTCGAATATAGAAATCCGACCAGCGGGAGGGATATTATTTTATTCATATTGTGTGTGCCGGTTCATCTACACCAAGGGGTAAGTTTTAAGTTGTAAGGGAAAGGTCTTTAATTTAATTGTAGCAGTTAACGTAATTCTATAAAGTAATTAGAAATAATGTAAATTATATTTTGTTTTAGCTTATCGAAACGCCCTTTGGTGTACGGCTAATATTCACGAGTAGAGTACTGAGCTAGTTAGCAGATCTGATAGTGGGTTGGCAGCGGAACCCTGTCGAAGATCGGACAAAACGCTCCTGGCGTCCACTTAGTTTTAGGAAGATCATAATTATTAGTTAATAAACCTAGTTAAGTAACTGCATTTTCGGTATTTTCCTTGATATCCTTGCTAACGTGTAACAACTGTTATTCGATTTCTGTTTTATTAAACTAAATGTCGTGTGACAACCCTAAAGATCAGAATTATCAGAAAAACATAGAACTTTAATAACTTCAAAATCCAGAGACGATAATTAATGAATTTTGATATGATTTTTTAAGTAAGTAAAAGAATATTTTTTTCTTGAAACTATCTTCGCTTACAGTATCAAAAGGCAATAAGACAGATATTTAGTTTTTTATACAAAGTACAATATCTTTGTTATTTAAGGATTAGGAACATTGCTATTTGAAACTTAAATACTGTGTAACAATATACTGACGATAAGCAGTAAAGTTCAAGCCAATAATTAAAACATTTGGAGAAAATTAAGAATTTCACTTTTAGAAAAAAAATGAAGTCGGCACATTAATATGAATATCTTAAAACCGGCCAAGAGCGTGTCGGGCCACGCTCAGTGTAGGGTTCCGTAGTTTTCCGTCCGTCACAGTAAGTGTCCCCACTTAAGAGTTAATAACACCGCCATGTAGGATATGATATTGGAGTTCCACGTACAGCGACATCTATCGGCAAATTAAGTAAACTATTGCGCGCGAGCTTAAAGTATGGAAGATGATTTTTATGGAATAATTCTTTATTGCGTGAACCGATTTTCACCATTTTTACTTTATTTGAAAGCACGTCATTTCATTGTAATTTTGTAGAAATTACAGGTACAATAAACACCCTCTTATACGGTTAAATTACAAACTTCGTTCAGAAATTATTTTGTATTTTTTTTTTAAAAACTATTCATCCTATCAAGTTTAAAATAATTTTCCTAGAAAGTTTTTATTAAGTTCTACTTTTGAGATTTTTTTCATATTTTTAAAACTTATGGTTCAAAAGTTAGAGGGGGGGGACGCATATTTTTTTACTTCTGGAGCGATTATTTCCGAAAATATTTACATTATCGAAAAATAATTTTAGTAAACCCCTATTTATTTTTAAATACCTATCCAACAATATATCACACGTTAGGGTTGAAATGAAAAAAAAATCACTCCCCACTTTACGTATAGGGGAGGTACCCTAATAAATAAAAAAAATCCACTTTTTATTTTACCACTTTTTCGGCGTGATTGATATACATATTAGTACCAAATTTCAGCTTTCTAGTGCTAACGGTCACTGAGATTATCCGCGGACGGACGGACGGACGGACGGGCAGACATGGCGAAACTATAAGGGTTCCTAGTTGACTACGGAACCCTAAAAAGTATCATTAATTTGCATAGACAGACCTTGCTATTTCGTCGAACACCTCTAAAGCTATCTATTAATGCCATAAACTGCCTCCGGTTAATGGCATGTCCGATTTTGATGAAAAATTTCACACTGTGTTATGGTATCAAAACTCATAACACATCAATATTTGAACATGTAAAGTTAAAATTACGTTACTGCCATAGATAAAAAGCTTATCATAGTAAAATCAGTTGTGGTAATGCTAGCCATTGCCTACCGTTTTTGAACACGTTTTAGAGAACTTACAATGTGAGTGTAGATAAACGATACCATAATGTTTACAAATAAAGGTAAAGTAGAAAAATTCACTGCCTCAAGCGAGATTTGAACTCGTGACTCAGGGATACATGCCCATCGCTCTGACCAACTGAGACTTACCCGATGGCAGATATCGCTAGGCGCATAAAGGATCTGGTGGAATAATTCACAGCCATTACGCAAGTCTCAGTAGCTCAGAGCGACGGGCATGTACCCCGGAGACGCGAGTTCGAGTCTCGCCTGGAGCAGCGGACATTTCTACTTTTGTTTTATTTGAAATGAAAAATAATTATTTGGTGCAAAGAGAAACATAACATGAAATATCAAATTAAAACACCAAAATGGTTGCCACTCAGCATGAGTCATGGCACCAGCGACAACGCTGATTTTCAGGACAACCAGAACTTAAAACTATACTTAACCTAACTAATGACAACTTCTCCTGCTGACATCACTTGTATGTAATTATATCTTGTTTGTTTCTCTTTTGTTCTTCTTGTTGACTGTTTAATTTCATTCCTGCTGATAAGCAACCATAATTATAAGCTTAGTTATTAATTGATGTACTTAGTACTTTCGCACGCTATTTATTTTACGCAGTTTCTACCTGTGGAAACTTTTAATTGGCTCACTGTTTCTACATTAAAAATATTAAAAATAAATAAAAATAAAATATTATAGGACAATCGTACACAAATCGACCTAGGCCCACAGTAAGCTCAATAAGGCTTGTGTTATGGGTACTAGACGACGATATATATATAATAGATAAATATGGATAAATACTTAAATACATAGAAAACATCCATAACTCAGGAACAAATATCTGTGATAAACACACAAACAAATGCCCTGACCAGGATTCGAACCCGGGACCACCTGCTTCGCAGGCAGGGTCACTACCGACTGGGCTAGGAGGCCGTTAAAACATTACTGCCTATCTTGTTACCCTAGCTGTAAGTTTTCCTATGAAATAAAATAAAATAAATAAAAATAATATTTCGAGTTAAAGTAATTAGTATCCACGACAGAGTAAATTAAATTCTACTAAAGACATGTACAGGCAGACAGGGGTATGTCCTTAAACTACGTCCGGACCTGGGTATGTCCTTAAACTACGTCCGGACCTGGGTATGTCCTTAAACTACGCCATAAAGAGAGGTATGGGCACTGCGAATGGCATCTCGCTAAGTGTGGTAGGGCACGTTCAGCGAATGTCATCACTCAAATCTGGAGCAGAGCCCGACTGGGGAAGTACCTCCACCTTACAGAAAACCACAGCCAAATAGCACTAGACCCTACTCATAGTGTTGTGTTCCTGCTGGTGAGTAAGGTTGCCAAAGAGCTCAAAGAGGACCCAGTGTGTTGACGATGAGGGACCTTCTTGTTCCTTTAGTCGTCAACACAGTGAATCCTCCTTTTTGTAAAGAGTCGGCAACGCGCATGTGACTCCTTTGGAGTTGCAGGCGCCCATAGGTTACGGTAGCTGCTTACCATCAGGCGGGCCGTATGCTTGTTTGCCACCGTCGTGGTATAAAAAAAAAAAAAATCTGCCAATCTGGCAGCTTTAAGCCGGGGGGTTCAAGAGTAGCAGACCAGGAAAATTGTTTAAAAATTTAGGGAACGACGCAATACTGAGAGTTCTTGCTTTAGTACGATATCGTGGCATTTGGTGTATATAATTGGAACATAACGTGGAAGATGTCTCAGTGGGGGGGAAAAGAGGCAGGTTGAAGTTAAATGCATTTATACCGGACGCCTGCGGTTTATTTTCTTCTGATCTGTGAAAACTGTTTGTATTTAATCAGGCGCTGGAATAAAACTTATTAGTTGACAGCTTTCCATGCCAAGACGATATTACCGATAGTTATTTCTAAATAGGAAATCGACTTTAACAGCCAGGATTCTCGGTTTAAATTGTTATAAAAAAATATGTGACATATTAGGTTTTGTTCTGATAATGAACTTAGCTTACAGAGCCACATCATAACATAATACAGTTGCTCGTCAATAGATTGCGCTAATATCTACTAAACATAGACAGGGTATGACATTTGAATTCCAACTGCTGACCTAGCACGGGCGAGCAGTAGAAAATAAACCAGTATAAGTGTGCTGCATTGCTACAAATCTCGCGTTCATGTTACACTGGTAGTTTGAGCAGTTGGCTCGCCAAGGTGCACACAACTATTGGTGGGAATAACGGCACAACTTATGTTGCACATTAGATTGAGCATACAAAACGACTCGCGTGATCACTACATATATTAGCGTTAATAATTTAAGTACAGTCGCCATCAGATATATCGAAGCGGCCAAGGTGGTCACAAATATCTGAACAACGCGTCTATTGTCAAGGCGATAAAGTGTAAGTTCAGATATTTTTGAGTACCTTGGCCGCTCCGATATATTTGATGGCGACTGTACCTACTAATTAAAAATAATCTATTGTTTTAAAGAATAGAAAATTGAGGATTAGAAGATTGCAGGTAGGAAAATGATTTTTAAAATGGCAATTTTTTTAATATTATCAATAAGGAATAATGAAAATATTTAGTTTTTGATTATATTGTGTAGTGACTAAACACAAGTAAGTACAGCCGTTTGAAACTTATACAGTAAAAATCCTAAATCCTAAGGGATATCCCAAAACTAATGTACAGTTGGTAACGATAACCTGAGACGTAATCTAATTTACGCAAGCCGAAAATAAAGCGTTTTCTATTATTTAATATACGATCGAGTCTGTTTAGGGAAGCCTGGGAAATGTTGGTAGTGCATACATCAGTTTAGTCTATAATAGGAAAAATTAAGGCCTGCACAAGCAGCTTTTTGGTACTCACGGGCAGGAAGTTTTTAAACCTATGTAGAGTCCGTAGTTATCAAAAACACAAAACCTCTCCTTTCAAGGAAACTAACAGTGTTATTGTTACCATTCTTCGAGAGTATTCTAAGCGTATGACAGGGAATCTTCCATACAAAAATAATGTGTCAACGTGTTTTTAAAATCGATACATGGCCAAAGTATGAGTGTTCATACGAATGGCGCCAATCTTTCTTACAAAATGAGAAATGAATCGAGTTCATTGAGTAGGCGTTAGGTTTTGTAGTTTCAAATATTGTACATAACCTACAATCCACTGGTGCGACAGGCGGCTCAATATTTAATAAATAAAACAGCATATAGATAACGACTGCCAGCCTTCATTAACGATATAATGCGGAATCTTAGTGAGGTAATCTATGTTGCGCATTGGTAGTACCACCAACTAAATAATAGTACCTTGGATGAATTAATTAAAAGAATGGAGCATGCCTGTACAACAAACTGTGACGCAAGATGGCGGCTGGTTTGAATGTATGTGCTCAGACGAGTGTTGCGATGCAATACAAATTTTCCCAATTATTAATACAGTATTTTTGAATTTAAAAAATTTGATTATTAATATATATGGTTAAATAGAATAAATAAGCACCTGTTTTAATAAATTTGATGAAATATATTTCTGAAGAGGCGACTAAAAGGTAAAATTTAAAAAAATCCAAATTTACTATTTATTAACATTACACGAATACTGTTGAGTGTAGTGGCCTCTCTTGTCGTCCCAATACTATTATTTTCAGCATACTTCATACCTTTTTAATCTGGAGGCACGGCAGTGCCCTCGCTAAGACGAAGACAACTAAAAGTGTTATAACGTATTCATTTATTACGTAACACGATTTAGGGGGGAGGGGAATTGACCATGTCTTACTTCTACTGCAGAGAGGATTATTTTTTTTTCTTACGTAGCGGAAGGAGGTCTCTGGCAAAAAATGTCTTACGTAATCAATGAACGACGCCTTATTTTATACTAATGTTTAGAATGAAACAAAAACTTTTTGAAAACTGCATCAAAATCGGTTCAACCAAACGCAAGATAATCGCGAACAAACATACATATATACAAACATACGGGTCAAACTGAGAACCTCCTTTTTTTGAAGTTGGTTAAAAATGCTCCTCGATCGATCAACACAATCGGTTTGACTTAAGAGCTGACCTCTCATTCCAACTATAGTTCAATCTCGTTCGAAGCGCTTGACCAGTCGATTACTGACGTGACTAGTCAGCCGCTCAGAGTGAGAGGGAGCGATAGTTAGAATGAGACGAAAGTTTGACAGATGGTGGTGACATAACTTCGCGCGTGCAATGAACGATTAGATATGGGCTTTTTGTTTTACGAAGTTTTTGGAATAATTTTAAGATATATATAATTTTGTTTATTTACAAATTGTATTCAAAAAATAATAAAGAATAATTTGCTCACAAAAACATAAAAGTTATTAACTATTAGGTAACGTTATATTATAATATTAGTTGAAAACGTTTCACGCACGTTTTCAACGAATATAAAACGTCTAGTTAGGAGTGGTGACGTCAATATCGTATTGACAAAATATCGCGGCGATTATAGACCCGCTTACGTTCGGGAAGTTTCCCTATTCAACCACCTGGCAACACCACTACCGTGAAGTTAATAGTTTACGAATTTACTGATTTTTAATATGATTACGGAATGATTTGTTTACTTAACGGTAAAAAGTTACCCCATTGTTTTTTTCTTTTGACCGGTGGCATTTCTGCAGCATTTGACAACGCACGATGGCATATTTTAATTATTTTTTAACAGCACTTGACTGCATAGACGCTTGGACACGACTCTCGGGGGAGCGGCTCATTATTGTTGTGCGTATGTGTGTGTAGTGCGTAACCACGAGGACACTGGCTCATTATGGAACCAAAAAATGTTGTTAGCAGTACTCCATCTGAAGAATTATATAATCTATGAATAGTACTATTTATTTATCTGGAACTTTCTATCATTCTGTCACTTTAAATACTCGCTACTCAAATGCTGCGCAAAGTCGATATTTATATCGGTAAAAGTTCATGATTAAGGATAAGCATCGACATATAATATTAAAACGAGTAAAGTTAAACAATGCTCATGTGAAAACTTAACCCATTTTCAGGTTTACAAAAATAAAATGTCTCATGTCTTGTTACCCAATAAAATACACATTTTCGAAGCGTAATTTATTTGTTAATCTTCATTCCTTAAAGGTTTCATGCCATTTCTCTTCAATCTTCCCTACAAAATCAGTGTTTGACAGAACTTTGACATATGAACGGTGGCACATGACGTCTACATTCTACATACAATTTTTCTTGTCGATTATCTAGGGTTGACAAATACGCGATTAGTTTGATTGCTGGACCTGCCCTAATCTACCTGATACATCAGTAATTTTAATACAAAAATACATAAATGTAAGATTTATTACTTTTTCTACTCCGGTACTTTTATCTGTCAATTATATGGTCCCGCAAACGAATATAAAAGCATGTCTTATGCAATTTCAAAAAAGTCTATCTAGTCTATTCTTCATAAAGACCCTAGGGTTATTATGTGATATAATGCAACTGCAAACAGAGGTGCCCTGTGAACACAACAATTTTTATCTATCATTTATACATTCGTCATCATCTATATACTCGAAGAAACACAGATAATATACTCAAAGAAAAGTCTATCTAGTCTATTCCCCAAAAAAACAACTTAAATAAAAGCGCCAAAATAGAATGGCGTGCAGTCACGACTTTAGAAGAAAATAAATTACTGCCAACCTAAGAAACCTAAATAAACGTAGCGTTTTTAGAAAAAAAAAAAAATGAAAAAATGAAAAGAACCACGGACATACTTTGTAGTTTTTACGTTTGCCATTCGTTTGTGGTAGCAAACTTTGAAAATAATACATTTTTACTAATCTCTGTCGCTCTTTGATAATTGATTTAATAACGACGGTGTGTGTTTGTGTTAGTAATCTTGAAATACAGTGTTTTAAAACGTGAAACTTAAATTATTGTTGATTATGTTGACAAAATAACTGCAATATCCATGAAGTGTTCAATTTCGCACTTTTTGTAAAACTATGTGTAGTCGTAGAAAAAGTATTGTATGCAACGTCGTATAAGTAGGTCAAAAAATGTTCGTGGCGTTTTTCTTAACAATTTTCGCCTCCGGCTGCGCCTACGGCTCAAATTGTTACCCACGCCACTCACCTTTTTTGACCCCTCTTATACAACTGTTGCATAAAATACTATAATTTGCCCAATCTAACCGTTATTTTAACTAAACTACTACTATAAACTACATAAATATTTTATTTTACCTGTGGTTATGCAGCAAATAAACGAAGGGGATCTTGACAACCCCGTAAACGTAAGCTGTCACTTGGTTCAGTACACCCTTGTTTAAATCTTACTTAATGTAATTAAAATGAATGGGGAAGGCAACTATCACAATGACATTTCCAACATTACTTTTATATTGATATTGTAAAAAAACCTAGCCTAAGAAGAAGGATAAATAAAAAGAATATAATAATAAAATAAGAAATTACTTTTATCTACACTCATATTGTAAGTTCTCTAAAACGTGTTCGAAAACGGTAGGCAATGGCTAGCATTACCACGACCGATTTTACTATGATAAGCTTTTTATGTGTGGCAGTAACGTAATTTTAACTTTTCATGCTCAATTATTGATGTGCTATGAGTTTTGATAACATAATGTACACCTGCACCCTCCCGGGGATCCGCCGACAGCCCGACACGCGCCCGCGCGACCGCCGGCACACGAGAGTTAGCCATGGTGGCGGTGCAATGGCGGCCATTCTATGGTTTCCAAATAAGGCATTTAGAATAAATAATATGAGTGTAGATAAAGCAGTGTATGCAACTGTACGTAATTAGGCCTTAAAACACTCGTGTGATCTTATTATGAAATTCGCCTGCGGCTCATTTCATAAAACCACACTCATGTTTTAAGGACCCTTATTACATAACAGTTACATAAACTACTATTCTTTTATTGCTGATGGCTATCAGAATCGGTATTCAACTTAGAGACTTCAACCCGGATGGAGTAGCCATGTCTGTCATTTTCTATACACAAAAAATCTGCCGATTTTTGCGGTGGAGGGTGGAATGTCAAATGTATGGCTATTCGTACGTAACGTACAAATAGCTACGTTAAATAAACGTCAGTCCATACATGTGTATGACCACTGGTCATATGTTTTCGGCAGAAGGGAACGCCTGTCAATGGCGACTCCGGGTGGTTGAATTCTCTAAGTATTCAATGGTCAAAATATTGCTAAGGGTTAATATTTTTATCGACAAATTAGGCAGCCATATATCCGTAATTTCCTAATGGTTGTGCGCCCCTTGGCGAGCCAACTTCTCTAACTGCCAGTGTAAAATGACCGCGAGGTTCGTAACAATGCGGCACACTTATACTGGTTAATTATCTACTGCTCACCCGTGCTGGGTCAGCAGTTGGAATTCAAATGTCATACCTTGTCTATGTTAAGTAGTGAGCGTCAGGATGGCGGGTGGACCTCGGGAATTTTATCGAATTGTTAATAAAAGTACTGTACCTTTAGTGTACCTCAGTGTACCTTCAGTAGAAATCAGTGTACCTCTTTCTAAAACGAGATTTTTCTAAAAAAAGGTCCACCCGCCATCCTGACGTCAGGATGGCGGGTGGACCTGGTAAATGATACATTAAACCACATATAATGTATGTGGTTATAGTGTACCTTCAGTGTACCTCTGTATAACTTCAAAAACAATCTGCATACCTCTCCTCAAAAGGAGCTACGCTCAAAATAAGGTCCACCCGCCATCCTGACGTCAGGATGGCGGGTGGACCTGGTAAATCCTGCACTATATCACTCAAAAGGTATGTGATTAGTTTGCATCTTCAGTGTACCTCAGTGTACATACTGGACTAAGAGCTGGCCACGGCAGGAATGACACAATAATGAGAGCAACGAAATTGATATAGTTAGACTGCTATACTATTGTTATTACCTAATCTGGCAATCTGGCAGCTTTAAGCCGGGGGGTTCAAGAGTAGCAAACCAGTAAAGTTGTTTATAAATCTAGGGAACGACGCAATACTGAGAGTTCTTGCTTTAGTACGATATCGTGGCATTTGATGTATGTAATTGGAATATAACGTGGAAGCTGTCGCAGTGGGGGGGAAAAGAGGCAGGTTGAAGTTAAATGCATTTATACCGGACGCCTGCAGTTTATTTTAATCTGATCTGTGAAAACTGTTTGTAATTAATCAGGCGCTCGAATAAAACTTATTAGTTGACACTAGCACGGGTGAGCAGTAGAAAATAAACCAGTATAAGTGTGCTGCATTGCTACGAATTTCGCGGTCATGTTACACTGGTAGTTTGAGCAGTTGGCTCGCCAAGGTACGCACAACTATTGGTGGGAATAAACGGCACAACGTATGTACATATTAGATTGAGCATACAAAACGACTCGCGTGATCACTACGGGTACATATATTAGCGTTAAAAATTTAAGTACAGTCGCCATCAGATATATCGTAGCGGGCATGGTGGTCACAAATATCTGAACAACGCCTCTATTGTCAAGGCGATAAAGTGTATGATCAGATATTTTTGAGTACCTTGGCCTCTCCGATATATTTGATGGCAACTGTACCTACTAATTAAAAATAATATATTGTTTTAAAGAGTAGAAAATTGAGTGCAGGTACTAGGAAAACAATTTTTAATATTTTTTCTGAAAACGATCATCTAAAAATATTAGGGCTAATGCCCCGGTTTGGGCCACTTTAAGGAGAGTTTGTTTATTCAGACGTCTGTCATTTTGTATCAATAAGGAATGATGAAAATATTTATTTAATGAGTCTTAAACTTATACAGTGTTACTATGTCTCACGAAAGTTTAAATTCAATAAAATATGTATGACTATATTTATATGAACTTTCGCTGTTAAGATTCTGATCTTTTTTTCTTTTGAGAAATATTAAAGAAAAGCCCAAGAGTCACTTTTGGCCATTTTTTTCCATGGTATTTTATTTTTATTTTATTTTTTTATTTAGCCATAAATTGTATGTGTACATAATGATGTTAAGCAATACAGATAGTATCATTACAATTTTATCCAGTGGGTGTAGCTACATATTTATGTAAATATGAACTAACATTTTATAATATATACATACTTATTAACTAACAGTGACCAATATTATAATATTCACTTAAGCTGTAGGGGCATAAGTCAATAACATGTTTTTTAAGTGCTGTCAGAAATTTTAAGTAATTGAGTGATTTAATTTCTACGGGTAACTTATTAAACACTTTAGCAGCCACATAGATAGTGCTACGCTGACAACTGATACATGACAGATGACAGGGCCATCTGTGCTGCCATAATTTACTCTTATATCAACTCTATAAACCATAGACTTGTAAATTTGTCTATGCCTTAGTAATTTTGAAAATGGCCAAAACCGGCACAGTGGCCACAACCGGGGCATATGCCCTATAATATTTTCCGGAATTGAGTTAATACTAAAAAAATACTCATAAAAATAGTTACTAGGATGTTATACGTTTTTTTTGTAGCATCACGTTTACTGTACGTTTACGTATAAATTGGATATGTAATTATGAACCCGATGGTACATTAGGTTTGGGATAAGTTTCCCAAAAATAATGTACATTTTATATTGTTTGGTATTTGGTCATAAACTATGCAAAATAACTGCAATTGTAACAAACATTACTACAGATAGGTGCATCTAAATATGCACCCAAGAATTTTAGTTATTTATTTAAACTTCATTGCAAAGTAAAAATAAGTACAAATGGCGGACTTAATGCCTCAAGGCATTCTCTACAAGTCAACCATAGGGCCAAACAGAAATTCGCTAAAGTGGGTGCTGTAAGAGAAAACTTGCTGATTTATCCTATAACTTATTTGTACCTACTTAAATATACTTCGATATATGCTACATAAACTTCACAAATACCAATATATATACATACTAATTAACATACGTATATATTATAATGCATACGCGCAAAGGGGAAAAAACTCATTCACGCTGGTCATGATCCAGCAGGTGCTTGTGAAGCAAGCGTTTGAAAACGAACTTGCTTGGGGCTTGTCTTATTGTCAGGGGAAGTGCATTCCAGAGACAAATAGTCTGGATTGTAAAAGAAGAAGAGAGATAACCGCTATGGGGAGGATGTACTAGAAGCTTAAGAGACTGGGAGGAGCGAAGCTCACACCCGGGACGGGGGTTGACAAAACTGAATTTGGACTTAAGGTAGTCTGGAACAGAGAGATCAAACAAAATAGAGAAGAGAGTACTTACAGAGAATTCTAAGAGTCCTGCGTTGACGTGCAGGCAGCCATTGGAGTTGGTAACGATAACCTGAGACGTGATCGAATTTACGCAAGCCGAAAGTAAAGCGTTTGGCATTATTTAATATACGATCGAGTCTGTTTAGGGAAGCCTGGGAAATGTTGGTAGTGCACACATCAGCTTAGTCTATAATAGGAAAAATTAAAGCCTGCACAAGCAGCTTCTTGGTACTCACAGGCAGGAAGTTTTTAAACCTATGCAGAGTCCGCAGTTATCAAAAACACAAAAACTCTCTTTTCAAGGAAACCAACAGTGGTAATGTTACCATTATTCGAGAGTATTTTAAGCGTATGAGAAGGAATCTTCCACAAGTACAAAAATAACTGTCAGCATGTTTTTAAACTCGAGATATGGCCAAAGTATGAATGTTCCCGCATACGAATGGCGCCAATCTTTCTTATAAAATGAGAAATGAATCGAGTTCATTGAGTACGCGTTAGGTTTTGTAGTTTCAAATATTGTCATAACCTACAATCCACTGGTGCGACAGGCGGCTCAATATTTATAAATAAAACAGCATATAGATAACGACTGCAAGCCTTCATAAACGCTAAAGTGCGGGATCTTAGTGAGGTAATCTATGTTGCTCATTGGTAGTACCACCAAGTAAATTATTATTTATCTAGAACTTTCTATCATTCTGTCACTTCAAATACTCGCTACTCAAATGCTGCGCAAAGTCGATATTTATATCGATACAAGTTCATGATTAATAGGCAAGCATCGACATAAAATATTAAAACGAGTAAAGTTAAACAATGCTCATGTGAAAACTTAACCCATTTTTAGGTTTACAAAAATAAAATGTCTCATGTCTTGTTAACCAATAAAATACCCATTTTTGAAGCGTCATTTCTATAAGGCCCTGGGTTTTCTGACCACCGGTCGCCGGCGGCCGGCGACCGACCCGAACAAAACATCCGAACGTCGTCGGCGGCGGACACGAGTCGGTCGCCGGCCGCCGGCGACGGGTGGTCAGAAAACCCAGGGCCTAAGACCTGTACCTCTGTTTGTACTATATATATACCCATGTTGTACAAATAAACTATTTGACTTTGACTTTGACTTTGACATTTATTGTGTTAATCTTCATTCCGCAAAGGTTTCATGCCATTCCTCTTCAATCTTCCCTACAAAATCAGTGTTTGACAGAACTTTGACATATGAACGGTGGCACATGACGTCTACATACAGTTTTTCCTGTCGATTATCTAGGGTTGACAAGTACGCGATTAGTTTGATTGCTGGACCTGCCCTAATCTACCTGATACATCAGTAATTTTAATACAAAAATACATTAATGTAAGATTTATTAGTTAATTTGCCCAATCTAACCGTTATTTTAGAACGAAACTACTACATAAACTACATAAATATTTTATCTTACCTGTGGTCATGCAGCAAATAAACAAAGGAGATTTTGACAACCCCGAAACGGTATCCGATACGTTCCAAGGCCGTAGCTGTCACTTCGTTCAGATGTACACCCTTGTTTAAATCTTACTTAATGTTATTAAAATGAATGGGGAAGGCAACTATCACAATGACATTTCCAACATTACTTTTATATTGATATTGTAATAAATAAAGAGAATATAATAATAAAATAAGAACTTTTATTTTAAGCTGATGGCTATCAGAATCGGTATTCAACTTCAACTAGAGATTTCAACCCGGACGGGATGATACGTCAGATAAACGTCAGTCCATACATGTGTATGACCACTGGTCATATGTTTTCGGCAGAAGGGAACGCCTGTCAATGGCGACTCCGGTTGGTTGAATTCTCTAAGTATTAATGATCAAAATATTCAGGTATGGCTAAGGGTTAATATTTTTATCGACAAATTAGGCAGCCATATATCTGTAATTTCCTAATGGTTGTGCGCCCCTTGGCGAGCCAATTTCTCTTACTGCCAGTGTAACATGACCGCGCGATTCGTAGCAATGCGGCACACTTATATTGGTTTATTATCTACTGCTCACCCGTGCTGGGTCAGCAGTTGGAATTCAAATGTAATATTTTGTCTATATTTAGTAGATATAAGCGCAATCTAGTAACGAGTAGCTGTATTATGATGTGGCTTTGTAAGCTAAGTTCATTATCAGAACAAAACCTAATATGTCACATATTTTTTCATAACAATTTAAACCGAGAATCCTGGCTGTTAAAGTCGATTTCCTATTTAGAAATAACTATCGGTAATATCGTCTTGGCATCGAAAACTGTCAACTAATAAGTTTTATTCGAGCGCCTGATTAATTACAAACAGTTTTCACAGATCAGATTAAAATAAACTGCAGGCGTCCGGTATAAATGCATTTAACTTCAACCTGCCTCTTTTCCCCCCCACTGCCACAGGTTTCACGTTATATTCCAATTACATACATCAAATGCCACGATATCGTACTAAAGCAAGAACTCTCAGTATTGCGTCGTTCCCTAGATTTATAAACAACTTTACTGGTTTGCTACTCTTGAACCCCCCGGCTTAAAGCTGCCAGATTGCCAGATTAGGTAATAACAATAGTATAGCAGTCTAACTATATCAATTTCGTTGCTCTCATTATTGTGTCATTCCTGCCGTGGCCAGCTCTCCGTCTATACCTTCAGTAAAAATCAGTGTACCTCTTGCTAAACCAAGATTTTTTCGAAAAAGGTCCACCCGCCATAAACCTTATTTTAAGCGTAGCTCCTTTTCGGGAGAGGTATGCAGATTGTTTTTAAAGTTATACAGAGGTACACTGAAGGTACACTATTACCACATACATTATATGTGATTTCATGTATCATTTCATAGGTCCACCCGCCATTCTTACGGGTGGACCTTTTTCGAAAAAATCTCGTTTTAGCAAGAGGTACACTGATTTTTAATAAAGGTACACTGAGGTACACTGAAGATAAAAACTAATTACATACCTTTTGAGTAATAAAGTGCACGATTTACCAGGTCCACCCGCCATCCTGACGTCAGAATGGCGGGTGGACCTGGTAAATCTTGCACTTTATCAGTGTACCTCTTGAGAAAACGAGATTTTTTGAAATAAAGGTTCATAGCGGGTGGACCTTTTTTTTTTAAAATCTCTTCTTTGCAAGAGGTACACTAATTTTTAATAAAGGTACACTGAGGTACACTGAATATACAAAGGAATTACACACCTTTTGAGTAATAACGTGCAAGATTTACCAGGTCCACCCGCCATCCTGACGTCAGAATGGCGGGTGGACCTGGTAAATCTTGCACTTTATCACTCAAAAGGTGTGTAATTAGATTGCATATTCAGTGTACCTCAGTGTACCTTTAGTAAAAATCAGTGTACCTCTTGCTAAAACGAGATTTTTTCGAAAAAGGTCCACCCGTAAGAATGGCGGGTGGACCTATGAAATGATACATGAAATCACATATAATGTATGTGGTAATAGTGTACCTTCAGTGTACCTCTGTATAACTTTAAAAACAATCTGCATACCTCTCCCGAAAAGGAGCTACGCTTAAAATAAGGTTTATGGCGGGTGGACCTTTTTCGAAAAAATCTTGGTTTAGCAAGAGGTACACTGATTTCTACTGAAGGTACACTGAGGTACACTAAAGGTACAGTACTTTTATTAACAATTCGATAAAATTCCCGAGGTCCACCCGCCATCCTGACGCTCACGTTAAGTAGATATTAGCGCAATCTAGTGACGAGTAGCTGTATTATGATGTGGCTTTGTAAGCTAAGTTCATTATCAGAACAAAACCTAATATGTCACATATTTTTCCATAACAATTTAAACCGAGAATCCTGGCTGTTAAAGTCGATTTCCTATTTAGAAATAACTATCGGTAATATCGTCTTGGCATGGAAAGCTGTCAACTAATAAGTTTTATTCCAGCGCCTGATTAATTACAAACAGTTTTCACAGATCAGAAGAAAATAAACCGCAGGCGTCCGGTATAAATGCATTTAACTTCAACCTGCCTCTTTTCCCCCCCACTGAGACATCTTCCACGTTATATTCCAATTATATACATCAAATGCCACGATATCGTACTAAAGCAAGAACTCTCAGTATTGCGTCGTTCCCAAGATTTTTAAATAACTTTTCTGGTCTGCTACTCTTGAACCCCCCGGCTTAAAGCTGCCAGATTGCCAGATTAGGTAATAACAATAGTATAGCAGTGTAATTATATCAATTTCGTTGCTCTCATTATTGTGTCATTCCTGCCGTGGCCAGCTCTCCGTCTAAATGAGGTTAGCTAAAAACATGGACCGTAATGATGAAATGCCAGCCCTTTAGTGTCGCCCTTCTACAGACACCGCTTAAATCATTACCCTATTGATGAAAGAGGCCTATGATGATGATCAGGGCACGTAATTTTCATGCCGATGACATCAATTTGACGTCACGCTCCATATAGGATGATCCCAAATAGTTTTATTATAAATTATTAATCATTAGTCGTCAATCATTTTAATCATGTACAAATGACTTCAAAAGTACTATATTTACACGTGGAATAAATAATACCTACTTGATACGTGAAACGTAAATAAAACTATTTGGTTTGTTTTTATACATACATTTTATTAAATGGTATTGTTAAGAACACATTACAATTGTTACGTAGAAAACAGAATTCCTCTCTAACGTAAAGCACGCCTTGTTCGTGCATTAATTCCCATGCAAAGAAAATCTAAGTCATCTTCGCGTTCATACATAATGCAATATTTATTAATAATTAAAACACAACAATATGTATTATTTTAAGCTGATAGCTATATAAGTCAATTAGACATGGTACTGATTATTTCAAGTATCGACATCGGTTATCTGCAGAGGTTGTTAAATGATTAATTAGGAATATGCATGATTTTTTTGGAAGTCTTCATTCGATTTTATTTCCCTGTCGATTCAAATGTCTCTAATAAACCTACTATCTATGATAGCCCTGAAACGTCAAAAATGTGAAAATACGTTAGGCGTCTGCGCCGCGCGTCAAAGCGCTCCGTACAAAAAGTGTGTGGTTTGTGACGTCACCGACCACAAAGTTGCAGAAATCTGTTTGGAAGGAACAAGTTTTTGGAAGATTTTTGTAATTGTAAAAAATGCGTTTAGCTATATAGTTGTCCTACATTTTTTTTCTTGTTAGAACATAAGTAAACGAACTGAAGTTTCGAAAACACATTGGAGGCATAAAAAAAATGCCTAAAATTTTACGTTTTTAAACCGTAATATCTTTAAAAAACTGTTAAAAATTATTACGGATTTCCACTTATTTATATTAATTTGGGGTTGTTGAACGTGTTTATGCAACAAATTCAATAAAATATTTTTCACGCATGTTCTCTATTATGACGAATTTAATCGGAATCATACTCTATGCAGCGTGACGTCATTTGTCCGCGCCCTGATGCTGATAAATGATGAAATACACTATATAATGTTGTGTTTCAGCGGTGTACCACCAGCGCACATGCCGTGACAAAGTGAACCCTGCCCAGGGCCACCACTACGTCAGTCGACGTATGGCCCAACTGGAATACGCTCTCAGGGTAAGCTTTCATAGTAGCTTATGTAACTTGCGGCTCGTTTCATAATAAGATCACTCTTAACAGACCTAATTACGTACAGTTGCATACACTGCTTTATCTACACACATATTATAAATCCTAAATGACGTGTTCAGAAATTATTAGAATGACCGCCATTGCACCGCCATGGCCAACTAGATCGTGCCGGCGGTCGGGGAGGAGGGCTGGATTTTCATAACGTTACCAAAATTGATTTTCCAAATTTGAAACTCATATCATAACTTAACAATATTTGAGCATGTAATGTTAAAATTACGTTACTGCTACAGATAAAAAACTCAACATAATAAAATCGTTTCTTGTAATGCCTACCGTTTTTGAACACATTTTAGAGGACTTACAATGTGAGTGTAGATAAAATTACTTATTGCCCAACTAAATCTTGAGACGGATACACATACCTATTGTCCTGTAGAGGAGCACAGAAACAGCGCAGGAACTTTAAAAGAGGATCTCAAAGACCACTTTACTTCGAGTTACAATCGTGGGAAGTTGGGAACCCGAGTCACACGTGCGTCGAATATCATACCTATACAATACAACACAATTATGTACAGTTAATAATAATAATAAAATACTCTTTATTGTACACCTCAATAAAAGAAACTAAGACAGAAAAATTACAAAACTTAAGGTAAACAACAGGCGGTCTTATCGCTAAGAAGCGATCTCTTTAAATTATTAATGTCAGTAGGTGTTGAAAATCATGACAAGATCTTAATTTATCATACACATAGTAATTATGGCAAAAATATTATATAAATAATCCATTAAAATAAATATATACATATTACACAATTTACACATATCACAAAATAAACATATCTACTTAAACATACTTACATATACATACTCTTACATATATAAATAACAGTGCTAGACCATGGAGAAAAGGACTCGGACAAAAGTATCACAACGGAGAATGATAATGAAATTTAAGATTTTTTTTAAATGAAGTGGGAGACTGTGCGCACCTTATGCCCACGGGCAGTGAGTTCCAAAGGCGAACCGCTTGAAAAGTAAAGGAGCTACTATAGAATTTTGAAGAGGATGATGGTACGGAGAGAAGCAAATTTCGGGAACACCTGACAGAACGGAGAAAGCTAAAGCGCACCTTGAGATAGCGGGGAGTTGCGGGGTTAAAAATAATAGAATAAAGAAGTGACAAAATGTGGGAGTTGCGGCGAAGGCGTATAGGGAGCCACTTGAGTTGTGAACGAAAGTGGGAAACATGATTATACTTGCGCAACCCAAATATGAATCGAATGCAGACATTCTGAATGCGCTCAAGTTTATTGAGTTGATCTTCAGTAAGGTCAAGATAGCAAACATCAGCGTAATCTAAGATGGGGAGGAGAAGAGTCTGACTGCGCGCAATTTTGGTAGGAATGGGTAAGAAGTTCTGCAATCTCCTAAGCGAAGCTACGGCAGCGAACATCTTCCTGCTTACTTCGCAAACTTGAGGCCCCCAAGATAAGGTACTGTCCATTTTGATGCCAAGGTTTTTGACTTGCTGCGACTATGGAATCAACACGCCATTAAAGTAAATAGGATCGATCTGGCCAAAGTCAATTCTAGCAAGCAGCTTAGAGCTTCCAATAAGAATAGTTTGAGTCTTTAATTCCAATAATAATAATAATAGTAATCTTCACAAGTGCAGTAGCCGTACTATGACCAGGACGGAAGCCAGACTGGAGAGGGTTAAGCAGTGCATGTTTGCTTAGATAGCATGTCAGTTGTTGGTGCACCAGGCGCTCGAGGACATTGGACAGGAAAGGAAGGATTGAGATAGGGCGAAACTCTGAAAAAGAAGATGGATTTGATTTCTTAGGTATAGGAACTATAGAAGCATCTTTCCAGAGTGAAGGAAAAGAACTGAAGGAAATAGACTTGTTAAGAATGATGGATATGACGGGAACAAGTAGGTCGAGGAGAGGGAGGATCATTTTACGGCTAATACTATCGACACCGACGGCATCAGGCGCTATGGATAGTATGTTCTTCTTAATATCACTATAGGTAAATGGAGCAAGATAAAAAGGAGATGAGTCTGGCTTAGGAAGTGAAGTAAGATATGCAAGGGTTGTAATCTTATCGGGGCCGTTAAAAGTGGCCGAAGTAGAAAAATGCTTATTGAGCTGTTCGAAGTCTACGTCTTTAGGACAAGAGTTCTGCGGAGACTTTCCAACTCCAAGAGTCTTGAGAAATTTCCATACCTTCGCTGGGTCTCCATTTTCGACAGCCTGGTAAACATGTCGTCTCTGGGCATCACGACAGATGGTGCTACACTGGTTACGTAAGGCGTGGTAACGGGATTTGTTAACTTCAGAGGGGTTGGACTTGTACCTGGCTTTAGAAAAATTCTTCTTATCTAATAACGCCTTGATTTCTTTAGTAAGCCAAGGAGCAGGAAGGTGCTTCACCTTAATCGAGCGGACTGGAGCGTGCACATCATAGAGTTGGGTTAGTACGGAATTAAATAGTGACACTTGGTCATCTACAGTAGCAGCTCTAGAGATGACACTCCAGTCAATCTTCGATGTCACCGCGCAGTTTATTGACGTCCATCTTACCAAAATTATGTTGAAGGAAAATTTTAGCTTTGGGCTTAGGAGGTCTAACTTTATAAGACAGATAAAGAAGGTCGTGATACGAGGATGCATCAGCGGGATGCTGGCCAAACTTGGCAACATGAGCAACTGAGGAAGTAAGGGTAAGGTCAAGAAGGGAAGGAGTGCAATTTGGGAAGTGGTGCGTAGGGCCAGAAGGAAGTATATTTAATTTACAGGCGTGCGCCAGGGTTCTGAGAGATCGAGAACGGTGGTCGTTTTTGAGAAGGCAGGTATTAAAATCACCAACAATGATGTGGTGGTCAAAGGAAGGCATGAGGTCTTTTAAAAGTTTCTCTAAAGAAGCGAAGTAATTAACTGAAAGTGACGGAGAATAAAATACCCCAAGAAGAAGTTTTGAGTGAGAGACTGATATATCAAGAAAAATATATTCAGCGGTATCGGAGAGAGGAGAATGCGCTGACGTGCATACAATTGAAAAGGGAATATGAGAGCGAAGATAGATCGCAACTCCACCGCCAACTCTGCCCAAGCGATCGTTCAGTATTAGGTGGAAACCTGGTAAAGAATATGAGGTGGAAGGTAAGCAAGGCTTAAGCCAGGACTCGGAGACAAGAACAGCGTGAACATTATTTAAATCAAAAGTTGCGCTTAAATCACAATAATGGGCCGGAATGCTTTGCGCATTGATATGAACAATATTCAAGTTTTTACTGACATCACTAAACTCTGAGATAAGAAAGTCTTGGAGCGAAGGAGGTAAACTCTTAAAGCTGTCGTCAGTAACACTTTTGTCTGAAGAGAAAGACACAAAATGATCATCACAATCAGAATCACTGGTATAGTTCAACATAAATAAATAAATAAATAAAAATAAATATCAATTATAACGAGAAGTTACAAAATAAAATAATAATTTAAAATAAAACAATTAAATTAAGTCATTAACGCTACCTGCCAGTAGATTGGAAGTTAAATATTATAAGTTACAATTTCACTTAAATAACAAATTTTATCATAATACTTGACAGACAATAGTCATAGGAAAAACGAAACGCAGATTTTAAATACGGCAACACTGAATGGATATGTCAGGAGTGACAGTGACAACTAAAAGAGTCTAAACAAACCGATTTAACTAAACTAAAGTAAACAGTACATGAAAATATAAAGAAGGTAGATTAAAACAGTGCTAATATGACCAAATACAAATGGACTAGGAAAATAATTATAACACGAACAAAATCGAAAGTTCATAGAAACTTGTACGCGAAACAATCGGCATATTATGAACGGGGCTTCGAGACTCCACGCTTGGCTCTCTTATTCGGCTCCGGCTTAACAGTAGAAGTCGAAGATGCAGCCTCGGCCGGTCGAGCAGGCGCAGCCGCAGCAACAGGCGGCGCAGTCGAAGACAGAACCGCCTCAACTTCAGCGACGCTATTTGCGCGGCGTCGCACTCCATCCTTACCGAGGACATACACGTCGCCGTTCCTCGTCCAGCAACTACGGATGCCGAAGCGCTCGCGGGCGTTCATAAACGCAGCGTTGTACAGTTGTACATTGTTTTTACTCAAGATCAAATGTTATGTATTGTTTGACTCCCGCTGTTCCTAATTTTGACATACAGAATGTAACAAAAATACTAGTAATCCGTTTAATTAAAGGCATAATTGGTATTGTATTGCGGCTAAGAAAAATTAGAGAAAAATATTTAGGACGCGAAAAAAATATTTTTTTGTATGGGAACCGTCGTCGCAGCCGACCCTAAATCATGATCAGCCTATATTAGTCCACTGCTGGACATAGGCGTCCCCTAATGAGCGCCATAGCGCCCTGTCTTCAGCTTGCCGCATCCAGCATCTGCCTGCTGTCTTTTTTTTAATTTTTTATTTTATACAACAACGTTGGCAAACAAGCATACGCCCTGCCTGATGGTAAGCAGCTACCGTAACCTATGGACGCCTGTAATTCCACAGGAGTCACACGCGCGCTGCCGACCCTTTACAAAAAAGAGGATTCACTGTGTTGACGGCTAAAGGAACAAGAGGGTCATACAAATGAAACCATTTTTTTTCCGCGCAATTTTTTTTTTCTAGCTTTTCGTAAAATTATGCCCTTAATAATGCCGGTTATAGGTGGGAGAATTTTCAGATTTTGTCAAAATACCCTAATTCACACACAACCAGACTTCACGCACACTACCACACTTTTGGGGGACAGGTCGTTGACCGCATATACTTTTTTACAGGCTGCCATTATTAGTTTCATACTAATCACACCTCCTTTGAGAAATTTAAACTGTAATGTTTTCCTTTGTAAGAGGACAGAGAAATAACATATTTTATATTGCTTTCCTTGTCTATCCTGTTTATGTCACATGATGTATTATCTTTGATTATAAAAGATTAAATGATTTTTGAAACGAGTTATCGAGATACGTGTTTTGGAAAGTTAGCTAGCCGAACAAACAGCGAAGCACTTCGTTCGTTGAATCGACTATATGCATCACTCTCTTTCGAATATGCAAGAGCGATGGAAACGGACATAACGATATGTTGATATTCGAAATTCGCGGTTGGCCTGTTGTAGACTAGAAGTCGCTTATTTATATAGGTAGAAGTGAAAGGAAATATGTCTGAATAACTTCTTAAGAGTTGTTTCAATGGATTGTAGATTAGGTAGGTATGAGTATATATATCTACCTGTCAATTACCCGTGCAAATAAATCTAAATGTTATCCTATTAATAAATAAATTAATGTTATTTACTAATTAAGTTTCGCATACTTTCGTGTGAATTTTGTTTTTGTACTGGAGCCGGCCATACTATAAATTTATCAAAATTCCTACCCGTTGGCTTCCATTTAGCTTTGTAGAGGATATCTTGGAGATCAAGAAAACATAAATCTTAAAGGTCCTAAATGGTCGCTAGTAGGTATGTGCGTGAATCAACTTTTAGGACACTTATTATCTTTTACGATAGGAAAACATAGCAGATGACTTTAGGATGATACTAATTATGAAGCGTTATAATAAGACTTCCAAAACAAAACCTGGGGCAACGTGCTTTGCTAGGTTACGACTCAAAAATAAAAAATATATATTTTGGTAAACTTGTACATTGAACTTGTACATTTTATTGTACCGTATTCATGCAAATAAATAATTTTGTATTTGTATTGAAGGTTGGCTTGATTGTTTACTTAATAAACATAATCTTAGCCGAATTGTAAACAATCTATTCGTTTTGAAAAAAAAAATACTTTTCTTAAAGTTGATATATTGCGTCAATTTGAAAATACACTAAAATTACATTATGTAATTTATCTTTAAGCCTCCTCAAATATTTGCCACACGGTATGGTGCACTTCAAATAGCAAAATTAACACCCGGTAGGCGCTTAGGATTAGCTTTTATTTTTTCAAGATTCATAATTATTTATAAGTTATGGATGTTTTACTTGTGAAATAGGGAATTTCAAAATAAGTATTTTTTTTATTTTACATGTTTTTGCTTCGGAATGGTGTCAAAATTATACCATAAATGAATTGGGCATCCCTGATTTATACGAAAACGACACCAAACTTGGCCTAGTAGCTTCACTGATGTAGATATCAAGATATAGTTGAGAGCCTCCCCCCCCCTAAGATTTTACATCAAAAATCTTGGTGGCTCCACTTCTCAAATCCACCCTTGAGTCCTAACGAATAATCATGCTGAAGGAAATCTCTTGTTCACGAAAAGCCGTATTTTATAGCTACACTTGCGACTAATAGATATGTTGTAAATTTTAAGTTACATAAAGCACTTAAACCACCTTAGACGCATATTTGTTTTACTCAGTAGGAAGTATTTTGTGCAATACAGCTTAAAATAAAGTAAAATGTGCTGTAGGACTCCCACTACCGCAATACTTTTACGACCATTTTATCAATTTAACGACTTAATACAATACATTGTTATTAAATCAAATACAAACATTGAAAACATTGAAAAAATAATCAACCCAACAGGACTTGAACCTGTATCGATACGCCTTGCCGGGGCTCGATCGCTTTACCAATTAGGCTATGGGTCAAGTTATTAAGTTCAGGAAATTTTCAATGCCTTCAATCATCTTTTTGCATTTATTTAGATCTACTTCGGCTTTACAGCAGCCGTAAGCGACATCTAGGTACTAACTACTAGGGTTAGATACCCTTCCCGCCGACACCATCGCAAGTGTCATAACGGAAATATAGAGGGCGCTGCTATCAACTCATAATTATTTTTGCATGTTTTAAAGTGGGGCATTTCACTCATACAATAGATTGTTGTTAAATCAAATACAAATATTGAAAACATTGAAAAAATAATCAACCCATAACTTGACCGGAGCTTAATTGGTAAAGGGATCGAGCCCCGGCAAGTCGTATCGATGCAGGTTCAAGTCCTGTTGGGTTGATTATTTTTTCAATGTTTTCAATGTTTGTATTTGATTTAATAATAATCTATTGTATGAGTGGAATGTCCCACTTTAAAAACATGCAAAAATAATTATGACTTAATACAAATCTTTAGGACATAGAATTTAAGACTTTAAATATTAATATCTAAATATGTATTTGCCATTAAAATAATTTTATTTAAGGAATTAATAATATGTTGGTATTTTCAGAATAATCAAACCGTTTTTAAAAAAATGGTTTTAAATAATCTTACACAAATCGACCTGGTCCATGGGTAAACTCAATAAGGCTTATGATGTGGGTACTACACGACGATATATATAATAAATAGACATAGATAAATACTTCAATTCATAGAAAACATCCAGAACTCGGGAAATATCTGTGATAAACACACAAAAATCGAGGGTCTTATAATCAAAACCAGCCGCAGAAAAGGGTCTTATTTTTTTACAGGATTATAATGTTCGTTTAGTATATTTTAAATAGTACTGTAATCGTTACGAAATGGTAGGCTCAAAAATAAATTGTTTTTTTTTTTTTACTAATATCGTATTTTTAATTCAAGACAGTTATCTGACAGTTGTCTCCATACAAAGTAATTTACAATGTGGGGCAGCAGCTTTCAGATTACTGTCTTGAATTAAAAATAGGATATTAGTCTTAAATCCAAACCGGCTACTAAAATGGACTTAAATTAGCTATGTAGGTATTATTACGTACCTTAAGGATGGTTTCGGTGGATTAGAGTCTTCAAGACCTTTATGAGAAAATGTGTTCATGAATAGAACGCTTCCTACGACACTAAAAATATGGAAGCCGATTGATAGGAAATTAGATAAGTTTAACACCCGTGGCTCCAATACTTGTAGATACTAGATACCATATTTAGGTAGTACATTTTGATTTAAAATTATAGTTATTTACATGCTTCGTTAAGTAAAACTGCCGAAGTTGTCTCATTTATAGAGGACGGGGCCTATATTTTAACATTAGAACAAAAACATTGTGTATTATTTCGGAAACAGAAACAGTAGGCGACAAACTATGAATTACATTATACGTCGTTTTGGACTATTTTCTCCTATCAGAAAGTTTTCGCAATGATATAATCTAGTTATTTAAACAATTTCTGATAATACCGCACTACCAGACTACTAACCCAGAACTCTAGGATTTGTATTCTTAAAGTGGTTTGCATTCTTTGACCTCCACTACTTTACAGCTGCCAGATGTCCGGATCTAATAAGCTTAGTATAGCAAACTAACGTTTCGTCGCTCTCATTATTGTGTCATATCTGACGTGGCTAGCTCTCCGTCTATTATGTTATGTTATGTTCTTATGTTCTTGGTCCGAGGTAGGTATGACTCAAAAGTCCCGTTTAAATGTAAACAATGAGTTAAAAGAGCTGGTAGCCTGGTATGATGTCCGATTTTCAATCCGGAGGTCTCGGATTCAAACCAGCCGGGGTTTGTACCAGTTATGAAAATTATATCACATGCACTAAATATGATTTCATATTTTACCAGTCGCTTTTCGATGACGGAAAACAACTTGAGGAAACCATATCTATTTCCAATAAGGCCTACAGGTTTAATTGAGCCGTGGCACAAAGCCGCTAGGAGGATGAGGAGTGAAAATTGTGTAAGTTTAAGTCGGTAAACAACATTGTTTATAAGTAAGTCATTTATTTGATCAGAGTACATTTGTGCAACGATAGATTAACGTAAAGCAAACATACTCGTATAGAAGGTTCAGGCACACAATCTGCCTGGAAATCGCCAAGAGGCGAACGTAGGTTGGGTCCTCTCGTGCTTTCAATGGCTCTGTTGGGTAGGAGTTGGATGCTGTTCAGATGATGTGTTGAAGTGACGTTAGTAGCCGAGCTCGAATCAAGAGGCGTATAATGAGCTCGCAATGCCCCTTTCTAACTCTGGGGTACCATAATATAATATATACGACAACAGATGAATGCGCTTATCAATTTGTACCTGTAGTGACTATAGTCTGCAGACGGAGTCGTTCGACGTTCTTCATAGGTATGCGTGCGTTGTGCCAATGCCCATGACCAAAATAACTGACTTGATTGCTCTCCTCGCCAGATTATCGTATATTGCATTAAATATTTGATTATATCTTTCGTATAATTTAAAGAATCAAGTCTTTTAATATTAAGTAAATAGAGATTGGAGTTATAATAATATTGTCATTCAAGTATTCTGACGTTAAAAGTCATGTTAAAATGTCGTAATATTGTGACCAGCGTAATAAAAATAAAGTCCATTAATTAAAACCGGCCAAGAGCGTGTCGGGCCACGCTCAGTGTAGGGTTCCGTAGTTTTCCGTCCGTCACAGTAAGTGTCCCCACTTAAGAGTTAATAACACCGCCATGTAGGATATGATATGAGAGTTCCACGTACAGCGACATCTATCGGCAAATTAAGTAAACTATTGCGCGCGAGCTTAAAGTATGGAAGATGATTTTTATGGAATAATTCTTTATTGCGTGAACCGATTTTCACCGTTTTTACTTTATTTGAAAGCACGTCATTTCATTGTAATTTTGTAGAAATTACAGGTACAATAAACACCTGCTTATGCGGTTAAATTACAAACTTAGTTCAGAAATTATTTTGTAATTTTTTTTCAAAAACTATTCATCCTATCAAGTTCAAAATAATTTTCCTAGAAAGTTTTTATAAAGTTCTACTTTTGAGATTTTTTTCATATTTTTAAAACTTACGGTTCAAAAGTTAGAGGGGGGGGGACGCATATTTTTTTACTTCTGGAGCGAATATTTCCGAAAATATTTACATTATCGAAAAATGATTTTAGGAAACCCCTATTCATTTTTAAATACCTATCCAACAATATATCACACGTTAGGCTTGAAATGAAAAAAAAAATCACTCCCCACTTTACGTATAGGGGAGGTACCCTAATAAAAAAAAAATTTCCACTTTTTATTTTACCACTTTGTCGGCGTGATTGATATACATATTAGTACCAAATTTCAGCTTTCTAGTGCTAACGGTCACTGAGATTATCCGCGGACGGACGGACGGACGGACGGACGGGCAGACAAAGCGAAACTATAAGGGTTCCTAGTTGACTACGGAACCCTAAAAACGAATCCAAAAACTCTTTTAATTTTAAACAGGTTTTCAATCAATTACCTAATTATGAGGTTTCGGTAGAAAAGTGTCTTATATTCAATCGTTAGTTGTATTTTTGTAGTATTACGACGTGTAAATATAAAAAAATCTAATTTAAAGGACTTACGGTCTTTATTTGTTTTCCCTATTTATTTTGAATACAATTTAGCTACTGGTATCCTTTTTTGTGTACGTATACGATTTTCTGTCAAAATAAATGCCAAAATGAAACGTCATGGCTGCTCATCCAACAAGACGTCCGCCTGCGACGAGGCCCGTCGGGCATCTGAGTCACAATGACAATTTGACTGATATGGCGAATGTATGGGAATTTATCAAAAGTTTATATTTACGTTTCAATTTCTTTGTTATCTTAATGATGAAAAATATGAATATGCCCTGATACACTAGTCTAGTTATCTGACTTTCAAAATAACATAACCATTGAACCACTGTCGAAGACAAAATTGTATTGCGACGTGTTCTTAAGGAACGCCATTTTTTGATTTTTTGGTACTTTTGGAGTCGGTTTATAGATAATCAAAGCTAATAAAAAATAAAATATCAATTGGAGCCTCTGCACGGCTTCTTTATGAATACGTAGACATTCATATTATTGCGAATACGTAGCATTAACTATACAAATTCCTTGTTCTAAGTGAGGTCTAAAACGATGTTGTCATATATCCGCCCCTTAAGGGGCTGACAACAGCTGAATTCCCTCCCTATCTTTTTCAGCGCGAGTGAAAGAGAAACACTGTGTTACAATTAGTATGGGAGCTCATTGCAAATTTTGCAAAATGATGAATTAAAAAAAAACGACGCATTAATTGAGAAATATATAACAACGAAGGTTTTAGTATTAGTGTGGTGGGAAATTGTCCTTAGTTACAGACGTATAAATCAGGAAACTAAAGACATACAACTGTTTAAAGCTAATTTTATTATTTTCTATCGCGCCGATCTCGTCTAATCATGTATCGGAATTAACGAAGTTCTTCCAAATATAACGAACTAGCTTTTGCCCGCGGCTTCGCTCGCGTTAAATTCGGGGTAACATTGTTTCCCTTTGCCCCCCGTAATGCTGCATACAAACTTCCACCCCCCATTTTAGGGAGGTGGGGGGTTAGAAAGAGACAAAAAGTAGCCTATGTCACTCTCCATCCCTTCAACTATCTCCACTTAAAAAATCACGTCAATTCGTCGCCCCGTTTTGCCGTGAAAGACGGACAAACAAACAAACAAACAAACACACACACTTTCCCATTTATAATATTAGTATAGATATAAACATTTTTTTTTTGTTTCTCAGAACAAGTAGTTATAGCTAATAAACTGTTTTAATAAAGTCAATTTGAAGGTCATCGGGTGTTGTCAGCCTCTTAAACGGCCTTTTAACGGCCTCCTAGCCTAGTCGGTAGTGACCCTGCCTGCCTATGAAGCAGGAGGTCCCGGGTTCGAATCCCGGTCAGGGCATTTATTTGTGTGTTTATCACGGATATTTGTTCCTGAGTTATGGATGTTTTCTATGTATTTAAGTATTTATCTTTATCTATCTATTATATACAGGAAGCAAATAGTTTGTAAAGACTGGACATGAGACTTAAAGGGCGGTAGTTTCCTATATCTGACGGATCTCCTTTCTTATAGAGTAGTATAATTTCCGATTCTGTCCAGTTTCGAGGGACCTGCTCGGCGTCTAGTATTTTGTTAAATAAAATCTTCAGCGGTGTCGAAAGTAGCTCTTTAGCATGCTTAATATACTCGTTTGAGATTCCATCAGGACCGGAGCTTTTCTCTAACTTTAAGTTTTTTATTTGTTTTAAAACTTCTTGTACGTTAAACGGTTCTACAGGTGAGTTGTTATGTGGCTGCATTGTATCTATTCTCTCTTGTGTTGGCTTTGGTAAACTGTAGAGCTTCGATTAGAATTCGGTCGCTATATCCATAATGTCTGTGCGTGATTTTGTTTTGTTTGAGCCAGACTTTAGAGATGGTATCCATTTCTTGGATTTATCAAGGTCTTTGAAAGCTTTTTTTGCGCTTCTCGAATTTTCAAGATGTCTTTTTAGGGTTCCGTAGTCAACTAGGAACCCTTATAGTTTCGCCATGTCTGCCCGTCCGTCCGTCCGTCCGCGGATAATCTCAGTGACCGTTAGCACTAGAAAGCTGAAATTTGGTACTAATATGTATATCAATCACGCCGACAAAGTGGTAAAATAAAAAGTGGATTTTTTTTTAATTAGGGTACCTCCCCTATACGTAAAGTGGGGAGTGTTTTTTTTTTCATTTCAACCCTAACGTGTGATATATTGTTGGATAGGTATTTAAAAATGAATACGGGTTTCCTAAAATCATTTTTCGATAATGTAAATATTTTCGGAAATAATCGCTCCAGAAGTAAAAAAATATGCCCCCCCCCCCCCTCTAACTTTTGAACCATAAGTTTTAAAAATATGAAAAAAATCTCAAAAGTAGAACTTTGTAAAAACTTTCTAGGAGAATTATTTTGAACTTGATAGGATGAATAGTTTTTGAAAAAAAAAATACAAAATAATTTCTGAACTACACCCTAGGCCAATAGTATGGAAACAAACTTATATGACAATAAAAAAGCTGTAATTTTCACTTAAATAATGTATTTATTAAAAAGAAACATAATATTAAACATTTTCCTCAATTTGTATTGATATTTCAATTGAAAATTTTATAAGTTTTTATCAAAATACACCTAAACTTTGTTTTCTTCAATGTATCCACCCTTTGACTTTTTCACTGCAGCACACAGTCTCGACATTCTTTGAATTAATTTATCAATCGTATCTTGTCCAATATTACCCCAAGCTGTTAACAAATGCGTCCACAGTGCTGATCTTGAAGTTGGACAAGTCTTTCTTATCTGCCTGTCCAGCTCATCCCACAACAACTCAATAGGATTGAGGTCGGGAGATTGAGGCGGCCAATCCATTATTTCGAGGACGCGTGATTTTTCTTTTTTCTTTAAATAGTTTGTACATAACTTGGAAGTGTGCTTGGGGTCATTATCCTGTTGGAACATGAACCTTTTTCCAATTAATCTGAGACCGGACGGTATGGCGTGCCGTTGCAATATTGAATGGTAACCTTCTTTTTTTAGAATTCCTTCTACCTGGAACAAATCTCCTACTCCTTGGCCTGAAAAACAGCCCCAGACCATTGTAGACCCACCACCGTGCTTTACTGTAGGCACCACGCACGCAGGAATCATGTTTTCTGTTGGTAAACGACGAACAAAGCTTTCCGTTTTGAGCCAAATATTTCAAACTTCGATTCGTCCGTCCACAAAACCTTATTCCACTGTTCTAATGTCCAATCTTGGTGCTTCTTTGCCCATGCTAGACGTTTCTTCTTATTTTGAGGTCGAAGTAAAGGCTTTTTAGTGGCCACACACCCTTTCAAGCCGGCGGCACGAAGTATTCTTTTAACTGTGGTTAATGAGACTGATTTTGCACGGGATTTATTCAACTCCGCACAAATTTCCGGGGCTGTCAGTCGTCTGTTCCGCTTACTTGTAACAACGATATACTGATCCTCTCCAGAAGTAGTCGCTCTGGGCCGACCAGGCCGCTCCAGACTACTTAATTTACCCGTACGCTTGAATCTGGCAATCGTTCAAAAAACGCCTTTGAGGGAAATTTTTAACTTTGTAGCGATTTCTCTCATTTTTTTACCATCTTGATGTAGTGTGACAATGGCACTACGTACGGCGATACTTAGTTCAGAGGTTTTCACCATTTTTCACTTAAAGTTCGACGATTATGATGCAACTTTCTCGAATGGCTTTATACGTTTGAAAACTTTAATATTTTGTATTGGATTTTATATTATTTTATTGACAATTCAAAAACAAAAGAGTAAAATGACAATAGAACGTTTTAAAAGAAAATAACTTATAATTTTTTTTAGTAAAACTGTAAATTCAACTTTTCATAGAAAGACAATTAAGAAGGTTGATTTGTATGTTCTCTCAAATTTATATTTTATTGCCATATATTAGGATGTTTTAATACTTTGGGTGCTGTTTTAATGTTAAAAAATTGCCTAAAGTAGTTTTTGCGTTACCAATACACAATAATAACAATGGAAATAACAAAAATGAAGAAAAATATCTTTGTTTCCATACTATTGGCCTAGGGTGTAAGTTTGTAATTTAACCGTATAAGCAGATGTTTATTGTACCTGTAATTTCTACAAAAGTACAATGAAATGACGTGCTTTCCAATAAAGTAAAAACGGTGAAAATCGGTTCACGCAATAAAGAATTATCCCATAAAAATCATCTTCCATACTTTAAGCTCGCGCGCAATAGTTCACTTAATTTGCCGATAGATGTCGCTGTACGTGGAACTCTCATATCATATCCTACATGGCGCTGTTATTAACTTTTAAGTGGGGACACTTACTGTGACGGACGGAAAACTACGGAACCCTACACTGAGCGTGGCCCGACACGCTCTTGGCCGGTTTTTAATGTGTCTAATCGGTAGGATTCGTAGCATTTTTTAATTTCCTTGTTTGACTCTTTGTAGAGTCTCTTCAATTCGTTTTTGTCGTCCTTTGTCAATTTATCTTTCTTTTGTAATGCGCTTCTTGCTTTAATGAGATGTAGAGCTGTATCAGATAAAATTTTCTTGTCCGGTTTTCCATTAATATGTGCTATACTTTCTTTAATACACTTTGTTATGTTTAGGCAAAAGTCGTTTTCTGAGTAAGCCCCGTGTGTATTTATTAAGTTTTCCACGCGCTTTTGAAGCTCTTTACAGTATGTTTCTTGATCGGCTGTGGTTTTAAGTTTTGTGTTTGCGTTTCTGTAGTTGTGTCGACTTTTCCTTTGTGTACATAGATTTAATGTTGCTCTGATTAACCTGTGGTCTGAGCCGAATTGGAACGATATCTTCTGCTATCGACACCCACCAACCTTGCGAACAAGCTGGCTTCAGAAAAGGATTTAGCACGATTGACCATATCTACGCAGTTGATCAAGTAATAGAAAAATATGTAGAGTACCGCCGGCCTCTCTACATTGCATTTATAGATTATAAGAAAGCTTTTGACTGCATCTCACACAACAGCATCTGGGAAGCTTTGAGAGAACAAGATATCAATACTAAATACATTAATATATTAAAAAATATTTACTCAAATAGTACAAGTAGAGTCAGGTTAGAGAAAACAGGCCCTTGCATCAACAAAGAACGGGGAGTAAGACAGGGCGACCCAATCTCGCCGAACTTGTTCATAGCGGTTCTACAATATATAATGAAAACTCTACCATGGTCTAACAAAGGTATTTATCTAAACGGCAAGTACCTGAGCAACCTAAGGTTCGCAGATGACCTGGTCCTGTTCTCCGAAAACCCATCTCAACTAAGCACGATGATAAGCGAACTTGAACTTACGAGCAAAAAAGTAGGACTAGAGATGAACCTCGAAAAAACTAAATTGATGGATGACCAACGATGAACCTAAAATAATTCTAGTTAATAATACACCACTGGAATACGTAAGCAACTACATCTATCTCGGTAAACAAATATCATTTAAAACTGACAACAACTTAGACGAAGTTAACAGACGGATCGCCATCACCTGGAACAAGTTTTGGGCACACAAAGAAATATTAAAATCAAGAAAGCTACCGAACACAACAAAAAAGTTGTCATGGATACTGCCATCCTGCCTTGCCTGACCTACGGCTGTCAAACGTGGACATTCGACCACAGAACTAAAGCAAAAATCCAGATTACTCAACGAAAAATGGAAAGAAGCTGTCTAGGTGAAAAGCTCAGTGATAGAGTAAGAAACTCGCAAATCCGCAAGAAAACAAACGTCAGAGATGCTTTACACTTCTCTCAAAGCTTGAAATGGAAATGGGCAGGTCATATTGCAAGATACAGCGATGACAGATGGACAATATCTGCAACCAAATGGGTGGGCACTCGCGGCTACAGAGGTCAAGGTCGGCCAAAAAGCAGATGGCAAGACGAAATAGTGTCGGTAGCGGGCCAAAACTGGACGAACAAAGCTAAAAAAGGGACACTTGGAATTCTTTGGAGGAGGCTTTTACCCGAAGGGGGTCCATACATTAAACGAAATACTACTTCTGTAAATTCAATGCAATTATATTTATTAATTCAATTAATTGCTGCACGACATTGACATAAAGGATGATTTATTTTAACATATTTTTAATTTAATTGATTATTGACGTTGTAATTGATTGTTCTGAATTTTTAATATTTAACGAATTTCTATGTAATGTATGTATGGAATTAATAAAGCTTTTTTAATTTAATTTAATTTAATATCTATTATATACTAGCTTTTGCCCGCGGCTTCGCTCGCGTTATATTCGGGGTAACACGGTTCCCCTTTGCCCCCCGTAATGCTCCATACAAACTTCCACCCCCCATTTTAGGGAAGTGGGGGGTTAGAAAGAGACAAAAAGTTGCCTATGTCACTCTCCATCCCTTCAACTATATATCTCCACTTAAAAAATTGACGTGAGTCAATTCGTCGCCCCGTTTTGCCGTGAAAGACGGACAGACAAACAAACACACACACTTTCCCATTTATAATATTAGTATGGATATCGTCGTCTAGTACCCACAACACAAGCCTTATTGAGCTTACTGTGGGACTACGTTGATTTGTGTAAGATTGTCCTATAATATTTATTTATTTAAACGGATCAACAGCATTTTTGTTACACGTTGTATGTCAAAATTAGGAACAGCGGGAGGTCGCTAATACGTCGCCAGTCGGCCCTCACAAAACAATACATAACATCTGATCTTGAGTAAAAACAATGTACAATTGATTGTTATTATATCAAATACAAACATTGAAAAAATAATCAACCCAGCAGGACTTGAACCTGCATCGATACGCCTTGCCGGGGCTCGATCGCTTTACCAATTAAGCTATGGGTCAAGTTAGATTATTTATTCAATGTTTGTATTTGATATAATAACAATCTATAGTATGAGTGAAATGCCCCACTTTAAAAAAAAAAAACATGCAAAAATAATGTACAATTGTACATAATTGTGTTGTATACGGAACAAGACCGAGTGAGGAATGTCGAGATCCGCCGTAGCACTAAGGTGTAAGACGTGGGATACGTCATTACCAAACTTAAATGGAGTTGGGCAGGACACGTTGCCAGGCAGAATGATGGCAGGTGGACTAAAACGTTGACGGAGTGGTGGCCTCTTTCAAATGAAAGAAGCCCCTGGCGTCCGTTGGGTCGTTGAGTAGACGATATTCGGAAGGTTGCAGGTCGCTTTTGGATGAGATTGGCACAGGACCGGGACAAGTGGCGTACACGAAGAGAGGCCTATGCTCAGCAGTGGGCGATAAAGGCCTGATGATGATGATGATACGGAACACGGAACTGTTGGGGTCCGAGTCCGACTCGCACTTCTCCGTTTCTTTATTTGAACTAGGAACTTTTCAACCGACTTCAAGATTTCGAAGGTTCTCAATTCGTCAGGATCTTTGTTTTTCCTATTTTTAGGCTTCCGTACCTCGAAAGGAAAACACGGAACTCTTATAGGATCACTTTGTGTCCAACCGTCCGTCCATCTGTCAAGACCCTTTTTCTCAGGAACGCATGGAGGTATCAAGCTAAAATTTATATGAAATACTCAGGTCTACTGTCCCTTGGAGTTGTGAAAAAATCAAACTTCTAAGCCAACGTAATCAAAAGATACAGCCGTTTATGCCGCAAATTTTCAAAACTCGCAAGGGAATTAAAACCTACAGGGTACTTCCCGTGAACTCAGAATCTTGAAATTTGGTACGAAGCAACGTCTTATAGCACAGATAAAGGAAAAATTGCGAAAACCGTAAATTTTTGGATAGGTGGAGTTAAGTCGGTTCTTTTTTGTTTAAAATCTATACATATAATAAAGCTGAAGAGGGTCAAAAGTCTGTACATGCAAGATAATCGAAAAAAAGTTGGCTGGGGATACTTAGAATCGATGACAGAATACGTTCCAACAATTTTTAGAATTTTTGTCTGTTTATCTGTTTATCTGTTTGTCTGTTTATTTGACCGCGCATCACGTGAAAACGGCTGAACGGATTTTGATGAAATTTTGTATAGAGATAGTTTGAGTCCCGGGAATCTATACATATAATAAAGCTGAAGAGGGTCAAAAGTCTGTACATGCAAGATAATCGAAAAAAAGTTGGCTGGGGATACTTAGAATCGATGACAGAATACGTTCCAACAATTTTTAGAATTTTTGTCTGTTTATCTGTTTATCTGTTTGTCTGTTTATTTGACCGCGCATCACGTGAAAACGGCTGAACGGATTTTGATGAAATTTTGTATAGAGATAGTTTGAGTCCCGGGAAAGGATAATATATAGTTTTAATCCCGAAAATCAACCCTGGTGGGGGTGAAAATGGGGTTGAAAGTTTGTATGGAGAATTTTTAACCGCTGAAACGATTTAGATAGAAATGAGTATGGAGATAAATTGAGTCTCGAGAAATGTCATAGGATAGTTTTCAAACCCTTGGGGGGTTGGAAGTTGGTATGAGATTTTTTTACCGCTGAACTGATTTGGATGAAAATTGGTATAGAGATAGTATGGGTCTCGAGAAAGGACAAAGGATAGTTTTCAACCCGAAAATCAACCCTAAAGGGGTGAAAAGGGAGTTGGAAATTTGTATCGGGAATTATTAACCGCAGAATCGATTTAGATAAAATTTGGTATGGAGATAATTTGAGCTCTGGAAAAGGAAATAAAATAGTTTTATCTCGGAAATAATCCCTTAAGCGGATGCAAAAAGGGTGGAAGTTTACATGGGGAAGAAACAAAAAATAACCGCTGTACGTATTTAGATGAAATTTGGTATTGAATTAATTTGTAATTTTTCGGTCAAGGTGTTCATATTGCAAATTCAAATTCAAATTCAAAAATATTTATTTCAGACAACATGGTCCATTTTGTTAGTATACATTCTAAGTTCTTAGTAGGTAATCATATTAACATACTCAAAATAAAACATAAAACATCTAAAACTTATATTCTAAATTGGACTTTACCAGTTTGATCAACCCGTAGACTATCGGACAATCAAATCTACCGGCAATCATCCTCAGAATGTTGTTGCTACTGCATATTTATAACATGTTACCCGTCGATGCTTTAAATTTACCTTTACCCGCTCTTAAGAAATATTTGAAAATGTCATGAATGTCAAAGGGTTATTGCAGGTTCGAGGACTATATATGACGGACAAAGTTGCATGGCCCAAACCAAAAAACTACTACAAAATCATCTAACATTTATAGGACACCGTTTAGGTAGGAAAACATATCAAACGTTTTGTGAAGCAGTCAGATTAGGATTTATTTTTATTTATAATTAAACAATGGGTACATTATCTGTCTCTCAAGATGTTTTGATATGCCTTCTTGAAGAACTACGCACTATTTTGTATCTTTAAGATCAAATAATGTATTACTCTTTTGAAAAAAATAAGTCCCGTCGAGTTTCTTTTCGGTCATAATACTTCTTGGGCTCAGGTGAAGGGTTAGAACCGGTGGTAGTTTTGGAACGAAGTTTCTTATCGGACGGTTCGCGGACGGGGGGGCTAGGCGAAAAAAAGTCACGTGACCGTCACGAAAAAGCGTCACGTCACGAAAACGCAACACCCATACGATTGAGAAACATGTAAAATGGAATGAAATAAAAAATATATAAAATAGAATAAAGTGAAGTGAAGTGAAGTGTAGTGAACAGTGAAAGTGAGAAGTGACAAAGTGATAAAAGTCGAGAACCTAAAAGTAAAAGATGTCGAAAATGTCAAAAATGGCAAAATTTCTAAATTCCAAAAATTTCAAAAACTTCAACCAAAATTTCCAAAATTTCCAAAATTTCCAAAATTTCCAAAATTCCCAAAATTTCCAAAATTAAAAAAAAACTAAAATTTCATAAATAAATAAATTTCAAAACTTTCCAAAATAATTAAAACCACAAAATTTACGAAAAAGTCAATAATGATATAAAATAAAATAACATAACTTCGTTCCAATCGCGTGTTTCACGACACTCGTGTATTTTATTTTTCTCTGACGTTCATTAGTGCATTGTAATGTCCTTACATTGAAGAATAAATATCTTGATCTATACCAATATCATATATTCTCTATCGGAACCGTATGTAATTACCACCATTATTGCAACCAGTAACGTAACATCAGTGTATTATCTGTGACAGTGTGGAAAAAGTATGAAAATTCATTACCTACGGTAACGTAATGAATATCCGCCCCCCGACCGCCGGCGCAATAAGGTTGGTCATGGCGGTGTAATCGCGGTCATTCTCATGTTTTCAATGGATATGAGTGTAGGTAAAGCGGTGCATGCTTCTGTACACAAGTAGGCCTTATTACGTAACAGATACATAAACGACTATTTATCTCTTTTTAGGGTTCCGTAGTCAACTAGGAACCCTTATAGTTTCGCCATGTCTGTCCGCGGTCTAGCTCAGTTACCGTTCGCACTAGAAAGCTGAAATTTGGTGAGGCCTGATAAGAAAGTTCAATATAAACTATATTGAATAAAATCGGTTCAGCCGTTTTTGAATTATCAGTCAAAAACGCATATTGAAAGGAAGTGCCGAATAGTAAAATGACGTAAGCGCCGCCGAATATCCCTTAATAAACGACCTTTTGAACGGATGCTTTGTAACAGGGCGGCATCTACGAAACTCTACACTGAGTATCGCCCAAAATGCTCTTGGCCGGTGTTTTTTGCATTGTTATCCCGAAAATCACCCCTTAAAGATTACTAATTCCAATTCAAGAAAATCCCTAGCCAGGTTAACTTCAACTCTAGCGTATCCATCTGTCAACTTTACTTCAAGTTCCGCATCCAGGGAAGCGGGAGAGAAATTAGGGGTGAATTAGCCGCTTACTGACACAGACCGAATTCCACGCGGGCGGAGCCGCGGGCACAGCTAGTTATATATAAGTACTAACAGTTTTCTATTCTTTTTAATGTCGGCAGAAAGAAAAAGACGCCTGTCTCGCTTCTCCTACAGCATCTCTCGTCCCGCTCTCGCGCGGCGTCTCGCTCTTCTCCCGTTTCCACGTGTGTGTGTGTTCGAGGAACTACTGCAACCACGCCGACCGAGTTCCAGCCGTATTACAGTGGTATATGGTCGCTTTTGCATTTGCATATTTTAGCTTAAGGCTCTGCGAAGCTTTGCAAGGAAAACTTAACCTTTAGAGGTGCAGACACTATCAGTAATAAATAATGTCATTACTTCTATGTCCTTTTCTATGTATATGAAGGATGAGAAAGATGACCAGATAAATAATGTCGCTTTTTATTTATCGTATGGCTACATGCCACTGGATATAGATAGGCATTTCTTCCCTGGAGTAGTAGTAGTGGGAAAGCAGATTATAAACAAAATCCAGTGAGTGCTGCGAGGTCCAGATGGGAGAGTGCAGCTGCCAAGTTTGTTACTCTTTTAGCACCACCCAGGGATCTCGTGTAGGGTTGTCTAAGGTGTTTCCTACGGACACAGAGTAACATTGATCCCCAATAATGTCACTATTACTGAGTTACTGACAGTGTGTGGTCATCTTTTGACTTTGTCGAATACTCAAGGTTACACTTTTATGTTTAAATGCATGCAGTATTGGGCAAAAAATAACTTGAATAAGAATAAAGACACAACTTTTATTCTCATTCAAATCGAACCTAACTTTTTCTTATGAAAACATGAAGTATATTGTTGGCCTATTTGGCTCAACCCTCGCCCTCCCTTAAATGCCTTACGTAAGTTATGGACGCCCCTGACTTCATGATGTGTAGGCTGACTGCTGTAATTCATATCAATGACGTACATAGACGAATATACAGGGTGCCATCTGAGACGTGATCAGTTATATGTTTTTCTAACTCCATAAACAACTAGCAGTTGAATGCCCCAACTTTTACTAAAATCAGACTTTTTTTTTTCTTTTTTTTTACGTTTTTCTAATTTATTTTTCATTTGACGGGGTTTTCGGGATATTTAAACTACTTATTAGAATATTTAAATAAGTTAATTGAATTACCTCTTTGAAATGGAACTGTCGTTACTAACAATTTTGTATTTATTCCGGATAAAATGTAATTTAATATTTTTTTTTTACCTTAAATATCTTATAAAACTGTTTTACACTAATATTATCACTTGAAAAAAATAGAAAAAAAAATGTCTGATTTTAGTAAAAGTTGGGGCATTCAACTGCTAGTTGTTTATAAACAACTAGCAGTTGAATGCCCCAACTTATGGAGTTAGAAAAACATATAACTGATCACGTCTCAGATGGCACCCTGTATAATACATAAAGGTTCTGTATTCTCATAAAAATAGCAAGAATATTTGATAAGTTCTCTACTAAGACGTGTTTGTATGGTACTTATAGTTATAATTATATATTATACTCGTATTTGTGTTTTATAATTTAGTTTTAATTTAATATACATTAATACATTATACTTAAACAATTGTAACATGGTATTTTTATTTTACGTACATACGTATTCGGATTTTCGCACACAATTTTCGAACGAAATGAATTTGGATTTTCGCACATAAGCGCATGCGTAATTCGTCTAGCATAGACAAAAATCAGCCGGAAGGTGTAAATTTTTCTATGCTGGCTGAATTTTTGTTTGTATCCGGATTTTGCCGCTTTTCGGCTGAATTCCGCTAAGTGTATAGTCAGCAGCCACAGTAGCAGCACTTAGCACGTCTTACGCGCGACTGGCGCGACAAGACAAGAGACATTTGCGCGACTTCATGCGTTGTCGCTAGCTGGCCGCACAACTTGCGCGTGAAAGGTGCGACAGACTGGCGATCAAATGCCACTGTCATAAAATGACAGTGACTCGCGACTTTGAACTAAAATCCTTAGCACAACCTTGAGTTCTCTTCGCGTCAGTTGCAGCCGCGGGTGCATGTTATGCTATCGGAAAGCGAGATTTTTGACAGGCGCGGGAAGGTTTTCTCTACTCGCGGCTTAAGTCGCTCTTGCAAGACGTGCTAGCCGTGCTGAGGTTGTTAAGCGGGCGAGGTATAAATGACGCATATTATTGCTTCTGAGTCTATTTAAGTCTTATGGTCCTGCCACGTTAGATTACGTAAATAAGGAAACCAGTATAATCCTATATAATGTCATACACAATAGTTGAGCTTGAATTCAGTGCATATATCACAGCCGGATAGTATAATCCGCCGTATTACATATTTATTCAATGGTATGGCATATACATGAGAAACAAATGCAACTATAAGTAGAGATTAAGACCAGTCAGCCACTTAATGGCCTCGCTAAGGGTGATCAGGTCTTCAAGCAGGTGGGCATTTCTTTTTCTTACGTTTTTTTGTGTGAGTGGTAAGAATTGAGTATATTTAAAAATTTAATCAGTAATCTGTATATTAATTAATTTAGCAAATGACATAAAGCATTATCTTTTAAAATAATTTTTACATACAAAAAATAAAAAGATGTAAAAAAAAACACTCAAGTCCAAAATGTCACGGACCGTGTAGTGTGAGATTAGCGGAAATTGAAATAAAACATTTTTTTCCGAAGAAATGTTATGCTCATTGGCAAAATATTACAGCAATTATGCAAGATTAACCTAAATTCTATAAAATTAATAAAAAAAATTTTAAATAATAGTCACTATTTGTGATTTTGATCAACATAAAGTTTGTGAGTAGTTTTTGTGTCACGACCATGTGCCATACTACAAAACTACGGTACTTGGTAAAAAAGTATCCTTGATGTTGGCAACCCTCTTTAAATATTTTTGGAACAGCAACACTGACTTCTTGTCAGATTTGCAAATGGCTGAACGTAGTGTGCGTCTCGCAAAAAAATTCTTAGCATTTATTTGAAAAAAAAGGACAACCTTAACACGTCAACGCCGTGTACGAGTTTTGAACGTAAGTACCAATGTCACGCTTTTGTTTAAAACAATTTTTTATAGGTTATATAATGAAGTTTAAGATAATTACTTAAGATTTTCAGTACCACGGTAGTCTTTTAAGTTATGCCGAACACGTTTCAAATTGTCACGACCATGGTTTGACCAAAAAGTCACGGCCGTGGACTTCTTGAGTGCATGGTCGTGACATATATAATGCGTGGTCGTGACAAAAAGTTAATTTTTGTTATTATTTAAAGTTTTTATTGCTTTATATGCATATAAGTTTTAGTATAACCTTTTAAGATATATCAATTTAACGATAATCTGATACAAAAGAAAAAAAACTGCAGAACAAAAAAGAAAGCAAGGCGAGAATATGAAAAAAGGCGTCGCGCAAAAATAAAAGCAGATCCTGTCAAGTACGCGGAAGCAAAGGAAAAAGAACGAGCACGGCGCCAACGAAGGAAGGAGCAGAAGAAAATCTTGTCAATAAATGATTTATCACGTCGTGATCAGATGGCACAACGACTGAAGACTGAAGCTGCGCTGAAGACATCGTTTCTGTGTTGCGAGAACCCACACTCGGTAGACGGGGAGAACTAATTTTCAAATTTGATTTCTCTTTATTCAATCATCTCATTATGTAAGGGAAGGGGTTTTTCTTTAACTTGTTGAATTTAATTATAAGTGATGAGAGAATGTCTGTTTTAAATATAGGATTTCATTTATTTACAGACATCAAAAGTTCATTAAGTTATGTTATTATTTTTTTTATTGAGATGTTTGATAAATCATAGTGTTTATTTTTCTAGAGATTAATTTTCTTTGTAGAAGATTTACTTCTAAGTTGTGTTTTGAGGTATAACGCGGCAATTACTTTAAGTAATGCTCAACTTTTTTGTGAAAATATTTACTAGGGATTCTCAGTTATGTTCAATATTTACTAGTTCTAGATAATATGTGATTTTGAAACACTGCTGTGTGTTAGTCTGTGATCAGTAATCTCTAAGAATAAAAGGCTGATTTGTTGTAAAGTTAAACAATAATTATTTGTATGGCCAAGATTATTTGGACAAGATCTCAATTGTGACTTAACTATTTGAAAAATTACCGAATAAATACCGTTGATTAAACCAATATAGTGTTTTATTTATGGCTGTATCACTTTATACTAAAATAATATAAATTTAATAAAATGAGTTACTCATATGATGTTCATTAATATTATATTAACAATTAGATTATAGTGAAAATTTTAAGTCTGTCACATCCATGTCTAAATTGTCACAGCCACATACAGTAATGTCACGACCGAGGCACAATTTGTCACAACTGTGTTTATGTACCTATTTTTTTAAGTCTCCTGAGGGTAATAAGCTTGTCCATACACATAAAAAATATGCTATTGGTATATACTTTTAAATCCCGACGTATTGTAAAAAAAAACATTAATTTTTTTGGGCTATCTGAAAGTTATTTAAGAAATGCCCAGGTCCATCAGCATAGCGGGTTATGGGGCAGTCCTCGATAATGTGTTGGATTGTTTGTACTGGCGCCCCGCAGGTGCATGCCAGAGATTCTACCCATCCGCAGCGGTATTTATAGTTAGCACAACGACCGTGGCCAGTGCGGAGTCTGTGCCGTTGCACCAGTCCCGTGCCGCATTACATTACGGCTAGCCGTTATCAAAAACAGAGCCGTTTTGAAATGCAAATCTTGTAAGTTAAATCAACCACTTCCCGGTGTCTGATTGAGCTGAAATTTGAATACTTCCGTAATTAACATGATAATGCTAATGCTATCTACTAAGTACAGTGAGCAATAAAAGTGGTCAATTTTTTTTTATATACCATGACGGTGGCAAAAGCATACGGCCCGCCTAATGGTAAGCAGTTACCGTAGCCTATGTACGCCTGCAACCCCCAGAGGACTAACATGCGCGTTGCCCACCCTTCAGGAACCTATACACTCCTTTTTTGGGATTTGTTTTATCTGAAAATGCTGATTTCAGATTAAGTGGGATGCGCGTAATGCCTATTTCTGGGAGTCCACTCCGCAGACGCGTTGAATCGATACAAGAACTCCAAAATGGCCGCCGCCGCCGTCTCGCCCACCTGTAGCTGTTGTCTGTTGTAAACGTCGTATGATCTTCGTGATTTGTATGGAGATACGTCGTTTTAGAATGGTACCATAGAGTGGGCTGGCATTGGCGCGCGCACCTGAGCTTTATATGGTAAATAATGTAACCGCGAATTTATACAGGATGGGGGCATTGGGGACTGAAATAGATATTTTTAACACACCCGCTTGGAAAGTCTTTGAAAACTGTTAGAAAATTCGCGTTTTATCCACTTGTGTGGAAAGTGAACTTTCTTTACTAGTTTCTATACATTATCAGCAAGGATGGGACTTCTAAACGATGACTTTGAATGATAAAATGTCGTTAAAAAAATCTTGTATGAAAAGTTTGACAGTTTTCTATGGGCTGAAGCTCCGTCGCCATGTTTATCGTTGATCAGTTCGTTAGTAATGCGTGGGTACCCTTAATCACGTACACTTACTTTGATTATTTCCCTGACGTTTCGAGCGTGTCGTAACGCCCGGAGTCTGCCTACGACCACGAGCGTTACGACACGCTCAAGCTCGATCAAGTCGTTTTCGTCAAAATAATATGAAAACGATCACATAATGGACATTAAAAAAAAATTTCTCCATCTTCAGAAGTCGGCTCTGGCGCTCGACTGCTGCTGCTCGGCTTCACGCACTGTTAGTTCGCAGTTCGGTTTATCATCATTTGGCAAACAACATTTCGTAAATAATCACTTAACAAACAACGATTCACAAACCTGACATTCTTAAAAATGCTGATTTTGTAAATATTTACTCGACAAATAGACTTTTAGTAACACTGACACTTTGTAAACATATTACAATACAAATTATTAATTTAAAAAATATTGATTTCATAAATAATTAGTTTTTAAAATCAGTTATTTTGCAAAACGTCCATTCATAAACTATTGTTTCATAAAAATAACATTCCGTGTTCCGGGCGGTGTGAAGTTTATCCGTTTTTTTTTTGTATTTGTTCTTATTTTTATTCTTAGATACGTACATATGAATGCTCTACGATTCACCAAAAATAAATAGGTGTCATAATGACACCAACATCCATCGAATTTTTTTAGTCCTGGTTACCCTTTCGTACACCCCGACCGATTTATTAAACAAAATGTTTGCTAATGAATGCATTTCATTAACGTTGTTTTACCATGGGTTATTTTGTGGATTGTCATGAATAATAAATGAATTATTTGCCAATTAATGTTTTGTAATATGATGTTTTATCAAGTTAATATTTTGTCACAAGAACTATTTGTAAAACAATCTTTTATGAAACGTCCTATTTGTGAATAGTTAATTTGCCAAACGTTGTTTGTAAAATGATTATTTACGAAATGTTGTTTATCAAATGATTGGCTACCTCGCAGTTCACCTAACACACTCCTCGCTCCGCTCGTCGTTGCACCTATCTCGACTCCGTCGATTTTTTTTTTCATGATTATTTGGTAGATCTACTATTCTGGTAATACAAATCTGGTGATCTTATTTTATGGTGGATGCAAATATACAAATTGGTGTTTCAAAGTTGGAGACTGTTGCGATTAAAAAGGTTAGAGATATATTTGTTGGAGGTAGATATTATGATTAGGGGTTTCGGGGATACATTAGGTGGCAAATCTTAATTTTGGTGCAAAAAACCGGCCAAGTGCGTGTCGGATCAGGCATATTGGAGGGTTCCGTAGCTTCAATGGAATAAGAACCAAACTAATGCCAAAAGGTCGTATCTGATGCCGCAGGAAGAAGTTTTTTGGAAATAACTCAAAAATGCCTAAACCGATAATGTTCAAAAAAAAATTCGTAGAAAGTATATGATAACGCGCATCTTCTCAATATTTTTCATATTTTTTGGACTTACGGTTCAAAAGTTATATGAGGGTGACGCTATTTTTCCGAATTACGAAGTGAATTTCTGAAAATATTCACTTAATCACAAAATGTTCAAAGAAATCTCAATGTTATTTTTAAAGACCTATCGATTAATATGCAAAATGTTGATATTTGGTAACTTTTTTTATAATTTCACTACATAACTAAATAGCGGCATACGAAATACACCTCATGTCTAAATTTTATTAAGATACGTCTTATAGTTTTCGAGTAAAATGGCTGTGACACACGGACGGACCGACGGACATGACGAAACTATAAGGGTTCCGTTTTTTTAATTTTGGCTACGGAACCCTAATAAAAATTTAGTTGCCGAAATATAACAGACCATCATCCGCGTCTTTGTCAATTCGAGTATTCTACTAGCAATTCCTGCAACACAACGCTGGAAATTTTACTACTATAGCTGTAGCCTATGGACGTCTACAACGTCAGTAATTTGGACATGTCAGAAATCGTGATAATTGTCACCGTGGTGAAACAGGGACCTGCAATAGCGACGGCCTATCACTGCAGAGGCAGAGATAGGAATAACCATGGAAGACCCAGTGGCGTACTACGCTAAGTGGGGCCATTACAAATTCATCATATGGGGCCCAAATGCTAGGATCCTATTTTAGTCGTAGCCTCTCAGACCGGAGGCCCCTCACGCCGAAACCCGTGGCATTTTGCCTGCTTTGCCACCCTACTCTAACCTACCCTATAGTCCTATACCACTGGATAGAACTGAATCACAAAGCCCTGTTACATTTGTCCTAGTTAGCTTCCTAAATGATTTAGGGCCTGTTTCACAATCTCCAGATAAACAGAGATGTGCAAAATGGTTTAGAAAAAGTATTTAAGTATAAAATGCAAATACTTTCATAATTTACTATTTCAAATGCAAAATACAAAATACTCAGCAAAATTGTATTTCAAATACTAAATACAAAATAGGTATTTTCCAAATACTTTTTTAAAATACAAATGCTTTTTAGAATTCCGTCGCCAAGATGGAAAAAACGGATTCCTTATTTCTTCATGTCCGTCTGCCCGTGATCATATGTCATAGACTCATAGTCATAGCATAGCCATTTTAATCAATAAATATAAAGCAAATGTAAATCAAATTTTAAGTAGAGGTGAGTTTTGTGTGCCACTAATTTGTTTTGTAGGTAAACTCGATACATCTAATTAAATATTTTTTTCATGCTCTGATAGTAAGTTATATTTATCTATATGGATCAAAATGTCATTCATTTCCGTTACAGGGAATTTACTTTCCAAGTATGTATATTTTTTTAGTTTAATGCTATTTAAAACGATTTCCATTCTTATACGCGCTGGTATCCTGGCGAATGGACGTCCGACTTTCAATCTGGAGGTCTCGGGATCGAATCCCGACTTTGTACCACTGAGATTTTTGGAACTTATGTACGAATTATCGGTTGATATTTATCAGTCGCTTTTCGGTGAAGGAACATATCCCGCGGGAACAGGAACTAATCCCAATAAGGCGTAGTTTCTCCTCTGGGTTGCAAGGTCAGATATATGGTAGTCGCTTTTGTAAAAACTAGTGTCTATGCCAATTCATGTGATTAGTTCGCCAAGCCGGGACGAACGCTAAGAAGATGATGATTTCCATACTTAACTCTCCATTTCAAAACAGACGACTAGTTACAAAATGACGAGATCGTCAGGAATTAGTGCCTTTTTTCTCTTGGTTACGCGGTGTCCTGTCCTACCAATCACCCACGTAGAAGCAATATAACTATAACCTGTTAAACCTACCCTTTCTACCAACATTATATAAAATTACAAAAAAAGTATTTTATATTTTCAAAATAGAAAATGGGTCCCAAAAAGTATTTCAAATAAAATACAAAATGCTTTTGTTAAAAATGTATTTAAATACAAAATAGGAAATAGGTATTTTGTATTTGCATTTTAAATGCAAGTATTTCAAATAAGTTAAAATTATTGCTATCCTTTTCTCCAGTCATATAAAAGAAAAGGACAGCAAACATTTATCTGACAGATATGCTGTAACTGGAGATTGTGAAACAGGCCATTAGTCACCAAATTTAGTCAAGTGTAACCACTAAACGCAAGTAAATTTACTATAAAAGAAAGTTAGGATCCTAATTAGGATGCTAGTTAGGAAACTAAACAAAGTAAAGTATCACAGGGCTTTAAGATGTTTAATGGCCTGTTTCACAATCTCCAGTTAAAGCATATCTGTCAGATAAATGTTTGCTGTCCTTTTCTTTTATATGACTGGAGAAAAGGATAGCAATAATTTTAACTGGCAGATAAGTTTATCTGGAGATTGTGAAACAGGCCCTAAGACCTATTATTGACTGAGAGCCGCACTGTTTGCGCCCTCCGCCCCATCTAGGGGACATAGGGAACGTGCGTAAACTGAAGATGGCAGCACAGGACGCCCCTGTTTAAGCTGCGTTTCCACCAGAGATGAGCGAGGATGCGTTGCGAGGAATGTGTTTCTTAAGCATTAATCCTAGAGTGGCATTCCACCAAAAGATGGCATCCTTCAACACGCACGGTCCCTAATTGTGGACACCCTCCGTTCCATGTAGGGGACATAGGACATTAATGCCTACTTATGCAAATTACAACTGCTAATGCAGCATACTTTATCAAATAGTTCACCCTCATTCATGTAGATGTCGCTATAATTTGGCGACATCTAGTAGTTTTTTTTGGAACTATACGTAGACGAGGGAACCGTTGCGATGCGGAATAAGAAATGCTTGAGTTCCGAACTAGGTGGCGCTGTGCGCAACAGTCAACAGTACAGTCGCCATCAGATATATATCGGAGCGACCAAGGTGGTTACAAATATCTTTATTTATTATTTGAAAGAAACAAACAGTCATACATTAACATTACATTATCAAGTAAGAACAAAGATTAGACCTACAGTTTCCTTAATTATACAAAGTAGCGATACGTAGCTAATTCACATTCACACTTTCATAATAACTTTTATAAGCAAAAAAAAAAATGAAAAAGAAAATGAAAAATTATTTATTTCCTTATTAAGCTTATTCTACAAATTGCCATCAGTGGTTGGGACTTCCTATTAAAATGTATACATTAAACAGTTTTTTTATGTTCACTTACATAAAGTTGGTTGCTTTAATTATTATTTTAATTTACTTATGTTGACATTTTTTAATTTTTATTATTTGACATTTCAGATCAAATTATTATTATTATTGTTTATTTTTGCGATTAGTTGATTATATTTTCATTGCTGTACCTCTACCACGAGTCACGCAAATAAGCCCAATTCGAGATTCGTTCACGAATTCGTAAATTATTTGTATGGAGAATTTGTGCAGAGCCTCTAGCGGTCACTTATAGAACTAAAAATTACTGCCATACCATAAGTTAAATTATCATTTATGCAATTCGCTCACGAAAGTTCGATTGCTTGTTTCGTTTGTGTAGATTTCAATACTTTACAAAGTGACATGACGTGACAAACGTCACATCCTTCACACCAACCGAAACAGATTGTAGGTAAGCCAAAAAGGTTTTACTTCCTAAGTACATTTTATCTGAAAGTTTAGAACTGTAATAGACAATTATATGAGCAGTGAACAATAATAAGCATAGAAACCGTACTAGCTCTGAAAAATTACCCTCCTTTTTGTGGGTGTTTAATATGCTTGCTAGGCCGTAAACCAGGGATAATTTCCGTTGGTCATCGTGTCCCAAGCGGTAAATTGGGCGGTAAATAATCAAGCTTCGTGATGGTCAGCTGCCGTTCCTTGAGTGGGTTGAGGAACGGCAGCCATTTTCTCACATAAAATATATATAAAATAAAATGACCATCGCGTCCCAGTTGAAGCAGGTGATAGTTTATATGCTATTACAAATAAAATAAAAATCATCAGCCGGCTGTATAGCACTGAAAAGACCGTAAACTAGTCACATGAATACATGGTATTTAGGGTATCAGCAGACGGTCTTTCTACCTCAATACAGCCGGCTGACGATTTTCCTGATAATAAGAGCATCAAATACTGACGATCCGCAACCCACCAACGGAGCGACAGCTGACCTACGCGAGTCATCATTATACTTCGTCCTTAACCACTTCAAAAATTATCACCGCCTGGGACGCCTTGCGATTGGTCATGAAATTTGTTCCTGGCATCGGAGCCGGGAAATACAAGTTATGACAGTAAGCCTTTTTTTACCTTATTTAAACGCGCGTGACTTTTAACGCATAAAATGTTATCAACCGACTTCAAGATTTCAAAGAAGGAGGTTCTCAATTCGTCAGGATCTTTATTTTTACTATTTTTTCATAATGTTAACCGATTGCAACTTTTTTTTGAACAGGGAAATTACGTATTTCGTCATACATATTCAAAGCTAGGAAAAGGGGTGAAAACTGTCAGTACTTCATCCATCCATCCATATACTTATTTCGTCGTAGGATATAGGATTACCTAAGAAAACCAAATTGATGAAATTTCAAATGTAAAAATAACACTAAGAGTTTAAAACGTCCTAGAACTACGTCCATATGTAAAGTGTTAGGTGATTCTTAATTTATTTGGTTATTTTGTCAACATGACAGTTCGACTTTTAGTGATCATAGTGGATCATAGGTTTATTTCTTATTATATAGGTCTATTGTATAATCACAACAGGATAAGTATTACCCTTTCAGGATGTTGTTGATTCTCTAAAGTATAGGGAGTGCGCTACTGTTACACATCCCACCTGCGTCGACGCCGACACGTTGGCGAAGTCCTTTAATTTATTTACCAGCAAACAAGCCGGAGCGGCGCCCGACATCCGAAATCACTACAAGACTATTAAATATAGTTGTCGTTCGTCTAACTATTGTTGGTGTCGAGGCAATCGATCCGTGAAGCAAGGGGCACGGAGCCTCACGACCTAACAAACGCACAAGGGAAGCTAAAGATGCTCCAGCAAGCCGCCGGTTTTCATACATAACACAACGCAGGATTGCGGCTTTGCCGCTTCTTGCATAATGATGGTTTTATTTCTATTTATAAGTTACACGTACGAGTAATTGTTAGTAGTACTTATAAGTTTCTAGTTTGTGACAATGTTATTTTAAAAGGCTATTTCGCAATAAATAAATCTTTAATATAATTCTGTACATTATAATTTCAAAGTGCCCTGTATAAATCTGGATGTCTTTTAAGTAAGCACTATTTTATAGGACTTGGATGCAATAATTCGAAGATCCCGGTCTGTAACGCAGTTGTTACTTCTTGAATATAAAATAATACACCTTCCTGGGATAAATGGTTTGCCTTGCTGGTGATAAGTTAGCTGCTACATCAATCAATCAGAAATGAATGATGCACAAGAACCTGTAAAAGATGTTTCAATATTATTTGTTATTTTTCACAGTTTCATTGTAATTATTATGTTGAAAATGAAAGTGTTTATAACTATCATATCAAATTTCAACTACTTACCATTCATTTTAGGTTAGAGTTGGTATTTTTGTGTCGATTTAAAATCAGATTAATTGACTATTAATACATAAATCTCACAAATATTCAGCAGTTCTTGGGTCTAGATTTCTTTTTTAAAATTATTCTTATTGAAGTGTTGATGTGGATATTTCTATTTCTCATATCGGCTTGAAATTTACCGTTTCGTTTTCCAGTTCCAGTTATCATACTATGCAGTCTTATTAACAAATTATGCTTAATATAAGGCTTTGTCGATATTATTTCGTCAACTAATAATATATAAATATAACACAATAAATACGAATGGTTTTCACTTTCACCATGTTTTTGACATCTCACCTTATAATTTGATAGTGAAAGAGTTTTCTACAGTCGATACGGTATTTTTCGGTGCGTAAGTCAAATTAGTGTCTTATGGTAACGTTTTAATAAAACCTATCGATAACAAACTGTACTGTACCTCTACCACGAGTCATGTAGAAAATTCTGAATATTTTTCTATAGGCGTTAACGAATAATCGGGCTTCGAATCGTTTTCCTTCGGTATCGACAGCAAGAAATTCGAAATCTCTATGCTGACATACATCCGTCTCATAGGTAGAACGAGACAGATGTAGTCAGTACAGATTGTTATCGATAGGTTTTATTAAAACGCTACCATAAGACACTAACTTGACATACGTCACCGAAAAATACCGTATCGACTGTAGAAAACTCTTTCACTATCAAATTATAAGGTGAGATGTCAAAAACATGGTGAAAGTGAAAACCATTCGTATTTATTGTGTTATATTTATATATTATTAGTTGACGAAATAATATCGACAAAGCCTTATATTAAGCATAATTTGTTAATAAGACTGCATAGTATGATGACTGGAACTGGAAAACGAAATGGTAAATTTCAAGCCGATATGAGAAATAGAAAGATCCACATCAACACTTCAATAAGAATAATTTTAAAAAAGAAATCTAGGCCCAAGAACTGCTGAATGTTTGTGAGATTTATGTATATTCAATTAATCTGTTTTTAATTCGACACAAAAATACCAACTCTAACCTAAAATGAATGGTAAGTAGTTGAAATTTGATATGATAGTTATATCCACTTTATTTTTCAATCATAATAATTACAATGAAACTGTGAAAAATAACAATTAATATTGAAACATCTTTTACAGGTTTTTGTGCATCATTCATTTATGATTGTTTGCTACACATGGCTGTAGCCGATAACTTAAACTTTTTATCCCAGGAAGGTGTATTATTTTATATTCAGAAGTAACAACTGCGTTACAAGCCGGTGTCTACGAATCTTTGCATCCAAGTTCTATAAAATAGTGCTAACTTAAAAAACATCCAGATTTATACAGGGCACTTTGAAATAATAATGTACATAATTATATTAAAGCTTTATTTATTGCGAAATATCCTTTTAAAGTAACATTGTCACATACTAGAAACTCATAAGTACTACTAACAATTACTCGTACATGTAACTTATAAATAAAACCATAATTATGCAAGAAGCGGCAAAGCCGCAATCCTGCGTTGTGTTATGTATGAAAACCGGCGGCTTGCTGCAGCATCGTTAGCTTCCCTTGTGCGTTTGTTAGGTCGTGAGGCTGCCCATGTGCCCCTTGCTTCAGGGATCGATTGCCTCGACACCAACAATAGTTAGACGAACGACAACTATATTTAATAGTCTTGTAGTGATTTCGGATGTCGGGCGCCGCTCCGGCTTGTTTGCTGGTAAATAAAGGACTTCGCCAACGTGTCGGCGTCGACGGAGGTGGGATGTGTTTTAGAGAATCAACAATATCCTGAAAGGGTACTTATCCTTTTGTGATTATACAATAGACCTAAATAATAAGAAATAAACCTATGATCCACTATGATCTCTAAAAGTCGAACTGTCATGTTGACAAAATAACCAAATAAATTAAGAATCGCCTAACACTACATATGGTCGTAGTTCTAGGACGTTTTAAACTAGTAGTGTTATTTGTACATTTGACATTTCATCAATTTGGTTTTCTTATGTAATCCTATATCCTACGACGAAATAAATATATGGATGGATGGATGAAGTACTGACAGTTTTCACCCCTTTTCCTAGCTTTGAATATGTATGACGAAAAACGTAATTTCCCTGTTTAAAAAAAAGTTGCAATCGGTGATGATTATGAAAAAATAGTAAAAATAAAGATCCTGACGAATTGAGAACCTCCTCCTTCGAAATCTTGAAGTCGGTTGATAACATTTTATGCGTTAAGGGTCACGCGCGTTTAAGGCTCCTTATTCCCTAAAAGGTCGAAAAACTATATTAATGAAAAAAGCCGCATAAAATGCTATCTATAAGATAGTTTGAAGTATTAGTAATACAAATAATTTTAAACAAAAAAGAACCGACTTCACTAAGCATCCACCTTTCCAACACCAAATGCTCGATCTGCTGTAAAAAATACTCAAATCACCATAGGTGTGCCTATAATAGTTGAAGAGTTCCCTCGATTTCTCCAGGATCCCATCATGAGATCCTGACATGGTTACAATGGGACCAACTGTGAAGTATACGCTTTCAAACAAAAAAAGAATTTTCCAAATCGGTCCAGCCATCTTCGAATAATCGGTGAACATACATAAAAAAAAATGCAAAAACAAAGATCCCGACGAATTGATAACCTCCTCCTTCGAAATCTTGAAGTCGGTTGAAAAATACTTTTGAACCATACTTATTATTATTAAGAACCCAAAAATACGATTTTTACAGAAAGTGTCCTGTGAAGTGTGATTTATAGGTCATTTTAAAAAATTCATACTTAATTTAAACGTACCACTATAGTAATGATATTTTTTATCGTGATAGAAATATAGTTTAACTTTCCTCTGGTAATCTTTTTAGGGCAAAATATTTATAGACTTTTCGTGGAAAAAATTAAATGTAAACGTGTTTCCACAAAAAACTGGCATATAATTAGGAGGTATTTTGTCTATTATCCAAGATGAATCTTCGATATTTATTTCCATGGCCGTCTCAGACATGATATACTCAATTGAATTTTATTCAAGTTGAATAAAAATTGTTACCCTTTTTTGCGTTATTTGGAAATGAACGGTACATCTAACTGGAAAATCCGGAAAGGCCTTTCAAGACGACCAATTTTTTTCATGTTTTACTCGTTAAAATGTAATATTTGCTCCGATTGCCGTCTAGATAAAGAAATGAACTATTATATGCATCAATAGTTGATTTAAAAAAACTAAGTACTTTAGCCATAGCCTTCGAAGAAAATGAAGCATTTTAAGAAATTCGCGCGTTTTGGGAATAAGGCCTCTTAAATCAGGTAAAAAAAGGCTTACTGTCATAGCTTGTATTTCCCGGCTCCGCTGGCATGAACCGTAAGCCAGAAACAAAGTGGTTAAGGACGAAGTATAATGATGACTCGCGTAGGTCAGCTGTTTTGATGCTCTTATTATCAGGAAAATCGTCAGCCGGCTGATTTGAGGTAGAAAAACCGTCTGCTGATACCCTAAATACCATATATTCATGTAACTAGTTTACGGTTTTTTCAGTGCTATACAGCCGTCTGATGATTTTTATTTTATTTGTAATAGCATATACGAGTAAATTTCCTGTTTCAACTGGGACGTGATGGTCATTTTATTTTATATATATTTTATATGAGAAAATGGCTGCTGTTCCTCAACCCACTCAAGGAACGGCAGCTGACCATCACGAAGCTTGATTATTTACCGCCCTTAACCACTTAAAATTTACCGCTTGGGACACGATGACCAACGGAAATTATTCCTGGTTTACGGCCTAGCAAGCATATTAAACACCCACAAAAAGTATGGTAATTTTTCAGAGCTAGTACGGTGTCTATGCTTATTATTGTTCACTGCTGATATAATTGTCTACAGTTCTAAACTATTTCTAAACCTTCAGATAAAATGTACTTAGGAAGTAAAACCTTTTTGGCTTACCTACAATCTGTTTCGGTTGGTGTGAAGGATGTGACGTTTGTCACGTCACGTCACTTTCTACAGTATTGAAATCTACGACACGAAACAAGCAATCGAACTGTCGTGAGCGAATTGCATGAACGATAATTTAACTTATGGTATGGCAGTAATTTTTAGTTCTATAAGTGACCGCTAGAGGCTCTGCACAAATTCTCCATACAAATAATTTACGAATTCGTGAACGAATCTCGAATTGGGCTTATTTGCATGACTCGTGGTAGAGGTACTGACCTTCAGTCATGAAGTTAAATACAATCTGGAGGTCATACTTCGACCACAAAGTGAGGCCGAAAGAGATGGTAATGTGGGGGGCTGCATCTCATTCTAAGTAGAGTGACCATATGTACTATGATGTATGTGGGATTGGGATAGTATGAAGATAAATATAAAATAAAATATGCTTGTCGTCTAGTAAGTATTGTCCAGAATGAGAAGTCTCATAGTTCATATGGGAACTTATACATTCTACTGACTTGAGGAGCTGGCCACTTCAGATACGTTGGCGCAATAATGAGAGCAGAGAACCCCTCTAATTAGTTTACTATTTTAAACTTATTGCTGGATCCGGGCATCTGGCAGCTATTTATCGGAGGACGTCAGAGTGACAGACCAGCAAAATATTTCAGTTAATAGGTAAAAACTGTCGAAGCCTATCGCTAATATAATAACAAAAAAGTAAAAACATTGCGTATCGCTACGGAAAAAAAAACAGTAGGTAGGCGACAAACAATACATTAACGTAACGTCATTTTGCACTATTTTCCCCCAACAGAAACTCCTGAAAATTATATAATCTTATTAATTACATGATACTGCACGGCACCAAACCTAGAACTGTAAGATATTTATTTCTTACAACTCGTTTGCATAACACCGATTAACAATTGCCAGATGTCCGCGTCTTAAAACAGGGGATAGTTAGTGTAGCAAACTAAAACTAAGTAAGTACAGGGGGTTCGTGGCTCTCACTATTGCGTCATATCTGATGTGGAGTTTCCGACTTTAATATACTTAAAGGTAAATAAAGAAAACATCAATACATCAAACTGCTCAATGGTTGACTGGAAGAGATCTCTTCCATGTACAAATATTGTATATTCTTCCTGTTGTGTTTTTCTTTGTTGTACAAATGTTGTACAATAAAGTATATTTTAACGGCCTCCTAGCCTAGTCGGTAATAGTGACCCTGCCTATGAAGCAGGAGGTCCCGGGTTCGAATCCTGGTCAGGGCATTATTTGTGTGTTTATCACGGATATTTGTTCCCGAGTTATGGATGTTTTCTATGTATTTAAGTATTTATATGTATATATCTTTTACATATATCGTCGTCTAGTACCCACAACACAAGCCTTATTGAGCTTACTGTGGGACTAGGTTGATTAGTGTAAGATTGTCCCATAATATTTATTTATTTATTTATTATACTGCCACTACTACATTTTTTTGTATGGCCTTGTGCCATTTTAGGACCCTTTCGAAAGGGCCTAAAAAGACCCGTGGGCCACTCCTGTCCTGTGTAAGTAATACTTAGGAAAAGACCATGTACTTATGTACATTTCTGTAAAAACAACAAAACCGACCCAGAGCTTGCCGACATCATAGTCACCCTATTGTTTGACAATCTTAACTTGTTGTTAAATCGTAAAATTGAATGATTGTGGATTACCGGTGAAAGGAAAGTCTACTTTATTGTAAAGTCTCACCCCTGCACCCTTTTACGCAACATATTTTGACCATTTTTACTTAAAGATGTTGTTACGAAATGTTGTTGAGCTGAGTGGCGTCATTTCACATTTGAAATAATATCAGTGACATATTATGTCAGTGGTGGGACTGATGGGATGGGGATACCAGACCGTATTTTAAATATTACAAAAGTTACTAGTGTCTGCAATATTAATTGCAATTCTTTAATTTAATGAATGAATAATATTTACGTCGTAAAAAAATTCAAAGCAGCTAAAAGGGAACAAAGTATTAATTCAAATCTTGCAATAAATTATTATAAGTAGGAAGTAACTTCTAGTGTGTTACTAAAATAAATGTATATAAATAAACCCACATTGGTAAGTTTCATAAGTTGGCAGCATTGTGCGAGTGAGACACCGCCCCCTACATTATGCTCTCTATCGGACCGTTTTTATTACTTTTTACTAGTGACCTATGAACGGCTCTTTTGCTCGGTAATAAGGTTCAACTGTGGTTAGGGAAATATAGTAAAAGTACTATCCGGATTGTCTTCTGATCCGTGCCTTCAGTGCGTTAACATGACAGATCACATTCGACGTGCCGCATACATCCGTCTCGTTCTACCTATGAGACGGATGTATGCAGCGCACTAAACGTAATCCGACATGAAATGTCAGCATAGATCGTTTGTATGTGTTGCTGTCGAAACTGAAGGAAAACGATTCGAAGCCCGATTATTCGTTAACGCCCATAGAAAAATATTCAGAATTTTCTACATGACTCGTGGTAGAGGTACTGGATTCAATTGATAATTAAATTTTTATTGTTATTTTATTTTTAATTTTACTATTATTGCTTATTGCTCATCCGGTTTTGTCTCTGTGCTTCGTGTTTGTGTTTCTGACTTTTGCCTAACAATAGTTCTGTAAGTTTTTTGTATGTACTAAAAAAAATACTTATAACGAAGTTTTTTTTTTATAACAACCATTAACAAACACATACATCAACATACTGTTTGTTATACCAAAAGTTTATTTAAATGCTCTTTTCAGTGTTTGGGTGTACAGTTAAAGATATTCACACCTATCTGAACAACGCTTCTATTGTCAAGGCGATAAAGTGTATATTTTTGAGTATCCTGGCCGCTCCGATATACCGTATGTAAACCTACCAGAATCATTTATTTAAACCAGTTGATCTGCACGTCGAGTATAATACTATACCATGCTTTTTGTTAGTATAGGTTGTGACGTCTCGATGACGTCACAGCGCCACGACAACCGGAGCTGCGGGGTGCGACGCGCGGCGAGCGGAGAGCAACGGCCGCATCCCCTCCACGCGCCCGGCCGCCAGCGCCGCGCCGCGCCCATATAAGCCCGCCCGGACCGTGCCGCAGGGGCAGTCGCGTCGAAGCAGATGACATCACCGCGGCTGGGCCACCGGGCCCGCCGCGGACACCGCCGCCGCGGCTGGGCCATCGGGCCCGCCGCGGCACGCCAGGGCCAAGACACGAAGCAGATGACATCACCGCGGCTGGGCCATCGGGCCCGCCGCGGACCGCACCTGACACCATCGCTGCGGCAGGGCCATCGGGCCCGCCGCAGCCACACCAGACGCCAAGTCGTCCCCAAAATGACGGCGAGCGACCATCCCACCGCAGTGGGATGCGACACGACACAGGAGTCATAGCAGAAATGCGGGCACTCCAACCCCTGCCCCCATCATAAGAGGAGCAGCGGACGACACCAAAGAAGACAGGGGCAGTCGATGTTCCGAGCCCGGGCGACGAACACCGGCTGCTAAGTCCTAGAAGGCCGCGCGAAATCTCGCGTTGTTAGCCGGAGGACTTTCCCGTTCCCTTCCCCCCGTAGTATAACCTCAGAGGGCCGCGCGAAATCTCGCGTTGATAGCCGGGAGATTTCCCCAGTTAGTGCTGATACCCGTAAACCCAGAAGGCCGCGCGAAACCTCGCGTCGTTAGCCGGGGGTTTATTCCTGATCCCGCCGTTCCACGGGGAACGCTCCGATATCCTTTCCTAAGCCAGGATTACCGTACCGCATAATCGAGTATACTGGAACTAACCCGTAGCCTAGAATCTAGCTCCCTTCAGGAGACCTAACTGATAACTTAGACTAAGGTTTACTTTCAATAAAGGGCGTACAAGACCCAGTTATAGTAGTTACCTTGGTGTTTTACTTTAACCCTATCCTCTAAACCCTGAGTTAGCCTGGAAACCTTCACGAAGCCCCTCAGGCTGAAGGATATGTGTGGTTGCCCTCACGACAACCATTACAAGGTATTAGTAGATTATTTTTAATGTAATTGTTATTTTGAAAGTATAAAATCTTACCTTTTTCTAAATCGGTAAATCCTATAAGTATCATCCTGTGATTATGTTTACGTTGTGAGTGACAGATAAATACAACCCCATTGTTAACTAGAACATTCACAGTTTCCATGCATTCATTTTGAAGACTTTTTTAATAACCGTTTTAGGGCTTTTTAGGGTTCCGTACCTCGAAAGGAAAAAAACAGAACCCTTATAGGATCACTTTGTTGTCCGTCTGTCTGTCTGTCTGTCTGTCTGTCTGCCTGTCTGTCTGTCTGTCTGTCAAGACCATTTATCTCAGGAACGCGTGGAGGTATCAAGCTGAAATTTATATCAAACCTGCCTGACCTGAGGTCTATTGTCCCTTGGAGCTGTGAAAAATCAAACTTAAAAGCCAACGCAATCAAAAGATACAGAATGTTTGTGCTGCAAATTTTAGAGTTTTTCCGCACTCGCAAAACCTACGGGGTACTTCCCGTGAACTCAGAAACTTGAAATTTGGCACGAAGCAACGTCATATAGCATAGACAATAGAAAAATTACAAAAAGTAGACATTTTTAGTATAATCATACAAAAAATTTTTTTTTTAATTTTAAACTTTCTACCTTTTTTCTCGTAAACACGTGAAGGTAATAAATTGAAATTCATGTCAAATACTCAGGGCTATAGGACCTTTCAGGTGTAGCAAAACCAAACTGTTATGTCAACGCTTTCAAAAGAAATACCAATTTAAGTCGTATATTTTGAAACTGAGTACTCGCAAGAAACTCAAAACTTAAAGGGTACTCCCGTTAACTCAGAAACTTGAAACACGAAGAAACTTCATATAGCACAGACAAAGGAAAGATTACCAAAAGTAGACATTTTTAGTAAAACCATACAAAAATATTTTTTTAAATTTTAAACTTTATTCTACCTTTTTCCTTGTAAACGCGTAGAGGTATTAAATTGAAATTAGTAATAAACATACTACAACTTTTTCTTGTTATAGGTTTGTACGGAACCCTCGGTGCGCGAGTCCGACTCGCACTTGGCCGGTTTTTTCAGGTTGGTAAATGAAAGTTGCAGCCAAATTATGTTAAATTTATCACGTAAACGTAAACAATACCATCCACTTCATTTTACTTTCCTCGGTGACACTTCATTGTCAAATTATTATTTTTCATAATTAGTAAGCGCCACAAAAGAGTTTAGCTAGCAATCCAATGACAAGTTAATTTTCAATGTCAACGTGTCTCATTCAAACAATACATAAAATTATCCATAATGCCATTGAACTTTAGTGCTGACGAGATAGTGGATATGATTCTCATCTACGGGGAATGCAGGAATAATGGTGCGGCAGCTCTTCGGCTGTATGCCGAGAGATTTCCGCAAAGGAGACAGCCGACTGACTCGCGTGTAATAAAGGCGATTTCAAGAGTGCGAGATAATGATTATTATTATTATTCTTAATTGGGCTATCGATGTGCCGCGTCGACCAGATTTGATCTATTGTGGCAGCCCTTTATAGTTCATTACTAATTCCCGTTGCATCTAGAAATTTCCAGATTCTTTGGGCTGTAATGTGTTGTACCTCATCAGATTGCAGTACATGTCGCCCTAGGTGGGTACTTCTTTTATGCATTAGTGGTCCGCAGGAGCAGAGGATGTGCAAGGCTGTTTCCTCTTCTTCCTGGCAGAACCTGCATACTGAGTCCTGTTTCTTACCCATAAGAAACATGTATTTGTTCATCTTACAGTGGCCTGTCAGTATTCTGGTCACTGCACAGGTTTTGTGTCTTTTGAGCCCTAACAGCTCTTTAGAGGTTTTGTTGTCGAACCCTTTGATTAGAGCTTTCGAGTGTGCTTGTCCTTTAACGAGCTTCCACCATGCGTGTGCTCTCATTTTTTCCAAGTTATTTAACAGAGGATATGCCTCCCGTTTGGTGATTCCACAGAACGGTTCTGGGCCGACCAGGGGTGTGTCCGCGCCCTTTCTGGCAAGTTCATCCGCTATTTTGTTGCCGTCAATGTCGGAGTGCCCTGGTACCCATCTAAGTGTAACTTTGTTGGAGTTAGCCAGTGCATTAAGGTTATTTTTGCAATTCTGGACTAGTTTTGAGTTTGACTCAAAAGATTCTAGTGCCAGCAGAGCAGCTTGGCTGTCTGAGTTGATGTAGATATGCTGGTGTCTTAGGTTTCTATCCAGGTTGATTTCCGCACATTTGTTGATGGCGAAGACTTCAGCCTGGAAGATTGAGGCCCTTTTGCCCATGCTGACGCTAGCTCTGTGCTTGGGCCTCTCACCATAGATCCCACATCCTACTTCATTACCTTTTTACGACCCATCCGTGTACCATATGTGGCTACCCTCTTCGACATACATTTGGTCTTTGGTCCATTAGTCTCTAGGAGGTATTTCCACTTTGTACAGTTTGATGAAATGACATACGGTGTGCATGTCATCGGTAGGCATGCTAAGGGTTTCGTTCGCAAAAACCCAGGCCTTAAATTTGGTTAGTGCTTGAGAGCGCCATTTTGGCCTATTTAGCGTACATATTCTGTAGACGCACTGCTTGGCCTCCTTCTTAACTTGCAGGTGCAGTGGTGTTAAGTCAAGCAGTGCATCCAGGGCCGCTCCCGGTGTCGAGGAGAAGGCCCCTGTTGCCGTTAGGCAAGCCGTGCGTTGCAGGCTATTTAAGGTGTCGATAGCTGTCTTTCGGCTGGCCTTGTTACACCAGACCGCGGAGGCGTAGGTAATAATGGGCCTCACAACCGCTGTATAAAGCCACATAGCAATTTTGGGTCGTATGCCCCATCTTGCTCCCGCCATTCGACAGCATGACCACATGGCCATTTTCGCTTTATGCGTGATGTTTTTCAAGTGAGGGTTCCAGGTTACCTTTTGGTCGAATGTGACCCCTAGATACTTGACCTCACATGAAATAGGTATTACTTGTCCATTGAGTTCTAGTTTTCCGAGCCTCTCCAGATTTTTCTTTCTTGTGAACGGCACTACCACCGTTTTGCTCGGATTTATGGACAAGTCATTTTCTCTAAATCATTTAAATATCGTGTTTAGAGCTCCTTGCATCAGATTTGAGATTGTGTGGAGGCAGGGGCCTTTGATTATGACTACAAGGTCGTCGGCGTATCCCTGTGTGTAGTAATCTTTGTCCCTCATGATTGCAAGAAGTTGATCCACAGCTAGGGTCCATAATAACGGGGATAAAACGCCTCCTTGTGGACATCCTTTTGTGGTGTAAAAATCATGCTCTATTGCATTGAGGGTTAGAGTCGCCATTCTATTAGAAAGCATACTCTGGACCCATCTAATGGTGGTTTTATCAACTCCCTTTGATTTCATCCCGTTAAGGATGGTTTCTGTGGGTGTATTATCGAAAGCACTGTCACATATTAACATAGACAATATAGATGTCTATTGCGCTATACTGAACTAATGGCGTACCTATCAATAAACACCGCTTACTTATTATTGAAAGCTCTTTTATTAATAACAACCACGATGTTACATGGTGTCAGAAGTGGAAATAAATATAATAAAGTGTAAAAGAAAAGGAAATAAGTGAGAAAGTTGTGAAAATGGCCACTAACGACGGAGTATCTGGAATAAAGCCGCCAGCTAACCAACAAATTGACTCGGACAAATCAACGTGCTGGAAAAAGTGGTTACAGCAGTTTGAGTGGTATGCCACTGCTATTCAACTTGATACAAAGTCAGCAAAAGTCCAAGCAGCAACATTTATGGCTGTGATAGGCCCAGATTCGATCGAAATTTACGACAGTTTCAATCTTAGCGACGCAGAAAAAGATAACCTACAAATCATTAAAGATAAATTCAAAGATTATTTTGCGCCCAAGACAAATATATCTTTTGAAAGATACATATTTTTTCAAGATTGAACAAAACGAAGATGAACAATTCAACGAGTTTTTGACCAGAATAAAAACTCAAGCAAGTAAATGTGCATTCGAATGTTTACTTGATGAAATGATAAAAGATAAGATAGTGTTCGGGATAAAATCAAGTCAAGTAAGAGAAAAATTACTCACAGAAGACGGACTGGATCTTACAAAAGCAATTACAATCTGTAAAGCCAGCGAGCAAGCATCCAAACAGTTGGACGTGTTCGAAGGTAAAAGTAAAACAGAGAAAGTATTAGCACTGAAAAGTAAAAAAGCCAAGCAAAACAAGAAAGACAAAAATGAGAATTTTGACTGCCGGAGATGTGGTACAAACCATAAACGCAGGGAATGCCCAGCTTTCAATAAAACTTGTCCAAAATGTGACTTAAATGGACATTTTCCTAATATGTGCCGAACTAAGAAGAAATATAACACCAAAAATAAGAAAAGAGTGAATGCCATAGAAGAAAGCTCAAGCTCACATTCCGACGGTGATGTATACATATCTTCAATAAAGGCCGGAGGAAAGAAAAGCTGGACAGAAATTATTTAAGTTGGCAATGTGAAGTTTTCAGCTAAACTCGATACCGGAGCAGAAGTAAATGTGATACCAAGACGCGTGCTTGACAAAATAAAAATACATCTGAAACCAAGCCGTACAAGAAATTTAATATCATATTCAGAAAATGAAATATCAGTGTTAGGAGAAGTGGAACTACACTGCAAACTATTGAATGAAGAAGCAAAAATAACATTTAAAGTTATTGAAGAAGACCGACAACCAGTCCTAGGACTGGTTGTCGGCCCTTGATGAATTGGGAATCGTCAAAAGAGTCAAAACACTGAAGAAAACTGAAAATACAGACGACATATATGCAGGTTTAGGGTGTTATAAGGACTTTAAGTATGATATCGACTTGATCGAGAACCCAAAACTCGAGATAAAACCTTCAAGAAGAGTTCCTCATGCCATAAGAGATGAGGCGAAGCAAGAACTTGACAGAATGGTAAAGTTAGATGTCATAAAGCCAGAAACAGAGCCTACTCCTGCAGTAAGTCCTATGGTAACAGAAACAGACTTGTCAAACAGAAAGACAAAATAAGAATTTGCATAGATCCATCAGACGTAAACAAAAACATTTTGAGACGTCACTTTCCGCTTACCACTATACAAGAGATTTCAGCTGATATTAAAGGTTCTTAGTTCTTTGCCTTATTGGATTGCACAAAAGGAAGAATCCTTTAGCTATAGCTTGATTTGCCAGAAGGCAAATCAAGCTATCAGAAAGAACTCAGAAAATACTTACATTTGCTACACCATGGGGCAGATATTCCTTCAAGCGTCTCCCTTTTGGAGTAGCGTCAGCGCCTGAAATATTCCAAGAAATCCTAACCAATTTGCTCAGTAAATTTAAAAATGTGAGAGTATCTATAGATGACATCTTTATCCATGCAAAAACTAGAGAGGAGCTAAACAAAAATGTAAGTGAAGTTATAGAAGTACTTAAAAAATCAGGCTTCAAACTGAATAAAGACAAATGTATACTAGAAGCAGAAAGAATAAAATTCCTGGGGCACATTGTATCAGCCAATGGATTAGAAGCTGATCCGGAAAAGGTAGAAGCCATTCAAGCCATGAAAACTCCAACAAATAAAACAGAGCTTCAGAGATTACTAGGCATGATCACATACCTAAACAAGTTCATTCCTAACATGTCAGACTTGACAAATCCACTAAGGGATTTATTACATAAAAATACCAGTTTTATATGGGATATTCATCATGACCAAGCGCTTGACAAGATAAAACAAGTACTTCAGAGTCCTCCAGTACTGAGACTATATTATGTTAGCAAACCTGTGACTTTGACTGTAGACGCAAGTTCCCAAAATCTCGGAGCAGCACTCCTTCAAGAAGGACAACCTATAGCCTATGGAGCAAGAGCGTTGACTAAATCAGAACAGAACTATCCACAAATTGAGAAAGAAGCATTGGCTATACTGTTTGCTTGTAAGAAATTTCATGAATATGTTTATGCTAAAGAACTGACAGTGGAATCAGACCACAAACCACTTGAGACTATATTCAAGAAAAACATACAATCCGCTCCAGCAAGGTTGCAACGCATAATGTTTAATCTTGCACCATACTCACCAAAAGTGATATTTAGAAAGGGCACCGAAATACCCTTAGCAGACTTTCTTAGTCGAGACTGTGATACATCTAACCTGAAATATGAACAAGAAGAAAATTTTAAAGTAACAGTAATATTACCTATGTAGCTAAAGAAGATTTAATAAACGCTACAAAAGAAGATCCACATTTACAGTTACTCCATGAGACAATAAAGCACGGATTTCCAGAAACGGTCACAGAACTTCCTTTAGAGCTTCGACATTATTTTAACTTCAAAGAAGAACTAAGCTATCTCAAAGGAATCATATTCAAAGGTGACAAAATTGTAGTACCAGAATCACAAACTCCTAAAATGTTAAAGAATATTCATCAAGGACATCTAGGTATACAAAGCTGTTTAAAAAGAGCCCGACAGTTCCTTTACTGGAAAGGACAATATGACGACATCTTAAAACTAGTCAGGGGCTGTTCTGTTTGTGAACAAACACAAAAAGACAATGTCAAAGATACAGTATTAATCAAAAAGATTCCTACACTTCCATGGCAAATAGTTGCATCAGATTTATTCGAATTGAATGGAAAAACTTACCTAGTAATCTGCGACAGTTACTCTGGATATTTAGATTTTCAACAACTGAAAGGCCAGTCATCATATGAAGTAATTGAACAACTCAAGAAATGGTTTTCTGTACACGGTATACCAGAAGAACTACAAACTGACAACGGAACACAATACATGCCTAGAGAAATCAGGATTTTTCAAAAAGAGTGGAGATTTAACCATGTCACCTCCAGTCCACATCACCATCAAGGCAATGGGCTTGCTTAAAAAGCAGTTCAAACAGCGAAGAACATTCTAAGAAAATGCAGCATTGACAAGTCAGATGTTCAGCTTGCTTTGTTAAACTGGAGAAATACACCAAGAAATGAACATCTAGGATCACCTAACCAACGTCTTTACAGCAGAATAACTAGATCTCCAATACCTATAACTGATAAACATTTAAAACCGAAAATAATGGAAGGAGTTACAGCTGAACTACAAAGACTGAGAGAGAAACAAACTAATTACAGCAACAAAACTACTTCAAGACCAGTCAAATTTGAAATTTATGATAAATTCAGACACAAAGTTGCTCATCGACATTGGGAAGGGGCAAAAGTAGTAGAAAAGCCTGAAGGTCTACCAAGGTCCGTGATAATTGAAACAGACAAAGGACAGATTTTACGAAGAAACTTCAGTCATCTGCATAAGACACAAGCAGACATGCCCAGCAAAAGAGTGGTAGTACCTGAGACTAAATACACAGACGAACCAGCAGTAGAACAGGTCCCAGTACAAGCTCAACCACCAACTCTCTCTATGTCACTGCCATCATCAGCACATTCATCACCAAGCATTCCCAGCCAGATGACAAAGTCAAAATTGACTCAGCCTGTTCAACCAGCGGGAGCACCACGACTATCAAAGTTTGGCAGAAAAAAAACCAATAAATAAACTTGACCTTTAATAATACTTAAAATGATAATTACTTTAACTAGTTCTTGTTAAGTGTATAAGGTTTTAATAAAAAATCAACATAATGACATTATAATTTGTTTAATAAGACAAAATGTTGACAAATCACAAGCTCCATTTTAATTACAAAATATTGGTATTCTTAATGTTCTGTACATAGATTATATAAGTCCCAGATAGAGTGCGGCTAACAAAATTTTGTGATTCCATAAAGAGCCAGTGTCCTCGTCGTTACGCACTACACACACATACGCACAGCAATAATGAGCCGCTCCCCCGCCATTCGTGTCCAAACGTCTATGCAGTCAAGAGCAGTTAAAAAATAATAAAAACATGCCGTCGTGCGTTGTCAAATGCTGCAGAAATGCCACCGGTCGAAAGAAAAAAACGGATGGGATAACTTTTCACCGTTAAGTAAACAATTCATTGCGTAATCACATTAAAAATCAGTAATTTCGTAAACTACTTCATGGTAGCGGTGTTGCCAGGTGGTTGAATAGGGAAACTTCCCGAACGTAAGGGGGTCTATAATCGCCGCGATATGTTGTCAATACGACATTGACGTCCACACTACTAACTATACGTTTTATTTCACTCACGTTTTGAACGAATATTAAAACGTTACCTAATAGTTAATAACTTTTATGCTTTTGTAAGCAAATTATTCTTTATTATTTTTTGAATAAAATTTATAATTAAACATAATTATATATTTCTTAAAATTATTCCAAAAACTTCTTAAAACAAAAAGCCCATATCTAATGGTAGATTGAACGCGCGAAGTTATGTCACCACTACTGATCTGTCAAACTTTCGTCTCATTCTAACTATCGCTCCCTTGCACTCTGAGCGGCTTCAGTAATCGACTGGTCAAGCGATTAGAACGAGATGGAACTATAGTTAGAATGAGAGGTCAGCTCTTAAGTCAAACCGATTGTGTTGATCGATCGAGGAGCATTTTTAACCAACTTCAAAAAAAGGAGGTTCTCAATTTGACCTGTATGTTTGTATGTTTGTTCGCGATTATCTCGCGCTTGGCTGAACCGATTTTAATGAAGTTTTCAAAAAGTATTTGTTACATTCCAAACAAGGTTTAGTATAAAATAAGGCGTTGTTCATTGATTACGTAAGAATTTTTTTGCCAGAGACACCCTTTCGCCCCTACGTAAGAAAAAAAAAATCCTCTCTGCAGTAGAAGTAAGACATGGTAAATTCCCCTCCCTCCTTAAATCGTGTTACGTAATAAATGAATACGTAATTATACTTTTAGTTTTCTTCGTCTTAGCGAGGGCACTGCCGTGCCTCCATATTAAAAAGGTATAAAGTATGCTTAAATAATAGTATTGGGGACGACAAGAGAGGCCACCACACTCAACAGTAGTCGTGCAATTTTAATAAATAGTTTATTTAGATTTTTTTTAATTTTACCTTTTAGTCGCCTCTTCAGAAATATATTTCATCAAATTTATTAAAACAGGTGCTTATTAATTCTATTTAAATATATATATTAATATATTTTTTTTTAATTCAAAGATACTGTATTCTTAATCGGGAACATTTGTATTACATGGCAACACTCGTCGGGACACACACATTCAAACCAGCCGCCATCTTGCGTCACAGTTTGTTGTACAGCCATGCTCCGTCCTTTAATTTTTTTCGTCCAAGGTTCTGTATTAATATTTCAAAAGTTGATTTTTTACAAAGAAAGGGAGATGTCACATATGAACATAGACAATATAGATGTCTATTGCGCTATACTGCACTAATGGCGTACCTATCAATAAACACCGCTTACTTATTATTCAAAGCTCTTTTATTAATAACAACCACGATGTTACAAGCACCCTCAACATCAAGGAAGAGAGAGGAGATAATGATAGACGTACTAGTAAGTACTGGTGGGCGCCTTCCTCGTATTGACGTCAGAACTGAAGAACGGATCTTAAACCATTTTGCAGAAAAGCCTGGCTCAAGCGTTAGGAAAGCAGGGAGGTTGTATGATATTAGTCATACAGCTGTCCATACAATTTTAAAACGGAACCAACAGTACACATTGTTTGTGGTTAAGGTACATGCTTTAAACTAAGATGATTTCTTACGGTGAGTAGACTACGCGAATAGGGCATAAAGAAAAAACGGACGCTGTGCTACCTCGTATTTAAATGATAAGCATGTTCACAGCTTTATTTCAAGTGAAATGTCATATGCTCATATGTTGACTTGACAAAAGATAAAATTGTAAACAAATAATACAGGATGTTATAGAAGTATGATTTAATATCATTTTAGTTTTGAATTTTTTACCATGAGTTATAAAAACCGGCCAAGAGCGTGTCGGGCCACGCTCACTGTAGGGTTCCGTAGTTTTCCGTCCGTCACAGTAAGTGTCCCCACTTAAGAGTTAATAACACCGCCATGTAGGATATGATATGAGAGTTCCACGTACAGCGACATCTATCGGCAAATTAAGAAAACTATTGCGCGCGAGCATAAAGTATGGAAGATGATTTTTATGGGATAATTCTTTATTGCGTGAACCGATTTTCACCGTTTTTACTTTATTTGAAAGCACGTCATTTCATTGTAATTTTGTAGAAATTACAGGTACAATAAACACCTGCTTATACGGTTAAATTACAAACTTAATTCAGAAATGATTTTGTATTTTTTTTTCAAAAACTATTCATCCTATCAAGTTCAAAATAATTTTCCTAGAAAGTTTTTATAAAGTTCTACTTTTGAGATTTTTTTCATATTTTTAAAACTTATGGTTCAAAAGTTAGAGGGGGGGGGACGCATATTTTTTTACTTCTGGAGCGATTATTTCCGAAAATATTTACATTATCGAAAAATGATTTTAAAAAACCCCTATTCATTTTTAAATACCTATCCAATAATATATCACACGTTAGGGTTGAAATGAAAAAAAAAATCACTCTCCACTTTACGTATAGGGGAGGTACCCTAATAAATAAATAAATTCCACTTTTTATTTTACCACTTTGTCGGCGTGATTGATATACATATTAGTACCAAATTTCAGCTTTCTAGTGCTAACAGTCACTGAGATTATCCGCGGACGGACGGACGGACGGACGGGCAGACATGGCGAAACTATAAGGGTTCCTAGTTGACTACGGAACCCTAAAAAGTGTCTGTAGTTAAATAATTTACATGCCACGACCTTATTTGTCGCCTAAACAAACCTGGGTGTGAATAGATGTTACTGGTAAGTTTACATCTAAATATATAAAAGAAGAAACTGACTGACTGACTGACTGACTGATTGACTGACTGACTGACTGACTGACTGACTGACTGACTGACTGACTGACTGACTGACTAACTGACATATCAACGCACAGCCCAAACCGCTGGTTCTAGAGATTCCAAATTTGGCACGTAGGTTCCTTATAAGGTCTAGGGGTGCACTAAGAAAGGATTTTTCAAAATTCACCCCCTAAGGGGGTAAAATGGGGGTCCAAGGTTTGTATGGCGAATCAAGATTTGTTAGATTATTTTATTCGAAACTTCACAGGAGTATTCCTAACGATAAATGAGTAAACAAGTGTTTCAGGTTTTTTGAAAATCCCTAAACGGGGCAAATGTGGTCACAAAGTCTGAAAATCAACATGGGTATCGTATCCTTTATGAGTACTTATAATACGCGGGCGAAGCCGCGGGAAAAGGCTAGTACTGGATAAGGTGCTAACAAATTAGTCACGGATATTTTAAGAGATAATACATTACATTAAAACAATTAACTTTAAACTGTAATTAAGGAACCTTTGTATATAATTTTTTTGTTTTCATTTACCGAACAAAAAAAATATTATTAATTTTTAAAATAACCATCCATAATGTACCTGTCAAGATGTTTAACACTGTCTGTCATGTCAAGTCAAAAGTTTTTTTTCTTAAATGTCATTATGATTCGGGTCTAAAGAGGTCTCATTTAATTATCTTATTAACAGGGTGTTTCAACGTAGGAAATTTGTTTCCTAGTTTTCTCCAAAAAAACATAACAAAACCTATGATGTTTCATACTTAAATATACTCCGAGAACCGAGTACTATCAGCGGTAAAAATATCCGTGACTAATTTGTTAGCACCTTATATTTGATGGCGACTGTAGAATACAAAACAGGGGAGTTGTACTTTCTCGAGAACGTTCTCCGATTTGTATGAGGAATATTCTCTAGTTCTCCATACAAAACGGAGAACATTCTCGAGACTATAAGGTTTTAATAATACCTGACAATAGTATAATATATCATAAAACAGGTCGTTGTATTGAAATTGTTTTACTATACAGGTGTAACAAAATAACTAGTGATCCGTTTAATCGGTATCGTATTGTAACTAAAAAAAGGAGGAGAAAAAATTTTTTGACGCGTAAAACTAAATTTTTATATGGAGCGGCCAACCCTCCATACAATTTTTTTTCGCGAGAATTTTTTTTTTAGTTTTTCATAATTAGAATACGATACCAATTACACCCTTAAACGTATCACTCAGCATTCAAAAAAAAAATTCAAAAAAAAAAATCAAAAATTATTTATTTAACAAAAACACGTAAAATATAATCCAAGGGATGGAGCCTCCCTGTAAGCAAAATAAATGCCTGTGATGGGAGCATTTTTGTTACAGAAGTTTTGTTGTAGAATTACGAGTAGGTTGGTAGTTAAGTATAAATGTTTAAATAAATATTCTATTTTGGAGACAATCTTAAAAGAGTAAACCTAGCCCACACATAAGCACATCTTGTGTTATAGTTTCTGCTCTTCGGTAAGAACTGGGGGCTTAACCAAGACGACAATCGTTTGTAGAAAACGAATCGAAACGGTATCCTCTCTATCGCACTTATATGGAGGAGTGAGCGGGAGCATGTTGCGTTTCATTTCGTTTTCTGCAAACGATTGTCATATTGGCTACAGGGCCTGGGGGAGTGGGGACTTAGCCAAGATGACAATCGTTTGTAGAAAACGAATCGAAACGGTATCCTCTCTATCGCACTAATATAGAGCTCGGATTTTTCACGGCAAAACAAAACACTAGCGTAATTTAGCCAGTGCTTGAAATATTATTTTATCGATATCGATAATTCAGAACTAGAAGAAATAAAAGTCACCAAATAAAATTAATATGTAATAAAACTAATAAAAACATTTGTATAAAGTTACTATATATTAGAAACAGACGCAATTTCTTCTTCAAAATCTACGTCAGTACACACAGCAGCACAAGACATTTTATTTGGGTAATAGTGATAGGAGTAGATGATCATTATCTTTTCAACATTCTCTGGGAGTAAACAGTTGCGTTTATCACTATAAATCCATTTATGTACACTAAATGTACGTTCAACTTCAGTTGACGTCAAGGGAGCAAATTTATAGAATTCATTATCAGTTCGGGTAATATTTTCAGATATGTCTCTTAAAATTTCGTAATCAGGATTTCGTTCGAGCACGGCTTCAAATTTACGTATCACTGGTAAAAGTTTACTCCAGTTTACGTAGCAACGAACAGTATCCAGAATGAGGAAGGATTCCGCAATGGATAAAGTCGAACATTGCAATTGTTCTATTGAAGAGGCTATTACTTCGTAGTTGTCGCGAATGAAATTTAACTCCGGTCGTAGTTTGCGTGTTTGAAAACATTTTTTTGCAGCTCTTATAGCTGCCGAGTCATTAGCAAGTATGGAGACGACATCACGTATTTGCTCATAGTATTGAGCGTAATATACCGCAGCAGATATCCAAGTTCCCCATCTGGTGATAATTGGCTCGGGAGGTAGGGGAATGGACGGATATTTTGCCTTAAAAAGGCGTACACGCTCTGGAGATTTTAGGAATATCTTTTTGACATTCGATATCAACCCATCCACACCTTTGAAATTATCTCGCACTTCTTCGGCAACCCGGTGCAGACCATGAGCTAAACACGTAATGTGTTTCATACAAAGAAACGTTGCTTTTAAAATACGACCGGCTTTAAGCATATATGCGGCACTATCTGTGCAAAGTAAAAGCAAATTGTTTACGTTATCATTGAAAGAATTTTGAAACAAAAATTTTAATTGGTTTATTATTAGGTTTGCTATTGTTTCCCCATTTACCTTCTCTAAAACCTTCGACCCCAAAAGATAAAATTGCTTAGAACAATTTTTTTGCAAAGACCGAATCACCACGTTTGTCACACATTTTCCCATGAAATCTGGTGTTTCGTCTATAGATATCCACAAATAATTGGTTTTGTTTACCTCTCTTATACCCTGTATAGTTTTTTTGTACACGAGATTTAAATAAATTTTTCGCAGGGTCGATTCGTCCGGTAAAGAAGTCATAGAGCAGTCGCAACATAAATACTTGTTAAAAAAATGACGAAAATTATTGTTGTTGACTGTTGCCCATGGTATGTTGCATGAAATAAGAAAAATAATTAAATCGAAATAAAATTGATGTTTCCTATTTGGTTGCCCCGAACGGTAATTGTGGCGGTTGCTTTTCACATGATTCTCAATATTGCATTTCTTCAGTTTTAGATGCATATCGCACATAGAGCAGTATATAGTGGAGGTCACATCATTATAGACTAACTCAGGGTGATTTTCAATCCACGTTTTGATCCGATCTTGTACATTACTCATTTTTGTATTAATTGATACCTTGCAATCTTAAGTTATTATACGTATATCCAACACGTCGGATTCAATGCGTTGCGAAATAAATAATACCTAGATGCAATTTACGTTTTATACGTAATGAATGAATGAATGAATGAATTTTTTTATTTCAGACAGCATGTCCATATCAGTAAATACTTACAATTTAAAATAACATAACAAAAATGTACAGATTAAAACTAAATTATTAAATCAAATTAAATTAAAATGAAATTAATAGCAGTAACATTAAAACGGCAACCAATCTTTTAAATTAAATTACTAAAAAACTAAGGCAAAATACACAAAAAAAAAAAAAAAAAAAAAAAAAAAAAAAAAAAAAAAAAAAAAAAAAAAAAAAAAAAAAAAAAAAAAAAAAGCTTATAAAAAATAAATCTGTCTTATTTAAAATACTTAATTACCGTTTTAATTTGCGCGATCCAATGGTGAAGAATTGGACACCCAAACCTGCCTGCAATCATTTCCAGGATGCTGTTTTGGCTTTTTCTCACACGTGCTAGCAGTGAGGCGATTTTTTTACGCATTATTGCCTGAAAGCAGTCCGTGTGCGCCTCGGCGAACATACCTGACGCACTGCACCACCTCGGTAAGCCAAACAGCATCCTGAAAGCGTCGTTATACTGAACGCGTAGGGCGTTATAGGCTCGTTTCGTATAGTTAACCCACAGGCCGCTTGAGTAAAATGATTGGCAATAGGCTTTAAATAACACTATTTTGACCTCGGCAGAGCATCTTGCGAACCTGCGGGCCAACATATTACTCCTCACCGATAACGCCCTACGCTCTCTTTCAATATCTTGGTCGTCACAGAGGTCGTCTGTGATTATGTGCCCAAGATATTTCAACTTATGAACAAGGCTCAAGGCAACCCCACCAATAGCGACAGGAGGTATATAATAAGGCTTAATGTTACCTGCCTTGAAGACCATCAGCTCGCTCTTAGCAGAGTTATACATTAAACCGTGCTCTGCAGCATACTCTTCACATCTTTTCACCAGCTGCCTAAGCGCACCAATAGAAGGACTCAGCAGCACCATGTCATCGGCATAGCTAATGTTGTTCAGGCTAGTACCTTCGATGTGACAGCCTGCATGCATGCTACTGAGTCCCACTATCAGGTCATTTATATAAAGATTGAACAGCCTTGGTGATGTAAGGCCACCCTGTCGCACCCCACATTCCAACCTGTACTCAGCCGATACAGCATCAGCCCATCTCACCTGATTTGACTGATTTTGGTACCAAAATTTCAAGATGTTAATACAGTCACTCGCTATGCCCGCCTCCCCGAGTTTTCTCCAAAGGATCCCATAATTCACTCTGTCAAAGGCTTTTGACAGATCTAGGAAGCAGGCATAGACGGGTGTTTTTCTAGCTGTGTAATATCCGACTGTATGCTTTAGACTCAGAATGGCACTTTCGGTTGAAAGACCCGCGCGAAAACCAAACTGGGTATCGTGAATATTCAGTCGCCGTTCAAGTAGGGAGTCCAGCATACTGTCGAGTATCTTGGCACACGTCGTGGCAAGCGAGATTGGCCGATAATTTGATGCATCAGATAGGTCGCCTGTTTTATTTTTGGGTACCGGAACCACTACAGTCTTCATAAAATCAGCAGGCAAGTATGAGTGACCTACACACAGATTTAGAAACATGGAGAGCAGTCGTGGTAAATGGGGGCCAGCATATTTAAAGTGCTCTATACTGAGTCCATCGTGACCCGGAGATTTTCCTCTTTGCATTTTACTAATAACTGTAATGAAATGACAGTTAAAGTGTGAATGTCATATGTCATGTGAGATGAAATTTGCAGTCGTTTCTATCATTTTAAATGAGGTGGTATAGTTACTTCGTTCTAAGTTGTACATGCAGACCTACCTCTTTGTTGCTCGACTATGGCAAAGCTAAAATGAAAAGTTATTTTATTACTTATACACATAAAGCTCTATAAATGGAGTACGCTTCGCCTCATCTTTCCAAACAAAAAAGTCTGCCAAAATCTGAGGGGGGCGAGGTAGCACGCATGTGAAGTTTTCAAGTCAAAGGTAAATCATTGTCGGTTGTTAATACAGTTTATTTCTAAATGAATTTTTAAGGCAGCAACGCTTTATTGACAACCGACAAAGATGTACCTTTGACTTGAAAACACCAAACATATTTGACATATTCTTTTTATACTTCATAACACTAAATGGAGCAATAGATAGTCGACTGTACAAAAATTTTAACATATGGTTCATTATTGGATGCAGTCTTTGGAAATGTCAAACAAAAAAGCCAAGGATCATTTTTGATTGTATTTTCAAACAACATATAGAAGACAGCAATCCTTAAGCGCGTTAAATATGGAGAAGTGTCAAACGTCAAATAGTTACTGCCCGTCAGAAAGAAAACGATTGTCTTTGAATCGATTCTGTAAACGAAGCTTGATTTTCAATTTAGGTTAAATCTTTTATTTCGAAAGTAATGATAAATAAAGTAAAACTGTACTTACATCTGAAATGGTATTTCATCTTTTTGTAAACTAGACGAAATATAACATTTTTTTACATCTAAAAACAGCGCATAAGGGCATTTTCACGGAGCTTGTTATACATTGACAGCGATGACGAAAATGCGTGACATCGATTATTGAAATAGTTTTTATAGATGTACTAGATTTTCCGCCAATACTTTTGACAGAGGGGAAATAATACTCAGGGCCTCTCCTGGTTTAGAACTCTCTGCTTATACAGGATGTCCGGTAATTAATGCACAACCTTCTAACCCCCAGTAGGTCACCTTAGACTGGTCAAAAATATTGATTTTGAGCTCTAGTAAGTCTCCTGTTTTTCGAAATTTTCGCACGTTTGTTAGTTTTTAAATTTTGACATTCACACTGATAGGTGTACCATCGAATAAAAAAAGAACAAATGTACTGAGGCAATACCTGTCATATACTCTAGTAAGACTCGATAGGTGTCGATAAAATAATATTTCAAGCACTGGCTAAATTACGCTAGTGTTTTGTTTTGCCGTGAAAAATCCGATCAGTAATATGGAAGAGTGAGTGAGAGCATGTTGCGTTTCGTTTTGTTTTCTGCAAACGATTGTCATATTGGCTACAGGGCCTGGGGGAGTGGGGGCTTAACCAAGATGACAATCGTTTGTAGAAAACGAATCGAAACGGTATCCTCTCTATCGCACTTATATGGAGGAGTGAGCGGGAGCATTTTGCGTTTCGTTTCGTTTTCTGCAAACGATTGTCATATTGGCTACAGGGCCTGGGGGAGTGGGGACTTAGCCAAGATGACAATCGTTTGTAGAAAACGAATCGAAACGCTATCCGTCTCTCTATCGCACTAATATAGAAGAGTGATAGAGAGACCGATAGCGTTTCGTTTTCTACAAACGATTGTCATCATGGCTGCAGGGCCTGGTGTCTTCGCCATTACATGTGGTAAGGTCGTCAAACGAAATGTTTTCTTTATGATGCAATCCGGAAAATAAAAAAAAACCTGTTTTATATTTATTTTTATTTTTTAAAGTACTGTGCATTATAATTAGTGAATTACATATAAATAAGTAATAACAGAGAATATAAATTAATCTTTGGTATAGGTACAGTCTCGTCTCAAAATATGGATTGGTAAAATTTTTATGTGACGAAAATACAGGATGTAACAATAATACTATATAGTGATCCTTTTAATTACATAATTAGTATCGTATTGCCACTAAGATAAAGTAGGAGATAATTTTTTTCGACGCGAAAAAATCAATTTAGTTTTTATATGCGACACGTCGTCTCCGACGGCCAGCCCTAAATACAAAGAAAAATGTTGCGAAAACATTTTTTCCCAAGTTTTTTTATATTTAGAATATGATACCAATTATACCCTTAAACGGATCACCGTAAAGTCTTAGGGTGGGTTGCACCATGCACAATAAATGGACTCATCAACGTTAAATATGGCGACGAAGCTGTCATCCCATAGAAAACTGTCAAACTTTTCATACAAGATTTTTTTAACGATGACGTTGACGTTAACAGACGATTTGGTGCACACAATATTATGGTCACCGACTTTAATTGTTGAGTCAATTAATATTCAAGCTATGTTCTTTGTAGAGGCCTTCCCAAGTAACACAGGAAGCATTATAACATATGAATAGTTAACTTATTTCGAACTTGAGGACCGTATAAACTCTTATATACGTTCACCGAGCAACTTGTCGCATTATATGATGCTTTGAGCTGTATAACGGTTGTATAATGGCATATCTAAATGCTTTTGTAAAGCCTTTAGCTTTAGTGCAGCAAACCACAACGCAACTGTACAGCTTTCAGCTGTTTAAAAGCACTTAAGTGCTTTAGGTTCTACAATAGCATTATATAATGCTTTAAGCTGTATAACGGTCGTATAATGGCATATGTAAATGCTTTTTTAAAGCCTTTAGTTTTAGTGCAGCGAACCAAAATGCAACTGTACAGCTGAATGCTGTACAGTTGCGTTTTGGTTTGCTACACTAATGCTTCGGTGTGGTTTAGTGCCTTAGGTTCTACAATAGCATAAATAAATGCTTAATGCTGTTTATGAGCATGAATATTAGCCATTATAATGCCACGTAAATCCGGTATACAGCTTTCAGCTGTTTTTAGTGCTTTAGGTTCTACAATAGCATTATATGATGCTTTACGCTGTATAACGGTTGTATAATGGCATATGTAAATGCTTTTGTTTAGCCATTAGTTTTAGTGCAGCGAACCAAAATGCAACTGTACAGCATTTAGCTGTACAGTTGCGTTTTGGTTTGCTACACTAATGCTTCGGTGTGGTTTAGTGCCTTAGGTTCTACAATAGCATAAATAAGTGCTTTATGCTGTTTAAGAGCATGAATATTAGCCATTATAATGCCCTTTAAATTCGCTATACAGCTTTCAGCTATTTTTAATGCCTTAGGGTGTACAATAGCTTTTTTTAAGTGGGTAATACATTCCTAATGCTGTATAATAGCCATAATATAAACCATTATAAAGCCAAGTAATTCACTATAAGGGGCTGTTCATAAATTACGTCATTTCAAATGGGGGGGCGGTCTGGACATCTGATGATGGTAGCATGTCGTAGGAGGGGGGGGGGGCGGTCATTCCGAAGATCACATCATCTCTCGCATCTTTAAAAAGTGCTTCAATGTGTAAAAAAGGAATGAAATTCGTGTTTCTATACACTTTTAATGCTATAAAATATTATCTACTAAATAGTTTTTTATTTTACAATTAAGCTAAAAACGCGTTTTTTTTAAATGAAGTCAAAAATTGATGACGTAATTTATGAACAGCTCCTATACAGATTTTAGCTGTTTTAGTGCCTTAGTGCCGACAAGAGCAATTTTAAGTAGTATATAATGCTTAATGTTGTTTAATAGCATAATTATTAACGTGTAATGCTGTAGGCATTAATAAGCTTTTTTTAAGGGTCACTGAGCTGCTATTGGACTAAGAGCTAGCCACGTCAGATATGACACAATAATGAGAGCAACGAAATCCGTCTGGTTAGATTGCTATACTGTTTTTATTGCTAGATCCTGGCATCTGGCAGCTTTTAATGGTTGGAGGTCACAGTGACAGACTAGCAAAATGTTTTAATTGGAAAATAGTAATACCAAACTAGGTAAAAATTGCCGAAGTTGTCTCAGTTATAAGGGACAGGGCCTATATTTTAAGGGGTTCCCTGGCGCCAATAACCTTAGATCTGATTCCCTTAGTTTTCTAATGATTTATATAGCTTATCATATTATCAGTAACGGCTTTAAACAATACGTATAGTATCCTATATTTACTTCAATATTCATTGTCTTCGAGATATTTGACATCAAAGTCGAACCGGTTTAGGCTAAAAAAGTGGTTTTGTGGTCATAAATTTTGTGTTAATTAGTTCAAAATTAAAATCTCTACAGTTTTTAAAGACATCAAAGAGGAACCCTAATATGTAGATTACGTATATGTAAGATTCTTTACACCATTCTAATATCGATAAAAGTGTTTTTTTAGACCGTATTTTAAAAATATCATAAAAAAATAACGGCTCATTTATTTCAAAATCCGACTCCACAAAATGGAGATAAAGGATTCAAGAACCGATAGTCGTTTGCCTTATAATTCTATCTGTAGTGAATATGTTGGAATATCGACTCAAAACTGGTCAAATATCGATAAAAAACGTTAGACCAAAAAATAATATGTATTATTACGGAAACAAAAACAGTAGGCGACAAACTATGAACTATATTATACATCGTTTGGCACTACGTTCCCCCAACATAAACTTTTGTATAATTTCTCTTAATATTGTATAGTATTTGTATAGTTTCTCATAATATTGCATCAAACCCAGATCTCCAGGATTTGTTGTCTTGAAATGGTTTGCATTCTTTGACCTCCACCACTTTAAAGCTGCCAGATGTCCAGATCTAGAAATAAGCATAGTATACCAAACTGACTAGAGGGATTTGGTTGCTCTCATTATTGTGTCATATCTGACGTGGCTAGCTCTCCGTCTATATAGACCAACGCCATTTTGTAAATAATTTATAATCTGAAAATAAAATCATGCTAGGTTCGCATAATTTTATTTAACAAGGGAAACAAGGGAAATGCCTATATAATAATGAAATAACTTAATTTAAGACTGCTCAACCAACACTATTATGTTAATATTGCAAAACTCGTTCTATACGAGGATTACACAATTGTTTTGTTTATTTGACGCATATCTTTTTATAATATTTTATAGCAAAACCACAATAAATCAAAGGCGCGTGAAAATTTTCAATGAAACTTATATACACATTTACAGTAAACTACATTGCGCAGTAATATTTGAAGGATATAATAACGTAAAAGAGTCAAAAACTTTTATAAATTTTGTTACGCAAACAAATATGACGTGTCACTCATTCAGTTTTTTGTACCGTCTTCGTCCATTTTATCTTGCGAGACAAAGTAGTTAAATTACAACGTTAATTGTATTATAACATTTGTTCCGTCGGTATTAGAGACGTTTTTGCATTGACGTAAGGTTTATTTTACTACACTCTTATGCTAGTATAATGCTTTTGTATTGCGATTGGCAAGTTAATCGAGAGTACTAATGCTTCTTTATTGCGATTAGCAAGTTTTTTGGCCGTATTAATGCTTCTTTAATGCGGTTGGCAACTTAATAGAGCGTACTAATGCTTCTTTAATGCGATTGGCACTTTCCATGACAACGATAATGCTAATAGCGAAGACATAATGCGCCTGTAATGCTATTAAATAACCTATATATTTAGGATCTCAAGCTGGGTAATTTGTGCCCATTTAAGAGCTATATCAGCACTATAAACGTTTATAATGCTACTATAAAACGAACTCAAAATGCTAAAAGCATACAGATATGCTGTAAGACGGCCGTTATACTGCTTTGATGTGTTACTTGGGTTATTCCCGAAACGCGTGAATTTCATGAAACGCTTCATATTCTTTGAAGGCTATGGCGAAAATACTTAGTTTTTTAGGGTTCCGTAGTCAACTAGGAACCCTTATAGTTTCGCCATGTCTGCCCGTCCGTCCGTCCGTCCGTCCGTCCGCGGATAATCTCAGTGACCGTTAGTACTAGAAAGCTGAAATTTGGTACTAATATGCATATCAATCACGCCGACAAAGTGGTCAAATAAAAAGTGGAATATTTTTTTTTATTAGGGTACCTCCCCTATACGTAAAGTGGGAAGTGATTTTTTATTTTATTTCAACCCTAACGTGTGATATATTGTTGGATAGGTATTTAAAAATGAATAGGGGTTTACTAAAATCATTTTTTGATAATGTAAATATTTTCGGAAATAATCGCTTCAAAAGTCGGAAAAATAGCGTCCCCCCCCCTCTAACTTTTGCACCGTAAGTCCAAAAAATATGAAAAAAATTGAGAAGATGCGCATTATGATAAACTTTTTAGGAAAATTATTTCGAACATCATAGGTTTAGCCATTTTTGAGTTATTTCCAAAAAACTTCTTCCATAGGCATCAGATACGACCTTTTGGCATTAGTCTTTAACTCTTAAGTTGGTACACTTACTGTGACAGACGGAAAACTACGGAACCCTACACTGAGCGTGGCCCGACACGCTCTTGGCCGGTTTTTTATCAACTATTAATGCATATACAGTTAGGTGCATAACTGAACCAATGTACATCACTTTGACATGTTTCTTTCATTATTTCAGAAGAGGCTAGTTATTAAGTTACTATTTTATTATTAATTGGTAACAACGCTAATAAACTTACTGACCTATTATGTTATTGTAGATAAAAATAAACATTTTCTCTATTAGATAATATTTGGTACTGACTCAGTTTTGCACCGACATCGTTAAATGAAGATAAGTCTTATCAATTATGAAAAAAATAAAAACTTTCAGGTTATATTTGTTCGTCTCGGTGTCAGCTATGTATCCATATGAAAGCCAATTTCGATTCATTGCATTCACAATCTTGATTTTTTTATTCGTCCATGATTTTGAACCAAAAACCGTTAAACTACATTTTTTTTATTTAACCCGATATTGATATTTTTCTTTTACACAACCAGGTAAGACAATTAGTTGAAATAGTACATTATATGCTCTTTAAAATGAGGTGTATGACTTTTATATCACTCACGTATTTTTATGGTTATCTCAGAATGAAGTCCGCTACAAAAATTAACTAACGAGAAAGTTGTTCGGCCATTTGCCTTGACTCAGTTTTGCACCTGACAATACATTGCCAGTAACTAATTACAAAAATAAGCCTGATTTAAATGTTTGATAACTAAAATAATGGTCGTGGAATTCCTTACTCTATATGAGTTACTGAATTGGGAATGCCTAAGAAAAAATGAAATAATGGGAAAAATAAATTAGGTGAAATTTCACAGTTTTCGGTATGAAATTGAGAAAAATGTATAAGTCGGAAGAAAATAATTTGTGAAGCAGTTTTGTAGCGGTACCCAAGGATTAATATTTTACGTTTAGAACTTTTATGTAACTTTGATTGTTATCAAATTATTTACATTTTACTAAGGTACTAATTTTGACTCAGTTATGCACCTAACTGTATAATAGACATAACAGTTCACTTCTTTATCTAGACGGCCAATGGAGCAGATGTTACACTTTAATGAGTAAAACATTAATGAAATTGAGTTTACAATATATTTTCATAGTTCTATTCCGGTATTTACATAGGTGGGTGTCTACCACGTCTACTGACTAGGTAATTTTACTTAGTGTATCTACCACTACATGTCGTTTTTAGGGTTCCGTACCAAAATTGTAAAAAGGAACCCTTATGGTACGACTCTGTCTGTCCGTCTGTCTGTCACAAAGCCAATTTTCTCCAAAAGTATACTGAAATTCTGTACACATATGTAAGTCAGCGACCCAAAGGCAGGCATGTAATGCCAATCCATAAATTTTAAACAGGAGGGGCATTTGTTGGGGGGTAAATGAGAAAATAAAAAAAAGTTTTGCAAAATATACAGGTTGAAATCGGGGTCATGTAGCAAGCGATCAAGGCATGACACACAAGGCTATAATAAACACTTATAGATATGCATGTATAAGTATGATATTTTTATTTTTTATTTACGTATTTTTAGTTAGTTTTTAATATTTATATAGAATTTGTAGGAGTTTGTGTGTTAGTGTGTAATTTGCTCTCTTACTTTTAATTAATTGCACTACCTATTATCTTAAATTAATTCTTCAATTCCTACTACCCAAAGGTTGTCTGAGAGAGATCACTGTTTCGCGATAAGATCGCCTGTTTGTTACCTTATTTTAAGATTATTGTAAAAAAAACTATTCCTATTATTTTTGTATTTTGGTGCAATTAAGAATATTTACTTACTTAAGTCCTTTTATTTGATATACCACACAATACAGGGTGAAATCGGGGTCGTGTAGCAAGCGATCAAGGCATGATACACAAGGCCATACTGAACAACCTTTACTATGGGACCTCCTCCGAAATCGCGAAAAATTTTTTCGCCTCTCCATAGAAAACAACAACATGTGATCGGCCGAAATTTATAAAACTGCCAAAAATTTTGTCGAGATTTCGGAGTTGATCTAAACTAAAAATACGGAAATAAAAAATAAAAATATCATACTTATACATGCATATCTATAAGTTTTAGCACATACAAAATATACATACACATAATATATTGGCAAATTAAGGTAGAGACAAATAATAGAGTATCAACTGATTTTTAAAAGAGGGAAGATATTTCGCTAGTCTTATATCCACGGCGGGCAAAGCAATCCACAAGCGAACAGCTTGGAAGGTAAAGGAGTTGCTGTAAAATTTCGAGGTGGATGAAGGAAGAGCAAGAATATGAGTCAGAGAACACCTGATAGAAGAGAGACGTTTGAAACGCTCTTTGAGATTAAGGAGGCGTAGCAGGATTGAAAAGAATACCATAAAGAAGGGAGAGAATATGAGAGTCACGGCGACGGCAGATTATGAATGTTCGTACGGAACCCTCGGTGCCCGAGTTTGACTCGCACTTGCCCGATTTTTTATTCTTAAGGTGACGGGATGCGCAAACACGTAAATTAGAGGTGTTTTTGTGCAAGTTTTGTGATGAAATCAAAGCACTTGTGAGCGTGGACGTTGCATTATCAGAAGGGACAAATAGTCAGGTTTCATGTTAGCTTGATGGTTTTCTCCTGTATATCATAATTAGGTATATACAGGGGTATAAATTGGGGACATATATTTAACGAGTTTGTAGGGTATCTATTAAATCCCGTGGCTTTTTGGCGAAAATGGTCTTAGAAGACCTTTCCTAACTTTTTAATTTATTATTATTAGTTGTATATCCTTTGAGAATCACGGAACTATGCATCTCGGTCTTTTAGGCTTGCATGGGGATACAGATCCAACACGCAGAGGCCCTTTGGAGAAATTTCCTATGTAATACACCTGCTAGAACCCATTCACGGGTACACCAATAGATACCCGTGAACCGGTTCCAGCAGGCGTTGAGGCTATTGTAAATAAAATGGACATAGTAATGGGCTATGGTGTTGAAGTTTGGTTGGTTAAAGATTAAGCTATTGAAAAGAGGTCCGGACACCTGCCATAACAATGTTATAACATGTTATCGAGGCAGGCGGTGACTCGCCGCCGACTAGATGGGCCCCTGAAACTGCCGTCGCAAAGACGGCCAGGAGCAACATCGGTGTGAGCGGCTCAGGGTGTGGTGTAGGGAATGCTCCCGGTTCTAATTTTGTATGGCGAGAACCGGGAATTCCAGGTTATTAACCGTGGTACCACAGCTTTTGTACCACAGGGGGACCACGGGTAATTATTTTCCCCGTGGACCCACCCCCATTTTCCCAGTAAGGTCTAGAACGGTTATAGGTAGGTTTAGGTTCGTTAGTTATTTTCTAATGGCCGAAGGCCAAACCGCACAGAAACAGGAGCCCCGCGGTAGCGGGGCTCCGTCGACATTGCTGACGTAAAGATAAACCCATTTTGGTGCAGTGGGTCTATGGGGAAAAAAATTACCCGTGGTCCCCCTGTGGTACAAAAGCCGTGGTACCACGGTTAACACCCGGTAATTCCCGGTTCCGGTACTGGATTTGTATAGAAAACGAGTACCGGGAGCAAACCCTAGTATGGAGAGGTGTACACCGCTTTCTGCCAGTGACTGAAGAAAGGCCCAGCCACTGTACCAACTCGCGACTTATAAATTTCACTTCCACCCTGCGAGCATATAGCTCTGACGGTTCCTCTCTGGATGGCCAATTAAGGCAAGCCAGAGCCGAGAGTCCTGCGGGTCCCCTTGGGGTCCACTCCGACCGACTAAGACACGCCCGAGACGGAGACCCTGACCGACTCTGGAGCACTCACTTAATATTAATATTATTACCATTAATATTTTTTCAAAAATTGTACAATCAGCAAACAAAAAACACTTTTTAAAAATAATTTTTTTTGCTAATGATCCAGTGCCAATCAGGAATTAAATGTGTATTAGGTACCAAATCGGTCCAGGCACTAGGAAAGACACAAATCAAAGAAATCAATTTAGATACATTTACTATCTAACTTTCGCTGACTGTACATTTTTCCAAAAAAAATATTAATAGCAATTATCATAAATTAAAAAGTTAGGGAAAGTCATCTAAGATCATTTTGGTGTAGCGGCACGGGACCTACTAGCTACCCTACAAAGTGTTTTAAAATAGCCCCTCACTTTATACTCCTGTATATAACGAATTATGATATAATTAATAATTATATTTGTCTGTCTTTCCCAACCACGGAACAATTGTGTTCCGGACCTTTGAGAGGCATATGCGGAGCCGAAGCCAACGCGCAGAGGCCCTTTCGACAATTTAATGAAAAGTGAGGGGTACACTTAGCGGATGCTGCCCCTACCCGTGTCATGGGACGCACGCAGAGACAGCACCCGCCATGGTGTAAAGACTATTGAGAGTTAATGGAGTCTAAAATGTACTAAGCTATAGGGTGAAAAGTATGGACTAACTACTGGGCTATTGGATGAAGAACCGGACGCCTGCCTAATAAAACGGTATCCAATTTTATTTCCGGCAGACGGTGACTCGCCCGCCGCAAGATGGGCCCCGTAAAAAGCAACATCAAAGATGGCTCAAGGGCAACACCGGAGCGTGGGCTGTGAGGTTGTCGAGAGGTGATTCTGCGGTAGCCAGATCCCGGTAATCCGTTCAGCAGGCCGCCGGCGTTATGACATTTTACACTTCCAACCTGGAGCATAGGTCCCCCTCTTGTGACTCCACTCAGGCCGGCCAGTTAAGGCAAGCACAGAGGCGAGGGCCAAATGGAAAGGGCCCTCTGGAATAGGGGTCCGAGGTGTTGCCACTCACCGTCAGCTCGCCACAAGCTGCCCCCGCGGGATAATAATTATTATTATGATATAATTAATTATGGTATTATTTAAGAGTATCAAAGAGCTCAAAGAGGACCCAGTGTGTTGACGATGAGGGACCTTCTTGTTCCTTTAGCCATCAACACAGTGAATCCTCCTTTTTGTAAAGGGTCGGCAACGCTCATGTGACTCCTTTGGAGTTGCAGGCGTCCGTAGGTTACGGTAGCTGCTTACCATCAAGCGGGCCGTATGCTTGTTTGCCACCGTCGTGGTTACAAAAAAAATATTATATTGTTCTCTTGAAGTTTATTACTGATGTTTTTTATTGCCTTTTTGTCATCATAAATAGATTGCACTCGCTAAATATGTTTGTTACCTGCCGTGAATTTTTCACCGGACGGTCTTTTCGGAAGATCAGCGCTGGCTAACGCTAGCAACATGCTGAGAAGAGACCATTTCGTGACACTTGTCTTTCTCTACAATTATCTGTTATTTATTTGTTCTTTCTGTAATGTCACAAATAAAGATTTTTATTTTATTCCAAATTTTTAGGAGTATTTCTAACAATAAATAAGTATAAGATATTAAATCAATAGATTAAACTAACACTAAAAACTTAAACGATTTAAGTATAAAGCTAAAACAAAAATTAAAACTACTAAAAATAAATTTAAATCTAAATTTTCTTATAAAAAAAACCCCCACGGCTATAAAAAGAAAACCCCGTCCAACATCAGGCCTGCGGCATGGACCCCATTATGCTGGCTTCGTTTCCTCTCTGTACCGTCAAGGCGATACGTTGTGAGAAGTACGCGCCAGCCCTGTAGTGTCAACTAGCCGAGCCGACAGTTTTTTATGTATATTTCTATACACGGTGTACATGAGGAAACCGAATAATTTTAACAGCGTATTCCTGATCATAATTGGAGACTAAAATGTAGTATAAACTTTTTTGATTTGATTGATTTTTTTAATGCGTTTGAACATAAAAACATAAATGTTATTGGTAAAGATGTCGATTCAAATAAATTAGTACATTTTTTTTTCGAAAAAAATAGTTTACGTAAAGTATTCCGTGGCACTTTGATATACGACATTTTAGTCTCCAATTCTGATCAGGAATACGCTGTTAAAATTATTCGGTTTCCTCATGTTACACCGTGTATACAGGAGAAAATTATGAAGTTAACATGAAACCTGACTATTTTTCCCTTCAGATCTTGCAACATCCACGCTCTCAAGTGCTATTTCATCACTAACCTTGCACATTAACACCTCAATTGTACGTGTTTGCGCAACCCGTCACCTTAATGGCGATGATGTCTCCTTATAACCGGTTTTGAGTTGAGATTATTAATATTATTATATAAGCGTCAGAAGTTTTTCAAACTATTGAATTTGGTTCCCACGTGTGTTTAATTTCAATATGTTGCTATTTCGGAAGCGATGCCATGCCCGTGACGCCGCTGCTGGTATTTCTGGTGTATCCTGAAAAAAAGAAAAAAAAAAGAAAATGAAAAAAGCGGCCAAGTGCGTATCGGACCACGCATAATGGAGAACCCTCCATAGCAACCCCGTAGCTTCAATGGAATAAGAACCAAACTAATGCCAAAAGGTCGTATCCGATGACTATGGAAAAACTTTTTTGGTAATAATATAAAAATGGCAGGACCGATAATTTTCAAAATTATTTTCGTAGAAAGTATATGATAACGCGCATCTTCTCAAATTTTTTCATATTTTTTGGACTTACGGTTCAAAGTTACAGGGACGACGACGCAATTTTTCCGACTTTCGAAGCGATTATTTCTGAAAATATTCACTTAATAATCACAAAATGTTCAAACAAACCTCAATGTTATTTTTAAAGACCTATCGATTAATGTGCGACATGTTGATATTTGGTTATTTTTTTTTACATCCCCCTCCCTAAATATTTTTTCTACAATTTAACTACATAACAAAGAAGTGGCATACAAAATACACCTTACGTGTACATTTTATTTAGATACATCTTATAGTAACCGAGTAAAATGGCTGTGACATACGGACGGACGGACGGACAGACGGACATGACGAAACTATAAGGATTCCGTTTTTGCCATTTTGGCTCATCATCATCATCATATCAGCCGAAAGACGTCCACTGCTGAACATAGGCCTCCCCCAAAGATTGCCACAATGACCGGTCCTGCGCCACCCGCATCCAGCGGACTCCCGCGACCTTCACCAGGTCATCAGTCCACCTTGCGGGGGGTCTACCCACGCTGCGCCTTCCGGTTCGTGGTCGCCACTCGAGAACAATTCCGCCCCAACGGCCATCGGTTCTACGAGCAATGTGCCCCGCCCACTGCCACTTTAGTTTAGCGATTCGGAGGGCTATATCGGTTACTTTGGTTTTGCTGCGGATGGCATCATTTCTGATGCGATCACGCAGAGAGACTCCAACCATAGCCCTCTCCATTGCCCTTTGGGTGACTTTGAGGCCCATTGTAAGCGACCACGTTTTAGTTCCATATGTCATCACTGGCAACACACACTGGTCAAAGACTTTCGTCTTGAGACACTGCGGAATATTGGACAAAAAGATGTGCCGTAGCTTCCCGAACGCTGGCCAACCGAGTCGGATTCGTCGATTGACCTCTTTCTCGAAGTTGGATCTACCTAACTGGACAGTCTGTCCTAAGTATATATAATCGTCCACAACTTCGAGTGTAAAGTCTCCGATTGTAACGGGAGTTGGTGCTACATGGGTATTTGACATGATCTTCGTCTTATCCATGTTCATCTTTAGACCAACTCGCTCGGAGGCTTTACTGAGGTCATCGAGCATCGTACTCAAATCCTCCATGGTCTCAGCCAAGACTACTATATCGTCAGCAAATCGAAGGTGAGTGATGTACTCGCCGTTTATGTTGATGCCTAGCCTTCTCCAGTCCAGAGTCTTGAAAACATCCTCCAGTGCAGCGGTAAACAGTTTAGGAGAAATAACATCTCCTTGCCTGCCTCCCCGCTGCAACGGAATAGGCTTCGAGTTCTGGTCCTGGAGTCGGACTGACATAGTGGCGTTCTCGTACAAACACTTCAGCACTTCGATATAGCGATAGTCCACTTGGCACCTCTGGAGAGATTGTAGCACAGCCCAGGTTTCGATCGAGTCGAAGGCTTTCTCGTAGTCCACGAACGCTAAGCAGAGGGGCAGGTTATACTCCTCAGTCTTCTGTATAACCTGACGGAGCGTATGGATGTGGTCTACGGTACTAAAGCCTCTTCGGAAACCGGCTTGTTCGGGAGGCTGGACGTCATCTAGCCTGCGTGCGAGACGGTTCGTAATGACTCTTGAAAACAGCTTATAGACATTGCTCAGAAGTGAAATGGGTCGGTAGTTCTTCAGTAACGCGTTATCACCCTTTTTGAAGAACAATACCACCACACCTCTATTCCATAGGCGTTCTCCCTTCTAGTAAAACGGAGTCGAACAACTTCTGAAGGGCCATAAGGACCGGTTTACCACCCGCCTTCAGAAGTTCGGCTGTAATTCCGTCTTCACCAGGTGCGTTATTGTTTTTGAGCTGTTTAAGAGCCATTTTAATCTCGTACAGGCTGATGTCCGGGATATCTTCGGTATAATGTCGGGTCAGTCTAGCTCTAGGGTCTTCCGCCAGATCAACTTCAGGTCTGCTAGTTGATGTGTATAGCTGTCCATAAAAGTCCTCTATCTCCCCCAGAAGCTCGGGTCTGGATGAAACGATCCTACCATCTTCAGTTTTTAATTTGGCGAGCTGGCTCTGCCCAATAGACAAATCACTTGCGAAAACTTTAGAGCCCTTATTCTGCTCAATGGCCTCTTCAATACGATTTGTATTGAATTGGCGCAAATCACGGGTAAGGGACTTAGAGATCCGTTTATTGAGCTGCCGGTATAATGACGCATCTGCTGAGGATTGCAGAACCATTTCTCTCCTTTCCTCGATGCGTTTCTGAGTGGAGTCAGAGAGCCTTTTGGTTCTGTTGCTCCGCTGGGCCTTAAAAAACTTAGACCCAGTCTTATGGACAGCTTCTACAAACCCGTCGTTGAATTCGTCCAAATCGCCGCCTAGACAATCGAAACGGTTTTGGAGTTCCAGCTGGAAGCTCTCCGGGTTTTGGATTTGAAGTGCTGCTGGACGGAACGTAGACTTCATCAGTCGAGAGCGCTCTAGCTTAACACATATATTCAATGTGCCTCTCACCAGACGGTGATCACTTTCGGTTTTAACCGTATTGATCACAGAGACATCATTGAATATATGCTTCTTCGTCGACATAATGAAGTACATCTCGTTTTTAGTTGCACCGTCGGGACTTATCCAGGTCCACTTCCTGTGCTCACGTTTCTTGAAGACGGAGTTCATCATGTAGAGTCCCTCCTTCTCCAAGAAGCCAGCCAGTAGATGGCCCCGGTGGTTCCGACTTCCAAATCCAAATTGCCCCACTCTCAGCTCTTCACCATCTCTCTTGCCCAGTTTCGCGTTGAAGTCCCCCATAACAACGGTGAAGTAGGTTTTGGAGCTATGCATGGCCTTCGATATATCCTCATACATTGCCTCCACCTCGTCATCGGAGTGTGCCGAAGTCGGCGCATACACCTGTATGACCTTCAACGAGGACCTCTTGGATACTCTGAGTATAAGATACGCCACCCTAGTCGACACACTCTCGATCTTCACCACGTTGTTCACGAGGGACTTATGGACGATGAACCCGACACCTCCCTGGGACTGTTGGTCGCCCTCCCGGAAATAAAGCAAGTTGCCGGACTTTAGGATTATCGTTTCCTCCCCCTCTCTTCGGACTTCAGATAACCCTATGACATCCCAACGCAACTTGCTCAATCCTTCCTTCAGTTCCAATATCTTTTCGTCGGTCCGCAGTGTACGCGTGTTATAAGTTGCCAGGGCCAGAAGTCGTCGGTGGTGGTAGCCGGATCTTTGCCGCAGATTCTTAGCACCCCTGACCCCGCTAATACCCTGGCCGCTACCATAACCAGGGCACCGGGAGTCGCCGGAAACTCGGGGCCGTGGTTTTTGTGATCTTTCCATGGGGGGTGAATGCCGTAATCGCCACGCTTGGCATGCGGGTTGGCGATCGCAGTATCTCCACCGCACTCCGAGGATGCTGCTGCCCATCCCCCGGTGGTCTTGGCCGTAGTTTTAGGACATGCTCCGGGTCCCATTTTGGCTACGGAACCCTAAAAAAAAGAAGTATACCCATTTTTAGGGTTCCGTAGTCAACTAGGAACCCTTATAGTTTCGCCATGTCTGCCCGTCCGTCCGTCCGTCCGTCCGCGGATAATCTCAGTGACCGTTAGCACTAGAAAGCTGAAATTTGGTACTAATATGTATATTAATCACGCCGACAAAGTGGTAAAATAAAAAGTGGAAATTATTTTTTTATTAGGGTACCTCCCCTATACGTAAAGTGGGGAGTGATTTTTTTTTTCATTTCAACCCTAACGTGTGATATATTATTGGACAGGTATTTAAAAATGAATAGGGGTTTCCTAAAATCATTTTTCGATAATGTAAATATTTTCGGAAATAATCGCTCCAGAAGTAAAAAAATATGCGTCCCCCCCCCCCTCTAACTTTTGAACCATAAGTTTTAAAAATATGAAAAAAATCTCAAAAGTAGAACTTTATAAAAACTTTCTAGGAAAATTATTTTGAACTTGATAGGATGAATAGTTTTTGAAAAAAAAATACAAAATAATTTCTGAACTAAGTTTGTAATTTAACCGTATAAGCAGGTGTTTATTGTACCTGTAATTTCTACAAAATTACAATGAAATGACGTGCTTTCAAATAAAGTAAAAACGGTGAAAATCGGTTGACGCAATAAAGAATTATCCCATAAAAATCATCTTCCATACTTTATGCTCGCGCGCTAGTTTACTTAATTTGCCGATAGATGTCGCTGTACGTGGAACGCTCATATCATATCCTACATGGCGGTGTTATTTTAACTCTTAAGTGGGGACACTTACTGTGACGGACGGAAAACTACGGAACCCTACAGTGAGCGTGGCCCGACACGCTCTTGGCCGGTTTTAGAACACTAGTTATGGTCTAAGAGCTGGCCACGTCAGATATGACACAATAATGAGAGCAATGAAACATGTCTAGTTAGACTGCTTTACCATCCTTATTGCTAGATCCGGGCATCTGGCAGCTTTTAATGGGTCCACCCATTAAAAGATGCAGAGTGACAGACTAACAAAATTTTTAAGTTAGAAAAAGTAATACTAAAATAGGTAAAAACTGCCAATGTTGTGTCATTTATTGAGGCCTATATTTTAACATTACATTAAAAACAATTGTCTATTATTGCGGAAACGAAAACAGTAGGCGACTAACTAAAAATTGCATTATACATTATTTGGCACTACTTTCCCCCATCAGAAACTTCTGGATATGATAAAATTTAATCAATTACATAATTTCCAACAATATAGCAACAAACCCAGAACTCTAGGATTTGTTTTCATCAAGTTATTTGCATTCTTTGACATCCACCACTTTACAGCTGCCAGATGTCCGGATCTAGAAATAAGCATAGTATAGCAAACTGACTAGAGGGGTTTCGTTGCTCTCATTATTGTGTCATATATGACGTGGCCAGCTCTCCGTCTATTATCTCATTGATCGTTTCCGTGGAGCGCTGGGTGTCCCAATCCCAATATAATCTTGAGAATGATTGTGGACAAGCCTGATTGTCCGAGTGTTGTCCGATAATGAATATCATGAGAATTGATAATGCAGGATTTTTGGACACGGGTACGTCCTTATACTACATCCAAAAGAGAGGTGTGGGTACTGCGAATGTCATCTCGCTATGTGTGGTAGGGCACAGCACAGCGAATGTCATCTCGCTAAAATCCGGAGCAGAGCCCGACTGGGAAAGTACCTTTACCTAACAGAAAACCACAGCCAGAACTAGCATTAGATCCTACTCATAGTGTTGTGTTCCTGCTGGTGAGTAAACTTGCCAAGTGGTAAGTAAAAAAGCTCAAAGAGGACCCAGTGTGTTAACTATGAGGGACCCTCTTGTTCTTTTAGCCGTCAACACAGTGAATCCTCCTTTTTGTAAAGGGTCGGTAACGTGCATGTGATACCTCTGGAGTTGCAGGTGTCCATAGGCAACGGTAGCTGCTTACCATGAGGCGGGCCATATGCTTTTTTGCCGCCGTCACGGTATATTTAAACGAAGCTACACTGTGCGAGTTTCCTCTATCAATTCAGTACAGTGGTAGCGAAATGTGTTTATCATTCATTAGACTAGATATTTAGTGGTAGATACTAACCCTTATTACCCGACTTCCGAAAGGAAGGGAAGGTTATTTTAAAACGTTGTTTACATTATATTCTGTCAAGGATGAAGGAAAACGATTTTGAAAATTGATTTTTCATTGAATAGAGGTTCCTTAGAAAGGTCTAGAGAACAACTTGAGAGACGTGCAAAGAATTATTATCAGCAATAAAAGTGTACACCAAGAAAAAGAATTCGAAGGAGGAGGTTATCAATTCGTCGGGATCTGTTTTTGCTTTTTTTTTATGTATGTTCACCAATTATTCGAAGACGGCTGGACCGATTTGGATTTTTTTTTGTTTGAAAGAGTACACTTTTCAGTTGGTCCCATTGTCACCAGGTCAGGATCTGATGATGAAATCCTGGAGAAATCGAGGGAACTCTTCAAACATTAACATAAATACTTTTTATTGCACACCTCAAATAATAGACACAATGTATACACACGTCACAAACAAAAAAACAGAGGCAAAACAATTGGCGGTCTTATCAATAAAGAGCGATCTCTTCCAGACAACCTTTGGGAAGTGGAAACCTTACACTATAGGTATTTAACCTTAAACCTTACCTTATATAGGGACACCTATAGTGATTTAAATATTTTATACAGTAGTTACCTCGGGCATAACAAAATACCGGGTCAAACGCTAAGAGGATGATGATTGCATTTATTTACCTACTCGATTGGTCCTAAAATAATTTTCCCAAAAAAGCACTTAGCATCCACCCTTCCAACAGCAAATGCTCGAGCTGCTGTAAAAAATACTAAAATCACTATAGGTGTGCCTATAATAGTTGAAGAGTTCCCTCGATTTCTCCAGGATCCCATCATCAGATCCTGACCTGGTTACTATGGGACCAACTGTGAAATAAACTCCTTAAAAAAAAAAGAATTACCAAATCGGTCCAACCGTCTTCGAGTAATCGGTAAACCCGACGAATTGATAACCTCCTCCTTCGAAATCATGAAGTCAGTTGACAAGGCCTATTTTTCCTTCGGGGTGGAAAGGTCAGATGGAAGTCCCATTGCTACGAACTTTTACTACAAAATCCTTGGGGGTTGCCAAGCGGTCCCTAGGCTCCACAAAAATTCGGGATATACGCTAGGAGAAGGACGACCATAGATTTTTTAACGCTATTTGTTTCAAACGTTCGACTTACCTTACTTACTATGGCTCGCACCAGCACCCATATTACCCATAATAATGGAATTATCGCTACTAAGAGAAGTGCAACTCCCCAGCCCAGACTTCTTCTCACTTTTTCCGTGTGTATAGCCTCGAGGATCAGAGTTCTAGTGCCGTTGTAACGGTTCACACCATAATCTGAAATGGACACAACAACTCAATCAAGTGTCATTTGTGAAATCAGATTCTCTGAGATCATTTGGGATAAGTTACAAATTTAAAAACTACATATAAAACTTTTGCGAGACTCTCCGTTACTAACCCAGTATAAATATTTTAATACAAATCATTATTAATAACACAAAAGTTACAGGTCACATGTGTATATCTTACATACTCGCAGGTACTTATAATAGTAGGATAATATGGATAGAATAGGATATGTGGAATAGGAGGAATATATATGACATATATTGCACTTAAGTACTCAGTCGCAATATATATTTCAAATAACGAGAAGGTATAAAAATATAAATTATGGGAAAAGTAGGTTATAGTACTCCTCGGCTTTGTACAAGTTTAAAGTTACTAGCCATTTTCGCAAACTAGGTTTAAAAATAGCGGTGGAAGCTGCATTTCCAACCGTTTCGGGTATTCATATAAACTGCCGGGCCTATAATGTATGGATATCGCTCCGACTTCGACAGCCTGTGATAAGGAGTTACAAGCCGTCTTGTATTTGTTACTGCGGAGCGCATAATCTCGTTCACACCGCGTTCTTTAAACAAGTTTCATTTTACATGAGTGAAAATCGCCAGCTGGTGCACGAATTCACTCACGACACGATACGATGGTCAAAACCACATTTTCTTGGGAGCGTAGGTTCGTATCCTACCGACTGCGCCATGTAATATAATTTTTTTTTTTTTTATACCACGACGGTGGCAAACAAGCATACGGCCCGCCTGATGGTAAGCAGCTACCGTAACCTATGGACGCCTGCAACTCCAAAGGAGTCACATGCGCGTTGCCGACCCTTTACAAAAAGGAGGATTCACTGTGTTGATGGCTAAAGGAACAAGAAGATCAACACACTGGGTCCTCTTTGAGCTCTTTGGCAACCTTACTCACCAGCAGGAACACAATACTATGAGTAGGGTCTAGTGCTATTTGGCTGTGGTTTTCTCTAAGGTGGAGGTACTTCCCCAGTCGGGCTCTGCTCCAGATTTGAGCGAGTGACATTCGCTGAACGTGCCCTACCACACTTAGCGAAATGCCATTCGCAGTGCCCATACCTCTCTTTTTGGCGTAGTTTAAGGACATACCCAAGTTCGGATGTAGTTGAAGGACATACCCCGCGTCCGCAAACAAACAAACAAGATAAGTATTTAAAATACAACAACAGCCATTGCTAGCATGGTATAATAATGATTTATTCTACTTACTGTATGTTGTTCTGCGATCATTTTAGTAACGTTTTCCTGATCTCTATGAAATTGGTGGGGTTGTAACAGAGATAAATGTCATTTGAAAGTTATTATATGAGTAGGATCGATCAATGGGTTATAGAGGTACAAGGCGCAAAAGTGATATTCATAAAGGTTATATTGGTCAACACGTTTGGAAGTAAAGTATGAATTTTGACAGAAATAATACTTACGCATTTTGATGAAGAAGCTATAGTTCCCCGCTTTCAAGCCGTTCAAATACTGGTCTCTCTTCTGTACTCTGTACACTGGCTTCCTTTTCAAACTGGTGTCCATCCAGGCGCGAAAGGCGGGGTTCTAAAAACACAGCTATATCAATATCATAGATTTTTTATTTTTTTATTAAATAAATATTATAAGACAATCTTACACAAATCGACCTAGGCCCACAGTAAGCTCAATAAGGCTTGTGTTATGGGAACTAGACGACGATATATATAATAGATAAATATGGATAAATACTTAAATACTTAGAAAACATCCATAACTCAGGAACAAATATCTGTGATAAACACACAAATAAATGCCCTGACCAGGATTCGAACCCGGGACCTCCTGCTTCATAGGCAGGGTCACTACCGACTGGGCTAGGAGGCCGTTAAATAGATACCTCATCCCATAAATTACCAAGTCTAGTTTTATTTCAACTTTATTGCACAAAAATACACAATCGTACAACAGGCGGACTTAATGCATTCTATACCAGTCAACCTTCGGGCAAAGCAGATAAGTTGTAGGCGGTGCAACTTCATGTGGGACAAAATGATACTTTTTTCATCCCCTGTATCTTTTTATCTGTAAGACTTACAGGTCTTTTGTGTATGGAAAAAATATAGACAATATTATTATCTTTACACGGTCTATAGACATTTTAGTCATACTGATCACCGTTTAAGCGTCAAGGTTAAAAAACCGAATTTCGGCACCTTTAAACCAAGATGGCGGCCAACGCTCCGACCCCTCAAGGTCTAAAATCTCGATTTCGATAACCATCCTGTAGCCTACCAATACTTTTAAAACATTTTCTACACCACCTTTAGTAAGGCAAAATGATCCAATGACTGATATATATTATGTATACGTATTTAGCTGAAATGGGACTGGGCCGGCCATGTCTGTCGCATGCATCCACAGAGGTGGACTAAAATATCCACGGAGTGGGTACCACAACACGGGCAAGGGGCGGGCAGGCCCAGGCGGAGATGGCGAGATGACCTGGACGCATTTGATAACGACTGGCCTGAAAACGCAAGGGACCGAGACGGATGGAAATCGAGGGGGGAGGCCTTTGCCCAGCAGTGGGACACACTATAAGCTATTAATAATAATTTAGCCTTAGATGGAATAAACACTCTAAGCTTACTCGTTTCTCTATGATCAAAATGAAGCAGTGATGTACTAGTGATGTATCGTGAACAGGTATTGTTGAGCTACTTGCCATTGTTCGTAATTCAGCCGTGTGAATGAATGACCGTTACACAGCTAGTCGGCAACATCGGTCATTCATTACACGACAAAATTACGAACAATGGCAAGTGGCTCAACAGTCTCCGTACGCGATGCTACAACTCCTTTTATTCAAATAGAGAAGGAACAAACATTATACAGTTGTGACCAGTGTGCCAGTTTTGACCATTTTCAACTTTACTAAGCTATAAACAAATTTACAAGTCTGCAGTTTATAGTTGTTTAAGAGTAAATTGTGGCAGCACAAATAACACAGTCATCTGTCATGTATCAGTTGCCATTTAGTTGTCAGGATGGAAAAAAAGGCTAAAAGTGGCTCTTTGGCTCATTTTTGATATTTCATTGAAGAAAACAAGATCTAATGTCAGAATCTTAACAGCGGAGATTCATATAAATATTTGCTATGTGCGAAGTGCATGGTGGGGGTAACGTGAACGATCGCAGTGCACAATGTGACAAGTAATTTAACTGAAATGTGCTCTCGTCAATATCAAATTCCAAATATTTCACATCACCTATGTCACCTCAACTCAGTCAACTGTCAAAATAGTGAATCAGCTAGAGACATTTTCATATAAGCAGATATTTCAGATTGTACCCCTGCCCAAGAGATGGCACCACAATCATGCACACAGCGAATAGTAATATACTTTCAACGACTGAGTATATATTAAAGAGTGTCACAAAATGACGAAGGTCTGAACAGACAAACTCCTTAAACAGGCCAAAACCGGCGCATCTGCTCTATACGAGTTCAAGAGTTTTAAAAAAATCAGTTTATTTCATTAAAAGTTAGGTATATTCATAAAGAACTTAACTACTAATCTTAAATTATAAAGATTTTTTGAGTTAAGGAGTCTTCTATTTTAATTTATTAATTACACAATAATGTTAAATAATTTATTACCATAAACAATAAATTAATTACTTACGCCGGTAGCTCTTATTTTATACATGTTTCTTTATCATGTTTCTGCCTTGACCACATTTTCGGCCTTCTAACGAGTTCAATTGCTGTTAAACTAATATAAACGGCATGATGTCATATGGACTAAGAGCTGGGCCACGTCAGATATGATATGACACAATAATGAGAGCATTAAAACCTGTCTAGTTAGATTGCTTTACCATGCTTATTGCTAGATCCGGGAATCTGGCAGCTTTTAATCGGTGGAGGTCAGAGTGACACACCAACAAAGTTTTTCAGTTGGAAAGAAACGAAACCAAAATTGGTAAAAACTGCCGAAGTTGTGTCATTTATAGAGGACAAGGGCCTATATTTTAACATTATAAAAAGACATTGTGTATTATTGCGGAAACAAAAACAGTAGGTGACTAACTATAAATTGCATTATACATCATTTGGCACTGCTTGCCCTCGACGGAAACTTTTGGCTATGATGTAAACTAATTAATTACATAATTTTCCATAATATCGCATCAAACCCAGAACTCTAGGATTTGTTTTCTTCAAGTTATTTTAATTTTTTGACCCCCACCACTTTACAGCTGCCAGATGTCCGGATTTAGAAATAAGCATAGTATAGCAAACTGCCTAGATGGATTTCGTTGCTCTCATTATTGTGTCATATCTGTCGTGGCCAGCTCTCCGGCTATAGCTTGCATGCCTCATCTTATATCCGTTGCCATATGGTCGCCATATGAAATTGAACACCCATTAATAATGTGAAGTAATTTTGCAGAGCTAGAGTAAAACTATTATTACTGTGCTTCAGTCGTTCACCGGAGCTAGTCTGCGCCTAAGTAGAGGCAATAGATTACTACATTATCTTTGGTGTAGACATAGCTTGATCTGACTACAACAATTATTTTACGGACCCCATCCTCAAAATGATACTTCAACTCCTGTAAGGCTGGTCTGACTAAAACAGTTATTTTAAGGAACCTCATCATCATCATCTCAACCATAAGACGTCCACTGCTGAACATAGGCCTCCCCCTTGGACCTCCACACGTAATGGTTGGAAGCGATCCGCATCCAGCGTCTTCCGGCGACCTTAATAAGATCGTCCTTGTAGGTGGACGTCCTACGCTGCGCTGGTAAGGAACCTCAAATAGTTACCTCAACTCCTATGAAGTTGGTGTTGACCTCCCAGGGCAGTTCTCCAGTTGCGTCCCGGTCCCAATTGATAGGTGTTGAAAAATCTTTCAGTACTGAAAAGAAACAACTTATAAAAATATTTATAACGGGTTCTTCTTCTTCAAGTGCCATCTCCGTCCAGGAGGTCGGCGACCATATGTCTATATGTCTCTCTATCTTCAGTCATGCGAATTAGTCTATCTATGCTCTCCACCTCTAACCAGTCTCTTATATTTTTAGTCCATGAAGTGCGCCTTCTACCGCGGCCTCGGGGCTTATAACGGGTTAATACTCACGTAATTTAAGTCGATCTTTGCTCGACATGTTTCGGTCAATTTACGATGATCATTTTCACGAGGGGCCTTCCGCGACGGCAGCGCGCCGTTATTAATAAAATATTTATATTTTTAATATGTTAGAGTCTCACGAAAGTATTATAGTTAAAAGACGAATTATTAGGATCTAGTCATTGGCCCGGCTTTTTGCCACGGCTTCAGTGAGCCTGGGGTCCTCTCGGCAACTTAATCCTGGAAATTTTCGGTGACACTAATTTCTACGAAAGCGACTCTTATCTGACCTTCCAACCCATAAAGAAAACTAGTCTTTATTAGGGATTAGGTCCGCTTTCCTCACGATGTTTTCCTGCATCAAAAAGCGACTGATAATTATTAAATAACATTTCGTACATGAATTCCGAAAAAAGGGTTATTTTGACCCCGGCGAGACCTTCGGATTGAATGTCGGTCGTCATACCGCTAGACCTTTAAAAAAATACGAGTACCAAAAAGTGCATGTAAGACCACGCATTATAATATGGGTGGTGCAGAAAATCCCATTTTATATTAACTTTATTTAATTTAATTTAACCATTCTTAGGGTTCCGTACCCAAAGGGTAAAAAACGGGGTCCTATTACTAAGACTCTGCTATCCGTCCGTCACCAGGCTGTATCTCATGAACCGTGATAGTTAGACAGTTGAAATTTTCACAGATCATGTTAATTATGTTGCCGCTATAACAACAAATACTAAAAAACAGAATAAAATAAATATTTAAGGGGGCTCCCATACGACAGACATGTTTTTTTTTTGCCGTTTTTATAGATAATGGTACGGAACTCTTCGTGCGCGCCTTCAACTCGCACTTGGCCTGTTTTTGATAGAATAACTCAAGTTCAAATAGTCGAACAGCGGATATTTAGTAAGGGTACCCACATATGGAACATGCAACCCTAAAAAAAAAGAATCATCTAAATCAGTTAACACAGTCGAAAGTTCTGGGGTAACAAACATAAAATATAAAAAATACAGTCGAATTGAGAACCTCCTCCTTTTTTGAAGTCGGTTAAAAAGACTAAAATACCTTCTGTTGGTGGGTTCTTAAATTTCAAGACGTCTCCTGACACTAAGTTAGTATATTCTACCGGCACTGGCTCCTCTTCTCCCGAACTTTCATTTAACCTTTGTAATACAAAGGTATCTGAAAAAAGAAACGTTTTCAACATGTAGCAAGCTGAATTGTACCATATTTTTAGATGTTGCCGACATTGGCTAAGTGCTGCCGACATTGGCTAAGTGTTGCCGACATTGGCTAAGTGTTACCGACATTGGCTAAGTGCTGCCGACATTAGCTAAGTGTTGCCGACATTGGCTAAGTGTTGCCGACATTGGCTAAGTGCTGCCGACATTGGCTAAGTGTTGCCGACATTGGCTAAGTGTTGCCGACATTGGCTAAGTGTTGCCGACATTGGCTAAGTGTTGCCGACATTGGCTAAATGTTGCCGACATTGGCTAAGTGTTGTCGATATTGGCGAAGTTTTGTAGAGCAAAGTTGATTTATTTTTAACAATTTCAAATGTGGAACAGAATGTAAAGGCTGTAACAAAAATACAGGGGATCCGCTTAAGACTGTGTCGACCGTCCAGTGGCGCCCTCATTGGGGGGATTTTATTTCCTAACAAACGAATCAATTTATGTGTAATTCCTCAGTGTTAAGTTGCAGTCCTACTAATTAAGTAACTTTTGATCTTTGTCACATAGTTTAATTTTGCGTATTTTTTGCTTCATTACCTAAACGGCAAATGGTGGCCACTTTTTTCCGTTTAGGTGATCCTGATCAAGCCAAAGTAAGTAATATAAAACTGTATCACATAGATCATAAGTTGCGGAATCAGCAGGACTACAACTTAACATGATGGATTATACAGAAATTTATTAGTTTATTAGGAAATACAATCCCCCCAATGAGGGTGCCACTGGACGGTCGACGCATTCTTAAAACGGCTATTAGACATGGCAATTTGTAGGGTCCAACCTGTCGGGTTGGTAGGTGTAATGGCACCTAGGGAGTAGGAGTCCCGATCTAGAGCGATCGGGGCGATCGGCAGTGCCCCGACAACCGCAGGTGTTTATGGAGGTCGTTAGAATGAATGAATGAATGAATGAATGAAAGATTTATTTATGACAATTACAAAAAATATAATAAACAATAACATATACCACCCGAAACATTAGTTAGAGTTATTTTATCTTTTTTAGGGTTCCATAGTCAACTAGGAACCCTTATAAATAGTTTCGCCATGTCTGCCCGTCCGTCCGTCCGTCCGCGGATAATCTCAGTAACCGTTAGCACTAGAAAGCTGAAATTTGGTACTAATATGTATATCAATCACGCCGACAAAGTGGTAAAATAAAAAGTGGAATGAAATGTTTTATTAGGGTACCTCCCCTATATGTTAAGTGGGGAGTGTTTTTTTTTTTTCATTTCAACCCTAACGTGTGATATATTGTTGGATAGGTATTTAAAAATGAATAGGGGTTTACTAAATTCATTTTTTGATAATGTAAATATTTTCGGAAATAATCGCTCCAGAAGTAAAAAAAAATGTGTCACCCCCCCTCTAACTTTTGAACCATAAGTTTTAAAAATATGAAAAAAAATCTCAAAAGTAGAACTTTATAAAAACTTTCTAGGAAAATTATTTTGAACTTGATAGGTTGAATACTTTTTGAAAAACAATTACAAAATAATTTCTGAACTAAGTTTGTAATTTAACCGTATAAGCAGGTGTTTATTGTACCTGTAATTTCTACAAAATCACAATGAAATGGCGTGCTTTCAAATAAAGTAAAAACGGTGAAAATCGGTTCACGCAATAAAGAATTATCCCATAAAAATCATCTTCCATACTTTAAGCTCGCGCGCAATAGTTTACTTAATTTGCCGATAGATGTCGCTGTACGTGGAACGCTCATATCATATCCTACATGGCGGTGTTATTATAACTCTTATGTGGGGACACTTACTGTGACGGAAGGAAAACTACGGAACCCTACACTGAGCGTGGCCCGACACGCTCTTGGCCGGTTTTTATTTATAATGTTAGCCATTTTCTACACATTCCGTCTGGTTTTTTATGTAAAATAAACGTTAAAATGTGTAGATTCGCTGGTAATTAATATATTTATCTAGTTTTGTATTTAAATAATAGAAGGGTTGGGCAGATGAAGTTAGATTCAGGCAGCTCAAGCGGTTATTTAAATATCTATAATAATAAAAACAGTTTCTTTTTTTATTTAATGTATACTGTTATGAGTACTATCACCGTGCTTCACCAATACATTTTTTAAATGTTTTGAAGGCATCTCTGTAAACGTTGGTAGGGACGATTTGTTGGGGAGGTAGGGTTTGTAGGGACGATTTGTAGGGAAAGTGTAATAACGGGCCCAACGCCGCCAGGAGTTCGACACAACAGGTTGGGCCCTACAAATTGCCATGTGTAATAGCCGTTTTAGGAACATTTGTATCGTATTGCCTACTTAGGAGTAAGAGTTTTACTAACATATATAGTTTTTAATGTACCAAAATTTAAGTTTTTACTAACAATTCTATGGATTTTTATGGTCCGAAATCAACAGTTTTAATTTTATTTATTGCGACTAAGAAAAAGTCAAATATTTATTTTAGGACGCGATAATTTTTGGTTGGTCGTCGGCAAAGAATTAAACTAGATTCTTCGTGTTCTTCCTGGTGCAGCACATCAGCTGGTGTTCCACAGGGTGGTGTGCTGTCTCCTCTTTTATTTTCTATCTTCATTAATTCCATAACTCTTGATCTCTCCTCTTCGTATCACCTCTATGCCGACGACCTTCAAATATATTCGCAGGGTATGCATAGCGATCTCAATTCAGTTATAGAAGCCACGAATCTTGATCTGCTCCGCATATCAAATTGGAGTCAAAATTACGGTTTAAAAGTAAACCCCCTAAAGTCACAGGTAATTGTGATGGGTAGCGCTAAACAAATCTCCAAAATTGACTTTCTCAGGCTCCCTCCGATAGTCTTCGATGGTATCCAAATTCCTTTTTCCAACCAAGTGAAAAATCTTGGCGTAATCATGGATCGTTGTCTATCATGGGTGCCTCAGGTGAGTGAAGTGAGCAGGAAGATGTTTGCTGCCATAGGGTCTCTCAGACGGCTCCGGAATTTCCTGCCAAATGCTACTAAAATTGCGCTTGCTCAGTCGTTACTTCTCCCCATTCTTGATTATGCAGATATCTCCTATTTAGACCTAACCGAGGAGCAACTTAATAAGCTTGAGCGTATTCAAAATGCCTGCATTCGGTTCATTTTCGGATTACGCAAATTCGACCATGTTTCTAGTTTTCGTTCTCAACTCAAATGGCTCCCTATCCGTCACCGCCGTAACTCTCACATACTTTCTTTACTCTTTTCTATACTTTTTAACCCTGCAACTCCCCGCTACCTCAAAGAGCGTTTCTCTTATCTTAATTCTATTAGATCCTCTCAAAAATTTCTCCTAAAAGTGCCATCTTCATCTTCCAAATTTTATAATTGCTCATTTACGTTCCAGGGGGCCGATTTTTGACAATCGAGCGCTCGAATTCAAAGAATTTAACCTCGAATATAATCGCACACAATAGTTTGTCGACATTATTTACGCATGAAATTAATAGTATAAATAATCATGATTTTAAATTACTATCGCTGTTATTTTTAAAACATCACTTCTTTGTTTTATTCAGAGTTTTAAATGTCATATTCGAGCGCTCGAATCTCAAAAATCGCCCCCCAGGCCGTTCGTTTGTGGAATTCTCTCCCTCTCAACATTAAACGCGCGCAATCTATTGGTAGCTTTAAATCGCAACTTAAGGAATACTATTTATCTCTTCCTTAGGTTTTTAAGTTGACACTGTTGTTTCTTATTGTGTGTATTATATATGTATATATGTACGTATATGTATGTTTATTTTGTATTTATTTAAGTATGTATATTCATATGAATGTGCTGTGTTATCTATTTCGTCTCTTTTGTTTCTATGCATCACCTACTGCTTATTGTTTTTCTCTAGTCTCCACTACCCAAAGGTTGTCTGGAAGAAATCGCTCATTAGCGATAAGACCGCCTGTTGTTACCTCTACCTAAATTTATCTAATTGTAAAATTTGTGCTTGTAACTGTATGAGGTGTGCAATAAAGAGTATTTATTATTATTATTTTTTTTTTTTTTTTTTGTATGGAGCACGTCGTCCCAGTCGGTCAACACTTCATACAAAAAGTCTACATTTTATTTTGCATGATTTGAATGATATTTGTGATTTGAATGATGATGAATTGCATGATATTTTATTTGACACGAGATGACATTCGCTGAACGTGCCCTACCACACTCAGCGAGACGCCATTCGCAGTGCCCATACCTCTCTTTTTGGCGTAGTTTAAGAACATACCCAAGTCCGGACGTAGTTTAAGGACATACCCCAGTATTATGTCTGATATTATGAAATTTGATCTATGAAACATGGTAAATAGTCTGTTATATCGATACCTACAGCTGATATATTATATGCCACACAATGAGTAATTATCAAATCTTACACAGTCATGTAGGTAAGTACACATATTATTTTAATGACACACAATCGGTTTGTGCCTACATAATGTTTGATGTGTATGACTGTCTGTCCTAGAGAAAATTACATAATATGTAGGTATAATGTATTTTATGACGAATACTGCTTTCAGTGTATTGTTATAATACTCGTAAAATAATTATTAATTTAAATATTTTTAATAATATCGATTCCCTAGATGAAAAAGTGAATCCTCATTTTTGTAAAGAGTCGACAACGCGCATGTGACACCTCTGGAGTTGCTGGTAGGTAGCTGGTTACCATCAGGCGGGCCGTATGCTTGTTTGCCACCGACGTAGTATAAAAAAAAATGTAAAGCGCTGGCTTTCAGGTCAGCATTATGATTGCGTATTTTGTCATTTCTACTTTTCTATGCTGCATAGGTTTACTGCGAATAAAATGTATGATTATGATCATGAAAATTTTGTTTTAAATTAGACTTTAAATGTGCGCTATGGTAGGTACCATTTACAACAACATTTTCGCCGTAATTAGTACGATTGTGAACTAGGCCATCGATATACCTACGTATTTTGTTTAAGTGGAGTATCTGTAAACAAACTGCCTACTTTTTTGAACGCCATCTGTGTTTAACTACTATTCTAGCCTATTTTAAGTTTTGTCTGCGTTTAGACAATATCTCGTAACGTAACCATCACATTTTGTGTCAACCGTAAAAGTTAAGTCCAATCTCTATGTATAATCATCTATAAACTTCAAATAAAAATGTGAATACAATAAAAACAATCGTCAAATTATAAACTTACTAGCTTTTGCCCGCGGCTTCGCTTGCGTTAAATTCGGGGTAACAAACCATACAAACTTCCACCCCCCATTTTAGGGAAGTGGGGGGTTAGAAAGAGACACTAAGTAGCCTATGTCACTCTCCATCCCTTCAACTATCTCCACTTAAAAAATCACGTCAATTCGTCGCCCCGTTTTGCCGTGAAAGACGGTCAAACAAACACACACATACACTTTCCCATTTATTATACTAGCTTTTGCCCGCGGCTTCGCTCGCGTTAAATTCGGGATAACACGGTTCCCTTTGCCCTCCGTAATGCTCCATACAAACTTCCACCCTCCATTTTAGGGAAGTGGGGGGTTAGAAAGAGACAAAAAGTAGCCTATGTCACTCTCCATCCCTTCAACTATCTCCACTTAAAAAATTACGTCAATTCGTCGCCTCGTTTTGCCGTGAAAGACGGACAAACAAACAAATACACACACTTTCCCATTTATAATATTAGTATAGATTAGTATGGATATAGATGTCATATACAAAGTAAAAAGTGATCTAGGCCTCCGGTGCCCAGGGTAGTAGTGTGTCTACTTAAAATAAACAAATCAGAATATTTATTAAACAACCTACAAAGCAGGAGGTCCCGGGTTCGAATCCTGGTAAGGGCATTTATTTGTGTTTATCACAGATGTTTTCTATGTATGTAAGTAATTATCTATATCTATATAGACTATATATTATATGTATCGTCGTCTAGTACCCATAATACAAGCCTTATTGAGCTTACCGTGGGCCTAGGTCGATTTGTGTAAGATTGTCCCATAATATTTATTTACCTATTTATTAAAATTATTTGATTTGTTCTTCAGTTGAATCGTCATACTATAACAAATACTGGCCTATTATTTATAATATTATAATCTACACTATTGTTTACAGGAAAGCGTAATACTAACAACTATATTATATTAATATTATATACCTACATACCGTTAAAAATAGAATCTGCTAATTCACCGCATGGAAATATGGTTTTGTTTTTGTCATACATATTGTAGCGAAAATTACCGCAAGTTTCTGCGGGGTCATGCCGTGGTGTACCCAATAGTTGATTATCATCTCTGAAAAGTAAAAAAAACTGGTATCACATATTTTGTAGTGAGGGTAAGGGTTACGTATCTCGATGCATCCTGTATAACTGCAGTTCCGTCGGCGCAAACTTGTGCTCTGTCCCACTCACCCCTACACCAAGCTCTGAGTCTTCTCAACGATATTTTAGACAACGACACTTTAGTGTCTGTGTGTGTGTATATCTATTTTAGTTTACTAAAATAGATATATTTGTTACCACTGAAAATAGTTTTCTTGCCACTAGCAACTGCTATTTAGAATCCATTTCTGCTCAAAGCTCCATATTTAGATAGGATTTGTTAAAATTGTATAGTAGGTACGTAAGTTTTAAGTAATTTGTAACATATTATCTCGTTTTATCTGTCCGGTATTTAATATGTGTAGCTAGACTGTAAGTGTTTATTTGAGGAATAAACAAAAAAAATTAAACTTAGAAATAATGCAGTGCAATATTATAACATTTATAAATGTGCCATCTACTAAGTCTGCCTGGTGGTAAGCAGCTACCGTAGCCTATGGACGCCTGCAACTCCAGATATGTCACATGCGCGTTGCCGACCCTTTAATATAAAGGAGGATTCGCTGTTGACGGCTAAAGGGACAAGAGGGTTCCCCGTCGTCAACACACTGGATCCTCTTTGGAGTTCTGGTAAAACACAACACTATGAGTAGGGTCTAGTGCTATTCGGCTGTGGTTCGCCTTAAAATAAAACATAATTGGGGCAAATTTGTATAGGCACTGTCCCCACCCACGAACAGAAACGAAACATGTCTCATTTAATAGATCTTGGCAGACCTGATGATTTGTTATTATGACGAGGATCGCTCTTTGTATGGGGTTTTCTTGGAAAACCGTATTTTGCTTATATACACATATACGTCACATATATCTATGACAAACATCTTCGATTTTCTCTAAGTTTTGGCTAAAAATATTAATACCTTTTTTAAATTGTAGACTTATACTTATAAGTATCCCGATTTATCAATAAACCTTGGTGTTCTCTCCCTATGACGTTTCACAAACCGCACGCAAAATTCCGGGCCCTACTTATAAGTCTACAATTTATATATATAGCTCTATAAGCGAATTTTTGTTTTCTTTTTTTTTACCGACTTCAAAAATAAGAGGAGGTTCCCAATTCGTCTGTATTTTCAACCGACTTCAAGATTTCGAAGGAAGAGGTTATCTATTCGTCAGGATCTTTGTTTTTGATTGTTTTTTTTTAAGTATGTTCACCGCTTATTCGAAGACGGCTGGACCGATTTGGAAAATTCTTTTTCCATTTGAAAGAGTATACTTCAAACAAAATAAGGTTTTTAAGAAAACCCCATACTAGGGTGATCCTCGTCATAGTAAAAAATCATCCGGTTGCCAAGATCTATTAAATGAGACATGTTTCTGTTGGTGGGTGGGGACATTTTGCCCATGGCCCTTTGATTTCAACTCACTTGGACGAAGCATATGTAACATTAGTTTGGTCAAAATCCAACTCATAATACAGAGTGACTGTTCCTTTAAAGTCCTCTTTTAACTGAAACTCTAGTTTACAATCACATTTAGTCAAAGGCGGGTTTGGGACGAACTCTGTGCATGGAAGGTCTATCTCACTGTCTCTGCATATGTTCGCGCGCATATATTCATGTTTCACTGTCATGGTGTGATCCTGGAAAAAAAAAACAAGATGGTCAAAATGTTTGTTGGGAGCATATATAGGTACTAATTAACCCAAGACCCCCGCTGCCACGCTCAAAGTAATATCACATAGTAAGACACTAATTATTGGAAGTGACAGTAAACTTAGTACGTCTCCATGGCAACCATAACGTTTGACTCTCTCTTACGCCCCACGGAACAATGGCGCGTTCCCTATCTAGCATTGCGTGTTTCCCTCCCGCATCCCTTCTTTTTGGCAGCTTAGGTTTCAAAGAAACAACGCGCTAAGCGGAGTATAGATATATTTTGTATACGGTTGGGAGTGTTAGGACAAGTGTTCTAGAAGGGGAAACTGCGTCTAACCCATTGATTTATTATGTATTCTACTAGATGTGACATCTAGAACAAATTTTGTGCGCCATGTTTGGCGGTTGACTGCTGTGACAGAAGCAAAGAGTAGTATAGACTTGTGCTGATTTTCACTTCAACTTTTGGGACAAAGAATTTCTTATGGATGTCATCTCCTGTTACTCAATGGTCTAACCTAAATATCGCCGTCAGAGTTTGAGCCCCTTCGTCCATGACTAGGTTTGTACTTTCTAGAGAACGTTCTCCGCTTTTTATGGGGAATATACTCGAGCGAGAACGCTCTCCATAGAAAGCGAAGAACGTTCTCGAGAACGGTTCAACTCTATCCATGACCAGCCATTTAATTTCTTCAAATCGCTCTTCATTAAAATGGGATCGAGAGGTTATTGTTAATATTATTATATTACTCTGTAATCTTAAGCACAAAGTCCGAAACAACCCGTTGGGACGTATAAATAATACGTTAGATAGCGTGAATACAATGTTCCTTTTATATTAGTTGTACTGTTGTAAGTTTTAATATTAATCGCAATGGTTCATACCTACATATTCGTGGGGCAGCGCTGCGGTCAGTTTAGTTGATAAGTGATAACGAGCGTTATCAAGCTTGGTTTGGTAATGTATTTTAGTAATCAAAATGTGTAAGTATGTATTTCATAAAATGTTGGAAGACACCGCTCTTCCTTAGGTTATTAAGGGTATATATATTTACAAGTATAGCCGAACTACGCTAACTGTGCATGAACTTTACTGTGAAAAAATGTGACACTGCCATCATAAACATCATATTTTCGTATAAATTTGACATTTAAGCTGGCTCTATACTTCGCGCTCCCATATCGCTGCAGAGTTACGAGGGTTGCTACTTATATATCCGGAAACCGGGATTACAATCTTCTTAAATAGCATATTTGACCTCCATGGTAAAATTTGAACTTTTTTAAGTACTGGCCGGTATATTTTTTCTTTCTTATTAACGCTCGTGTTTTGTTTTTGACGGGTTTTAAATGTCATCTCGCAGCAAGAATGGAACTCACTCGTGAAAATATTCGTGCTATGATTTATTATGATTTTCGGCGTGGTTTAACGCAACAACAGTGCATAGATCAACTAACTTCAACTTTTGGTGATGAAGCCCCATCTAAAACTACTGTGTATCACTGGTTTAGTGAGTTCAATCGTGGACGTAGTATGCTTACGGACGAAGTTAAGGCAGGTCGCCCGAAATCGGTCGTTGTACAACAAAATATCGAGGCTGTGCGAAAACTTATAATGGACGACCGACATGTTACGTACCGCGAGATAGAGGCGACTCTGGGTATTTCTATGACCAGCATTAATAGCATATTACATAATTATTTGGCTGTAAAAAAAATTTGTTCGCGTTGGATACCCCACAACTTAACAAAAGAGCAAAAAGATGCTCGCGTCGAATGGTGCAATAAAATGTTAAAAAAATAAAACCGTGGTGACTCAAAAGCCGTTGATAACATCTATACAGGTGACGAATCCTGGATCTATGCATACGATCCCGAAACGAAGCAACAATCAACGGTATGGGTGTTTCAAAATGAGCCGAACCCTACGAAAGTTACTCGTGCAAAAAGTACATTGAAACAAATGGTGGCCTGCTTCTTCGGTATTAATGGCCATGTAGCTACAGTGCCACTAGAAAACCGTAGAACGGTTAATTCAGAGTGGTACACGACCATTTGCTTACCGGAAGTATTTGAACAAATTCGTAAAACTAACCAGCGACGAAGAATCATTCTTCATCATGACAATGCCAGCTGTCATACGTCACGCGAAACAACTCTATTTTTGGAGGGTCAAAATGTGGAATTAACGGGTCATCCGCCGTACAGCCCTGACTTGGCACCCAACGATTTTTATTTATTTCCAAATATAAAGAATAAATTACGCGGTCAACGATTTTCGACCGCTGAAGATGCTGTCGACGCATTCAAACAACACGTTATGGAGGTACCTCAGGCGGAGTGGTAGAAGTGCTTTAAAAATTGGTTCACGCGAATGCAAAAGTGCATAGATCATCAAGGGGAATACTTTGAAAAACAATAAAACCATTTTCAGCCGTGTACGTTTGTTTGTTTTTTTGTTTCCCGATAAATAAGTAGCAACCCGTAGCGTGGTTCGACTATAGGTACTCTCTCTAATAGGGATGATGACACATGTTGAATTTTGTAATAAAATTAAGTTGAATGGATGCAAAATGATAAATATATCCTAATAAAGTAAAATTTTAAAAAATGTATTGAAATGGTTCGAAGATACGAGACTTCTAAATTCTAAAATTTTACGATTTATAAAAAGTATGAAATTAAAAAAAACAATGACAACATTCGATTTCTTACATTTTTTCGTAAAATAAATTGTATAGCAACCATATACATAAACGCAATATTTTACCGTCAAAATAGAAATTTCATAATTTTTCCATACATTAAACAAGGCGACTATGCAACCGTGACGTCACTGTTACATATCATTTTGTTAGGAGCGTTTTGAGAAACAAAAGCGAGTGACAGATTTTGAATCTTATTTCTGACTTTTGTCAAAGCATTGACGCAATTAGCCCCATACAGACATTTAATCCTAACAACAAAAGGAATCGATTGATACCATACATGAAATAAATTCATCATGCCTATTATAGTGACCTCATAGCTAAGGTCGAGAAATAGAGAGCCTAACATAAATGTTACTGAGAAACAATTTGGGGCACTTATTTAATTTAGCTGTTCTAGTGGGGATTTTAGTGGGGAATTTGATCATTATTAACGAGAACAATAGTGGATGAACGCTTTTAATGACGCAAGTTATGTTAAGTAGGTAAGTATTAGTTATAATATTATCAATAAGTTATTTCGGTTTTTTCCTTCTTACATATATTTTCCTGTAGAGCATTCGCGTATGGTTATTTATCACTCAGTACAAAAGTGAAAAAAAAATATGCGCATCGAGAAAAAGTTGTGAATTTTTGGTGTAAAGGTCCCTTTTTTTCGTTTTTCTTAAATAACTCAGTAACGGTGGGTCATACGAAAAAATGTTCTTATACTTAATTCTTCCACATATCATTTTCTATAAAAAAAACTTTCGGAGCTATTATTTACGAAAGTATTCGTTTTGTCCAAAAATATCCTTACTTTTTTTAAAAGACCTATTCAACGATATCCGACACATTAGGGTTGGAGTAAAAAAAATTTACCCCCCACTTCATGTGTACGGGAGGTACCCTAAAAATAATATTTTTTCAGATTTTGTTTTAAACCTTTGTCGGCGTGATTAAAACACATACTCATACGAAATTTCACTTTTCTAGTACTAGCCATCACTGAGCAGGGTGAGCAGGGTGCCTACCCTTATATAGTTTCGCCATGTCCGTCTGTCCCCGTCTGTCCGTCCACGGCTTTGCTCAGTGATGTAAGTACTAGACTTCTAGACGGACAGACGGGGTCAGACGGACATGGCCAAACTATAAGGGTTAGGAAATTTTCATATGTGGAAAATTTCGCAATTTTAGAAACTTTCCGACGGCACATGCTATCACACTTTTGTGACAGTTGAAATTTGGGGTGGAATCACTCAAGAGCGATATCTAAAATGGTGGCCATAGCCATAGACAAAACGCTCTAGCGAGACCTACTGACAGATTGACCGTTAGGTGTGGACACGTGTGGACAGATGGATATCACTCTATCCACTAGCGATACAAGTGTGACATCCACGTCTCACAGTTTGGCATGTCGAATCGCGGCCCAGTATCTCTGACACACCAGATTCAGACACGATTTGAAAGTTATACTTAAGGGGCATGAATGGCTTAGAATGCAGTGAAAGGTTAAGAGGTTCGCCCTGAAAATAAAGAGAAAAGATGGCCAATCCAACAATCTCCTTCTTTTGATGTATCTTAGGCTCTATATTAAGGTTATCATTCAGATTATGAGGTATAAAATAAATAATTACGTACCTCATCTACAAACAAAAGACACAAACTGCCGACGCCGAAAAGAACGCCATCGAGAATCCCAAAACCAATGTATATTAGGCCCTTCCGTAATTCTGAAACAATAATATTTTTGTGTAATAAAGTAGAACTGTAGTGTAGTGTACTAGTTACGCCTCACACACACAAGCATAGTCTTAAAGTAAATATATAAGCGCATGTAAGTTTATTTTAGAGGGAATAAACCTTTACTCCAGACTTAGTGGTTTGCCTTTACGTCCCACATTACATGGCGATCCTGCCAGTGCGGCCGCGCGTTGCACTGGCGACGCGCTGCGCCAGCCAGATGATTTAAGTGACCTTGGTGAATTTAATATTAACAATTTATGCAAGGTTTAATGGATTTAAAAATTAAACACTTAATAAGTGAGTGAAACATTTGACGTATTCTCCAAATACTATTGAAGGTTTTTTTAATACATATGTAAATAACAAACTTTATTTTCGTACCTACCTAATTAGTAAGATAAGTGACAACAAAAGTGCTCCCGTGATCGAACTATTTTGAAAATAAGAAGAACAACAATTCATAACATCAAAATGAGTTTTGATGACACACAATCAAAAATGGGATTAGCTGATGTTGCTGCCGGTACCGGGAATAGTCGGTGTTGCATAGAGTGATAATGTCCATCTGTCCACACGTGTCCACACCTAACTGTCAAGCTGTCAGTAGGTCTCGCTAGAGCGTTTTGTCTATGGCTATGGCCACCATTTTAGATATCACTCTTGAGTGATTCCACCCCGATTTCAACTGTCACAAAAGTGTGATATCATAGTTGTCTCGCAAGCGACTGTCAGTTATGCCATGTCGAATCGGGCCCAGGTTGGCGGCGACCCGCGACTCAGGGTTGACTGCGGGGCCAGACCATCCCGTCGAGAGTGAACAGTGAACAATGTGAAATAGTGTTGGACATAATAGGTATTTGAGATAAAGTTATACAACAGTTAGTGTTTATTTTGGTCAATAATATATAATTTAAATGTAATAAATATCTCGTGTTTATGAAACGCTTATTTGAAAGAGTTCGTAAAAGCCAAATAAAGTGTTTTTTTTTTAATAATAATAGTTAGTATTTGCAATTGCAATTTTGCATGCAACAAAAAAATTAAAACAAAAAATTTAAAGTTGTTTGTCGCTCTTAACGAAGAACGTGATTGTAAAAAGGAGTTATCATTTCCTTTCAATATTTGTTGCACCATGTTTCCAAAACCATTCAATAAAAGTACACCATTTAAGTTAGTGTTAATTTTAAATATAAAAACCGGCCAAGTGCGTGTCGGACCACGCATAATGGAGGGTTCCGTACCGGCTATCGAAAAAATTAATATCACAAGGTTCTATCTACCTATGTACGTAGTTTTTTGGAGATATCTCCAAAACGTCTAAACCGATAATGTTCAAAATAATTTTCGTGGAAAGAATATTCAATGATGTATCTTCTTGAATTTTTTCATAATTTTTGGACTTACGGTTCTAAAGTTACAGGGGGGGGGGGCACAGCTTTTTTGTCTTTCGGAGTGATTATTTCTGAAAATATCTACTTAATCAAAAAATGTTCAAAGGAACCTCAATGTTATTTTTCAAGACCTATCGATTGATATGCATCATGTTGATATTTGGAAGAATTTTTTTTTTGACAATTGGTTACAGGGGGCGTCCATTAATCGCGTCATACGTTTTTGGCTTGTTTTAGGCCCCCCCTCCCCCATGGTGATCTTTGGTGATATTTTCAGGACCCCTCCCCCCCCCCCCCGTCCAATATGACGTGTAATTTTTGTGCTAACTAAAGTAAGTACAGTTTTCTAACACATGAACCTACGTAACGTACGTACACGTGAAGGGTAAAAAAATGAAACTACATGGATACCTCACCGTTTTAATTAAAATTATCTTTAATAGAAAAGAAACCGGCCAAGTGCGTGTCGGATCACGCATAATCGAGCGTACCTACAATCGAAAAACTAATATCAAAAGGTCGTATCTGCCTATGAAAGAAGTTTTCTTGGAGATAACTCCATAGTTCCTAAACCGATAATGTTCAAAATAATTTTCGTTCAAAGAATATACAATGATGTATCTTCTCAATTTTTTTCATATTTTTTGGATCTCCGGTTCAAAAGTTACAGGGGGCACAATTTTTTAGACTTACGGGATGATCATTCTTAAAATATTCACTAAATGATTAAATGTTTAAACAAACCTCAATGTTATCAACCGACTTCCAGATTTCGAAGGAGGAGGTTATCAACTCGTCGAAATCTTTGTTTTTGCTAAAATGTTTTTATTTGTTCACCGATTATTTGAAGACGTATGGACGATTTAGAAAATTCTTTTTTTTGTTTTAAAGAGTAAACTTCACCGTTAGTCCCACTGTAACCAGGTCAGGATCTGATGATGGGATCCTGGAGAAATCGAGGGAACTCTTTATTATAGGCACAGCCATAGTGATTTGAGTATTTTTTACAGCAATTAGTAATTTATTTGATTCAACGGATGATTTATAATATTCAGTGTTTTTTAATGGATTGTTAATGCCAAGACTGCCCAGCTTCACTGGCAGGTTGAATAGATCCTGTTCTATAGAAGTGTTTTCTCTGTCAAGAATGGAAAGTATTAACGTTGACATTATCGTCTCGTTTAAAGTGTGAAATTCTTCGCCGGTTTTATCCATTACTGTTTGCAAATATCTCCACTCACATTGAAGTGATTTTGTGAAAGCTGTATAAACTAATTGCGGGTGTTTTTTGCTAGCTTTTGACAGTAGCCGTATGCAATTGGTCCATTCAGTTACTTTTTCTTTGATATATTCTTTTTGTTCGTTTTCATTCCCGATGACACTGCCTAGAAAACGGTGATAGGTTACTATCTTGACACCCATATTTTCGAATAGTCTCTTAACTTCTTCGTTAGATTCATTTTTAATTATTACATAGCTTTTTGTGGGTTCTGCGAAGTAGCCGTATTTCGGTCCTTGTATCATGAGTTTTTCCAGCCAATCTCTTATATTTTTAAGTTTACTAAAGCAGGCTGAGTCATCAGCATACCAATTTTGAATATATTTGCCTCGATCTTTGCAGCTTTGAATAAGTGGCAAAATCCCGACTGCATACATTAGCATGGCTAACGGGTCACCTTGTGTTGTTCCTTCCTTGCTAAGGATAAAGTCTTTAGATCCTGATAGGCAGATGACAGCGTATCCTCTATATGTATTAAAAAGAAATATTGCACAACGGGGCCAGTAGACTCTAGCATTCCAAAGGGCGATTGGGCGGCTTAATGCGTTGAAGGCATTTGCTGCATCTATTAAAAGCAGGCCTTGGTCGTCTTCGCCTTCATTAAAGCATTGGGTCATAGCGTGAATTCCACCTTCAAGTCCTGACTTCATGCCGGCACAGAGCTGATCTGAGCCGCATGCTTGTTGAACGTCAGATCCTGTTGCGGTGGCCATTGCCTTTGCGATTATGCGTTGTAATATTTCGCCGATACCAATTGGACGGACGGGACATTTGTTTAGAGCAATGCCTCTTCTTGCCAACAGTGCTCTGATGCAGTCCCATTCAACGACTTCACTGCTAAGTTTCCTGGTTAGTGATGCGATTGCTTCCCGTAGGTCGGAACTGTGGTTACCAAAACGAAGAAGAAGTGATTTCCATTGTTCGGAATCTGTGCCGCTCGGACCTGCTCCACCAGACAATTTTCTAGCAACTTGTTCTATGTGGTTTGAATTAATATCAACATTCACTATAATAGGAAGTTCAGGTTGATCTAAAAAGTCAGATAATTTTGGGATTGTTTGGTCTGGATGTTTTTCTTTGAATATTTGGTGTACTGTTTTGTTTCCAATTTTTTCATTCGGATCTAAAATTCCGCCTCCTGATCTTCCTGTTATCCATTTATTTGCTTGTCTGATTTTTCCTTGTAGCATTAGGCGGCTAAATATTCTGACATCATGGTCTTCGTCCAGTTTCTGCTTGTTACGTGATGTAAATTTTGAATTGCAGAGTAGGGTTTCTGCAATCAGTTCGTCATATTGTTCGGAATTCCACATTTCCATTCTTCTTTGAAGAGTTCTTCAAAGAAGAATGGATATCATGACCTGATTTGACCATTGGATCTCTTTGAAGTATTGTACTACATAGAATGAATATTTTTTCAGTGTCCTTCTCCTGGCAGTTTATATGAAAGTTCTTGGATATACTTATACTTTTATTGAATGGTTTTGGAAACATGGTGCAACAAATATTGAAAGGAAATGTTACAATCACTCCTTTTTACAATCACGTTCTTCGTCAAGAGCAACAAACAACTTTTAAAAAATTTTTTTTTTTTTGTTGCATGCAAAATTGCAATTGCAAATACTAACTATTATTTAAAGTTAAAAGGGTGGAAATTTCTAGATTTGGATACTGAATGAAAGCGGAGACATGACCGCATAGATCAGTCCTAACTAGACGTGTGCGGCGCGCCGGGAATTTTTGGCGGCCTGGCTGCGCCACGCCGGCGTCAAGGTCACCTTTGGCTCCGCTCGCAAGGCTCACGTTTCGCATTAAAAATATGTTAAATATCAAAAACTTTTTAGGAACAAGGAACATAAAACGATATACATATAATGCCGTTTGCTTCTGTACTGCCGTTTTTTCGGAAATCGCTTTTATGTCGATATTTGTGATGGATTAAGATCATTTTAAAGCCAACTCCATCTAAAGCGTGTACCAAGGCCAGCTACCAAGAAATGTGACAAGCTAGACGGTCCTGTCTTGCCGGAGCTCGCCAGAACGACCTGCTGAAGCCAGGTACGTTTGGATATGCAGATGACACAATGGTTGTTGAAAGCTACATGCCCAGTCCACGAGCTAGTGGAACACAAATACAGTCCTTAAGGGAGGCAATGGTCGAACGCATGAACACTGATAGCAGTCGCCGATTGGGGTGAAGCCAATTTGGTTTCGTTCAATGCTAGTAAGACTCGAGCGTGTCTTATCTCCGCTAAACGGAGTCCATTCCATCTGACTCCTACTTTCCGAAATGTAAATGTATTGAGCATCTCGGAATCTCGTTGAGTTCGAAACTCAACTTCGGCCCACACATTGAGTCGAAAGCGCAGTTAGCAGCAAAAAAGCTGGGCATCCTTAACAAGGTGAGGCAGTATTTTACACCTAGGCAGCTGCTCGACCTTTACCAAACACAAGTCCGGTCGTGTGTAGAATACTGCTCACATCTGTGGGATGGTTCAGCAAAATACCAGCTTGAGGCGCTCGAGTCAGTCGAGAGGAGGGCCAAGAGAATCATCAATGATGACAAGCTGACGAATGCTCGACTTCAAAGTCTGGAGCATCATCGCAAGGTTGCCAGCCTATCCATCTTTTATAGGATACATTTCGGAGAGTGTGCCGAGGAACTGCACAACCTTATTCCTTCGTCTCCATTTTACCATCGGACTACCAGACAATCGGCACTCCGGCATCGCTTCATGGTAAGTATTCCACATATACGCACGAAGCGTTTTGCTTCAACATTCTTTATGCGAACTGCCAAGGAGTGGAACGGCCTGCCCGAGTCTGTGTTTCCACTTGAGTACAATTTGGGTCTCTCCAAAGCGAGAGTAAATAGGTATCTCATAGGTAAGCGTGCTCCACCGTAGACCGCATCATCACTTACCATCAGGTGAGATCGCGGTCAAACGTCTGCCTATTCTCCATAAAAAAAAAAATAAAAAAAAGCAGGTTGCCTCTCAAGATAAAGGACGTTATAAGGGATCCTTTTGAAGATACAGAGACAACATGGAATGACTTCAAAGCGGTTGTGTCCGAAACAGCGAAGAAGTCTTCCCCACTCCTGGGAGCCAAGCAAGACGGAAACCCTGGATTTCTGATACTACCTGGGAACTTATTGAGCGACAGAAGACTCAAAGAACAAGGCCCTAACACAGACATAGCAAGAAAGGAGTATTCCAGGCTACACACTTGCGTGAAAAGGGCATGCAAACGCGATAAGAATAATTCATCCATGCTTTGTGTAACGAAATCGAAAACCATGCTGCAACTGCCCATTCTAAAGACTTGTTCCAGAAAGTCAAATTTCTCACCCGCGACTACAAACCTAGAAGCTGGCAGATAGCGGATACTGATGGAAACACTTTATCAGACCTGGACAAAGTGTTTCCATCAGTATCCGTTGGCTAGATGGAGAGACTATTCAGAACACCGGAAACAGTCTCTTCCACGAAGCCTAGAACTGAAAAACCTAGAATGCGTCAGCGCCTTCACCTACCTCGGCTCACTTTTATCTAGCGATGGTAGCTGTGAACCTGAAATCATCCGGAGGATTCAAATAGCGAAGGGTGCTATGACTCGGTTAGATAGGATCTGGAGAGATCGCGACACACAGAGGCAGACTAAGGTTAGACTTATGCGTGTGTTTCCAATTTTCCTATACGGTTCTGAAACTTGGACTATCAAGGCAGATCCGAAAAGCCGTATCGCGCGTTTGAGATATGGTGTTGGCGACGGCATTTACGGATACCATGGACTGCGATGTGCACTAATCAGTCCATACGCATAAAACGCCGGTTGTCTACGACGTGCCAGGACCACTCACATACTTCCTGGTAGAGAATGCCTTAAGGCATCAAGTCCGCCTCTTGTACACTTTTTATTTGTGCACTAAAGTTTAAATAAATAAATACTTCGGACCTATCTCGACGCTCCTCGGATAGCCTAGAGAGGATCATCATGACGGGAAAAGTTGAAGGCACGAGACTTAGAGGCCTTCCCCCTGCAAGATCTTGTCCCCAAATCACTGCACCCATGCAATTAAAACTGCAAGAAGCCATGCGCTTAGCGAGGGACAGAAGCCTATGGAGCAACCTGGTCTTCAACAGAAAGACATGATCCTCAGCTCTGAGGGAAGTCCTCAGCTCTAGTGATGATGAAGATCCTTTTTTGACTCGCAGTAGGTCCAAACATACCGTTCAGTATTAAGGATCAATCCTGCCACCGAAAACACTTCTTTTCTCAGGATAATTAATTGGTGGTACAATTTTCATGGCAGATTTATTATTTTCGTTACCAATCTTATTAATTAGGCCATCGAGTTCATATTTTAGGTGAGCGGTTAATCATACTCATTTATTAATCTCCCGAAAGAGAAGGAATTGACCAAACCCTCAATATTTCAATGTGTAGATGTTTTTATGGTTTAATTCGTCAATATACGTTGTAAAATTGTCAACTGACTTTCCTTCAACGGTAATTGTCATTGGCTATTTTTTGCCGAATTCTGAAATTTTGGCCTACGGCGTGGATTTTGAAATCCGCGGCGGCGGCGGCGGCGTGGGTCCCACGGCGCGGCTACGCCACGCCGGCGCGGCGCACACGTCTAGTCCTAACCAAGATACCGAAGCCACGACCAGGTACGCACTCGGTTTATTGCAATATATATTGCAATAAACTGAGTGCAATATCATCATCATCATCATCATCATCATCATCATCAGCCTATATTAGTCCACTGCTGGACATAGGCCTCCCCTAATGAGCGCCATAGCGCCCTGTCTTCAGCTTGCTGCATCCAGCATCTGCCTGCAGTCATTCGCAGATCGTCATCCCACCTGGTCAGAGGGCGTCCTACACTACGTTTGCCGAGACGCGGTCTCCACTCAAGAACACGTTTACCCCAGCGGTTGTCGGTTCTTCGCGAGATATGGCCGGCCCACTGCCACTTCAGCTTGCTAATTCTTTGAGCTATGTCGATAACTTTGGTTCTCTGTCGGATGTATTCGTTACGAATCCTATCCTTCAGAGAAACTCCGAGCATAGCTCTTTCCATAGCTCGCTGAGTGACTTTGAACTGGTGGACCAGCCTTACCGTGAGTGTCCACGTCTCAGCTCCCTAGGTCATTACGGGTAGTACGCACTGATTGAAAACTTTCGTTTTCAAGCATTGCGGTATGGATGACGAGAAGACTCGGCGTAGTTTTCCAAATGCTGCCCAGCCTAGCTGGATCCTCCTTTTGGCCTCCTTCTCAAAATTGTTTTTACCTAACTGCAGGATCTGCCCAAGGTAGGTGTACTCAGAAACAATTTCAAGAAGGTGGCCATGTACGACGACCGGTCCCGGATCAATGTGGCCATTGATCATGACTTTGGTTTTATCCAAATTCATGCCAAGACCGATGCGTCGCGAGGCTGAAGCTAGGCCGTCCAGCATCTGGGTCAGCTCCTCTAGTGACTCCGCCATTATGACTATGTCATCAGCGAATCGCAGGTGTGAGATGTAGTCGCCGTTTATGTTTATGCCCTTACCTTTCCAGTCCAGCGTCTTAAACATGTCTTCCAATGCGCTCGTGAACAGTTTCGGGGATATGACATCCCCCTGTCTCACCCCTCTGCGCAATGGGATGGGTTTAGACTGCTGGCCCTGTACTTGAACACTCATAGTGGCGGCTTCCGAGAGACATCTCAGCACCTCGATATAACGATAGTCTACTTGACATCGCTGTAAGGATTCCAGAACAGCCCACGTTTCCACGGAGTCAAAGGCCTTCTCATAGTCCACAAAAGCGAGACACAGGGGCTGATTATACTCTTCGGACTTCTGTAAGCAGTAAGCAATGTGGCAGCAGTGCAAGATATATTGCAATAAACCGAGTGCGTACCTGGTCGTTTCATAGTGACCCAAACGTGGAGCACGGACGTGTTATGGAAGTAATTTGCTTGGACGTCCAAGAAAAGACATTTTGTATGGGGACTGTGAACGTGTTAAACTATGCAATTACGTTAATTTAACTTTATACTTCACACTTATTTGATGTTTGAAGATTTTATTTGATTGTAATTTTTTTGCATGTGTTAAAATTCAGCTAGGGTTGTTTTTTATTTATCGAAATTGATATCGATCTATTACCTACTTATTATATGCCTTACAACCATTTATTGTTCTATTATAAATACTACCTAGCTTTAAAACAAACAACTTATATTAATAAAATAATATTGATTTAATTTAACCTTTAAAGATAGGTACACACAAAATGTGACACATCAATCGATAGGTCTTTAAAAATAACATTGAGGTTTCTTTGACCATTTTGTGATTAAGTGAATATTTTGTGTTTCAAGTCAGAAAATTTGTGCCCCCCCCCCCCCTGTAACTTTTGAACCGTAAGTCAAAAAAATATGAAACAATTTGAGGAGATACACCTTATCATATATATTCTACGAAAATTGTTTTGAACATTATCGGTTCAGCCATTTTTGAGTTATCTCCAAAAAACTTCTTCCATAGGCATAAGATACGACCTTTTGGTATTAGTTTGGTTCTTATTCCATTGAAGGTACGGAACCCTCCTATACGTGGTCCGACACGCACTTGACCGGGTTTTTTTTGACAAGAATCCACTTGCTACACCGTTATGGGTCTCGATACTCTCGATCTGTCGCAGAATATCCGCCAGTTATTTTCTGTAGCCTAATGATTTTAAAAAAATGTTTTGTATCCTCTCTAAACGGTTAATGTGGACTTGGTACTGAGGTGTCCAGACTGTACTACCAAATTCAAAAATGAATAAAATATTTTTTTAAATGAACCTAACGAATACTACGACATAAATATTATGGTAAATAATTTATAAAGTTGGTGAAGTATTTAATTACCATTAAATAGACCGCATTTTGTAGCAAATTAAACTAGAGCATGCAAAATATTGAAAAAGCGGACTTACCCATTTTATTATTTGAAGTTTAAAACATTCACTAAATCAGCGAAATGTGTGTTCAAAGACTTAGTTATTCACAGTTCAGAGTATACCGGAATTGAGCGACGGCTAAATAACATAGGGGCCTCTGGGGATAAGGCAAAATGTGTCAGTACTCGATCACATAGTTCCTCCTCATTGGTCAAATGATTAAATAGGTATTGCGGTTTTTTTGTTCATGTAACAAACTGGTAGATGCACCTTCTAAAGACCAGTTCCAAACTGATCTTGATAAAATGTAGCAGTGCTTTAGTGTGGTACATGGATTTTTTATTTTCTGCAATTTTGAAACAGTTTTATTTTTATTACTAGTTTCACGTGCGTCTTTGTGTGCCTGCGGAATTAGTACGGCAATGCGCCGTCTGCGGATCACATTTAGTTTCAGGATGTTTATACTTCTTCTTTCGTGTCGACGGTTCCTTTCCTATGTGATTGATGCCCAGAAGATGGCAGCGGTGTTGACAGCCCTGGCCATCGCGTCCCTCAGCTCAAGTTCCGAGCAGGAGTACGGGCATGCGGGGCACGCCAGCAGGTGCGCCATTGTTTGCGTTGCTGTGTCGCAAGCAATGGTGGAGTGGTTACGTAGTCAGTCAGTCAGTCAGTCAGTCAGTCATTGGCCACAGCATCTTTGGAGATGATAGTTGCAGCGTCTAAGAGGTATTTTGAGCAGGTAGTCTACAGCCTACATCGACTGCGATGGCTATTCTTGCTAATTGGGCTATATCTGCCGGACATTTGTCCGGCTGTCTAAAACTTACTGATCAGATCATCAGACACAGACCAGACAAATCCAAGGTCCCGATTGAACGATTGCCGAACACACAGACAATTTTGTTTTATCCTTAAACGCCTCCTATAGGCCTAGTTATCGTTCAGTTTACTAACTGTATCGGTGCTTAGAACTTAGGCCTGGAAGGACCACACCTAACCATTGATTTAGTTCCTTTTAGTTATTTTAAACATGAGCTCAAGTAATACTAGAGGTTAGTGTGAAGCTAGATTTTCGGGATTGTTTTTAAACATTTTGCATTCTCTCTTTTAATTTGTACATATAAGTACACCATTTTTAAACAGTTTTATTTAGCTTGACCCCGTATGTTTGTTTATTTAAGTATTTATTTAAAGACCGTATCGTAAATTATAAGTACAAGAACAAAAGCATATAAGTTCAAATATAATAATCACGGAGTAACTAACTGATGATGATGGTGCATGCAACTGCGCCGAAATATCGGGTGCTCATAAACACAAATATACATGGTAAATATCCCGTTTCAAATAATATTTATAATGTGAATGACCATGTGAGCTTGAAATCATATACCTATATTTATTAATAATGCTAATAAAAATATAAATTTTCAGACTGTAAATAATGAATTAAATTACTTTTTCTTGTTATGCGGTAGTTTCTAAGTTTAGGGTCAGTGTATGTTTGTGTAAGGTAGTTTTAAGTTGTTTTTGTTTGTATTGTATTTTTTGGAAAATAAATTTATGGTACGAGTAATTACTAGAAACAAAAAAAACATCTCAAGTCGGTGAAATCCTAAAGCAATATTTCATACAAGAAAAATATACCGGAAAATATACTTACAACCTTGGAAGAATAGATATTATATGTCGATGCTTACAACCGACAAAGTAAACGAGACTAATTAGTTAAGATAAATATTTAATAAATTTATTAGGTACAATTAAATGATCTTAAAATTAAAATAATAAACACTATAAACTTAAACTACAAGTAGAGAATATCTCCTAGATCGCTGCCAATGGGTAGTGTGCCCAGAAGACTGGCCGCATTGCCACGTTGTATGGCAATGCTTATTCGCTGAGCGAAATACTGGCCAGCCCTCTGGTCACCTGTTGTTTCAATCAGGCGCGACGCTAGGTTTTTATATACCCTGCGCGCGCCCGGTCCCCATGGCCCCAGCGTCTCGACCCCAAACGCCTCAAATATGTAGCCACTGCCAAGGGCAGCATACTTGCGGCGTTTGAGGTCTTCGGCTCTGGATGCTGCAGATCCAGCACTACTACTAGTGCCTGGAAGATGGGACGGCGCCAGGGTGTCTACTAATAAATAGTTTCAACATCACAATGTTACTTGATTAAATAGTTTGATGTAAAAAGGCTGTAAGTCTGTCCTTGCATCCTCAGTTTTTCTCAAATGGGTAGTGGGGTGACTCCTTCCACCACTTGACGTCGATGGTGCGATATCCTCTGTCGAAGGCCCTCATCTTCTCTTTCTCTTCTGGGCTCAGCTCGAAGTCGAAGATCTGAATGTTCTGCTCGACGCGGGAGCGAGTCACGGACTTAGGAATAGGGGTCACGCCGAGTTCCCACTGTTGACAAAAATATTTATACACATTACTTTTTCGAAAACGTAACATTATACTGAGAGATCAGATCACATCATGCAATGTCCATGGATTTATATGCAGTGGATCTAATTCTTCGGTCACAAAGTGAGGCCGAAAGAGAAGGTTATCTAGGGGACTGTGTTTCATTTTGACTAAGTAGGAAATGACATCATCCTCATCAAACAATCAAAATGTCAATATGTGTCAAATGTGACAATTTTGTAACGAGTGCGAGTGAGACACCGCTCTATCTTGGACCTCTGCTCTCTATCGAACCGTTTTTACTACTTTTTATTAGTCACCTATGAACGACTGTTATACTCGGTAATAAGGTTCAACTGTGGTTAGGGGAAAAGTGTAAGAATTAGATCCACTTCATGTTAATCCATGGCAATGTCACATTAAATTCAGGGTCACCAGAAAAGTGAAATAACGTAAACAAACTGGTTGACTGACAACTGCATTTCTAGGCAAAAAAGCATTTGACACATATAAAAAATTAGTTTTCACTGAAATAATAAGTTATTAATGGATAATTTAGCCAAAAATTTATGTTAATAATTTTAAACAAAACAGAACCGACTTCACAAGCCTCCACCTTTCCAAAAGCAAATGCTTGAGCTGCTGTAAAAAATATTCAAATCGCTTTAGGTGTGCCTATAATACTTGAACAGTTCCCTCGATTTCTCCAGGATCCAATCATCAGACCCTGACCTGGTTACAATGGGACCAATTGTGAAGTATACTCTTTCAAACAAAAAAAGAATTTTCCAAATCGGTCCAGCCGTCTTTGAATAATCGGTGATACATTAAAAAAAAAATATCCCGACGAATTGATAACCTCCTCCTTCGAAATCTTGAAGTCGGTTGATGAATATAGGACGTGATAATTACAGTGACATAAAAATACATAGCTATACATATTTCTAAACACAACAGCGAAAACCTCACTAAAATTTTCTAGATATTAATAAATAAAAATCTTATAATTTTATGATGTATTTTTAATTAAAATTAATTAATCAATTAATAAAGTAAAATAAAAATAGTAATTAGAAATCTACCTACAAATAATTACTTTACTTCACATCGTTTTGGGTTATAACCTTCTTCAGTGTTATACAATAGGCGATCTTATGGCTAGAGAGCGATCTCTTCCAGACAACCTTGGGGTAGCGGAAATCTAGTCGAAAATATTCGTACGAGTAGGTGCAAGGCAAAAGAAACAATGAAAATCCAGTAAACAATAACAAATAACATAAAAGACAATAGCTTAATTATACACAAATAAAATAATCAATAAACATACATGTACTACATACTCAGAGTAAATAAAAAAAACGTAATCAAAAGTTTAATAAATATTACCAACGAAAAGTACTTCAAAAATGATCGATCACATATTAAATGATCTGTAGCTAAAAACCACCCTTTAAGTTATGTTTTAGTTTATCTCAAAGGGGTATCATTTTTCCAAGGATAGTATGGCGAGTCCCTATGCTCCTCATTGAAGTCGAAGGAGCGGTATCCGCGGTCGAAGCTCCTCATCCCCTCTTGCTCCTCAGCCGTCAACTCAAAGTGGAAAATCTCTATGTTCTGTTCTATTCGAGATTTTGTGGTTGACTTCGGAATGGGGGCTGCACCGAGTTCCCACTATAAAATATTGTACATTTTATACACATACATAAGTATACATCCATAAATAAAATATTTAAGTATAAACAGTGAATATGAAATAAATGTTAGATGAATATGAAGCAAATCTATATATATATATACACGGTGCCCGTGAGCATTGCGAGAGATTTTAACCACGCATTTCTGAGGTCAAAAGAATGAAAAAACATTATATGACTTTTGTTGTAAAACGCCAAAAAAAATTTTTTTTTTTACTTTTTTTTTTCACTTTTTTTGAATGCTGTTCTACATAAAAAGTAAATGTCATTAGAAAAAAGTAACGGAAAAAGTAAATTGCTACATTTTTTCTCGTAAAAACTAGTCCATGCAAAGTGTTTCTTAGGTCTTTGATATCAGTCAATAAGAGATGTCTAGACTATGCCCCATACCGGTGAGATCGCCATCAAAAAATCATTTTACACTGAGAAACAATTCAAAATGCAATTTTTTGTAAGTAGTATTTACTCTGAAACTATGGCGAATTTCGAAAAAGTTTAAAGGACATTTTGTTCTCTAAATATGATAATGAATACACTGTTAAAGTCTCTCGCAATGCTCACGGGCACCGTGTATATATATCCACATTAAGCTTAATGATTCTCAATTTCACGAAATCTTACTCGATAGATGGCGGTAGCGCTCAGTACGCGACCGCTGGCAATGATCGACGATCGAACGATCTTGTTCGTTTTCAACTTCAATTACAAGTAAAATTCTTTTTACGCATAAGTTAATTTTCGAATTAAAAGTATAATAAATTTCGTTTGTATGTAAATTTTGTATATAAAAATTAGGTTTGTTTAAGTATTGTAAAGACTGTTTTTTACACTTATGTTTCATTTTTTACCCTCCTTCAATATGCCTGTATTCGGTAGGAAATAATCTATTACTTATACATACATAGGAAGTATTTTTTTAATTTTTTTTTATTCCAATATGGCTGAAATATTTTTTTTTGTAAAAATGGTCATGGTAGCCAATTTCGACTACTTCGGGTGTGTAGATTACGAACATGATGTCTGTTTTTAAATCGAAGGTGGCGGTTATATACTTTATTCAGAAAAATCATCATGGCAGTCCTTTTCGGCTAATTAAGGGATGTAGATTTCGAAAATTATGTCCGTTTTAAAATCCAAAATGGCGGTTATACACTTTATTCTGAAAAATCGTCATGGTAGTCATTTTCGGCTACTTAGAGGGTGTAGATGTCGAAAATTATGTCTGTTTTAAAATCCAAGATGGCGAAAATATACTTTTTTGTTAAATCGTCATGGTAGTCATTTTCGGCTAATTAGGGGATGTAGATTTCGAAAATTACGTCCGTTTTAAAATCCAAAATGGCGGTTATACACTTTATTCTGAAAAATCGTCATGGTAGTCATTTTCGGCTACTTAGAGGGTGTAGATGTCGAAAATTATGTCTGTTTTAAAATCCAAGATGGCGGAAATATACTTTTTTGTTAAATCGTCATGGTAGTCATTTTCGGCTAATTAGGGGATGTAGATTTCGAAAATTACGTCTGTTTTAAAATCCAAGATGGAGATTATAATTTTTTTTATGATAAAATTGTCATGGGAGTGATTTTCGGCTACTTACGGGATGTCGATTTCGAAAATTATGTCTGCTTTAAAATCCAAGATCAATCCCAATTCTGTGGACATTGTCGTTGGTCTCATACTTTGTAATTTTTGTATTGTTACTATTAGCCATAATCTCGTGTGTTACCGTTTTTTGTCCCAAATAAATTGATTTAAAAAAAGATACACGCACGGCATCGGCACGGTAATCATTTTCTGCTAATTAGTGGGTGTAAATTTCGAAAATTATGTCTGTTTTAAAATCCAAGATGGCGGATATACTCTTTTTTCTGAGAAATCGTCATGGTGGTCGTTTTCGATTAATTAATCGAATGGGTGTATCAGGGGTGTATATTTCGAAAATAATATCCGTTTTAAAATTAAAGATGAAGGAAACGGAAAATTCTGTCAAAATCGTCATGGTAGTCATTTTTGACTAATTCGGGTAAGCAGATATCGAAAATAATGTCTATTTTGAAATCCAAGATGGCGGTCATACACGTTTTTAGTAAAAATCGTTATAGTAGTCATTTTCGACTAATGCAGGGATGTATATTTCAAAAATAAAGACCGTTTTAAAATTCGAAATGGCAGAAATGGTAAATTTTGTCAAAATCGTCATGGTAGTCATTTAATTAGGGTGTGCAGATTTCTAAAATGATGTCTATTTTTGAAAGCCAAGACCGCGGTCATACCCTTTTTCGGAAAAAATCATCATGTTAGTCATTTTCAATTAATTTCGAAAATAAGGACCGTTTTAAAATCAAAGATGGCGGAAACGGAAAAAATTGTCAAAATCGTCATGGTAGTCATTTCCGACTAATTCTGGGTGCAGATTTCGAAAATAATGTCTATTTAGAAATCCAAGATGGCGGTTAAACACTTTTTTGGTAAAATTCGTTATGGTAGTCATTTTCGATTAATCCAGGGAAGTACATTTCGGTAATAAAGACCGTTTTAAAATCCAAGATGGCGTAAAAGGAAAATTTTGTCAAAATCGTCATGGTAGTCGTTTTCGACTATTTCGGGTGTGCAGATTTCGAAAATAATGTCTATTTTTAAATCCAAGATAGCTCTCGCACACTTATTTGGTGAAAATCGAATGAGTGTCGTTTTAGATTAATTTGGGGATTTAAATTTCGAAAATAGACACCGTTTTAAAATTCAAGATGGCTGAAATGGACAATTTTATTAAAATCGTCATGATAGTCTTTTTTGTCTCACTTGGGTGTGTACTGTGTAGATTTCGAAAATAATGTATGTTTTAAAATCCAAGATGGCGGCCATACACTTTTTTCTAAAACAATTTTATGGTAGTCGCTTGTGATTAATTGAGGGGTGTAGATTTCGATATAAGGACCGATTTGAGATCCAAGGTGGGTGTTAAAGGATAATTATTGTAAAAATCGTCATGGTAGTCATTTTTACTAATTCACGTGTGTAGATTTAGAAAATAATGTCTGTTTTAAATCCAAGATGGCAGTCATACAATTTTAGTAAAAATCGTTATAGTAGTTGCTGTTGATTAATTCGTCAATGCAAATTCCGATGATAAACACTGTTTTAAAATATAAGATAGCAGTGATGACCTTTTTGTGAAAATTTTCATGGTAATCTTGTTCAACGGATTCTTGTGTTTAGATTTCGAGAAAAGGGTCTGTTTTAAATTCCAAGATGGCGGCCATACACTTTTTTCTAGATAATCGTTATGGTTGTCATTTTCGATTCAATCGGGGATACAAAAAAGTATATGGCCGCCGTCTTGAATTTTAAAACAGAATTTGTTTTTGAAATCGACATATCTGAATAACGACGATTTTTATAAATGAATGACCATTTCTGCCATCTTAGATTTTGAAACGGACTTTATTTTTGAAATCTACACGCCTAAATTAATCGAAAATGGCTAAAATAACAAGTTAAGTGTGTGATCGCCATTTTGGATTTCAAAATAGACTTTATTTTCGAAATCTACAGTTACCGAAATAGTCGAAAACGACTTCCATGACGAATTTGACAATTTTTTTCATTTCCGCCATCTTTGATTTTAAAACAGTCCTTATTTTCAAAATCTACACCCCTGATTTAATCGGAAATGACTACCATATGGATTTTAACCAAAAAGTGTTTGATCGTCACCTTGGATTTTAAAACAGACATTATTTTCGAAATCTACACACCCGAATTAGTCGAAGACGACTACCATGACGATTTTGACAAAATTTTCCATTTCCGCCATCTTTGATTTTAAAACGGTCCCTATTTTCGAAATCTACATCCCTGAATTAATCGAAAACGACTAACATGATTTTTACCAAAAAAGTGTATGACCGCGGTCTTGGATTTCAAAGTAGACATCATTTTCGAAATCTACACCCCCGAATTAGTCGAAGACGACTACCATGACGATTTTGACAAAATTTTCCATTTACGCCATCTTGTATTTTAAAACGGTCATTATTTTCGATTTAACGATTTTTACCAAAAAAGTGTATGACCGCCATCTTGGATTTCAAAATACACATTATTTTCGAAATCTGCACACCCAAATTAGTCGAAAATGACTACCATGACAAATTTAACGATTTTTACAAAAAAAGTGTATGACGGCCATCTTGGATTTCAAAATAGACATTATTTTCGATATCTGCTTACCCGAATTAGTCGGAAATGACTACCATGACGATTTTGACAGAATTTTCCGTTTCTGCCATCTTTGATTTTAAAACGGTCCTTATTTTCGAAATCTACACCCCTGAATTAATCGAAAATGACTACCATAACGATTTTTACAAAAAAAGTGTATGACCGCCATCTTGGATTTCAAAATAGACACTATTTTCGATATCTGCTTACCTGAATTAGTCGGAAATTACTACCATGACGATTTTGACAGAATTTTCCGTTTCCGTCATCTTTGATTTTAAAACGGTCCTTATTTTCGAAATCTACACCCCTGAATTAATCGAAAATGACTACCATAACGATTTTTACAAAAAAAGTGTATGACCGCCATCTTGGACTTCAAAATAGACACTATTTTCGATATCTGCTTACCCGAATTAGTCGGAAATGACTACCATGACGATTTTGACAGAATTTTCCGTTTCCGCCATCTTTGATTTTAAAACGGTCCTTATTTTCGAAATCTACACCCCTGAATTAGTCGGAAATGACTACCATGACGATTTTGACAAAATTGTCTAGTTTTCAAATAAAAAATCATTTTACGTCACACCTGGTCATAATGTGAGTTTTACCGCACGCTACGCTAATTGTGTACTCACGACGGGCAGTAAAAAAGAAAGCCCTCTATCGCATATTTACAAATACCTGCGATTTCGGGCTTTCTTTCTTTTACAGTCCTTGGTAAGTAATGTACTATAATAATATAAAGTAAATATTTCAATCTTTTATTTCAAGGATCTTTATAATTCAATCGCACTTCTCGCAACTATAGGGCAATGGAAACAGGTCACTACGTGTTGGGGATTCCATACAAGGTTACCCGTTTTAGTGGCCTCTTAGTGTATCTAGCTGGCAAACTTACGTAATGCGCGTAGGACGATTTAGCACAGGTCCATCGTCTGTGAACTCTCGTTCCATACTGAGCCAAAGGCGACGGTGCGGTGTGTTTTGTGAAGTTTTTAACCGATTTAGAGTCATCTTCAAAAAATTACACTTTATTTAAATTTTGCGTTACAGTAATGATTTTTTTTCGTGGTAGATCAATAGCTGAACTTTAATATATTTATATTTTTAGGGTAGAATAAAATTCCGTGAAAAAAATTAAATGTAAACCTGTTTTCATCAAAAAAAATGCAATATTCAGAAGGTATTTTGTCTATTATCCAAGATGAATCTTCAATTTTTCTTACCATGGCCGTCTTGAACATGATATACAGAATTGAATTGTATTAAAATTTTATAAGAAAGGTTCCCTTTATTTGAGTAATCTGAAAAAAACCAGACGTCTAACTGCAAACTCTGAAGAGGCCTGCCAAGAGAAGCCATGTTTTTCAGGTGTTTTTCTCAAAAATGTATTTTTTATTCCCATGGCCGTCTAGATAAAGGAACGGACTATTATATGCATTAAAAGTTAATTTAAAAACACAAAGCATGTTCGCTATAACCTCCGAAAAAAATGATGCATTTCGCAAAATACGCGCATTTTGGGAATAAGGCCTCTTAAACATAACATCTGCTAACGATACTACAATGCTAGGCGTGTTGTGGCGTCCCCCTAAGATGCATAAAGGATATAGTGGAGAAATTCGCTGCCATCAGGTACCTAAGTCTCAGTAGCTCAGTTGGTCAGAGCGATGGGCATGTATCCCAGAGTCGCGAGTTCGAGTCTCACCTGAGGCAGTGGCTTTTTCTACTTTTTCTTTATTTCTAAACGTTTTGGAAATAGTTCCAGTGACATTGGTACCTTTCAAACGATTTACATGAACTCTACTTTTTAATTAGGATACCTATACTATACCTACGTCTGTTTATCATAAAACAGATGTACATAATGTTCCTCCCTAAAATGTCACAAACTTCTGGCATAGTTCTATATTTAAATTTTGAATTCTCTTTATTATTGCAAAGAAATCCAGAAGTTTTCATGAACTTTATCAATATTAATGAAATAAACTAATGAAACGGTTGTCACTTGGCAATGGCTCCAGGTGTTTCGTCGGCCTTAATAAAAATTAGAACTATCTATGTAAAAAAACTTAGAACTAAAAAAAATCGGGTTAAGTAACCCAATTAATAATCGTAATTCAGGTTTCGGGTTGGTAAGTACCAAGGCGCATAACTTAAAAAGGTCAAAAGGTCAGTTTGGAGACTGTCAACCAGATGGTCAGATGATATCCCTAACGGCGGGTGTAGTGGATGGGACTGGCACGGGATCGAGGAGAGTGGCGTAAAGAGGAGGCCTATACTCACCAGTGGAATAGATAGATAACTTACCAAGTATCTCAGAGCAATCTGCGGCACAGTCTTGTTATATTTGCTCGCAATGGCTACCAGCGCTGGGTCGTCGACCCGCGGCGGCGGCGCTTCCGGGGTAGCCTTGCTCGGGAACAGGGACCCGAAGGGCGTGTAGGCAGTCACCTGGATGCCCTGGGTGCGGCAGTACGCGAGGAGTGCGGGCTGCTGGAGATTCAGGTTCAACTGGAAAGAAAGATTAAGAAGCTTCCTAATATTTATCCTAGTTTTTGTCACGGCTCAATCGAAGCTGAAGGACTTGAATTTCATCAGACCTCTTTAATGAGCCCTTTTAGGAGGAGTTCCATTGGTTACCTAAGCTTCCAAATGCATGGTCCTTTAATATTAACCTACAAGATTCGAATCAACAACATACTAGTATATCATTGTAATAATCGTAAAGAAAAAATAACTGTCTTGACTTATGCCATACACCTACCTACGTCTACAGCTTACCAAGAGCAAATGCCCGAGCTACTATAAAAATACTCAAAGCACTACAGCCTTTAATATTTGAAGAGTTCCCACGATTTCTCCAGGATCCCATCGTCAGATCCTGACCTGATGACAATACAACCAACTGTCAAGAGTGTCAAGTATATCCTTTGAAAAAAAAAAGAATTTTACAATTCGGTCTAGTCGTCTTCGAATAATCGGTGAACGGTTTAAAAAACAAAAACAAAGATCCCGACGAATTGAGAGCCTCCTCCTTCGAAATCTTGAAGTCGGTTGTAAATGCGAACCTCCACTTGCAGCATGGTGGGCTTCACACCGCTGGCTGCTATGAGGCGTTCCAGCTGCTTCTGATTAAAGTTGGAGACGCCGATGGATTTCGTCAGCCCCAGGTCTTTCGCTGCAATCATGCCCTGCCACGTGTCCAGGTAGTCAGTGCTATCGAAACTGTTGTTGGCCTGTAATCAATAATAAATAAATATTAAGTGACTTACGCGAATCGACCTAGTCTCACAGTAAGCTGAATAGGGAACGTGCGTAAATTGAAGAGGGCAGCACGCCCCTGCTTATTGGCGCGAAGTAAAAATTACCCATTTAAGTTGCCCAATACAGGTGCGACCACACCGCTGCTTAAAATACGGCGACGTTACGGAATCGCAGTGACGCATCGTATCCACACCGTTTTTATCGCATGCCCTCCACACCGTACGGAATCGCAGTGACGTGCCGTAAACGTCACGACTTTACCGCATGCTCTCCACACCGCTGCTTGAAATACGCAGACATTGAGCTGCGTCAAAACATTTCGTATGGGGCACGTCACGGCGTATACGTTGCGTGTAGAGAGTATGCGTTAAAGTCGTAACGTTTACGGCACGTCATTGCGATTCCGTACCGTCAGCGTATTTTGAGCAGCGGTGTGGAGGGCATGCGATGAAAACGGTACGGATACGTTGCGTCACTGCGATTCCTTAACGTCACCGTATTTCAAGCAGTGGTGTGGTCGCACCTTTAGTTCATTAGATGGCAGGCCCTACACGTGCAAGGGTACGTGAGTCACATGTCGGAGGCAGCAGTTTCAGTTATAGACCACAAGATGGGAGATTCTCCAACGCGCACGGTCCCTATAAGGCTGCGTTTCTAGATGAGCGAGGATGCATTGCGAGTAAAGTGTACGTATGTTAAGAACCAATCCTAAAGCTGCGCTGTGCGTAGATAAACTAATTTTTAAGAAAAAAAAACCGACTTCAATGGGGGTAGCCGGTGAAGGATTATTGTAGATAGATGGTGCACTTAGATTCCATACAATGAAATAACTTGCTTAAAAAACGCAGCGGAGAGGACCAATCGCCAAACGTGAACTATGCGTCGTTGAAGAGTTCCGTTCTGATTATCATCAACAGTTCCACTTCATCAAATGTCACTCTTTTGAATGAAAATGCTTGATTTGTTGATAAAAATACAAAAGTCACTTTATGTATGCCTTTAAGATTTGAGGAATTCCCTCGATTCCTCGTGGAACTCATCATCAGAACATGAGCTTGACGAAAATTGGTCCTGACAATCTAACTTGCTTAACAAACATAGCGAAGAGGAAGAATCGCCAAACATGAACTATGCGTCGTTGAAGAGTTCCGTTCTGTTCATCATCAGCAGTTCCACTTCATCAAATGTCACTCTTTTGAATGAAAATGCTTGATTTGTTGATAAAAATACAAAAGTCACTATGTGTAAGCCCTTAAGATTTGAGGAGTTCCCTCGATTCTTCATGGATCCCATCATCAGAACTTGAGCTGGACGAACATTTGTTCTGACAATTAAACTTGCTAAACAAACACAGCGAAGAGGACGAATCGCCAAACGTGAACTATGCGTCGTTGAAGAGTTCCGTTCTGATCATCATCAGCAGTTCTACTTCATCCAATGTCACTGTTTTGAATGAAAATGATGGTTTTGTTGATAAAAATATAAAAATCACTATATGTATGCCTTTAAGATTTGAGGAGTTCCCTCGATTCCTCATGGATCCCATCATCAGAACTGCGTTTTGACAAAAACGGGACCAATCTGTATATATATACTTACAATCAAAAAAAGAATTTTCAAAATCGGTTATGTAGTAACAAACATAAAAAATAAAAAACAAAAAAAAAAAAAAAAAAAAAACATACACGCCGAATTGAGAACCTCCTCTTTTCAAATCTTGAAGTCGGTTAAAAATGAATTGATTCTATTGGTTTTCAACAGCACATTAGGTACTCGCAATACATCCTTGCTGATCTCTGGTGGAAACGCAGCATAATAAGGCTTGTCTTCTGGGTATGCACTATATGTATATGTGACGATATATAAATAAAGACTAGAATAGCTGAAACGTCATTCGTCGTCGTTCATAGTGCGTAGCAGGTCACTCACGTAGGTGCCGACGGGCCAGTGGATGAGGTACAGGTCGATGTATTCCAACCCCAGCTTCTGCAGCGAGCGTCGCAGTGCCGGCTCCACGGCCTCCCGGGCGTGCGCGTCGTTCCATAGCTGAAACGTCATTCATATAGGTATTAGACGTTGTTTACTATCTAGAGATGCCCTAAGTGTGACATGATAGTACCTGTCAAATTATGGCGGGAGGACGGCGAACTGTGATTTATGTTAGGCCGCTGCGCGCGCGCGGGCATTGCCTGGTCTCGTGTTTTCAACCAATATCAAGTTTTCGAAGGATCAATTATGTATGTTCACCGATTATCCGAAGACGACAGGATAGATTTGTTAAATTATTTTTTGTTTGTAAGAGTATACTTCAAAGTTGGTCCAATTGTAACCAGGTCAGGATCTGATGATGGGATCCTCAAGAAATCGAGGGAACTCTTCAAATATTATAGGCACACCTATAGTGATTTAAATATTTTTTACAGTAGCTCGGGCTTCCTTTTGGGAAGGTTGAGTCTAAGTGAAGTGGTAATTTGTGTTAATCCCTTGATTTATTTGTAAAAACTACGATTACTGATTACACTCGTATAACTCAATTTTGACTTATACATCGTTTTAGGGTTCCGTACCTCGAAAGGAAAAAACGGAACCCTTATAGGATCACTTTGTTGTCCGTCTGTCTGTCTGTCTGTCTGTCTGTCTGTCAAGACCATTTTTCTCAGGAACGCGTGGAGGTATCAAGCTGAAATTTATATCAAATACTCAAGTCTATTGTTCCTTCGAGCTGTGAAAAAATCAAACTTAAAAGCCAACGCAATCAAAAGATACAGTCGTTTATGCTGCAAATTTTAGTTTTTCGGCACTCGCAAAACCTACGGGGTACTTCCCGTGAACTCAGAAACTTGAAATTTGGCACGAAGCAACGTCATATAACATAGACAATGGGAAAATTGCAAAAAGTAGAGATTTTTAGTAAAATCATAAAAAAAAATATTTTTTTAAATTTTAAACTTACTACGTTTTTCCTCGTAAACGCGTTCAGGTATTAAATTGAAATTCATGTCAAATACTCAGGGCTATAGGACCTTTCAGATGTAGCGATACCAAACTTTTATGTCAACGCAATCAAAAGAAATAGCAATTTAAGTCGCATATTTTGAAACTGAGTACTCGCAAGAAACTCAAAACCTAAAGGGTACTTCCCGTAAATTCAGAAACTTGAAACTTGGTACGAAGAAACTTCATATAGTACAAACAAAGGAAAAATTACGAAAAGTAGACATTTTTAGTAAAATCATACAAAAATTATTTTTTTAAATTTTAAACTTACTACCTTTTTCCTCGTAAACGCGTAGAGGTATTAAATTGAAATTAGTGATAAACATACTGCAACTTTTGCTTGTTATAGGTTTGTACGGAACCCTCGGTGCGCGAGTCCGACTCGCACTTGGCCGCTTTTTTTTTAGATTAGAAAAAAGTTGACAGAACGATGTACAGGGTTCTTTATCAGGCACGATACGTGTCACAACTGTCAAAGTGCCTACGCCGTCATTAAACATACTTAAATATATTTGTGTTTATAGTAAAGCCATGCCTACGTATTTGTAAAATTTATATTGAGTATTTAACAATATTTTCATAGTAGTCATATGCACGAAATATTTTATTTTTATCATTGTTAATGTTCCTGTGAATGTTGCACAATAAAATACCTAGAGAAGAAGAGGTTCAAACGCATGGTTCGATTTTTAAATATTTTCTCGCGTCATCTGTCATTAGTATTTCTCAGACATACCTGGATAGTTTTTAATATTTATACCCTATTGCGATTCTTATTTAAGTAAAGGTATTTGCTTGCTCTATTATTCTGCATTTGATAGCATACAACAATAAAAGCCACCTCGTAGTCCACCAAATATTTTACCATCACCTAAGACAATTGTTTTATTATTATATAATAAAACTATTAAATGACGTTTAGAAGCACTTTTATTCACGAAAATTTTATTAATAACTGCATATTATGATTGTCAATAAAATAATTTTCGTGAATACTGATAAAAAACTAGACGTTAAGTTTCCGTTTAAGAACGTACGTGCGTCACTGTCAGGTAAGTTTTTCAATTTTCACTTGTCTCTAACGTGATAATCATAACGAAATTGTATTTTTATTGTGGTGTTGGATTATTTAATCTGCAAATTGTTATTTCACATTTGTGAATAAATATTCACAAATGTGAAAAAGTATACACAAATGTAAACTGTTAACTAATCGGTCGTTGGTCTGCTTGTAGTGTGTATATAAATTGAACATTTAGAACAGGTTGCCAACTACTGTTTCTATGTTTACTCAATTTCTAATCTCTAAAAAAATGAAGTATAGGTAGTGTTTTATTTCCAAAAGAACAAAAATTGTATAAGTACGTGGTTCAAACCATTCAAACTAAAGGTTTCCTGAGACTCGAACATAAATATTAAGTATTATTTATAACGGGTCACTCACGCAATTTCGGTTGAATTCACGGTGATAATTTTCAGGAGCGGCCGCATTACGTAACTGACTTAAAGTAACTAACCGTAAGTAAGTAACTGCTGCCAGTGCCACAGGGAAGCGTCGGCGCAACCACGCAGTTACGTCGCCTAAACCAAACTAATTTTAAGATTTTTTAGTATTTTTTAATTTATTTTGTAGTTCACAGTGTTAGGAATACTGTAATGCTGTTTAACTTATTTGAAAAAAAAAACATCAAATAACAGGTAGTAGAATAAAAACTCACTTTTGTAGTAACAAACAAATCTTCCCTCTTCACTGTTCCGTCATCTATCTTCTTCTTGATCGCTCGGCCGACCTGGAAACACATTTTAGCCAAAAGCTTACAAAGTGCTCAATAATCGGTAAAATAAAAATAAAATAAAATAAAATAAATATGAAGCCGATCAAAGATCCTGGCAGTATTACCCTTAAAAAAAGCTCACATATCCTACACAAATGCAACAGAGGAAGTAATTCTCCCGGTTATTACTACAGTCATTTTACGGGCGGCTAGTATGGGGAATTGGAAATAATTAATTATAGCTAATATTTTTAGTGTAACGGATATATCATGATACAAGTATTATTTACGCACTGAAATCCTACAAAATATCGTTATTCGCTAACCGCCGCAAATATGTACACACATATTACAAGCGTTTTTCTTGTAGGATTTTAACGAATATATCGTTTCTAAGTCATTTAAAATGTGTAAGAACAAACTACCAATTATAACTTTTTTTTTTAACGAATTGGGATATATATCGCCCGCGCCGTACATTTTGTTATTTATGTGGTTTTATATGGACACGGTGTCTTGTTTTTCGCTTTAAACAGAAAGAAGAGTTAAATATCGTAATATTTACAAATAAAAATAATTGATATTATTGTAAATAAAAATATACAAATCATTTATATAGTTTTTTTTTTACCTATTTAACTACTTCCGGGTGAAAAGTTGGTAGGATTTTCGCATATATTATCTATAAATATTCCCTAAGAATGAATCATAAAAAAATCAGGCTATTATAAATTAATGTTTGTCGCAACCGTATCTTTGCTGTACTATATGTACAACGTGTCAAAGCTCGAACTCGTGCCCAATGCACCACAGGGGTTGTACTTACCCCACCGGCGCGACATAGGAGGTACTTCCCCCCGTGGTGTCTAACGTACCTGAGCTTCATCTCTAGCCCTGTCACCACGTGGGTGATATCTCCTCCACCGGCACAGCAGAGAAGATGCTTCCCCCATTAAGGTCCAACGTACCTAAGCTCCAACTCACACGGGGGTGGGACCTCCTGCATTAGTGCGACACTTAGTTAGTGTGGTACCTCCTCCTCCGCCAACGCGACAGGGGAGGTACTTCTCACAGTAATGTACCTGAGTCTCCGTGTCGTAAATGTGCGCCGTGTCGATGTGTCGGTAGCCAGCGTCGATCGCCCATACCACCGCGTCTTCCACCTCGTGTCCTTTAGGCTCCACGCGACCCTGACAGACAGACAGACAGTTTGTTTATACCTGGTCCGTAACAAACGCACCGCCTACTTATAAGTTTGTAACTTCAGTGGTTCACATGCGGGTTGCCGGCCGTTTAGCAACCGAATCACTACGAAAACTATACACACCAAAAAAGACATGAAAATCCTATAATAACTTAAAGAACAACACAGTGAATCCAACTTTTTGTAAAGGGTCGGCAACGCGCATTTGACACCTCTGGAGTTGCTGGAGTCTATAGGATACGGTAGCTGCTTACCATCAAGCGGGAGTATGCTTGTTTGTGGTATTTAAAAAAATGTTAATGAATGACCAGCACGTCTTCCGAGACTATTCGCAACATGAAGTTCCCAATATTTCGGTACAAATATACATGGTAAATAAATACTCCGGTACAGTAGTTGTAATGTTAGTGACTATGTAAGCTTAAAATCGTGTAATCATAGTGTAATGCTAACCTTGTCGGAGAAGCCGAGCCAAGTGCCGAGCCCAAGGCTGGGGACACTACTGTTATCGTTGAGAGGGCGCCACGGAGCCAGACCGCCGCTGTGCCGCGCTAGCGCCATCTGTGAAACAAATACGTAAGTTATTTTTCCTCCACGTTCTACTCCACTTTTTTACCGGCGACAACCCTAATTAGCAATCATATTATATTCACATATAACGTACAATTGTTTATGCTTTTTGTATAATATTGTATGTGACAATGTGACCACAACATAAACTTAATTTTTATTGTGCCTTTTGCGATGACCAAATGACATGTGACCACAAGATTATCCTCATTTTACGAGTAGGTATATTGCCTTTTGATTGCATTTTAATGTTTAGTTTTATTTATGTTATGACTTATGTAGGCAATAAAATAAAATCGTTATTCACAAAACGGCTTACAATTAGTTTTTAAATCCAACCACAGTTTGATTTATTAGCAGACGAGGCGAGGCGAGGGGAGGAACAATAATAATATTTTAATTGGGTCACTCACACAATTTCGTTTCGTGAGTGACTTAATTTAAATAATATTTTATTACATTTTTTTTGTCAAAAAATACTGGTGATCCGTTTAAGGGCATAATCGGTATCGTATTCTAGTTATGAAAAACTACGAAAAACATTTTTTGACACAAAAAAAAATGGTTTTGTATGGAGAGTCAGCCGGCTGGGAAAAAATTAAAACTTTTTTCGCGTCCATAAAAAAATTCTCCTACTTTTTCTTCGATCAACGATGCAAGTAGACTTCTACTTCGAGGTGATCTAATGATATACTTGTATGCTTCATTTCATACAACCAAACCTTAGCATATTCATTTATTTCATAAATGCACACATACAAATATACGCCATAAGTGCCATAACTCATATGTACGATAACGACATTGGACATTTTAAATTGTACCTTAAAGAACATTGTTTTATTATCTTTAAGTAATTAATATTGTGTTATTGCTTGAAATAAATAATATATTTGAAAGAATACGGTGACATAAAATCTTTAATATTTATTATAATTATTTTTGATGAATTATTATTAATTATTAATTTGTATTATTAATAATAAAACAGCTTTAGAAAATAAATAACACATTTTACAAATAATTTAAACGAATAACCCGCTCCCTGCCGTTCCCGGTGCAAAGGTGCCCATAAGGCTTGCTGCATTTCCACGCTGGATAACTATGGACAGTATTATTTGTATTAATTTGTATTATTATTAATTTTGTAGCGTATTCGACCCGAGTACAGGGGGCAATTTTTGAGATTCGAGCGCTGGAATATGACATATATAACTCTGAATAATGCGAAGAAATTATGTTTTAAAAATTACAGCGATAGTAATTAAAATTATGATTATTTACACTATTAATTTCATGCGTAAGCAATGGCGACAAGCTTTTGTGTGCGATTATATTCGAGGTTAAATTATTTGAATTCGAGCGCTCGATTATTAATAATCGGCTTCCAGGTGTGCAAATTTTTAGCTTATAAATATAATTCTTACAATGTTATTAATTCATAACCTAATGTCAACTAATAAAACTACTTTATCTATTTTTATTTAAATATTCTTTTATTATCTATTTAAATACTCCTTTATACTATAAAAACCGGCCAAGAGCGTGTCGGGCCACGCTCAGTGTAGGGTTCCGTAGTTTTCCGTCCGTCACAGTAAGTGTCCCCACTTAAGAGTTAAAATAACACTGCCATGTAGGATATGATATGAGCGTTCCACGTACAGCGACATCTATCGGCAAATTAAGTAAACTATTGCACGCGAGCTTAAAGTATGGAAGATGATTTTTATGGGATAATTCTTTATTGTGTGCACCGTTTTTACTTTATTTAAAAGCATGTCATTTCATTGTGATTTTGTAGAAATTACAGGTACAATAAACACCTGCTTATATGGTTAAATTACAAACTTAGTACAGAAATTATTTTGTATTTTTTTTTTCAAAAACTGTTCAACCTATCAAGTTCAAAATAATTTTCCTAGAAAGTTTTTATAAAATTCTACTTTTGAGATTTTTTTCATATTTTTAAAACTTATGATTCAAAAGTTAGAGGGGGGGACGACACATTTTTTTTTACTTCTGGAGCAATTATTTCCGAAAATATTTACAATATCAAAAAATGATTTTATTAAATTTTATTATATTCCTATTCATTTCAAAATACCTATCGAACAATATATCACACGTTAGGGTTGAAATGAAAAAAAAAATCACTCCCCACTTTACGTATAGGGGATGTACCCTAATAAAACATTTTATTCCACTTTTTATTTTACCACTTTGTCGGCGTGATTGATATACATATTAGTACCAAATTTCAGCGTTCTAGTGCTAACGGTCACTGAGATTATCCGCGGACGGACGGACGGACGGGCAGACATGGCGAAACTACAAGGGTTCCTAGTTGACTACGGAACCCTAAAACGTTGTTCCTGTAGCCATTTAGTCATCTTCATTTTGCAATTTAATTATGTCAGGTAAGTTGTTGTACAGAAAGATACACATATTGTAACAGTTTTTCTTTTACATATATATCGGCGTCACAGCGAGGCCGATTTAAAAGGTGCCTTTCCTATATTTAGTACAGTAAAGATACGGTTGCGTCAAACATTAATTTATAATAGCCTGATTTTTTTATTATTCATTCTTATGGAATATTTATAGATAATATATACAAAAATCCTACCAACTTTTCACCCGGAAGTAGTTAAATAGGTAAAAAAACCGGCCAAGTGCGAGTCGGACTCGCGCACCGAGGGTTTCGTACAAACCTTTACAACTTAAAGGTATTATAGACCTGAGTATTTGATATGAATTTCAATTTAATACCTCTACGCGTTTACGAGGAAAAAGGTAGTAAGTTTAAAATTTTTAAAAATATTTATTGTATGATTTTACTAAAAATGTCTACTTTTCGTAATTTTTCCTTTGTCTGTACTATATGAAGTTTCTTCGTGCCAAGTTTCAAGTTTCTGAGTTTACGGGAAGTACCCTGTAGGTTTTGAGTTTCTTGCGAGTACTCAGTTTGAAAATATGCGACTTAAATTGCTATTTCTTTTGATTGCGTTGACATAAAAGTTTGGTTTTGCTACATCTGAAAGGTCCTATAGCCCTGAGTATTTGACATGAATTTCAATTTAATATCTCCACGCGTTTACGAGAAAAAAAATGTAAGTTTAAAATTTTAAAAAATGTTTTTTTGTATGATTTTATTAAAAATGTCTACTTTTTGTAATTTTTCCATTGTCTATGCTATATGACGTTGCTTTGTGCCAAATTTCAAGTTTCTGTGTTCACGGGAACTACCCCGTAGGTTTTGCGAGTGCCGAAAAACTAAAATTTGCAGCATAAATGACTGTATCTTTTGATTGCGTTGGCTTTTAAGTTTGATTTTTTCACAGCTCCAAGAGACAATAAACCTGAGTATTTGGTATAAATTTCAGCTTGATACCTCCACGCGTTCCTGAGAAAAATGGTCTTGACAGACAGACAGACAGACAGACAGACAGACAGACAGACAGACGGACAACAAAGTGATCCTATAAGGGTTCCGTTTTTTCCTTTTGAGGCACGGAACCCTAAAAATAGATAAAAAATTTGTATATTTTTATTTACAATAATATCAATTATTTTTATTTATAAATATGACGACATTTAAGTTTTCTTTCTGTTTAAAGCGAAAAACAAGAAACCGTGTCCATGTAAAACCACATAAATAACAAAATGTACGACGCGGGCGATATATATCCTAATTCGTTAGAAACAAATAGTAATAATCGGTAGCTTGTTCTTACACATTTTAAATGACATAGAAACGATATATTCATTAAAATCCTACAAGAAAAAGGCTTGTAATATGTGTGTACATGTTTGTGGCGGTTAGCGAATAACGATATTTCGTAGGATTTAATTGCGTAAATAATACTTGTATCATGATATATCCGTTACACTAAAAATATTAGCTATTATTAAATTTATTAATTATTTCCAATTCCCCATACTAGCCGCCCGTAAAATGACTGTAGTAATTGAGCTCTCACATGTTTCAGGTCTCAGACCACTTTCAGTATGTTGTGTGAAATAATGTGGATTTTTCTTAACCATACAACATGCGTCTTATATGTATAGGCATGGAATGGGGACGTTAAACTATTTAAATAAACGTTTACAATTTTCCAGATACCACGCATTATCCAAAGCTTAAAAAGAAGTAAGTAGGGAAATGGAAGTTTTGTCTTAAACTACGACGAAATTAGACTTTTATCGGTCACTTTCTGTGCTGGTATGGGTTAAAACTTAAAATGAAGTAAAATTTGTTTGTTTACAATATTCTTAATTTGCATCTGTCCAAGGTTAAAGGTCTTGGCCACTGATTAAATTGTAATAGCTTTGACCTTTAGCGACTTAAGATAAAGAAGTATTCAAATTTATTTATTTCGATTTCTTGTAAAAGCAATACCTACATATGGTATACCTGCAAATCCTACAATAATAAATATAAATAAATATTATAGGACTATCTTACACAAACCGACCTAGTCCCACAGTAAGCTCAATAAGGCTTGTGTTGTGGGTACTAGACGACGATATATATAATAGATAGATATTGATAAATACCTAAATACATAGAAAACATCCATAACTCAGGTACAAATATCTGTGATAAACACACAAATAAATGCCCTGACCAGGATTCGAACCCGGGACCTCCTGCTTCGTATGCAGGGTCACTACCGACTGGGCTAGGAGGCCGTTAGAATAATGCTTACGAACAATATGCTTTATCTATACAGGGTGTCACAAAAATAGTGGTGATCTGTTTAAGGGCATAAGGGTATACCATATGTAGGTATTGCTTTTACAAGAAATCGAAATAAATAAATTTGAACACTTCTTTTCTTCGCTATTACAATTTAATCAGTGGCCAAGACCTTTAACCTTGGACAGATGCAAATTAAGAATATTGTAAACAAACAAATTTTACTTCATTTTAAGTTTTAACCCATACCAGCACAGAAAGTGACCGATAAAAGTCTAATTTCGTCGTAGTTTAAGACAAAACTTCCATTTCCCTACTTACTTCTTTTTAAGCTTTGGATAATGCGTGGTATCTGGAAAATTGTAAACGTTTATTTAAAAAGTTTAACGTCCCCATTCCATGCCTATACATATAAGACGCATGTTGTATGGTTAAGAAAAATCCACATTATTTCACACAACATACTGAAAGTGGTCTGAGACCTGAAACATGTGAGAGCTCAATTACTACAGTCATTTTACGGGCGGCTAGTATGGGGAATTGGAAATAATTAATAAATTTAATAATAGCTAATATTTTTAGTGTAACGGATATATCATGATACAAGTATTATTTACGCAATTAAATCCTACAAAATATCATTATTCGCTAACCGCCACAAACATGTACACACATATTACAAGCCTTTTTCTTGTAGGATTTTAATGAATATATCGTTTCTATGTCATTTAAAATGTGTAAGAACAAGCTACCAATTATTACTATTTGTTTCTAACGAATTAGGATATATATCGCCCGCGCCGTACATTTTGTTATTTATGTGGTTTTACATGGACACGGTTTCTTGTTTTTCGCTTTAAACAGAAAGAAGACTTAAATGTCGTCATATTTATAAATAAAAATAATTGATATTATTGTAAATAAAAATATACAAATTTTTTATCTATTTTTTTTACCTATTTCACTACTTCCGGGTGAAAAGTTGGTAGGATTTTTGTATATATTATCTATAAATATTCCATAAGAATGAATAATAAAAAAATCAGGCTATTATAAATTAATGTTTGACGCAACCGTATCTTCACTGTACTAAATATAGGAAAGGCACCTTTTAAATCGGCCTCGCTGTGACGCCGATATATATGTAAAAGAAAAACTGTTACAATATGTGTATCTTTCTGTACAACAACTTACCTGACATAATTAAATTGCAAAATGAAGATGACTAAATGGCTACAGGAACAACGTTTTTAGGGTTCCGTAGTCAACTAGGAACCCTTGTAGTTTCGCCATGGCTGCCCGTCCGTCCGTCCGTCCGCGGATAATCTCAGTGACCGTTAGCACTAGAACGCTGAAATTTGGTACTAATATGTATATCAATCACGCCGACAAAGTGGTAAAATAAAAAGTGGAATAAAATGTTTTATTAGGGTACATCCCCTATACGTAAAGTGGGGAGAGATTTTTTTTTTCATTTCAACCCTAACGTGTGATATATTGTTCGATAGGTATTTAAAAATGAATAGGAATATAATAAAATTTAATAAAATCATTTTTTGATATTGTAAATATTTTCGGAAATAATTGCTCCAGAAGTAAAAAAAAATGTGTCGTCCCCCCCTCTAACTTTTGAATCATAAGTTTTAAAAATATGAAAAAAATTTCAAAAGTAGAATTTTATAAAAACTTTCTAGGAAAATTATTTTGAACTTGATAGGTTGAACAGTTTTTGAAAAAAAAAATACAAAATAATTTCTGTACTAAGTTTGTAATTTAACCATATAAGCAGGTGTTTATTGTACCTGTAATTTCTACAAAATCACAATGAAATGACATGCTTTTAAATAAAGTAAAAACGGTGCACACAATAAAGAATTATCCCATAAAAATCATCTTCCATACTTTAAGCTCGCGTGCAATAGTTTACTTAATTTGCCGATAGATGTCGCTGTACGTGGAACGCTCATATCATATCCTACATGGCAGTGTTATTTTAACTCTTAAGTGGGGACACTTACTGTGACGGACGGAAAACTACGGAACCCTACACTGAGCGTGGCCCGACACGCTCTTGGCCGGTTTTTATAGTATAAAGGAGTATTTAAATAGATAATAAAAGAATATTTAAATAAAAATAGATAAAGTAGTTTTATTAGTTGACATTAGATTATGAATTAATAACATTGTAAGAATTATATTTATAAGCTAAAAATTTGCACACCTGGGAGCCGATTATTAATAATCGAGCGCTCGAATTCAAAGAATTTAACCTCGAATATAATCGCACACAAAAGCTTGTCGCCATTGCTTACGCATGAAATTAATAGTGTAAATAATCATTATTTTAATTACTATCGCTGTAATTTTTAAAACATAATTTCTTCGCATTATTCAGAGTTATATATGTCATATTCCAGCGCTCGAATCTCAAAAATTGCCCCCTGTACTCGGGTCGAATACGCTACAAAATTAATAATAATACAAATTAATACAAATAATACTGTCCATAGTTATCCAGCGTGGAAGTGCAGCAAGCCTTATGGGCACCTTTGCACCGGGAACGGCAGGGAGCGGGTTATTCGTTTAAATTATTTGTAAAATGTGTTATTTATTTTCTAAAGCTGTTTTATTATTAATAATACAAATTAATAATTAATAATAATTCATTAAAAATAATTTTAATAAATATTAAAGATTTTATGTCACCGTATTCTTTCAAATATATTATTTATTTCAAGCAATAACACAATATTAATTACTTAAAGATAATAAAACAATGTTCTTTAAGGTGCGATTTAAAATGTCCAATGTCGTTATCGTACATATGAGTTATGGCACTTATGGCGTATATTTGTATGTGTGCATTTATGAAATAAATGAATATGCTAAGGTTTGGTTGTATGAAATGAAACATACAAGTATATCATTAGATCACCTCGAAGTAGAAGTCTACTTGCATCGTACAATGGTCACTGGCACGATTATTATCTGACCGGTCGACCTTGGGCAGCCAGCTTACCGGTACTGAGCTTTTTGCTTCGTTTCATCACATGTTTGCATTTATTTTTAATTTAATTTGGTAAATGATACGTATACACAAAAGTAACAGTATAGTTCTGTATTGAATTGGTTTTAAACGTAACCGGGACTTCGAAAATTGCAAAAAAAAAGTATTATAGATGGGATAAAGTCTTGACATAAAACCCTAAACCAACAATAAATCATTAGTATTGTAAAATGGGGTGAGTAGGGACAAAACAGAAGTTCAAACCTAATTAAAAGTTTTTTTTACATGTAGCACGTTGATTTTTGTATATATATAAAAATAGTCCGGTTGTAAACATTTTAGTTATTTATTGATTATTTGTCGATTCATTTCATAATTTTATTGATAAACACAAAAAAAGGGAAATCCCACCTCACCCCGTAGTTGGGGTTGATATGATTGACATTTTCCGATTATGAACATTACAATAGATTGAACTGTAAAGAGAATATTTTAATTACGTATCGATTTGACAAACACCAATCCTACTCTCCCCATTCATGATCCAACTGCCCACGTCATCCCTTCTTACCGTTTTACGGTACGTAACTTCTTTTTAACCGACTCAAAAAAAGGAGGAGGTTCTCAATTCGACTGAAATTTTTAAATTATTTTTTTAATGTATAGTATACATCGGTAGATATAATTTTTAACTGCGGGATAGAGTCCGACCATGTAAACTTTGTACCGACTTTGCAAGCAACAAAGTATAGTCGAGCCAACATATATGGCGATTAGGGCGATATTTGCACATTTTATCATTAATACAGTCCCTGTAGTTAGCATAGTAAGTGTATAAAAAAAGTTTAAATGTATCAAAGACTTACCGGAGTGAACAACGCAAGGATCGCCAGGAGCTTCATGTTGGCGTGCGTGCGCGCAGACTGCCGGCCACACACTGCGCGTGCGCATACAAGTCAACCATATTTACACCGGCTCCGGCCGATTGCTATTACAAAATCATAAAACAAAGTCGCTTTCCGCTGTCTGTCACTATATGTATGCTTAGATCTTTAAAACTACGTAACGGGTTTTGATGCGGTTTTTTAATAGATAAGAGTGATTCAAGAGGAAGATTTATATGTATTAATACATGCATAATATCGTAGAGAAATACTTATCATTTTAGAGGTCTCTAATGTACTTACTAATGTCTTAATGTTTAAATAAATACATTTTTTGCACTTACACTGCAAACGCTGACTGAACCCTACGAGATACATCAAAATAATGTACTACATTGAGACACCTTAAAAAGGTCTACAAAAAAGTCTGCATATACCATTATATGTCTATCTCTTAGGGATAACCCACAATAACCATTTTTTATCCCGTGCGAAGCCGGGGCGGTCGTATAATAATATATACATACGTCTGCGTCGTACATTGTACAGATTTAATATTGGATTCGAGCAAAAAAGGTGTAAGCGTCGCCCTTCAAGTAGGACCTTTTGATGTAGATTGTCACATATTTCTCTCGGCATGTGAGGACAACTGAGGCGTAGGTATAAAATTGTAATTTGGTGCATATGTGCATAAATTCAAAATTAACTTCGAATGCCCTATAGACATGACATAGTGATACAAACTCTGTCTTTCCACCCTCTGCAATGTAATGTTACCTGTGTTAGACGAATAAATCATTTGTATTTGTAGGAAAAAGGCCGGGACAGACGCAAGGAGGATGATGATTATTATATGAGTGAAACTGAACCACCGTGCTCAAGAACAAACATGATCATCATCTTCTTAGCGTTTATCCCAGATTTTTGATCTTGTTTTGTATCAATATGGTAGTTGGATTGGGCAGATTGAGTCAGATTGGGGCAGATCAGCTTATTTTAGAATCCGACGAAAAAAACAGAGTTTAGTTACGTTAGCTCCATCCTTCTAACGTAATTGAGTTTGCCTGCCTCGTATTACTTACCTCGCACTCGCCTTCTTAGAAGCAGAAACAAACTACCGATCCTTAAATGCATTACGCATTGTTACAATGCTCATTATTTTCTTATATTGGAACAATGGCATCGCTTGCATACTTGCATAAGCTGCACCTGCTTGGTGCTAGTTTTTTTTACATACTGCAGTACAAATGATTGGGGTAGGTAAGTTATTTGTTGTCAAGAGGACTTTTATTTATTTATAACAGGTAAAATCCGATTTAAGTGATCAGATTTTGTATAAAAATTGTGTACCGTCGCCCACATTGTTAACTGCCTTTCGGTGGACCTTATGCCTTTTGTAATAAGGTCCACCGATGTACAGTTAAGTGTGTTGCTGTTTGTACACGACCTTAGTCTACAAATATGAGCTTAAAAAGGATGCAGTATGTTTACGACGCGACCCTATTATTGTTCCTTTAGCCGTTAACACAGTGAATCCTCCTTTTTAAACGACGATAAAAACGGAGGAGGTTCTCAAGTCGACGCGTATATATATATATATTTTTTTTTTTTTTATTTATTAAGAAACAAACAGTCTTATAAAATCATATCTGTAAATTATCTAAAAGCTATTTATACTATATAGACCTATAGTTTCCTGTATTTCTAACAGTAAATAAATTATAAACATTTCGCTATGAAAAGCATTGAAAAGTTAACTTACAAGAAAAAAAAAACTACTTAGATACAATTGAATATATTTTTTATGTATGACCACGCATAACTTTTTACAGAGTAGTTCGATTTTGATAATTATTTTTTTATTGGAAAGGGTATACCCCGAAATTGGTCCCATATACATTTGGAAAAAAAATTCCAACGTTAAGGGTAGGAAAATAGGGGATGATTGATTTTTCACTTACCGATTGTAACGTATGACCACGCATAACTTTTTACAGAGTAGTCCGATTTTTTGGAAAAAATCCTACCCTAAGGGTGGGAAAATAGGGGTAATTTATTGTTCACTCACAGATTTTAAAGCAGAGTTTTTACAAAAAAAAACCTCACGAGTTTTGACAATGAGTTTTAGACCTGCCAGTCTCTCGTGTGTAGACCTCTCAGTCTCTGCATTTCTGCTAAAGTCGTTCATCGTGAGGTTTGTGTAATACCTTATTTGGCTCTAGGTCAGATAAAGCAATACCCTCAAGTGTTTTCACTCTGCCACATATGCCTGCCCTATGGCAAACACACTCTCATTTGAAAGTCGCTCTCTTACAAGATCTAAGAGACGAGCGCGCTGCTTTTCACCTTGAGATAACCTATCGTTAATGTAGCTTCTCATCCTCGACAGTCTTTCCTCGCGCTGATCTAAACTCTCCTGTGAACGTATTAATCGAATTCTCTTTTTATTTGCTTCCATCCTTTTTTTTTCTCATTATTAGATTCTTCTAAATATCTTTTTCTCATTCGAGCAGAATTTTTTGTAGGCCTACCCATGTTGGTATATAAAGCCTGTTCTTTTTTAAGTATTTATATTACAGAACAAAATAATAGTTTAAGTAGGATTATTAATATAACAGTTAATAGCTAAAGCAAGGTAGGTAGCTATTTTAAAAGTAATCAAAAATTAAGCATGTAATATTTTTTTATATAAATTATAGCCACAGAAAATTATAAAATAAAAACTTTTTAACAAAAAAATTTAACCGCCGAAAAACAACTAAAAGCCAATAAAAAACCGGCACTAACACGAAACGAATCGACCAACAAAAAACAATAGCGCACTGAAAAGAAAAAAATAATATGACAAAAACGGGACTTAATCGCGTACACTTACTTTTATTATTTTCCTGACGTTTCGAGCGTGCCGTAACGCTCGTGGTCGCAGGCAGACTGGCGAGGAATTGTATCAGCATCTCCTAGCTGCGCGGGTTTTTCGAACTACCCGCACTTGGTCTCGATTATGCACATTCACGCTAGGGTTATCACTTTGCCTACGCACAACACTCACGACATCTGGTGGTTTGGAAATGCAAGTATTTTCACGCTTACATTTGCTGATCACTGGATTCCACGAAGACGAGATCCCCTGTCCCTCGTTCTGGTTGAAATTTTTATACTTCCTAATTTCAATAGCCTCTCGTAGTTTCCTGCTATAACGAAGACGTTCTGTAGAGAGGACTTTTGGATTATGGAGCTCAATCCAGTGGTTTGGTCCAGATTCTGACAAATGTTCGGCCACAGCAGACTTGTTTATTTGCCGATTTTTGACTGCTGTGATATGTTCCCTGACCTTTTCCGCTATTGTGCGTTTGGTTTCCCCAATATAGGAACTACCACAGCTACAATCAATCTTATAAACGCCCGGTGTTTGATAAGGGATAACATCCTTAGCCGACCTTAAATGCCCCGACACCCTGGATAACGGCATGTATACGGTTTGTATAGAGTACTTCCTTAGTACTGTACCTACTTTGTCCGTCACTCCTTTGACATAAGGCAAAAATGCCGGTCGTCTTGCAACATCCGGATGCTTCCTTCCCGGTTTCCGTCTGGGTTGCCTACTGTCCACCCTGTACCCATTCCTCCTAAGGACCTCCTGAATATGTGACATCTCACTCTCTAAAAATTCAGGGTCACAAAGATCATGTGCTCTGTTCCTTAGGGAATTGACTACTGACAGTAGATGGCGAGGGTGATGGTGAGACAGAGCGTTAAGATACCTGTCTGTGTGTGTGGGCTTCCTGTAGACAGTGTGCGCCAGGGATCCATCCATTCGACCTATCACTTTCACGTCCAGAAAAGGCAAACTACGTTCCGATTCCAATTCATAGGTAAACTTTACCTTGGGATGAATGGAATTAAGATACTGGAGCAACTGTTCAACTTCCTGTTTGCCACCCTTTATAATGCAAAACACATCATCGACATATCGCTTCCACAATTTCACTGCCCATGGTTGCAGATCTAAGCTGGCCTCAAAATGCTCCATCCAGATATTTGCTAAAACCGGGGCGACAGGGCTACCCATAGCAACTCCGTCGATCTGGAGGTAATGCGTTCCTCTATACAAAAAGTAGCTTCCTTCCAAACAGTTCCTTAATAACACCATGACTGATCCCAGTATCTCATTGTCCGCAAGCCTTCCCCGAACTACCTCAAGACATTCTCTTACTGGTACATTGGTAAAGAGTGACTCGACATCAAAACTCACCATTATGTCATCTGGTTCCAGCGTTATGTTCTTAAAAATGTCTATAAAGTGACGGGAATCCTTCACAAAGGACGTTGTCTTACCCACAAGCGGCTGCAACACCGATGCAACGTGCTTGGCCAGATCGTAAGTAGGTGAGGCGATCTGACTTACAATCGGTCGCAAGGGCACGTTTGACTTGTGCACCTTCGGTAATCCATACAACTTCGGGGGTTGCACTATTTTAGGCTTGTATAAGCGGTCATAAACGTCCTCCTGAAAATCGGCAAATAAACAAGTCTGCTGTGGCCGAACATTTGTCAGAATCTAGACCAAACCACTGGATTGAGCTCCATAATCCAAAAGTCCTCTCTACAGAACGTCTTCGTTATAGCAGGAAACTACGAGAGGCTATTGAAATTAGGAAGTATAAAAATTTCAATCAGAACGAGGGACAGGGGATCTCGTCTTCGTGGAATCCAGTGATCAGCAAATGTAAGCGTGAAAATACTTGCATTTCCAAACCACCAGATGTCGTGAGTGTTGTGTGTAGGCAAAGTGATAACCCTAGCGTGAATGTGCATAATCGAGACCAAGTGCGGGTAGTTCGAAAAACCCGCGCAGCTAGGAGATGCTGATACAATTCCTCGCCAGTCTGCCTGCGACCACGAGCGTTACGGCACGCTCGAAACGTCAGGAAAATAATAAAAGTAAGTGTACGCGATTAAGTCCCGTTTTTGTCATAATAATAAGTGAAAATCGTGTAAGTTTAAATCAGTACAAAAAATAATAATTTGGTCTTCAATAACGTAAGTGAATACCTACCCTACAATTACAATTATAATCTATTCACTTTCTATATACCTAATACAATCGCTAGGCTTATATCAATTTAATTACATCTAGAAAGTATGAACTATATACATACTTCTGAAATCAATCACACAAATCTGCGTATTTATATATTTACAATCAGTTATTTTTGGAGTCGGTGCCAGCCTCAAACAAACTTGAGCACCTTAGTGAAGAGTTGAACGCAACACAAATTTTAATTAGGTAGGCTAAGTATTTACACAGCTTTCAAATCACGCACCAACAGATTCAGTCCCGTAATAGAAATAAATCTATTCGTACGAAACGTAAATTTGTAGTTTATTTATACGTCAATTCATAAGTAGCAAATCTGATCTACAAAAAACACTATTATACAACTACTCATAAACACAAACAACATAAAGAGACTATTATATCAATCATAAACAGGTATTTACAATACAAATATTAATGGAAAAGGTATAATAGATAAACGTCTTAAGATTACTTACTCATCCATTAGCCTGACCAAGTAAGATTTACGCATTGAAAATTCAATATTTTGACACGACCGTCAATGACGTCTGCCCTCACGCGTCTGCCCGCGTTCGGGTCGCGCACTCCACCGCGTGCCCCTCGCTCCGCCCGCACGTAAGCAGCGCTGCCTTGTATGTATTGGGCGCTTGGCGGAGGTTGCAGTTTTGGAATGTGTTGCGTTCAACTCTTCACTAAGGTGCTCAAGTTTGTTTGAGGCTGGCACCGCCTCCAAAAATAACTGATTGTAAATATATAAATACGCAGATTTGTGTGATTGATTTCAGAAGTATGTATATAGTTCATACTTTCTAGATGTAATTAAATTGATATAAGCCTAGCGATTGTATTAGGTATATAGAAAGTGTATAGAAATAGATTATAATTGTAATTGTAGGGTAGGTATGCACTTGCGTTATTGAAGACCAAATTATTATTTTTTTCTTTTCAGTGCGCTATTGTTTTTTGTTGGTCGATTCGTTTCGTGTTAGTGCCGGTTTTTTATTGGCTTTTAGTTTTTTTTCGACGGTTAAATTTTTTTGTTAAAAAGTTTTTTATAAAGGTTTGGCAACGCGCATTTAACACCTTTGGAGTTGCAGGCGTCCACAGGGTACGGTAGCTACTTACCATCAGGGCCGTAGCCTTTTTTGCCACCAATTCATAATTGCATGGACAATTCATGAATGAATTCATTCATAACGTGCCCATGCAATTTTGAATCTCAATGTCTGTACAGTGATTTAGTATACTTATAAGCTTAACAATGATTATCATAAAATTATAATTTCCTTTATTAATATCTTAATAAAACCAAACAAATATCGGATAACCCCACAATGTTATCGCTTCACCTTTCTCCAGTCCTCTACTATCGGTAGTAAAATTCACAATTTTTTTTACACCATGACCGATTAAGACTAGTATAATATGACCTTTCTCTACCAATGCCCGCAACGACTGTATGAATGAATTTGTACTCTAAAAAACCTCATATATTAAAGTTCACCCAGGAATCATGTAATTCATGATTTGCCTTTTTTACCCTATTCGTGATATTTGATTATTTTTGCAATAAAGCCACATCATACCCATGTATGTGGTATACATGTATTTTTGTCAAGCTATTAAGGCTATCATATCTGTCTATGTGATAGCCTTAATAGCTTCACAAAAATAACCCATTGGACGCCAAGGATTATTATTAAAAAAACTAATCACTAACTACTACATCAATCATTAAACCCTATTATTGTGATATATTACTTACAATTTTTAAATGTTGTGTACGAAATATGACTCGTAACGTAATATTTTCTCACCCCTCCCCCCTTTCTTGGTGATATTTTTTTCCACCACATTCCCCCATAAAGTGTCACACTATTCTGGATGTACCTTTACCTAATGCGTAAGGTTTTGTGAATGTTTATCCCGTTAGTATCTTAGCGGCATGCGCAAGCGACGGACGCAATGTATACTCGTGTTGTTTTTGTGTTTATATTGACTTACACCGGCACAACCGTGAGTTGACAACGAGATTTCTTAACAGTATCTTTTAAACATCGATTTATTTAATAGCATTCGTAAAACAAATACAAAATAGTTAATTATTAATTAATATTTAGTTCTGGATGACCAGTTTTAACTTTAAAACTCTCGAGCTCTCGTGAGAGTAACAGCGAGTCACTCACACACGAGCGAGCGAGAGGAACGCTCAAGATGATCATAGTAAATTCATTAATGTAAAAGTGAACAAGTGATGTGATTTGATTTGTTTTCTAGTTGAGCAAACTTGACTTAAGTGACTCGCGTAATTGTGAGTGACCCGATTTAATTATTGTTGAATATAAGAGCAATCATCATGTGTATCAAGAATAAGCAAAAAAATATATTTTTAGAACATTCGTCAAACAAGTCATTTGTTTATACCTACATATTATACTAGTAGTCCGCCTCGAACTGAGAACTCGCGATTTACTTGCAAACGAGTCGACCAATATAACAAGACCCTTCTGAAAATTTTTTTTCGCCGTCTGGCTCCACAACCCCTTATCGATCCTGCTCACATACGAACTCTCAAATTGTATTGAGCTCTACTACGACCCCAACAAATTTCATATAGATCAGAAGAACGTTACTAAAGTTATCGCGCGACAACTATTCAAAATCAAAAAGCCATCGAAATGCACAGACATCTAGGTAGCCGAACAAAGAAAAAAATCAAAGTTAACTGCCTAGTGTGAGACAACTGCTAGCCGACGGCTTGGTTTATATAGCCATCGCAGTCGATGTAGGCTGTAGACTACCTCCTCATAATGCCTCCTTAAAAGACGCTGCATCTATCATCTGCAAACATTCTGCAAAGATGCTGTGGCCAATGATGATATGGTATCGTTAGCAAAAGTATCTCCTTAATACAAAATTGCATTCTTCTGCATATATTCTTAATAACTGAAGGTTCAGAATGCGTTCAAGGCCTTCCGTAGAATATATCCTCTACTAGAAGTATACGATTTCAAGCTCACATGATCATTCACATTATAACTATTATTTATAACGGGGTATTTACCATGTACATACTCGTATATTAGAGTTTTTGAGCTTTAAAGCTCCTAAGTTCCTAATCAAACTTTAAGCTTTCCGATCAAGCTTAACTTATATCGGGGGCTCAAAAACTCTAATATATACGAGTATGGTAAATCAGGTAAATACTCCGTTACAAATAATATCTACTAGAAGTGTTTAAAAACAAAAAAACCGGCCAAGAGCGTGTCGGGCCACGCTCAGTGTAGGGTTCCGTAGTTTTCCGTCCGTCACAGTAAGTGTCCCCACTTAAGAGTTAATAACACCGCCATGTAGGATATGATATGAGAGTTCCACGTACAGCGACATCTATCGGCAAATTAAGTAAACTATTGCGCGCGAGCTTAAAGTATGGAAGATGATTTTTATGGAATAATTCTTTATTGCGTGAACCGATTTTCACCGTTTTTACTTTATTTGAAAGCACGTCATTTCATTGTAATTTTGTAGAAATTACAGGTACAATAAACACCTGCTTATACGGTTAAATTACAAACTTAATTCAGAAATTATTATGTAATTTTTTTTCAAAAACTATTCATCCTATCAAGTTTAAAATAATTTTCCTAGAAAGTTTTTATAAAGTTCTACTTTTGAGATTTTTTTCATATTTTTAAAACTTATGGTTCAAAAGTTAGAGGGGGGGGACGCATATTTTTTTACTTCTGGAGCGATTATTTCCGAAAATATTTACATTATCGAAAAATGATTTTAGTAAACCCCTATTCATTTTTAAATACCTATCCAACAATATATCACACGTTAGGGTTGAAATGAAAAAAAAAATCACTCCCCACTTTACGTATAGGGGAGGTACCCTAATAAAAACAAATTTTCCACTTTTTATTTTACCACTTTGTCGGCGTGATTGATATACATATTAGTACCAAATTTCAGCTTTCTAGTGCTAATGGTCACTGAGATTATCCGCGGACGGACGGACGGACGGACGGGCAGACATGGCGAAACTATAAGGGTTCCTAGTTGACTACGGAACCCTAAAAATACAATACACTTACCATGCCACGATTTAAGAAAAAAAAAAAACAGTTTTCATTAATTGGACTGCCCTAGACGGCGTGAAATTAAAATTTGACTTATCAATGGATTGACTATTTTATGAGTACTTTACTCGTAACTTTTCTTTAGCATCGACATCTAAACACGTTTGAAATCTGTATGCTTGTTTTGATGTATGCAAACACGTATATTTGTATGTATGGCACTCAAAGACAAGAAAAACTGGTAATCAAGTAAGAAAATATCTATACAAAGTGATATATTCACAATCTATATATACCTCGGTTTTAAGGATAAGGAAAACAACGGTCGATTTCGCCCATGTATTTTTGCAGTCATATCATGGAAAATTTTACACGAAACTATTTGTTTGCATTATCAGTGATACTCATAAGGCAACATGACGAGTTTTAAAATGTTTTCCTAATTCGCATGATTTTTCTAATCTTAAAGAAACTAGGTATACGTGAAGACTGCCTCAGTGCGCTATCGCTCCGTGCTCCGTGCAACCGCACCAGCTAAAGGGCGGTCGCAATGCACAGCGAAATTCGAGCATTGACCTATCCCTATTTGTCTCTGTCGCACGCGCACTGTAATATTTCCCTCACGCTCATACATTACCTTGAACGTGAGCGTGAGGGCAATATTACAGCGCGCACCAATTTCGCCGTGGATTGCAACCGCCCTTTAGCGAATGGCCTTAAGGAGTTACTTTTACTGGAGCCTTTTATCGTATGATTGTAGTTCGCAGGTCCAGGGAAGGTGCCGCAGGTCCTTCTGAACGATGGACACAGGATGCCCGCAATCGCGCTGGGGACCTGGCTAGGGAACAGCTCCACGGTACACTCCTTATCTTAATCCGTCCCGATTGCCTAGGTCCCAATCTGTTCCTGTTTCGGTCAGCAACTTGGTATAGCATGAATGGTCCCTAAGAAAAATACCTATTCCGGTGGGTACCGATAGGAATATAACATTGCCTAGCATGTGGTCTACTTTTGGCAATGACAACCCAAGAAGGACAAGCAATCGTTTTTAAAGTAACTGTCGTTTAACCTCAAATAAAAGAGGGACAAAGCTTTTTTTTCGAATGAATTCGATCTCTTCAAATATTTCGTTATTATCAAATTAGGCCAGGCAATAGAGGGGTTGACCTCGCATTAACTCCTCAGTCCAAAAAAACTTTACAGCATGATAAAGTGTCAGGAGTAGATGGTATATATAGGTATATATTTTTCCAAAAAAAAACTATTGTCCTTCTTAGGTTTTTTTATCTAAACTCTTATATCGTCTATATTTACGTTTGGAAAAATGCTCAGTCTAATTTTATTTCACTAGAAATATTGACTTGATGTATGTAACCAATGTTAAAAATATCAAAAAAAAATCCATAACTGAACATATTTTTTTATAAAAAATATTTTTTTTTGTGTAACTCACATTGGAAATTTGCTCCGTCTTTTTTTTTACTGAAGTGACATTAAATGTATGTATTCTACGTATGACAAAAAAAATCCAAAAATTTCATCATCAAACTTTTTCAGTATAAAAATTTGCTTATTATTCGCAGTAGAATATTGCTCCGTCAATATTTTTTTTTAATTATATTTCCTTTAAGAGTTTTCTTGCGACTGTACAAAAATCCAAAAAAATATCCTGCGTATTAAAAATTTAAATCATGTCACAAATAAAGATACCTAATATTTCACTCGTTAGTGGAATGCGCACGTGCAGGACGAGGGACGCGGGAGCGGGGATGCGAGGGGCCATGCGCAGCGTTCTCGTTATCTTCTTTAATAAACTCAAAGAAAAAGTTTACTTTTATGGTTTTGCACGTTACTAAAATATACATTAACACTACATTAATACCCCTATACTGTTAGTATTATATCTTAATTGATATAATTTGTAGTGGTGCTAAACGCGTAGTCACAGTGTAAATAAAAAAGTACGCCAGTTGTAATATATTTGACACATTTTTTAAATGCATGCGTGTTGTGTAGATGTGTCATATGCAGACTCCATTATCAGTGGTGAAAATGTAATGATATCGAATCATACGGTTGTCACACAATATTTTATTTCGAGTACAACATGTGACATATAAAAAAAAACATAATTTTCAATTATATCACCGCTCCATGACAAAAAGGTTACATTCGTTGAGATGGTATTTTCATTACGTAACATTTTCCGTAAGTCTGATGTCTGGTTATCGCTTGTGCAATACAATTCATTTTTTGGCCATCTTTTTCCACTTGTCATAATTGTTTTGAATACTGTGACCATTTCATCCTAGGAACCGTCATATATATACGATTTAATACGTTTTAACATGAATCTTAGTCATCTTACTTTAAAATGTATATGCATTTGCACAATTGTATCATGTCACTGAAAAAAAACAAATTTATTTATTTATTAGAAAACTATAATCTAATAGGTACGCTCACCAGGCTTTACCTATTCGAAAAAATTGGTATCTATTGCACAGTTATACTAAATTTAGTAACCATTTCCGCGTCGCTGAGACTGAGAAACTAAGAAAATTTAGCAAGATTATTCAGGAAATCCATACGTTTACTGAATAAACAATTAAGTGATTAATATGACATCAATCACAATTGCCGAAAAAAATACAATTAAGTAACTATTATGGAGTTTATATACCAAATTAAACCTCGTTAAAGTCCTTTGCCTTAATATACAGGGTGGAAAGATAAATCGGGCCCTGGAGGAAAACTACCTTAAAACGTTGAGATAGCTCAATTCACTGAAAGGAAACATTCTTTAATTTCTTTAAAGGGACATAACTGCATTTACAAATTTTTGGAAAAGAGTACAGTTTTCAAAAAAGTATTTATTTTGTAATTTTTGCCATAAATAATTTTTATGACAATTGATGCCAATCGATCCTGTTTCCAACGAGGATTAAAACTTCTAAATACCAACCAAGTTTAGGGCACAAGAGAATACATAAAGAATAATAATAATATTTTTCATACAATTCTTTATTTATTTAAACTTTATTACACAAAAGAAAAACTTGATGTACTAAAGGCGAAAGGCAAAGGCAGTTAGTATGGATGGAATAAAGTGAAAATTAAGAAAAAAACTGTGAATGCAGTTTTAGTTTTTAGGAAAAATAAAAGAATGTTTCCTTTGAGCGAATTGAGCTATCTCAAGGTTTTAAGGTAGTTTCCCTCCAGGGCACGACTAAGCTTTCCACCCTGTATAAATAAAATAAGTATATAGCTTACATCAAAATATATATACGTCATGTTAAGAATATTAAAATGTGCTATGCCAACCCTAGCATTTTCATTAAAATTTCACCACTGAAAACGGGGTCTAGTCATATGGAACAAATAAAACTATTTTGTAAATTTTTGCAAATTGTGATTTTCTTTAAGTTGAAACAGATTTTTACAAAAAGATTTATACAATCGGTCACTAATGTAACTGTGGTGACGAAAATTTGTTCCTGTTGTCCCTCATTAGGGCCATAGGGCTCGCATAAAAGTTTTGCATTTGCCACGATCTTAAACGTCAACTTCTAGCCGAGACCGGCTTAGGCTACATCTGTCTCAACTTATCGCCTCTTTGTATTGCGGGTTTGGGGGGCAACCCGACACCCGTAGATTGCCAGTAGATTGCCAGCGGAGACTATGTGGATAAGTGGTTATCCGGTCTTCGGAGTAAGTATTCGCTTCGATCCATACAGATACAAATAATTTATTGTACCTACGAAACAACACATGACAATGGCCAGTGTTTGGCGTACAATAATGTTGATTCTATTGCATGTTATGTCATTGAATGTCTAATAATGTTTATAGTTATACGAGGTTGCTACTTATATATCCGGAAACAAAAAAACAAACAAACGTACACGGCTGAAAATGGTTTTATTGTTTTTCAAAGTATTCCCCTTGATGATCTATGCACTTTTGCATTCGCGTGAACCAATTTTTAAAGCACTTCTGCCATGCCGCCTGAGGTACCTCCATAACGTGTTGTTTGAATGCGTCGACAGCATCTTCAGCGGTCGAAAATCGTTGACCGCGTAATTTATTCTTTATATTTGGAAATAAATAAAAATCATTGGGTGCCAAGTCAGGGCTGTACGGCGGATGACCCGTTAATTCCACATTTTGACCCTCCAAAAATAGAGTTGTTTCGCGTGACGTATGACATCTGGCATTGTCATGATGAAGAATGATTCTTCGTCGCTGGTTAGTTTTACGAATTTGTTCAAATACTTCCGGTAAGCAAATGGTCGTGTACCACTCTGAATTAACCGTTCTACGGTTTTCTAGTGGCACTGTAGCTACATGGCCATTAATACCGAAGAAGCAGGCCACCATTTGTTTCAATGTACTTTTTGCACGAGTAACTTTCGTACGGTTCGGCTCATTTTGAAACACCCATACCGTTGATTGTTGCTTCGTTTCGGGATCGTATGCATAGATCCAGGATTCATCACCTGTATAGATGTTATAAACGGCTTTTGAGTCACCACGGTTATATTTTTTTAACATTTTATTGCACCATTCGACGCGAGCATCTTTTTGCTCTTTTGTTAAGTTGTGGGGTATCCAACGCGAACAAATTTTTTTTACAGCCAAATAATTATGTAATATGCTATTAATGCTGGTCATAGAAATATCCAGAGTCGCCTCTATCTCGCAGTACGTAACATGTCGGTCGTCCATTATAAGTTTTCGCACAGCCTCGATATTTTGTTGTACAACGACCGATTTCGGGCGACCTGCCTTAACTTCGTCCGTAAGCATACTACGTCCACGATTGAACTCACTAAACCAGTGATACACAGTAGTTTTAGATGGGGCTTCATCACCAAAAGTTGAAGTTAGTTGATCTATGCACTGTTGTTGCGTTAAACCACGCCGAAAATCATAATAAATCATAGCACGAATATTTTCACGAGTGAGTTCCATTCTTGCTGCGAGATGACATTTAAAACCCGTCAAAAACAAAACACGAGCGTTAATAAGAAAGAAAAAATATACCGGCCAGTACTTAAAAAAGTTCAAATTTTACCATGGAGGTCAAATATGCTATTTAAGAAGATTGTAATCCCGGTTTCCGGATATATAAATAGCAGCCTATGTATCAACCATAGGTAGATGCCAAAAAAAAAAGATGCTGCCTGCTGGCCTCGCCTCGGATACCGGAGGACTTGGTCACTTTTTCTAAATCTATGACATCTACTCTTATTTCGACTTATAACAAAAGAAATAATTAAATATTACACATCTTATTTAAGCGTCATTTATAAGTACAACTTATGTTTAAATTTGGGTAAAATAAAAAGTTTAAGTCATCTGGCAAATGCGCTGTTTCGCATATGTCTTGATATACCCGTTATGAAGAAATCTATGGTTATCGCTCTAGCGGGGAGGCGGGGAGCGACGACAAAAAGTCGCGCGTACCAGATCTGTGGGCACGGCAGTTCCCCTGCCAAGTCGAGCAAAAAAAAGGCACGGCCGAACCGAAGCCATTCAGGCCATTTTCGACCCCCCTCTAATTCTGTTATCGATAAAGCTAGAAGGCTGAAATTTCTGTGACAAAGAGACCATAACACAAGGAAGATCCCAATATCATTGAATTTCACTATATACTTTAAGAACTATTGCAAGTCAAAATTCCTTAATTTTGTCACTGACTCACTGATTACGATCATCGTATATCTAAAATACTTCTAGCAGTCACACAAGCTCCAAATTTTGAACACTTCTAACTTCTAGGGTTAACTCTTAGACTATAAAGCCACTGAAAATTAAAACACCGCAATATTCCGGGTTCTCTAGTTTTACAAACCGCACAGTTAACATTGTAATCCCATATAAATATATGCTGAAACAAAGTTATTTTTACTGTTTCTTTTTATTATAAAAATATAAACATCTAATATTCAAAAGATCACAATGACATGTTGTAAGTAAACTCCGGCACACCGGCTTGGTTTTATATTAGACCTCATTACTTTTTGAAGTAGGAGAACTGCGTTGCGAGGCTGGCATTATTGTACATGTAATGTTTTTGATGGGATACAATTTATTGCTTTAGAAATTTACATGTACTCTCTTCTCTCTAGTGATTACTTTCCGAGTACTACCCAGCTAGGTAGATGTGTACCAGGCCAGTAATTTGTCCTAAGGGTGTGCCCTTAGGACAAATTACTGGCCTAGTGGCTTAGTGTCACAACACTAAAATGCTCAAACTTGGTTGAGGCATATAGCATGCGTACCTTGAGACCGGTAGGGCGTTTCTCAAAAAGTCCTCGGCAGTGCGCCGAGGGTCATGTTACTGCGTTGAACAAACGTTAGCGGCATCTATAAAACTCAATCAATGTACCATCTGTTGGTAGGCGGCGTGACTAGTGTCGAAGCGTAGTTGTATCGGTGCATGCGGCTGCATCGTGTGCATTATGACACTACACGCGTCATCTGTTGGCGAGTAGTGGTGATGGTGTTCTATTTAGTGAGGCAATGATAACTCTGATGCTTATATTAAATACTAAATTGTTTCATTAATAATACGCCATCAAAATATTTATTCAAATTATAATGATACGAGTTAAGTACAAATATGAAATTAGACAATTATATAATTGAAGTAACTTACTCCACTTTTTTTACTATGACGCAAGCATAGCTGAGTCGTAGCCGCGCATGCTAAACTGGACTCAATAGCTGAAGCACGACGACATATTACTGCTTGCTCACTCGCTTTAAAAGGCTAGACAAATTTTTCATTTCGAGATTTGACGTATTGTATGTGGAATATTTTTTGGAATTTCGGTTGTGGCTGTTGAATTGACTACCTTACGTGAATAAAAAACGAAACCAGGCTGAGGAATTTGCCATAAAGTTTATGAAATATACTGTAATAACAATTTTGTTTTAGGAATTTTTTTTGGATATTCGTAAATATTATGCAAATTTTTTTTTTTTTTAATGTTAAACGTTTATTATTTATTTACATTATTTATTTACATAATTTAATTTCAAATACAAATCGAAATCACTAAAACTACATGTCAAAACTTAGAATTAAAAAGGCACAAAAAAAACATATCTAACATAAAGCTAACAGTCACAAAAATGTCATATAAAATAATCACAATAAATAAAATCTACTCCTAAATAAAACTACGCTGAACACAATAAAAAAAAACCTATCCGACAACGTCGCCCCGCGACCCTCCAGACGCAAAGGTGCCCATCACGCTCGCAGCATTTCCTCTTATGCTAAATTTTCTCATTTCCTCCTTATGCTAAAATAAGATTAACGTAACACCCACTGTTACAAACCTGACTGAGAAATTTTCCAAACAAAATGACGACTGTTACCAATTACTTTTGAATAAAAGTGACAGTTTTATTTGAATTTTTTTTTTAACTTTTGACAGTATCTGTCAGTAATCAAAATAATTTGTTTAGTGAAAAAAATATACCCTGAGAAAAATTCCAGTACAAAGTATTAAGCTTTTTGTACATTTTTGTAAAAATACCAAAACTGACATACTTTTTTTTTTGGAAAAATAGTGTTTTGTGTTTGTTATACCACATCCTAGCAAAAGAATAATCGATTGAGGAATTAATGCGAGGTCTCCATACAACGACCCGGTAGATTTCCCACACTATAGAGGGTTCGATCCCCGACCTCTACAGAGACTGGCAATGTCTGGTTTTTCAGGTATACACTGTTGTCTGGGTTGGTTTCTAAGAGATGTTTGAATTTTGAGTCCTGCTAGAACCAGAATAGATTGGCACTAGGAAACTTGCTTCGAATAATTACGATTTCCTCGCTAACTGTCAACTTTAAAAAAAATCTGTAATAGTCTATCGTCGTTATTGGTTAGGGAAGTTCACTTAAGACCATTTTCGCGTATTCATCATGGGGTTTGGCAGCTAGGGTTACTACTACCACTACCCATTTGTAAAACCTTGTAAATATTGTCAGTACTGGCGTGGGTTTCCAGGGTCGCATCGCACCAGAAGGTCATGAAGTGGAGTACGCCTCGCTGTTGGCTTTTGAAGCTGGCTACAGACACATAGACACCGCCTGGTCCTACAAGGTGGAAGACCAGGTCGGCCGCGCCGTTAAGATCGTGGTCGAGGCATATGATGATTGGCATCAGGTCACTACCACTCCAAAGGTCAGTCTCATACTCTGGATTTTCTTTACTGAAATTTGGGAATGTTCTAAGATTATTGGGGATATTGTAAGTTAGGAAATTAGTAAGTTGCAAGGGAAATTTTGGGGAATTTCCCAGAACGTTATTTGTGGAAAATTTGTAATTTTGAAATATGCCTTCTGCACATCGATAGGTGAAAGATGATCGGTGGGTGAAACTATAGTATTATATATCTTTTATTAGTAGATTAATGTACGTCATTGAAAAACGTAGAGCTAAATGTATAGGTCACATACTCAGGCACGACGGGTTCAATTTAACCATCCTGGAGGGCAAAATTGAGGAAAGAAGAGGAAGAGGAACACCCAGAATATCATACATCACTCAGATTAAAGAATGGTGCTGTAGCCACACATACCAGGAAGTGAAAACGAAAGCCCAAGATAGGCTGGAATGGAGAATGCTGCAACGACAGAGGGCCAGGCCCTCTTAATATTGATGATAAGTAGACAGCATCAGTATTTTAGACTCAAAGGCTGCAGCCCTCATGCTTTCGTTTCAACTAATCTCCAAAACTCTGTGAGGTTGTGGTGACGGTTGATGCTAATGTTGGTTAAGTTGGTGATAACCCAAGTGTTGGGTTTTAATAACTTGTTACCTGCCTGGTTCCAGTGGTGCGATGCCAAGTGCTATCTGAACGGGCTGAAGAGGAAGATGGAAGAGTCAGGCAACATGGTTCCTGCGGTGTCCCGAGAGGAGATCTTCATCACCACAAAGGTATCAGTCCATCTTTCCTTTCATTCCCTCCTCGCCGTATCCTGCGACAGCGACTCCATCAATGATTCCTTCCCGGATTATGGAAGGCTGGGGTATGACTTGCAAAGCCACACTTCGTCTTGAAGACGCGGTCACACGAGGCGCAGTGAAGTTGACCAGCTGGGTTGTACGTGTATACGTAAGAGGGATTTGGGCGAGTCTTTCTTATATGCCGTCTAGCATCCAGGTCTTCTAAACCCTGATGTTCATATTGGTCCACTTTTTTAAGAACAGTAGATCGCCATTACGACCACTGCAGCGCCATCTCTTCCGACGTTCAAACGGTATATGGCAAGCAGTGAGGTGGCGCTTAAGAACATCTTTGTAATAAGACATTTTAGTACTTGATTATCAGAGCCATCTGATAACAAATAATCAATTTTAGAAATGGTTACCAAAATGGTAAAACAGGAACCCGCATGGTGAAGAACTGTCTGTCTGTCAGAAAGCCAATTTGCTCCGAAACTACTTTAGCATTGAAGTGAAAATTTGTACACAGTAGTACCTACACATATGTAAGTCGACGACCTAAAGGCGGACGTATAACGTAAATTAATGAATTTTGAACATGGAGATCAAATAATATAATACTTACAGTCTTACATGGCCTACATGGGAGGAGAATTTTGAGGGTAAATTAAAATATTAGGGCTATCCAGTGTTTCAAAATTTTAAAATAAACTGGTGGAATTTCAAGGAAGAAAACTCGATCTAACATTACTATTTCATCAGTATATCTTTTCATATTTACGAATATATAAAAAATCAGCCATACCTTATTTGATTCAAACCTCAAGGCAACACTCTTAATAATTATGATATCCATGTATTAGTTAAAAGTAGAACCCGCTTAATACGATTTCTCGCGTAATAAGCTATTTTATACCCCTTCAACTTGAAGTCCCGCATAATACGCTACCTACTTTATACCCCTACAACTTGAAGTCCCGCATGATAAGCTATTTTATACCCCTTTTTTTTGTCGGTGTGAAAATGCATCTCCCCGGGGGCCTAGGGAGGGCCCATAGTGGGGGGTATGTGGGACTCTCCTCTCCCTTAACTCCCTCTGCTAGCCATAGGGAGGGGAGAGGCCTACCCACTAAAACACACCGGCGTCGTCCGCACTACCGTTAGGGGGAACGCCACGGGATAATTTGCGCATTCGTCCGCGGCGCTCCCCGGTAGCCCAGCCGGTATTGTCGGGCACCTTGAGAGAAGAGAGCCATGACGCTTGACTTTCTTCTTAGACGGGTAGGGCCAATTGGTATGTGGGTCCCCAGCCCACGGGCCCTACATTGGGGAGGAGGTAGCCGTTGGCTAGGGCATATTGCCTACGTCTCCTCCCTAGCCGCCTGCGCCGGAGTGGTGGCGCGTCTGCGCTGTTCTCACGCTCCCGCTCCGTTGCCTCCTTCTGCGAGATTACTTCCTCGCCAGCATCTGTCGCTGCCCAGCATCGCTCCAACAATGCTGTGCAGCGAGAGATCCCGCACCCTCAGTGCTGCCGTCAGCGTTGCCTTCTCCGTGTTCCAGTGGAGACACCTTTCCAGCGTGTGCTGGGCCGTGTCGTCCACCGCTCTACAATCCAGGCACTGGGGCCCCAACGCACTCCCGATTTGGTGCAGATAATACCCAAAACACCCGTGTCCGGTCATCACCTGCGTCATCCTATAAGTGAGGGCCCCATGCTTCCGGCCCAACCAGCCCTCAAAATGTGGAAGAATAGCACCTATGGTGCGGGTTCCATAAAGGCTATCATCCAGCACAGATTTCCAGCGCTCCCGGAGCCTGTCCAGAGCCCGTCGCGCCGCCTTCTCAACTTCTTCTGGGTCTGGGAGCTCACCCCTTCCTCGAGCCTCAGCCCTCACCCTGTACCTCTCCGCCAGCACCTGAGCATCCAGCTTCCACGGCGGGGTACCGGCGAGGAGGCACACCGCGGCGAAAGCTGTGGTGCAGTAGGCCCTAAGCTATTTTATACCCCTACAACTTGAAGTCCCGCATAATACGCTACTTTATCTACAACTTGAAGTATCTTTTCATATTTACGAGTATATAAAAAATCAGCCATACCTTATTTGATTCAAACCTCAAGGCAACACTCTTAATAATTATGATATCCATGTATAAGTTAAAAGTAGAACCCACTTAATACGATTTCTCGCATAATAAGCTATTTTATTTGAAGGTTGTCTGGAAGAGATCGCTTTTTAGCGATAAGACCGACAATTGTTTTACTTCTGATTAGTGATTATTCTGTTTGTAACTCAGGTTTGTAACGTGTATTTTATGTGTTTCTTTATTTTGAGGTGAGCAATAAAGAGTATTTATTTATTTTATTTTATTTAATACGCTACCTACTTTATACCCCTACAACTTGAAGTCCCGCATAATACGCTACTTTATACCCCTTCAACTTGAAGTCCCGCGTAATACGCTATTTTATACCCCTACAACTTGAAGTTCCGCATAATACGCAACTTTATACCCCTACAACTTGGAGTCCCGCAAAATACGCTTTCTTGGTTTTGACGCGTTTTTGGCTAGGCCCCTTCAAAATCGTCTTAAGGGAGTTTTACTGTTTGTGTACGCCAGTAATATATGTATTTTATCTACACCAATATCATAAATCCTCTATTCCGCGTTCGGAAACCGTATGTAACTACCACCATTATTGCAACCAGTAACGTAACATCTCTGACAGTGTGGTAAAAACGTATGAAAATTCATAACCCACGGTAACGTTACGAAGATCCGCGCTCTCCCCGACCGCCGGCATGCGCCCGCGCGACCGCCGACACAATCCAGTTGGCCATGGCGGTGCAATGGCGGTCATTCTACTGGTTTCCGAACACATCATTTAGGATTTATAATATGTGTGTAGATAAAGCAGTGTATGCAACTGTACGTAATTATAGGTAGGCTTTATTACGTAACAGTTACATAAACTACTATAAATTATTTGTTGGTCAGTTGTGGAACGATGCGCACGCGCGCGCGGCGGTGGTGCCCGCGCTCCGGGCGTCGCTTGCGCAGCTGGGGATGAGCTACGTCCACCTCTACCTCATACACTGGCCCATCGGACAGTTTGTAAGTTGTCTGTCAGTTGAAGCGACGTGGTGGTGCCTGCGCTCCGGGCGTCGTTTGCAGCTGGAAATGAGCTACGTCCACCTCTACTTCATGCACTGGCCGCTCGGACAGTTTGTAAGTTGTCTGTCAGGTGAAGCGACGCGGTGGTGCCCGCGCTCCGGCCGTCGTTTGCAGCTGGGGATGAGCTACGTCCACCTCTACTTCATGCACTGGCCGCTCGGACAGTTTCTAAGTTGTCTGTCAGGTGAAGAGAATCGGTGGTGCCCGCGCTCCGGCCGTCGTTTGCAGCTGGGGATGAGCTACGTCCACCTCTACCTCATGCACTGGCCACTCGGACAGTTTGTAAGTTGTCTGTCATTTGAGCAACGCGTTGGTGCCCGCGCTCCCGTCGCTCGCGCAGCTGAGGATGAGCTACGTCCACCTCTACCTCATGCACAGTCTCACTCCTGTCGCTGGAAAACCTGTGCTCCGTTTTTGAAGATCCCAATATAGCAGTCCCACGAGAAAATCTCAATGACAACAAGCAGGCAAAGTTCTCCACAGATGCTGCCGCAAACGCAAAAAAAAAATCTGGTTGGTTATGGTTTTTATGTTAAATCCATACATTTTATAGTACCGTCTCTAGACTTCTAGTAAATAGTTCTTCTTCTTCATCTTCAAGTGCCTTCTCCTTCCCGGAAGTTGGCGACGAAATAGTAAAAAAAAAAGAAAAACCACCATTGATAATCCTTATTGAAAACCTCAATTGTCAACCATAAGAATATGGATGGTACAAGAAGGATATAAATCTCTATGTTACAAAAGTGTCCGTCAAAAGGCCATAAACTGATGGCGCCACAATGATATTAAAGGAGAATGGGCATTTTGTACCATGAGTGTATACGATTGAGACATATCTCATTTGAAAGGTCTTAACTAGTGCATTATTTAATTGTATGACGCCATCATTACACCCGGATATCGGACCCGGGGTATGTCCTTAAACTACGTCCGGACCTGGGTATGTCCTTAAACTACGCCAAAAAGAGAGGTATGGGCACTGCGAATGGCATCACGCTAAGTGTGGTAGGGCGCGTTCAGCGAATGTCATCGCTCAAATCTGGAGCAGAGCCCGACTGGGGAAGTACCTCCACCTTACAGAAAACCACAGCCAAATAGCACTAGACCCTACTCATAGTGTTGTGTTCCTGCTGGTGAGTAAGGTTGCCAAAGAGCTCAAAGAGGACCCAGTGTGTTGACGATGAGGGACCTTCTTGTTCCTTTAGTCGTCAACACAGTGAATCCTCCTTTTTGTAAAGGGTCGGCAACGCGCATGTGACTCCTTTGGAGTTACAGGCGTCCATAGGTTACGGTAGCTGCTTACCATCAGGCGGGCCGTATGCTTGTTTGCCACCGTCGTGGTATAAAAAAAAAAAAAAAAAAAAAAAAAATCATTGGATAGCGTGCAGGGTCCGAGCTATTTAAAAAAAAAGGTTGCGCATATAAACGGTTAATTTATAAAATATCCGGTCTATAACCAGTCACAGCGTATTTTATATGAAAGAATATAAGAAATGCTTCACGCTTATTTACCACCATCATCGGAAAAATACGTACAGGGCTGGAATTAGTAGATGAAACATTAAATTTGCTAATATGTAAAAACACCTGTACTACAGCATAGCGAAGCTAACGTGTATACAAAAGTCGTATGTAACACCTAAAAGGTATTTTAATAAGTTATTTTTCGTAAATTATACTTGCACTCTAACGTACGCAGAGACCGAAATAAAACGGTTTTATGCGTTAATTAACTGTAATTAACGACGGCCTAATTCTTCTATTGAACACTAGATGGAGCTTTGGCAGCAAAATGGACAACTTTTGCCACTGGCGTATACAATTGAACCTTATCTCAAATGAAAGGTCTTAATCATAGCATTAATTAGTTATATGGCACCGAAGGCCGTAAGGGTGCAAGGAAGCCGGTATTCAATATTTTGTGTCTGCGCTGTGGCCTAGCTGTGCCGAAAATATAAGCATGAGTCATGATGGAGTTAGACCGACGCGCCGGCACGTCGTTTTTTAGGGTTCCGTAGTCAACTAGGAACCCTTATAGTTTCGCCATGTCTGCCCGTCCGTCCGTCCGTCCGTCCGCGAATAATCTCAGTGACCGTTAGCACTAGAAAGCTGAAATTTGGTACTAATATGTATATCAATCACGCCGACAAAGTGGTAAAATAAAAAGTGGAAAAAAATGTTTTATTGGGGTACCTCCCCTATACGTAAAGTGGGGAGTGATTTTTTTTTTTCATTTCAACCCTAACGTGTGATATATTGTTGGATAGGTATTTAAAAATGAATAGGGGTTTACTAAAATCATTTTTGATAAAGTAAATATTTTCGGAAATAATCGCTCCAGAAGTAAAAAAAAAAGTGTCCCCCCCCCCCTCTAACTTTTGAACCATAAGTTTTAAAAATATGAAAAAAATCTCAAAAGTAGAACTTTATAAAAACTTTCTAGGAAAATTATTTTGAACTTGATAGGTTTAATAGTTTTTGAAAAAAATTTACAAAATAATTTCTGAACTAAGTTTGTAATTTAACCGTATAAGCAGGTGTTTATTGTACTTGTAATTTCTACAAAATCACAATGAAATGACGTGCTTTCAAATAAAGTAAAAACGGTGAAAATCGGTTCACGCAATAAAGAATTATCCCATAAAAATCATCTTCCATACTTTAAGCTCGCGCGCAATAGTTTACTTAATTTGCCAATAGATGTCGCTGTAGGTGGAACGCTCATATCATATCCTACATGGCGGTGTTATTTTAACTCTTAAGTGGGGACACTTTCTGTGACGGACGGAAAACTACGGAACCCTACACTGAGCGTGGCCCGACATGCTCTTGGCCGGTTTTTTCTTAATGTTCATTTTAATAATGTAATTTAGAATTTTGGAAGCTAGCTCCATCTAGTGACGAGTAGAAAACTTGGAACTTCATTAAGCACAATTAATTAACATACAAAGTTGATATATTTTAGTTCCTGCATGCATTGGAGATAAAGTATATATTACGAAAAATATTTTATAAAAATACATTTGACATGTAATATACGCCTCCCGTATACACATTAGCTTGGCTCTAAACCGAGCGATATTCATATCAAGCTTAATTTAAATTAATTAATTCTAGCCCTGTAAGTATTCAAACATGGGGTGTTTTACACAGAAGTGAACCATTTCTCATATGCTATCAGATAAACCATGCTATAACGGATTACATATCGTATCTTTAAAAAAAATGCTCTTTTATGTTCGCTCTTTTTTTTTAATATTTCGGTCCCTGCACGATATCCAACAATGGTGCCATATAACAAAATAATCCGGTGATCACGAGCTTTAAAACGAGATACGTCTCAACAGTATACATCCATGGTACACTCCCCATACAAAAATGCCCATTCTCCTTTGATTAAATTAATTTTGAAATTAAAAAAAATTAAATCCAAAATAATTATTTGCGGAGATGAAAAACACTCTGAATATTAATTTTATTTAGAAAGTCATATAAGTATTAAATATCGGTAATTCATTTCAACTGCTGAACTATACCTAGCGCCACCCGGAGATATTTGGAACCATTGTTTAGTGCTTACCGCTGGACACTTTTTCGACCGTTTTCCTATAAGAGAGTTCCATCCTTCCTATACCATCCATACATAAGAAGATCAAAGTTCTGTAAGGTTCCAAAACAAGAAACAGTTTGAATCAATTGAAACAATTTATAATCTGTGAGTCATTGCCCCATTATCTAGTTGGATATCTCTTTCGGACACAGATTTTGGCCACATCCCTGTGACTTAAATATGATGATTGATGATTAATATTGCAGGCAAACCAATCATACGACCACACGCACTACCTTGAAACGTGGCGCGGCATGATGGACGCCCAGGCCCTCAATCTGACGCGCTCCATCGGCGTCTCCAACTTCAACCAGATCATGCTGGAGAACCTGCGGGCGCACCAGTTGGCTACTCCAGCTGTGCTGCAGATAGAGGTGAGGCCTAGGTACTCCAGGTCATGCAAGAGAACCTGCAGGCGCAAAAGCTGGCTACTCCAGTTGTTCTACAGATAGAGGTGGGTTCCAGGTCATGCTGGAGAAACAGCCTGCGCACTATATAGTCACTCCAGCTGTTCTGCAGATAGAGGTGAGGCCCAGGTGTTCCAGGTCTTACTGGAGACTGTACCAGCAGGCCATTCCAGCTGTTCTGTAGATAGATGAGAGGTCCAGATCATGACGGAGAATCTGCGGGCACACCAGCTGGTCACTCCAGCTATTCTGCAGATGAGAAGTGAGGTCCAGGTCTTCCAGGTCATGATGGAGAACCTGCAGGGGCACCAGCTGGTCACTCCAGCTGTGCTGAAGGTAGAGATGAGAACTGCGCTCGACGAAGAGTTTTATTCTAAGTCTGGTGTTTAGTTTTAGTTACTTACCTACTATAATAGTGGCAATGTAACAAGTAAAGCGTTAATAGATGTAATCGTAACGCAATGATTTAATATAATACTCTATTCATCAAGATATTGAAACAATTTTATTTGTCAAAATACTTTTTAATTTGTCAGTGTTTCCAACAATATTGGACAAAGAGCTAGCCACGTCAGATATGACACAATAATGAGAGCAACGAAACCCGTCTAGTAAGATTGCAATACTATCCTTATTGCTGGATCCGGGCATCTGGCAGCTTTTAATGGGTGGAGGTCAGAGTAACAGACTAGCAAAATTTTTCATTTGGATAAAGTAGTACCAATACCAAACGACGTAAAAACTACGAAAGTTGTTTTATTTATAGAGGACGGGGCCTATATTTTAACATTAGAACAAAAAATATTGCGTATTATTACGGAAACAGAAACAGTAGTCGACAAACTATGAATTACATCATACGTCGTTTTGGACTACTTTCCCCCATCAGAAAGTTTTGGCAATGATATAATCTAATAATTTATATCATTTCTCATAACACTGCATCAAAACCAGAACTCTAGGATTTGTATTATTAAAGTGGTATGCATTCTTTGACCTCCACCACTTTACAGCTGCCAGATGTCTGGATCTAGAAATAAGCATAGTATAGCAAACTAACGAGAGTAGTTTCATCGCTTTCATTATTATGTCACATCTGACGTGGCTTTTCCTCTATATGATTAGCTATACAACACAGATTAATAGGAAAGTGTAGGTATGTCTTATAATATAATTGAAAGAAAAATGGTTAGTCAGAGTGATCGGACCGGTGTTCTGAAAGGTCGCAAATTCGAATCTTGCTCGACGCGGGTGAATTTTTCCATTTTTCTTTCAATTATGAAATTGAAATTTTCGCTTGCAGACCTTTTTGCTTAGTACAAAATTAATTTAGTGTAGGTATGTGTTACTAGTTTTGTGATATTTCGCTTCAATTGAAATGCGACGCGTTGGGCAAAGTCATGTTGAAAAGGCAAAGTTGTACAGTTTCACGGAACATACCATACCTAACCCTTATTTCGGGAGGCGGTATGAGGGAATAAATAGTGCCAATATTATTTTAAGTAATTAAGGAATTGACAATTACATAGCACGAGAGAACCTTACTTATTATCACAATACAACACTCGACTCGTCGTCGTTAAATCGATAATTCTCAAATAACAGCGTAACAGATAATTGTGATGAAATGTAAACCTTTGACCTCTGATACAGTAATAACCTTCTCGAAACTACGCTCTTATTTATGAGTAACGTCGCGCATTACACTGTACCTAGAGTTTAGTGTTAAACAAGGAGAAGTCCGCCAGAATCCGATATAAACTAGGCCCATCGTCGTACAAGCGATATTGTCTTGGATACTCCGAGGTAGCAACTTCTCGCGTAACCACGTTTTCACCGGACAAAGCTCCAGTCAACCTAAAAGAAGAGAAGAAGCCAAGCTTCTCAAGTCTTCGCTCTTGGCGCTGGCCGCTCGTGATCGCTATGTGCCTCTGCGAGCATTGACATCACAGACCAGGACTCCAAATTCAGCAAGGTTAAGAGGACCCAAATCGTAATAGGTATAGAATATTGAAGCTACCTACATCATGCCTATGATGATTATCGGTAATGAAAATGGAAGTATAACTCGCTGCCCAATCGCATAGCCATAATCCTGTGAGGACTACCATTCTTGTGACTCGGCTGTGGTCACAGTAGTTCACAGGGAATACATGAACGAGTCGCTGGTTTTGGGGACTATGCAGCGTTGTTTATGGCACAGAAGATATTCCTCTGTTCCGAAATCAACCAAGCAGACGCTAAAATCATTGGTCTGGCGGTAGGTCCCGGATTTATCTACGCAGGACTACAGAACGGGACGATCTTGTGATGCCAACTGGATACGCTTCAGACCTGCAGGAACTACGCTGACGTCCATAGGAATAGGACTCAGTCCGGGTGAATTTACGGACAGATGTTCTTTAACTTCAGAACTGGAAGTTATCGAAATAGTGCGTTTAGAGGAAAACATATATGCACTAAGGCTTCTTGGTTACATTCAATAGTCAATGGTTTCTACTAAGCGCCAAGAGTTTCCAATAGGCAGTGATACTCGTATATACTTATAAACATTGCTCTTTATAAGCGAACGTTGTACATGGTAAAAAAGTCAGAAGGAATCTACACCAAAATCCCTGGATCAACCTCTGTAGAACTTTTGACCAGGAATAAAAACGCCACAAGCATCCCTTGCACGTACGGAACTTTTGGTATTCAAAACAAGTTAAAGATGAAGTCTCAGAAATTTATTTGGGAAGGTACTACTCGTTTTCAACAGCTACAGTGTTCTATAATGTCCAAAGCAGTGCACAGTGGGAAGTGTCCGTTAAAAACGGCAGGCTATACGACTCTCAAGGAGTTCTTCTCACGAGTGACACAGACGAGACTTGCGAAGTCGACATATTTGTGTTGGGTCCAGACGGTCAGCTCCTGGTTTCGAAGTTTCTCAAGAGGGCACACGCACATGTCGGCGGGGAGCCCCGTGGCCGGCGCGGGGTTGATGGTGGTGGCAGGATCCGGAACATGACAGCCTGCTCCGTGCACTACCACACCCTGGAATTGAATGAACAGGTTAAGGAATCGCACGTAAAAGGATACATGGACAATATTGATACTTATCCTTATAACGCAGTTGTGTGTAATGCGGACAATAACAATATTTATTACTTAATAGTTAGTACTATTAGTTATTCTGTGCTTAATACGCGTATTTGTAATATTTTAAGATAAAATAGGTAGGCACTGTTAGGTAACTGAGATATTTTTTAAATATATTTAAAAAAATACTTTTTAATAAATACACCAATTGTTTTTATTTCACTATCGTTACTCGTAGTAGCCTAAAATACGCATCATGGACTTAAATTTATATTGGACATTTCATAGAGTAGGTAATTATTAAACATAAGACAATATCTTGAACCGTAAATGGCTCAATAATTAAGGTCCGTGACTGTACCTAGGTACCTATTTCAGTCACCGGTAATAGTAGCCTTCGTGTAGGAAGATACTATTGCCGGTGACTGGACTTACACTTTCCCTAACCAAAGTTAAAACTTATTTTATTAGTTTTATTACGGAGCAAAACAGGTGTTCATAGAAGAGTAAAAAAAACGGTCCGACAGAAACACGAAGAAAGTAGGGGGCGGTGTCTCACTTGCATTTTGCTTGTATTCGATAGAGAATTGAAACACTTAGATTGTTTGACTTGTTTTAAAGGCATTATTCTGATGACGTCGTTGCTTCCTCAGTCAAAACAAAATGCAGGCCCCTACTTTACCTTAAAGCTTAACCTTCTCTTTCAGCCTCACTTTTTAGTCGAGGTACTAGCTCCACCTTATCTAGACACGCGGCAGCGTGTCAAGCCAAGTTCAAGCAAAGGAACTGGCTAGCCAGCGCCGAGTGTATATTACACGAACCACTTGGTACCACTTTGGCCCTTCTATAACTCAAAACCTCTTTAACGTAAACACATAAAACTACGTGTGTTTAATTATATCCATAAGGACATCTAGAAGCCCAAATTTCATGAAGCTAGCTCAAACGGTTATAAAGATATGAAGGTCAAAAAGTCGTAATTTTTAGCACTGACTGACTGACTGACATATATTACCTAAATCTAACCTACTTCCAGATGACCTAGAAGTATGAAATTTGGAATCCAGCTTGGTAATTGTGTGTAAGCGTAGTAAAAAATCTAAAAATAAAAAAAAGTTAAAAATTGGGGGGTCCCCATACAATTTTTTTTTTAATTGTATCGTTGGAACCGTTACAAGCAGATATTTGAAACTATCCAAATATATGTATTAATGATTATATTTACTATATAACAGAAATGTAAAAATAAAGTTAAGTCAAAAAATAAGTGGTGTCCCCATACAAAAAACTTGTAATACGCGCTAAACGACCGTCCAACGGTGTGTCGTCGGCGGCGCGCGGCACCACATAATTATACACAGAACAGAAGTAAATCTACATAAAAGCGCTCCCGAGCAACACATAAAACATAGGCAAAAAGGCAGCAGATAATGAATGGGCAATGCGCACTATTATCTCTAACATTCAAGAGAATGTAGACAATAGCATAAAAAAGAAAACCATGCAGCGGAAACGCAAGAAAAAATATTAAATCTCAATACCTGCCTAGTTTTCTTTACACAAAGTAATGATATCCCACCAAAAACATAAATGTAAAAAAGGAGAGCCAAGTTCAATGCAAAAATTATGCTTGGCTATGGGCTTCGCCGCAAAAAGAATGGAGATCTAATTGAGTGCCAAGTTCTATGCAAAACCTTATGTATTTTTAGGAACAAAATAACATTGTGAACAAGTATTAAAGTCTATTTCTTTGCTTTATTGGATACCTATAACAATTGCTGTTATTTAAAAATGTGAGATCTTAAAGTAGGTTAGATTTGACTTGGCTAGTTTTTATCAAAATTAAAAAATATATACAGTTAGGTGCATAACTGAACCAATGTGCATCACTTTGACATGTTTCTTTCATTATTTCAGAAGAGGCTAGTTATTAAGTTACTATTTTATTATTAATTGGTAACAACGCTAATAAACTTACTGACCTATTATGTTCTTGTAGATAAAAATAAACATTTTCTCTATTAGATAATATTTGGTACTGACTCAGTTTTGCACCGACATCGTTAAATGAAGATAAGTCTTATCAATTATGAAAAAAATAAAAACTTTCAGGTTATATTTGTTCGTCTCGGTGTTAGCTATGTATCCATATGAAAGCCAATTTCGATTCATTGCATTCACAATCTTGATTTTTTTATTCGTCCATGATTTTGAACCAAAAACCGTTAAACTACATTTTTTTTATTTAACCCGATATTGATATTTTTCTTTTACACAACCAGGTAAGACAATTAGTTGAAATAGTACATTATATGCTCTTTAAAATGAGGTGTATGACTTTTATATCACTCACGTATTTTTATGGTTATCTCAGAATGAAGTCCGCTACAAAAATTAACTAACGAGAAAGTTGTTCGGCCATTTGCCTTGACTCAGTTTTGCACCTGACAATACATTGCCAGTAACTAATTACAAAAATAAGCCTGATTTAAATGTTTGATAACTAAAATAATGGTCGTGGAATTCCTTACTTTAAATGAGTTACTGAATTGGGAATGCCTAAGAAAAAATGAAATAATGGGAAAAATAAATTAGGTGAAATTTCACAGTTTTCGGTATGAAATTGAGAAAAATGTATAAGTCGGAAGAAAATAATTTGTGAAGCAGTTTTGTAGCGGTACCCAAGGATTAATATTTTACGTTTAGAACTTTTATGTAACTTTGATTGTTATCAAATTATTTACATTTTACTAAGGTACTCATTTTGACTCAGTTATGCACCTAACTGTATATATGTTGAATAACTTTATAAAATGACTGATGTAATGAAAACTGGCCAAGTCAAATCTAACCTACTTTAAGATCTCACATTTTTAAATAACAGCAATTGTTATAGGTATCCAATAAAGCAAAGAAATAGAGTTTAATACTTGTTCATAATGTTATTTTGTTCCTATAAATACATATTTGGATTTTGCATAGAACTTGGCACTAATTTAGATCTCCATTCTTTTTGCGGCGAAGCCCACAGCCAAGCATAATTTTTGTATTGAACTTGGCTCTCTTTTTTTACATTTATGTTTTTATAGGGTTATACCTACTTCGCCTACTTCCCATTACCTACCTACTTTGAGTTTTAACTTAAGTCATTATTTCGTAGGAAGTCTCTATTCAATCTCAATTCGTGGGTTTTTTTTTTTTTTTTATACCACGACGGTGGCAAACAAGCATACGGCCCGCCTGATGGTAAGCAGCTACCGTAACCTATGGACGCCTGTAACTCCAAAGGAGTCACATGCGCGTTGCCGACCCTAAGATTCACTGTGTTGACGACTAAAGGAACAAGAAGGTCCCTCATCGTCAACACACTGGGTCCTCTTTGAGCTCTTTGGCAACCTTACTCACCAGCAGGAACACAACACTATGAGTAGGGTCTAGTGCTATTTGGCTGTGGTTTTCTGTAAGGTGGAGGTACTTCCCCAGTCGGGCTCTGCTCCAGATTTGAGCGATGACATTCGCTGAACGTGCCCTACCACACTTAGCGAGATGCCATTCGCAGTGCCCATACCTCTCTTTTTGGCGTAGTTTAAGGACATACCCAGGTCCGGACGTAGTTTAAGGACATACCCCGGGTCCAATTGGGTATCTTTTATTGCTGATTTCTAGTCCCACTTCGTCTAATTTTAAACACAAATACTTTTGGGGTTTTCGATATTTCGGCACAGTTATCTAAACTATTATCTCAATGTAACTGAGCACTTTGAGTGGTGGAATAATGTTGATACCATGTCAGCTTGAAATCGTACGTGAGTTCAATGTCAAAACTGCTTCCAGTGGAACCTGAACCTGCAACAACCGGAACTGCTGGCATACTGTCGGGAGCACAACATCACGGTTATGGGCTACACACCCTTCGGGTCCCTGATGCTGAAGCACCGCGCTGACTCCCCCACCCACATAGACGACCCGACGCTGAGGGTCATGGCTGACAAATATAAGAAGACTGTACCGCAGATCTTGCTTAGATTCGCTGTAAGCATACACTTTTTCTTCAATCAGTGCCGTAGCCAGATTTGAATTTAAGATAAGAGTGTGACATGGTAGTGGTAATTAAAGGTAGATAGGCAAGGTACCTTTTTTTTGACGCATGGAAAATGCATTTACGCATCCCCCCGGGGCCCGGGGAAGGCCCATAAGGGGGGGTATGTGGGACTCGCTCTTCCAGAAGGGAGAGGAATACCCACTAAAAACCCTGCGGCGTTTCCATCCATGTCGTTAGGGGGGGGTGGAATAGGATCGCGTGCACGTCACCATGACACCCCCCGAGGTAGGTAAAGTATACCTACCTTATAGCCACCTGGCTTTAAATACTTTTTTGTCATAGTCGATAGTATATTTCAAGGTAGGGTATTGGGATTATGAAGTATTAAAGTATTGTCTCATAAAGACCCCCTACGGCTCTGTCTTCAATTCAAGTGTCACAGACAGTCCCATGTGCCAAGGATGCATAGAGACAGAAGAAACAGGCGCTCATAAAAAAAATTTAAAAGAGAACATTTATTCACGGTATTACACACAGATCTTTACCCCCCTCCTCCCCTTATTCATTATCATAAACGCCTCACAGGCCTCAATTAGTTAATTTATGTTTTGTCTCTTTCTAACAAAACAATTGTCATAGTGACAGTTCAGGACAAAGCATAAATTAACTAATTGAGGTCTAAAAGACGTTTATGAATAAGGAGGTAAGTCTATAAACAATCTAAGATCAAGTGATGCTGGAATACAATGGCCATAGAGGGTTAAACAACTAGGATCTCCGCCCACGCAACATCAAATGTTTGATATGATTTCTGGATCTGGGATGGCTGGACTAGTTCTCTCTTCAATATTTTGTTTGAAGAGAGAACTAGTCCATGTCGTCGAGTTCCGGAAACCTATACATACTACCATACAAGCAAATGCTTTTTATCAACCATTTATAGTATAGTGGAACCTGTAGCAACAGATTTTCGCCAGCACAACATCTCCTTCATCTCTTCAGATCCATGATGATGATACTAATCCTATATATTCCACACCTGGTAAATCGCTCTTAGTCTCATTCCCTCAGTTATGTTTTCTTCTAATTTTAAATATAAATACATTTGCTTCAGGTGGAAATGGGCGTCACGCCGATCCCCAAATCTCTAACCGCAAGTCGCATCGTCGACAACATCAACATTTTCGACTTCCAACTCGATAAAGAAGACAAACAGATCCTAGAGACCTTCGACAGGGGGTACCGAACCGTACCCCAGCTCAAGTGGAGAGACCACCCGTTCTACCCCTTCGAGAAAATACCTGAGACCACCACAACTTCGACAACTGAGTCTATAGTTAAGATCGGAGAACAAGTAACTTCGGAGGTGGATCAAATTCCAGTTAAAATGAATTTTAGGGATATAACTATATGATTGGGTTTGGATATTGTTGTTTGCTTTAATTAACTACAGAACGTAAGCAGGTAGGTATGAGTTACCTTTTTGAGAGAATATCTTATTTATATTTCTAGTAAAACATCTCTCGGAACCTAAAAAAAACTTGAACCTAAGCTACTCAGTATTTTTCTAATAAATTAGTTTTTGTTTGTATTGTACAATCGCCCTCAGATATATCGGAGCGGCCAAGGTGGTCAGAAATATCTGAACAACGCCTCTATTTTCAAGGCGATAAAATGTACGTTCAGATATATGTGTACCTTGACCGCTCTAATATATTCGATGGCGACTGTAAAAGCTTCCGTAAAATGGTTTCCAGGAGATCCAAGAGTTCCGTACACAGAAACAAGTGGCAGTGGGTCTTAAATCGTTGGTGAATTTGTAGGAAAGATGCTGAACTTCCATAAAATTAGATAAGCCGATGGAGAATCGGATTCCAGTGGATGACCCGCCACAGACTTAGGTTCCTCCACTTCTTTTTCTTATTATTTTGACAAAAACGGGACTTAATCGTGTACACTTACTTTTATTATTTTCCTGACGTGGTCGCAGGCAGACCGAGTTCTTCTTCTGGGTTTCTAAGTCTCACTCCTTGATCATTTTTACTCGGCTGGCTGCTTTTAGATTTATTTCTGTGTAAGATGCTAACGGTCTTGTACAGTCGCCATCAAATGTATCGGTGCGACCAGGGTACTCAAAAATATCTCACCACACTTTATCGCCTTGACAATAGAGGCGTTCAGATATTTGTGACCATTTTGGCCGGTCCGATATATTTGATAGCGACTGTACATTATGCGGTTACTCTGGTTGATCATAGTTTAACGTTTTTTGGCAATTCAGTTACCATAGCGCGCATAAGCCTCATCTAGGCCATCCAGGCGTCCGGTGTTTCATCTAATCCATCCTTTTCACCCAATGGCCTAATAGTACATTCTATATTCCAAAATACTCAATAGTCCTTACACCATAGCGGGATCTGTCTCTGTGTGCGTCCTATAACATGAGCAGAGGCAGCATATGCATACATTTCATAAAATTGTCGAAAGGCCCTATGCGCGTTGGTTTCAACTCCGCATACGTCTCCCAAATATTAGGTATACCAATGTTCCGTGTACGGGAAATACATAAAAAGGTAGTATTAAGTAAATATATTTTAAAGTGAACAACACAGGACATTACAATTATATTATTCGCGCACTGGATTGAGTTGCGCGACGTATCTGCGCGCTACGAGCCAGTAGCAGCGACACAGCGCGCACAGCGACGGTGTACCCGAGCCTTTCCCCGAGCCTTGCGAGCCCGAGCCTTGAGAGCTCGAGCCTTTGGAGCCCGAGCCGGAGCGGCTCGAGTGGCGGGAGATGGTGCAGCTGTCGTGGCGACGCTCGCGAGCTTCGAGGCGTTTGGCTTGCTGGTACAACTGTTTGACACAGTAAAAGAGCAAGCTTAGCTTTCGATCTGTGGTTGAGCGGCATCTTTCGAAGCGAGGTTTTCCACTGGGGCGAAGATGAGAGCAGAAGACGCGCAGGAATCAACGAATTGGCTGCCTTACCAGTGAGGTGGGGATGAGCGGCGAATGACGCTAGTGGTTGATTACGCACATCCCCGCTTATTATTCTCTTACGGGGGCGTATTTAACCTAGGGCCAGCAGGACGCCAGGGGCGGCATTTACCGCTCTACGCGCTGGTTTCAAGGCGCCGGTCAGTCAAGTACTGGCACATAAGGCCTTTATGGCCCGGGGTGCCCAAAATTAAAATACGCCTCTGTTATCTTATCTCCGCTTCACTGGAAAGGCAACCTTACTAAGGAACTAAAGAAACTCACCCGCACCGGATCGTCCAGGTGGAACCGGCCGGGCATGCCCTTCTCGCTCGCTGGCGCGCTGATCTCTCGCTCGTGCACCACGCTGAGAACATGCAAATACATATTACAATCCTCAGACATGGTCCGTGATTTTAGCGTGTGCGTGACGTTTTTGTATATGACGTCATCATCATCATCACATCAGCCGAAAGACGTCCACTGCTGAACATAGGCCTCCCCCAAAGAGTGCGACAATGACCGGTCCTGCGCCACCCGCATCCAGCGGACTCCCGCGACCTTTACCAGGTCATCAGTTCACCTTGTGGCGGTATATGACGTATGGGGTGGTATTTTTATGAGTGTTATGACCATTATTTGATTGTATTACGTTATGAAACGAATTACTTAATAAGTAGTTTGTAATTAAATTATAAAAAACAACTTTGTTTTCACCCGACTTCAAGATTTCGAAGGAGGAGGCTATCAATTCGTCGGGATCTTTGTTTTTGCTATTTTTTTCTGTATGTTCACCGATTATTCGAAGAAGGCTGGACCGATTTGGAAAATTATTTTTTTGTTTGAAAGAGTATACTTCACAGTTAGTCCCATTGTAACCAGGATCGGATCATAGGACCCTGGAGAAATCGAGGGAACTCTTCAACTATTATAGGCACACCTATAGTGATTTGAGCATTTTTTACAGCTGCTCGAGCCATTGATTTATTATGTATTCTCCTAGATGTGACATCTAGAACAATGTTTGGTGGCTGACAGCTGTGACAGAAGCAAAGAGTAGTATATACTTGTACTGATTTTCACTACAACTTTTGGGAAAAAGAATTCTTAGGGATGTCATCTCCTATATTACTCAATGGCTCCAGCATTTGCTTTTGGAAAGGTGGAGTGAAGTCGGTTCTTTTTTGTTTAAAATTGTTGAAACTCAAGTCAAGTCAAGTTATTCCTTGTTATTACCAGCAAATGGAAACCTTCTCCGATAGTAAGTTTTAGCCTGTAAATTTTGAAATAAATTATGATTGTGATTAGACGGAGCCCCTTAAAAAAAATAGAGTCAAATCAGCACTCTACTTACTTTGAATTTTCAGAAAAATCTTAAAAAGTAGGTAAGTATTGTTCATAAGCGACGCTCTGCGGTAGTTTAACCATAATAACTGCAAGTCCAGCTAAGCTTAAGAGGTACTGACCTCTCAGTGACGACGTTGGTCCTCGGCGTCGGTGGAATGTCGACAGCAGCGGTGGCCACTATGATGGTGCGGTTGCGGTCGCTCTCCGTCTGCTTCTGCCGCGGCTGCCGAACAAACCAACAATCAGTTTGTGACTTTGGGTAAGGGTCAAGTACAGGAGCGATTGGCCTAGATTATCTACACGAACGCACCTGGAGGCTGCAGTATACTGGCAAAGTCAGGAAAGATGCAGACAGGCCAAGTCATGCATCAACTATAGACTCACCAAGATACTTCTCCATCTCGGCAGAATCCGACTAAGGATGGTAACCAGTGCAATAACGGGTCATGAACCATTTAATAAACCTTTTCAATTATAATCCAGGAACCTTGTCGCCTGAAAGTACAGGATACTGTGCGTCAAATCCGGTAGTTCTGATTTTTTGCAGAGTTGTTTAAGATGCTGGCCCAATGAATAATCCAAGTTTGTGACCTCGAGCGCCGAACGCATATTTGCTCTTGTATATTTGCACCAATATGAGACTAGAATTGTCTCTGTAGACCCAATAGTTTCCGAGATAAAGCTTTTACCCTTCCGCTTCTCTTCTGGGAAAAACGGTTCATTTTGAAATGATTTAATTAGGTCTACAGAGACAATGCTAGTCTAGACATTGTAGAAAATTTAGTCTACTTTTAAAATGTCTTGAAAAGGTAGTCACAAACTAGTCTTTAAGGGTTATAATCGACAAAATCTGAAAAAAACTGATCATTCGTTTTTTGACAAAGTTGCTGCGTTCGGCGCTCGAAGTCTAAACTTGGATTATTTAATGGGCCAACATCACAAACAAGTCTGCAAAAATCAGATCTACCAGATTTGACGCACACGATGATTGTATAAAGTTACTGGATCAATAAATGTTTAGGTGTTATAGACAGTCCTCTGTGCCTAAGGTACATGGAGACAGAAGAAATAGCTTCTCCCGTGTAGCTGGAATGCAACGGAGCGGCCCCATACAGAGCAAAGTATCGGGTTCCTCGACAAATCTTCCCGAGGTCCTACTCAACATTAATGGTTTGATAGGATTCCTTAAGGAGTTGGGCTGTCTAGACTAGCCTGTCTCCCATGACGCAAAATAGGCGCTAGTCGTCGAGTTGCGGAAACCAATACAATTGAGCCTGTGATGCTCGATCCACTCTTTAGGGCAAAGTTGACAAATCTGAGGGATCCAGCAATACGGAATTTAAGAACGAGATCGCGATATAACTGCGTCCCATAGATTGGTCAACGTTGGCCTTTGTAATGTGTGGAGCATGCATCATAGACTCTGACGTGCAAACATAGGTACTATTTTGTATGACAAAATAACATTGCTCATCTAAATTTGCGCGACATACTAATTGAAAACAGTAAGCACAGAATAGATAGGAGTATTTCATACAGAATGGCCACACTACGCCCCGCTCCGAACGGAATTACCTTACCCTACGGCGGCCGATTGATAGGGAACTGGAAGGCCAATCCGTCAGGTTGGCAGCGCATCGATAAAGCAAAATGTCCGTGTATTGTCAAACGTCATTACGACAGCGGAGACAGCACCCTAAGACGCACGCACACATTGAAGCGTGTACAGATGTGCCGTGCACACAAAGGCGCTCAAACGGGTTTTGTGGTATGACGTGTCAGCCCTGTGCTACATACTTGATAGATGACTTGTAGAAAATTTAATAAAGAATATTATTTTCTCATTTCTAAGTTATTGTTCCCGTACCGAGTTCAGGTTATCAGTGCCCACAACCTTGTCCGACACCGTCACGGAGGAGTCCTCACGAGTCCGGGCCGCAGGGACCTTTGGTAGTGGTGCCAGGGTTCTAGGGGTGGGGGCGCCAGGGGCGCCAGGGGAGCGACGGGCTACGAAGAGGCGGTTCAGCTCATCCAGCTTTGACATTATTATCTTGTAGGTTCTGCAGTCGGAGGTCTGCAATACATCATTCAAATTGCTATAAAAACGGTGTGCTTGACTTTAATAATGGTTGTTCTATGGCTCTGATGATAATGGAGGGACATCCATTGATGAAGTCTCAGATTTTGGATGATTTTCCCAACTATCCCCCTCTGGTGATATTTTATACGGTTTTACTCGACTCCCCTCAAATCTCAAGAAATCCTGCCTGCGCCTGATGGTAAGCAGTTACCGTAGCCTATGGACGCCTGCAACCCCAGAAGATTCACATGCGCGTTGCCAAATTTTTTTATTTATTTTTTATACCACGACGGTGGCAAACAAGCATACGGCCCGCCTGATGGTAAGCAGCTACCGTAACCTATGGATGCCTGCAACTCCAAAGGAGTCACATGCGCGTTGCCGACCCTTTACAAAAAGGAGGATTCACTGTGTTGACCGCTAAAGGAACAAGAAGGTCCCTCATCGTAAACACACTGGGTCCTCTTTGAGCTCTTCTTATCAACATGTAACTTAAATTTGTAGGTACGATTTAAACATGTCCATCAAAGTTTCGGTTTCGGTTTCGGCCAAAACTGGATTTAGAGCCGAACCTTCTGTTTCGGTTTCGGCAAAAAAACATGTTTCGGTCGGACACTAATGATTACCCGGCGTTTTAGCGGATCGACACTGCTGCTAGAGGACGAGAACTCGCTGGAATAGCTCGACGTTCGACTCTCGGGGACCTTGGGCTCTACCGCTCGCTCGTGTCGCTTATCGCTGCGTCGCTCGCTGGGCCGGTTGTGTCGCTCTTTACGGTGCTCGCTGTGTCGCTCGCTGCGTCGCTCGCTGGTGGAGCGAGCTTGGAGCTCGCACATTTGAGCGACGCGCGCGATTTGCACCTGTGGGATGGGATACTTTAAGTTCTTGCAGGTTATTTTAAAGGCCAAATTCTTTCAAACAGCTTTTACTGTAGGTACTTAGCAAGTTTGCTGCCAAATAAATAGAAAAACAGACCTAAGTATATAGTAATACAAACATGCACTCAAAATAAGTACCTGCCCATCCTTTGTTATTTTTTGATGTTCGATAGCTACCTATAATTGGGTACTTTCCTGGGTAAAAAAAAATACAATTCTATTTAGTCCGTCAGTTAGATTATCAAAAAATATTGGACACGTATTTTTTATTTTGTCAATCAAACAAAAATTGGTGAAGATATAGCCCGTTAAAGTTCCGCGTGACGTCACATATTATACTAAAAAATGGTACTGAAATGTGACGTCACGTGGAACTTTAACGGGCTATATCTTCACCAATTTTTGTTTGATTGACAAAATAAAAAATACGTGTCCAATATTTTTTGATAATCTAACTAACGGACTAAATATATTTTTTTAGGAAAGTAGCCAATTATTTAAAAAAATCTTGCCTGCTGCTCCCGCAACGTGCGCTCCAGTGACTCGCGAAAACTGCTGGACTCGGACGCGCGGCGCACCTCGCTGCCACTTTCGCCTCGCCTCGACTCGCCGCCACTCTTGCCTCGCTTTGCCTCACCGCCGCTCTTGCCTCGCCTCGTCTCGCCGCCGCTTTTGTTTCGCCGCCGTGCCTCGCCTCCGCTCTTGCTACTCCTTCGCCGAGTTTCGGTGTCTTTCTTGGTAACGCTGTCCGGTTTGTTACGTCTACAGATTAATGGACTTGATTCACACACAGCGCGAGCGCGGGTCGGGCGCGTGACCGAGCGGGCCCGCGACGCTTGTATTCAGTAGTTTTATATGAGCATCATCACACACGCAGCGGGCGCGGGTCGGGCGCGGGACCGGTCGTTTGCGCCGCGCACGCCCGCGCCCGCCCGCGCCCGCCCGCGCCCGCTGCCACAAACAGAGCGCGGGCGCGGGCGGTCGCTTTTTTCGTCATACGTTCATTTGAAAACAAGCGGTCGGGCGCGTGCGCGCGTTTCATTGAAGTTGTATTTTTTTACAAAAAAAATTGAAGTTAATGAAAAAATAATAGAATGTGTTCGCAAACACAATTGTTTGTGGGTGTAAAAACCGATCTTCATATATCATACAATCGATGGTAGTCTCCAAATTTGAAACCTTTTTTATTGATTTCGTGAAACCGTACTTTCTTTTTTTTTCGAATTCTGTTTCTCAAAATAAGCAGACATAATAATTCCTCGTCTGTGTCCGTATCCTCCGACATCTTAGTACAGACTGCCTCGGAGCCGCCGCCGAGCATACCAACTGCGGCGCGGGCCCGCGCCCGACCCGACCCACGCTCTGTGTAAAGCCAATAGACCCGTCGCGGGCCCGTGAGGTCACGCGCCCGACCCGCGCCCGCGCTGTGTGTGAATCAAGCTTTATTCTATAGCCGCCAGCTTTGTAGGTAGCACTAGCTGGGTCGGACTGGGCCGCTCTCACAAGCCTAGATCATCTCGGCCGTGGTTTGCGGCCAGGCCCCGCAGGCTGGGGCCCGGCTGGCAAACGGCACCTCGACTAAATTGTCCAGTCCGACTACAGAGACCGTTAGTTAAGATAAGATTAATCCGTTATCAGCCGACGGCAAGATTTCGAAGGAGGAGGTTTTCAATTCGTCGGGATTTTTGTTTTTGATATTTTTATGTAAGTATGTTCCCGATTATTCCAAGACGGCTGGACCGATTTGAAAAAATATTTTTTGTTTGAAATAGTATACTTCACAGTTGGTCCCATTGTAACCAGGTCAGGATCTGATGACGGGATCCTGGAGAAATCGATGGAACCCTTCAAATATTATTTCGTTTTGGAAAGGTGGAGTCTAAGTGAAGCTGGTTCTTTTTTGTTTAAAATTATTTTAATAGGTTTCTTCTATTTTGCTTGTCTGACGACTCTGAGCCGGAGTCGCTAGAGCTGGAGAGAGTGGCGGACGTAGTAAACAAGGGATTACCTGTCTTCCCGGCTACCTCGCCGGTAGCTGGTGTCCGACAGGCCGGAGTCGTGCGAGAACCGCTTGTCCGACGGCTCGGAGCCCGAGTCGCTAGAAGTGGGGGGAGTAGGGGAGCGCCCCACCGCGCCAGCGTCCACCACCAGGCCGGAGTTGCTTCTGCAAACAGAGGATCTAATTAAAATGAGGATAAACGCACAAAAGTATGCCCATATAGCGACGCAATAGCCAAAAACAAACGTCTTCGCCCGCGTACTAAAACTACTAAAAAAGGAGGTTCTCAGTTAGACTCGTATGTTTGTATGTAGGAATGTATGTTTGTCCGCGATCATCTTGCGTTTTGCTGAACTGATTTAGAAACGGTTTTCGGAAAAGTATTCGTTACATTCTGGAGGTTTCGGTATACCACGTTTTGAAGACGGCGGTTCCCTCATTTTTTATTTTAAAGAAATTATTGCAATAATTGTTTAATTGTTACGCCATCAACGACTTACTACCGAGAGATTATGATTAATACAGATTTCTACTCTTGAATAGAAGCTTTTCCCCGCGACTTCATTTGCGTGGAATTAGTAATCCACCCTCCTTTTTACCCGCTTAAGGAATGACTTCTGGGATAACAACTATTATATATCCTTCCCCAGAACGCAAAATATCTCCATACCAAATCATCTAAATAGGTTCAACGGTTATTAATTTCCCATACAAACTTTCAACCCCCGTTTCACCCCCTAGAGGGTTGGTTTTGAGATAAAAACTATCCTATATTGTTTACCGCGACTCAATCTATATAATATGTACCAAGTTTCATTTCAATCGTCTGTTCAGCGGTTAATAATTCGCCATACAAACTACCAACATGTTTTCTACCCCTCTAAGATTGATTTTCGGCTTAAAAAATATTCTATATTGTTTCCTGGGACTCAAACTATATCCACAACAAAATTATCTAAATCGATTCGCGGTAAAAAAATCTTCATACAAACCTCCAACCCCCATTTCACCCCCTTAAAGATTGATTTTCGAGATAAAAACTGTCCCATGTCGTTTCCCGGTACACAAACTATCTCTATACCAAGTTTCATCTAAATTGTTTCAACGTTTAAAAATTCCCCATACAAACTATCAACCCCCATTTCACCCCCTTAAGTGTTGATTTCGTAATCAGCGACCTGATAACCATTGAAACAATACCCATGTTGATATTTAAATTTTGTCACCACATTTCCCCCTTATGGGTTGAATTCTCAAAAAAGCTGAAACACTTGTTTTCTTATTTATCGTTAGGAATACTCCTGTAAAGTTTCGAATAAAATAGTTGAACTAATCTCGTTTCCCATACAAACTTTGAACCCCATTTCCCCCCTTAGAGGAGGTAAATTTTTAAAAATTATTTCTAAGTGCATCCTTATGCCTTATAAGGAGCCTACGTACCACATTTGGAATCTCTAGAACCAGCGGTTTGGGCTGTGCGTTGATATGTCAGTCAGTTTCTTCTTTTATATATTTAGAAGATTGCAATTTGGCACAAATACTTTCAAGAATTTTCATGTCCACAATATTAAATTTCAAAATCGATGCCATTTTCTTAATTAACGTCCCAAAAAATCACAAAAACGACACCCATATGGATATTTAGACATTTCAACCCCATTGTACCCTAACAGGGGAGCATGAAGTTAAATACAATCTGGAGGTCATACTTCGACCACAAAGTGAGGCCGAAAGAGAGGGTAATGTAGGGGGCTGCATCTCATTCTAAGTAGAGTGACCATATGATTATGTGGGATTGGGATAGTAGGTATGAAGATAAATATAAAATTAAATATGCTTGTCGTCTAGTAAGTATTGTCCAGAAAGAGAAGTCTCATAGTTCATATGGGAACTTATACATTCTACTGACTTAAGGAGCTGGCCACTTCAGATACGTTGACGCAATAATGAGAGCAGAGAACCCCTCTAATTAGTTTACTATTTTAAACTTATTGCTAGATCCAGGCATCTGGCAGCTATTTATCGGAGGACGTCAGAGTGACAGACCAGAAAAATATTCCAGTTAATAGGTAAAAACTGTCGAAGCCTATCGCTAATATAATAACAAAAAAGTAAAAACATTGCGTATCGCTACGGAAAACAGTAGGTAGGCGACAAACAATACATTAACGTAACGTCATTTTGCACTATTTTCCCCCAACAAAAACTCCTGAAAATGATATAATCTTATTAATTACATGATACTGCACTGCATCAAACCTAGAACTGTAAGATATTTATTTCTTACAACTCGTTGCATAACACCGATGAATAATTGCCAGCTGTCCGCGTCTTAAAATAGGGGATAGTTAGTGTAGCAAACTAAAACTAAGTAAGTACAGGGGGTTCGTGGCTCTCACTATTGCGTCATATCTAATGTGGACAGTTCTCCGACTTTAATATACTTAAAGGTAAAAAAATCGAATCCTGGTCAGGGCATTTATTTGTGTGTTTATCACGGATATTTGTTCCCGAGTTATGGATGTTTTCTATGTATTTAAGTATTTATATGTATATATCTATTACATATATCGTCGTCTAGTACCCACAACACAAGCCTTATTGAGCTTACTGTGGGACTAGGTTGATTTGTGTAAGATTGTCCCATAATATTTATTTATCATACTGCCACTACTACAATTTTTGTATGGCCTTGTGCCATTTTAGGACCCTTTCGAAAGGGCCTAAAAAGACCCGCGTGCCACTCCTGTCCTGTGTAAGTAATACTTAGGAACAGACCATGTACTTATGTACATTTCTGTAAAAACAACAAAACCGACCCGCAGCTTGCCGACATCATAGTCACCCTATTGTTTGACAATCTTAACTTGTTGTTAAATCGTAAAATTAAATAATTGTGGATTACCGGTGAAAGGAAAGTCCACTTTATTGTAAAGTCTCACCCCTGCACCCTTTTACGCAACATATCTTGACCATTTTTACTTAAAAATGTTGTTACGAAATGTTGTTGAGCTGAGCGGCATCATTTGAAATAATATCAGTGACATATTATGTCAGTGATGGGATTGATGGGATGGGGATACCAGACCGTATTTTAAATATTACAAAACTTACTACTGTCTGCAATATTAATTGCAATTCTTTCATTTAATGAATGAATAATATTTACGTCGTAAAAAAATTCAAAGCAGCTAAAAGGGAACAAAGTATTAATTCAAATCTTGCAATAAATTATTATAAGTAGGAAGTAACTTCTAGTGTGTTACTAAAATAAATGTAGATAAAAAAACCACATTGGTAAGTTTCATAAGTTGGCAGCATTGTGCGAGTGAGACACCGCCCCCTACATTATGCTCTCTATCGGACCGTTTTTATTACTTTTTACTAGTGACCTATGAACGACTGTTTTGCTCGGTAATAAGGTTCAACTGTGGTTAGGGAAATATAGTAAAAGTACTATCCGGATTGTCTTCTGATCCGTGCAGGGGAGATGGTATTTCACGTCCGCCACGTCGGATTTTAAAATCGTTGTAGTTTTCGTAATCAATGACCCGATAAACCATAAAAACAATACTCATGTCGATTTTCAGACTTTTTGACCACATTTCCCCCTTTTAGGGGTTGAATTCTCAAAAAACCTGCGCCTTGTGCCGCGCATGTAGCGATCCCACAGCATGTCACAATTTACAAAGATAGCAAAACTCACCTGTTCCTCTGTGGGCACCGCGCGGGCCTCGTGCCACGCATGTAGCGGTCCCACAGCATGTCACAATCTACAAAGATGGCAACACTCACATGTTCCGCTGTGGGCGGCACGCACGCCTTGTGCCACGCATGTAGCAGTCCCACAGCATGTCACAATCTACAAAGATAACAACACTCACCTGTTCCTCTGTGGGCGGCGCGCGGGCCTTGTGCCGCGCATGTAGCGGTCCAGGTCCAGGATGTCGGCGCCCGGCGCCTCCTCCGACCACTCGGAGGACGTTCCCGTCATGCTGATGCGTTACACACCATGTCACGAAAGCTGTCGAATTCCATAGTTGAGATACACGATAGAACAAAGTATGCTGCAAGCGCGTAAAAATATCTGACACGATCTTGAATATTTGTAGAGTCATAAACTCGTATAACATAACTTGTACGTCCGACTTCCAATCCAGTTTAGGGGTCTCGGATTGAAATCCCGGCTTTTACCAATGAGTTTTTCGTAACTTAAGTGCGAAATACCATTTGATATTTACCAATTTTACCGTCGCTTCGGAGAAGGAAAATATCGTCAGGGAACGGGATCTTATCCCAATAATGCCTAATTTACTCTTTGCAGAGTTGGAAGGCCAAATGGCAGTCGCATTCGTAATCACTATAGAACTAGAGCCCACGACACTGAGCCTAGTTCGATAAGTCTCCTAGATGAGATATATATAATTAATTAGTCACGTCTTTAATGGGGGAACACGAAATTTTTATAACAAAAACAAGATGTTATGTAACCTAAGCCTAGCGCCTGAACTGCAACAAGCTGTTATATTTTAAACTAGCTGTGCCCGCGGCTCCGCCCGCGGCTCCGCCCGCGTGGAATTCGGTCTGTGTCAGTAAGCGGCTAATTCACCCCTAATTTCTCTCCCGCTTCCCTGGAGGCGGAACTTGAAGTAAAGTTGACAGATGGATACGCTAGAGTTGAAGTTTAAAGGCTACGTATAACCCCCTGTGACCTTGGGCGGAGAACTGCTCAAGGTCACTAAATCGTTCAAATACCTTGGTCACTGGGTAACTGAGGACCTCAAGGATGACCTCGACATAGAAAGAGAGCGTAGAGCGTTAGCTGTGCGTGGAAATATGCTGGCTCGCAGGTTTGCCAGGTGTAACAAAGACGTAAAAAAGACTCTTTTCAAGGCATTCTGCCAATCGTTTTATACCTGCAGCCTGTGGGCCAGCTATACTCAGCGAGCGTACAACGCCCTAAGGGTACAGTATAACAACGTTTTCAGGATGCTGATGGGACTGCCACGTCACTGTAGTGCATCCGGAATGTTTGCGGAGGCGCACACGGACGATTTTTACGCGATTATACGCAACAGATCGGCGTCGCTTATGCGGAGAGTGAGTGGCAGTTGCAATAGTATCCTGAAAACGTTGGCAGGCAGGTTTGATGCACCATTACTCAAGCACTGGAATAGCCTACATGTGGCAAAGTCAGATGTTGAGAAATGGTGCATCTAGACTTGTGATATGTAAGTATACTGTTCCGATTGTTTTTCTGTGTTTTTGTTTTTAGTTTTTATTCGTATTTTATTTAATTATTTTGTAATTCCATGTTACTAACCCTAATTTTAAGTCTTCTCTAGCTGTATGTACTAACAATCTATGGATCCTTAATTGATTCGAAATAAATTTTGATTGATTGATTGATTGATTGATAACCTGGCTAGGGATTTTCTTGAATTGGAATTAGTAATCTTTAAGGGGTGATTTTCGGGATAACAATGCAAAAAACACCGGCCAAGAGCATTTTGGGCGATACTCAGTGTAGAGTTTCGTAGATGCCGCCCTGTTACAAAGCATCCGTTCAAAAGGTCGTTTATTAAGGGATATTCGGCGGCGCTTACGTCATTTTACTATTCGGCACTTCCTTTCAATATGCGTTTTTGACTGATAATTCAAAAACGGCTGAACCGATTTTATTCAATATAGTTTATATTGAACTTTCTTATCAGGCCTCACCAAATTTCAGCTTTCTAGTGCGAACGGTAACTGAGCTAGACCGCGGACAGACATGGCGAAACTATAAGGGTTCCTAGTTGACTACGGAACCCTAAAAAGAGATAAATAGTCGTTTATGTATCTGTTACGTAATAAGGCCTACTTGTGTACAGAAGCATGCACCGCTTTACCTACACTCATATCCATTGAAAACATGAGAATGACCGCCATTACACCGCCATGACCAACCTTATTGCGCCGGCGGTCGGGGGGCGGATATTCATTACGTTACCGTAGGTAATGAATTTTCATACTTTTTCCACACTGTCACAGATAATACACTGATGTTACGTTACTGGTTGCAATAATGGTGGTAATTACATACGGTTCCGATAGAGAATATATGATATTGGTATAGATCAAGATATTTATTCTTCAATGTAAGGACATTACAATGCACTAATGAACGTCAGAGAAAAATAAAATACACGAGTGTCGTGAAACACGCGATTGGAACGAAGTTATGTTATTTTATTTTATATCATTATTGACTTTTTCGTAAATTTTGTGGTTTTAATTATTTTGGAAAGTTTTGAAATTGTGGAAATTGATTTATTTATGAAATTTTAGTTTTTTTTTAATTTTGGAAATTTTGGAAATTTTGGGAATTTTGGAAATTTTGGAAATTTTGGAAATTTTGGAAATTTTGGAAATTTTGGAAATTTTGGAAATTTTGGATGAAGTTTTTGAAATTTTTGGAATTTAGAAATTTTGCCATTTTTGACATTTTCGACATCTTTTACTTTTAGGTTCTCGACTTTTATCACTTTGTAACTTCTCACTTTCACTGTTCACTACACTTCACTTCACTTCACTTTATTCTATTTTATATATTTTTTATTTCATTCCATTTTACATGTTTCTCAATCGTATGGGTGTTGCGTTTTCGTGACGTGACGCTTTTTCGTGACGGTCACGTGACTTTTTTTCGCCTAGCCCCCCCGTCCGCGAACCGTCCGATAAGAAACTTCGTTCCAAAACTACCACCGGTTCTAACCCTACACCTGAGCCCAAGAAGTATTATGACCGAAAAGAAACTCGACGGGACTTATTTTTTTCAAAAGAGTAATACATTATTTGATCTTAAAGATACAAAATAGTGCGTAGTTCTTCAAGAAGGCATATCAAAACATCTTGAGAGACAGATAATGTACCCATTGTTTAATTATAAATAAAAATAAATCCTAATCTGACTGCTTCACAAAACGTTTGATATGTTTTCCTACCTAAACGGTGTCCTATAAATGTTAGATGATTTTGTAGTAGTTTTTTGGTTTGGGCCATGCAACTTTGTCCGTCATATATAGTCCTCGAACCTGCAATAACCCTTTGACATTCATGACATTTTCAAATATTTCTGAAGAGCGGGTAAAGGTAAATTTAAAGCATCGACGGGTAACATGTTATAAATATGCAGTAGCAACAACATTCTGAGGATGATTGCCGGTAGATTTGATTGCCCGATAGTCTACGGGTTGATCAAACTGGTAAAGTCCAATTTAGAATATAAGTTTTAGATGTTTTATGTTTTATTTTGAGTATGTTAATATGATTACCTACTAAGAACTTAGAATGTATACTAACAAAATGGACCATGTTGTCTGAAATAAATATTTTTGAATTTGAATTTGAATTTGCAATATGAACACCTTGACCGAAAAATTACAAATTAATTCAATACCAAATTTCATCTAAATACGTACAGCGGTTATTTTTTGTTTCTTCCCCATGTAAACTTCCACCCTTTTTGCATCCGCTTAAGGGATTATTTCCGAGATAAAACTATTTTATTTCCTTTTCCAGAGCTCAAATTATCTCCATACCAAATTTTATCTAAATCGATTCTGCGGTTAATAATTCCCGATACAAATTTCCAACTCCCTTTTCACCCCTTTAGGGTTGATTTTCGGGTTAAAAACTATCCTTTGTCCTTTCTCGAGACCCATACTATCTCTATACCAATTTTCATCCAAATCAGTTCAGCGGTAAAAAAATCTCATACCAACTTCCAACCCCCACAAGGGTTTGAAAACTATCCTATGACATTTCTCGAGACTCAATTTATCTCCATACTCATTTCTATCTAAATCGTTTCAGCGGTTAAAATTTCTCCATACAAACTTTCAACCCCATTTTCACCCCCACCAGGGTTGATTTTCGGGATTAAAACTATATATTATCCTTTCCCGGGACTCAAACTATCTCTATACAAAATTTCATCAAAATCCGTTCAGCCGTTTTCACGTGATGCGCGGTCAAATAAACAGACAAACAGATAAACAGATAAACAGACAAAAATTCTAAAAATTGTTGGAACGTATTCTGTCATCGATTCTAAGTATCCCCAGCCAACTTTTTTTCGATTATCTTGCATGTACAGACTTTTGACCCTCTTCAGCTTTATTATATGTATAGATAGAAGATAGATAGAAGATCAGGCGCTTTGTTTTGGCATACATCTGCAAACTTTTGATACTGCTGCTACTGACAAGGCCACGCACGGGGGCTTGCAGCACCGCATTATCGTGTAGCCCTACCCCTCCCCTGCTTCGAGAAACAAAGGAAATCTAGGAGACTTATTAGAAACCGGATTTTTTATTTAAAAAAAAAATACACCGCCACTCTTTTTGCATTGCAGCATTGGCATTTCGTAGTCGTGACTAATTATAAATATCTCATCTAGGAGACTTATCGAGCTAGGTTGTGTCGTGGCCTCTGATACTACTAGGGCCTACGTCAATTCATAAGATTGAGAGATTTGAGAGAGAGATCATGAGAGAGAGAAGGACCCCAAGTTATAAGTGGATAAAATAGATAGCCAGGATAGACGCTAGGTGGATGATAAATACGCACATAATTCATGTAAGTTTGAAGTGCTAAACGGTGGTACTTACATTGCCAAGGTGAAGTTAAGAGCCGTGTAAAGAGCTGGAAGGTCTGCTGGGGCGCCTCATGCTGCTCGGCGCTGCCAGGTTGTCAGATGTCAGAATGGCAATTTTCCACAGGTCAGCATGACTGACACTAGTCAAGAAGGTTTAGAATTAATACTGACCGAAAAGTTTCGTATAGCATACAAGCAGTACAGCAAGAACAGAGATTAAATTATTTTGGATACAGAACTGAAATTGTACAGAACTAGCTTTTGCCCGCGGCTTCGCTCGCGTTAAATTCGGGGTAACACGGTTCCCCTTTCCTGATTTAAAACACAGAAGAGAACTTGGAACAGAATAAAGCGCACACAAATAGTCCGCATACCAATTTTTAGCTTTCTACCTTGAAAATTGCGGAATGCTCCATACAAACTTCCACCCCCCATTTTTAAGAAGTGGGGGGTTAGAAAGAGACAAAAAGTAGCATATGTCACTCTCCATCCCTTCAACTATCTCCACTTAAAAAATCACGTCAATTCGTCGCCCCGTTTTGCCGTGAAAGACGGACAAACAAACAAACACACACATACACTTTCCCATTTATAATATTAGTATGATCCATATTTACTTGACTTATCATGTTAACAAACGTGTGTCAATGTAGACATCGTAATGTCATATTTTGACAAAAACGGGACTTAATCGCGTACACTTACTTTTATTATTTCCCCGACGTTTCGAGCGTGAATGTGCATAATCGAGACCAACTGCGGGTAGTTCGAAAAACCCGCGCAGCTAGGAGATGCTGATACAATTCCTCGCCAGTCTGCCTGCTACCACGAGCGTTATGGCACGCTCGAAACGTCAGGAAAGTAATAAAAGTTAATGTACGCGAATAAGTGCTGTTTTTGTCAAAATATTGAGTGAAAATCGTGTAAGTTTAAATCAGTACATCGTAATGTCATTTATTTTTGAGGTTATGCGTTCGTTCCTTCGATTATTTAAGAAAAAAATATTACAAATCATATTTTTCAGTTGTTACTTGGTTGAATTCAATAATTTGTAAGTTTCTCTAAGATAATTCTTAAGAATGCATCATCATTCTCCTAGCGCTTGTCTCGGCTTTTGCCACGGCTCAATTGAGCCTGGGGTCCGCTTGGCAACCTATAAATTAGCGTAAGCACTAGTTTTGACCAGAGCGACTGCCATCTGACCTTCCTACCCATAATAGTACTAGAGCCCACGACCAAAACCATGTCTCATAGCAATACGGCAAAAACCCTATAAAATCGTTAGATTATATGATTCTGAACCCGACTGGGTGTGTAGTAACGGTCGAAAGTGTAGCAACTGCGTGGGAGGCCATTTCTGCTGTGTCAAAAAAAAAAGGCAGTCGGTATTATAGCAATACGTCTGATATTGAAATTGTACATAGATTTTATAATTGTATTACGAAATAGTTTGTTTTCAGACATTTTGCGCGTAGCATATAGCCTGAGCGCATTATTGAAAATGTCAACAAATTTAGCCGACCTGTATCATAGCAATACGGATAAAAAAAAATTTAAACTTTTCGTATTGCTGCCAGGATTACCAAAAACCTGTTTTCAGACACTTTAAGTGTAGCATATACTCCCAAAAACGAAAATAACGTTTCGGAGTCGCCTGGCCTCAGCGCTTGTTACGCTCCTGCGGCGGGTACGGCTTTTCGCGTGTTACGCTCCTGCCCCTTTCTTACTATTACGGTTTCGGGTAAATACTTTGTTAATTATCATCTAATAAATTCAGGGTCGCAACGTATTCATTGGTTTGTAACAGAGAATTCAAGATGCCTCAATACGATTTTTGAATGATATCTGAGTATCGAAAAGTTGTCTGATAGAGAAGGTGCTACACTTAATTTGTCTGATATAAATTTTTTGCACATGTGGACAACTTATTTTATCATGTCCAACAATTTTCAGACATATTGCTATGATACCGGTCGGTAAAATTTGTTAACATTTTCAAAACGGTCTCAAAATTTAATGCGTTCACATTTTCGTCTGAAAATTGTTTTGTTCGCATCAAATAACCAAAATTTACTAATAAAAAAGATTTTCAGACGTATTGCTATGAGACATTTTTTTTGTCTCATTTTTAATTTTTTTAAGTGATTTTACGAGTTTGCGCTACACCACTAACGTCTGAAAAATATGTTTCCGGTATCTCAGAACTATCATTCAACTACAGTCTGCAAATCAGACATATTGCTATGATGCAGTTCGGTAAAATTCTTTGACAATTTTGAAAATTCGGTCAGATCAAACGCTACGCGGAAAATGTCTGATATTGGTATTTTCGAGTTCAGGATAATCGTATCTATCGATTTGATGCGGTTTTGGCCGTATTGCTATGAGACAAAAATTTTGGTCGTGGGCTCTCGTACTATAAGGGAAACTAGGCCATTGATTAGATCCGGTTTCCTCACGATGTTTTCCTTCGTCATAAAAGTGACTGGTAAATATCAATTTAATATAATATCTTTTGTTTTTTCATACAAGGCCACGCACGGGGGCTTGCAGCACCGCATTATCGTGTAGCCCTCCCCCGCCCCTGCTTCAAGGAACAAAGGAAATCTAGGAGACTTATCGCACTAGAAACCGGATTTTTTAATTATAAAAAAAAAAAATACGCCACCACTTTTTTTGCATTGCACCATCGGCATTTCGTGTTCCCTCATTAAAGACGCGTCTAATTATACAGTGTGGAAAGATAAGTCGGGCCCTGGAGGGAAACTACCTTAAAACGTTGAGATAGCTCAATTCGCTGAAAGGAAATATTCTTTTATTTTTCCTAAAAACTAAAACTGCATTCACAGTTTTTTTCTTAATTTTCACATTTTTCCATACTAATTGAATGAAAAATATTTTTATGATTATTTATGGGTTCTCTTGTGCCCTAAACTTGGTTGGTATTAAGACGTTTTTATCCTTGTTGGAAATAGGATCGATTGGCATCAATTGTCATAAAAAATATTTATGACAAAAATTACAAAATAAATAGTTTTTTTTGTAAACTGGACTCTTTTCAAAAAAATTATAAATGCAGTTATGTCCCTTTAAAAAAATTAAATAATGTTTCCTTTCAGTGAATTGAGCTATCTCAACGTTTTAAGGTAGTTTCCCTCCAGGTCCCGACTTATCTTTCCACACTGTATATATCTCATCTAGGAGACTTATCGAACTAGGTTCAGTGTCATGGGCTCTCTTACTATAAGGTCCACCGATGGGCAGTTATAAACTGGAAGATACTCTTCGGTCACAAAGTGAGGCCGAAAGAGAGGGTTATCTAGGGGACTGCGTCTCGTTTTGACTAAGGAGGTAATGACGTCATCTAACAATCAAAATGTCAATGTGACAATATTATAACGAGTGCGAGTGAGACACTGCCCCCTACAATGCCCCTACATCATCATGCTCTCTATGCTGTTTTTACAACTCTTTACTAGTCACCTATGAACGACTGTTTTACTCTTTGAGAATTCAACCAACCGGAGTCGCCACTGACAGGCGTTCCCCTCTGCCGAAAACATAGGACCAGTGGTCATACACATGTATGGACTGACGTTTATCTGACGTGGCTATTTGTACGTTACGTACGAATAGCCATACATTTGACGTTCCCCTGCCCGCAAAAATCGGCAGACTTTCTTGTATAGAAAATGACAGACATGGCTACTCCGGGTTGAATTCTCTAAGGGTCCAGGCCAGCACCTACACACTTGTAAAATGCTACACACCGCTTAAGTGCATCATGGGCAAAAGAGATAAACCTATATAGTTAACATGGGTATGCAAGGGAGACCTCCATATTTTGCGCATTGCACAAAGTGTGACTGAGAGACTGCCACACGACTAATTCAATATAGGTACCGGAACCTATATTTTATGGCACACAATCGAGCGCCTAGTACCATATCTCCCTTTTTGTATAAATCAATGCCTTACACGTATTTATTTACTCACGTAAACCTCTTCATAAAGCCACAATCAAAACTCTTTAGTACTCGTACTGGCCATCGATTTCCGTCAAGATATTCCAACTCCCCTAGAAGTCAAGTGACATTCCGACAAGCCGTACAAACAAAAGAAGTCAACCGTCAAGACCCCTGGACCAAAATCCTCCAAAATCTCACCGTAAATATGAACGCCATGTACCAGAACAGATAGAACTGCACCACAATGAATCGGTCGGAGCTCCTGCTCTGGTTTCTACTCTTCATTCTGATAGAAGTAAGTTTTGTGATGTATTTTAACACTTATTTAGCTTGACCCCGTAATTTATAGGTATACCCCTTGGAAGAACAATAAGTAAGGAAGCGTAATCAACGCTCAAAATCTGCTCCACTTTCCTGGTGCCAAAGTGGGCGGAGCTTGTGACAGCGGTGCCCTAATGTCATGTCAAACATTTTGAAATTGTCATGTCGTCAAAATATTAGTTTTTTCGGTCCATGAAATTTCGGTAATATATCGGTATTAAAATGCCGGCTTGTGCCGTGCATTGGTGCAGGAGCCACACAGGCGCCAAAGATGGTGATATTTATTTTCATCGGTAAGTAAATCACGCATAGATATTCTCATACAGTACGGACTTGGTCGATGTTATGCAATATAAGTTTTGGAAAAGTAGGGTCAGAGAGGGAACAGTCGCTCGGTGGGAACAGTGACTCGAATGTGCTGTGCGAGAAACAGAAAGAGCTTTATGTCTGTCCTCTACATCAATCGGAACCGTTCCGTACCCGACCACGTACGAACTAGTTAGTGAGGCGCTCCGGCAACATGCGAATGTGTTATGGTGCGTTTTTGTGTTTAATGCTATCAAAATTACATTTCCATATCAGTTTCACTCCTCTTTTTTCTTAACTCGTACGAGATTTTCAATTACTTATGTTATTATCGAAGAGTGTGTCTAATCTACTTAGTATTGGCTGATAATTCAAGGCCCTAGGTGTTTGTTTGTGTTTTTAATTTGAACTAAAATACAAATTGACGCCAAGGTCAACAGACGTTCGTTTTGGAAAAGTACACGGTGGCTCGCGAACCACTGTGCACCTTACAGAGTTGGACTAAAATTTACTTGAATATGAATAAGAATAAAAATTCTGTGATTATTAAAAGTAATTCATGTACTCTTTTTTTTAAATAAAATGAAAGTGAATAAATCATGCGACATTTAGGTAGGTACTTATTTTAAATCAAGAATGAAATCAGGAACGATTATTCCGGGGGTTGTGCTTACCTATTCTAATTACCATTTTATTCAATAAAAATGTTATTTGTTATATAATTTAGTTTCGATTCCTACGTACCTAGCAATTGTGTACTGTTAGAACTACTGTTTACAGGGCGTAGTATACAGTGACTCGAGCCACTGTGTACTGTTAGAACCACTGTGTACTAGCGGGTCCTAGTCACTGTGTACAGCAACCGGTACACAGCGGCTCGATTCCCAATTTCTAAAAAAGAATGGATATATCTTTTTTGGTGAAAGTAACAGCAAATATATTTGCTACATATGAAAGTGTAATAATGCACGGTGCTCTGTGCTTGCAACAATTGGTTCAGGGATTTATATTTTTCATGCAACAGCCTGTTGAAAAAATCCTAGCGACTGTTCCCTCCCTGACCCTAAACATAACTCATTTGAGGAAAAGTATAATAAATGTTTATTTATAAGTATTATCTAGTACTTAGTAATAAATCGACAAAACAAAACCCTTCGAATTAGTACCTACTATACTTACTCTGGTAAAATCATACCATTCTGGCCGTGCCATTTCTAGTACAATTGACTAATAGGTATGACTCTTATTTTTCATTAATAATGAATGCTATAACTTCATAGCATTAGTCTTTAATTATCAAATCTAGAGCAGAGCCCGACTGGGGAACTACCTCTACCTTACAGAAAACCACAGCCAATTAGCACTAGACCCTACTCATAGTGTTGTGTTCCTGCCGGTGAGTAAGGTTGCCAGAGAGCTCAGAGGATGCAGTGTGTTGACGACGGGGGATCCTCTTGTCCCTTTAGCTGTCAACACAGTGAATCCTCTTTTATATGAAAGCGTCGGCAACGCACATGAGACACCTCTGGAGTTACAGGCATCCATAGGCTACGGTAGCTGCTTACCATCAGGTGAGCCGTATGCCTGTTTGCTACCGTTGTAGTATAAAAAATGGATACAAAATGTAAATTTATGTTTGTATTTCCCTAAGCCTGCTAAAATAAATAGTACACATAAACTAACTCATCCGTTATTTTTTTAGTTCTAAAAACGAGGAAGCAAAGAGAATTTTAACTATTTATATTGAAGGTATGCTATTATAGTCTGGCAAACCATTTCTGTCAGAAGAAAAACGCGGCAAATTCAAAATACGTACATGTGGCAACCCTTTGTGATGAGAAACCGTCTTCGTGACTGTACATTGCTACTGCGTTCGTTAGCTGGCCAGACTATATTTTCTAGGCTGGTCATAAATAAAGTTAAAAAATAATCGTTTTTTTTGCCATAATCAACCTTAATTGCTTACCATTATGTTGCTTGAGACCAAGAGGGTCTCCTTAATGTAACGGATTTATAAAATTGTAAAATAGTTCAAAATTTTATGTTAATGTATGCTTATTTTGTAGTATATAAGTCCCTATATTGTAATTAAGCACTTTTATTAAATAAATGAAAGCTGAATAGAAGGCTTTCATTTTATTCCTTATTCCAAGAACGATTCAATTTACGTATATTACATAAGTAATGAAAAATGCACTAAAAAATAAATTGTTAATTGATAGCATTATTATTTATTACGTGAACCCATCCACGTCAAACGTAGGCGTATTTATTATACGTTAACTTGACATTTCAGTTATTTCATTTGAGTATCTCCTGTCCAATTAAACTTCATTGTCAAATTGATTTTGACCACTCACAACAAGGCAACTTTTCTTATTGGTGAAATGACATGAAACCTTTGCGGAATTAAGGTTAACACAAAAAAATATGCTTAAAGAATGAGTACATGATTGGTTAATAAGACATAAGACATTTTAGTATTGTAAACGTGAAAATGGGTCGTGTTTTCACACGAACTTTGCTTGCCTTTACTCGTCTTGATATTATATGTCGATGGTATACCCATAGACATATATAATAATTTTAAACAAAAAAGAACCGACTTCACTTAGCATCCACCTTTCCAACAGCAAATGTAACAGCTGCTGTAAAAACACTAAAATCACTATAGGTATAATAGTTGAAGAGTTCCCTCGATTTCTCCAGGATCCCATCATCAGATCCTAACCTGGTTACAATGACCTGGTCGCCTATTATAGGCACATCTAATATCTATAGTGATTTGAGTATTTTTTACAGCAGCTCGAGCATTTGCTTTTGGAAAGGTGGATGCTTGCTAAGTTGGTTCTTTTTTGTTGAAAATTATGTCTAAATCAACTCCTAAATGCCTTCAAATATGACTTTCGAAATTTGATGATAATTTATAAAGTACTTGACCAATTTTATTACTATTAATATGATTTATCTCTGTTTAATCAGATATTAATATAGTGTAATTACATTAAACTTGCAAAATGCGGATGGTCAAATGAATACCTACTTTTTTGAGTTCATAGTAAATTAAGAACATGTTCTTAATTTTCCAAATATAAATAGTTGAATATAATTATAATTTGAACAGGTGATTTCATATTATTTGAGCTAAGCTTCATATATGTTTTATAAGTAAGTAGGTATTTGAAATAATACTATAACGGGTGACTTAGTTTTTTAAACATATCTTCATGGAATGGCGACTTATGTGAAGTTATGTGCTACCATCAAAAACTACCGACAGCAACGCCCTCTGGCAAATTCTGGGGATACCACAGAACATACTACACTAGTGTAGGTTGAAAGGTTCTGACGGATGATCAGCGCTGCGGGCTCCACTAAGTCCGTAGCAAGCATGTGGAGTCCGCGCCAATTCTATACCACACCACATGACCCTTGACCAAGTTAGCTATGTATACACCGTGGGCCCATATAACTAGACAGATTTGAACAGTGTATTCCTGATCATATTTAGATACTAAAATGTCTTATAAACTTTTCTGGAATACACCTAGTTTCAGAGTTAATACCAATTTTAAAAAAAATACACTTTTTATTATAACTCATCACAAAACGCGTTTCTAATGGCGTTGTTGCCACTATTGGACATAGTTTACACGTCCTTATTGACAGATATCAAAGTGACAAGGAAAACTTTGCAGAACCTTTCTTACAAAAAAAAATGTACCAATTTGTTTTAGGCGACAATTTTATTAATAAAATTTGCTTTTCATGTGCAATTTTATTCAAAAAATGGAAAAAAACAACGAAAAAAAAATTTTTTTTTTGGGGAAATTGACCTAAAGTCACATAATATTTTTTCCTTCTTTTGGTCTTAGAAATTCGTGGTTAAGATCTGTCGGGTTATTCCAGCCCACGGTGTATACAATATGTACTTAGCTAGTTATAACTAGTTCATCCAAGCTTAGTGTAATTTATTTAATGTGTTTTGATTTTAACTATAAAACTTTCGTGAGACTCTAACATATTTATAACGGGTTACTTACGTAATTTAAGTCGATTTTTGCTCGACGTTTCGATCAATTTACGATGATCATTTTCACGAGCTGAAAATCTACTTAAATTACGTGAGTAACCCGTTATAAATATTTTTAATATGTGTTTTGATTGTTTATTTTTCGCTTTGCGTGTAAGTTGTGGTTGAATAAAGATTTTATCTATCTATCTAACTAATATAAATTAAACTAGAAGCCACAAGTGCTCGAACTCGCGCGTGTTATTTTTGCGATCAGGATCACCTATCCAAATGATGAATTTCTGATGTTCCAACTGCCAGGCACTGGCTATTTGATATCTGAAATAGAATACGGTCTATTCCACCGAAGAAATTGCACCGAGTCATCCAAAATTGCCATTTTTTGCTCGGTTTCATACTGCTGAGAGTTTTTGTTCTAAACTTTTTTTTTAGCCTATTTGGTGTCCCACTGGTGGGCAAAGGCCTCCCCTCTTTTCCCCCAATCGACCCTGTTGTTTGTCAAATTCGACCACTCTTTACAGAATGCGTCCAAGTCATCCCGCCATCTCTTTATCAACCGACTTCAAGATTTCGAAGGAGGAGGTTATCAATTCGTCGGGATCTTTGTTTTTTTTTGCTACCTTTTTAGGGTTCCGTAGTCAACTAGGAACCCTTATAGTTTCGCCATGTCTGCCCGTCCGTCCGTCCGTCCGTCCGCGGATAATCTCAGTGACCGTTAGCACTAGAAAGCTGAAATTTGGTACTAATATGTATATCAATCACGCCGACAAAGTGGTAAAATAAAAAGTGAAAAATTTTTTTTTATTAGGGTACCTCCCCTATACGTAAAGTGGGGAGTGATTTTTTTTTTCATTTCAACCCTAACGTGTGATATATTATTGGATAGGTATTTAAAAATGAATTGGGGTTTCCTAAAATCATTTTTCGATAATGTAAATATTTTCGGAAATAATCGCTCCAGAAGTAAAAAAATATGCGTCCCCCCCCTCTAACTTTTGAACCATAAGTTTTAAAAATATGAAAAAAATCTCAAAAGTAGAACTTTATAAAAACTTTCTTGGAAAATTATTTTGAACTTGATAGGATGAATAGTTTTTGAAAAAAAAATACAAAATAATTTCTGAACTAAGTTTGTAATTTAACCGTATAAGCAGGTGTTTATTGTACCTGTAATTTCTACAAAATTACAATGAAATGACGTGCTTTCAAATAAAGTAAAAACGGTGAAAATCGGTTCACGCAATAAAGAATTATCCCATAAAAATCATCTTCCATACTTTATGCTCGCGCGCAATAGTTTACTCAATTTGCCGATAGATGTCGCTGTACATGGAACTCTCATATCATATCCTACATGGCGGTGTTATTAACTCTTAAGTGGGGACACTTACTGTGACGGACGGAAAACTACGGAACCCTACAGTGAGCGTGGCCCGACACGCTCTTGGCCGGTTTTTTTAATGTATGTTCACCGATTATTCGAAGATGGCTGGACGGATTTAGAAAATTCTTATTTTGTTTGAATTTGTATACTTTACAGTTGGTCTCATTGTAACCAGGCTAAGATCTGATGATGGGATCCTGGAGAAATCGAGGGAACTCATAGGGAAATATTTTTTACAGTAGCTCGGGCATTTCCTTTTGGAAAGGTGGAGGCTATGTGAAGTCGGTTCTTTTTTGTTTAAAATTATTGAATACCACGACGGTGGCAAACAAACATACGATCCGCCGGCACTGTGTTGAATGGAATGCCCTGCAGAAATATGGCAATAACAACGTGTCGTGAGTCGTGACTAAAAGCCACATTTTCTGCCTCAACATTTGCAGGCCAGACACCATTGCTCGTTCATGTCGGCTTTGGTGACTACGATTTCGCCTGGTTGTTGCAGATGATAGCCCCAGCCCATGCCTGCTCTTGCTGCTGTTGATCCTGCTGGGGACACTGTGACTGATGCTACGTATAGGTCTCGCACAAATTGAGGGCGCGCGCAACGTGGAAATGTCGTGGAACAGGCGTCAATTGTTTTTTATCAATGTGAGATTCACCTCTTTATTGCGAGACCTATACGCAGTGGCGGATAAGGCTTTATGTTAATTGAAAATGGATTTAGGCAGTGGTGGGTGCCATTCAGGTAGCATTTGCTATTTCCGCTACTAAGGCTAATTCGCCACTGCCTACAGGGTACGCAAACTTTTAAGGCATTCACACCTATATATAGCTGTAAAATATTACAAATAATTATAGTTCTTAAATAACTCAAACAATAAAAATCACGTAGACAAAAAAATATTGTAGATGACAATTTGGCCAATCAGGAACACCCGTTTATTTTATATTATTACAGACAGAGGCGTATTTTGAGATTTGGCGCCCCGGGCCTTATGAGCCTTATGGTCCGGTACCTGACTGACCGGCACCCGGAACCCAGTGCAAGGGGTATCTCACGCCGCCCCTGGGGCCCTGCCACCGCGGGCCATAGCCCGCTTGGGCCTAGGGTAAATACGCCCCTGGTATAAAAAATATACCAGGTATAAATAGTATATAATAGAAGAGTATTTTTGAAAGGGGAACTTAAACTTACATTTACATTTCACAGAATATCTTAAAGCTACAGTAAATCCAACACGAACTCAGGCAAAGGTCAAAACAAAACATTTCAGTGTTGAACAACCGAAGATAATTAGGATATCGACCAAGCCCTTCCTAAACCTAGCAAAATGAGGGACAAAAATTATATGTATTCGATTTATTGGAATATATATTTCAGGAATTCGAATTCGAATTCGGGTGATTTCTGGGTCGTGCTCCGGAACCACTTTTTATGACTCGGTAACCGATCAACATTATTGTATGGTATAATTTTCTTAAAACAGAATTATTATTTTTATTTTATTTTTAACCGACTTCAAAAAAGGAGGAGGTTCTCAATTCGACTGATTTTTTTTGAGTAAAATTAATCTTAAATTAAGTAAATCTTGTTCACCCTTTGACTTTTGCCATACACTGTATGGGAAATGACAAGACGTCAGGGTGACCAAATTGTATGCAACATTATCTTTTCTTTTCTACTTAAAATCTGAAAAATAATTTTCAATCTTGGTGATAAAAAAAATTATGACCACCGCTATTAAGTTCATCTTTAAGTTCTGTATCTAGCCTTGTTCTCTTGCTTCACGACCCCGAAATCACCCTGTATTCTACTAGATGGGCACCAACCGGAGAGAAGAAAAATAGACATCCGTATCCAAAATGCCGTAAAGATGCTCACCAGCTCTTCACAAAGTATTAACGTCCAAGCTCTTCAGCAAAAGAACAAAGATTAGGGTCTACAAGACCGTGATAAAACTGATCTTGGTATGTGGATGCGAAGCTTGGACGTTGACCCTGAAGCAGGAAAACTAAGTCTTAGTGGCAAACAGGAAGAAGTGGCAAGAAGAAAAATCTTAGGCCCTACAAGGCGAGTAGATCTTGGAGAGAAGGCGCTTGGGCTTTCTGCTTGGGCAAACTGTCCTGCAGTTTGGCAGAAGAAAAGTTTGTAAACCAAGGGTTGTTTCGTGAATAAATGTATTTTTTTTTTGGAGAGTGAGAAAGAACTTGGCCTATATGCCATTCTATCTGATCGAATGCCATGAATGCCATGATATCTGAAGTCATGCGAATTAGTTTTTCTGTCCTGTCCACGTATAACCAGTCGGTTTATTCGCTTACATGGTTTAAAAAATCCATGACCATGGGCTACAGTAGCCGCTTACCATCGGGCGGGCTGAATCCTTGTTGGCACCAACATGATATCTTATAATCATTTGTTTAATATATCAATAAATATGTAGGCACTAGTTTGACTAAGAGCTCAATCAAAATAAAAATATGAAATAAAAAATATATCTATTAATGTAACATAGGTACCAGGAGTGCGATTTTTGAATCTCACCAAGTGACTAAATCTCACCGATGTGAGTGATTTACTATCGGAAATCACTCACATCGGTGAGAATTAGTCACTTGGTGAGATTCAAAAATCGCACTCCTGATGGCTATATAAATATACAATATACAATGTCTTTGGCTACATATGCAGGATGGAACCAACCTCATTTGATTGCTAAAGTGATGCTCTTTCAATATTTTTGGTCGGACAGCCCTCAGCCTGGTTCGTTCAGTTTTCGGACACTTTTAGTAGTGCAATTTTTGGGGTGCTTCTTCCGTCTGTAGCCGAAATTTACGGCCCTATATTAATAAAATTTGGTGTGTGAATGGCTTTTATAACCCGCCATATATTAGAGCACAAGAATTATTTTAAAAACGTTTTTAGGGGTGCATTCCATACATGTAACTATTGTAACTGATGCATAAAACAAAAACAAATGCTGAAAAAAAAAATGATTTGCAGTTCTGTACGCGTTCAAAAATAAGTTTAAGGTTACTAAATGTTTTTTTTACAATAAATATTTAATAAGATATTTGACTATAACGTTTTATTCTCTTTCTAGCTTCTAAAATATGCAATTAATTTTTTTTTTTAAATCCAGAAGATAGCCCTTAATACATTCTTTCATGTAAAATTAATTTGCAAACCAAAACCGACCAGGCTGAGGCTTACTTTTCAATTTATAAGGTTCCAAACTGCTCCTCGATGAGGTAAGTGATCATACTTTGGGCCGCCCGGTCCAATAGGCTTGTAGTTGTAGCCTATCCATCTTCCCCAACCATTACCCATACCGAAACTACCATTCCCAGTAACTTGACGACTGAGTTTCTGGAGGGTGCAAAATATACTAGATTGGACGAACGCTAAGATCAGGAAAGATCTTCACCTTACACATACACACGTTATCCGGTTCCGTTACACCTTTTGTACATCTTCGTAGTGGATCATTACGCGGTACAGCGCAGCACGTTTCGCCGCGAAACCAAAGTGGATCGAGAGCGAATCAAGAACGGAATCAAAACTGTGGAATCTCGCCCCACGAATTCGCACTTGTTTCGCTCTCGATCCGCTGACGTTACGCGCCAAAACATGTAGCGCTGTACCGCGATGTCGATCCCGCTATGCAGATGTGCAAAAGGCGGGTGTGTTTTCAACGTTTTACCGTACACTAAGGGTTCAGAGAGTCTCAAGAAAATTTTAATATTTTGTCTGGTTAAGTAACAGGGGCGGCAAATTTTTCTGGCCCGGGGCGCCAAATTTCCAAATACTCCTCTGAATCCACTCCCATACCATTTTTAAACTACACCCCTTTTAAATTCTATGGCACCACACTCTACCGCCCATGGTAATTAACCATTATTTCTGTCATTGTCATTATTTATGTCTGTTCGTTCGCAGATTGTTCAACAAGCGAGCGGCTGCAGATGCTGCAAAAAGAAATCGACGTGCAGACCACCGCGATGCCCCGGCGGGTGCAAGCCCAGGTACTGGTGAACCCCCCTGCCCCCACACCCTAATGGTAAGTTATAAGGGCTAAGATAAATCTCTGGGGTACTCCTAGTTTAATAGTAGCACGTGCTGCAGGAATAAAACCGGTACAAGTCCAAGTACATGGTGAACCCCTCTGCCCCCACACCCTAATGGTAAGTTATAAGGGTTAAGATAGATTTCTGGGGTACTCCTAGTTTAATAGCGCGCGCTGCGGAAAGAAAACCAGGCCCACCGGTGCAAGTCCAAGTACTGATGAACCCCCCTGCCACCACACCCTAATGGTAAGTTATAAGGGCTAAGATAGATAGATCCCTATGGAACTCCTAGTTTAATACTAGCGCGTCCTGCAGAAAGAAAACCAGGCCGACCGGAGCTACGGCGAGTGCAAGCCCAAGTACTGGTGAACCCCCCTGACCCCACACCCTAATGGTAAGTAATAAGGGCTAAGATAGATCCCTGGGGAACTCCTTGTTTAATACTAGCGCGTCCTGCAGAAAGAAAACCAGGCCGACCGGAGCTCCGGCGGGTGCAAGCCCAAGTACTGGTGAACCCCTCTGACCCCACACCCTAATGGTAAGTAATAAGTGCTAAGGAAGATCTCTGGGGAACTCCTAGTTTAATAGTAGCGCGTTGTGCAGAAAGAAAACCAGGCCCACCGGTGCAAGTCCAAGTAGTGGTGAACCCCCTGCCCCCACACCCTATTGGTAAGTTATAAGGGCTAAAGAAAACCAGGCCGACCGGTGCAAGTCCAAGTACTGGTGAACCCCCCTGCCCCCACACCCTAATGGTAAGTTATAAGGGCTAAGATAGATCCCTGGGGAACTCCTAGTTTAATGGTAGCGCGTGCTGCAGAAAGAAAACCAGGCCGACCGGAGCTCCAGCGGGTGCAAGCCCAAGTACTGGTGAAACCCCTGACCTTTCCCAAGCAGAACTAACAGATAGCCAGACATACTCGTAGTGGTTTAGATTTCGTGCAGTGTAATTATGAGTAACAATTTTTATTTACCACACTCGCTCGGAAAGGCTCACTATCCTTTAATTATGTGGAAAGTTGCGTTTTATCCTCTAGAGTGGAAAGTAATTAGGTACAAGTTTTGACTAGTTGGACATACTTACTCTTATGTGATAATTTTGAATGATATATAGAATACCATTCATTTTGATTACATTTGTAATGTTAAACACCTTGTATTTTCGCCACCACCTCGCACTGGTGTGGTGAAAAATATTGTGTTACACTCGGCAGCAGTTTGTTCAACTTCTCGTGCCTTGTCTTGAGAGCTCCACTAAACAACTCGCTACGATCTTGGCTTAATTTTACAACCATTCGCTGGCTTGGGTCAAGTTTGGTCTCAATACGAGTACAGGTAACTTTGCTCCCTCGTATGATGCCTCCAACGGCCTCCTAGCCTAGTAGTAATAGTGACCCTGCTGAAGCAGGAGGTCCCGGGTTCTAATTCTGGATTCTGGAAATTTTGTGTGTTTATCACAGAGATATATATATATGTTCCTGAGTTATGGAGGCTTTCTATGTATTTAAGTATTTATCTATATGTATATTAGATATACATATATATCGTCGCCTAGTAGTAGTACCCACTACACAAGCGTTCTTCGACTATATGCCTCTGCATATGGTCGAAGAACGCTTGTGTAGTGTTCTCTAGTAGATGTAAGACGTCAGGAAAATAAATGTACTATTTATATAGAAATACATATATTTGTATATGCTATAGTTTTGTTTTATAAATAAGTGTGACATGTAATTGAATATTAACAATAAATATGATTATGATTATTGAGCTCACCGTGGGACTAGGTCCATTTGTGTAAGATTAGCCCTATATATAATATTTATTTATTATTTATATATGATGAACATGTATTCCAGCTTTCGTGGCTGCTGGCGCGGCTGGCGGTGCTGCTCTGGTCGGCGCTGCTGGCGGCGAGCTGCGGCAAGAAACAGCTGGTGTGCCGACCCCCGCCCGGCCAGCCGCCCGCCTGCCGCCAGAACACACCCAGTAAGTGCTTCCACATTATCCGATCCGATATCGGATGACGACGGACCTAGTGGCTTGTGAACCACTGTGTACCTTATAGAGTTGGGATAAAATTTACTTGAATATATAAGAATAAAAATTCTGTAAGTAATAAAAATAATTCTTGCACTCCTTATTTAAAATAAAATGAAAACCCTGTCGCAAGGACCAGTCTGTAAATCAACGCTGGGTATCATTCCTAGCATACGTTGAGACTAGTACCTTTTACCAAATTACCATTAGAAAGTGAATAAATCATGATACATTTAGGAATAGGTACCCTATTTTAAATGAAGAATGAAACACGGAACGATTGTTCCGGAATTTGGCTTACCTATTCTAATTACCGATTTATTCAACAATTATTTTATTTGGTACAGTCAAGTGCAAAAATACGTATCGAAAAAATCGTCTCATAAATATGGTACTACGCACTTATTACAACGGAATAAGTTACTATGGGACATATTTTTGAGTAAGATGAGTACACCCATATTTTTACACTTGACTGTACAAAGTTCATTTTAGGCTCAATTCCTACGTATCCACTGTGTACTGTTAGAACCACTGTTTACTATTAGAACCACTGTATACTAGAGGGTAAGTATGGATCTTTATTTTTTGGTGAAAGTAATAGCAAATATCTGCAGAGGTGTGTTTGTGGAGACAGGTCTGTTTAGGCAAACTGGGGCAACACATTTACGTAACTTTTTATTGATCATATTTAATTTTAGTTTAATTGGCTTTAGACACAACATTCGGTGCTTGATTATCCATATTTTTTATTATTATATAGAATATATAGATCAAGACACTTGGAGACCTTATACATCTCTAAGGATAATTTAGAAATAGTATGTTTATTGTATACTAGAATCACTTACTTTTTTTTTATTTAAATTCAAAATTATTTTGTTTCTAACTGTTGATGATGGATTATTATAATTTGGAAATTTATTTATTTAGAAGACACAGTTCAGGGCCGCGATTCGAAAAATAAACACACACACTGGACAGACACAGCTCCAACCGAACTCAAATCAACGCTGTAACGACATTGACATTTGCTATTCGAACAGATTTTCATTCGAGGGTGAATCAACTTTTAAAGGTCCACATGTTGAAATTGTGGATTTTTTATTTATTTGATTACTGTCCATGTTTAAATATTCTATTTAAAAGATAATTTTCTCGTGTTTATAATTCTGTATAGAGCAGAGCTGATTCTTAGTTTACTGAATTTGACTTAAAAAAGGTCACCAGCCCAAATCTGCCCTATCCCCTGGACCACTATTCAAAAGTGTTTTTAAACAAACTAGACATCCATTATTGTTAAAACAATTATTTTACTTACATTAATAAAGCAGTACCGTTTAACTTTTTATCTTTATAATGCCATTTATCTCACGATATTTTACAATATTTCCCATAATCATGTCCCCAAGACAACTCTAACATCACAGATTAGGAACTTTTAAGTTAAAACGCGAAACAGTAATCGGAATGTAAGAAAATGCCTCCTATTACTTTGCTTTATATTGTACTATTGTATGTTTAAAAAAATATGTGTAATACCTTGAATTTAAAAAGAAAAAAATAATGAAATGTGTTATTCAATTTAGGGACAACTTAGTTGTCCCATAGACATATCTGGTTGTCCAATGGAATTATTAGAACCAAAATCTAAAAGAGGGTATTAAATGAAACACATTTAATTATGTATCAGAAAGCAGGTTTAATGGTTCGGCACACCAAACAATAAAAACCTTATCAAAGTTCTTAATAATCAACAACCTTACAAAATAATAAGTTTTTTTTGTAAATAAATCAACTAGTTAACATTTTTATACTTAGTACCTACAGTCTTAAACAGTCTCGTTTTGTTAATTAAATATCACAATATGAGTATAATCAACAACCTTACAAAATAATACGATTTTTAATAAATCGGCTACCCAGTAAACATTTCTTGACACTTAGGTATTGCAGTTTTAACAGTCTAATTTTTTTAAATTAAAGTATAATCAACAAACTTACAAAATACATAATTATTTCTTTTCCGTTCAGCCATTTTTTCTGGGTCTGCTTTAAGCCTTTCTCTATAACGTCTTGATTTTTCCTTCTCCGACAATCCCATTACCTAAAATAAAAATAAGTTTATGCAAAATTTCATCTTTGGTACAAGCTTTTATCACTGACTATATTTTTTTTCCACAGGCAACTAATTCTCATCAAGACAATTTTAAGTACTTAACCCAAACACAATGACCACCTCCTGTCTCCATCATCAGATCAGCTCCATGTCATCTTATTATTGCATTGTTATCCGATTTACATATTATATATGCAAAATTCCAGCACAATCGGAAATCGACAAGTGGGTCAAATTTAGCTCCAAGATTTGGCCCACCCTAACTAACTGTCTCAAAAATATGTACATACTAACAGGGCAAGTGAAATAAAAGCTGTAATGAAATAGCTAGTAGTATTTTACAATAGTATTTTATGCTACCGTTGTTTGAGAGAGGTAAAAACAGGCGAGTGGCGTGAGTAACAATTTGAGGCGAAGCCGAAAATTGTTAATAAAGAAGCCACAAGTATTTTTTGACTCAGTTAAATAACGTTGCAAAAATAAACAAATATTTTTCATTCAAGAAGTAGCAAAAAATGGAGAGTACAGGCGGAAAAAGAACGAATGAAATTAAAAAACATGTCTATGGGTTACTTAAATAAGACGTGACGTTTAAAATATCATGTATATGTGCGCACGATCCTTTATATGAAGAATAAAAGTACGGGAGTAGAAAAAATATTATCACATCATTTTTATCCACGGGACAACCAAAATATCCTACGGACAACCACTTCCGTTGTCCAAGTGACTGGTTGTCCGAGGGACTTATCTAAAACTTTGAGCCGTATGATAAATATTAAACATGTTTTGTGTTTTATATCACCCTTACGGTAAAATACATATAAAACAGTATTTGGTACTATTTAATTTATTGTAAAATGTTAAGTACTTACGTATTTGTGACAGTGGTCCGATGGACAGACAATAAAGCCACCCTCACTCTCCAACAGTACGCGACTGACTGACGCCGCGAGTTACGTTTAGTTAAAATGGCGGCTGGGACTATCTGCTTACCAGAAATTTGAGCTTGTTGTTAAGTAGCTTACTACGCTATCTATATTAATATTTTATTACTAATGTATGGTTGTCCAGTTGACCTGCATGGCGTGGATAATTAAAGGGACAAACTTAAAACGCAAGAAATTAATACACCGTTTAATGAAACTTAAGAAATCTGTATGTTTTATTGTTGATACTTATTCATAAAAAGGATTATGTGTATAAATATCAATTCCGCAACAGTATTTTCTTCGTAATACAAAGTTTTATGGGGCGCCGTCACAAAGGGACAATTTGTCCTACTATTGAAAACCAACTTTTGGTCTGTCGGACAACCACTAAATAACGGATAAATTGTAAACAAAATAAAATGTTTTGTAATAAAGTGTTAGATAATATTAATAGGAACATAACGGAATACAAATAAAACTCATTACTTTTATATAAATTGTATTATCGATCAGGGACTTAGTACGTCTGATGATGAACACTTAAAAGTTGATTCACCCTCAACATTGGTCACACATTGGTCACACATTGGTCTCACATTGGTAGCACATTGTACCAATGTTGTCCCAATGTGACCAATGTGAGATCAATGTTGAATGAAAATCTGTTCGAATAGCAAATGTCAATGTCGTTACAGCGTTGAGTTGAGTTGGGTTGGAGCTGTGTCTGTCCAGTGTGTGTTTATTTTTCGAATCGCGGCCCAGGTAAGAAAGTATATCAAACTTGTATGTAATTCATTTTCAATAGTCAGATTTGGACTCATCTTTTTTCTTTGGTATTTTTCTTAAACTATAACCTATTGTTGGTTAATCTAACCTTGGTTTGATATGTTTTCTGTTAGAACAACGCACTTATATAGGTATGTATTGTTTAGTTTTGATGTACTGTTGTTTTGAAAAAATAAGTCCCGCCGAGTTTCTTGCCGGACATAATTCTTCTCGGGTCAGAGGTGTAGGGTTTAGAACCGGTGTAGTTTGATTTTTTTTTTCTCACTTTTACTTTGAAATGTAAAAGTGCCCTTGTGGCCTACTTACTGAATAAATGTTTGAGTTTGAGTTTGAGTTTATATATTTGCTACATATGAAAGTTTAATAATGCACTGTGCTCTGTGCTTGCAACAATTAGTTCAGGGGTTTATATTTTCCATGCAACAGCCTGTTGAAAAAATCCTAGCGACTGTTCCCTTCCTGACCCTACACACATATTATAAATCCTAAATGACGTGTTCAGAAACCATTAGAATGACCGCCATTGCACCGCCATGACCAACTCAATTGTGCCGGCGGTCGGAGACAGGGCTTGTAAACCGGTAAATTTTCCGTAGCGGTTAGAGCCACGTTACGCTCGCAGGGAACGAAATCCATTTACCGGTTAGAGAGCGCTACCTCCGTGTTAGCGGAGACTAGGGTGAATGACCGCTCGCTATGGTACGGCACGGCGGCGGCGGCCTGCCTGATCAAAGGAAGCACCTAGCCGGCGCGTCGAATGAAAAATATGATCGACCATATCAAAATTATGTACGTTAATTATTCGATAACTACAAACATCTTGTACGCTATACCTAGAGATACATTCGCAAAATATTTAATTCGGTATTTTAATAATTTATCGTGATTTCTAAGACTTGATGATAGAAACGTACCTAACTACCTATACTGTAGTTGTTTGTTAATTTTGGCGTTCAAGGCGCGACAACTATTGAACTTAATACCTAGTCAACGGCCTCCTAGCCCAGTCGGTAGTGACTCTGCCTACGAAGCAGGAGGTCCCGGGGTCGAATCCTGGTCAGGGCATTTATTTGTGTGTTTACCACAGATACAGTACCTACCTGAGTTATGGATGATTTCTATGTATTTAAGTATTTATCTATATCTATCTATTATATACACGGAGTATATGGAGACGGTATCAGCCGTAGTTTGTTCCAAAACCAGCGTAGCCGGCATTTACACGCACACATTCTCATTAAAGTACGCACGAGGTGATACACACAAAGAAATGTCAGTCTCTCATTCGCTGTGTTGATGTGTGCGTACACTCGAAAATACGTAACCACTACCATTGCCTCGTAGGCTCCGCCTACATTAGGGATGTGGCCCTTCGATATATATATATTATCGATATCGATTATCGATAATTAACTCCATTATACCACGCCACACCTCATATTAATAAAACAATGTCGATTTTTATTAATAGCTGGATAAAAATCTACCCTAATTAGGGTTCATCCATTAATTACGTCAGATTTTAAGGGGAACGGAGGGATCAACAAAGTGTGACGAGTTCTGATAAGGGGAAGGGGGAGTTTTATTTCTTGTGACGTCACAAATACAAATATCGTGTACATATATACACATAGTACAGTACTGTGTACACTTTTTTGGAAGGAAAGGAACTCTTTATATGTCTTCTAGTCTGACATTCAAACACTTTGGATTATTATTTTACTTGCTTTGATTTCATTTAATATATTATTTAAAATGGGAAAATAAAGAAATAGTAATTTTAAACATTATTGTTGAAATTTGTTTGACGTAATTTGTGGTGTGTATGTACCCTTATCTATCTAATTTATGTGTCTGCTAAAATACTAAAAATAATCGTGACTCAAACTATCTTCATACCAAATTTCATCTTAATCGGTTCAGCAGTTTAAGTGTGAAAAGGTAACAGACAGACAGAGACACTTTCGCATTAATAATATTAGTATGGTTAGAAGTACCATTATAAAATTATCGTATCTATAAAATAAGTTGATCATTGGATTAATTAATCCAGTCAATCACGTTATTTTGTTTTCGAAAGAAATAAAATTAGTTTCTACTATAGGACAGAAAGTTACACCTTAAACAATGTGTTCGAAATTATCGATAATAAATAACGGGCCGCACTCTCGTGGCGGCAGGAGCGCGGCAGCCATGTTGCCCAGCAACGTGGCTGCCGATCGTATGACGAGACTGACGAGCAACGTTCGTATTTCCAAATACATTGCGCGTCACTCGCGTAATCCTGCGACCGCCAGCAATAGCCAGCGAGCAATTGATATGAATACTGTTGTACCATCAGATAATGGGTGAATGTCGTAATAAAAGCCTAAAATTTTTGGAATTAATGTGAAATACTCGGTTTTTATACTTACCGGTGGAAAGTAACTACTCCAGGTAGTACAGTCATTATACGGTCGGCTAGTATGGCGAATTGGAAATAATTAATAATAGCAGTTTTTTTTTGATGTAGCAGACGTATCATAAATCTAGTGATTACGTCGACACATAATCTCAATAAATTTTACTTATATAAATATATAAAAAAATATTTAAAAATATAAAAATTCGTAGATTATTACTTAAAAATATTAATTAACGTTTGTTTTATTGTAAATATACATTAATATTTGCTTTATAATATTGACCACGAATGGCACAAAAAATAAAAATGGGTTCCTTATTTATAGTCAATTGACCTAGAGTTTTTTTATTATTGAGCATATTTCAGTGCATTTAAATCGTAATTGGCTAAAATTTTTATGATTAATAATTAAATACAGTAATTATATATACTGATAATAAATCACATTATAATTTATACCGGAGGGTGGGTTTTATGAGAGTGTAAATTATTTACCAATAAAAATTTGTAAATAAGTAAGTATGTTTTGAGATTTTCATAATGCGCACTTTTTAGCTCAACTTTGCATAAATCGCCTTTTAAAATAAGTTGTTACTTAATTTATTCCAAACACTCATCACCGTTGTTTTAAATTTGGCGCGCATGAGCCAGAGAAGGATCACGATTGGTCGGTTACGGGAGCGGAGAAGAGAAGTGATCCCGACCACGCGCAAGGGTCGTGCCTCGCCTGCGCTGTGTTACCAGCGCAGATGTATCTGTATTTTAAATATTTTATCATAATGATAAAAATGTCACAATTTATTGAGTAAAATAGACGTAAGTACCAAAAACCTGACAACGGTGCGACTAGGGTAAATAAAAACTTCTTTCGAGTACAACTGCGGGTAAAATTGACCAAAGTAGGTATAATATTGCTAATTGAGAGGTAATAATTTATCATTAGGAACGTACAAATTTTGTGTCGTGTACCTACATTACATATTTACTGCATACGAAATATGGCAAATTGATAGTATGTCGGAGTCGGAGTTCAAAAGATAAATATTTTTATGCGGTAAGCCAACTTAAATAGTACGGTTCAATTTCGAAGTTAGTCAATGCGATAAGCCAAAATTAAAATGTAGTAAGAATTGTTTATTTGTTGTTATTCTCATATACTACAGATTTTTAAACTTTACGCCTACGCTTTTTTGGTTCGATATGGCAACATAGGTCACAACAGTAATGGCGCATGCGGCGATTTTTGCCACGACTAAATAAATATACGGTTGCGCAAAGCAACCATACTATATGCTAGGGATGTAAAAAATATTCGTATTCGCATTCGCGAATATCTGCACGTTTTTTGATGTTCGCATTCACGTTCTTATTTGCACAATTAAATGCGAATATATTTAATTTAAAATAAAAAACACAGTAAATTTACTATAATTTCAAACGGTTATTATTTTATTCGACGAAAAAAATATGGGACGTTTTAAAGTCAAAGGTACATCATTGTTGGTTATAATTATCAATAAGGCATTACAGCCATAAAAACATTAAGAAATAAACTCTTATAACAACCGACAATCATGTGCCTTTTAATCCAGTCATTGGGGAGTCCTCTCCATAATTACCTTACGAAAGTTAGAGTACAAAATATTTCAAAGGGGATTGGTAGGCTACAGGCTGGTTATTAAAAATCTAGATTTTAGATCTTGAAGGCTCCCCGCGTTGTCCGCCATCTTGGTTTAAAGGTGCCAAAAATCGGTTTCTTACCTTTGATGCTTAAACTGTTGAACGTATGACTAATGAATGTGTCTATGGAACGTATAAAGAAGATAAAATTGTCTAAAAAAATTCATATTTAATAGCTCTGTAAGTCTTACAGATAAAAAGATACATGGGGTGAAAAAAAGTATAATTTTAAAAAATCATGAGAATATGATTTTTTTGCTTCACAATTCTGTGCCTCGAGATAAAGAAATTACATCTCTACCACGGTTATGTCATTGTCATTAATATAATGATTCTTTTGAAAGATATTCAAAATTTGGATTTACTCCCAGAGCGCTTAGTGAGAGGGGCGAATATGGAAAGGCTCACACAAAAATTCAATGTTCTGTTACTCATCATGAAATATTACTAGGCGTTGTCGGGTATAAAAACTACTCATTTTGTCATTTTTACCAAAACTTATTTTGAAGACAATTGATGCTAATCGTTTCTATTTCCAACAAAGATAATAATTCCAACTCAAACTTATTAATTCCAACCAAGTTGAGCGCACAAGAGAAGAGCGCGCCATAAATAATAGTTTTTAGTTAGTTAATTTCTTATACAATATTTTAATAATAAGTTATCAATTATATGAAGGCTTAAAAAATTAAAATATCTTCAAACTTTTTTTTTTATCAAAAGCTACAAGTTTTCTATCAAATCCAAATTCCTTATACCCAAATTGATCGATCACTTTACCCGACAGCACTTAATAATATTCCATGATGAGTAAGAAAAGAAGCCTTTCCACAATCACCTCCCAACTATAAGCGCTATGGGAGTGAATCCAACTATTAAATATCTTTTAAAAGAATCTTTTTAAGATGACAATGCTGTGGTTCAGATTTAATAAATTTCTTAATCTCGAAGCATAGAATTTTTAAGCTAACATTTATCAAATTCTCATAATTTAAAAAAGAAATACTTTTTTCATCCCTGTATCTTATATGTGTGAGTCTGTCAGATCTATGTGTATACGCGAAAATGGACTTACATTACCCTCGATTTCAAATCAATGAAGATTGGCGTTTACAGATTTTGAAAAAAAAAAACATACGAGGTATTTTTTTATGCTTATCGATCCCATGCCAGCAACAAAACACTACCGGCTAAAAAAGCCACAAATTAAGGAATTTTTTTCCCATACAATATGTATGAAAATGAAAACTTTTATTTTTCACTTGCTGTTTTTTATGATGATCGATTCCGTTCCTATCCAGTATTAATAGTTTCGTACGGGTCAACTTACGGTCAGGTACTAAAAAACTACAATTTGAAGAAAACTATTTCCATACATTTAGTGCCTTAAAATCCCAATTTTTTCATATTTTGAACTATAATGTCTTCATACTGTATTATGGTCCTTAAAGTTAACAGGACTGATTGGCAAGATAGAAAAATATGAATAAAATTTCACTTTCTCCATAGTAAAGGTATGGAAAAAAAATCTTGAATATGTGAGCTTTTGTACAGCCGACGTAAAAGTTTATATCTTTGACGTCGACTGTACATAACCGTAAGTTGATTGACCGTCAGTTGAGGAAACTATTGATTCTGGATAGGAATGGAATCGATTGGCAAAACAAAATAGCATGTGAAAAATTAAAGTTTTCATTTTCATACTGATTGTGTGGGAAAGTTTTCCTCAATTGGTAGCTTTCTAGTCGGAATTTTTTTTGGTTCCATTCAGGCTTTTCGATTCTGGATTGTAAAGGAATCAATTGGCATAAAAAAAAGTTTGTCACAAATGACTTTTTTCTCGCAACATGTTTGTTTTATTCAAAATTGGTAAACGCCAACCTTCATTAATAAAAAAATGAGGGGCGGTTTATTAAAACCATTTTTGCGTAGCAGCACGGGATCTGGTAGCTGCCCTCACTGACCCAAAAAGAAAATTTAACCTGTATATCGGTTCATCGATTAATAATTTCACATACGAACATACATTGCAAGTCTTGCAAACCCCTTTTCACTGCCTCAAGGGTTGATTTTCCCGGGACTCAAACTATTTCTATTACTAAGTTTCATCGCAATCAATTCGGACAATTTCGCATTTATAATGTTATTATACGCATGTATATACATGCCTAGGTAATACAAGCTATCCACCCGTTACTTCGTCCGCGTATAATCTTCTTATAATATGATGTTAAGTATTAGTACTATCTTTTGTTCATCCCCGGGTCTGTGAAAGTCTGTCACAAAAAAAGTAAATCTCTTTACAAACTTTCAGCCTCTTTTAACCCCGTTAGTGGTTGAATTAAAAAAAAAACTGAAATCACTTTTATTATTTTTTAATTAGCAGTAAATGTACGAAGTTCCAACCCTCAACTTAAAATTTTAATCCCTACCCATACAACATTTTGAACCCCCTTATTACCCCCTTAGGGGTCTAAGTTTTCAAAATCGCTTCTTATTACTTGCACACATTATAAATGTAATCTGTTCTGCAAATTACAACTTTCTAGCTTCAGTAGTTTTGGAGTCGCTTTAATACAAACTTTTTAAATATGCATTTATTTACAGATAACCATGATTTTATATTAAAATATTATCATTTTATCTGTAAGGTGTATAGAGCTATTATGTAAAAATAAATTCGAAAATTTTATCTTCTTTGAACATTCCATAAATACTTTAGTCATACTGACAACTGTTTAAGCATCAAGGTTAAAAAACCGAATTTCGGCACCTTTAAACCAAGATGGCGGCCAACACGGGGAGCCTTCAAGGTCTAAAATCTAGTTTTTTAATAACCAACCTGTAGCTACCAATACCCATTAAAACATTTTGTACTCCACATTTTGTAAGGTAATGTATGGCGATTAATCTCCGATTACTGGATTAAAAGGTACCTACATCATAGTCGGTTGTTAATAGAGTTCATTTTTAGATATTTTTTTATGGCAGTAATGCCTTATCGATAACCAACAATGATGTACCTTTGACTTATTGAAAACGTCACATATTTTGCTAGTTGCACCTTGCACATTTTGGATAATTTTTGAAAAAACAACCGGTATATACATAGATATATTAAATAATTAACACTTACATTAAAATGATAATAAAAAATGCAATACACCCGCCCTCTTATTTCTACTCAAATAATAAATTTCATAGGTACAAACATTTGCAGACGGCGATCTCCTACTAAGTACCTAAATAGAAAATGTTATATTGGCGTTTGGTTTACTTCCATAGTTTATATACTACTATATATACTACGTTCATTATTATTATGTATCGCCGATACCTACTGTCCCCTATAGGGTATAAGTACAGTAGGTAGGTATGTAGGTAACTTAAATAACACAAATTATTCTGTATCATATTATAATTATAAATATTGTTCAATCAAAGCGTCTACGTTTCAAATTCCTTATGACAGTTATGACATTGACGTAAGGTTTCGTTTCGTTTTACCACCTAGCTAGTCGGAATGGTTTACTTACTAAAGCTGCTTACGAGCGTGACCTTGACTGCGAACTCCCGTCGCCCGCGTCAAAACACCCGTGGCGTGTAGCATAGGAAATTGATCCTAAACGCTGGGAGTTAAAGTTTATTTATAAGTGGAATTAGCAATTTTTTTTTTAAATTATACTTTTTCTTTACCCCATTGCATTTTTTTTGCGTGATTTGTTAATTAGTCTTAATTTATACGTGATTACCACAAAGTCTAAAATAAATTGAGTCTATAATCAATTTAATTAATGTTATACATACGTAAATGACTATAGCCGTAATACAAACATATTGTTTGTAGGTTTTTGAGGTAAATAGCTTGATGAAGTAGTTTCATGATACTTTAATCAAAGTCATTATTACTATCGACTTACGATATACCCAATCGAAGCCATTGTATCTTCTTGATTAAGTTGCTTTACGTGGAAATATTTAGTATGATTTTACTTGTTTTTCATTAATTACAAATATATTGACAAGTTGACAAAATAAAAATGTTATTACTACTTAGAGTGAAAAAATAAAGCGTTTTTTTGACACTTAATTTTTGTACCTTCTTCCGGGAGGAAAGTTAGTAGGATTCAAAAATATAGTATCTTAGAATGTCACCAAAAGCATAAGAAAAAAAAATTAAGCTATTATAAATTAATGTTTTGCGCGGCCGTATCTTTACTGGAGTAAGGGGCCTCTTTTAATTCGTTGCTTCGTACACGACACGACAAAATTGTACAACACGGCATTTTTACATGTTTTTTGGCACTAAATTCGTCACACGTGGTCGAACGACGACTGAACCGCGCGGCATGAGGTTTCGACAAGTTTATGCGCATCTGATCATAAACCATGAAAACGCGCTCCCGGCCCAGTACCGCGTCCATTAGTATTTATCTAGTCCGTGATTATATATATCGTCGTCTAGCACACACAACACAAGCCTTATTGAGTTTACTGTGGGACTAGGTCGGTTTGCGTAAGATTGTCCTATAATTATTTATTTATTTATTTAGTCAACCTCTTAAAATGTAAGTATCACCTATAGTTTATACCCATATGATTTTAAATTTTACTGCCCAGATGTAAGTAGATAAGTACCGAAATGAATACATATTATTAATTGGGACTGTATAAACCGTTTAAGACCACCACCATATAACCGTTTAAGACACTTTGTAGAAAAAGTATAAGTAGGGAAGTAGATAGGTATTTACTAACGAGCATGTGCGTTTAAGCATAGCACAGATAAATAAAGATACGAATCTTCCAAAATACCTCATTTCTATTTGGATTACTAGCTATGGCCCGCGGCTTTGAGCTTCGCCCGCGTACTAAAAGTTCTTAAAAAGGCGTTTCTCAGTTTGACCCGTATGTTTGTATGTACGAACGTAGGTATGTATGTTTGGCCGCGATTATCTCGCGTTCGGCTGAACCGATTTAGGTTTTCGGAAAAGTATTTGTTACCACAATGCTGGAGGTTTCGTCATACAACGTTTTGGTGAAGGCGGTTCCCTTATTTCTTTAAATAAATGATTGCAGTAATTGTTGAATTGTTACGCCCGTAACTACTTACCCGCCTTACTTTACTTGAAAATGAAAATGAAAATGAAAATCTTTCTACCCCTCTAGGATTGATTTTCGGGATAAAAACTATCCTATATCATTTCCCGGGATTCAAACTATATCTATACCAAGTTTCATCTAAATCGGTTCAGCTGTAAAAAAAAATCCCTTACAAACTTCCAACCACCTTTTCACCTACTTAAGGGTTGATTTTCGGGATGAAAATTTATCCTACGTCACTTCCCGGGATTCAAACTATATCTATACCAAGTTTCATCTAAATCGGTTTTAGCATGAAAAGGTAACAGACAGACAGACAGACAGACAGACAGACACACATTCGCATTTATAATATTAAATCTATGTACCAAGTTTCATCTCAATCGTCGGCTCAGCCGTTAATAATTCGCACTACAAACTACTTACCCCTTTTCTACCCCACTAGGATTGTTTGCGGGATAAAAACTATCCTATATTGTTTTCCGGGACTCAAATTATATCCATACCAAATTTTATCTAAATTGGTTGGCGGCTAAAAATTGTCCTTCCTCCATTTAACCCCCTTAAGGGTTGATTTTCTCGATATACACTATTTTATGTTCCTTCCCGGGACTCAAACTAACGGTATAGCAAGTTTCATCGAAACTAAATAGGTTCAGCTGTTTAAAATTTCCCATACAAACTTCTAACCGACTTTTCATCCCCTTAAGGGTTGATTTTCTAGATGGAAACTACCATATGTCGTTTTTGCCTTTGCGTTGATATGTCAGTCAGTCAGTCAGTTTGTTCTTTTATATATTTAGATCAGATTGCAATTTGGCACAAATTCTTTCAAAAAATTTCCTATACACAATATTCAATTTCAAAATCGATGCCACTTTCATAATTAACGTCCCAAAAAAATATAAAAATGACACCCATCTTGATATTTAGTCATTTCAACCCCACCGCACCCCAACAGGGGTTATGGTATTTCACGTCCGCCACGTTGGATTTTGTAATCGTTGTTGTTTTCGTAATCTGCGAACCGATAAATCATAGAGAAAAAACCCATGTTGATTTTTAGACTCTGTCACTACATTTCCCCCTTTTAGGGGTTAAATTCTCAAAAAAACCTGAAACACTTGTTTACTCATTTATCATTAGGAATACTCCTGTAATGTTTCGAATAAAATTGTGTAAACTAATCTTGTTTCCCCACACAAATTTTGGACCCCCATTTCACCCCTTAGGGAGTGAATTTTGAAAAATCCTTTCTTAGTGCACCCCTAGGCCTTATAAGGAACCTACATGCTAAATTTGGAATCTCTAGAACCAGCGGTTTGGGCTGTACGTTGATATGTCAGTCAAACAGTTTCTTCTTTTATACAACGTGTCCCAAAACTCAACGATAAGCCGGCACCAGAGGATGGAGCTGCTTATGATTAGTCGAAAAAAAAAGAAAAAAAAATATCAATTTTTTTAGAAATTACAGAAAAAAAAATGAAATTCATCGAAAATCGACATCCCTAATGGTATTTTTAACGACCATGTCTACAAATATTCAAATATATCTCTTTTTTTTTGTTTTTGGAAACTTAAGTAGCCCTGCTATCTTACACAGCCCTTAAAAATACCATAATACATGTAGTTTTTACACAAAAAATAATGAAAATTCATTTTGTCCCTACAATTTTGAAAGATTTTTTTCTTTCAGTCTGCTTTAAATCATCATGGTGTAAAAAAATTGTATTGATTGGCAATTATTTTCAAAAGTTGACGCAACTAACCAAGATTTCAAAATAGTATAATACATTAGGAAACGTAGTAACAACAAAAAACAACAAATTTTTAAACAAAAACCGACATTTTTAAATGTTGATATTAATCACTTTTGAAAAGGGTTCTTGTTGCAAGTTTTAAAATTTCAATGGGAAATGTGGGTATTTAATACAATTTTCAAGTCAGTTCACTCTGATCCTTTGTTCGCTGTGCACCGTTCCTTTAATTGATGTGGCTCTCATAACAACTCTTGGCTTTGCTTTTTGGACTGGTGATCTGCAAACTGTACTGACCTGGCATTATTTTGGACTGTAATTGTGTTTTGTGTATTGGACTTTTTCCGTATTTTGGATTGTTTAGCGTTTATCATGCCGCTACCGTACACACCATTGGAATACGCTAATATGCATCTCATTTATGGAGAATGCCGATGCAATGCTAACGCTGCTAGCAGATTGTATCGAGAAAGGTATCCAAATGTTCAAAGACATCCAGATTATCGAGTGTTTATTAATGTGCATCAAGCCTTTGCGGAAGGTCGTTTACCATTTGATAGGAGACACACTGGAAGACCTAAATTGGAACGCGATGAAGAAGTTCTCAATGAAATAGAAAACGATTCAACTACCTCGGTACGTGCCATAGAACTAGCTACGGGAATCCCAAAAAGTTCTGCACATCGAATTCTAAAACGTCACAGACTTCACCCATATCACTACGGGCGTGTGCAGACGTTACTACCGCGGGACTATCCACATCGGGTCGCATTTTGCCGTGCGATGCTGCAAAAGCACAGGGAAGATCCCCAATTCTTAGACAAAGTTCTATGGTCGGACGAATCAACCTGCAAGAAAGATGGCTATTCAAATCTACACAACTTACATAGTTGGAGCATTGAAAATCCGCACCTGAAGAGAGAAGACAAATCTCAGTATCAATTCAAGGTTAACTTATGGACGGGCATCTTAAATGGAAATGTAATTTGACCCTTTGAGTTACAAGGAAACCTTAATGGTGAAAGCTATTTGAACTTGTTACAAAACGACTTGCCTGAATTATTAGAAGACGTGCCTTCACGTGATTTACAAAATACGTGGTTTCAAAATGATGGTTGCCCAGCTCACTATGCCGCCCGTGCAGTGCGAGAATACTTAAACCAAGAGTATCCAGAGCGTTGGATCGGGCGACTTGGTCCTATCTTATGGCCACCCCGTTCGCCCGACCTGAACCCCCTGGACTTCTTCTACTGGGGCTGTCTTAAAGACAGAGTCTACTCAAAACCCATAGCAACATTGGACGAGCTTCGCCAAAAAATCACACAAGCTGCGGATCATATCAATGGTAGAAGATATGCACGACGGATAAAACGATAATTTCTAAGGCGATATCATGCCTGTATTAATGCCGGTGGCAGGCAATTCGAACATTTACTGCAGTATTAATAATGTAGTAAATGAATTAAAAATAAAAACTTTTTAACAAAAAAATTGAACCGCCGAAAAAAAACTAAAAGCCAATAAAAAACCGTTAACACGAAACGAATCGACCAACAAAAAAAACAATAGCGCACTGAAAAGAAAAAAATAATAATTTGGTCTTCAATAACGCAAGTGCATACCTACCCTACAATTACAATTATAATCTATTTCTGTACACTTTCTATATACCTAATACAATCGCTAGGCTTATATCAATTTAATTACATCTAGAAAGTATGAACTATATACATACTTCTGAAATCAATCACACAAATCTGCGTATTTATATATTTACAATCAGTTATTTTTGGAGTCGGTGCCAGCCTCAAACAAACTTGAGCACCTTAGTGAAGAGTTGAACGCAACACAAATTTTAATTAGGTAGGTTAAGTATTTACACAGCTTTCAAATCACGCACCAACAGATTCAGTCCCGTAATAGAAATAAATCCAGCCTCAAACAAACTTTGAAGATTTGAACGCAACACATTCCAAAACTGCAACCTCCGCCAAGCGCCCAATACAAGGCGGCGCTGCTTACGTGCGGGCGGAGCGAGGGGAGAGGCACGCCGTGGAGTGCGCGACCCGAACGCGGGCAGACGCGTGAGGGCAGACATCATTGACGGTCGTGTCAAAATATTGAATTTTCAATGCGCAAATCTTACTTGGTCAGGCTAATGGATGAGTAATCTTAAGACGTTTATCTATTTCGTGTATTAGGTACTACCTTTTCCATTCATATTTGTATTGTAAATACCTGTTTATGATTGATATAATAGTCTCTTTATGTTGTTTGTGTTTATGAGTAGTTGTCTAATAATGTTTTTTGAAGATCAGATTTGCTACTTATGAATTGACGTATAAATAAACTACAACGTTTCGTACGAATAGATTTATACGCAGATTTGTGTGATTGATTTCAGTAGTATGTATATAGTTCATACTTTCTAGATGTAATTAAATTGATATAAGCCTAGCGATTGTATTAGGTATATAGAAAGTGTACAGAAATAGATTATAATTGTAATTGTAGGGTAGGTATGCACTTGCGTTATTGAAGACCAAATTATTATTTTTTTCTTTTCAGTGCGCTATTGTTTTTTTTGTTGGTCGATTCGTTTCGTGTTAACGGTTTTTTATTGGCTTTTAGTTTTTTTTCGGCGGTTCAATTTTTTTGTTAAAAAGTTTTTATTTCATAATTTTCTGTTGCTATAATTTATAAAAATTATTACATGCTTAATTTTTGATTACTTTTAAAATAGCTACCTACCTTGCTTTAGCTATTAACTGTTATATTAATAATCCTACTTTAACTTTTATTTTGTTCTGTAATATAAATACTTAAAAAAGAACAGGCTTTATATACCAACATGGGTAGGCCTACAAAAAATTCTGCTCGAATGAGAAAAATATATTTAGAAGAATCTAATAATGAGAAAAAAAAGGATGGAAGCAAATAGAAAGAAGAGACTGGCAGGTCTAAAACTCATTGTCAAAACTCGTGAGGTTTTTTTTCGTAAAAACTCTGCTTTAAAATCTGTGAGTGAACAATAAATTACCCCTATTTTCCCACCCTTAGGGTAAGATTTTTATCCAAAAAATCGGACTACTCTGTAAAAAGTTATGCGTGGTCATACGTTACAATCGGTGAGTGAAAAATCAATCATCCCCAATTTTCCTACCCTTAAGGTTAGATTTTTTTTTTCCAAATTTATATGGGACCAATTTCGGGGTATACCCTTTCCAATAAAAAAAAAATATCAAAATCGAACTACTTTGTAAAAAGTTATGCGTGGTCATACGTTACAATCGGTGAGTGAAAAATCAATCATCCCCTATTTTCCTACCCTTAAGGTTGGAATTTTTGTTTCAAATTTATATGGGACCAATTTCGGGGTATACCCTTTTCAATAAAAATTTTTTATCAAAATCGAACTACTCTGTAAAAAGTTATGCGTGGTCATACATAAAAAAAAAATATATATAGGGTAAATCGCCAGTTACTGGCCACTGTCCAATAACTGGCCACCTGATACTCGTACTAAAAATGAACTCTGTTTACCTACAAACAAAGCTGAAGTAGAAACTGAAGGGTTTCAATAGCTGGCCACGTTATACTAAAATGAATTTTGTTTGTAGGTACGCAGAGTTCGTTTTTAGTATGAGGTGGCCAGTTATTGGACAGTGGCCAGTAACTGGCGATTTACCCTATACGCGTCGACTTGAGAACCTCCTCCGTTTTTTTCGTCGGTTAAAAATTAAAAATTATTTGTACCATTTCTTTTTATTTATTCAACATTTTTCAACAAGTGATAAAAGTAATTACCGCCAACATGAAATAATGTCGATTCTTGTTTAAAAATTCGTTGTTTTTTGTTGTGACTAGGTTTCCTAAAGTATTATACCATTTTGGAATCTTGGTTAGTTGCGTCAACTTTTGAAAATAATTGCCATAGTGGTGTCAATACATTTTTTTTACACCACCATGATGATTGAAAGTGGACTGAAAACAAAAACTTTCAAAATTGTAGGGACAAAATTAATTTTGATTATTTTTTGTGTAAAAACTACATGTATTATGGTATTTTAAGGGCTGTGTTAGATAGCAGGGCTACGTAAGTTTCCAAAAACAAAACAAATAACATAAATATTTGAATATTTGTAGACATGGTCGTTAAAAATACCATTAGGGATGTCGATTTTCGATGAATTTCATTTTTTTCTGTAATTTCTAAAATAATTGAGATATTTTTTTTCTTTTTTTTTCTCGACTAATCATAAGCAGCTCCATCCTCTGGTACCGGCTTATCGTTGAGTTTTGGGACACATTGTATATTTAGAAGAAGAAGAAGAAGAATGCAATTTGGCACAAATACTTCAAGAATTTTCATATCCACAATATTAAATTGCGTAAGTGCCAATTTCGTAATTAACGTCCAAAAAAAACCTAAACGACGCCCATATTAATATATTTAGACATTTGAACCTCATCGCACCCCAACAGGGGTTAAGGTGTTTCACGTCCGGTCCGCCATATTGGATTTTAAAATCGTTGTTGTTTTCGTAATCAGGGACCCGATAAACCATAGAAACAAAACAGACTTTGTTACTACATTTCCCCCCTTTAGGGGTTGAATTTTCAAAAAACCTGCAAGAGGTCTTTAATCGTTTGTCGTTAGGAATACTCCCGTAAAGTTTCGAATAAAATAGTCTAACTAATCTTGTTTCGCCATACAATTTTTGGACCCCCATTTCACCCCCTTAGGAGGTGAATTTTTATAATCCTTTCTTAGTGCACCCCTAGGCCTTATATTATAAGGAACCGACGTGCTAAATTTGGAATCTCTAGAACCAGCGGTTTGGGCTGTACGTTGATATGCCAGTCAGTCAGTCAGTCAGTCAGTCAGTCAATCAATCAGTTTCTTTTATATATTTAGATATACATCAATGCGGCTCTTCCTTTTTTCTTTCCATTTTATTGGGAATGGCACCCCAAATATATAACAAAATTCCTGACACTATTAAAAATCTAAGTCTTGAAAACTTTAAAAAAGAACTGAAATTGTTATTAATTAAAAACTGTTATTATAGTGTGCAACAATTCTTAAACTATATTAATATTTAAATTAACTCTTGTAAGACTAATACTCTCTACTTGACAATATTACTAAGAATCATAGACATATAAAATAAGAAGATGTCTATGCTAAGAATAAATTATATGTATATTATGGCTTATCCTTTTGACATTCAAATTATCAATGCGTATTAATTGTAATTTTATCATTCATTTAATTATTTAGTTATTAATGGCATGTTAATTTTAAGTTATTTCTACTTAGGTATAAAAAAATTCGTATGCCAACAAGCAAAACATAGTGTTTCTCAACATATTATTAAGACCTAATTAATGTACCTATGTTTTACGAATAAATAAATGATTAATTGATTGATTGATATAGGTACGATATTTCCAATAATTTAGGTTGAATGCAGCTAGGAATTGCCACCCACCGGCGCGCCGCGCGACCGCGGTCATTGCTCTCGTATCCAAACACCGAGTAACCGGTTAGAGAGCGCTTCGAAATAACGTTCCCAAACAATTTCATTCGAACGTAACCTAAATAAAAAACCGGTTTAACCTTTATAATACCGGTATATTTGTAACCGGTTACAAGCCCTGGTCGGAGAGGAGGGCAGATTTTCATTACGTTACCGTAGGTAATGAATTTTCATACGTTTTTACCACACTGTCACAGATAATACACTGATGTTACGTTACTGGTTGCAATAATGGTGGTGATTACCTACATACGGTTTCCGAACGCGGAATAGAGGATTTATGATATTGGTGTAGATAGATTACTAATGTAATGTTGAAATTGGTGTTTTTTGCCGGCAGGTCCCAGACGCTAACAACCCAAGATATTCGTGACGCAAATGTCCTGCATTAAAGACTTTTGTAACAAGTGTCCCAGCTTTTCATTTTTAACCACCGATCAAATAATACACAATCAGCTCAAAAGAATCAGAAAACCACAGCCAAATAGCACTAGACCCTGCTCAGTGTTGTGTTCCTGCTGGTGAGTAAGGTTGCCAAAGAGCTTAAAGAAGACCCAGTGTGTTGACGATGAGGGACCCTCTTGTTCCTTTAGCTGTCAACACAGTGAATCCTCCTTTTTGTAAAGGGTCGGCACGCGCATGTGACTCCTTTGGAGTTGCAGGCGTCCATAGGTTACGGTAGCTGCTTACCATCAGGCGGGCCGTATACTTGATACCACCGACGTGGTATAAAATTTTTAAAAAAATGGCCCCACAATAGTGCCGCAAGAACGACTCGTGCACCAGTTTCTCTGACAGTCTTATTATAGTATAAGACTGGCCGGTTACCAACGAGCCATACTTTCAGTAAATCTTGTTTGAGTCAGTACAGTCACCGGCAATATTATCTTCCTACACGAAAGTCGCAAATATATGTGACACGCTTTTATGACCCTACAAATAAGAGTGTCACATATTTTTGCGGCCTTCGTAGGAAGATACTATCGCCGGTAACTTTACCTCCTCTGTTGCTCGAAGTTTTTAACGTAGACTATTGAAATACATACATATTGTATCTACATTCAATGCAAATTAGTAAAAAAACCGGCCAAGAGCGTGTCGGGCCACGCTCAGTGTAGACGGTTCCGTAGTTTTTCGTCGGTCACAGTAAGTGTCCCCACTTAAGAGTTAAAATAACACCGCCATGTAGGATATGATATGAGCGTTCTACGTACAGCGACATCTATCGGCAAATTAAGCAAACTATTGCGCGCGAGCTTAAAGTATGGAAGATGATTTTTATGGGATAATTCTTTATTGCGTGAACCGATTTTCACCGTTTTTACTTTATTTGAAAGCAAGTCTTTTCATTGTAATTTTGTAGAAATTACAGGTACAATACACACCTGCTTATACGGTTAAATTACAAACTTAGTTCAGAAATAATTTTGTATTTTTTTTTCAAAAACTATTCAACCTATCAAGTTCAAAATAATTTTCCTAGAAAGTTTTTATAAAGGTTTACTTTTCAGATTTCTTTCATATTTTTAGAACTTATGGTTCAAAAGTTAGAGGGGGGGGGGACACATTTTTTTTTCCTTTGGAGCGATTGTTTCCGAAAATATTTACATTATCAAAAAATTATTTTAGTAAACCCGTATTCATTTTTAAATACCTATCCAACAATATATCACACGTTAGGGTTGAAATGAAAAAAAAATCACTCCCCACTTTACGTATAGGGGAGGTACCCTAATAAAACATTTTTTTCCACTTTTTATTTTACCACTTTGTCGGCGTGATTGATATACATATTAGTACCAAATTTCAGCTTTCTAGTGCTAATGGTCACTGAGATTATCCGAGGACGGACGGACGGACGGGCAGACATGGCGAAACTATAAGGGTTCCTAGTTGACTACGGAACCCTAAAAAAGGGGAATTCAGACTGGCGCCGAGCCTCGCTCCGATGAACAGGACAGCGCTATACACATACAGAGCGGCATCTCGCTCGTATACCGTCACCGCACGCGGAAGCCGCAGCCGCAGCAGGTATCGTTCTACTTTTCCTTGGACATACGTTTTTGATACTTTCCGTTACTCTTTCATTTGCTGTTTTGTGACGGAGAAAGAGGCTTAATTAGGCTATCAATCCTATCAGCTTGGTTTAAAAATAACAACGTATAAATATATCCCATCAAAAACATTATATGTACAAAAATTCCAGTCTCGCAACGCTATTCTCCTACTGCAAAAGGTATTGAGATCTAATGTAAAACCAAGCCGATGTACCGGAGTTTATTAACAACATGTCATTGTGATCCTTTGAATGTTAGATGTCTTATTTTTATAATAAACAATACGCAGTTTTTTTTATCGGCAGTTTTTACCTATTTTGGTATTGCTTTTTTCCGATCGAAAAATTTTTGCTAGTCTGTCACTGACCTCCATTCATTAAAAGCTGCCAGATACCCGGATCTAGCAAGGGTAGTACAGCAATCTAACCAGACGAGTTTTGTTGCTCTCATCATTGTGTCCAGCTCTAGTTCATAAATGAGGGTCACGACGACCTAGCACCATACGTCCGTGACCCTTGGGTCAACGAACCTACTGATTAATTTGATTACACTACTGATTACACGTACCAGGAAATTAAACCATTTTGTATGGGGACTGTTGACCTTTTCAAAGCCAAGGACGCTTACGTCACGAGCTGTCGTACCCACAGCGCCAGTAAGTACAATGTAAAATAATACTAAATTACAACAGATCTAGACACACGGCAGTGTGTCCGCCAAGTTCGAGCAAAAAAAAAGCGACACACCTGCCGTGGGTTATATTACACGAACCATTTCGGGCCAATTTCGACCACCCTATAACTCAAAACATATTTTATCTACGCATATGAAATTTCGAGTGTCTGTTGACATCCCCTTAATTGTCTAGAATACAAAATTTCATTATTCTACCTATAGCAGTTCTTGAGATATTGACGTCAGAAAATCGCTATTTTTACTATACACTCACTGACTCACTGACTCATCAAAAACCTAGACCACTTCCAATGGTCGTACTGACTTGAAATTTGGCATGGAGATAGGTCTTAAGGTCAAAGTACAGGGAAAAATCTGAAAACGGCCAAGTGTGAGTCAGTTTTAAAAATAGCGAAGGTGTAACTTTGTTCTACTATGAAGTCATAATGAACTAAATGGGTCTATCTTCCAATGGTCGTACCGACCTGAAATTTGGCTCGAAGGTTTGTCTTTAGGTCGAAATAAAGTAAAAATCTGAAAACGGCCAAGTGTGAGTCAGTTTCGAAAACAACGAATGTGTAATTATGTTCTACTATAAGTAGGTATGGAGTGGAAATGAGATAAGACTTATTTAAATTTAGGTACATACCAATTTAAGACAATACATGTTTGTCTTAAAGACAAGAACAATAAAATTGTTCACCACTCTGTGTGTGTCTGTTGCGGGAACCGAACCCACGATTTACGAAGTGCAAAGCAGGTCACTAGGTACACTAGGTGCGCTAAATCAGTCAAACAAAAATGAAAAGACTATTTTTTCTCGCATAGTCTAAATAATTTCTAATTTTACAACTAATAAAATCGCAGATTCAAGAACATGGAAATCATATATACTCTAAGATGGAATTATATATACTACTGCCCATCTCACCCTCCGATACGCCACGGGATGAGATGGGATGGTGCACTTCCTAGGGCTACATAATAGGCCACCAATTATAATACCTACTGGTAGGTAGGTATTACCAAGTTATTAATTATCTATGTAGGTAGCGTACTTACAAACAGAATAAAGTACGTTATTGATGTATGTAATTATATGTAAGTAGGTACATTTTATAGGTGTAGGGAGCCAGTTTATTTGTAAAAATCACCTATAAATAAATAGTAAAATAGAATTAGACGCTTAGTATAAAGGGTTATAGTATAAAGTACATACCAAAGTGGAATGAGACATTTCCTAAAGCAAAAGTGATAAAAAAATAATAAAGAACCTACACCTAACAAAAGTAAATGAAATCCCATCAAAAACATAAATGTGAAAGGCTGCCAAGTTCGATACTATGGGAATGCTTCGCCTATAAAAGAAGTGAGATCTGAATAAGTACCAAGTTCCATAAAAATACCTCAAATCATAAATAGATATAGGAATGCACACTTGATTTCCAGCAGTTTTTAAGGTACATTTTGAATAAGTATCACGTTACATAGAAATACCTAAAATTATAATAGTCAGAGAAACGCACACCGGTTTTTTTAGCAGTTTCCTGATAACATTTATTATTTTCAGTACTTTTTAATGATGTAACTTGGCAAGTTTTAATAGAAAATTATATACTTGACACATTGCAGTCCAAAGGTGTCGATTCATTGCATTGAAAAGGTGTGTGGTGTGTGAAAACTTGCCAAGTAACATCATTAAAAAGTACTGAAAATAATAAATGTTATCAGGAAACTGCTAAAAAAACCGGTGTGCGTTTCTCTGACTATTATAATTTTAGGTATTTCTATGTAACGTGATACTTATTCAAAATGTACCTTAAAAACTGCTGGAAATCAAGTGTGCATTCCTATAACTATTTATGATTTGAGGTATTTTTATGGAACTTGGTACTTATTCAGATCTCACTTCTTTTATAGGCGAAGCATTCCCATAGTATCGAACTTGGCAGCCACATTTATGTTTTTGATGGGATTTCATATTAACCGAAGGAAAGAGTGACCAGAGACTACATATACAGTGTGGAAAAATAAGTCGGGGCCCTGGAGGGAAACTACCTGAAAACGTTGAGATAGCTCAATTCGCTGAAAGGAAACATTGTTTTATTTTTCCTAAAAACTAGTTTTTTTCTTAATTTTCACTTTTTTCCATACGAATTGTACGAAAAATATTTTTATTATAATTTATGGGTTCTCTTGTGCCCTAAATTTGGTTGGTATTTAGAAGTTTTTATCCTCGTTGGAAATAGGATCGATTGACATCAATTGTCATAAAAATTATTTATGGCAAAAATTACAAAATAAATACTTTTTTTTTAAACTGTACTCTTTTCCAAAAATTTGTAAATGGAGTCATGTCCCTTTAAAGAAATTAAAGAATGTTTCCTTTTAATGAATTGAGCTATCTCAACGTTTTAAGGTAGTTTTCCTCCAGGGCCCGACTTATCTTTCCACCCTGTATATAATACTTAAAATACGTAGAAAACGTCCATAACTCGGGAACAAATATCCGTAATAAACAGAAATAAATGCCCTAACCAGGATTCGAACACGGGACCTCCTGCTTCATAGGCAGTCACTACCGACTAGGCTAGGAGGTCGTTAAAGTCGTTTTGTATAGTCTGGTGTGACGAAGGCCTCCGGTGCCCAGGGCTGAAGCTGGAATCTAACCAGAGTCTCCTGCATTCACAGCAGCTATTGGAATTACTTACGAATTAGGAGACAGGGAAAGAGCGAGACAGCGCTGCCATCAATACAAATCTTAGAGAATTCAACCCGGATGGAGTAGCCATGTCTGTCATTTTCTATACAAAAAAAGTCTGCCGATTTTTGCGGGAGGGGAACGCCAAATGTATGGCTATTCGTACGTAACGTACAAATAGCTACGTCAGATAAACGTCAGTCCATACCTGAGTATGACCACTGGTCATGTTTTCGGCAGAGGGCCTGTCAATGGCGACTTCGGTTGGTTGATTTCTCAAAGATACAAGTAGAGAACAAATCAAATTAATATACTAAGGGCCTGTTTCACAATCTCCAGATAAACTTATCTGCCAGTTAAAATTATTGCTATCCTTTTTTTCAGTCATATAAAAGAAAAGGACAGCAAACATTTATCTGACAGATATGCTTTAACTGGGGATTATGAAACAGGCTGTATTTTAATTTCTTATTTACAAGACGTAACAAAAATGCTTGTGATCCTTTAAAGGCATAATTGATAGCATTCTAATTATGAAAAACTAAGAGAAAATATTGGTTTTGTATCAAGGATGATATAGATATGGATGGACAATATCCATACAAAATAGCGTTCTCTTTTTTCAGGTTAAAGCACTATCGTCATCTAGCGGTCACACCAGATACTAAATCCTAGTTTCTAATACTTCGTTCGGCGCTTAACGCTGACAGAATAACTCTACTTCAGGCTCGACAGATGGCGCTGTGGCACTAGTACCGAAAACAGTGAATCCTCCTTTTTGTAAAGGGTCGGCAACGCGCATGTGACGCCTTTGGAGTTGCAGGCGTCCATAGGTTACGGTAGCTGCTTACCATCAGGCGGGCCGTATGCTTGTTTGCCACCGTCGTGGTATAAAAAAAAAAAAAAAAAAACAGACTTATAGCCTGAAGGTTCGAGGAACGCGATTTTTTATAGGCATCAAGGATGATTAAGACAAGGATTGACAATGCCTACACAAAATCGCGTTCAGGCTATACGTCTGTTTTCGGTACTAGTGCCACAGCGCCATCTGTCGAGCCTGAAGTCGAGTTATTCTGTCAGCGTTAAGCGCCGAATGAAGTATTAGAAACTAGGATTTAGTATCTGGTGTGACCGCTAGATGACGCTAGTGCTTTAACCTGAAATAAAGAGAACGCTATTTTGTATGGATATTGTCCATCCATATCTATATCATCCTTGATACAAAACCAATATTTTCTCTTAGTTTTTCATAATTAGAATGCTATCAATTATGCCTTTAAAGGATCACAAGCATTTTTGTTACGTCTTGTAAATAAGAAATTAAAATACAGCCTGTTTCATAATCCCCAGTTAAAGCATATCTGTCAGATAAATGTTTGCTGTCCTTTTCTTTTATATGACTGAAAAAAAGGATAGCAATAATTTTAACTGGCAGATAAGTTTATCTGGAGATTGTGAAACAGGCCCTTAGTATATTAATTTGATTTGTTCTCTACTTGTATCTTTGAGAATTCAACCAACCGAAGTCGCCATTGACAGGCCCTCTGCCGAAAACATGACCAGTGGTCATACTCAGGTATGGACTGACGTTTATCTGACGTAGCTATTTGTACGTTACGTACGAATAGCCATACATTTGGCGTTCCCCTCCCGCAAAAATCGGCAGACTTTTTTTGTATAGAAAATGACAGACATGGCTACTCCATCCGGGTTGAATTCTCTAAGATTTGTATTGATGGCAGCGCTGTCTCGCTCTTTCCCTGTCTCCTAATTCGTAAGTAATTCCAATAGCTGCTGTGAATGCAGGAGACTCTGGTTAGATTCCAGCTTCAGCCCTGGGCACCGGAGGCCTTCGTCACACCAGACTATACAAAACGACTTTAACGACCTCCTAGCCTAGTCGGTAGTGACTGCCTATGAAGCAGGAGGTCCCGTGTTCGAATCCTGGTTAGGGCATTTATTTCTGTTTATTACGGATATTTGTTCCCGAGTTATGGACGTTTTCTACGTATTTTAAGTATTATATACAGGGTGGAAAGATAAGTCGGGCCCTGGAGGAAAACTACCTTAAAACGTTGAGATAGCTCAATTCATTAAAAGGAAACATTCTTTAATTTCTTTAAAGGGACATGACTCCATTTACAAATTTTTGGAAAAGAGTACAGTTTAAAAAAAAAGTATTTATTTTGTAATTTTTGCCATAAATAATTTTTATGACAATTGATGTCAATCGATCCTATTTCCAACGAGGATAAAAACTTCTAAATACCAACCAAATTTAGGGCACAAGAGAACCCATAAATTATAATAAAAATATTTTTCGTACAATTCGTATGGAAAAAAGTGAAAATTAAGAAAAAAACTAGTTTTTAGGAAAAATAAAACAATGTTTCCTTTCAGCGAATTGAGCTATCTCAACGTTTTCAGGTAGTTTCCCTCCAGGGCCCCGACTTATTTTTCCACACTGTATATGTAGTCTCTGGTCACTCTTTCCTTCGGTTAATATGAAATCCCATCAAAAACATAAATGTGGCTGCCAAGTTCGATACTATGGGAATGCTTCGCCTATAAAAGAAGTGAGATCTGAATAAGTACCAAGTTCCATAAAAATACCTCAAATCATAAATAGTTATAGGAATGCACACTTGATTTCCAGCAGTTTTTAAGGTACATTTTGAATAAGTATCACGTTACATAGAAATACCTAAAATTATAATAGTCAGAGAAACGCACACCGGTTTTTTTAGCAGTTTCCTGATAACATTTATTATTTTCAGTACTTTTTAATGATGTTACTTGGCAAGTTTTCACACACCACACACCTTTTCAATGCAATGAATCGACACCTTTGGACTGCAATGTGTCAAGTATATAATTTTCTATTAAAACTTGCCAAGTTACATCATTAAAAAGTACTGAAAATAATAAATGTTATCAGGAAACTGCTAAAAAAACCGGTGTGCGTTTCTCTGACTATTATAATTTTAGGTATTTCTATGTAACGTGATACTTATTCAAAATGTACCTTAAAAACTGCTGGAAATCAAGTGTGCATTCCTATATCTATTTATGATTTATGGTATTTTTATGGAACTTGGTACTTATTCAGATCTCACTTCTTTTATAGGCGAAGCATTCCCATAGTATCGAACTTGGCAGCCTTTCACATTTATGTTTTTGATGGGATTTCATTTACTTTTGTTAGGTGTAGGTTCTTTATTATTTTTTTATCACTTTTGCTTTAGGAAATGTCTCATTCCACTTTATACTATAACCCTTTATACTAAGCGTCTAATTCTATTTTACTATTTATTTATAGGTGATTTTTACAAATAAACTGGCTCCCTACACCTATAAAATGTACCTACTTACATATAATTACATACATCAATAACGTACTTTATTCTGTTTGTAAGTACGCTACCTACATAGATAATTAATAACTTGGTAATACCTACCTACCAGTAGGTATTATAATTGGTGGCCTATTATGTAGCCCTAGGAAGTGCACCATCCCATCTCATCCCGTGGCGTATCGGAGGGTGAGATGGGCAGTAGTATATATAATTCCATCTTAGAGTATATATGATTTCCATGTTCTTGAATCTGCGATTTTATTAGTTGTAAAATTAGAAATTATTTAGACTATGCGAGAAAAAATAGTCTTTTCATTTTTGTTTGACTGATTTAGCGCACCTAGTGTACCTAGTGACCTGCTTTGCACTTCGTAAATCGTGGGTTCGGTTCCCGCAACAGACACACACAGAGTGGTGAACAATTTTATTGTTCTTGTCTTTAAGACAAACATGTATTGTCTTAAATTGGTATGTACCTAAATTTAAATAAGTCTTATCTCATTTCCACTCCATACCTACTTATAGTAGAACATAATTACACATTCGTTGTTTTCGAAACTGACTCACACTTGGCCGTTTTCAGATTTTTACTTTATTTCGACCTAAAGACAAACCTTCGAGCCAAATTTCAGGTCGGTACGACCATTGGAAGATAGAACCATTTAGTTCATTATGACTTCATAGTAGAACAAAGTTACACCTTCGCTATTTTTAAAACTGACTCACACTTGGCCGTTTTCAGATTTTTCCCTTTACTTTGACCTTAAGACCTATCTCCATGCCAAATTTCAAGTCAGTACGACCATTGGAAGTGGTCTAGGTTTTTGATGAGTCAGTGAGTCAGTGAGTGTATAGTAAAAATAGCGATTTTCTGACGTCAATATCTCAAGAACTGCTATAGTTAGAATAATGAAATTTTGTATTCTAGACAATTAAGGGGATGTCAACAGACACTCGAAATTTCATATGCGTAGATAAAATATGTTTTGAGTTATAGGGTGGTCGAAATTGGCCCGAAATGGTTCGTGTAATATAACCCACGGCAGGTGTGTCGCTTTTTTTTTGCTCGAACTTGGCGGACACACTGCCGTGTGTCTAGATCTGTTGTAATTTAGTATTATTTTACATTGTACTTACTGGCGCTGTGGGTACGACAGCTCGTGACGTAAGCGTCCTTGGCTTTGAAAAGGTCAACAGTCCCCATACAAAATGGTTTAATTTCCTGGTACGTGTAATCAGTAGTGTAATCAAATTAATCAGTAGGTTCGTTGACCCAAGGGTCACGGACGTATGGTGCTAGGTCGTCGTGACCCTCATTTATGAACTAGAGCTGGACACAATGATGAGAGCAACAAAACTCGTCTGGTTAGATTGCTGTACTACCCTTGCTAGATCCGGGTATCTGGCAGCTTTTAATGAATGGAGGTCAGTGACAGACTAGCAAAAATTTTTCGATCGGAAAAAAGCAATACCAAAATAGGTAAAAACTGCCGATAAAAAAAACTGCGTATTGTTTATTATAAAAATAAGACATCTAATATTCAAAGGATCACAATGACATGTTGTTAATAAACTCCGGTACATCGGCTTGGTTTTACATTAGATCTCAATACCTTTTGCAGTAGGAGAATAGCGTTGCGAGACTGGAATTTTTGTACATATAATGTTTTTGATGGGATATATTTATACGTTGTTATTTTTAAACCAAGCTGATAGGATTGATAGCCTAATTAAGCCTCTTTCTCCGTCACAAAACAGCAAATGAAAGAGTAACGGAAAGTATCAAAAACGTATGTCCAAGGAAAAGTAGAACGATACCTGCTGCGGCTTCCGCGTGCGGTGACGGTATACGAGCGAGATGCCGCTCTGTATGTGTATAGCGCTGTCCTGTTCATCGGAGCGAGGCTCGGCGCCAGTCTGAATTCCCCTTTTTTAGGGTTCCGTAGTCAACTAGGAACCCTTATAGTTTCGCCATGTCTGCCCGTCCGTCCGTCCGTCCGCGGATAATCTCAGTGACCATTAGCACTAGAAAGCTGAAATTTGGTACTAATATGTATATCAATCACGCCGAGAAAGTGGTAAAATAAAAAATGGAAAAAAATGTTTTATTAGGGTACCTCCCCTATACGTAAAGTGGGGAGTGATTTTTTTTTTCATTTCAACCCTAACGTGTGATATATTGTTGGATAGGTATTTAAAAATGAATACGGGTTTACTAAAATCATTTTTTGATAATGTAAATATTTTCGGAAATAATCGCTCCAAAGGAAAAAAAAATGTGTCCCCCCCCCCCCTCTAACTTTTGAACCATAAGTTCTAAAAATATGAAAAAAATCTGAAAAGTAAACCTTTATAAAAACTTTCTAGGAAAATTATTTTGAACTTGATAGGTTGAATAGTTTTTGAAAAAAAAATACAAAATTATTTCTGAACTAAGTTTGTAATTTAACCGTATAAGCAGGTGTGTATTGTACCTGTAATTTCTACAAAATTACAATGAAAAGACTTGCTTTCAAATAAAGTAAAAACGGTGAAAATCGGTTCACGCAATAAAGAATTATCCCATAAAAATCATCTTCCATACTTTAAGCTCGCGCGCAATAGTTTGCTTAATTTGCCGATAGATGTCGCTGTACGTAGAACGCTCATATCATATCCTACATGGCGGTGTTATTTTAACTCTTAAGTGGGGACACTTACTGTGACCGACGAAAAACTACGGAACCGTCTACACTGAGCGTGGCCCGACACGCTTTTGGCCGGTTTTTTTACTAATTTGCATTGAATGTAGATACAATATGTATGTATTTCAATAGTCTACGTTAAAAACTTCGAGCAACAGAGGAGGTAAAGTTACCGGCGATAGTATCTTCCTACGAAGGCCGCAAAAATATGTGACACTCTTATTTGTAGGGTCATAAAAGCGTGTCACATATATTTGCGACTTTCGTGTAGGAAGATAATATTGCCGGTGACTGTACTGACTCAAACAAGATTTACTGAAAGTATGGCTCGTTGGTAACCGGCCAGTCTTATACTATAATAAGACTGTCAGAGAAACTGGTGCACGAGTCGTTCTTGCGGCACTATTGTGGGGCCATTTTTTTTTAAATTTTATACCACGTCGGTGGCAAACAAGCATACGGCCCGCCTGATGGTAAGCAGCTACCGTAACCTATGGACGCCTGCAACTCCAAAGGCGTCACATGCGCGTTGCCGACCCTTTACAAAAAGGAGGATTCACTGTTTTCGGTACTAGTGCCACAGCGCCATCTGTCGAGTCTGAAGTAGAGTTATTCTGTCAGCGTTAAGCGCCGAATGAAGTATTAGAAACTAGGATTTAGTGTCTGGTGTGACCGCTAGATGACGATAGTGCTTTAACCTGAAAAAAGAGAACGCTATTTTGTATGGATATTGTCCATCCATATCTATATCATCCTTGGTTTTGTATGGAGAGTTAGCCGGCTGAATAGACGAGCTATCCAAAAAAAAAATTTTCGGGACCATAAATTTTTCTCTTGCTCACTATGATACCAATTATACCCTTAAACGCATCACCAGTATTTTGTATATTGTAGTAAACACTATAAATTATGACAGAGTTATCGAAAAAACTAGTTGATGTCACCGGGGACCGTAGAGCTGGCTCGTCCCTTGCACAACGGATAGGTATCAGTCCAAAGGAACGCAGCCAGCATTATGGGAACCCTTCCGCAAGGGTCGGACCTGGGTGACCTTACCTAGTTTGTAGTTTTTAGATTTATTTAGTTTTATAGGTAGTTTTTAGGTTTATGTATATGTCCCATTATCTTGTTATTTCAAATTAACTAGAATTATACTATTTGGCAATTTCATAAAAAATGTTTTTTATAATTTAAATTATGAACCGAAATAGATGTCAGATTATATTATTTAATAAAATAATTTGATTTGTTCCCTAGTTTATAAAAAAAACCAAAGTCGAGTTTTATACTTTTTAATTTTTTATAAATTTATTCTTACACAACTAACTGCATCAGTAGTTCCTGAAACAAACAAACATTACTCAGATGTATCCTGTATAATTTGTATTTCAATGCAGGGTCGGCCTAATATATGGGTCTTTTTTTTTAAGGGCACAAAAAGTGTCCCAAAATTTAGTTTCTTCCATTCCGGTACCACTGAAGCCTGTGGAAAAATGGTAACAGAATGGGATAAACTCGGGACATATTTTTGTCCTAGTCAGATCGAAAGAGCTCGAAATTCTGAGGCAAAATCACCCAAATTTTTTAGATAAAAAAAAGTGGAATATTTTACTTTACAGAAAATCACCTTTAAATACAATTTAAAATTAACATGTGTGTGAGCAATAATACGTCATGTACTAAAACCATTCAATAACTTGATTGCAAATTGCAACGTCTATACAAAATCATGATCTAAAAATTCAGCAAAACGCACCAGCACTCTATCGCGTCACTAACGCAGCAAGTCCCAAATACATTTTTTTCGGCAGTTTTGAGCCTCAAAATAACAACTTCCGTTCATACTTCAAGAGATGGCGCTGAACTAAAAAAAATGTAAAGCTTGAATCTTGTAAAAACGCGATCTTGTATAGACATGTTACAGTCCAGGTATTTATAAAGCCTTTGGTCATGTAGCTTCCTAACTACAGGGTTGTAGGTTCCAACTTGAAACCGTAAACTGCTGCAACATTGCCTGGCCGGAAAAACATGGCCCAACAACAGCAGACAGCAGCGGCGGCGAGTAAGCGAGTAGCATTACATTGCGGTTTGTCGAGGTATAGTGATCGATCGACCTTTCAAGGCCCGCGATATAATGCTACTCGCTTAACTTTACTCGCTTACTTGCCGCCGGTGGGACCAGTGCCTTAGGAAATATAGATATTTGGTGGATGGAAATCACTGTTTTTAAAGCCGGGCAATATTGCAGCAATTTGTTATTTAATCAAATACAAACATTGAAAACACTGAAAAAATAATCAACCCAGCAGGACTTGAACCTGCATCGATGCAATGCTATTTTGAGCTTCGATTTTCTTTTTTAGTTAGATAATATGATATGATTACTTATAGTAAAAAATATTTTCTATCAGTTTTTGACGTCGCGCTAGGTATTATATAGATATTTGTTAATAACAACAAGAAAATATTATACAAGATATATTTTCCTTTACCATACCATTGCATTCAACTATTTCAACATCATCTGTCATTTTATAACAGTTTGGTCAATAGATTATGTGAGCACAATAGAAAACAATTTGTCAATATATAAGTGACGTTGAATTCTAAACGAATTACAAATGGCTAAGACGACATATGCTCTTGACAAAACCTTTATAAAATGTGAAGTTATGTTGCAATAGTAAAAAGCGATAGCCTGGTGGAGAAAAATAAAACTTACATAATCTTTTCAAATACATGTATTATACCTAGCGCAATGCTAACAGTTGTTAGAAAATATTTTTTATTATTAGTACTTAACGTATTCTAACAGGTCACAAAGTTCCAATTGGATTTGTGATTTATGTCATTTTTATAGGTTAATAAAAAGGCGTTCCCGTACTCCACTATTAATAACAAACTATTGTATGAGTGGAATGCCTTTAGAAACATGCAAAAATAGTTTCTGGGGACATTTCATATTTTACTAGGATCCTAGGGTCCATTGAGCCGTGCTAATTAATCGATAAAGATACAATAGATGTAAGATACAACCAAAAAAATAGACATAGTACTGCAGACATCTAGATGGGTTGAAAAACTGGGCAATATTTACATATTATTAGGGTGGCCCACATATGCTGAGCAGCTTCATGAGGTAATTCCTGCTTTGTGCAGCAATCTCCTTGCGAGGCTGCTCGGCATGTGTGGACCCACCTAATAATCTGCTCATAATGAACAGACTGCAGAATACAAGGGACTAAACATAATCACAGGTAGGGAGTTCCTATATCGATGAAATCAGTTATCAATGCTTTTCCCATTTAGGTACCTACTAGCCATCACTCCATAAATTTTGTATGACATTGGCAAGCATTGTTTCTAAGGTGCTCAAGTAAGTAAACTATTTATGTCATTGTGAAAAGATGTTTGTAAAGGTAATAATTATTATTTGATAGCGCTTAAAACCTAGCGATCATTGCAAATATGCTTTAATATAAACTTTATCTTCATTTTCAAAATGACACTTCCAAAAAATACATATTTACAGACAAAGCTGAGGGCAATCACTAGTGTATATGAGGAATACATCTATAACCGACTATATCAATATAGGAATTGCTTGTCATTAAATCTAGCCCTCTAGATTCCGATGTCTACCAATGAATGAGGCCTATACTGCAAAGCAAGACAGTGAGTGACTGTAAAAAAAGGCTTATATTATTATTAATGACTATCTGTGGCAAAGTTAGCACGTACTTGGTGAGAATGCCGTCCTTCTTAGTGAGCCTCACGATGCAGTCGTCGCTCTCGCCCATGCGGCGGATGGCGCCGCACACCACGTACATCTTGGAGCCCTCGGCGGCGCGCCCCGACGCGGGGTCCACGTCCGCGATCACCAGTTGTACGGACGCGTGGTCCTTAGCGTGGATCAGACGGTTGCTCGCCGAGCTGGAAATGTTAATAAAACACTTCACTACACTGTCTTAACAAGGATTTTTAGCATTTAAACTGCTGATGCAGCGTAAAAATACGAGAAAGTATGGTCTAAACTTGGAACAATAACCTAACAATGACACTAACCATTTCCTCGGGCAGTACAGGTCAACGAATTCACCGGCGTCGTTCTGCATTTTGATTATCTGAAATGCACAATATTATACTGTTTAGGACAATATTTCGATGGTTTTATGTATTTTTTTGTGGAAAACACGCACTAACCTATAATAATCACGCGAATCACGGAAATGACAGAAGCTAAAAGGAAGATGGCGGGCGATTCGCAGTGTTGCCATAATGTTGTGAGTTGTGATGAGTGGAGGGATGTACAAACGGTACGATCGTACTAATTTAGGGGTATACAAACGTCACGGTATATTACTGTATTACTGTTTTGAAAAAATAAGTCCCGCCGAGTTTCTTGCCGGTCATAAATAAATTTAAATAATACTTCTCGGGTCAGAAGTGTAGGGTTTCTCTGAGCCGGTGGTAGTTTTTTTCTCTCTCTGACGTTTATATAATGTGCTTAAATTGAAGAATAAATATCTTTTATCTTTAAATCTTTTTTTTATCACTGATATGACCAATAATCGCATCCTGGCAAGATTTTGCGCAAACAAACGTGGACTTTTCGTTTTACGGAATTCTAATGATTAGTTTAGAAAATAAATAATTGTTTATTTGCAAATTTTATTCTAAAACGTCTGAATTATAATTGGCATCTATAAATATTACATATTATTTATAAACTACTGGGTAAAGTGTTATTTTTGGTTGAAAACGTGTGAAAATGAAACGTCATGTTAAGGTGACTTCATGAAATGGCGTAGAGTTGACACCAAATTGTGGCATGTTGTATAGACCTTCAAATTAAACCGGTATTAGACATTCCAATTTGTGGGGCTCAATCTATTGTGTATGTACCCTGACTCTCCCTCCCCTCCTTCAGCTCCCTAAAACAGAAATTAGACATTGCAATATGTAGGGTCTAATCTGTTGTGAACCCTGCCTCTCCCGCCCCTCCTTCAGCTCCCTATGGAGCCTAGCTCCTATACCTCCCAACCTGACAGATTGGGCCCTACAAATTGCAATGTCTAATACCGGTTTAAGCTCAGGGTTTAAGCTTTGAGAATTCAACCAACCGGAGTCGCCATTGAGAGGCGTTCCTCTCTGCCGAAAACATATGACCAGTGGTCATACTCATGTATGGACTGACGTTTATCTGACGTAGCTATTTGTACGTTACGTACGAATAGCCATACATTTGACGTTCCTCTCCCCCGCAAAAATCAGCAGACTTTTTTTGTATCGGAAATGACAGACATGGCTACTCCATCCGGGTTGAATTCTCTAAGGGTTTAAGGGTCCTATAACCGGTATGAGACATTACAATTTGTAGGGCCCAATCTGTCAGTTTGGGAGGTGTAATAAGAGGTAGGGCCCGTAGGGAGCTAAAGGAGGGGAGGGAGAGGCAGGGTACACAAAAGATTGGGCCCTACAAATTGCAATGTCTAATACCTACTTTACACCTCCCAACCTGACAGATTGAGCCCTACAAATTGCAATGTCTAATACAGGTTTTAGATTCGTTTCGGTTGTGGGCTTAGAGAATTCAACCAACCGGAGCGGCCATGTTTGTCATGTTCCATACAAAAAAAATCTGTCGATTTTTGCGGGGGAGGGAAACGTCAAATGTATAGCTATTCGTACGTAACGTACAAATAGCCACGTCAGATAAAAGTCAGTCCATACTATAAATATGACCACTGGTTTTCGGCAGATGGGAACGCCTTTCATGACCGCTACGGTTGGTTGAATTCTCTAAGATTGAGCGAGCGCCAGCCCAGCAAAATTCTTCATTTGGTAAAAAGGAGTACAGGGTCGAGTATGAGCCACGAGTTATTGGAAGGCCGCTTCACAAATCCACATTTAGTGCGATTATTGGTCATGAAATTTATCCAGACTTACGGCCATTTGAGCAAATTCGAAACCTTACTTCGCGACTTTACCTACACCTGGTTCACCGGCCTTAGCACTGTTAGGTGGTATGAAATGATAAGAGAGTTTATCTACACCAATATCATAAATCCTCTATTCCGCGTTCGGAAACCGTGTGTAATTACCACCATTATTGCAACCAGTAACGTAACATCAGTGTATTATCTGTGACAGTGGTAAAAACGTATGAAAATTCATTACCTACGGTAACATAATGAAAATCTGCCCTCCTCTCCAACAGCCGGCACGCGCCCGCCCGACCGCCGGCCCTATATAGTTGCTCATGGCGGTGCAATGGCGGCCATTCTAATGGTTTCCGAACACTTCATTTAGGATTTATAATATGTGTGTAGATAAAGCAGTGTATGCAACTGTACGTAATCAGGCCTTATTACGTAACAGTCACATAAACTACTATTACATTTAATTCCCGCAGTGCAATTTTAACGCTTACCTTTTCTTTAATGGCAGAAATAAAACAACAAATGTGGAGATTTGTATATTGACATGGCGACACCGGCCTACGAATAAAATCACATTTTAATCGGCAAGTTTAGTCTGGCAAATCTAATTATTATTACTAGGTACATTTTTTTGTAAATGTTAACAACCATTATATATATATATATATATATATATATTAAAGGTGTTATACCAGAAATTGATGACTTCAAAATGTAAATTTGTCTTGGGATAACACCTCGTCACAGACGCCGTCAGAATTAATATTAGATAATTAAAGCCTGACCAGAAATATATCATCATGCGCCATGTTGCGGAATTTCATTGGAACTAATTTCTTATACTGGAAATAATTTTAATGACAGGATGTTATGCATGTGTGCAAGTGATAGGCTGTCATTGTTGTCAGTGTCATTGTGGCGGTTTACTTGAATAATGATAAAGTGTCGAATATTAAATAATAAACGACAAAAAATTCCCAAAATGATCCATAGTCAAGAGCAAAACATTGTAAATATATATATATATATATATATATATATATATATATATATATAACTCAAAGGTGACTGACTGACATAGTGATCTATCAACGCACAGTCCAAACCGCTGGTTCTAGAGATTCCAAATTTGGCACGTAGGTTCCTTATAAGGTCTAGGGGTGCGCTAAGAAAGGATTTTTCAAAATTCATCCCCTAAGGGGGTGAAATGGAGGTCCAAAGTTTGTATGGGGAAACAAGATTAGTTAGTCTATTTTATTCGAAACTTCACAGAAGTATTCCTAACAATAAATGAGTAAATACGTGTTGCAGGTTTTTTGAGAATTCAACCCCTAAAAGGGGGAAATGTGGTCAAAAAGTCTGAAAATCAACATGGGTATTGTTTCTATGGTTTATCGGGTCGTTGATTACGAAAACAAACACGATTTTAAAATCCGACGTGGCGGACGTGAAATACTATCTCCCCTGTTAGGGTACAATGGGGTTCAAATGTCTAAATATCCATATGGGTGTCGTTTTTGTGATTTTTTGGGACGTTAATTAAGAAAATGGCATCGATTTTGAAATTTAATATTGTGGACATAAAAATTCTTGAAAGTATTTGTGCCAAATTGCAATCTTCTTCTAAATATATAAAAGAAGAAACTGACTGACATACAGTTAGGTGCATAATTGAGTCAAAATTAGTACCTTAGTAAAATGTAAATAATTTGATAACAATCAAAGTTACATAAAAGTTCTAAACGTAAAATATTAATCCTTGGGTACCGCTACAAAACTGCTTCACAAATTATTTTCTTCCGACTTATACATTTTTCTCAATTTCATACCGAAAACTGTGAAATTTCACCTAATTTATTTTTCCCATTATTTCATTTTTTCTTAGGCATTCCCAATTCAGTAACTCATTTAAAGTAAGGAATTCCACGACCATTATTTTAGTTATCAAACATTTAAATCAGGCTTATTTTTGTAATTAGTTACTGGCAATGTATTGTCAGGTGCAAAACTGAGTCAAGGCAAATGGCCGAACAACTTTCTCGTTAGTTAATTTTTGTAGCGGACTTCATTCTGAGATAACCATAAAAATACGTGAGTGATATAAAAGTCATACACCTCATTTTAAAGAGCATATAATGTACTATTTCAACTAATTGTCTTACCTGGTTGTGTAAAAGAAAAATATCAATATCGGGTTAAATAAAAAAAATGTAGTTTAACGGTTTTTGGTTCAAAATCATGGACGAATAAAAAAATCAAGATTGTGAATGCAATGAATCGAAATTGGCTTTCATATGGATACATAGCTGACACCGAGACGAACAAATATAACCTGAAAGTTTATATTTTTTTCATAATTGATAAGACTTATCTTCATTTAACGATGTCGGTGCAAAACTGAGTCAGTACCAAATATTATCTAATAGAGAAAATGTTTATTTTTATCTACAATAACATAATAGGTCAGTAAGTTTATTAGCGTTGTTACCAATTAATAATAAAATAGTAACTTAATAACTAGCCTCTTCTGAAATAATGAAAGAAACATGTCAAAGTGATGCACATTGGTTCAGTTATGCACCTAACTGTATCAACGCACAGCCCAAACCGCTGGTTCTAGAGATTCCAAATGTGGTACGTAGGCTCCTTATAAGGCATAAGGATGCACTTAGAAATTATTTTTTAAAATTTACCTCCTCTAAGGGGGGAAATGGGGTTCAAAGTTTGTATGGGAAACGAGATTAGTTCAACTAATTTATTCGTAACTTTACAGGAGTATTCCTAACGATAAATGAGAAAACAAGTGTTTCAGCTTTTTTGAGAATTCAACCCATAAGGGAGAAATGTGGTGACAAAATTTAAATATCAACATGGGTATTGTTTCTATGGTTTATCGGGTCGCTGATTACGAAATCAACACTTAAGGGGGTGAAATGGGGGTTGATAGTTTGTATGGGGAATTATTAAACGTTGAACCAATTTAGATGAAACTTGGTATAGAGATAGTTTGTGTACCGGGAAACGACATGGGACAGTTTTTATCTCGAAAATCGATCTTTAAGGGGGTGAAATGGGGGTTGGAGGTTTGTATGGAGATTTTTTTACCGCGAACCGATTTAGATAATTTTATTGTGGATATAGTTTGAGTCCCAGGAAACAATATAGAATATTTTTTAAGCCGAAAATCAATCTTAGAGGGGTAGTAAACATGTTGGTAGTTTGTATGGCGAATTATTAACCGCTGAACAGACGATTGAAATGAAACTTGGTACATATTATATAGATTGAGTCGCGGTAAACAATATAGGATAGTTTTTATCTCGAAAATCAACCCTCTAGGGGGTGAAACGGGGGTTGAAAGTTTGTATGGGAAATTAATAACCGTTGAACCTATTTAGATGATTTGGTATGGAGATATTTTGCGTTCTGGGGAAGGATATATAATAGTTGTTATCCCAGAAGTCATTCCTTAAGCGGGTAAAAAGGAGGGTGGATTACTAATTCCACGCAAATGAAGTCGCGGGGAAAAGCTTCTATTCAAGAGTAGAAATCTGTATTAATCATAATCTCTCAGTAGTAAGTCGTTGATGGCGTAACAATTAAACAATTATTGCAATAATTTCTTTAAAATAAAAAATGAGGGAACCGCCGTCTTCAAAACGTGGTATACCGAAACCTCCAGAATGTAACGAATACTTTTCCGAAAACCGCTTCTAAATCAGTTCAGCGAAACGCAAGATGATCGCGGACAAACATACATTCCTACATACAAACATACGAGTCTAACTGAGAACCTCCTTTTTTAGTACTTTTAGTACGCGGGCGAAGCCGCGGGAAAAAGCTAGTAGTGTATTTAATAAACTTCTGTAAATAATACATTCGGGAAATGAAAGTATTTCGCAATGAAACATTTTCTAATTAACATCAGAGCTGACAGGTAAACAAAGCAAGATGTCACCATATCATAAAGAATAATACGCTCTATGACTATACTGAACTGTTGCCATATAAATGAGAATAATAGCGCCCTCTTGACAATGATTATATATTTCTGGTCAGGCTTTATAATGGGGTTGGCTGGTTGAAGGATAACATCAGCATGGCTTGCACCTGCCTGTTCTATCAATTAGTGTCAAATTCTTGTCCTTTTTGGGAATTTCCTGGTGTACTTGCTAGACTTTTAAACCACCACCTGGCAAAACCTTCGATAGTTGCCTTCCTCATTGGTTAAGCTCTGGTTTTATATTCAAGTAGGTCGATAATGTGACACTAAATGACAGTTCGATTAAGTCATTTCAGTAGTCAACACCAAAAACATGGATACATAATTGCACCCTACTCCATTGTTATAAGACTTATAAGGTTCAAAATAGTATAGATATTTGTGGCGTTGAGTGTCCGTATAAAAATTGGATATGCACTGAAGTGACAGATTCGATGGACAAATTGAAACAATAGAACTGTTATTTTAATATCAAAGATATCAAATTAGAATTTACCGGCCTTTTTTTATCTCGCCGTTTGAACGCCAATAAGGGTTACCGCGATCGAGATTTTCACTAGACATTTTCAGCACCGTGGCTAGAAATCTTTTTGACAGCAGCTGTCAAAATCCAATTTTTTTTTTACAAACATGACCTCTCGCCACGGTGCTGCCATCTACTGGAAATCTCGATCGCGAAAACCCTCATTCGACCTGTCATTACATTACAATACATTGCGTCAAAAAATTATATTTTTCAAACAAAATATACTGAAGTTACAATTTCATAAAACGGTGTCAATAGATAAAATATTAATAAAAAAACATTAAAATAAGACCTATGTAAACTATTATACATATTTAAAAATAATTCATATTGCTATACAAGGCGTAACATCACGCTTATAAAAATTTAAATCAACATTGAACAAATCTTCAACCGGTTAATACCGGTTATAAATAAAGTATAATTACTTTGCAAATTTTTCGGGCCCAATCTGTCGTGTATCCTCCTCTCCCTAACCTCCCTCAACTCCCTAAATGTCACAACTTTTAGTACACCTTTATCCGACAGATTGGGCCCGAGAAATCGCAAAGTATAATACCGGTTTTGGGGGCCCACACATTGCTCCCGATCTCATAACCACAGATAAATAAATCATATAAATAACAAATATTATTTACTGTCACTAACAGATTACGTTTGATTTTTAATCTGTGGTTACGGACTCAAAATAATGGGTGTCTACACATGGCTCAATTTCGACGCAAATATCGCAATCTCGATACGTTGCCGTCTATACCTTGTTTTTTTCAGATTAGAAAAATAACGGTCGATTTCGCCAATGTATCTTTATTTTTTTAGCCATATCACTATCAGGCCATAATTTTAATTAGTCTACCTTTTTCTATTATTTTTTATATACGGTTAAGCCAATACGACGCAAATTGGCGAATCTTAAAACTGTTTTCCCAAAAATTGCACGATTTTTTTAATCTGAAAAAAAAAACGAAGTATAGTTAAGAGCAATGATATCAGTCAATAGATCAAAACCCGCAATGTATTGAACATAGCAGGTGATTACTTGCGAGGTCAATAGTGGCCTTAATGAGTGTGCACCCTATAGTACGGGCGGCGACCGTATGATCTGCTACGTTACGTGATACAAAGATATGCTCCATGGCACATTCATAAAAAGGATGCTGAATTCCGAAAAAACGTAAAAAAAATAGAATAGGCCGAAAGCACAAAAAAGTGCCACTTCCGGTGTAAAAAATGGATGGTATTTACCTACGTCATTTGATACAAAGATGACACTTGTGGCAACAAATAGCAATTTGTATGTAGGTACAGAAAAACCCAGTCTGCCAGTTGCGGCATGGCTGGAAGTGGCCGGCAGACTGGTTAAAAAGTAACGAATTTGACCCCAAATTTACGTAACTTTTAAACCAGTCTGCCGGGCACTTCCGGCCATGCAGGAACTGGCAGACTGTTTCTTATCTTTGTATCACGTAACGTAGCAGATCATACGATCGCCGCCCGTACTACTAACGGTCTAGGCAGGTAGACTATAATTTATTTACTTATTACTTCATTTACCTGCCTGGGGCCCTCATAAGCCAACTTCAAAACAAATATTCTAAAAAAATACTTTGTACATTTTTGTTTCATACAACAAGCCTTGAGGTCACTGCACCCACTGACTTGAGCTAAATTCAGCACATAGATGTTTTTAGAAGGCTAGAAGGAAAAAGTGTCGAATTCGACCGTCACGAATACCCGTCACAACCCATACGGTTGCGAAATATGTAATGACAATGGTTTCTTCGTTACAACCGAGTGTTTAACGAAACTCGCGCATTAAAATTTGTATGATGAATTTGTTTTTTTTTTGTATACTGAATTTAGGTCAAGTGCAATCCCGTAAGAATAAACAACCAAAGAGGATAAAGACCCACGGGCGCTTTTATTTTTTTGTAAAGGACCATTTACTTGAGGTCTATACTCTGTACCATAGATTGTATGGATTTATCATAACCAACAAGATGTTTTTTTTTGCGATTGCAATTTTCCTTGTTGTGATTGTAACCGTAAAATGTATGAATTTAGATAAAAATTACAATGCATAAATTATAGTGTCCGTATTGTAAGAAAAGTTCATGAGCAACATTCGTACTTCAAAATGACTTCAATGAGCGTTTCCAGAATTCCAGGTGGCAGCACTGTGACGAGAGGTCTTTTTGACAGCCGCTGTCAAAATCCACCAATAAAAAAAAACAAGAATAAACATGATTGGTGGATTATGACAGCTAGACCTCTCGCCACAGTGCTGCCACCTGGCGAAAAAGTGGATTCAGGAAAACCTCGTTCAGTATATTTTTCAGGTTAACAAGAGTTTGTGCAGATTATTTTAAACAATTTGCCTGGTTAGATTTTTTGTAGTTAAATTTACACTACACAAAAAACTCTGCGTCGTGACATTACGACATTAATTTTAAGTATGTTTGAAAAAAAATTAGATTGCGAATTATTCAAAATTTGTCATTCTATAGTACAGGTCGCCATCAGACATATCGGAGCGGCCAAGGTGGTCACAAATATCTGAGCTACACCTCTATTTTCAAGGCGTTAAAGTGCATGTTTAGATATGTTTACATGCAATATCTGAACATGCACTTTAACGCCTTTATATAAGGTGCTAACAAATTAGTCACGGATATTTTAAAAGATAATACATTACATCAAAACAATTAACTTTTAACTGTAATTAAGGAACCTTTGTATATCATTTTTTTGTTTTCATTTACCGAACAAAAAAAATATATAATTAATTTTGAAAATAACCATCCCCCTATAATGTACCTGTCAAGATGTCTGTCATGACCAGAGCTCGGATTTTTCACGGCAAAACAAAACACTAGCGTAATTTAGCCAGTGCTTGAAATATTATTTTATCGACACCTATCGAGTCTTACTAGAGTATATGACAGGTATTGCCTCAGTACATTTTTTCTTTTTTTATTCGATGGTACACCTATCAGTGTGAATGTCAAAATTTAAAAACTAACAAACGTGCGAAAATTTCGAAAAACAGGAGACTTACTAGAGCTCAAAATCAATATTTTTGACCAGTCTAAGGTGACCTACTGGGGGTTAGAAGGTTGTGCATTAATTACCGGACATCCTGTATAAGTAATAAAATAACTTTTCATTTTAGCTTTGCCATAGTCGAGCAACAAAGAGGTAGGTCTGCATGTACAACTTAGAACGAAGTAACTATACCACCTCATTTAAAATGATAGAAACGACTGCAAATTTCATCTCACATGACATATGACATTCACACTTTAACTGTCATTTCATTACGTATAAAACGTAAATTGCATCTAGGTATTATTTATTTCGCAACGCATTGAATCCGACGTGTTGGATATACGTATAATAACTTAATATTGCAAGGTATCAATTAATACAAAAATGAGTAATGTACAAGATCGGATCAAAACGTGGATTGAAAATCACCCTGAGTTAGTCTATAATGAAGTGACCTCCACTATATACTGCTCTATGTGCGATATGCATCTAAAACTGAAGAAATGCAATATTGAGAATCATGTGAAAAGCAACCGCCACAATTACCGTTCGGGGCAACCAAATAGGAAACATCAATTTTATTTCGATTTAATTATTTTTCTTATTTCATGCAACATACCATGGGCAACAGTCAACAACAATAATTTTCGTCATTTTTTTAACAAGTATTTATGTTGCGACTGCTCTATGACTTCTTTACCGGACGAATCGACCCTGCGAAAAATTTATTTAAATCTCGTGTACAAAAAAACTATACAGGGTATAAGAGAGGTAAACAAAACCAATTATTTGTGGATATCTATAGACGAAACACCAGATTTCATGGGAAAATGTGTGACAAACGTGGTGATTCGGTCTTTGCAAAAAAAATGTTCTAAGCAATTTTATCTTTTGGGGTCGAAGGTTTTAGAGAAGGTAAATGGGGAAACAATAGCAAACCTAATAATAAACCAATTAAAATTTTTGTTTCAAAATTCTTTCAATGATAACGTAAACAATTTGCTTTTACTTTGCACAGATAGTGCCGCATATATGCTTAAAGCCGGTCGTATTTTAAAAGCAACGTTTCCTCGTATGAAACACATTACGTGTTTAGCTCATGGTCTGCACCGGGTTGCCGAAGAAGTGCGAGATAATTTCAAAGGTGTGGATGGGTTGATATCGAATGTCAAAAAGATATTCCTAAAATCTCCAGAGCGTGTACGCCTTTTTAAGGCAAAATATCCGTCCATTCCCCTACCTCCCGAGCCAATTATCACCAGATGGGGAACTTGGATATCTGCTGCGGTATATTACGCTCAATACTATGAGCAAATACGTGATGTCGTCTCCATACTTGCTAATGACTCGGCAGCTATAAGAGCTGCAAAAAAATGTTTTCAAACACGCAAACTACGACCGGAGTTAAATTTCATTCGCGACAACTACGAAGTAATAGCCTCTTCAATAGAACAATTGCAATGTTCGACTTTATCTATTGCGGAATCCTTCCTCATTCTGGATACTGTTCGTTGCTACGTAAACTGGAGTAAACTTTTACCAGTGATACGTAAATTTGAAGCCGTGCTCGAACGAAATCCTGATTACGAAATTTTAAGAGACATATCTGAAAATATTACCCGAACTGATAATGAATTCTATAAATTTGCTCCCTTGACGTCAACTGAAGTTGAACGTACATTTAGTGTACATAAATGGATTTATAGTGATAAACGCAACTGTTTACTCCCAGAGAATGTTGAAAAGATAATGATCATCTACTCCTATCACTATTACCCAAATAAAATGTCTTGTGCTGCTGTGTGTACTGACGTAGATTTTGAAGAAGAAATTGCGTCTGTTTCTAATCTATAGTAACTTTATACAAATGTTTTTATTAGTTTTATTACATATTAATTTTATTTGGTGACTTTTATTTCTTCTAGTTCTGAATTATCGATATCGATAAATAGTACATTACTGCAGAGACCAGTAAGTAAGCTTTCCTGGCTGAGTATTTAGTAGCCGTCCGAGTCGAAGACGAGGACGGCTACAATACGAAGCCAGGTAAGCTGATTACGGTCGAAGCATGTATAATGCTTTTCTCAAACATGTAAGGAAATAAAATTACTTGTTTAGTGCTTCAGTTACTGGCTGAGTGATTTAATGTTGTATGAAAATCCTTTACGTACGTCGCGCTGAACCTGCCTTGGAATAGAGTCCCTACTGGTCTCTAATTACTAACGTAACAGGAACATTTCCGAGCATGTTTAGAAAATAATATTTCAAGCACTGGCTAAATTACGCTAGTGTTTTGTTTTGCCGTGAAAAATCCGAGCTCTGGTCATGACACGTCAAAAGTTTTTTTTCTTAAATGTCATTATGATTCGGGTCTAAAGAGGTCTCATTTAATTATCTTATTAACAGGGTGTTTTAACGTAAGAAATTTTTTCCTAGTTTTCTCCAAAAAAACAACAAAACCTATGATATTGATTGGTAAAAATATCCGTGTCTAATTTGTTAGCACCTTATATAGGTAATAGAGATATTTGTGACCACCTTGGCCGCTGCGATATATCTGATGGCGACTGTAGCATAAGAAAACGATAATATGGTTCTTTCCGTTAATGTCCTAATTTGAGTGCCATAGAAAAAACGTTCCGAGACAGATATTTAGGTTTTTTACAATGAAGTTTTGTTATATTATAACATAGCATAGAGCTGGGGGATCAATGTTACTCTGCGTCCGTAGGAAACACCTTAGCCACCCCTACACGTGAGCCCTGGGTGGTGCTAAAAGAGTAACAAACTTGGCAGCTGCACTGTCCCATCTGGACCTCGCAGCACTCACTAGATTTTCTACATCATCTGCTTTCGCATTACCACTACCCCAGGGTAGAAATGCCTACCTATATCCAGTGACATGTAGCCATACGATAAAACAAAAATAGAGCTGGTCACAATACATTAAATTTGCTGTTAGGTCTTCCAGATACATGTTGATCACAACCCACTACTCGCTCACGATACACTGCAGTCCTCCCTGCGTTTCACTTTTATAAAACAGGAACCCGGCGCCATCTTGTCGACTCGTTGGTGTGTGAGGGACTAGTGCTAGTCCCCGCTCGTCCGACTAGTTGGTTCCGCGACGAGAGACGAGTCGGCGGGCGCGGGTCACGGCGTGTTCGCGAGCTCGTCCATGCGGCATCTACAACGGGAACAGTATAACGAGCTATTATAATATTTCTTGAATGTTACCCTCTCGGTTATTAATAGAGTTTAGTTCTAACATGCATTGTTATGACTAGAGAGCGGATTTGAAGTAGCGATCTCAATATTGATATGGATATGACTAGTGCAATAAAATTAGTTCTACTTATCGAGTTCACCCCGCAACCGTCGAATTTTGTTAAATACATGTCATGTTGTTTATATAAGGTCTTACAGTCTATTATTATTACACCGCACACCGCAATCTTAGCTAAATAATTAGATTAAATGAATGTTATTTTTGCAACAAACTACCTACTACCTACCTACCTACCTACCATTTAAAGAAAAGTATTTTATTCTTAATAAAGGAGTTTTTATACAAGGTTTTTACTTTTTTATTCCAATAAGTTACATTATTATTGTGTGTAGAAAAAATAATAAAATATACCAGTCATATGACTGGTACATTTTATTATTTTTATTATTAATATTGAGATCGCTACTTCAAATCCGCTTTCTAGTTATGACAACGTAACCATGCGTTGTTATAATAACCTTGTACACGAGCAGCCTGTGGGTACGGTACACGAAACGGGCCTACAACGCCTTGCGCGTACAGTACAACAATGCCTTTAGAATGCTGATGGGACTGCCTAGCCGGTGCCCTGCATCGGACATGTTTGTGGCAGCGCGCACGGATAGTTTTCAGGCTATAATACGGAAAAATATAGCCTCATTACTAAGTCGTGTGCGAAGTAGTCCCAACAGCATTCTAAGGGAAATTGCCGACAGGTTTGAGTGTCCACGTGTCCAGAAATTTTGTTTATTTATTTATTTTATTTATAGCAATAAAGCCTTATTGACACGATTGTTATCGGTAGAATGATTTACCTTTGACTTGAAAACGTCACAATAGACAAGATGCAAGATTTTTATTTATGCTTTCATTTGAAAGAATTGCACGTAGAATTGACCACGAGTGTATTCAAAAATGAAAATACTATAATTTATAGTCAAAAATTACTGTCACAAACTGACAATTTAAATCTCCGCGCCTAAACGGATCCCAGTTCCTGTCACGGCACTCATGTGTGTCACTCGCCATATTTGTTCGTTCACAGTGTTAAATTTCAATATTTTTTTTTACCTGAATCTAGCTCTTTAAGCCAAATCCCATAGACAGTTGCCAACCCCATTAGTTGTCATAACAGGAGTGACGTCACCAAGCGCTGATTGGTGGATTAAAACACGTTCCGTTTCACATTGATCAAATCGTAATAATTATTTGAAATTAGTTTAAACTAAAGTAAAAACGTTTCAATAGCTATCATTTTATGTTTTTTTAACATTTTGATCACAAAATAATGGTAAATATTTTAGGTGCATCTTCCCTATGTTTATGTTTATTTATTGGTAATATATATTAAATAAACATAAACATAAACAGGGAAGATGCACCTATTAAAGTTATCGAGTTTTGAAAACTAGAATTTTCGGCTGCGAAAACTTGTTTATAAGAAAAAATACAGATACCTTTCTTTATCATTATCACTAAAATATACATGTAATAAGCTGCTTATTTCGATCAAATCGTATATTAACTGAAGTTATAGCTGTTACAATTTGGTGCCGTGACCAGGATTCACATACAATTGTTACACATTTCACATTGTATGATAAAATTGCAAAAATATGTTACCTGACAGCCATCTCAGCGACCTCTAGCGAGGGGTAGTCCAGCTCTTTCACCAGACAAAGCACGGCAGATAGCAGGTTAGAATTCTATAAAAAAATAAACACGTCAATTTAAACAACACAACCTTTACCTTTATTGTACGAGATGATTGAATAAGCCAGACTGAATAACTTCATCGCGAAATGGCGATTTTTTTTATGCCTGTGCCTATCTTCATAGCTGGGCATTAACTCGTTAATCCGTTAATCGTTAATTAACGAAGTTAACATTTTGATTAACGGATTAACTTTTAAGTTAACTTTTAAAAATGTTAACGGACACGTTAACTTCCGTTAATATGCAGAAGTCCGTTAATCGTTAATCCAATGCCTACTATTTACCGCACGGCACCGCGGCGCGGCGCGAAAAACAGGTTCAGACAAGTATGAAACGAACGACAAGTGCCGGGCGGCGGCGCGTGGCAGCGAGTGAAACAAAAACAAAACTAGATATATTTTGCCGGCGCGTGCGAGTGAGAAAACTGCGAAGAGATTTGTTTCGTTTGATCATTTCATTACTTAGCGCCGGTGCTTAGAGTGACGACTGTTTTGTTTGTTGTTATTATAAATTACAGAACCTTAACCAACAGGTTTTATAAGTTCACTAATGAAAAGATATAAAAATGCAATTTTACACATATTAACGGATTAACGATTAACGTTAACTTGCGTTAATTCTTCCGAAATGTAACGCTTTAACGTTTAACGAAGCTAACTTTTTTTGTAGCGGATTAACGATTAACGAAGTTAACTATTTGATTAACGGTGCCCAGCTATGCCTATCTTCCTACATACATTTCGACAGATCAGACGTCAACGTTTTCTATGGGAAGATCTTTTTTTTTGGGATTTCGGGGTTGATCTTATACAAATAAAGTTTAGTATGGGCTAACATAATAGCTAAGGGTTGAAACAACACCTTTATATGGAGTGGGACTGTTATAATAATACTTGTCGGTCTGAAACAGAGCCTTAATATAGGGAGCAGTGTCTCGCTCGCACTCGTTATATTATTGATATATTGTTATGTTAGCATAACGTCTAAATACGTTATTACTTAAAACGGTATGTATTCCTTTACTTTTGACTTTTAATTTCTTTCTCTTTTTTATATTTAGACCATATTCTACTGCCGGACCTGTTAGAGTGCGAGAAGGAACTCTCCCTCTCCCCCACTTGATAGATAGATAGATAGATAATTTATTGATAAAAGACAAAAAATTTACACGTCACTTTTATAATACTTAACATCATTATGTTTGAATAATATATTGTATGCAGCAAAAGCATATGTGAATGGGCCTGTGACTTGTAATAGGCGACAAATTCGTCGACACTAAAGCACGTCATGTCCAGTAGTGTCCGTTTAAGCCTGTTAATGAACATTGAATCGGTGCCAGATTTGAACTCCTCACTTAAGACATTGTACAGTTTATTGATCAGACTTGACATTCGATGACATTTTAGCTCATAAGTCAGGTCCCCACTGAAAACCAGCGCCATGGTTTAAATAGGGATGATGACACATGTTGAACTATGCAATAGAATTTAGTTAATAAGATACAAAATGATCAAAATATCCAAATAGTGAAAATAATAAAAATGTATTGAAATGATTCAAAGATAACACTTCAAAATTTTAAAACTTTACGATTTTTTTGTACGAAATTTAATAAAACAATGATTCGATTTTTAACATTTTACTGTAAAATAAATTGTATGGCAACCATAATACATAAACGCAACCTTTCACTGTAAAAATTGCATTTTCATAAATTTTCCATACTTTGAACAGGGAAACTATATGATCGTGACGTCACTTTTGCTCGTCATTTTGTTAGGAGCGTTTCGAGCAACAAATGCAAATCTCAGACTGTCTCATTTCTGACCTTTGTGTTGCTTTAACGCAATTGGCCCCATATAGATATTTGATCCTCACAGCAAGACGAATCGATTGATACCATACATGAGAAAAAATCATCATGCCTATTGCCGCGGCATCATGCTGAGTCTTTGATCCTATTTGACGTCTTTGTATTGTTTTATTACTTGCTTTGTTTTTGTGGCGTTAAATGAAAGTATCATCTTTCTTTCTTTAGATTTTCTTCGAATCCCGTCTACCCCAATACGCGTCACGTAAACAATGGCCGCCCTCACCCTGGTGACGGGGCGGCGCGTGAACCCGCGGTGCTCGCCCATGACGGCGGACGGGAACCCGGCGCTGTGTGCGTCCCGCTCCCGCTCCCGCTCCCGCGGCACCTCGCGCTCTCGCTCCCACTCGCCGCGCCCCACCGTGCTGGGGGCGTATTCTGATCTGAAAAATTTAACACCATATTAAGCACGACAAAAAAAAATACCACGACGGTGGCAAACAAGCATACGGCCCGCCTGATGGTAAGCAGCTACCGCAGCGTTGCCTACTCTTTAAGAACCTATACACTCAAACCTTGAAACAAATCTAATTATTTTGTTAAATATTTTTTTGATTTGCAATTTTTTTAAGTAGTTACACTACTATATATAAACTGAAAATAGATGTCATATACTTCAGAAAAAAAAAAAGATTCAGAGATTGCATATACATGAGAAATTTTGTCAAGTTCCGCCGTGACCGGGTGGTCTAGTGGTCAGGACGTCAGCCGCGAAAGCTGAAGACGCCAGTTCAAATCTGGCCTCGGACACCGGAGGGTTTGGTCATTTTTAGGGTTCCGTACCGCGAAAGGAAAAAACGGAACCCTTATAGGATCACTTTGTTGTCCGTCTGTCTGTCTGTCTGTCTGTCTGTCTGTCTGTCTGTCTGTCAAGACCATTTTTCTCAGGAACGCGTGGAGGTATCAAGCTGAAATTTATATCAAATACTCAGGTGTATTGTCTCTTGGAGCTGTGAAAAAATCAGACTTAAAAGCCAACGCAATCAAAAGATACAGTCGTTTATGCTGCAATTTTAGAGTTTTTCGGCACTCGCAAAACCTACGGGGTACTTCCCGTGAACTCAGAAACTTTAAATTTGGCACGAAGCAACGTCATATAGCATAGACAATGGAAAAATTACAAAAAGTAGACATTTTTAGTATAATCATACAAAAAAATATTTTTTTAAACTTTAAACTTACTACCTTTTTTCTCGTAAACACGTGGAGGTATTAAATTAAAATTCATGTCAAATACTCAGGGGTCTAGGACCTTTCAGATGTAGCAAAACCAAACTTTTATGTCAACGCCATCAAAAGAAATAGCAATTTAAGTCGCATATTTTGAAACTGAGTACTCGCATGAAACTCAAAACCTAAAGGGTACTTCCCGTAAACTCAGAAACTTGAAACTTGGCACGAAGAAACTTCATATAGCACAGACAAAGGAAAAATTACGAAAAGTAGACATTTTTAGTAAAATCATACAAAAAATATTTTTTTAAATTTTAAACTTACTACCTTTTTCCTCGTAAACGCGTAGAGGTATTAAATTGAAATTAGTAATAAACATAATACAACTTTTGCTTGTTATAGATTTGTACGGAACCCTCGGTGCGCGAGTCCGATTCGCACTTGGCCGGTTTTTTTTCTGAAGTATATGACATTTATTTTCAGTTGAACCTATACACTCCTTTTTTGAAAAACCTCATACTGTAGCCCGCTGGGAAAACCTCGACCAGTTCATTCTACAGCCGCAGCGTTCGTGGGAAGAAATTCCTCTTAAACCGTACAGTGCGCGACCCTTTAGGTTCCAGGGTGTGAGGATGAACACCTGCTGGCGGCGAGCGGTGCGGTGATAAAAAGCTGCCGTGGGCATCATATCAAACAGTTCTTTAGAGCACAACCCATTGTACAAGCGATAGAACACATATAAGGAGGCAAAGTCTCTCCTTTAAATTACACTACAACTTTCACATTTATATAACCTACTAGTAGTCCGCCCTGAACTGAGAACTCGCGATTTACTTGCAAACGAGTTAACCAATATAGACCCTTATGAAGTTTGCTTTTACGCCTTCTAGCTGCCTGCCTAACCCCTTGATCGATCCTGCACATATAAGAACTCTCAAATTATATTGATCTCGGCTACAACCCCAACAAAGGAGGGTGGGCAAATTGGCCTATACTCTACTCATACTCATTTATTCATAATATTTTAAATACTACATGTCAATCGGTTTTATAGCATACATTTAAATTACAATTATATAATATTAAACATAAAAATAGAATTATTAATTACTTTGTTATGTCAGCTTGGAATTAGTAAGTACTCAAATTGACTTTGTTTCTGTCAAGAAATTCAGTGACAGAGTAGAAAGTTTTTTCAAGTAACCATTTCTTTAGTTTGTTTTGGAACATGTTGGTGCTATCCAGTAATTTGAATTCAGCGGGTATCGCGTTATATATATTTGGACCCATAACTAGCATGGTTTTGGAAAACTTGGTCAGTCGGTGGAAAGGGGATAGGTAGATAGGGGATAGGATATATGACCAATAAGGTCAAGCGATATGTCACTGGATAGCTTATAAATGCCCGAAATAAATGATTATTTAATTTAATTTTTACTTTATTCTAAGTTCTAAAACTTTTGCTATGGCAGGTAGCCCCAAATCTTTGTGTTAAAAAAGTTAAGGAGGCATAAAAGTAGTTTGAGCTGAAACGTTACTATGTAGGTTTTTTGATACTAAGTTCTTGTATCGCTCTACAGATTATGAAGGTTTTATAACTGTCGATGATTATCTGTCATGTTTTTGTTTCTGTGTCATTCTGGTTCACTTATCTTATCTTATCACACAGCGATTCGAGATTTTCCGCCATACAAAAAGTTGTAGAATATTGAAAAACCTTTCCTATGATATATGGCTTGTCATTATTGGTTTCTAGGCCAGAGTCCATACAAATCTGTCCATCCACCTTTTATAAAGATCAGTAAAACGTTAATAAAGTTATCGCGGAACAAGTATTGAAAACCAAAAAGTCATCGAAATGCAGGAACGTCCCGTTAGCCAGCTGACAGTTCCTTTATTTTTGACATTGTCTACTACTCGTAATAATAGTCCGCCTCGAACTGGGTACTCGCGATTTACTTGCAAACGAGATGACCAATATAACAAGACCCTAATGATGATTTTTGCGAGCCTTCTAGCTCCATAACCCCTTGATCGATCATGCTCATGAACGAACTCTCATATAAATCAGAAGAACGGTACTAAAGTTATCGCGGAACAACTATTCAAAATCAAAAAGCCATCGAAATGCACAGACGTATAGGTAGCCAGCTGACAGTTCCGCTGTGTCCGAAGTTATCTGCAAGAACTTCACTTCGCTTACGCTCCGCTCGTTCGAGGATTAGGTACTTAGGTCATAGGATAAGAAAACTTGGTACAAAACTAGAAGTTAGTGTTACCATCGCCGATAAACTTTAACCTTTTGAACGCCAAGAACCCCTAAAGGTGTCACGAGTTCTCGTGCCCACAGCGTCAAGAGCCACTATATGGGTTATGGTTATGGAGTACGCTGTCAAAGTAACCTTCATACTTTCAAGTAAGGTTTATATTGGCTCACTTGCGCCAGTGATCTTGGCGTATGAGTGACGTTTTGTCTATGACGTATGGCGTTCAAAGGGTTAATGTTTGGCGAATCTAATATTATTGTAAAGCCTGACCAGAAATATATGATTATTGTCAAGAGGGCGCAATTATTCTCATTTATATGGCAACAGTCATAGAGCGTATTATTGTCTATGGTATAGTGACAACTTGATTTATTTAAATAAAAAAAATAAAAATTATTTATTTCAGATTTTAGAAATCCATAATGTGTGTTAAACTTATACCTACAAAACTTAACCTAAACAAGACCTTTTTTATTTTATTATTTACCTGTCAGCCTGATGATAATTTGAAAATGTTTCACAGCGAAATAGTTTCATTTCCCGAGCGTATTACTTACAGCAGTTTATTATATACACTATCTACAATGTTCCGCTCTTGACTATGGATAATTTTGGGGATTTTCTGTCGTTTATTATTTAATATTCAACACTTTATTATCATTTAAGTATACCGCCTCAATGACAGTGACAACAGTGACAGCCTATCACATGCACTCACACATGTATATCATTCTGTCATTAAAATGATTGCCAGTGTAAGAAATTAGTTCCAATGAAATTCCGCAACATGGCGCATGATCATATATTTCTGGTCAGGCTTTAAATTGTACCATTTTTGTAAAACAAAAAATGTTAATACAATACAACAATACAATACAATACAATATTCTTTATTGCACCACACAAAGAAAACAAGTACAGAAACAGATTTCACAAAGTAAATAATGGTAACAACAGGCGGTCTTATCGCTATTAAGCGATCTCTACCAGACAACCTTAGGGTAGCAGGAGAAGGAGAACAGTTTCAGACACAGGTAGTGCTTTACACAGTGTAATGTTAGTACCTGTTGTCGCCCCGCTCGCAGTACTGGTCCTGAGGTGACTGGATCCGACAATCGCCGTTCATCGTATACGCGTACTCCTGTACAACAAACACTTTCATAAAGATGACAGTCAGAGAAAAACTAAGGGGGCAGGCCGAAACAACCGGCCAAGTGCGAGTCGGACTCGCGCACGAAGGGTTCCGTACCATTATCTATAAAAACGGCAAAAAAGTCATGTATGTACAGTCGCAATCAGATACAGTCGAGGACAAAGAGATGTATACACTTTTGGACCTTATTACAACGCAATAAGGTCCAAAAGTGTATACATCTCTTTGTCCTCGACTGTACATCGGAGCGGCCAAGGTGGTCAAACAACAAATATCTGAACAACGCCTCTATTGTCAAGGAGATAAAGTGCATCTTCAGATATTTTTGAGTACGGGAGGAGCCCCATTAAATATTTATTTTATCCTGTTTTCTTTTATTAATTCTGTTTTTTATAGCAGCAACAGAAATACATCATCTGTGAAAATTTCAACTGTCTATCACAGTTCATGAGATACTGGCGAGAGAGCCTGGTGACAGACGGACAGACAGACAGACAGCTGAGTCTTAGTAATAGGGTCCCGTTTTTACCCTTTGGATACGGAACCCTAAAAAGGCCCTTACTCCCTTGACAAATTGATTAAAGATCATTTTAAATACACCGCCTACTTCGCAACTGATACTGTCTGTACATGTAGAACAATATAAGAATTATTTAAATTTTCACGCCACTGTTCGGCTGGAAAGTAAGCATTATTTATAGAACAAAAGCCCATGACACTGAACCTAGTTCGATAAGTCTCCTAGATGAGATATATATAATTAGTCAGGTCTTTAATGGGGGAATACGAAATGCTAATGCGTCAATACAAAAAAGTGGCGGCGTATTTTATTTTATTTTTAGAATAAAATAAAAAATCCGGTTTCTAGGACGATAAGTCTCCTAGATTTCCTTTGTTCCTCGAAGCAGGGGAGGGGCAGGGCTACACGATAATGCGGTGCTGCAAGCCCCCGTGCGTGGCCTTGTCAGTGGCAGCAGCATCAAAAGATCGTAGATGTATGCCAAAACATGCATGTGCATGTTCAGATATTGTTCCGACGTGGAACAGATTAGAGTTAAGTTCATTTCTTAATTTTTTATATAGGATGAATAGGTATTTTTCCTTACATACAAGACAACATAATCGGGTAAAGAATACATTTTCTTTGTATAGCAGTTTTTTTGGTATGGCAACTTACATTGATATCCCAAAGCGCTTCCTGCGCTCTCCGCGCCACCTAGCGGAGAACTTCCGTTTTCACCGTTACAAATGAATGCACGCGTACCGCGCCGCGCACGCGAAATAAAATAAAATTACATATCTCCGTCGCTGCAACTACATCCAAAATCACTCAGTGAACAGTCCACAACCAGTACCTATTGGAGAAAGTGTCGGGAGCCCGTGAAAGTGACAACAAACTTGGATTTCCACCTAACCCAGGCACGTGGACACGAGCGCCGCTGGATCTCAGGTGAGTTGTCAGTCAATAAACTGCTCCTACAGATATATTTGTCCCTCGGTGCTCCGATATATTTGATAGCGACTGTAAAAAATTGAATAATGATATGATGGTGTGTGTGCATATATGTTAATGACAGTTACGTGAGTTGCGTGATGCGTCTGTGTTAAGCATGATAAGACATGGATTGACAATATCTATACCAAATAGCGTTCGTCCATCCTTCTGGTTATATCGTTTGTTTCCGGTATTAGCTGCCGCGGGAGCGTCTGTCGTGTCTGGAGTTGAGTTTTTTTTATATCACGGTGGCAAACAAGCATACGGCCTGATGATGTTTGTTTCTAAATAAATAAAATAAAATAAACCGGCCAAGAGCGTGTCGGGCCACGCTCAGTGTAGGGTTCCGTAGTTTTCCGTCCGTCACAGTAAGTGTCCCCACTTAAGAGTTAAAATAACACCGCCATGTAGGATATGATATGAGCGTTCCACGTACAGCGACATCTATCGGCAAATTAAGTAAACTATTGCACGCGAGCTTAAAGTATGGAAGATGATTTTTATGGGATAATTCCTTATTGCGTGAACCGATTTTCACCGATTTTACTTTATTTGAAAGCACGTCATTTCATTGTGATTTTGTAGAAATTACAGGTACAATAAACACCTGCTTATACGGTTAAATTACAAACTTAGTTCAGAAATTATTTTGTAATTTTTTTTCAAAAACTATTCAACCCATCAGTTCAAAATAATTTTCCTAGAAAGTTTTTATAAAGTTCTACTTTTGGGAATTTTTTCATATTTTTAAAACATATGGTTCAAAAGTGTTTTTTACTTCTGGAGCGATTATTTCCGAAAATATTTACATTATTAAAAAATGATTTTAGTAAACCCTTATTCATTTTTAAATACCTATCCAACAATATATCACACGTTAGGGTTGAGATGAAAAAAAAAATCACTCCCCACTTTACTTATAGGGGAGGTACCCTAATAAAACATTTTTTCCACTTTTTAATTTACCACTTTGTTGGCGTGATTGATATACATATTAGTACCAAATTTCAGCTTTCTAGTGCTAACGGTCACTGAGATTATCCGCGGACGGACGGGCAGACATGGCGAAACTGTAAGGGTTCCTAGTTGACTACGGAACCCTAAAAAATAAAATGATAAGCAGCTACCGTAGTCTATGGACGCCTGCAACTCCAGAGGTGTGACATGCGCGTTGCTGCACTCCTTTAAAAAAAGGAGGATTCACTGTGTTGACGGCTAAAGGAACAAGAGGGTCCCTCATCGTCAACACACTGGGTCCTCTATTAAGTTCTTTGGCAACCTTACTCACCAGCAGGAACACAACACTATGAGTAGGGTCTAGTGCTATTTGGCTGTGGTTTTCTGTAAGGTGGAGGTACTTCCCCAGTCGGGCTCTGCTCCAGATTTGAGCGATGACATTCGCTGTGTTGTGCCCTACCACACATAGCGAGATTACATTCGCAGTACCCATACCTCTCCTTTGGACGTGGTTTAAGGACATAACCGTGTCCGAAAATAAGTTTTATTCAAAAATGTCCGGCAAGGTCGACTTTTACGGTTAAAAACTAGGCGGCGAAGTGCCTAGTTTATGGTCAAATAAAAATTAAAAAGTTACGGAAATTGCAGGCTCGATTTCGCGACATAAATGTTGCATACAAATTCCATTTTTGTCGAGGTACAAACTTTTTAAAAAGTTCAACAGTCATACAAAAATAAAAGCAAAGGTCCTAAACAGCCAAAACACAACATCGGTATTTGTTATTTATAATGTTGGTACCGCGACTTTTTAGTTATCTCAAATAGCTTACGGTAAATTCAGAAGAAAAATACACTTCAAACTTTTTAATAAAAACATATAATGGCGGCAAAGCTGAGCGTGTACCGCGAACGTAGACAATTGTAGTTTCAAATAAATCTGTCTCTCTCACTCAAAATGAGAAGCGATGGAGATAGAGATAATTATAGGATTCGAGTCGAAATTCGGTGCTCGCGGTAGTGGTCATTCTTTTAACCTAGAAGTTATCTTGAATATATTATTTATGTCAATATTGTTTGTTGTTCATCAACGTTGGCTGTTTTGCATTATTTTTGAATAAAGCACTATATTGGACTCGACGCGAAGGGCCATTGCTGGCTTCGTATTAAATTAAACGGACTCCTAAAGTCGTCCGTTTAAACGTAATACTCAGCCATCAATGTGCTACTTCACCTCCTCGACAATAATGTACTAATTCTATCGACGTTAATCGCCAAACAAAATGTAGAAGTACAGGATAGCGATTTTGTATCGACATTGCCAATCCAGGTCTTACATAAACCTTTGTGTAAAACTTGCTAGTGTGTGTACTTTCTATACAGGGTGGAACTAAAATATTGGTGATCCGTTTAAGGGCTTAATTGGTATCGTATTGAGAGTAAGAAAAAGTAGAAGTAAAAAAAAATTAATGTAAAAATTTTTGTATTGTGGATGTCGTGAAATTTTTTTTCTCATAATTGGCTACCTTCCTAAAAAAATATATTTAGTCCGTGAGTTTTATTATCAAACATTATTAGACACTATTTTTTTATTTTGTCAATGAAACAAAAATTGGTGAACATATAGCCAATTTTTGTTTGATTGACCAAATAAAAAATACGTGTCCAATATTTTTTTATAATCTAACTGACGGACTGAATATAATTTTTTTTTTTTACCCAGGAAAGTACCCAATTAGAATACGATAATAATTACGCCTTAAACGGATCAGCACCATTTTTTAACACCTATCCATACTAATATTATAAATGGGAAAGTGTATGTGTGTGTTTGTTTGTTTGTCCGTCTTTCACGGCAAAACGGGGCGACCAATTGACGTGATTTTTAGGGTTCCGTACCTCGAAAGGAAAAAACGGAACCCTTATAGGATCACTTTGTTGTCCGTCTGTCTGTCTGTCTGTCTGTCAAGACCATTTTTCTCAGGAACGCGTGGAGGTATCAAGCTGAATTTTTTATCAAATACTCAGGTCTATTGTCCCTTGGAGCTGTGAAAAAATCAAACTTAAAGGCCAACGCAATCAAAAGATACAGTCGTTTATGCTGCAAATTTTAGAGTTTTTCGGTACTTGCAAAACCTACGGGGTACTTCCCGTGAACTCAGAAACTTTAAATTTGGCACGAAGCAACGTAATATAGCATAGACAATGGAAAAATTACAAAAAGTAGACATTTTTAGTAAAATCATACAAATTTTTTTTTTTTAATTTTAAACTTACTACCTTTTTCCTCGTAAACGCGTCGAGGTATTAAATTGAAAATCATGTCAAATACTCAAGGCTATAGGACCATTTAGATGTAGCAAAACCAAACTTTTATGTCAACGCAATCAAAAGAAATAGCAATTTAAGTCGCATATTTTGAAACTGAGTACTCGCAAGAAACTCAAAACCTAATCAAATACTCAGGTCTATTGTCCCTTGGAGCTGTGAAAAAATCAAACTTAAAGGCCAACGCAATCAAAAGATACAGTCGTTTATGCTGCAAATTTTAGAGTTTTTCGGTACTTGCAAAACCTACGGGGTACTTCCCGTGAACTCAGAAACTTTAAATTTGGCACGAAGCAACGTAATATAGCATAGACAATGGAAAAATTACAAAAAGTAGACATTTTTAGTAAAATCATACAAATTTTTTTTTTTAATTTTAAACTTACTACCTTTTTCCTCGTAAACGCGTCGAGGTATTAAATTGAAAATCATGTCAAATACTCAAGGCTATAGGACCATTTAGATGTAGCAAAACCAAAGTTTTATGTCAATGCAATCAAAAGAAATAGCAATTTAAGTCGCATATTTTGAAACTGAGTACTCGCAAGAAACTCAAAACCTAAAGGGTACTTCCCGTAAACTCAGAAACTTGTAACTTGGCACGAAGAAACTTCATATAGCATAGACAAAGGAAAAATTACGTAAAGTAGACATTTTTAGTAAAATCATACGAAAAATATTTTTTTTTTTAATTTTAAACTTACTACCTTTTTCCTCGTAAACGCGTCGAGGTATTAAATTGAAAATCATGTCAAATACTCAAGGCTATAGGACCATTTAGATGTAGCAAAACCAAACTTTTATGTCAATGCAATCAAAAGAAATAGCAATTTAAGTCGCATATTTTAAAACTGAGTACTCGCAAGAAACTCAAAACCTAAAGGGTACTTCCCGTAAACTCAGAAACTTGTAACTTGGCACGAAGAAACTTCATGTAGCATAGACAAAGGAAAAATTACGAAAAGTAGACATTTTTAGTAAAATCATACGAAAAATATTTTTTTGTAATTTTAAACTTACTACCTTTTTTCTCGTAAACGCGTAGAGGTATTAAATTGAAATTCATATCAAATACTCAGGTCTATAATACCTTTAAGCTGTAACAAAATCAATTTTCTATGTCAATGCAATGGATGAACTTTTACTTATATACCTACAGGTTTGTACGGAATCCTCGGTGCGCGAGTCCGACTCGCACTTAGCCGGTTTTTTTAAGTGGATATAGTTGAAGGGATGGAGAGTGACATAGGCTACTTTTTGTCTCTTTCTAACCCCCCACTTCCCTAAAATGGGGGGTGGAAGTTTGTATGGTTTGTTACCCCGAATTTAACGCGAGCGAAGCCGCGGGCAAAAGCTAGTAGTATACAGTTGTATGCGCGTGTTCCTACCTTGACGCTGTGTGCGGACACGCTGTGCCGCAGCGGCGCGTCGCGCTCCCGCTCCCGCTCCCGCTCCCGCTCGCGCCCCCAGCGCGGCTGCAACAACCACCACACTACTCGTAGCTACCGTACCGATCACATACTAATGCGGCTACCTACGGGCACGGTCTTTGTACACCTGTTTAGGGTTTCATTTAAATTGGCCCATGTCATAGTGTATATCAAAACCAATTTAGTTTGATCCATAAATTACTCTTGAACTAAAGACCGTCACCGTACAAGTACTGTACTTGTTCTTCTAAAAATACTTACAAAGGCTTTACTTTGATGAGATTTAGTGAAAATGAGAGCGTGGAATTAAGAGCTCAATCTAATGTTAATTACGTAAGAATAGTACAATTTTAGTGCTTTTAATGTAATGTTATCTCTACTCAAAGTTAGATTTCACTTTATGATACTTGAATGAAATTAATTAGCTTAACTACAAATTGTGAGACGCTGGACTGTTCCCATTTATTAAAATGTGAACTTTTTTGTTTTACAAAATTAATTTCTAAGATTTTTGGTGTACCTTGACATCGCAGACAAGTTTTAAATCCATGATGCAAATTTGATTTCTAAAGTTCGAACGAAACAGTCAAACGTAACTCACCTGCCCGTGTTTGCTCAAATATTCTTTATATTTAAAGATATTAGCCAATTCAAAAATGATTTCTCCAAAAACCACAGAGCTACCAACTTTTTACTCGTCATAAAAAAAAGATCACACAGAGTAAACACTACCTGACGTGTGTTGTATAGTATAGTAACTCACATCGTACTGGGAGCGCGTCATGGCGGCGCCGGCGCCGGCGGGGTGCTCGAGGCGCTCGTCGTCCGGAGAGAAGCGCGGCGGAGCGCGGCGCGCCGGAGACAGCGGACACTGCGACGTGCACCGGTTGTGTCAACGTAAACAATCTTATCTTTTTACAACGATACTAATTTATCATTACAAAACAATCTAAGACACAAAAAAGTTGCAGCTGAATATGCTGACGAATCTAGAATCAAATGCGTTGATAGATAAGACCTATCTTCGATCGCCACAAGTATATAGTTATTAATCCTGTTAAAAAAAATAAAACAGGCACGTAGTCTTTCTGAATACTAGCGATAAAAAGTGTACTGTTCCAGACAACTCGCTTCAGGTTCCCATTTCTCTTTACCTGAGCTAAAAGATACAAATCACTTCACGATATGGTAAACTTCACTTTTGATGCATTAAAATTTAAAACTATTTATCTACAATATAGTTAAATTCTTAATGCTGAACATTTCATCAATGATACACATTGAAGTATTGTAGGTAATAAAAATCGATATATGAGAGCTATAATGTTAATGTTAAATAAGCGGGAAGCATAAAGAACCAAAGAGGGTGCGGTTACAATTTGGTGCCGTGACCAGGATTCATCAAATAACTAAACACACAAAATCTTCTATTACATGCAAAAGCAAATGTTTCCTTAATTTAATCCGAAAGTTTGTGGAACAAAGTATTCGGTATTAGAAATTTAATTAATTATTAGGCTGTGATGCTGGTTATAACTTGGCGAAAGATTAAAATGATGAAGACACAATGTCTTCGCGTGTCTTATCCACAAAGACTGTGCTATCTGTGCATACTTATAATCCATTTATATTTTACCGCTTAGGGCAAAGCAGTGAGCAGTTCAATAATATCGTAAAGGATGCCGCTAATCATGCCATGGCACGAGCGAGAGATATGTTGTTCGCTGTCATGGTAGCACAGTGTAAACGCGGTATTATTGCCATGTACATACAAACAGCAACACCCTTAACTGGCCATCGATAGACCTTACGCCGTTGCAATAGGTTACAAATGGTCAGTTAACAGTGTGCCATGGTTCCTAAGGTACCATCAGGTTCAAAATTGCATGGTCAATTTATCAATGAATTCATTCATAAATTGACCATGCAATTCTGAACCCGATAGTACCTATGATCCTTTGTTATGGGTACACAGAAATGATCTATTTACAGTGCCTGAACCCTTGTGAGTCTCACCTGCTCCTGCCTGTCGGGCCGCGGCTCGGGCTCGGGCGCGGCGCCCTCGGAGCTGTCGCTGCCCTGCGGAGCCCCAACATGCCCGAGCGGTTAGTGACACACACACACACACACATGTCAGTCCAACATTTGTCAGTTTGCTGGCCAATTTGAAAGAGTGAGGCAGTACGTAAAAGTCCGAGACGCAGTAATACGTTAGAAGGAATTTCACCGTATGACTGTGTTCAGTAGACTCGCCGAGGTTGACTTCACCCAACATATATTTTGGCACAAAACAAACTCACATATGTAAAGTTCACACAACATACATGCATACGTAGTGTAATAGACATAATATACTTATAAGTTAGTTTACAACACACAAAGTTACAAAACGGAAAATACAACGCTTCTTTAAAAATCATAGTTGTAAAATTTGCAACAGTAGTTTTGATAAAATGCTCAAAATGATCTTAACATGTTCTTGTTTTCTGGATATACATCTGGATACAGTCGTCTTTTATTTTAAATACCTTAGCTCAGGGCACAGACTACTTATCATTCAGCTTTTACTAGGAGCACGAGGTCAGCACACATAAGCTCGTTAATTTCTACGATTCGAACAACACATCTCAGTGGTATTCTAGGCCATTTTGTAGTATAACAATTCAAGTTCACCCCTACAACTTGATTTTCGTAGATATTTTTAATTCACATGAGTAATTATCAAAAACATTAACTCAACAGAAATAAGCGGTCGCGCTCTCATACTAGGGAGCGCCTATGTGTGGTGACCTCGAGTTGTACTTATGATCTATCTAATGGTTGAGAGGTTATCTGTGGCTCAGGGGTTCCCAAAACCTTTTACGCTATGCGCCTCACCCAACGTACCACCTAAAATACCAAGTACCGCGCCGCGGTACTGGCCTTATTCAGTGTAAATCTGGAGCCGTTCGTTTGTCCACCCCCCCTTGGACCACTCCACTGATTGGGAAACCCTGCTAGCTACTTCTACTGCTGACATAAACATAGTTATAAGATGTGCGCGTGTGCTAAGCTAACCTGTTCGTGTCTACTCTGGTGCTGGTATTGTGTGTCGTGCCCGGCGTGGCGGAGGTGGCGGAGGTGGCGGAGGTGGCGGAGGGGCGCCGGCTCGCGGCAGTCGCCCCGCTCGGGGCTGGAGTCGACGGAGCGCGCGCGCGGGTCGCGGCGCGCGCTGCCGGCGCTCCGCACGCTCTCCGTGTACGCTTCCTGTTACATGGATGACATCATTTCAAGATTTCAACAATAGAGAATATGCATGAAAAATATTTAACTGAATTTGTTCCATAAACACGTTCAACAACCCCAAATTAATATAAATAAGTGGAAATCCGTAATATATTTTAACAGTTTTTTAAAGATATTGCGGTTTAAAAACTTAAAATTTTAGGCATTTTTTTTATACCTCAAATGTATTTTCGAAACTTCAGTTCGATTACTTATGTTCTAACAAGGAAAAAAATGTACGACAATTATATAGCTAAACGCATTTTTTCGTGCCTAAAATTACAAAAATCTTCCAAAAACTTGTTCCTTCCAAACAGTTTCCTGCAACTTTGTGGTCGGTGACGTCACAATCCTCACACTTTTTGTATGGGGCGTTTTGACGCGCGGCGCAGACGCCTAACGTATTTTCACATTTTTGACGTTTCAGGGCTATCATAGATAGTAGCTTTATTAAAGACATTTGAATCTACAAGGAAATAGAATCGAATGACGTGTTCCAAAAATATCATGCATGTTCCTAATTACTTAAATGAATAGAAAGCGAGCATCTGTTACGTTATTGGACCTTACTGCAACAGGATAGTCTATAATCGGTCAACCGTGTTACCTGCTGCTGCGGGTACCCCTCGTCGTCCGAGTCGATGAGTGAGCCGCGGCGCTGGGCCTCCTCGAGTTCCTCTTGTTGCACCGCCACATTGTCGAGCTTTTCCAGTCGCGGCAAGTTGCGTAGCACTGTTAAGCGATACCTGGAACGGAAACGTGTCTTCTTAAATCAGAAATCAACAGTAGAGATACTAGAGATGCGCAAAGCGCTTCAATGAATTGAAAAGATTCATTCCTATCTTTTGCTCGCTGAGACATGTATAATCATTTCGCTCATTGGACCTGTTCGCATATTCGCATCGTCTCACTCGTTTGACTCAGCCGGCTAATTCGAAACATGAGTGGGAAAGAGCGAGCAAGTAACACAAAACACTGAGATATTGAGTTACTGGAGCGAGTTAAATCTTCAGTGAGTTGAAGAGTGAGTAAGTTGTATCAAAATATATAGTTCATTTAAATCACACACTCGTGAGCGACCCATGTCTAATGAACAGGTGAAGGCTGTTATAAATCGCTTTTGTACTTCGTCGTCCTGCATCTCGTTCTTGTTCGGAGGTCAGTGTGTATCTGTGTAAGACTCGTTGGTAATGTGTACAGGGTTTCAGCAAGTACAATGTTTCGGATGTCCGATCTCGAGCGTATCTCCAAATATCAGTATTCTCCAAGTATACTTACTCGTAGCTTGCGAAACTTTTAAAGGGTTGTCGATAAAAGGGTAAAATATCGGGAATGTTGGTTATAATTTGGTGCCTTGACCAGAATGACCAAAAATAGCTCCAGTATAGTATAACTTAGTTGAGTGGAAGTTGGGTGTAGGAGTTCTCATCGAGCCACAGCAAGGAGAGTACTAGCAGATGTCTCAGCGGGTTACTACCCGTGTTTAGCGTTATTATGTAAGATTAGTTTATCGTTAAGGATTTTACGGTGGGGTTGCTACAATCTGATGCCGTGACCAGGATTATTTAAAAACAGCAGAAGTAGTGAACTCCTTTTGTACTTACTTTTTTTATATGTTCGAACTGTATGGACAACACCTAACATAGCCGACATGTCTTTCTAGCTAAAGACTTCTAAATGGTAATGGTTTTTAACGTGGCGTTGTAATTATTTTAATGTGTGGTTTTAATATGTACCTATCTGTAGTACTGTCATTTTATATTAGAGTTTTATTTTCAATTTAATTTTATTATAATATTTCAAATCAAATAATTTATTTGCTCGAATACAGTCAGCTGGATCCTGCTAGTAGGCATAGGCATGCAAATATTATACAATCCACTAACTAACAACCAAACCATAACCAACTCCAATCCATTAACTAGAATATTCCTACAGCTAAGCATGCAGCAAGCATGGATAATAATAAGTAATAATAACAATTAATAATACATTATAGTATAGGTCTTAATAAGGAAACGGCGTATAATTTAAATCATCTTTGAATACTTTGATTGAGTAAATGCATTTTTTATTAAAAAGTCAAATAAATAACATTCGTTTATCTACACTCGTATTGTAAGTCCTCTAAAATGCGTTCAAAAACCGTAGGCAATGACCAGCATTACAACAAACGATTTCACTATGATAAGTTTCTTATCTGTGGCAGTAATGTAATTTTAAGTTTACATGCTCAAATATTGTTAAGTTATGAGTTTCAAATTTGGAACAGCTGTCAAAACCAACACAATTTCAATGGGTTTCTATTCTAGTATCCATAGATTTTAAAATGTTGTCGATACGAAACGTCAGTACGATATATTTTTTGACATAAACCGCACGACATTTTGATCTCGGATGACATGAGAATAAGGACTTCGTTCGTTGGCTAATATTAAAAAAAACTCACGACAGAAGTTTGTACATATAAATATTTCTCTATGGTTTGTACGGCCGCCATTTCTGTTATCAACTTGTCAGTTATTGTTTGTCGAAACATTTTTAATTGCAAAAATGTAAATGTTTACTATTAACTATATTATAATAAATAAATATACTTTCCTTATCGGTTCTAATTTTTTTTTATTAAGTTTACACCTGTGGGTATGTTTCAGCACTTGTATCTATCTACCTAGTAATGCAGGTCAATTGCCTTCGGCTTCTGAACCCATCTTTGAGTACTTGCAATATGTGTGTAGATAAAGTAATGTATGCAACTGTACATAATTAGGCCTTAAAACACTCGTGTGATCCTATAATGAAAATATTAAACCCCACTCGTGTTTTAAGGCCCCTCATTATGTATCAGTTGCATGAACTACTATTATAGTAAATTTTTGACATTATTATAAGTTGATTTTGTCATTAAAGATTTTGAATTGACTTAAACGATAAAAAAAACTTACTGTGGATGATGCGTGCAGGGGTTCTCATCGAGCCACAACGACGTGAGTGCTGGAAGATGTCTCAGATGCCTGATCTCTCGCAGGTCTTTGATCTCGTTCTTGCGCACGTAGAGTTCGCGCAGCAGTCGACAGCCGGCGAAGTCCTGCAGGCTGCGGATCTTGTTTATGCTGAAAACGACAATTAAATATATCAGAATAACACTTTGTTAAAACGTATTGAAATATATTAGAAAAATACTTTGTGATGTAGCTATATCAGCTTCCGTTTTCGTAAAGTGGCAACAAGCAAGGCTGAGCCATCTGGAGCGTGGCGCGGAAACTTGCCTAATCGTAAGCAGGCTCTTGGTCAATAAGGCGCGGATTTGATGCTTGAAAGTGTTGTGACGCATGTGTGACGTCACACGTATGAAACTTTTTTACGCAAGAGTTATTCATAATATACAATTTTTCCCTGCAAAAATGGTGGACAGTTAAGTTGGGGCCAGACGGCAGATCGTCGCAGATTCTGCCACGTGACCTTGGTTGCTGGTGGTTGGCGAGTTGTTGAAGCGAGCGGCTACATGGCTGACAACCAAACCAACCAAACGCTTCTGCCAATGGTTGTCAGAGCACACTTAGCCACCAAGGGCGTTTAAAGGTCATGTAGAATTTGGCACCAACCACTGGCTACATGGTTTAAATTCTCTGTTTTCTGCCACGGTCTCGTGGCAGGGGGCTGTGGTTGTATGCCGCATGTGGCCCCAACTTTAGCAGGAGAAGTGACTAAGGGCGTCCGCTAGCTGGCGGGGTTGTACAAACAACAACACTCTTAACTGTACATCGGTGGACCTTATTACAAAGAGCATAAGGTCCACCGATGGGCAGTTAACAGTGTGCGCGATGGCACGGAGAACACGCGCGCGCGCCGCCGGCAGAAATCGGGTGAAATTGTATGAGCTAACTGGTGCGGAAGCGTGCGCCATCCGCCCAAGCCGGGCAGATGGCAATTAGTTTTTTTGCACTCCAGTCCAAGTTGGGACAGTTCGGGTTGCACAGGGCGGTTCCTCATCACTTCAAGAGCTTAAATACCGCGAACCATCCGGTTGCCTCGCGGTCACTGAAACTACGCGTCATTGCTTTGAATATTTGGATTCACTCCCTCTTTTAATTTTGTAAAACAACCGAACCACCAAATCTGGGGGATTGGTGGTATGATCTTACCTGAAGGCTAGCACCTCGACGTTAGGCATCCGTCGCAGTAGACTGACATCACCCAACTCTGCGCCCCTGTAACAATCATACAAAAACATCAGTTATGCTTCATAAATCAAAGTTTAGTCGAGTGCTCCAATATCTGTCAGAGATCGCTTTATAGCGATAAGACCGCACATTGTTTTACCTCTGCTTTTACTGTTTGTAACTTGTATTTTATGTGTTTGTTTATTTTGAAGTGTGTAATAAAGAGTATTTATGTTTGTTATGTTATAAATACGTACACACGGACGTTCAAAAGTAATTTAATAATTAAATATTATGGGACAATCTTACACAAATCCACCTAGTTCCATAGTAAGTTCAATAAGGCTTGTGTTATGGGTACTAGGCGACGTTATATATAATCCATACTTACTAATATTATAAATGGGAAAGTGTATGTGTTTGTTTGTTTGTCCGTCTTTCACGGCAAAACGGGGCGACGCATTGACGTGATTTTTTAAGTTGAAGGGATGGAGAGTGACATAGGCTACTTTTTGTCTTTAGCTACTTTCTAACCCCCCACTTCCCTAAAATGGGGGGGTGGAAGTTTGTATGGAGCATTACGGGGGGCAATCAGGAAAGGGGAACCGTGTTACCCCGAATTTAACGCGAGCGAAGCCGCGGGCAAAAGCTAGTAGATAATATATACATATTAATACTTAAATACGTAGAAAACATCCATAACTCAGGAACAACTATCCGTGATAAACACACAAATAAATGCCCTAATCAGGATTCGAACCCGGGACCTCCTGCTTCATAGGCAGGTTCACTAACGATTAGGCTAGGAGGCCGTAAAATATGTGTATATGACCTTGTGGAAGCGGGAGCGCTGATGTGGTGACCTCGAGTTGTACTTTTATTTTTATTTTTTATTGCTCAGTAATAAAAATACTTAAAACTACTACAGAACTTCGCCAAACTGCGAAACAGTTTGTTGGCGAATGGAATACACCCATTGTACATATATTTCCTTACATTAGCTAACTACTTCTTACATCCAAGCACTATGAAAACTTATGATCTATCTAGTGGTTGAGGTTATCTGTGCCCTGCACACATCACCTACAGTAGGGCATGCAATACCGGTATTGCATGCCCTAAACCCACAGTAAGTTCGCTACCTGTGCTATTGATAAATCCTGGTCACGGCACCAAATTGTAACACACTACCCTTGAAAAACAAACCTAACTCGAAAATACCTATGCTGAGCGGCATCCTTTTTGGTGCTCTGTACTTTAGGATTAAGATGTAAATAGATTAAGTTGATATGTTATAACTATTTTCTGTACCACCAAATAAACAATTTCTATTTCTAAAATAAAGTTAGTGAGATAGTTACATTTTGTCTCTGCACCCACCTTAACGCATTTCTGTTTGGCCCTATGTTTGACTGGTACAGAATGCCTAACGGCATTAAGTCCGCCCTTGTACTATTTTTTTTATGTGCAATAAAGTTTGAATAAATAAATAAATAAAGTCTATATACAGCTATGAAAATTGTATATGCGATAGAACGTGAACCAAGACCTGCGAGGGATGAGGCATCTCAAAGACATCTCCCAGCAATCACATCGCTGTGGCTGGATGAGGCCCCTGTCCAGTGACTACTACTACTTTATTTGCATCATTAGTGGTTTTTCAGTATATTTGGTCCTTGGAAATTAGCAGGAACCTCATTATCTTCTTATGGTATTATTTCTTTAGGCCAAGCAAATAAGATCTAAAAAAGTGTTTTGAAGAATTAATTCCCAGCAGGCTGGAAATCGCTTTAATACCTTCATGTGATCCTAAATACATGTAATCCGAGTTTGCCCAATCCCAAGAGGTGTGCATAACTTTTTAGCGAAAATTTTGCTCTTCGTCAAGTTTTTGCTTGTAGCTCGAAAACAGTACGTCCGACGGAAATTGTTATGTTTATAATTATTAAAGAGGGTTAAATTATGCGTCGAATGAGTAACTTAACTTCTAATTCAGTTCAGCGGTACAGCCGAAATCAAAAGTTATAAATCGGGAAAATGTCTCATTTAATTGAGAAACTCGTATTTTGACTTCCATACCACATATCTTTGAAACAGATGACTCCTGTTGAAAAATCTATAGAATAAAAGTTGTAGAGAATACAATTTCACGTTATTAGACATCTCAATTTTCAAGTAGAGTCATTTTGAAAGACTAAATTTGGCATGAATTCAAAATCCGTTTATTCTAAATCCTTCTGAGTTGCATATTTTCCATTAAATATGAGGTGTGATGCGTACATTTTATGCATTGTTACAACTAAAAACATTTAATTGCATATTTCTAAAACGTATCTAATCAGAAAACTATTTATACACCGTGTTTTATTTTCATTTCCGGTAATTCCAATGAGCTTAACTTAAGTATATTTCTTAAAGACGCTAGTGTCCTAATTTGCTCCAAATCTTAGGGAATCGATAGTTCTTTTTCGTCTTTCTGTTGTGTATATTTTTATTTTAGTCTGAGAACCCGCTATAAAGTCATGTAACTGTGTGTTAAGTCTGCACGTCTGCAATCGAAATTTCAATTTTATAATTGAAAGAAAAAATTGAAAAATTCGGACCGGTGTTCCGAAAGGTCGCGAGTTCCAACCTTGCTGGTCGCGGTGAATTTTTCAATTTTTCTTTTAAGTATAAAATTTTCAATACAATATGTTTCCTTTGTATCTCGGATTGTTAATGTTCGAAATTTCATTGACATGTCATAATGTTCAATTGTTTGGTTGAGTTAGTATACAGATTGGGAAATCAATCAATAACTACTGAACCTATTTGACTTAACACACAGGTGCATCATTTTGTAGTGGGTTCTGATAGTAAAAAAATAATTAAATGTAGGTTTACACAATTAGAAGGCATTTATAAAATATCGATTACCTCAGAAATGGAACTAAGTAGGACACTGGCGTCTTCGAGAAATAAACCTAAGTTAAGCTCAGAAATATATACCCTTGAAATTACCGAAAATAAAATAAAACACGGTGTATAAATAGTTTTCTGATTGGGTACGTTTTAGAAAATTGCAATTCAATGTTTTTAGTTGTAACGATGCATTAAATGTACGCCTCACAGCTCATATTTTATGGAAAATATGCAACTCCGAAGGATTTAGAAAAAACTGATTTTGAATTCATGCCAATTTTAGTCTTTCAAAATGACTCTACTTGAAAATTGAGATGTCGGTATAACGTGAAATTGTATTCTCTACAACTTTTATTCTACAGGTTTTTCAACAGGAGTCATCTGTTTCAAAGATATGTGGTATGGAAGTAAAAATACGAGTTTTTCAATTAAATGAGACATTTTCCCGGTTTATAACTTTTGATTTCGGCTGTACCGCTGAACCGAATTAGAAGTTAAGTTACTCACTCGACGCAGAATTTAACCCTCTTTAATATTGGTATACATAACATTTTCCGTCGGACGTACTGTTTTCGAGCTACAAGCAAACCTGACAAAGAGCAAAAATTTCGCTATAAAGTTATGCACACCGCTTGGGATTGGGCAAACTCGGATTACATGCATTCAGGACCACGTGAAGGTATTAAAGCGATTTCCAGCCAGCTGGGAATTAATTCTTCGAAAAAATCTAATTTTCTTGGCCTACTTTGTTGTGCTGTTAAATAATAGCCCTACCAACCAAGTCACGTGGTTGTGTTTGTTTACATTTTATGAACTCCATTATTTATGTAAATTTTATGTCGATATTACTAGCTTTAAATATAAATTAATGTATTGTTATGTCATTATGTGCCCGAAGTAATCGACCGAATACGGAAGTATTAGCGAATCGCGATGTATCATTCAGTCAAGGTCAAGAAACAATGACTCAAAACAATCACCCAAATACGACACAACTCACACAGAAAGCCGTCAATAGATAGCCCTATTTCTAGGCACGTGAAGTCCAAATTCCCGCAATGCACGGTTTTGATGTACATGAATGTTAAAACAATAGAGCGTCTCAAGGACCTAGAAAACACACTATACACAGACGTAATCACATATGTCACCGTTAGTCACCGCTCGCCTACGAGTTGGACATGTGTGCGTGTAGCACGTAAACACGAGGAAATCGGCTTTTTGATAGATTTTTTTTACAGTTTTGTCTTCACGTACTATGTCCGTATATTTAAAGTGATTCGACTGGACTGATTGCTTCCAATTTAGACTCTAAAGTATATTATATAAAGTTCAATTTTAAACAGAGCGCGTTTGTTATACTGTGCTGTAATTGATATTCAATATTCGAGTGTGGTTTTTAGGAACACTTTCCCACGATATTTTGGTAATTATGCAAAAATAACGGTCAAGTGAGAGTCGGGTTAGCATGTATGTAGATTGTAGAGGGTTCCGCGATTTTCAGGAAGATAAAAGCATTTGCAATGTAGAGTTTTTCTTGACAGTAATATAAAATTATCTATTCAGTGATTTTTTTTTCCCAAACATGTTAAAGCTAATCCTAAACTTGTACTTATTGCAGTTTTTTTTTGTTACTCAGATTAAAATCTTGTCTCTGCAAAAAAGTAATTTTAAATTACATCAAAACATTCAAAATGTTAAGCAAAAAAAAACAAAAATTGCAGACGTAGGTTACTTTTCAACCGACTTCAAGATTTCGAAGGAGGAGGTTATCAATTCTTTTTTTTTATGTATGTTCACCGATTATTCGAAGACGGCTGGACCGATTTGGAAAATTCTTTTTTTGTTTGAAAGAGTATACTTCACAGTTGGTCCCATTGTAACCAGGTCAGGATCTGATGATGGGATCCTGGAGAAATCGAGGGAACTCTTCAACTATTATAGGCCACCCAACTAGCAAAGTGATCTTATAATTCAATATTATTAGTAATTATCTACTAATAACGATCTTATAAAGGGCTTGTCGTAGAGTATTTTACTTATAATAGCATGCGACAAGCTGTAACATACTCATGAGCATACATTTTTATATTTTAGTCCTATAGTTTGCTAAAAGACAAGCACACAAAACGGTTACAGGATAATGTTACTATTAGTAACATTTCACAAGCTTAAATACTCTCAAGACCATTTGTTCTTATTTCACAGTCCTATAGTTTGCTACAAGACAAGCGCACAAAACGGTTATAAGATACTATTACTAATAGTAACATTTCGCAAGCGCAAATACTCTTAAGATCATTTGTTTTTATTTCACAGTCCTATAGTTTGCTACAAGACAAGCACACAAAACGGTTACAGGATAATTTTACTTATAGTAACATTTCACAAGCGCAAATTCTCTCAAGATCATTGGTTTTTGTTTCACAGTCTTATAGTACGTACGTTAAAGGATTATCTTAATAAGACTCTAATAAGTATAAGTATCCTATAATAGTCTGCAGAAAGATTAAATAGTCCTGAATGATATTTGATCCTGTAGTAGTATTTTGGAAGAGAACAAGATATAGTAATACACTAAGCTTAGATTACTATAAGCTTGCATCATTATTAGTCTATTCATTGACATTAGAAAGAAAACCTGCTACGTCAAGTGCAAATACAGATGACGTCAACGAGGGTTCCGTGACGGAATTATTTATTGACTCCGATAGTGAAAAAATTGCAGAAGCGTTCAACTGTGACATTGAAAAATGCAAGAAGTATTAAAAAATAGTACATTACGTGAAAATAAAACACTGGACCGTAAAATTTAATGTTCTTCACATAGCCCTGAATGAATTTTCTACTATTTTAAACAAAATATTAAATAACGTTTTACCTAACAATGCACGAATTTTATTTTAATGGCAGGAGTAAAACTCATCTTCCAAGTAGTGATTGTACACTAGCATATAATAGCATAGACTTGACACCACAATTGTTGAATCAGTGGATCGTTCACAACTAGGTATATAACACTTCTCTGATAGGATGAAGTGTATTATTGACCATTTTGATTTTGACCAATTGACCATTCACATTCGTTGAGATTTATAAAGTCATCTTGACTTAAAAACAGTCAACGTCTAAAAATATCACCATCGCGTAAAAAACTAAAAAGATTAAAAAAATTGTTGCGATTTATAGATTTTAGTAGGTATGAGTAGGTGTCGCGAGGAACCTTAATATATTTTAATATGGAGGCAAGTTATCTGGGTTGAGACTGCTATAAGTGCAAATTTACCTTTAAAGTTCCCATAAGATACTTAATGCAGACAATTTTTAAAACATGGCGAATGTTTTCAATAATTGTCGAAATATTATTTTAACATACAATTCTCTGTATGCTTTTTTCAAAGGGCATTGTGAAATTCAACATATTTTGGTAGACGTTTACAATAAAAATTAATTCCCCGGCGATTTCACCCACTATACACACTATATTTTAGAATACTTATATTATGTTCTACAATAAAAAACATTATTACAAGTTCATAAAGTTTTTAAGTATTTCTTTATTATTATCACGTCACAAAACTACGAGATCCACCGGCCGGTACAACGCAAAATGTTTATGAAACGTATTTCTAACTAAGAACGTTAATAGCTCATTTTAAACAGTATTACTCTAGTAAGATACTTATGTCAGATACTTATAGGAGAATTTGTGTTAAAAAATGTGGTTTCTCAGAGCATTATAGAAGTAATTGTGCTTCTGAAAGTGTATTATAGGGCTTATTGACATTCTGCGAGTTGATTATAAGATCGTTACAAGTAAACAATGCTCCTATAACTGCGCCCAAATCCAGGTATGTAGCAAAGCACAGGTATATTATAAGTATAAAACAAGTAGGCTTGAAGAATACTATAAGTATTGATTTTGCTTCCTAGTTGGGCACCTATAGTGATTTGAGTATTTTTTACAGCATCTCGAGCATTTGCTTTTGGAAAGGCGGATGCTAAGTGAAGTCGGTTCTTTTTTGTTTAAAATTATAATCTACCTACTTATATGCAATTTTATTTGATAATGTAGAGTCCCGCCATTTCTAATTTACACTTCCGCCATTCTTCAACATAAAGAGGGGAGGCCTTTGCCCAGCAGTGGGACACGTTACCAGGAGAATATTAAAAAAATGTAGAGTCAGCAGTAGAAGTAGCGAAGTTATCTAAACAATAAAGTCGTACCTAGATCTTTTTGATTTTGAACACCTCGTCCGCATAGCTTCTCCTTCTCTGTTGCCTTTTTGTACAGTCGCCATCAGATATATCGGAGCGGGCAAGGTGGTCACAAATATCTGAATAACGTCTCTATTGTCAAGGCGATAAAGTGCATGTTCAGATATTTTTGAGTACCTTGGCCGCTCCGATATACTTGATGGCGACTGTACACATGTAAACAACCTAAATGCGCAAAGACGTCACGCCCGTCACTCACACGTCACTCTCGTATCATATCTCACCAACATAACGTAACTCCATCCTAAACATATACCTAATCCGCCATTTTGGTTCCGACGCCGATAATGAGCGGTTTCACTTTCGCGAAGTCAACAACCTGGGCAGACACGAGAGGTCATATAATTATGATTCTGGCATTCAAGAAGAAACCTAACTGCGTTTAGATATCAGGCTTATCTAAGACTAGAGACCCGCCCCGGCTTCGCACGGGATAAAATAATAATAAAATTTCTTTATTTCGGACAAACATGTATCCATAGAGTGTTAGTAACAAACAAACAAAAATCTTAATCTAGTGTTAGTCTTAATAATTTAACTTAATTACAATCATAAAATTTACACATAATAATTTTTACACTTCAAATTGCGCTACACTTTTTATCTGCCCAGTCCAATATTTTAGGATTGGACACTCAAACCTGTCGGCAATTTCCTTTAGAATGCTGTTGGGACTACTTCGCACACGACTTAGTAATGAGACTATATTTTTCCGAATTATAGCCTGAAAACTATCCGTGCGCGCTGCCACAAACATGCCCGATGCAGAGCACCGGCTAGGCAGTCCCATCAGCATTCTAAAGGCATTGTTGTACTGTACGCGCAAGGCGTTGTAGGCCCGTTTCGTGTACCGTACCCACAGGCTGCTCGTGTACAAGGTTTGACAGTACGATTTAAATAGCGTTATTTTTACATCACTTGAACAACGAGCAAACCTGCGGGCAACCATGTTACTCCGGACCGCCAACGCCCTGCGCTCCCTTTCGACGTCTAAGTCATCCTTTAGGTCACTCGTGAGGATGTGCCCCAGGTATTTGACCTTATCAACCACTTTTAATGGACTAGAGTTCAACACAATAGGTGGTACATAGTATGGCTTGATTTTGCCCGCCTTAAATATTAACACCTCACTCTTTTTCGTATTGTACTCCAGTCCATGGGTCAAGGCGTAGGCTTCGCAGTGGGCAAGCAGCTCCTCCAGCGCGCTGACAGCCGGGCTCAGCAGCACCATGTCATCGGCATAACTTAGGCTGTTAACACAAGTGCTACCCACATAGCATCCCGCATGCATGCCACTAAGCCCCTCTATCAGCTTGTTGATGTATAAGTTGAACAGCTTAGGTGAGGTAATACCACCCTGTCTCACCCCGCATTCAAGCTTATACTCGCTGGACAACCTACCTGCCCACCTTACCTGGTTTAACTGAGTTTTGTACCAGTGCCTAAACAGGCCCACACACTCCGTCGGTACATAAAAAATGGTTATTATATTATATATAAACCTTCCTCCTGAATCAATCTATCTATTTTAAAAAAACCGGCCAAGTGCGTGTCGGACCACGCATAGGAGGGTTCCGTACCTTCATTGGAATAAGAACCAAACTAATACCAAAAGGTCGTATCTGATGCCTATGGAAGAAGTTTTTTGGAGATAACTCAAAAATGGCTGAACCGATAATGTTCAAAACAATTTTCGTATAATTGATAAGTATATGATAAGGCGCATCTCTTCAAATTTTTTCATATTTTTTGAACTTACGGTTCAAAAGTTACAGGGGGGGGGCACAAATTTTCTGACTTTCGAAGCGATTATTTCAGAAAATATTCACTTAATCACAAAATAGTCAAAAGAAACCTCAATGTTATTTTGAAAGACCTATCGATTGATGTGTCACATGTTGATATTTGGTTAATTTTTTATTTTATTTAGTTACCTGTATGGAGCGCCCCCCTAAAAATTTTTTGTTTTTCAAATTTAACTACATAACTAAGTAGCTGCATACAAAATACACCTTATGTGTAAATTTTATTCAGATGCGTCGTATAGTTTCCGAGTAAAATGCCTGTGTCATATGGACGGACAGACGGACAGACAGATAGACATGACGAATCCATAAGGGTTCCGTTTTTTGCCATTTGGCTACGGAACCCTAAAAACCGCATCAAAATCCGTTACGTAGTTTTAATGGTCTAAGCATACCTACATTTATCATAATACTTTTTGATTAAGCTATAAAAAGTGTACAGGTAATACAATTGATATATTAATATACATTTAAAACTGTATGACTTATAGGTAATTTTTCATTTTCATAGGGACAGACAGCGAAAAGCGACTCTGTTTTACGCTGTGTAGTGATTCCAAAACGTACCAAAATTGTAGTCGACAGCAGTAGTAGCTATGCGGGTGAGGTATTCAAAATGAAGTTAACATAACCTTTTTGCCAAGAAAATAAGAGCGTGTAGGTAGATAATAGTACCTAACAGCAGAAACTAGGATACTTCCGAGTCTATTATAACGAGAATAAGAAGAGTCTATTATAAAGAGTATATTATATTATACTAGCTAACATTTTGCTGAGCAGGGTCCATTTCGTGGTGCTACACCTATATGTCTTTATTTTGTTTGTATGTAATTGTTTATGTAATATTGTGTACGTCATGAATAAATATCTTGAATCTTGAAAGACAGTAACGACTATATCTTATATAATTAATTGCATGATTGATATAAAATCTGATTTGTAATGCCATAAGAGTACGTAAAATATGTTTTGGCGGCGATCGTTCAGGATCATAAAGCAGGTGACTATTCTTCTTAATACCTTTTTACTGTCAATCACCATAAATACTTTCATAAAATTCACTTAGTTAAACGAGGCATAACAGGTAAGTTTTGTCATATTTAGTCAATAGCCTCGTTCGCGTGAGAACCCTACCGCACCCACCGCAAAAACAACTCTAAACCACGATCAATAGCACTCAAATTATATTACACTTAATAAAACCACCCTATACAATCCAAAGTGCACTAAAAACCTAACCAAACCCAATCGAATTACAACCTTATGTGAAGACAGACAAGGACTAATACTGCGAAAAGCTTTTTAATTCAGCGATACTCTTTTCTTTTCAATGAGCGGTAATGACCTGCCGAATTGTCAATGGAAATCGAACCATATTACTAAACAGTTAAGGTTTTGTTTACAGTGGGGAGTGTTAAAGGGTGCGTGCCAGGCATAGGATAGGGTCGCCATGAGTTAATGAGTTATGAGTTTCGCGAGACGCTCCTCAAAACTAATGGGGGTTTGATTAGTTTGAATTTGTAAGCAACAAGTTTTCGCGGGTTGGAATGATTTCTGAGCTGATTTTAGTATTTTATTAGGACAAAACCACTTGATCAGTTGTTGGAGTTCGTCAGTTACCTGGAGGCCGAAAGAAAGAGAAGTTGCAGACTTTAGTTTAAGTTTTGAGCCTATTGTCAATCTTATTATTCTTCATAACTGATAGTTGAATTATACAAATAATCCGTTAGCCCTATTAAGGATTTAAGTTGCCGGATCTTAGTTTACTTAACAACTTTGTATCGCAATAACTACCAATTTAATATGAGAAAGACTATCTCGAAATTGATAGCTGACAGAACCTCTCCGAGCAAACGTTGGTAAAACGGTTGTTGGGAATAGGTCGATTATTCCAAATGCAATTATAATATAGAAAAAGTATTCCACTTATACAGTTTTTGTTGAAATTATCTTTCAATTGATGCATTAAAACTTGTTGATATAGTGCTCTTTAATGGTTAAATCATATCAAAAAGTTGAGCGAAATTTAAAAAACTGTTACCGGACTCTTAAAAAGCTTCGGTCCATATTAAAAATGACTCAAGCCTGCCAATGAAGTACACGAATCTTTTAATATCTACGTATCGAGTTATTTACTGACTCTACGAGTACATTAATTTAGTCGAACGAGCGGAGCGTAAGCGAAGTGAAGTTCTTACAGACAACTTCGGACACAACGGAACTGTCAACTGGCTACCTAGACGTCTGTGCATTTCGATTACTTTTTGATTTTGAATAGTTGTTCCGCGATAACTTTAGTAACGTTATTCTGATCTAAGTATATGAATTTTTTTGGGGTTGTAGTAGAGCTCAATACAATTTGAGAGTTCGTTCATGAGCATGATCGATCAAGGGGTTATGGAGCTAGAAGGCTCGAAATAATCATCATTAGGGTCTTGTTATATTGGTCAACTCGTTTGCAAGAAAATCGCGAGTTCTCAGTTCGAGACGGACTACTAAATAGTATTAGCTCAAATTCGACTCTGTACTTACCCGTCTTGAGTATCGAGCGATGGACTAAGAGCTGGCCACGTCAGATATGACACAATAATGAGAGCAAAAAAACCCGTCTGGTTAGATTGCTATACTATCCTTATTGCTAGATCCGGGCATCTGGCAGCTTTTAATGGGTGGAGGTCAGTGACAGACAATTTCTTTTTTATTGGAAAATAGTTATACCAAAATAGGTAAAAACTGCCGAAGTTGTCTCAGTTACAAAGGACAGGGCCTATTTAACATTAGAACAAAAACAGTAGGCGACAAACTATGAATTACATTATACGTCGTTTGGCACTACTTTCCCCCCACAGAAACTTTTGGCAGTGACATAATCTAATTTTTGATATAATTTCTCATAATATTGCATCAAACCCAGAACTCTAGGATTCGTTCTCTTGAAGAGGTTTGCATTCTTTAAACGCCACCACTTTACAGCTGCCGGATGTCCAGATCTAGCAATAAGCATAGTATAGCAAACTGACTAGAGATGTTTTGTTGCTCTCATTATTGTGTCATATCTGACGTGGCCAGCTCTCCGTCTATAGGGTGATGCGTCAAAAACCTAAATAGCTCTGCAAATATACACAATCGATATTTCTTAGACAAGGACGACTCGAGCATTGTAGGTGTACGAGGTTTAAGTACACCAATAGGAAAGTCTGTTCAAAAATTTAACGTAGAATTATTATTTAGGGTAGTTTACAATTATTGCGCTTCAATTTTTAGGGTTCCGTATCTCGAAAGGAAAAAACGGAACCCTTATAGGATCACTTTGTTGTCCGTCCGTCCGTCCGTCTGTCTGTCAAGATCCTTTTTCTCAGGAACGCGTGGAGGTATCAAGCTGAAATTGATATCAAATACTAAGGTCTACTGTCCCTTGGAGCTGTGAAAAAAAACAAACTTCTAAGCCAACGCAATCAAAAGATACAGCCGTTTATGCCGCAAATTTTCGAAACTCGCAAGGGAAACAAAACCTACAGGGTACTTCCCGTGAACTCAGAATCTTGAAATTTGGTACGAAGCAACGTCTTATAGCACAGATAAAGGAAAAATTGCGAAAACCGTAAATTTTTAGTTACATCATATAATAAAAATATTATTAAAGTTACCCCTTTCCTCATGAACGCGTAGAAGTATTAAATTGAAATTCATATCAAACAGGTTTGTACGGAACCCTCGGTGCGCGAGTCCGACTCGCACTTGGCCGGGTTTTTTTTACCTACATTATTGCGGGCCGATTTAAAATAAAACTATCAGCTATGTCTTTCGCGGGACTAAAACTATCCCCATATAAATTGGTTTAGCAGTGTAAGCATGAACAGGTAATAGACAGACATACAGAGAGCTGACAGAGTTAACATCGCATTAATAAAATAAGTAGGAATGCCATGGCGTGTTAATTTTATAAGTATTTTAAGTAGCATATTCTGCGTAGCATAGAAGTATTTCTGATGCTAATATGGTTATGCTAAAATAATGTAGATATCTAATCTACCGAATTACATCGGGATTACATCATATATGTGCTAGCTACATATGGCCAATCAGTCCAAGCACACGTAGGAAGGTGCGGCGCACCTAGCGTGCAAACCAATCGACCTCGCCTTCCAAACCTTTCCCTAGCTGACGTGATTTCAAGCCCTATTATAGTCAGCAGAAGTAGGTAAGCGGGTGAGGTATTCACAATGATCTTGGCACTGCTGTATTCTTACAATAGCCACGCCCACCCATTAGGGACACGTTTATGGCTCCCTTGCACGATAGAAAGAATGGATCAGACTTCTTGAACAAATTACGATAAATAAGCGAATCTATAGTTTTGTCTAATTTTGCCTATGTGAGCTTTTAGATAAATCAGAATACCATATTTTTGGTTGTGTATTGTTTGCCCGAAAATTATATAAAATAATACTCATATGCCCGAATTTTATTTTCCCGAATTTCATTTGCCCGAATAGTTTGTTTACCATAAAAATGATGTGACATAATCTTTGTTTACCCGATTATTAGATTTCAGAACGTACGAGTGCCATACGTTTTGTTGTCCATATTATTAAGTGTAATAATACTATTTAATAGAATATTTAAACTGAGGTGTATGCGCCCGCGCCGCCCCCACCGTTCAGTAATAAACTAGCTTCGCTACATACCGGTTGTTTGTCATTGCGCACCTAAGTACTTCCCATTGGCGACTGACGGAGGATTACCCGCGCGTGTGCAGTAATTATCGATCATGGCTAATCTCCTCGGAAGTTTAACCGCGTTTGATCACAATTCCCAGGAATGGGAAATTTTTAAAAGCAGATTAGTGCAGTACATTAAATTGAACGCGGTTGAGGAAGACAATAAGTGCGCCTTGCTATTAACTTATCTAAGTGACGAAACATACCGACTGGTAAGGAACTTAGTGCATCCAAAGAAGGTCGAGGATTCCGAGTTCGACGAGCTAGTAGCGGCGCTAGATAAACAGTTAGCGCCGAAACGCTGTACTTTCGTCGAGCGGGCGAAATTCTACGAGGCGACGCGTGACGTGGCAGAGAGCATCGAACAATGGGCGGCTCGAATAAGTGGACTTGCTGTACGCTGCGAGTTTGGAGCCCCCCTCGATGAGCTGCTTAGGGACAGATTCGTGCTGGGACTGAGCGTAGGCCCAGAGCGCGACCGGCTGTTCGAGCAGGATGCTACCACGTTGACGTTTGCGAAGGCCGCGGAAGTGGCACAGAAGGCTGCGTATGCCAGGAGTGCACGTGCTGTGCCCGTGCCTACAGCCGTCGTGCAAGTTAAACAGGAGCCGGTGTATCGAGTGGGTACGTCTCGCTCCGGTACCGGGGGGTCCAACGAGGCTCGACGTTGCTCCGTGTGTGGACTTAAAAGCCACGACACAAGTAAATGCAAGTACAAGAATTACCGCTGCCAGGGTTGTGGCCAAAAGGGACATCTAAAAAAGGTTTGCGACGCTGAGAAGACAAAGAAGAGCCGTGTCAACTATGTAGAAAACACTGACCTTGAGGGACCAGCTCAGAGTGAAGAAAGCTGCAAGGAATGCCAGCTTTTTAAATTAAGTTACGTTAATTATGCACCAATATTGTTGGACGTTCGCCTTAACAATAAAAAAATCACGATGGAACTCGATTCTGGTTCAGGGGCAAGTGTCATTAGTGACAAGTTATATTACAAGACTTTTTCTGATATGAAATTAAAAAAATGTGATTTAAAAATGTGCTTGTACAATGGTCATCAAATGACGCCATTAGGCTTTTTTACCACACAGGTATCTTATCAAAAACAAACGCGCGACATCGATGTTTACGTAATGGAGAATGGCGGTCGTGTAGGCCTATTGGGCCGTGATTTTATGACCAAATTTAATATATCTTTTACTGTTAACAATAATTATATTACTTCAGGATCGATTCAGAGTGAGTTACTGCCGATGTTAAGCGAATATTCGAGCCTTTTTAAAGATGATCTGGGAAAATTTAATAAATTCGAGGTTGAACTAAAATTAAAAGAAAATGCTACGCCTAAGTTCTTTAAATCTCGTTCGGTTCCTTTTGCCATTAAAGAAAGGGTAGAAGAAGAAATTGATAGGCTCGTAGGTTTAGGTATATTGGTACCTGTAAATTTTTCTAAATATGCTACCCCTATAGTGCCCGTTCTGAAAGACAACGGTAAAATAAAGATAGCAGGAGATTTTTCCGTAACGCTCAATAAAGATATGGTAATTGATAAATATCCTATGCCCCGCATTGAGGAGGTATTTGCGCGGATCGGCGGCGGTAATCGGTATACGAAACTCGACCTTAGTAACGCGTATAACCAGTTTGTCTTATCTGACGCTTCACAAGAGCTCACCACTATAAACACAACTAAGGGTCTATATAAGTATACTAGGCTTGTGTATGGATTAGCTAACGCGCCGGCTATTTTTCAACGCGCAATGGAGACGCTGTTAGTAGGTATAGAAGGAGTCAGCTGTTGGCTCGATGATGTTTGCGTAACGGGACCTACCGATGAAATACACTTAATGCGATTGCGCGAGGTTTTGAAAAGGTTACATGATGCTGGATTACGGCTTGAAAAAAGTAAGTGTGATTTCTTTAAAGACTGTGTAACGTATCTCGGTTTCGTTATAGATAAAAATGGTTTACGTACTTGCCCTAAAAAGTCGGAAGCTATTTTAAACGCCCCTAAACCTACAAATGTTTTAGATGTTCAGCGTTTTTTGGGAGTAGTAAATTATTACCGCTGTTTCGTGCCTAATGCGTCAGGAAAACTGAGCCCCCTTCACGAACTATTACGAAACGGGGCAAAATGGGAGTGGGGTCCCCGACAACAAGAGGCATTTGAAAGCGTAAAGAGGGAGTTGTGTTCAGATCGCGTGCTAGCACATTTTGACCCTACGGCACAGCTTGTGTTATCGGTAGACGCTGGCCCTGGGCTAGGCGCGGTGCTGAGTCAGCGCGATCCGAAAACGGGCGCTGAGCGACCACTTGCCTTTGCCTCACGCTCGTTAACATCTAGTGAACGGAATTACAGCCAGATTCAGAAGGAAGCGACTGCCTTATTATTTGGAGTAAAGCGCTTCCATCAATACTTATACGGTAGACAGGATCCATTTATTTTAAAAACGGACCACCGGCCCTTATTAGCTATTTTTGGCAAAAAAGTTGGAATATCCGTAATGGCGGCGTCTCGACTTCAGCGTTACGCGATTATACTGTCTGCCTATAACTATGAAGTCCAGCATATAAGTGGCTCAAAAAATATAGTAGCGGATTACTTCTCACGTGCCCCGCTGCCGGAGTCTAACGGTAAAGAGGAAGAGGAAGATGTATCTTTTCTTAAATTTTTAGACGCTAATGTAGCACCTGTAACTTTTGACGACCTAAGGAAAGCTACCGAAAATGACTCAGTGTTGCAAACTGTCATAAAGTACATGAATTACGGATGGCCACGGAAAATCACCTGTACTTCAGTTTTGCCATTTTTTAATTGCAAAGCGGATCTCGAAGTTGATGGCGGCTGCCTATTCCGTGGTCATAGGGTAGTTATTCCGACGCTTTATCGTAAGCAAATGTTACAGGACCTACATTCTGGTCACTTAGGAATAGTGAAAACAAAGAGTATCGCGCGTAGTAAATTGTGGTGGCCGAAAGTTGATTCCGATATTGAACAATGGATAGGATCATGTGCAGTTTGTGTGGCTACGCGACCCGCCCCACCGCGCGCCGCACCTGCGAGCTGGCCTCGACCTTCGGCCGCTTGGCATAGGATACATATTGACTACATGTCGGTTGAGCAACGGGTATACTTAATAGTTATAGACGCGTATAGCAAATGGCTCGAGTGTTTGTTTATGAAAGGCGGTACCTCAACTCGATCTTTAATAACCGAGTTGAAAGAATTGTTTTCAAGGTTTGGTGTGCCACATGTTATTGTATCTGATAACGATGTTAAAATTAAGTCAACAGAATTTGAGCATTTTTGCATGATGAATGGCATACGATATATAACATCGCCTATTTATCATCCTGCAAGCAATGGGCAAGCTGAAAATTCAGTACGAACGTGTAAAAAAATGTTAAAATGTATCCTTACCTCAGCCAATTCACAAACGGATGTAAATAATAAATTATTGGGATATTTGTTTGAATACCGGAATACATCGCATTGTACTACTGGTTTGTCTCCCGCCAAAATCATGTTTGGGCGTAATTTGAGGTCACGCTTAGATCTCATTCTACCTCAACCTAAGAATAACTGTGAACTAAAAGGGCATCATGAAACACAGCATTGTAGAAATTTTAAAAAGGGGGACAAAGTATGGTTAAGATGGTTTACGGCAAGGAAACAGTTCTGGACTTTAGGTATAATAAACAATGTTATTGGTAAACGAATGTTTGAAATATATGTTAACGATTACAATGTTTTATGTAAGCGGCATGTAGACCAAATTATGAGGTATACAGGGAGCAAAAAATTTGACAACAATGTAAAAAAAGGTGAGGACGATGACGCTAATATGTGGTTTATTCCGCCATTCTTGGCATCGCCGCCACCTTCGCCCCCATTGCCGCCTAACCCGCCTCGTTCTCCCGCACCTGTCACACAGCGGTCAGATTCCGTTTTCGGTGAAATAGTAAGTCAGGCTACTGAATTTCCGGTGGAGAATGAGGTGGTAGGTACAGAGCAAAGCTTATCGGAACCGGAGACGATTCCGGAAGTCGAACCTACATCCTCCGCCGTCGCGGATAGCGCTCCAGCGCCGCCGCCACGGACTGGCCCGACCTTGAGGCCTAGAACTAAGAAGATAGATTATAGATCTTAGATTTTAGAATGTATGTGTTAGTTTTAATCTTATGTTATTTTCTTATTGTTATCAGGTTTGAAAATTAAAGGGGAAGGAGTGAGGTGTATGCGCCCGCGCCGCCCCCACCGTTCAGTAATAAACTAGCTTCGCTACATACCGGTTGTTTGTCATTGCGCACCTAAGTACTTCCCATAAACTCCATACTAAATAATGGTTTTCCGAATCCATGCATATAAACAATGCATTTGATCTCTATATTCCTGTAGGAGCCCTAAAAATATTTATTTACTTATCACTATAATCCTATCATTTAACTTAGAAGGCAAGCATGATGCGAACTTCTATGTATTCAAACAAGTAGATTTTATAAAAAGTAATCTGTCCGCGATCCAAGTCGCTTCCATCCTTCATCTAACCTACTTTCTGGTACTTAGCCATATTATTATGTAGAGGCCGTTTTATTTTGTAGGAGATCACAGTTCTAACGTAACCTAACCTACTTTCTGGTAGCCGTTCGCATTTTTGGGGATCACAGTTCTAACCTAACCTACTTTCTGGTAGCCGTTTTATTTTATAGGAGATCACAGTTCTAACCTAACCTAACCTACTTTCTGGTAGCCGTTCGCTTTTTGGGGATCACAGTTCTAACCTAACCTAACCTACTTTCTGGTAGCCGTTTTATTTTGAAGGAGATCACAGTTCTAACCTAACCTACATTCTGGTAGCCGTTTGCTTTTTGAGGATCACAGTTCTAACCTAAATGACTTTCTGGTAGCCGTTTTATTTTATAGGAGGTCACAGTTCTAACCTAACCTACTTTCTGGTAGCCGTTCGCTTTTTGGGGATCACAGTTCTAACCTGACCTATTTTCTGGTAGCGGTTTTATTTTGTAGGAGGTCACAGTTCTAACCTAACCTACTTTCTGGTAGCCGTTTTATTTAGTCACAGTTCTAACCTAACCTAACCTACTTTCTGGTAGCCGTTTTATTTTGTAGGAGGTCACAGTTCTAACTTAACCTAACCTACTTTCTGGGAAGCAATTTGGATGGCAATTGATATTATGGCTAGTGATCATTATGGCTTACAACGATCATGACAAATGATATTATTGAAATTGATTTTATGGGAAACAAAGTTTCTGGCACGTGACTAATATAGTAAACAATAAGTATTGCATATGTAATTATGGGAAACAATATAATGGCTGTTGACTATTATGGCAAATGAAATTCTGGCAAATAAAATTCTGGCAAGTGAGTGTATACCCATATTTTTATCATATAGTTTATGTAAGCTAAGGAATATTGGACCACCTTCGATATTTTTTTCTATAGAGCCAACTTTCAGCAATCGTGTTTCGGCTTGTGCCATACAAGAGTAATTATACAGTCTAAAAACCATATACAAGATATCTCTATACTCAGCTTAGCGCGTTATTTCTTTGAAACCTAAGCTGCCAAAAAGAAGGGGTAATACGGGAGGTGAACACGCAATACTATAAGACAGGGAACGCGCCATTGTTCCGTGGGGCGTACGAGAGAGTCAGACATTAATGGTTGCCATGGAGATGTACTAAGTTTACTGTCACATCCAATAATTAATGTCTCACTGTAGAGTGAAATTACCTCAAGCCTGGCAGCGGGGATCGCACGGCTATGCGGGGTCTTGGGTTAATTAGTCTATGCTCAAAACATATATTCGAAATAAATTAAGTCCATTTTCCCGTTTAGTCAATAGAGCGTTCGAAAAAAGCATTTTTTTTTTCAATTTATCCCCTTCAGTACGAACAAGCGAGATTGTGAACTCAAATACACAACTAAACATATGTAGATCTATAATCGTTTGCGTATTGTGATCGCTACTGACAATGACATGATCAAATCGCACGGCGCACGCGATCTGCGCACGCGACACGCCGCTGCTATTATGTGACATGCATGACACTTGTCTTGTTACATGCTTACTTTAACATCTACGCGGGCGAAGTCGGGGGCAGTGGCTATTTACATATTATGTAAATGTACAGGGTCTAATTTATGGTAAATTGTGGTTGTAGACATTCATCGAAATGCATTCCGCCGTTTTTGCGTAAATGAAGAACAAACCGCCGAATATTCAGACATCTAGATACCTATTCAAACTTTGGCATTTATCGAACGAGCGGAGCGTATGCGAAGTGAAGTTCTTTCAAACAACTTCGGCTACCTATAGGTCTGTGCATTTCGATGGCTTTTTGATTTTGAATAGTTGTCGCGCAATAACTTTAGTAACGTTTTTCTGATTTATATGAAATTTGGTGGGGTTGTAGTAGAGCTCAATACAATTTGAGAGTTCGTTCATGAACATGTGATCGATCAAGGGGTTATGGAGCTAGAAGGCTCGAAAAAAATCATCATTAGGTTCTTGTAATATTGGTCATTGGTCTCGTTTGCAAGAAAATCGCGAGTTTTCAGTTCGAGGCAGACTACTAGTAATGTTAATCTGACAGTTGTATGATATAATAATTAATACCACATCATATAAATACATATAGAACTTGGTTCAACACCACAACTCTGTGTCACCAAGTCCTAAATAGCTGATAGCCATTGTTAGACCATCAGTTTGAATTAACGGTTGTAATGCGTGATGGGACACTAAAAGACACAGCTAGTTTGTAGTCAATCTTAGTCAAATTACACTACTTATTATTACAGGTGTGGTGCATCCAATGGAAAGCCATTACCCTGGCTTGTCAACGTTGTCGGCCACGCCTGCATGACACCACTATTACTAGGGCCACGGGTAGTATAAAATACCATTATTCCTACTGCCGTCGAAAATCAATACTGATTTTAATAAAAAAATCATAGCGAAAATTAAGAAAATTGTTTCATAAGACATAAGTCATTAGACAATAATGTACTGATTTAAACTTACACGATGTTCACTCATTATTATGATAAAAACGGGACTTAATCGCGTACACTTACTTTTATTATTTTCCTGACGTTTCGAGCGTGCCGTAAAGCTCGTGGTCGCAGGCAGACTGGCGAGGAATTGTATCAGCATCTCCTAGCTGCGCGGGTTTTTCGAACTACCCGCACTTGGTCTCGATTATGCACATTCACGCTAGGGTTGTCACTTTGCCTACACACAACACTCACGACATCTGGTGGTTTGGAAATGCAAGTATTTTCACGCTTACATTTGCTGATCACTGGATTCCACGAAGACGAGATCCCCTGTCCCTCGTTCTGGTTGAAATTCTTATGCTTCCTAATTTCAATAGCCTCTCGTAGTTTCCTGCTATAACGAAGACGTTCTGTAGAGAGGACTTTTGGATTATGGAGCTCAATCCAGTGGTTTGGTCCAGTTTCTAACAAATGTTCGGCCACAGCAGACTTGTTTATTTGCCGATTTTTGACTGCTGTGATATGTTCCCTGACCCTTTCCGCTATTTTGCGTTTGGTTTCCCCAATAGCTCTTTGGCTCATTGCAATGTTGAGTAGTTGAGGAATTCCTTTGGCCACCTTCCAGCTCCATCATCTGATCAGCTCCACGTCATAATGACATTACATTGTCATCCGATATACACACGCTTGTAAAATTTAAGCTGAATTGGAAATCTGGAAATGGGGCAAATTTAACTTGCAAAATTTTATTGCTGATAAATAATGGGACAGGTGAAAGTAAATAAAGGCTTGTAAAAACACAAAATCTACTCTCAAACTATGAATTTCCGCTGAACATTGTATGGGGTCCAATCGATAGCTCTTTAGGACCTTTATCTGGTTTTCATTTGATCCATACTGAAAGCAACACCGATGTGTTTACTTTCACTACATAGTATAAAATAAAGTAGCTTTCCGCTGTCTGTTCCTATGTATGCTTAGATCTTTAAAACTACGCAATGGATTTTGTGGTGATTTAAGAGGAAGGTTCATATGTATAATAGATGCATAATATAGTAGAGAGACACTGATAATTTTAGAGGTTTCTAAAGTGATGTCGTAAATAAACACATTTTTTGAGCTTACATTGCAAACACTGGCTGAACACTACGAGATAGATCAAAATAATGTACTACAGCATTGTACACCTTAAAAAGGTCTACAAAAAAATCCGCGATGGTATATGTCTCTCTTAGGGATAACCCACAATAACCACTTTTTATCCCGTGCGAAGCCGGGGCGGGTCGCTTGTACTGCAGTAGCATTTCTCTTATTAATATATTTTATATTTATGAAATCACATAGGTATTAAGTGGAAAGAGTGGTTGACAACCACTACCGCAATGCGGACGTCACCGCGGAGTATTATGTCAAATGCTCACTTTCTCTTAATTTAATACCAGGTGTTAAAATTATAAGATTTGAGCTCTATTCCGCCAAAACAGACTTGGCAAATGACATATATATGGGTCATTCCACGGAATCGTCTACCGTTTCCGAATACAAACGCAAATTATTTAAAAATTGGTAAGTATTAGAGTTTATTTTCCGCGTTTTTTGTCCGCCGTTGTACAAATATTATGTCTATTGTATTTTTCTTTGTTGTGCAATAAAGTATTACTCTACTACCACTATTAAATTTTTCTGTGAAAGAAGCAAAATCCTAATCCTAGCTTTTACCATACTTCGGACTATTTACAGTAACAGGTACACATATTGACATATTGATAATGACACATCCGTTATGTTTTTGACGTATATGGTGGTCCTGTTACACTTTGTCGCTACCAAGTCTGTGGAGAGTAATAAAACAAACTATCAAGCAAAATGCTAAACTTTTAGTAGAAACTGAAAATCAGTCGTAGGTATCTTATCTTAGTAGGTATGGAGAAGTCAGAAACTATGAGAGATAGCGAAATCTGTTCTTAGGAACCATGGTGTCGATTTTAGAATTAATAATAATGGCATACAAACTTTTTTTTAAACTCATACATAACCGGGAATCGAACCTGGTCAATATTGTTTATGTAATCCCGTGTAGTATTTACAGAGACTTCGACCAGGTTCGATTCCCGGTTATGTATGAGATTTAAAAAAATTGAATACCATTATTATTAAATCTAAAATCGAAGTCATGGTTCCTAAGAACAGATGTCGCTATCTCTCATAGTTTCTGACTTCTCCCTACTGACCCATTTGGATTGATCAACCTGTATAGTTTGTCAGAAAAGAGAAGTGTCATGGTTTATATGGAAACTGTTTGAGTTTCTACGACACTTTTCTTTCCGTACACACATATAAGAAGACGCCGAGCCGTCTGATAAGGCCGACCGCTCACCTCCTTTGGGCCGCAGCCAAGATTGATGAACCCTGCTGTGACCTGGATTGTCTTTTTGTAGTATTTGTATTAGATAGCTATATAATAGCCAAAAGTATGTATTACTGTCCTAGCATAGTTGCAACGACTAAAATTCTAGTCACATTTCCAGCCCTGCTGAGGTAGGCTGCGGTTTCACCAGAGATGAGCGAGGATACGTTGCGGGAAATGTATATGTTAAGAAATGCAGCTTACATTATCGCACACGGCTCCATACTTCAAGCGCGACTCGAAGTAACTAGTAGTCCGCCTCGAACTAAGAACTCGCGATTTACTTGCAAACGAGATGACTAATATAACAAGACGCTTCGAAAAATATTTTTTGCCTTCTAGCTCCACAACCCCTTGATCGATCCTGCTCATATACGAACTCTCAAATTATATGTATCTCTGCTACAAGTCCAACAAATTTCATAAAGATCAGAAAAACGTTACTAAGGTTATCGCGGAACAAACCTTCGAAACCAAAAACCCATCGAAATGCCGAGACGTCCCAGTAGCCGAAGTTGTTTGTAAGAACTCACTTCGCTTACACACAGCTCGTTCGAATATACATTCGGGCGTGACGTTTAAGTCATGCTAGAGGGTCAGGTCTCGTAAGACGCCGTGGCGACTGCGAAGGCCGAACACTCACCTCCCCTGGGCCGAAGCCAAGTTGATCTATGAACCCTGCTGTGAATACTGTGACCTACATTAGCACATATCTTTTGGCTTTGTTTCTACGCTAACGTAATACTAGTAGTCCGCCTCGAACTCGGAACTCGCGATTTCCTTGCAAACGAAATGACCAATATAAGAAGACCCATATGATGATTTTTTCGCGCCTTCTAGCTCCATGACCCCTTGGTCGATCCAGCTCATATACGAACTCTCAAATTATATATATCTCTGCTACAACCCCAACAAATTTCATGAAGACCAGAAAAGCATTACTAAAGTTATCGCGGAACAAACTCTCCAAATCAAAAAGCCATCGAAATGCCGAGACGTCCCACTAGCCAGAAGTTGTTTGTAAGAACTTGCTTCGCTTACGCTCCGCTCGTTCGACTAAGGGCACATAATAAATTATAGTAGTTCATACAGAATGGCCACGCTACGCCCCGCCCCGAACGGGATTACCTCACCCCGCGGCGGCTGTTGGTAGGGAACTAGAAGGCTAATCCGTCAGGTTGGCAGCGCATCAATAAAAAGCAAAATGGCGGTGTATTGTCAAACGTCATTTACGACAGCGGAAACAGCGCCCTAAGACGCAATCACACATGAAGCGTGTACAGATGAGCAGTGCACACAAAGGCGCTCAATAGAGTTTTGTAGTATGACGTGTTCGACCTGTGCTAAAGGTGCAGTATGCAAACTGAGTGGTCGTTCGAGCGGCAGCAACCGACTGCGCGTCTGGCACCACGATCAAACATAGAGAACTCAAAGAGGATACGTGTGTTGACGACGGGGACTCTCTTGTCCCTTTATTTTAAACGTGACGTGACATGACGTGACACCTCTGGAGTAGCAGGCTATGGATGGTACAAGAAGGATATATTATAAATATTATAGGACAATCGTACACAAATCAACCTAAATCTCTATATTACAAAAGTGTCCGTCAAAAGGCGATAAACTGATGGCGCCACAATGATATAAAATTTTATTAAATTAATTTTGAAATAAAAAAAAATTAAATCAAAAAATTATTATTTGCGGAGATGAAAAACACTCTGAATATTAATTTTATTTAGAAAGTCATATAAGTATTAAATATCGGTAATTCATTTCTAGTGCTGAACTACCTATTAGCGCCACCCGGAGATATTTGGAACTATTGTTTAGTGCTTACCGCTGGACACTTTTTCGACCGTTTTCCTATAAGAGAGTTCCATCCTTCCTATACCATCCATATAGCAGGCTATGGTAGCTGCCGTATCCTTGCGAGTGGCCTTAGGGAGGTCACGCACTGTGACTTTGCAGCGATACAGTAGCGATGCAGTATCAAAACGCCAGCCGCTGGTCATATACCATCGCACACGTAAAGACGATTCTGCATCGCAACTATTACACTACAGCATCGATACAGTCGCGATTCAGCTGCTTCTTAAATTCCTTAGAAGCTAAACTCAAAGCTTATCGCTGCGCCGAACGCTCGACACGGAGTTACCATCCGTCTTATATATTTTCCAAAGTAGTAATGTATGGAAAATGACTATAGAAATGACACATCATGTTACATTCTGGTGGAACAAATGATGGAATGCACTTGCCCCAGATAAGCCGTTGGCAGACAAAAGCTCACCCTTAGCCAAGCTAGCGTTAATAATTAATATTAAAGTCTAGGCCAATAATAGACAAGCTACTCAAGCTAGCATTATTAATAGCCCCATCGACTCAGCTGCCGAAATTCGAAAGAAATCGATCACGGTCGCGGGTCCGTGTTTCAAGTTACCGTGAATTATTGAACAAGGTGAAGTAAAACAAACAGCAAAGCACTCTTAACTGTACATCGGTGTACCTTATTAGTATTACAAAAGGCATAAGGTCCACCGATGGGGACTTAACAGTGTGGGCGTGGGTACAGTCAGCTGCAGAAGTAGCGAAGGCGGTAGGGTTTTCAAAATAGTTTTTAAGACAACGCGTCTTATATAGTTAGTTAACGGCCTCCTAGCCTAGTTGGTAGTGACCCTGCCTATGAAGCAGGAGGTTCAAAATGTTCAAATCCTGGTCAGGGCATTTATTTGTGTGTTCATCACGGATATTTGTTCCTGAGTTATGGATGTTGTCTATGTATCTAATTATTTATCTATCTATTATATGTGTATATCGTCGCCTAGTACCCACAACACAAGCCTTATTGAGCTTACTATGGGACTAGGTTAATTTGTGTAAGATTGTCCCATAATAATAATAATAATAATAAATACTCTTTATTGCACACCTCATACAGTTACAAGCACAAATTTTTAATATTTATTTATTTATTTTATTATTATTTATTATAGTCCTAAGATAGTGCCATAAGTTTTTGCCAGTTAATGTACAGAGGGCCCTACCGCGAACATTGAAATTGGAAAATGACTATCTGCCCTATCTGGCTCTTTTTTACCCTTGCATATGAATGAATGAATTAATTAATTAATAAATGCTTTATTGCACACCTCAAAAAATACATGATAAAAAGAGGCAAACAACAGGCGGTCTTATCGCTAATGAGCGATCTCTTCCAGACAACCATATTTGAGTGGAGAGAGGCATTAGTAACTACATTTAGATTTTCGATGATTGCGGCATTTCAGCAATGAATTATTTTAGGTAAACTGAATCCTGTTACAAATGTATCCATGTTAGATAAGGAATTGTAAATTGCACCACGTGATAGATATGCAAAAGATAAACTAATGCCTGACCTACATCGAACTAAGGTAAGTGATCCTTCACTTAAGCGGCACGCAAACAACTAATTTTCTTGTATGCATAATCGCACTCTTCGGCCTCTGAGTCGTTAATAAGACTCGAGTCTTTACGGCTTTAGCACATCTCCTCCGCAGCACCGCTGCACAAATATATCGAGTTGTCTTTGTAATGGAGCGCGAAACAATAGAGCATCCGACAGCTCTAACTCGCATATGTACCATCACATCTGCTTTCACATCTACACACTCTTTCCGTCTAACGCGGTACAGTCAGGGGGGTGTCACTACGCAGTTTAGGTACATTTGACCGGCGCGCCTCCCGGGCAGGCGTATGGCAGTGGGCTGGGCTGCCGCTCGGCTCGCACGATAGTCGTGTTGTGTCACGTGGCGCTCGCGCAAAATTAAAAATACACAATGGCTTCGAAACCTAAACCTCAATCTAATCTGTATAAAAGATATAATATTGGTTGCCCAGAAACAATATTAGGAACTGACCGACATATTTTACAAAGGAATACGGCTGTGGCATACCTACTTCCGTTAGAATCAGACATACTATCTCCGGATAAAAAATTTATGATTACAGAATCAAAGTTTGTAATTCCTACATATTTATCTAAAGAATAATAAATCAGTAGATAGGTATAGGTACAAAAACTTGTCAAGCGACAACCCGTGCCGAAACTCACAGCTCGGTCAACGCGCAAAGAAGATTCACGGTTCGTGCGCGGTTATAAGTTTCAATTTTGCTTGCAGGCGGCGAGTATAGGTATAATTTTATACCTAAATCTGACTTTTGTAAAGGAGTGAATTTTCTGTACGGTAGTACTATTAGTTATTCTGTGGTACAGTGGCGAAAACAGAGAGATGTGAAACCGAACGCGAAACGGCGCGACAGAGACAGGGCGAAGGTAGATAATACGCGTTAGAGCAGTCGGACTAGCTACGCACTGTTTAGGCTTCATACAGCGGACAACTCGGCGAAACATCCAGCGGCGCCGCTAAGTCGATTCCGCCCTAGAGATGTGCAAAAGGCCTAAGCTTTCGAGTCTCTAAGCTTCGAAATCAGCGTTATTCACAACATTTACTTCAATCGTCAACCGCATAGCTATATCGCTGCCGACAGTACCTATTGGTTGTAGGACGTAAACATCGAAAGTGAGTGTCGAATGTGTGATGTAACTCATCCGAGAGCCATCCCACACCCAACACCCGGACGTAACCAGTCACAACTGTTACAAGGGCGTTAGAAAGTTACACAAATTCATAGGCAGGCGTCCATAGGTTACAGTAGCCACTTACTGTGAGACGTAAGCTTGTTTGCCACCATTTTTAGAACAAACTCTGGCAGGTTGTTAATTTTGAAATCTATTTATTTATCGTATGGCTATGTCACTGGATATCATAGACTAATAACAGTAATAACCCAAGACCCCGCATAGCCGGGTGACCCCTGCTGCCACGCTCGAAGTAATTTCACCCTATAGTGAGACACTAATTTATTATAAGTGACAGTAAACATAGTAAGTCTCCATGGCAACCATTAATGTCTGACTCTCTCTTACGCCCCACGGAACAAGGGCGCGTTCCCTGTCTACCATTGCGAGTTCCCCTCCCGCGCCCCTTTTTTTAGGCAGCTTAGGTTTCAAAGAAATAACGCGCTAAGCGGAGTATAGAGATATCTTGTATATGCTGGATATAAATAAGCATTTCTTCCCTGGGGTAGTAGTAGTAGTGGAAAATTCAGCGACTGCTGCGAGGTCCAGATGGGACAGTGCAGCTGCCAAGTTTGTTACTCTTTTAGCACCACCCAGGGATCACGTGTAGGGTTCTCTAAGCAAGTAAGCAGCATAGTATCTTAGCATGCGAGATGTTCAGAATCTTTACACGTAACCCTTTTGAGAAAAAAGTCGTGTCTATGTATAGATCAATTTGAATACTTCGACCGCTTTGGTACATCTGCCGCTGATTGGACTACAAAATTGAAAACTATAAGTTATATCATTGAACCCATATATATTTAAGGGGCTGACAACAGCTAAATTCCATCCCTAATATCTTTTTCAGCATGAGTGAAAGAGTAAAACTGTGTTACTATTAGTATGGGAGCTCATTGCAAATTTTGTAAAGTGATAGATTAAAAAAAACTACGCATTAATTGAGAAATGCAGAATCTTGCGTTGCGCACCAGATTTGAACCAGTTCCTGATGGCCGATTGAACTAAAAAGCAGAAAAGCGTAACTTGGATCTCAATACTGTATTTTAATACCATCGAGCTGGTTTGATTATGGAAACCGAAGGTGGTCAAAAGAATATTGTGATAAAACAATTTAATCTCATTGTGTTTGGGCACAGGGCGGACACGTCATACTACAAAACTCGTTTGAGCGCCTTTGTGTGCACGGCACATCAGTACACGCTTCAATGTGTGCGTGCGTCTTAGGGCGCTGTTTCCGCTGTCGTAATGACGTTTGACAATACACCGCCATTTTATTTTTATCGATGCGCTGCCAACCTGACGGATTAGCCTACCAGTTCTCTACCAATCGGCCGACGCGGGGTGAGGAAATTCCGATTCCGATCGATGCGGGGCGGAGCGTGGCCATTCCGTTTGAAATACTATTATCGTTTGTCAGAATCATCTCGTTGCTCCAGTGGATGACCTTTGCATGAAAAGTACAGTGGACGTTAAAAGCTGACGTTACGTAAATTTAACCTATAAATTAATGGTTAAAGACGGTCACCACTGACCCAAGAGTCCAAGACACGAACGTAACCATGTGACAGCGACAAAAAGTTGACCTACCCATATCTTTGTAATTTTCCTGACCCACATTTCCTAGCTGGCATGAACGCACTTCCTCCTCGCATATGCGTGGGCGCACAGAATGTGCCAAGGAGGTCGTTGTCGTTGGTGTCTAAATAAATCATCTGTAAACAAAAGATCGCAAGATATTTGTAGTCGTGTTGAGGCCGGGCTAGGCGTTGCAACCACTTCACTTCGCTTTTTTCTTTATGGTTACTGTGCAGTGAAGCACAATTCTGCCAATGTTAAGTATTAAGCTGTACACGGCTGAGTTTTTTTTATAAAAAGGAAAATTTTGGATTGGAGACAGGGATCGGATACAGGTATTTGCTCCATACTAAAAATACCGGTTCATTTCGTTATTTGGTTTCCTATTTAATTTATACCGAGGCAATCTAATAACATCAAGGCAATACCCAAATACAATATTGAGTTCTACATGAAGCCCTGAAAATAATTAGATATTTCTCATTATTTCGGGATTTTTTTGAAAATACCGGTTAAGATCCCTGATTTTAGTAAAGCCTGAAAACAGTGGTACAGCACTGTCTATTAGCGTGGAGTATAGTTTCAGTTTTCGATTTAAGTGGCTGACAAGACAACAGCTAAATTCTATCCCTATCTTTTTCAGCGCGAGTGAAAGAGAAACACTGTTTACGATTAGTATGGGAGCTGATTGCAAATTTTGCAAAATGATGAATTAAAAAAAACTTCGCATTAATTGAGAAACATAAAACAACGAAGTTTTTAGTATTAGTGTGGTGGAATTTTGTCCTTAGTTACAGATGTATCCATACTAATATAATAAATGGGAAAGTGTATCTGTGTTTTTTTTGTCCGTCTTTCACGGCAAAACGGGGCGACGAATTGACGTGATTTTTTAAGTGGAGATACACTCGCGATCAAGAAAATCGACTCAAGCAACATTTTTTACTTTTGGTCGTTTTTCCGGAAAGCGGGAAATATTTTTTGTAAAACTTTTTATTACGAATTTATTCAGCTACAAAAAACAGTAAAAGACAACGATCTCGCTTGCGTAGTTTTTAGGTTATTGCAGTTTTTGTACAAAATGGCATTTTGCATGGTTATGATATTCACGAGTTGTGCCCCCTTGAGACCAATAAAAACCGGTGCAACCGGTTATTTCTTATCATAAGTTATCAGAAGCTGACCAGTGCACATCTCCTCGCAATCTTTCACCGGAATCACCTTGGAAAAATGGATACCACCGAATCTGAAGCCGCCGGAGTCGTCGCCTTGGTGAATCAAGGATTCTCGCAGCGTTCTGTTGCTGCTGAGCAGCTGAATTTAAGCTAGTCTGCTGTCTCCAGAGTTTACCGTCGGTTTGGAACCTTGAAACGGAAACAAGGATCTGGCCGCCAGCGGTACACATCGGAGAGGGAAAACCGCTTCATCGTCACCTCCATTCTTCGTAATCGCCACCGTACCGCTGTTGCCATCCAGCGAGACCTGATGCGGAACCGGGTTGTGCCTGTTAGCACCCCAACAGTTCGGCGAAGACTCAAGGAAGCCAACCTTACCCCAAGAAGAGCTGCTACTGGGCCCAAACTGACTCAGAGACATCGGGACGCTCGGAAGGAATTCGTGGCGACCTACGAAAATTGGACCTACGACCAATGGAGCCGCGTACTCTTCAGCGATGAGTGCAGAGTGTGTCTCCATGGCAGCGACAGAAGAGGCCGGGTGTACCAAAGACCTGGAGAGAGGTTCGCCCAGTGTTGCTTCGCTGAAACAGTCGCCTACGGTGGAGGTTCCATCATGATGTGGGCTGGGATTTCCATGGAGGGGCGGACCGAGCTGGTTTTTGTTGATGGCGGGGGTCGAGGCGGTGGTTTGATTGCAGACAGGTACATCACCGACATCCTGCAAGACCATGCCGTCCCCTACGCCGGGTTCTTTGACGAGGGGTTCCATTTAATGCAAGACAATGCGTCACAAAGGAGTACCTTGACGCAGTTGGCATCCCGACTCCGAAGTGGCCACCTCTGAGTCCCGATTTAAATCCTATCGAGCACTTGTGGGATTACCTGAAACGCAAGGTTCGAGCTCGCGATCCCGCTCCGGAGACAATTTTGGCCCTGAAAGAAGCTTTGGTCGAAGAGTGGGAAGCATGCCCCCAGGATACCATCAGGAAGCTGATAAGGTCAATGAAGAGACGCATGGCATGTGTGAAAAAGGTTTTTGGTGGTAACACCAGGTATTAAAGATAAAAATAATTTGTTATTCGTTCATGAAAATGTTTTTTCTTTCGTTGTTAAGGTCATTTTTGCTCCCAAATTTTACACCTCCCTGGTATGGTCGCTTGTTTGTCATGAACTGAAATGTTTCGCCTGAAAAACATGCTCGTACTGAAAGCTTACACTGTTGGCTCCAAAATGGTATAGTTGCTTTTTTGATCTCATGATTGGTTCCGGAGATATTAAACGATGAAATTAAAAATTAGTTTCAGTCGATTTTTTTGATCGCGAGTGTAGTTGAAGGGATGGAGAGTGACATATTATAGGCTACCTTTTCTCTCTTTCTAACCCCCCACTTCCCTAAAATGGAGGGTGGAAGTTTGTATGGTTTGTTACCTCGAATTTAACGCGAGCGAAGCCGTGGGCAAAAGCTAGTAAGTGAATAAACTAGACATACAACTGTTTAAAGCTAATTTTAAGAGGTAACTTTGGAATTATTTTCTATCGAGCCGATTTCTTCTAATCGTGTATCGGAATTAACGAAGTTCTTCCAAATATAACGAATATTAACATATATTTTTTTAGTTTCTCAAAACAAGTAGTTATAGCTAAAAAACTGTTTGAGTAAAGTCAATTTGAAGGTCATCGGGTGTTGTCAGCCTCATCCTCGAACACTTACTTCGGAACCGCGAGAGCAACGTCGGGGGTATATTTTAAATATTTCGTGAAGTTGCGTTGTAAAGTAGAGCAGATAGTCTTTTATGGATCCAAAGAGGTATTGAGGAATGATTGGTTCCGTGGAAATCGCTTTCTTGCTGAACAAAGGCGAGTCTAACGTTTCTTTTCCTTTTACTGTCATTGTCCGAGATTATTGCATGGTTTGGAAATAAACGTTTACTTATTGTGAGGCGTGAAAATATACTGTAAAAAGTCCGAGGCCAATATACTTAATTGTTTTTTTGAATTGTTTTGTTGAACTGGGAGTCGTAAAGTGTCCAGCATAGACATGCTGGACACTTTACGACTCCCAGTTATATTATATAACCTATTTAACTGTTAGTAAAAGAAGTAAAAAATAATTTTAAACAAAAAAGAACCGACTTCACTTCATTAGCATCCACCTTTCCAAAAGCAAATGCTCGAGCTGCTGTAAAAAATACTCAAATCACTATAGGTGTGCCTATAATAGTTACATTATCCTGTAACCGTTTTGTGTGCTTGTCTTTTAGCAAACTATAGGACTAAAATATAAAAATGTATGCTCATGAGTATGTTACAGCTTGTCGCATGCTATTATTAGTAAAATACTCTACGACAAGCCCTTTATAAGATCGTTATTAGTAGATAATTACTAATAATATTGAATTATAAGATCACTTTGCTAGTTGGGTGGCCTATAATAGTTGAAGAGTTCCCTCGATTTCTCCAGGATCCCATCATCAGATCCTGACCTGGTGACAATTGGACGAACTGTGAAGTATACTCTTTCAAACAAAAAAAGAATTTTCTAAATCGGTCCAGCCGTCTTCGAATCAACGGTGAACATACATAAAAAAAATTAGCCTTTTCCCGCGGCTTCGCCCGCGTACTATAAGTACTCAAAAAGGATACGATACCCATGTTGATTTTCAGACTTTGTGACCACATTTGCCCCTTTTAGGGGTTGAATTTCCAAAAAACCTGAAACACGTGTTTACTCATTTATCGTTAGGAATACTCCTGTGAAGTTTCGAATAGAACAGTCTAACAAATCTTGATTCGCCATACAAACTTTGGACCCCCATTTTACCCCCTTAGGAGGTGAATTTTGAAAAATCCTTTCTTAGTGCACCCCTAGACCTTATAAGGAACCTACGTGCCAAATTTGGAATCTCTAGAACCAGCGGTTTGGGCTGTGCGTTGATATGTCAGTCAGTCAGTCAGTCAGTCAGTCAGTCAGTCAGTCAGTCAGTCAGTCAGTCAGTCAGTCAGTCAGTCAGTCAGTCAGTCAGTCAGTCAGTCAGTCAGTCAGTCAGTCAGTCAGTCAGTCAGTCAGTCAGTCAGTCAGTCAGTCAGTCAGTCAGTCAGTCAGTCAGTCAATCAGTCAGTCAGTCAGTCAGTTTCTTCTTTTATATATTTAGATTGCAAAAAAAGCAAAGATCCCGACGAATTGATAACCTCCTCCTTCGAAATCTTGAAGTCGGTTGATAATAAATAAATAATTAAACTGAAATAAAAAGCCTTTAATTTCTTTAGTCCATCCATACCTGGACACAAAGTATCAAAAGAATGTAGTTCGTCATAATGCGGATAGGTGACACGGCGAAACTAAATAGGTCATGAGTGTCATGTCATGACCGGGTCGCGGATTACGAGCTCTTACTACACATTACATGCAAATTAGGCGGTTTAATGTCTAATATAACACACAGTCCTTAACACAGATGCAGCTAAGCGGTTGAAGTGTTCAAAATGATCTATTTAGGACCCGGGTATGTCCTTAAACTATATCCGGACACGGGTACGTCCTTAAACTACGTCCAAGTCCTGAGTTCACGGGAAGTACCCCGTAGGTTTTGCGAGTGCCGAAAAACTCTAACATTTGCAGCATAAACGACTGTATCTTTTGATTACGTTGGCTTTTAAGTTTTAATTTTTCACAGCTCCAAGAGACAATAAACCTGAGTACGAGGGTTGCTACTTATATATCCGGAAACAAAAAAACAAACAAACGTACACGGCTGAAAATGGTTTTATTGTTTTTCAAAGTATTCCCCTTGATGATCTATGCACTTTTGCATTCGCGTGAACCAATTTTTAAAGCACTTCTGCCACTCCGCCTGAGGTACCTCCATAACGTGTTGTTTGAATGCGTCGACAGCATCTTCAGCGGTCGAAAATCGTTGACCGCGTAATTTATTCTTTATATTTGGAAATAAATAAAAGTCGTTGGGTGCCAAGTCAGGGCTGTACGGCGGATGACCCGTTAATTCCACATTTTGACCCTCCAAAAATAGAGTTGTTTCGCGTGACGTATGACAGCTGGCATTGTCATGATGAAGAATGATTCTTCGTCGCTGGTTAGTTTTACGAATTTGTTCAAATACTTCCGGTAAGCAAATGGTCGTGTACCACTCTGAATTAACCGTTCTACGGTTTTCTAGTGGCACTGTAGCTACATGGCCATTAATACCGAAGAAGCAGGCCACCATTTGTTTCAATGTACTTTTTGCACGAGTAACTTTCGTAGGGTTGGGCTCATTTTGAAACACCCATACCGTTGATTGTTGCTTCGTTTCGGGATCGTATGCATAGATCCAGGATTCGTCACCTGTATAGATGTTATAAACGGCTTTTGAGTCACCACGGTTATATTTTTTTAACATTTTATTGCACCATTCGACGCGAGCATCTTTTTGCTCTTTTGTTAAGTTGTGGGGTATCCAACGCGAACAATTTTTTTTTACAGCCAAATAATTATGTAATATGCTATTAATGCTGGTCATAGAAATACCCAGAGTCGCCTCTATCTCGCAGTACGTAACATGTCGGTCGTCCATTATAAGTTTTCGCACAGCCTCGATATTTTGTTGTACAACGACCGATTTCGGGCGACCTGCCTTAACTTCGTCCGTAAGCATACTACGTCCACGATTGAACTCACTAAACCAGTGATACACAGTAGTTTTAGATGGGGCTTCATCACCAAAAGTTGAAGTTAGTTGATCTATGCACTGTTGTTGCGTTAAACCACGCCGAAAATCATAATAAATCATAGCACGAATATTTTCACGAGTGAGTTCCATTCTTGCTGCGAGATGACATTTAAAACCCGTCAAAAACAAAACACGGGCGTTAATAAGAAAGAAAAAATATACCGGCCAGTACTTAAAAAAGTTCAAATTTTACCATGGAGGTCAAATATGCTATTTAAGAAGATTGTAATCCCGGTTTCCGGATATATAAACAGCAGCCTATGTATTTGATATAAATTTCAGCTTGATACCTCCACGTGTTCCTGAGAAAAATGGTCTTGACAGACAGACAGCTTAGACAGACGGACAACAAAGTGATCTTATAAGGGTTCCGTTTTTTCCTTTCGAGGTACGGAACCCTAAAAAGGCGATTAACACACCACGTTGCGGCGCCACGCAACCCGATGCGGTGACGGTGTACAAGCGTGACAGCGCTATAGACGTGCATAGCGCTATCTCGTTCGTACACCGTCCACGTATACGGAAACCGCAGCAGTGTGAAAATTGCCTTAGGAGTCGCATTCCACCCGTTCCGGGTCGCTGGTCGTATCGTGGTGTTGTGACTCAGCGGCGCCGGCGCCCGCGCATGCTTCACTATGCATTCATACTCGTACTAATGACATAGCCATGGGTTATTTCATTTATTAAAAATTCGTCCGTATTTATCAACCGACTTAAACATTTTGAAAGGAGGAGGGTTGAGGAATGAGGGTTTCAGTGATCGAGTTTTTCACTAGATGGCAGCACCGTGGAGAGGTCTAGCTGTCATAATTTGCCACTAATCCAAGGGTGATTAAGACATGGATTGACAATGCCTATACAAAATCGCGTTCCCTTATTTCAGGCTAAAGCACTAGCGTCATCTATCGGTCACCACAAACACTAAATTCCTACTTAACCTTTCTGTTAAGCCCGTTGGTTGACTGTTAAAGAATGCCTTATGGCATTAAATCCGCCATCTGTACCATCTCATTTTGTGCAATTAAGATTTATTTATAAATTCTAGTTTCTAATATTTTGTTCGGCGATTAACGCTGACAGAATAACTCGACTCCAGACTCAACAGATGGCGCTGTGGCACTCAGTACCGAAAACAGACGTATAGCCTGAAGGTTCGAGGAACGCGATTTTGTATAGGCATTGTCCATCCATGTCTTAATCATCCTTGCACTAATCACGTTCATTAATTTTTTTTTGATAGGTGAATTTTGACAGCTGCTGTCAAAAAAACCTCTCGTCACGGTGCTGCCATCTAGTGGAAATCTCGATCGCGGAAACCATCATTCGTTCGAAATACCACGACGGTGGCAAACAAGCATACGGCCCGCCTGATGGTAAGCAGCTACCGTTGCCTATGTACGCCTGCAAATCCAGAGGTGTCACATAACCTCCGAAATTGCGGACAAAATTAAGGCAACAACATTTTATTATAAAAAGTTTGTTGATAAAATATAAATTGCTTACGATAGATATTATTTGGACATTTTATTGATCAGCTATAAACTTTTTTATCTAACAGTAAATTCTATGTCATCTTATCAGTTTTATTCGCTTGTTAGTATGGGTCTTTAGTGCACAACCTCAAATTTTGATGCACAAGTATAAAATTTGGCACAGTTGTTTCTTGTCCCCGGACAAGCTGATTAAGATCGGTACCCCCCCTTCTGGCGCCGGGGAGGGGGGGGTTAAAATACCACTCCACCCGGCTTCATTCAAAAAATTCTAACTGTTCACGTTTAGCTAATAGGTCAAGTTTGGTATCAATTTCGGATAAAATGACTACGTAGAATTCGTTTCTGGTATTAAAAATACAATTTACTGAGTAATATTAAAAAAAAACATACGAAAATCGAAAATCTCAACAAAATTTTTCGTATTCCAGTCATCATATATATTAATTTGCTAGTTATTTTCATACACAAAAAATACAATATTAAAGCATAATATAATTTTATGTAGATTCAAAAAAATATAACATTTGAGAACCTTTACTAACAGTAAATGGCATTTTTTTAAAAATTGCGTCGCGCGTCGTGAAATTATTTTTACCGCCGTCACGCACTTTGGATAGGTACTGTAAAGAGTATCCTAAATTAATACTCTCAAAATATACTTGATAATTATTTATTATACTTTTTTTATATCATTCGCTAGTACATCAAAATCGACTATCCGTCTAGGCTGTCCTTTCTAGACTCCCTGAAAGAATCCTGAATGTCTGACATAGAATCTATGCATTCTAATTTATTGTAATGATACAAAAAAAAGTATAATAAATAATTATCAAGTATATTTTGAAAGTATTAATTTAGGATACTCTCTACAGTACCATGTAAACTTGTTATTTATTGAAATCGATTATTTATATAATATAACAAAGATAAAAACCGTACCTGACGGAATGTGGCATTCCGTCAGAAAAGGGACTTTTAGTATAGGATTTGAGTGCGCAACCTTTTTTCCTTGTGCTAAAATTTATAAAAAGAATAAAAAAACCATTACTTATTTAAGTTTAAGAAATGTGGACTTATATTTGTATAATAGTATTGCTTAGTGTCAGTCATTATATATTGTCCGCGTATTCTCAAGAAACGCATTCTTCTTCTTGGTCGCATCCATCATGACAGATGATCGAGTTTGGTGGGTTTTATTCCGGCACGATTGGCACGAACACACTCTCGCCATCGATTTCGGTCCATCGCTTTCCTTACCACATCGTAGAACTTCTGAGAGTCACCTTTGAGTTGGTCAGTCCATCGTGCTGGTGAACGGCCCCGTGACCTTTTGCCTTCAATATTGCCAACAACGATTAATCTTTCCAAACTTTCATCCTCGGTTCTCATTATATGGCCAAAGTAACTTCGGAAGCGTCGTTCACAGATTGTGGACAGTCACACTTTAACAAGAAACGCAAAATAAATCATAAAATTAACACAGAGAGTTAACTACAATTTAATTATACATTTTGTGTTTCATCATAGTGCCCTCCACAAAGACATACGAGTAGCTGGGTACATTTATTTAAATGTACACTACGCGTAGTAAATGCTGATATAAGGTTGTTTCTGTTGGTGGTATATTCTCCAGCTGACGATCTTTTTTCGTAAATAAGTATTTCCGGCATTAGGCCACTTTACATGGCATTTCTTGACCTGCAAAAGGCTTTCGATTGCATCCCTCGTCAGATGATATGGTGGGCACTAAAGGTGAAGAACGTGCCACAAGTCTATGTTGACATTATCCGGGATATGTACCGTAACTCGGTTTCTCTAGTGAGGACCGCTGTTGGCGACACTAAACCTAAACTGTGATCGGGAAGTCACAGTTGGCGTGCACCAGGGCTCGGCCCTTAGTCCTTTTCTGTTTAGTTTTTTTTTTATACCACGACGGTGGCAAACAAGCATACGGCCCGCCTGATGGTAGGCAGCTACCGTAACCTATGGACGCCTGAAACTCCAAAGGAGTCACGTGCGCGTTGCCGACCCTTTACAAAAAGGAGGATTCACTGTGTTGACGGCTAAAGGAACAAGAAGGTCCCTCATCGTCAACACACTGGGTCCTCTTTGAGCTCTTTGGCAACCTTACTCACCAGCAGGAACACTATGAGTAGGGTCTAGTGCACGGACTAGATAAATACTAATGGACGCGGTACTGGGCCGGGCGCGCGTTACATGGTTTATGATCAGATGCGCATAAACTTGTTGAAACCTCATGCCGCGCGGTTCAGTCGTCGTTCGACCACGTGTGACGAATTTAGTGCCAAAAAACATGTAAAAATGCCGTGTTGTACAATTTTGTCGTGTCGTGTACGAAGCAACGAATTAAAAGAGGCCCCTGGAGTAGTTACTTTCCACCGGTAAGTATAAAAACCGAGTATTTCACATATTTTCCAAAAATTGTAGGCTTATATTACGACATTCACCCATTATCTGATGGTACAACAGTATTCATATCAATTGCTCGCTGGCTATTGCTGGCGGTCGCAGGATTACGCGAGTGACGCGGAATGTATTTGGAAATACGAACGTCGCTCGTCAGTCTCGTCACACGATCGGCAGTCACGTTGCTGGGCAACATGGCTGCCGCGCGCCTGTCGCCACGAGAGTGCGGCCCGTTATTTATTATCGATAATTTCGAACACATTGTTTAAGGTGTAACTTTCTGTCCTATAGTAGAAACTAATTTTATTTCTTTCGAAAACAAAATAACGTGATTGACTGGATTAATTAATCCAATGATCAACTTATTTTATAGATACGATAACTTTATAATGGTACTTCTAACCATACTAATATTATTAATGCGAAAGTGTCTCTGTCTGTCTGTTACCTTTTCACACTTAAACTGCTGAACCGATTAAGATGAAATTTGGTATGAAGATAGTTTGAGTCACGATTATTTTTAGTATTTTAGCAGACACATAAATTAGATAGATAAGGATACATCCACAAATTACGTCAAACAAATTTCAACAATAATGTTTAAAATTACTATTTCTTTATTTTCCCATTTTAAATAATATATTAAATGAAATCAAAGCAAGAAAAATAATAATCCAAAGTGTTTGAATGTCAGACTAGAAGACATAAAGAGTTCCTTTCCTTCCAAAAAAGTGTACACAGTACTGTACTATGTGTATATATGTATACGATATTTGTATTTGTGACGTCACAACAAATAAAACTCCCCCTTCCCCTTATCAGAACTCGTCACACTTTGTTGATCCCTCCGTCCCCCTTAAAATCTGACGTAATTAATGGATGAGCCCTAATTATAATTAGGGTAGATTTTTATCCAGCTATTAATAAAAATCGACATTGTTTTATTAATATGAGGTGTGGCGTGGTATTATGGAGTTAATTATCGATAATCGATATCGATAAAATATATATATCGAAGGGCCACATCCCTAATGTAGGCGGAGCCTACGAGGCAATGGTAGTGGTTTCGTATTTTCGAGTGTACGCACACATCAACAACACAGCGAATGAGAGACTGACATTTCTTTGTGTGTATCACCTCGTGCGTACTTTAAGGAGAATGTGTGCGTGTAAATGCCGGCTACGCTGGTTTTGGAACAAACTACGGCTGATACCGTCTCCATATACTCCGTGGTCTAGTGCTATTTGGCTGTGGTTTTCTGTAAGGTGGAGGTACTTCCCCAGTCGGGCTCTGCTCCAGATTTGAGCGAGATGACATTCGCTGAACGTGTCCTACCACACTTAGCGAGATGCCATTCGCAGTGCCCATACCTCTCTTTTTGGCGTAGTTTAAGGACATACCCAAGTCCGGACGTAGTTTAAGGACATACCCCGGGTCCATAAAAGTGTCCATATTAGTGTTGTGCTTGATGCTGATACGGCGGAAATCCAGGACCCGCCGCCGTGGCCGTGGATGCAGATGATATTGCACTGACGGACAAGGACAAACAGGAACTAGAGCGAAAGGTGAACCTATGGAAGGGATAGCTAGAGAACGGTGGTCTAAAGCTAAATGTCTCGACGACCGAATACATGGCCTGCGGAAGTACCCGTTCCTATCAAAATAGGGAACGAACTTGCCGTGAAAACGGACAAGTTTAAGTACCTGGGATCCGTACTGCACGAGTCCGGGTCCATTGACCACGACATCCGAGCCCGAATCAGCGCAGCTTGGTCTAATTAGCGAGAGGTCACAGGAGTCATCTGCGATCGCAGAATTCCGCTAAGACTGAAGGGGCTAGTCTACAAGTGCATCATCCGACCGGTCTTAATATACGGAAGCGAGACGTGGCCGGTTCGTGGAAGGCATATTCAGGAGCTTTGCGTTACAGAAATGAAGATGCTGCGGTGGATGTGCGACGTTACACGTGCTGATCGCATTCGTAATGAGTACATACGCGGCAGCCTCGCAGTTCGTGACGTAGTGGAGAAGCTCCAAGAATGTCGCCTTTGTTGGTTCGGTCACATCTCTCGCAGGCCACTAGACTACATAGGGATATAAATCTAGCCCTGGACAGCCCTCGACGCGGTCGCGGAAGACCAAAGAAGCGCTGGCTGAATGTCGTGGAGGCCGACATGAGTGAAAACGGGCTCGTAAAAGAAGATGCCCAGGACCGCGCAAAGTGGAGGAAAGCGAGCAGGAAAGCGGACCCTGGCAATAGCCAAGATAACGCTAGGTAGAAGAAGAAGTACTTCCGGCATTCATTAAGTGTTGAGCAGAGACTCGGCCTGCAATAATATGAGTAAATTAAAAACGTTTAAATTTCAACATGTAGTCGTATCTTGAACTCTTCAACAGGTCGCTTACTTCAACTACAGGAATTGTAGGTTCATATTGGCACAGGGAAAAGCACAATTTTATCGCCTGCCACTCTATTAGGTAAGAGTATTTTGTTATAATAGCCATATATTATTTTATAGTTTATATATTCCGCAAACTAAACTCTATTTTGTTTCTATGAGGCCCTGATAAAGCGTCAGTCTTGCCCGTGTTCCATGCATTCACTGGATGCGACACAGTATCCTTATTTAATGGAAGAGGTAAGAAAAGTGCCTTTGAAGCTCGGAACGCCTTTAACCCGGCCACACAAGAATTTAAACTACTTCAAGATGGAGCAATAGCAGAAGCCAATAGCATTCTCCAAAAATATTTGATGATTTTGTATATGACAGGTAAGCGACTTATTGAAGATATATAATGACTGACGCTAAGCAATAGAGTCATTCCATATGAAAACAGCTGAAGGGGTGTGCTGACTAATTTTGAATTTACTTGAAAAAAATCAGGAATGTACTTTGAGGCATGAAACCAATAAATCCTTGAGATTTTTTTTTTCGATTGGCACTCATTGGAAGTTTGAAAAGTTGTCATTTTCTTACTACCATAAACTAGGTTCGAACTCTGCTTATTGGCTTTTGCTAACAATGATGTTTATTTTAAATTGTAGCTTACTAACCACCGATTTCACAATGAGTTATAATATCTAATCAGTGTGCTTCAGAACTGGGTTCTGAGGCACTGAAAATTTGTATAAATATGCTATTTTTTGGAGTTTTCAGACTAGAATTCTGACTTTCCTATAAGATTAAGATACTTAGCTTTTTTTCTGGTCTTTAGAGCATGACAATTTAAGCAACTGATGTGAGTTTAAATTATCAAAATGTGTTTTTGGTTTAGAAAAAACATATTGAAATTTCTAAAAAATCAAAACGGGTCCACTTTAACCGCTATAAAATCTAGGTTTCAGTGTGAATAAAAAATTGAGTTTAGCATCAAGTGATACATCGTAAGCTCACCTTTACATAGCAAGTAGACTTTATAGTGTTATTTTTGCTTGGTAAGAAGATATGATTTTTTGAAAATCGTAAATATTGCAGAACAGTATTAGTACGACAAAGTCGTTTTTTTATGGTTATATGCCAATAAATAATGGTTTTCTAATCATAAAGGAGTTTTATTAAGTTCTGTCATAAAAGGAAGGGTTAAATATTGTTATAATACGTACACATTAAACGAACCAATCCTTTAATAAAACAAATTCATTACTTTAGTGACGGAACCGCATCGGAGTATAAAAATAAAAAAAATATGGCGAATTTGTGTTACTATGGTGAAGATTTTGGACTGCAAGCAGACTGGAACTTCTTTGCTACAGCACATGGGAAAAGCCCGTGTGATGGTGCAGGAGGCACCATCAAAAGAATAATCCGAAAAGATAGTTTGCAAAGAACAGAGGAAAGTCACATATTAACTCCTCAAGCGATGTTCGACTTTTGTACGGAGCGGATACCTGGCATTACATTCTTTTTCGTGTCAAAAGCAGATGTCGAAGCTTCAGAATCAAGCTTAACAGAGAGGTTCGAGAATTTACTCACGATTAAAAATACCAGATCATACCATCATTTCGAACGTCTGTCGTTCGACACTTTAAAAGCTCGTAAATATTCAACACCACAAACTTTTGAAGTTGTGACAGTTAGAAGACAGTTATCGAAACGTAGAAGTAAGGATTAAATTAATTTTGTAATTTTCTATTTAAGTATTTCTTTATTATAGTGATGCTTTTAATTTAGTTAAGAAATAAATATTATTTAGGTGCAGTTATGTGTTTAAGACACTTTTATTAACTATCTGAAACTTGCATATTTTACGATTTTCAATAACGTAGCAAAATTAACATTATAAAATCTCTTTGCGATGTTAATTTCAGCATATGATCTATCATTTTGTGGTAAATTAAACATTTTATATATACTGAAACCTTGGAAGAATAATAAGTAAGGAAGCGTAATCAACGCTCAAAATGTGCTCCACTTTCCTGGTGCCAAAGTGGGCGGAGCTTGTGACAGCGGTGCCCTAATGTCATGTCAAACATTTTGAAATTGTCATGTCGTCAAAATATTACTTTTTTCGGCCCATGAAATTTCGGTAATATATCGGTATTAAAATGCCGGCTTGTACCGTGCATTGGTGCAGGAGCCACACAGGCGCCAAAGATGATGATATTTCTTTTCATCGGTAAGTAAATCACGCATAGATATTCTCATACATTACGGACTTGGTCGATGTTATGCAATATAAGTTTTGGAAAAGTAAACATAACTCATTTGAGGAAAAATATAATGAATGTTCATTTATAAGTATTACCTAGTAGTAATAGCAGTTAGGTTTCCGTTGTTAACAAAGAATCTTTTCAGTTTGTTTTTTTCGATATACAGTATGGGTCCTTGGAATAAATCTTTATCAATATTATACTACTTTGATAATATTGAAATGTCTCCCTTGTACTCATATATTGGGGATATGAGATACGTACTTAATAAACAATCTGAATATGCCACCTCAGTCGGGTTTACCTACTAAATATAATTTAAATTCTGTTATAATGATGACTTCAACAGTATGTGTATGTTTAAAGTTTTTTTTTCTTCAAATCACTAATATTAAGTAAAGTCAACGAAATCGACAGAACAGTCCACAGAACAGAACTTCGAATTAGTACCTACCATACTTACTCTTGTAATATCATACCAATCTGGCCGTGCCATTTCTAGTAGAACTGACTAATAGGTATGACTTTTATTTTTCATTAATAATGAATGCTATCACTTCATAGCATAGTCTTTAATTATCAAATCTAGAGCAGAGCCCGACTGGGGAACTACCTCTAACTTACAGAAAACCACAGCCAATTAGCACTACACCCTACTCATAGTGTTATGTTCCTGCCGGTGAGTAAGGTTGCCAGAGAGCTCAGAGGATGCAGTGTGTTGATGACGGGGGATCCTCTTGTCCCTTTAGCTGTCAACACAGTGAACCCTCTTTTATATGAAAGCGTCGGCAACGCACATGAGACACCTCTGGAGTTACAGGCGTCCATAGGCTACGGTAGCTGCTTACCATCAGTTGAACCGTATGCCTGTTTGCTACCGTTGTAGTATAAAAAAATGGATACAAAATGTAAAGGAGGGTGGTCAAATTGGCCTATTGACCAATAAGGACAAGCGATATGTCACTGGATAGCTTATTCAAAGTTCTAAAACTTTTACTATAGCAGGTAATCCCAAATCTTTGTGTGAAAAAAGTTGTGCACATGTAGTATCCATAGTTTGGTACCTTGGTGCGGGAAGACATGGAGTATTTATTCCTCCAGCTGGGCACTTAACACAGTTCATAATTGATGACCCTTTTGCTTAAAGAATAGTAGTCATTGTTTTATGGTATATCATTCGATATTTAGTTGTTTTCTTATGTGTATTTATGTAAAAACGTTTAAAAACCGTTGTATAGAACCTAAACCCTAGATATATCAGTAAAAAATTCTTATTGAGGGGATGTTTTTATATTGCCATAACTTGTTTCACACAGCGATTTAAGATTTCCCGCCATACAAAAAGTTTTAGAATATGAAAAAACCTTTCAAATGACATATGGCTTGTCATTATTGGTTTTTAGGCCAGAGTCCATATGAATCTGGGCATCCTCCTTTATCTTTGTATTTCCCTAAGCCTGCTAAAATAAATAGTACACATAACGAACTCATGCGTTATTTTTTTAGTTCTAAAAACGAGGAAGCAAAGAGAATTTTAACTATTTATTTTGAAGGTATGCTATTATTTTCTAGTCTGGTCATAAATAAAGTAAAAAATTGGTTGTTTGTAAAGTAGGTTTACGATCGAGATGTTTACGTGATAACGTCTAACCGCTCGTGAGGATTCCGCGTGACAAGTTTCACGGAATGACTGGCAGCGCTCGAGATGAGACGGGAGATCGGTCCGTCTCTCTCTCGTTATACCTGCGATCGCGCTCGTGAGGTTTTGGTGTGACACAAGTTTCTGAACATGTCACCCGACTAAAACGATTTTAAAGACGTTATCACGTCAAAAATAATCGTTTTATTGTTGCCATAATCAACCTTAATTGCTTAACAATACGTTGCTTGAAACCAGGAGGGTCTCCCTAATGTAACGTCTTTATAAAATTGTAAAAAAGTTCAAAATCTTTACTATTTTATGTTAATTTATGCTTATTTTGTAGTATGCGAGTCCCTATGTTGTAATTAAGCACTTTTATTAAATAAATGAAAAATAAATAGAAGGCTTTCATATTATTCCTTATTCCAAGAACGATTAAATTTACGTATATTACATAAGTAATGAAAAATGCACTAAAAAATAAATTGTTCATTGATTGCAATATTATTTATTACGTGAACCCATCCACGTCAAGCTTAGGCGTATTTATTATACGTCAACTTGACATTTCAGTTATTTCATTTGAGTATCTCCTGTCCAATTAAACTTCATTGTCAAATTGATTTTGACCACTCACAACACGGCAACTTTTCTTATTGGTGAAATGGCATGAAACCTTTGCGGAATTAAGGTTAACACAAAAAAATATGCTCAAAGAATGAGTACTTGATTGGTTAATAAGACATAAGACATTTTAGTTTTGTAAACGTGAAAATGGGTCGTGTTTTCACATGAACTTTGCTTGCCTTTACTCGTCTTGATATTATAAAGGTTGAACACGCCAAAACTTGGGCACGTAAAATTTGTTTTTAAACCAGTTTGTTAATAAATAACTACATTATGTATACCACATTTAATGACAAATTTAATGACTTCTAAAATCACATTTTTTTGGAAATTGCCAAAGAAGGTATTTTTTTGGAAATTGCCCTCGTTTTTTTAATTCAAAATCTTCAGGAGTATCTGTCCTAGATTTGCTAGTATAAAACTCTTGACCAGGTATTTGTTTAAAATCCAATTTTATATACGTATCGGTGTCCATCACCGCGCATTCAAATTTTGTAAGAAAATCTTCATAGAGTTGTCGCGACCGTATCTATGCGGATAAGTTCTGTTTTGAGTCTCGATCTGGTGCGGCCTGGGTTTTATAACTTCTCAGTCCTGCCCTCTGTTTCACTTTTTGTACATAGGACTAAGACATTTTCACTTTTTTAGCAACATCACGAGATGAAATCGTATGATTTGAGGCAAAAATCTTTAAAATACTCTTTCCTTTTTCTTTTTCTTGACTCCCTGCAACCCACCACTTCCTGGCTTTATATCTATTGTCAAGCGTTCACGGAAAGTTTTTAATACGTGACCAACCGTAGATTGTGGATATTTCAACCTTTTCGCGATATCTCTGTAGCTTAACATGGGATTTTTTACATGTTCGTGCAAAATGCGTTCACGTTTTTGATGTTGTACGCTCGACATTTTGCCAACGAATAAATAAAAGAAAATAAAACTATCATCATTTTATAGCTCAGTTCCTTGTGAGAAAATTGTTGTTAAAAAGTTTGAATATCTCCATTTTTCGAATAACTATAGCAATTTTTACATGCCCAGGTTTTGGCGTGTTCAACCTTTATGTCGATGACTGAAACCAGGATTTTTCAGCATCCAAAGTGAACACGTTTCTGTTTTTCAAAAATTTCAGTACGTGTTTTCTAATACTATATAATACATTTTGCCATTTAAAATCAATGTTAATAGTTAGAATTTAACTGTTACTGAAGCTGTGATATAAAAAAAATCTTAGGTCTAATACAAAAGTCAGGATTTTCATCCGAATACCACGAAAATGAGCAAATTTTTTATGATTTTTAGTGACACGGTATTTTATGCTGAAGTATTTGGAGGAAAAGTTATAATGCATATCGGATAGTATGTTTATTAAAGGCTTATATTCAATTAACACCATTTTTGTACATAATTTCTGAACAAAGTTTCATCATAATTTGTGGGAGTAGGAAAATGGCACCATTTTGTACTTTGGATGGGTGCCGATAAAAAGATAAGTATTAAAAAAAAATTACGACAACGGTTTTTATGCTTAAATGTGTCATGGTACATCCTCATTTTTTTTTTCATTGAAATCTGTGACCACATGCCCAGGTTTTGGCGTGTTCAACCTTTATGTCGATGACTGAAACCAGGATTTTTCAGCATCCAAAGTGAACACGTTTCTGTTTTTCAAAAATTTCAGTACGTGTTTTCTAATACTATATAATACAAATCTTGAAGCAAATCAAATTATTATGTTCAATATTTTTTGGGTGGTCTGGTGGTCAGGACGTCAGCCGCGAAAGCTGAAGACGCCAGTTCAAATCTGGCCTCGGACACCGGAGGGTTTGGTCACTTTTTCTGAAGTATATGACATCTATTTTCACTATATAATACATTTTGCCATTTAAAATCAATGTTAATAGTTAGAATTTAACTGTTACTGAAGCTGTGATATAAAAAAAATCTTAGGTCTAATACAAAAGTCAGGATTTTCATCCGAATACCACGAAAATGAGCAAATTTTTTATGATTTTTAGTGACACGGTATTTTATGCTGAAGTATTTGGAGGAAAAGTTATAATGCACATCGGATAGTATGTTTATTAAAGGCTTATATTCAATTAACACCATTTTTGTACATAATTTCTGAACAAAGTTTCATCATAATTTGTGGGAGTAGGAAAATGGCACCATTTTGTACTTTGGATGGGTGCCGATAAAAAGATAAGTATTAAAAAAAAATAACGACAACGGTTTTTATGCTTAAATGTGTCATGGTACATCCTCATTTTTTTTTTCATTGAAATCTGTGACCACGCGGCAACAAAAATAATTAGTTTCAGCTGTTTTCATATGGAATGACTCAATACTATTATACAAATATAAGCACCAATCTTTCTACGTTACCTTTTTAACAGAAGTCCACATTTCTTAAATTTAAATAAGTAACGGTTTTTTATTCTTAGTATAAATTGTCTTATTTTAGCACAAGGAAAAGAGGTTGCGCACTGAAATCCTATACTAAAACTCCCTTTTCTGACGGAATGCCACATTCCGTCAGGTACGGTTTTTATCTTTGTTATATATATAATCGATTTCAATAAATAACAAGTTTACATTGTACCTATCTACAGTGCGTTATTTGGATATTTTGACCGCGGATGCCGACGGCGGTAAAAATAATTTCACGACGCACAACGAAATTTTTTTTTTAATGCCATTTACTGTTAGTAATGGTTATTAAATGTTATATTTTTTTAATCTACATGAAATATGCTTTAATATTGTATTTTTAGTGTATGAAAAAAACTAGCGAATTAATATTTATGATGACTGGAATATAAAAAAATTAGTTGAGATTTTCGATTTTCATATGTTTTTTTGAATATTACTGAATAAATTGCATTTTTTAATACCAGAAACGAATTCTACATGGTCGTTTTATCCGGAATTGATACCAAATTTGACCCATTAGCTAAACGTGAACAGTTAGAATTTTTTCAATAAAGCCGGGTGGAGTGGTATTTTAACCCCCCCTCCCCGGCGCCAGAAGGGGGGGTACCGATCTTAATCAGCTTGTCTAGGGGCAAGAAACAACTGTGCCAAATTTTATACTTGTGCATCAAAATTTGAGGTTCGACGTTTTTATGTCGCTTAACAACCCCACTAATTTCCATGCAAACAAGATGACCAATATAACGATACCCTTATGATGATTTTTTCGCGCCTTCTAGCTCCATGACCCCTTGGTCGATCCTGTTCATATACGAAGTCGCAAAATGTATCTCTGCTATAACACCAACAAATTTCATGAAGATCAGAAAAGCGTTACTAAAGCTATCGCGGAACAAACTCTCAAAATCAAAAAGCCATCGAAATGCCGAGACGTCCCAGTAGCCAGAAGTTGTTTGTAAGAACTTGCTTCGCTTACGCTCCGCTCGTTCGATTAAATGGTCTTAGTCTAACGACAAAACCACGACATAGAACTCTAAACACAAAGTAATTAAATACCTGAAGCTAAAAACCGAACCGTGTTATGGGAACACGTATATCGTGGGAACGTTACCTAGCTAGTTATTATCTGTAACTACAGTCGCCATCGGATATATCGGAACGGCCCAGGTGCTTACAAAACATCTTTATTATCAAGGTGATAGTAGAGTACAGACAGAAGCAGACAGCGACTTTGGAACTGGCTATCCAGATCCAGAGGACCTCAAACCACTGCCCTTGAGCTCCATTATCTAACACATGGAGATGGTTGAAAAAGCTCTTGAGTAAGTGGCAATTTCACAAAAGATAAGATAAGATAAGAGAGATAGAAGCAAATCTTGCCAAGCGGGAGGGGTGTACAAACCTAAAAACATTATCTCACAAGCGTATTTTGAAATTTGGGCCATAAGCGCCTTATGGTCCAGTACCTGACTGATCGGCGCCCTGAACCCAGTGCGTGTGGGGCATCGGGCCATGGCCCGGTTGGCCATAGGGTAAATACGCCCCTGGATTATCTTAAAGCGTGTGAAGATCAATAAGACCATTCATATTGAGCACGTACAGCGACAGTATCTCGCGGGCGAGATAGATCAAGCCCGTGCTCAAGATCGTGCAGGGCGAGTGGATCTACTACCAACAAGGCTTCTGAGTTGAAAGTCAGATGGTAGTAGCTGTTGTTGAGCGGACTTCAGTTTCCTTTGAGTTAAGATGGCTAAGATTATAACTCTCATATCAATGTCACGGTTGACAGATAACAATAGATTGGTGCACGTCAGACCCCGACGAGACGCGTCCTTGTCCTTATCAATGACGCGCGTTACATCATTGCCAAACAGGAAGGACAAGGTATTGACAGGCCATAATGTCGTCATGTTACGTTATTTGGGTAGGGCCTTAAGATGGCAGATTATAACTCGATGTCAATGTCACGGGTGGGAGATTACAATAGATTGGTGCACGTCAGATGCTTCAAGATACGACCTTGTGCTTATCACCAATGGGCAATGACGCTTATTAAAGCAATGTCATTGCCAAACAGGAAAAGGACACAAGAGGAGGGAGTGTTCACATCTATTTTCCGCCGGGGACTGATAGAAATAGGTTTTTTTTATACCACGACGGTGGCAAACAAGCATACAGCCCGCCAGATAGTAAGCAGCTATCGTAGCCTATGCGCGTTGCCGTCCCTTTACTGGGAGGATTCACTGTGTTGACGGCAAAAGGAACAATATAGAATCATTCCCATTTGACCCTGCCATACCGACAGATGAGAATACACTACGTAAGGGCGTGAAAATTCACTATCGCGTAACACCTACCTACCATTTTCAGTTTTTTTTTTTACTTTACACATTTTCAGAATCACTTTAATCGATATTTTTTAGAAATATTTAGAAACATGTGCCGAATTTTGTGTCAGTTAATGCTTCGTATGGCGGTTACTTTATTAACATCATCGTGTCTATGTCTATACTCTACATATCGTTTATCATTCCTCGCACGTCACCATTATCTGCCATTACCTACGCACGCACAATGCATGCGCATTACTGCATTCTCGAGCACGCACGAGTTTAAGATCAGCGATTGTATGTAGTTTGACTCACGGGTGTATAGTGACCGTTAGCGTTGAAGATTGAAGGATTTGCAATCTGTAAGTTATATCATTTAAATCATAATTGCAAATAGTTTTTCCTATTTTTCAATTTCGAAATGAGTGACACAAAACAAATGGTTTAATGTTAATCCGCACGATGTCTCTAGTCAGTTTATGTGCTGCCATCGGTAGTTAACTCACGGTTCCTATACAAAATCGTATTCCTTCAAAACTCAAGCTACACCTACGGTATAAGATGCCGCAACGCCATCTAATAAACTGAAGTTGATTTATTTTGACAGCATCAAATCGTCGACCGAAATGTGATGATGATATGACGAATGACTACACCGTAGTTCGTAAGAGACTGCAACGGCAGACCTGTGTCACGGTGTGGTTTACCACGGTAAACCTAGCGACCGGTGTGAGTGGGATTCACTGAAAATTATCACGTTTGTGTTGCAATAGATGGCGCTAGTGCTTTTGCCTGAAAGTCATGGATTGTCCAATCAGGTATTTGGTCAATGAAACATATGGCCCGTTTGTTCACAATGTTTACATCACACAGGTAATAACTCTGCGTGCGGGTGAGCGCACTCTACACGCGTGCGATCGTGCTCCGGCGTGCGTCTGCGCTGATAACATCGCGGTGCGATTATCAATGCATGCTGTTTCTTTTTATTCGAGTAATCTGACGCACGCTTGGTCGGTACTATAGTAGCTGTACATAGATCGTTGAGATAATTCGTTTACACATGTTGAGTAACTGAGTTATACACGATTTTAGGCGAACTTTTCTAAAGCGTAGTGTAAAAGTTAAACCACAGAATTTTCAACAGCGCCATCTAGTGATTTATTATTGGAGAACCACCTCGAGCATGGCGGCGCGAGATAATAAAGGCCCTCTGAATCAACACTTTCGATTAATAATTTTAAACAAAAAAGAACCGACTTCACTTAGCCTCCACCTTTCCAAAAGCAAATGCTCGAGCTGCTTGTAAAAATACTCAAATCACTATAGGTGTGCCTATAATAGTTGAAGAGTTCCCTCGATTTCTCCAGGATCCCATCCTCAGATCCTGACCTGGTTACAATGGGACCAACTGTGGGACTTTTTCAAACAAAAAAAGTATTTTCCAAATCGGTCCAGCCGTCTTCGAATAATCAGTAACACATTTAAAAAAAAATAGCAATAACAAAGATCCCGACGAATTGATAACTTCCTCCTTCGAAATCTTGAAGTCGGTTGAAAACGGTACGATGCCACTGACAAAAATTAGACTATTAAGACTCACGACAACATTTCTACGTCCGAGATTAAAAAATGGTACACTGACGGATACGTAGATGAGTTAGATAGGTACAATTTTATATTATAGTCAGTGTGTAACGGGCTTAATGTTGATGTCGCATTTACGTATACAGTGCAACTTGTACATGACTAACAAAGGAATAAATGACGTTATCAAGCCAACTCCTTATACAATTCACCGATTACAATTTACAAGCGCCCACCGCCGCCCACGGGTGTACAAAAGGAACCTACGGGCTGCCGGCTGACTCAAGCGTATCCAACAAAGAGGATACTTTCTTTGTTTGCTTTGCAAATGCGTTGCTGGTTTTGGACATGAGATGGCGAGATTGAGGGGTGCACTGGATGGCTGTAACATCACATATTGCACACGTTGTGAAGCAAGGTCCTTATTATACCAGTCAAATAGTATTGTATTGGCTTTTCTGATAGGTAAGTGCTTGCAAATATTCTGTGAGTAGATATGTGTAAGGATTTTCCTTTATCTTCATCTTTCTAGCGTTTGCCCTTGCTTTCTGCCACGTCTACATGGAGCCCGGGGTTCCATCGGTTAAGTAACTTCGGTACTTGAAGTTTTAATATTTTTTACCAAAAAAGAGCAGCCTTCACAATGGGACCAACTGTGAAACTGACTAATTGTGGAAACTTTTCTGCAACATTGTTGACTGAAATTTATGCCCTAGAGTTCGTGCTCAGCACCTCTTTTGCACATTTTGACAAATAATGGTTAATTTACCAAGGGCGGTAGAGTGTCGTGCCATAGAATTTTAAAGGGATGAAGTTTAAAAATGGTTGAGAAAAAAAATGGTATGGGAGTTGATTTGTCGATAAAATTCATCATACTATACGCTCGAACACATTGAAACATTGTATAGGTAGTCGGAAATTTGGAATCTATGTATTATGCCAAAAAATCGGGACACACATTCCGAGGATGATGATTGGTGATCTAATAAAATCGCAACAAATCGTCCATGAGGCATCAGCCTTGACGCTAAAGCCAAACCGTAGTTGGCCATGATTTTATCTGCCGCCTACGCATATACGCTTACGTACTCCTACAGTGAGCGGGCAAGGTGGTCAATATAATCTAGACACGACTATTGTTAAGAGAACACGTGCGTGAATAAATCTTTTTACGTCACACCTGGCCATAATGTGAGTTTTATCGCACGCTACGCGTACGGTAAAACTCGCATTATGGCCAGGTGGAGACGTAAAATTGTGTACTCACCACGGGCAGTAAAAAAGAAAGCCCTCTATCGCATATTTACAACCCTCGCCTGGGGCTCGGGTTACAAATACCTGCGATTTCGGGCTTTTTTTCTTTTACAGTCCTTGGGTAAGTAACGTACTATTAAAAGATAATTACTAAATAGATTTTGCCCACAAAACGTATCGTGCGTCGAAAACGTACGTGGGTATGTATAGGTACGGAACGGACAGTCAACGCCAAAAGTATGTATACAATTTTGAACTCTAGTAATGTGCAAAAGTGTATACATATTTTTGGCGTTGACTATAACCAGATTAAAAATTGCATGGAAAATTTATGAATGAATACATTCAATCCATGTCCATGCAATTACGAATCTCATTGTACATGTTTTACTATCTTTAACTTGTATTTGCTGTGTTTCTTTATACGCGTGTCTGAGATTTTGCGAGCTGATGGACAATAGGCAGTCAAGATACCTATGTAGTTTAGCAGTGTATTAGTGATAAGACTGTAATGCTGTGTAAACTTAAAATAAACAATAAATAATAAACGTACATCATACATTCCTATCTATTTATCTAATCGCTTTGGCATCGCCATATTAGCGAAACTAACATGCCTTAATACTTGTTAAGTCAATTCACACAATCATTCCAGTGGCATCGGACGTGCGTAGGTTACTACTGCGTGGTTACTTACTACACAATAATTAAACTCTATAAGGCTACAAGTCTAACTACCTATGATGTTATCTTATCAATCACAGGAAAACAAGTCATTTTAAACTCTATACAAACGGAATAGGGTGTGTAATAATAGTTGCGAAGTTAGGTGGTCCTCGGTGTGTTTAATGTCTATTAATTAGAGGTTCGGTTTAACAATGTAAAAGAAAATGTTGCCTATTTTTTAAGGTACATTCGCCATCAAATTATCGAAGCGGCCAAGGTACTCAAAAATATCTGAACATGCACTTTATCGCCTTGACAATAGAGGCGTTGTTCAGATATTTGTGATCCTGATCACCTTAGCTGCTCCGATATATTTGATGGCGACTGTATGTTTAGATAAGATCACATGTACTTGAATGAGCTAACTGGTGGGGTTTTCTTAGGGGACATACAGGTATAAAAGATTTATTTATTTGTGTTTTTAATTGTCTGCGAAAATGACCAGTGAAACCTGTGTCAAAACATCGGAACTCAACGTAAATTAATTCGCGTTAGACCCTCAAATTATATGAATAGGTATTGTCGGAGCTGTTATTCACGAGTAGCCCAGCTGAGGGGTTGACTCTTCGAGAAAACTCCTGCTTCAAGTTAACTTAATGATTTAATGTACTTTTACATTGACTTTACGATATACAACTAGGTATCCGTATGTGACGGTCGGTGGTTCTTTTCAACCGACATCAAGATTTCGAAGGAGGAGGTTATCAATTCGTCGGGATCTTTGTTTTTGCTATTTTTTTTAATGTATGTTCACCGATTATTCGAAGACGGCAGGACCGATTTGGAAAAAAATTTTTGTTCAAAAGAGTATTCTTCACAGTTGGTCCCATTGTAACAAAGTCAGGATGGAATCCTGGAGAAATCGAGGGAACTCTTCAACTATTATAGGCACACCTATAGTGATTTGAGTATTTTTTACAGCAGCTCGAGCATTTGCTTTTGGAAAAGTGGATGCTAAGTGAAGTCGGTTCTTTTTTGTTTAAAATTATTCGTGTGTCCGGTGCGCGCGGCGAGTCCCGCCGCGGTCGTGACGTCAGCCACCTCAGCCTTCACCCCTCTGAGACTGGTTTAGACGCTGGTGCGTTAACAGGTACCTTTATTTCACCAAAAATATCTGGTTTAGGTAAAATCTCAGTATGCAACGACCTTGTGGCGCTGCAGCTAACGACAACATGACTATTGCGATGTACATTCACCATATTAGGAGCGGGCTGCTAAATACATATGCGAAGGTGACTCACAACTTACAAGTCATGGTTGTGACTGTTCAATCGAGTCGAGAACTCTACTATTATATGCTTTCCTTTACCGAAAAGCGATTGGTAAATTCAGATGATATTCCGTACATAAGTTTCGAAAAAGTGGTACGAGCCGGGGTTTGACCCCTCGAACGAAACGAACGAACCTCGAACGAACGAAAAATCGAACGCCATGTTACTATCGCTTCTCAGGCTTTTTTTTAGAGGCTGGCAGCAAGAGTTATTTTATGTCTTGGTAGCTTTACAAAACAACTGACATTTACAAATTAATATCTAGGTTCTTCACCCAATGGGCTGCGTTTTCGCTTAATGATAGTAAGTCCAGAGGGCAGTCTCCAGGGTATTTCCTTATTTGGCATTCATGGACAATGTGGTGGATAGACTGTACAGGTCCCCACAGTCGCACTTCGGTGAAGCGCGACTGTGGGGACGACTTCGCGCCAGCCACACCTAAACATGAAATCGCCAGACCGACCGTGCCCAGTTCGCAGCCTGTTCAATTGGCACCATTCCCGTCTCGGAGCAGAGAAGCCCTGGGGTTTTTGAGTAGGATCAGAGCTGCTGTGAGCCCCACTAGGCAAGTTAGTAATCCAGTACTCTCTCCATTTGTTCTTTAGGCTGAAATTACACTCTTTCAGTTCCTGTACCGTGTCATATGGTGGCAGCAAGTCATAAAATGTTTGCCAAAAAAATAGGGAATGTGACTTTGAGCTTCATAGGTACTTATTAACACGTTCGCTGACAGTACCTCGACAGACGGGGTACATGTAGGTTGTAGGCTTAACGACGCTTAACTCTAGCACCCTCAGCGAGTATTAAAGAATGACTGACAGAATACACTTGACGTCACAGATATCTATACAGTTTTATGCCTTATCATAAGTGTGTAAGGTGTAAATCTGTAAACATATCTTTGACATCGACTGTAGGTTTGAACATCTCGTCCGGTCAGCCACTTTAGTGTCTGTACAATCGCCATAAGATATATCGGAGCGGCAAAGGTACTCAAAAATATCTGAACATGCACTTTATCGCCTTGACAATTGTTTAGATATTTGTGACCACCTTGCCCACTCCAATATATCTGACGACGACTGTACAGACAGGTCCGGTTAATTTCCGCTCGTGTATCATAAACTTTATAGCACTAGTCTAACGCGTGGGAATCCATTGATAAACCTAAAACCATGTTGTCAGGCGAAAATGACTCTTAACACTGTGCAATAAGGTCCAACAATAGTTTTATAGTTAGCTAAGTAATTATTATCTGGGGATATTAGGTTTTTAATGAATAAGATATATCTGATATCTGCATCCAATATGAAACATACCTTCAACAAGAGTCAAAACAATATATGTATGTTGAGCAATATTTTCCATGATTTAGGTAAAACAAAAATCCTGAATAATGAATAATGCATTAATCACGACCCCCCCCCACCCAAAATTTCAGGCTGCGACCGCGCCTGCGCCGAGCCGCCGACCCTTTACAAAAAGGAGGATTCACTGTGTTGATGACTAAAGGAACAAGAGGCAAAAGGGTCCCTCAGTGTCAACATATATGAGTAGGGTCTAGTACTATTTGGCTATGGTTTTCTGCAAGGTGGTCCACTTTAGTTTGATTCATAAAAGAAGATAGTTGCCATCTTGTAGCTTTAAAAAATGGGGTCCAGCCTTCCAGGAACCTGTTTCATATAGCTTTAGTTACATTTTAACTAAAAGTTCAATGGAATACCTTTTGTTTGACTAGCTTACGCCATCTGCCGCTGCTGCTGATTAGTAAAGATCGGACTTAGGGCTTGCAATCCGGATATTTCGAATAGTAATTTGTATGTAAAGTATTCGAAATATCCATATTATCTGGATAATTGCAAGCCTTAATCGGACTATACTCTGATCAGAAAGTGAATTTATGACACGATTTTCAACTTTTCATTACTTAACAAAATCAGTTATTTCATAACAGAACATATAACAATAAACATACTTGTAGACCTTAATTTAAAAGGTATAGAGGTAATTTTCAAATGAATATTTCAACCTTTTTCTATTCAATGTTCTGCAAGGAATTTTGAATCTTATGTCCTTCAAATAAGTTTCAAATTAACAATTGTGTCTTAGAGTTTTTGTTTATGATACAATTTTATGAGCACTAATTAGTTATTCTGTGTAATTGAGTGGAATGATACTTTCGATTCTGTCCTGTTTTTCTCATATGATTTAATTGTTGGGCTATCCATTATTTTGTTTTTTAAGATTGTGTTTTACATTTTTAATAATAATCATAATAGCCATTCAAATTATGTAAATGTTTCAAACAGCTGGCTCCTATAAAGTATAATTACAAGACCTTGACTTTCATTTTACATAAATCAAATATTTCATAATTCTTCCCTGCCTTATTTATAAAACCTATTATTATTATTTACCTATGTATAGCAGCTGATTTGAACTAAAAGTTCCAAATTTTATATAGGTAACTATTTAAACCAGTAATTAATCTGATATTGTGACTAGAATTAGTGCAAATAACAAAGTTCTTATTCCATAAATGGCAATGTCTAACCAAAAGTAAAGTAAACACTGTGAAATCTGACGTCATATTCCTTAAAGATTCTTATAAGAATCACTGCTCTAAACACTCAGACCTTCACTTAGAAAAAGTTGATATTTAAAACCTAGAATACTCATACATTTTTAGGTCTACTGTATGTTTCAGCTGTAAAGTTTTCCCCGTTTTACTTGTCTGGCTTAACCAGGAGCGCAATGGCATAAAAAAACAGCTGTTAGTAGTAGTAGTACTTGCACGTAAAATCCAGGTTCAAGAGCTCTCATGGCGTAACCGCCAGGCGAATGCTCGGCGACCGGAACGCCAATTATCCACGCTGTGCCCTTAATAACACCATAATAACACTCACCAGCAGTTCAGCTTCTTTATCGACGACAAATCCGACTGCTTAGAGCGCGCTATCACCATCTCCTCCGTCAAACGGGCCATGGTTGCATGCACTTCACTGGTGTGTAAAAACAAACTTAACAAAAACAAGGGTTCGTTTAGATCGGCGCGAGGGGCATGGCGCTACGGGTCACGGCACCACGGCAGCTTCGAAGCGAGCGCGGATAAAAACTGAAAACAATGCACACGGTCGCGGTCATGACGGTCGGTCGCCATCCGTCACTACACTGAGTAGTATTTTTCACGTTTAACTAATGGGTAATGGGGTCTACTCACGTCTAGATTTGGCGTCGACACGAAACACCGATATAGGCCGAGCGAGAGAGTGTTCATGAGTGTTCGTGAGTTTTTGTTCGGACAGGTGGGTCTCGCCTGCTCTCGGTCCCATGTTGGTTTTTTGGTGCCACTGCCGAATCAAAGGGAGCGCCACTGTACTCTCGCGTCACCCAGTATGTCGCGCTGCTGGAAAGCGAAGACGTGTTGAGTCGTGGGCGGAAAAATGGCGTGGAATCATGATAGTGAACTAAATTTTCTAGAAATATATCAAACGGAACTTGTTTTATGTGACCTGGGTCATACATTTCACATGCATAACAAATCATTCTAGGAGTTCACAATTGTGATGTGATTGAACTAAGGGGCGAGGAAACAGGCCCTAACGGCAAGGACGCTGCAATAAGTTAGACACGTAAAGCAATATCTCCAATAGTGTCTAGCGTATTGCAGCGTCCTTTACGTTAGGGCCCGATTTAGGCAGGGTTAATACCGGTATTAAATCGGTATTAGAAATTGCAATCTGTGGGGCCCAATCTGTCAGGTTGGGAGGTGCAATAAGAGTTAGGGCCGTTTGGGAGCTGAAGGAGGGTTAGGTAGAGGCAGGTTACGCAACAGATTGGGCCCTACAAATTGCAATGTCTAATCGATATTAGGACTAAACCGGTGTTTAGGACTAGTTGTGGCCGCTTGTCGTTTAGTTTTACGCACGTTTTCAATCATTGTTAATAACATATATTAGCTACTTTTAAAAACGGGGTATATATATTTGGTTTGTTTAAAACATTTCTTGTAGTGACCATGTTTTGGCAATTTTTGCCTCATTCTAACCGTTGTTCCTTTTCACTCACATCGGTTGACTAGTCGCTTAGGTGAGGAGACCCCTTAAGCTGAAAACACTGCAGAGCTGGACTGAAGTTAAATACTCTTAAAAATGCTTCAAAGCTCTCATATTTGCGTTTTGTTATTAGAAATACGACATGTGGAGAATAATATCAATAATAATTAAAATTGATATCTATTTCCAAAGATATATATATATATAGGTGAGATATATATATATAGGTGAGACAAAGTTTCATTGTTTTGAAATTTCAGCAGAGGAAACTAGGATCGTACCACCTGAGCAAACAATTTTTTTGATACGAGGTTCGTTGCATTTTCCGTATCAAAACGCGGTAGAAAAGTGACGTTCTGACGTTCACATTTATGACAGTGACAGCTAATCCTATTTCAGGAGTTGGAGACGAAATTTAGCAGAATTTGCTTGAAATATGGAAACCAACGGGCTGGATGATAAGGACGTGGGGCCGGAGGTGCAGATCAGCTTCCCCGAGTCCGTCACGAGCCGCATCGAAGAACTCATGGGCGGCACGGAGCAGTTTGACAGCGAGGAGGTAAACAAACAGAATTTTTCTATTTTATCCATATATTGACGCTTTTTTGCTACTATGAATTAAAATAAATTGATTATTATGGTACTTTAGGGGCTTATATGGTATTTTTTAGCCTAGATGTTGTAATAAAGTCACAGTAATTGGGGTTCTAACGTTTAGATCACACACCAAACATCATCACTCTTGTTTATCTCGTCCTGTTGTTTTTGTATTATGTCTATGGTATCTAGTATGGCATTAGTATTTTATACAATCGTGATATAATAAAGAGCTTTTCAGTAGAGTACACTGAGTGACCTAAGCAAGATACGAGATTTAAAAGCTTAATTATGTTACTATTGTATACAATACTTTTTCTACGAGTACTCGGCTAAGGGCAAGTTGGTAAGAATTGAGTTTGAGTCTGCGTAACAATCTGCTGGCTCTATATACTTGAGTAACTACTTGACAATCTCCCAGTGGATTGTCCGACGCCCCCCCCCACGATGGCGGCGTGGCCGGGTGGACTCGGGCACCTAAGTGATCTATAATATTGAATGAAAATCCATTTTAGATTTGTACAAGATACTAAAATGTACGCTCCATCAAACAGTATGTGCTAGTAGTTTGGTCTACAAACCCTCAATTGTAGTCTACAAGTAGAGAAAAGAATAATCTGATTTTTATTTTATTTATTTATTTAAGCCTTCTTTTACAAACTTATATATTTTGGTTTTCGTTAAATTATTGGTTTCTCGTATCTTATGTTTGTAGGGTCCTTCTGACCTAGGCCTCTTCCGAATTGCCTTCTTCTATATTTATGTATTTATCTAACATCTTCTTCCATTTTAGTCTGTCTGTTGCTATTTCTTTCCACTCTTTCCCTATTGTTTCTATTAGGTCACTTTCCCATCTGGTTTTTGGTTTGCCCACTTTTCTTTTACTACACTACAATTGTTGGTTTCCAACTTGTCAGTGTTCTTCTCCATCTGTTGTTTGGCATCCTAGCTATATGACCAGCCCAGTTAAATTTTTGTTTGAGTAAGTGTTTTGCCGCGTCTATAAACTTCGTTCTTCTTCTTATCTCTATTATTATTATTATTTTATTGTTTAATACACTAGCAGCTATGAGCTGCACTTGTTTATAAGCATAAAGTTAAATTACTTTTGATTTCAAATGTTTATCTAGTCTGTTTTTAAAACTGTTCACTGAGGGGCACTTATCACTATCTCTGGTAATTTATTCCACTCGCGCACAACTCGATTGCATAAAAAGTGTTTCTAGGATTGCTTGCGCTGGGTCTATGTTTCTTATTCTGTTTGATAATTTGATGTTGAGAACACTTCTCTCTATGGATCGTTGACATACCCGTATTTTTTTGATAACGTCTTTTGTTATTGACCATGTTTGACTGCCGTATGTGAGACAAGGTAGGATGCATGAGTCAAAAGCCAGTTTCTTAAGTTTAATTGGTATTTTTCTTTTAAATATGCTCTTCATTGCCCAGTATTTACTGGGCAATAATCTGATTTACCTATCATTAATAAAATTATGTAAGTTGAACCTAAATATTCCATCCTTTTATTTGACCCATTTTTGCAATTGAGAAAGTTAGCGGACTAGCTTGTGGGAAATCAAACAAGTTGTTATATATGCAATAAATAAACTATATACGAATCTAAACATAAACTATATACTCTAAAGCACCGCAGAGAATGTGACTCCCATACAACAGACATGATTTTTATGCCGTTTTTATAGTTTTTTTTTTTTTAATTATTTACTAAGCAGGCAGGCAGTTATGACAACTGATATTGCCTGTATCCAGTGATCATTACGATAGTTATCATTAACGAGTAGATATTGACACGGGGTTCCGTGTCAATATCTACTCAATATCTACAATATGTGCGCGAGTCCGACTCGCACTTGGCCGGATTTTTAGTGGTGAGGGTACGAGCGTAACAAATAGACAGTATCAATTTATCTATGTAGACAGTGCCTGGCCAAATAATCATAATAGTTTTATGTTGATCCGTGTTTCAGTTTGATGCAGTATCATACATCAACCGAGTATTCCCAACGGAGCAGTCCCTAGCCGGTGTGGAGAGTGCGGCCGCTCGCTGCGAGATGAGGCTGGCCGGAGTGGAGGCTGACATCAGGAGATTAGTCAGAGACCAGGCGCAGCAGCGGCAGGACGGGCATGAGGCGCTCCTGCTGGCGCAGCAGTGTATTGCTGACCTGGCTCTGCAGGTATGTTCCACCAGGAGTCAGACCTGCTGGTGAGGCTGGCCGGAGTGGAGGCGGACATCAGGAGATTAGTCAGAGACCAGGCACAGCAGCGGCAGGACGGGCATGAGGCGCTCCTGCTGGCGCAGCAGTGTATTGCTGACCTGGCTCTGCAGGTATGTTCCACCAGGAGTCAGAGCTGCAGGTGAGGCTGGCCGGAGTGGAGACGGACATCAGGAGATTAGTCAGAGACCAGGCACAGCAGCGGCAGGACGGGCATGAGGCGCTCCTGCTGGCGCAGCAGTGTATTGCTGACCTGGCTCTGCAGGTATGTTCCACCAGGAGTGAGAGCTGCTGGTCAGGCTGGCCGGAGTGGAGGCGGACATCAGGAGATTAGTCAGAGACCAGGCACAGCAGCGGCAGGACGGGCATGAGGCGCTCCTGCTGGCGCAGCAGTGTATTGCTGACCTGGCTCTGCAGGTATGTTCCACCAGGAGTGAGAGCTGCTGGTGAGGCTGGCCGGAGTGGAGGCGGACATCAGGAGATTAGTCAGAGACCAGGCACAGCAGCGGCAGGACGGGCATGAGGCGCTCCTGCTGGCGCAGCAGTGTATTGCTGACCTGGCTCTGCAGGTATGTTCCACCAGGAGGCAGAGCTGCTGGTGAGGCTGGCCGGAGTGGAGGCAGACATCAGGAGATTAGTCAGAGACCAGGCGCAGCAGCGGCAGGACGGGCATGAGGCGCTCCTGCTGGCGCAGCAGTGTATTGCTGACCAGGCTCTGCAGGTGAAAGATAAATGAATTTGAACCGGTTTTTTTTTGCCCGCAATTACTTTGTGTTTAGTCACCATCAGATCAGATCTCTACAACGCCTCTATTGTCAAGGCGATAAAGTGCATTCTTCGATATTTTTGAGTACCTTGGCCGCTCCAATATATTTTATGGCTTACAGTCAACGCCAATAATATGTATACACTTTTGCAACTTACTGTGTGTCGCTGCAACTTATGTGGGAGACCGTACCTAATGCAACTTACGCAGCCCACCGTATAATATCGCATCATCGGGAGCCAATCAGCGCCGATATCACGACATCTACAGCCTCTGCGATTGGCTGACGACGTTGCCACGGAGGAAGCGAACCCCACTACAGGCATTCGCTTCACACCCTTTAACCACATGCACGCATACGTGCCATATTTTTATAGATTACTTTACCTATTTTTCTATGTACCAGATGTACTAGTTTGTTATTAAACACTTAAAGTAAAAGGCCGTCTTCCACATTATTGCTGCTGAACCCGTCCCAAGAGCTATCAGCTGAACCTTAGCCATATCCACGCGCGTACATAAGTTTGGACCTTCGACCTCGGATGCAACCAGCAACCTGACCACAAAGGATACTTGGCGAGAGTACCGCAATCGGCAAAGATAGCCATCGGCAGCAGCGCAGTGTTTTTGGTGAGGCGAATCAATCAAAATAGCGGCCCTGGATCATTTCAGTTGTGATACGTGTCAATATTTTAATTCCAGTGTTTGTGTCATCTTTGCGGTCTGCCTACACGCATAAAGTCGCCAGCCCGACAGCTAACTCGTTCGTAGCTGCAGAGAGTGATAAGTACCTAATCCGGATAACTGTAAGTACCTCACTTCTTACCTGCTACCGACATGACTGACGATAAGGCGAAAGAGATTTTGTTGAAGGATTTTGTAAAAAAAAGAGGTTCCGTTAAAGGTAGACTCACTAAATTCATAAAATATATAGAATCGTTCGACCAAGGTTTATCCATAAATCAAATGGCTGAAGTCCGGCTTCGTACTCAGGGGGCCACGGGTTTATATAGCGAATTTAATCAAATTCAGTTAAAAATTGAAGAAATACTTCCCGAAACCGAACTGGACGCTCAACTCGACGCGATAGATGAGTTTGAAGCCGAGTATTATAGTATAATTGCTCAAGCGGGAACTTTAACAAAGGCCGAGGAATATGTAGGTTCCGATAAGTCTGTAATTGCGTTTAAATCAGTGAAATTACCTACCATTTCCTTGCCCAGCTTTGACGGTTCACATGAGCACTGGATTACCTTTCGAGATACGTTTTCGTCATTAGTACACAACTCGACTGAAATTTCAGACATTCAGAAGTTTCATTATCTTAAATCGTCACTCACGGGTAGCGCGCAGCTAGTTATAGACTCGATTGAATTCTCAACCAATAATTATAAAATTGCATGGGAGTTGTTACTAAACAGATATAACAATAGTCGTTTGCTTGTTCACAACCATGTAAAGGCTTTATTCTCAATGCAAACATTGCAAAAAGAATCACCCGTGTTGCTAAGGAAACTCATAGATAACGTGTTGGAAAAACATACGAGCTCTTAAAGCGCTAAAGGAGCCTGTAGACTCGTGGGATACCTTACTTATTTATATGATCGTTTCCAAACTAGATTCGACCACTGAGCGAGAGTGGGAGCAGCATAATAGTAGTTTATGTAACTGTTACGTAATAAGGGTCCTTAAAACATGAGTGTGGTTTTATGAAATGAGCCGCAGGCGAATTTCATAATAAGATCACACGAGTGTTTTAAGGCCTAATTACGTACAGTTGCATACACTGCTTTATCTACACTCATATTATATATATTAAATTAAGTGTTCAGAAACCATAGAATGACCGCCATTGTACCGTCATGGCCAACTCGATTGTGCCGGCGCTCGCGCGGGACCAATCGAGTTGGCCATGGCGGTAACATTATGTTATCAAATTCGATGTTCCAAATTTGAAACTCATTGCTTAACAATATTTGAGCATGCAACGTTAAAATTACGTTACTGCCGCAGATAAGAAACTTATCATAGTTAAATCGTTTGTTGTAATGCTTGTCATTGTCTACGGTTTTTGAACGCATTTTAGAGTACTTACAGTATGAGTGTAGATAAAAGTTCTTTATCGTCCGAATCATCCGAGTCAAAAATAACTATTGACGATTTATTAACATTTTTAAGAGGTAGGGCCGACATGCTAGAAACGTTAATTGTAACGCACAGTAAGACCAATTCGCAAGACACTAAAAAATATACAAACAGCAATTACACTCCAAAGGTCCACTGCGATATTGCGACAGAAAAACCGCAATCAAAGGTACCTTTTAAAAAACCCTTTAAATTATGTCCAATGTGCAGTGGGAAGCATCCTTCATATTCGTGCCAGTCGTTTCTAGACTTAAAGATGCAGGATAGATTGCAATTAGTACGCGACAAAAACCTGTGCGAAAATTGTTTGCGATTTGGTCATACAGCTGATTCGTGTAGGTATGGGCCTTGTAGGAATTGCGACAAAAAACATAACTCAGTTATACATCGTGACGACGATATCAGCTGTCCCGGTACGTCGAGCGCAAGCCAAAATAAACCTAATGAGCCCCATACCTCCACCGATAAATCAAATAATGACTCGACAGCTTATCACGTGCACACTGACCGAGCTCAGCTGCACGAGCACGATGCACATATAGATATAGATGTCCAATGCGCACAGGCATCATTCAATGATCTCGATGAACCGGTTTTGTTGACAACCGCGATCGTTGAAGTAGTTGATGATTTAGGCAAAGTTCACAGGGCACGCGCGCTCCTTGATAACGGAAGTGAACGATGAATTATATCGCAATCATTTTGTGAAAAAATAAATACGCAAATAGTACAGTCCACTCGAAACTTATACGGCGTCGGGGAGGTCCTAGTATCACAGGAAACGCAAACCTGTGATATTACGATTAAATCCTTAACTAGCACTTATTCTACGCGCACAAAGTGCTTAATATTACCGCGTGTAACCCCCTCGCGGCCGTATCTTACCATGCGCAGAGATCAATTCGTTATACCGGACGGAATTACGCTCGCGGATCCTACTTTTTATGAAAAGCGACCGGTAGACCTACTGATAGGTACAGCTATATATTGGGACGCGGTGCAAGAGGGTATTATTCGTTGAAGTAACGGTGCGGTCATGCAAGATTCGCTTTTCGGCTGGTTCGTATCTGATCGTTCGAATAATATTCGAAAAACCCCTAAGAATACCGACATTGTTTGTAATTTTACGCAATCTATAGACATGCAAGTTTCTATAGACGCGCAGTTGCGTAAGTTTTGGGAGCTCGAAGACGCGCCGATAAGTCAACGGGTTAACGAACCGCGCAGTGAATAAGAACGTATTTGTGAGAATTTGTTTATGCAGACTACAAAACGTTGCGACGATGGTAGGTTCTGTGTATCCATTCCGTTCAAACAGTCACCCGAGATTTTAGGCGATACACGCAAACAGGCCGAACAACGATTTTTCGCTTTAGAGAAACGGTTAGAACGTTATCCTAATTATAAAAAAATGTATAGTGACTTTATCAAGGAATATTTCGACCTAGGTCATATGGAGCGAGTAGATTCATATGGTAAGCCACATTACGTGACGCCACGCCACGAAAACACGCCTAAGAGTTGTTTTCGATTGCAGTTGTGTTTCTACCTCGGGTTACTCACTCAATGATTTACAATATGTAGGGGCGCCTATACAGGTTGATTTGCTGTCGATACTATTGCGCTTTAGGGAAAATAAGTACATGGCGTGTGCAGACATCGAAAAAATGTACCGCCAGGTATTGGTAGATGAAAAACAACGAGATTTTCAATTAATCCTTTGGCGTGAAAATCCGTCTGACCCCTTACAAGTGTATAGATTAAAAACTGTCACTTATGGCACTAATTCCGCTCCGTTTTTAAGTTGTAGATACCTAAAACAGTTAGCCATGGAGTGTGATGACCCTGAAATAGCCAGTATAATTAAACAGGACTTTTATGTAGATGATTTTATTTCTGGCAACCCTAGCAAAGATAAATTAAAACAAATTTGTTCAAAGGTCATCAAGGTCTTGCATTCGGGGTGTTTTCCATTGCGAAAATGGGTTTTTAATTTCGATTTTGCTGAAATCACTGAATCGATAGATTCCACTAAAGAGTTATCCTTAGGTGATAATGTACAAAATAAAACTTTAGGGTTAGGATGGTATAACCGCTCGGATGAATTATTTTACCACACTAGGTTCGAAATAAATTCTAAGCCGATAACAAAGCGCATTATCTTATCGGTTTCATCTCAGGTCTATGACCCTCTCGGTTTGCTTAGCCCAACAATTATGATCGCAAAAATACTCTTACAGAGGTTGTGGATTTTGAAGGCCGATTGGGACAGCCCTGTGCCAAATGATATCGCGAGGGTCTGGACACGGTTTGTCAACGACCTTTCAAATCTAAAAACAATACGAATTCCGCGTTATGTGCTAAGCGACAACCCTAAGCATCTAGAATTGCATTTATTTTGTGATAGTTCTATAACCGCATATGGAGCGTGCGCATATGTTCGCGCTATTGATAACGATAACAATGCCTCAGTGAGGTTGTTATGCGCCAAGGGAAAGGTAGCCCCAATTAAACCGGTAACTCTGCCAAAATTGGAATTATGCGCGGCCGTAGTATCTGCACGACTGTACGCAAAAATTGACAGTTCACTTCGCAATCGGTTCAATAAAGTCGTATTTCACTCAGACTCAACAATCGTGATAAATTGGTTACGCACGCCACCAAATTTACTAAATACGTTTGTACAAAACAGGGTTACCGAAATACACGATTTAACGCAAAATCACCCTTGGTGCCACGTGAGAAGCGAAAACAACCCCGCTGACTTGATTTCGCTATCCAAGTCATTAAATTCGCTGTGGTCTTCTCCATTTTGGGGACAAGGCCCACAATTTCTGCACGATATTAATTATGAGCCCAATTCCGAATTAATAAATAATCAAAGTAATATCGATTTGCCAGAGTTGAAAGCAAATGTTACACTTCTATGTGTACCTAACGACGAAGAGAATAAGGAACATTTTCCTTTCCATAGATTTTCCCAATTCAATCGGTTACAGCGCACCGCGGCGTATGTTTTGCGATTTATGCATAATACGCGCAATAAAAATAACAAAAGAACTGGGTCATTAAGCGTTGACGAGTTGAATGATTCCGTTTTATTACTTGCTAGGCTCGCGCAGTATGAGTCATACCGAGATGTGCATAATTGTTTATCACGTAAACAGGTGTTATCAAATAAACACGTTGCTAGCCTTACGAAGTTGAATTTATTTCTTGACAACGCTAATGTACTTAGAGTAGGTGGCCGTTTAGAAAACGCCAGCCAGTTTAGTTACGAGAAAAAACATCCCATTTTAATTTTGAGTAAACATCACTTAGCCATATTGTTATTTCGTTTTGAACATAGGCGACTATTGCATGCAGCGCCACAGCTCTTGTTGTTTACTATTAGGGAAACCTGGTGGCCAGTAGGAGCTAGGAACTTAGCGCGAAAAATTGTTCATGATTGCGTCACGTGCAAACACATGAAAGGTCAAACGCTGACACCTATCATGGGCGACCTACCTCGCGAGCGTTTGGAACCAGGCTATCCATTCATTTATTGCGGCGTGGATTACGGTGGTCCAGTGCTTATTTTAAATCGCAAAGGTAGGGGTGCTAAATTGATAAAATCATACACTTGTCTGTTTGTATGTTTAGTAACGCGCGCGATTCATTTAGAACTGGTCGGTGACCTTACGTCTGATAGCTATCTTCTAGCATTAAAGCGATTCATATCGCGCAGGGGTAAACCCGTTGAAATCTTAAGCGATAATGGGAAAACCTTTGTCGGACTGATGAATGATTTTGAAAAGTTTCTTTCAAGTATATCTGGTGATATACAAGAGTACGCGTTATCCCAAAGCATTAAATTTCGCATGGATCCGCCGTACGCCAGTCACTTCGGTGGTATGTACGAGGCAGGTATTAAAAGTTGTAAATACCATTTGCGACGCGTTGTAGGCAACGCACATTTGACATATGAAGAATTAAGCTCAGCGTTAGTTCAAATTGAGGCTACGCTAAATTCTAGACCGCTCACTCCAATGTCATCTGATCCCAACGATTTTTTACCGCTTAGTCCAGGGCATTTTTTGATTGGTCGTCCGCTAACTGCACCTGTGTGTGCTAGCCTGAACGACGTTCCTGAGCATCGGTTGACGCGTTACCAAAGAGTCGAACAGATCCGCCAACATTTTTGGACGCGCTGGTCCCGGGAGTACGTGACGGAATTGCAATCCCGATCAAAATGGAAGTTCCAGTCTGACGACCTCAAAGAAAACACGCTTGTCGTCATGAAAGAAGACAATACTCCTCCCCTCAAATGGAGTCTAGGCAGAATTGTCAAGACGTATCCAGGCAAAGACGGTGTCTCGAGAGTGGCTGATGTAAGAATGCCTTCAGGAAAAACCGTGAGACGCGCCTTTTCAAAGCTGTGCCCTCTTCTTCAGCCAGACCAGTAGCTTCACAGCCTGTACGAATACACATTCCATGAAGTTTGTTGTAAACTAGGAGTTTCCAAGGCCGGGAGTATGTCGCTGCAACTTATGTGGGAGACCGTACCTAATGCAACTTACGCAGCCCACCGTATAATATCGCATCATCGGGAGCCAATCAGCGCCGATATCACGACATCTACAGCCTCTGCGATTGGCTGACGACGTTGCCACGGAGGAAGCGAACCCCACTACAGGCATTCGCTTCACACCCCTTAACCACATGCACGCATACGTGCCATATTTTTATAGATTACTTTACCTATTTTTCTATGTAGGTACCAAATGTACTAGTTTGTTATTAAACACTTAAAGTAAAAGGCCGTCTTCCACATTATTGCTGCTGAACCCGTCCCAAGAGCTATCAGCTGAACCTTAGCCATATCCACGCGCGTACACTGTGTTGTAATAAGGTTCAAAATTGTATACATATCTTTGACGTCGACTGTACAATGTAATGTTATTTAATCAAATACAAACACGTTCCTCCAAATTTCAGACTTTACTTCTGTTTTCGGTATCAGGTGCTACGGCATCTTTGTATGGTTATTTTTGACAGCATATAAAGGCAAACAAAATGTATGGGACTGAGACCTGCTGCATTATTGACGAAATAGATGGCGCTAGCGTATTCACTTGAATAACGGGAACGCGATATTGTATAGACATTTGATGATCTATGATTATTGCCTATCCCTTGTGAGTTCTTCATCGCTCCACGGCCTTTTAATGGTTCTAAACTTACTAATGCAGGTGACAGACATAAACAAGAAAGCCGGCCGCAGCGAGAGCATGGTTCGCGAGATAACGGCCGAGATCAAACAGCTGGACCGCGCCAAGAGCAACCTGACGTCCGCCATCACCGCGCTCAACCACTACCACATGCTGTGTGGCGCCGCGGCGTCGCTGAGGGCCATGGCGGCGCAGAGGCAGTACAGCGCTCTGCTGCCACCCCTGCAGGCTGTCATGCAGGTATAGTATATAGTGCAGCAGCTGTAACTGAACCACTACCACATGCTGTGTGGCGCCGCGGCGTCGCTGAGGGCCATGGCGGCGCAGAGGCAGTACAGCGCTCTGCTGCCACCCCTGCAGGCTGTCATGCAGGTATAGTATATAGTGCAGCAGCTGTAACTGAACCACTACCACATGCTGTGTGGCGCCGCGGCGTCGCTGAGGGCCATGGCGGCGCAGAGGCAGTACAGCGCTCTGCTGCCACCCCTGCAGGCTGTCATGCAGGTATAGTATATAGTGCAGCAGCTGTAACTGAACCACTACCACATGCTGTGTGGCGCCGCGGCGTCGCTGAGGGCCATGGCGGCGCAGAGGCAGTACAGCGCTCTGCTGCCACCCCTGCAGGCTGTCATGCAGGTATAGTATATAGTGCAGCAGCTGTAACTGAACCACTACCACATGCTGTGTGGCGCCGCGGCGTCGCTGAGGGCCATGGCGGCGCAGAGGCAGTACAGCGCTCTGCTGCCACCCCTGCAGGCTGTCATGCAGGTATAGTATATAGTGCAGCAGCTGTAACTGAACCACTACCACATGCTGTGTGGCGCCGCGGCGTCGCTGAGGGCCATGGCGGCGCAGAGGCAGTACAGCGCTCTGCTGCCACCCCTGCAGGCTGTCATGCAGGTATAGTATATAGTGCAGCAGCTGTAACTGAACCACTACCACATGCTGTGTGGCGCCGCGGCGTCGCTGAGGGCCATGGCGGCGCAGAGGCAGTACAGCGCTCTGCTGCCACCCCTGCAGGCTGTCATGCAGGTATAGTATATAGTGCAGCAGCTGTAACTGAACCACTACCACATGCTGTGTGGCGCCGCGGCGTCGCTGAGGGCCATGGCGGCGCAGAGGCAGTACAGCGCTCTGCTGCCACCCCTGCAGGCTGTCATGCAGGTATAGTATATAGTGCAGCAGCTGTAACTGAACCACTACCACATGCTGTGTGGCGCCGCGGCGTCGCTGAGGGCCATGGCGGCGCAGAGGCAGTACAGCGCTCTGCTGCCACCCCTGCAGGCTGTCATGCAGGTATAGTATATAGTGCAGCAGCTGTAACTGAACCACTACCACATGCTGTGTGGCGCCGCGGCGTCGCTGAGGGCCATGGCGGCGCAGAGGCAGTACAGCGCTCTGCTGCCACCCCTGCAGGCTGTCATGCAGGTATAGTATATAGTGCAGCAGCTGTAACTGAACCACTACCACATGCTGTGTGGCGCCGCGGCGTCGCTGAGGGCCATGGCGGCGCAGAGGCAGTACAGCGCTCTGCTGCCACCCCTGCAGGCTGTCATGCAGGTATAGTATATAGTGCAGCAGCTGTAACTGAACCACTACCACATGTTGTGTGGCGCCGCGGCGTCGCTGAGGGCCATGGCGGCGCAGAGGCAGTACAGCGCTCTGCTGCCACCCCTGCAGGCTGTCATGCAGGTATAGTATATAGTGCAGCAGCTGTAACTGAACCACTACCACATGCTGTGTGGCGCCGCGGCGTCGCTGAGGGCCATGGCGGCGCAGAGGCAGTACAGCGCTCTGCTGCCACCCCTGCAGGCTGTCATGCAGGTATAGTATATAGTGCAGCAGCTGTAACTGAACCACTACCACATGCTGTGTGGCGCCGCGGCGTCGCTGAGGGCCATGGCGGCGCAGAGGCAGTACAGCGCTCTGCTGCCACCCCTGCAGGCTGTCATGCAGGTATAGTATATAGTGCAGCAGCTGTAACTGAACCACTACCACATGCTGTGTGGCGCCGCGGCGTCGCTGAGGGCCATGGCGGCGCAGAGGCAGTACAGCGCTCTGCTGCCACCCCTGCAGGCTGTCATGCAGGTATAGTATATAGTGCAGCAGCTGTAACTGAACCACTACCACATGCTGTGTGGCGCCGCGGCGTCGCTGAGGGCCATGGCGGCGCAGAGGCAGTACAGCGCTCTGCTGCCACCCCTGCAGGCTGTCATGCAGGTATAGTATATAGTGCAGCAGCTGTAACTGAACCACTACCACATGCTGTGTGGCGCCGCGGCGTCGCTGAGGGCCATGGCGGCGCAGAGGCAGTACAGCGCTCTGCTGCCACCCCTGCAGGCTGTCATGCAGGTATAGTATATAGTGCAGCAGCTGTAACTGAACCACTACCACATGCTGTGTGGCGCCGCGGCGTCGCTGAGGGCCATGGCGGCGCAGAGGCAGTACAGCGCTCTGCTGCCACCCCTGCAGGCTGTCATGCAGGTATAGTATATAGTGCAGCAGCTGTAACTGAACCACTACCACATGCTGTGTGGCGCCGCGGCGTCGCTGAGGGCCATGGCGGCGCAGAGGCAGTACAGCGCTCTGCTGCCACCCCTGCAGGCTGTCATGCAGGTATAGTATATAGTGCAGCAGCTGTAACTGAACCACTACCACATGCTGTGTGGCGCCGCGGCGTCGCTGAGGGCCATGGCGGCGCAGAGGCAGTACAGCGCTCTGCTGCCACCCCTGCAGGCTGTCATGCAGGTATAGTATATAGTGCAGCAGCTGTAACTGAACCACTACCACATGCTGTGTGGCGCCGCGGCGTCGCTGAGGGCCATGGCGGCGCAGAGGCAGTACAGCGCTCTGCTGCCACCCCTGCAGGCTGTCATGCAGGTATAGTATATAGTGCAGCAGCTGTAACTGAACCACTACCACATGCTGTGTGGCGCCGCGGCGTCGCTGAGGGCCATGGCGGCGCAGAGGCAGTACAGCGCTCTGCTGCCACCCCTGCAGGCTGTCATGCAGGTATAGTATATAGTGCAGCAGCTGTAACTGAACCACTACCACATGCTGTGTGGCGCCGCGGCGTCGCTGAGGGCCATGGCGGCGCAGAGGCAGTACAGCGCTCTGCTGCCACCCCTGCAGGCTGTCATGCAGGTATAGTATATAGTGCAGCAGCTGTAACTGAACCACTACCACATGCTGTGTGGCGCCGCGGCGTCGCTGAGGGCCATGGCGGCGCAGAGGCAGTACAGCGCTCTGCTGCCACCCCTGCAGGCTGTCATGCAGGTGTAGTATATAGTGCAACAGCTGTAACTGAACCACTACCACATGCTGTGTGGAGCCGCGGCGTCGCTGAGGGCCATGGCGGCGCAGAGGCAGTACAGCGCTCTGCTGCCACCCCTGCAGGCTGTCATGCAGGTATAGTATATAGTGCAGCAGCTGTAACTGAACCACTACCACATGTTGTGTGGCGCCGCGGCGTCGCTGAGGGCCATGGCGGCGCAGAGGCAGTACAGCGCTCTGCTGCCACCCCTGCAGGCTGTCATGCAGGTATAGTATATAGTGCAGCAGCTGTAACTGAACCACTACCACATGCTGTGTGGCGCCGCGGCGTCGCTGAGGGCCATGGCGGCGCAGAGGCAGTACAGCGCTCTGCTGCCACCCCTGCAGGCTGTCATGCAGGTATAGTATATAGTGCAGCAGCTGTAACTGAACCACTACCACATGCTGTGTGGCGCCGCGGCGTCGCTGAGGGCCATGGCGGCGCAGAGGCAGTACAGCGCTCTGCTGCCACCCCTGCAGGCTGTCATGCAGGTATAGTATATAGTGCAGCAGCTGTAACTGAACCACTACCACATGCTGTGTGGCGCCGCGGCGTCGCTGAGGGCCATGGCGGCGCAGAGGCAGTACAGCACTCTGCTGCCACCCCTGCAGGCTGTCATGCAGGTGTAGTATATAGTGCAACAGCTGTAACTGAACCACTACCACATGCTGTGTGGAGCCGCGGCGTCGCTGAGGGCCATGGCGGCGCAGAGGCAGTACAGCGCTCTGCTGCCACCCCTGCAGGCTGTCATGCAGGTATAGTATATAGTGCAGCAGCTGTAACTGAACCACTACCACATGCTGTGTGGCGCCGCGGCGTCGCTGAGGGCCATGGCGGCGCAGAGGCAGTACAGCGCTCTGCTGCCACCCCTGCAGGCTGTCATGCAGGTATAGTATATAGTGCAGCAGCTGTAACTGAACCACTACCACATGCTGTGTGGCGCCGCGGCGTCGCTGAGGGCCATGGCGGCGCAGAGGCAGTACAGCGCTCTGCTGCCACCCCTGCAGGCTGTCATGCAGGTATAGTATATAGTGCAGCAGCTGTAACTGAACCACTACCACATGCTGTGTGGCGCCGCGGCGTCGCTGAGGGCCATGGCGGCGCAGAGGCAGTACAGCGCTCTGCTGCCACCCCTGCAGGCTGTCATGCAGGTGTAGTATATAGTGCAACAGCTGTAACTGAACCACTACCACATGCTGTGTGGAGCCGCGGCGTCGCTGAGGGCCATGGCGGCGCAGAGGCAGTACAGCGCTCTGCTGCCACCCCTGCAGGCTGTCATGCAGGTATAGTATATAGTGCAGCAGCTGTAACTGAACCACTACCACATGCTGTGTGGCGCCGCGGCGTCGCTGAGGGCCATGGCGGCGCAGAGGCAGTACAGCGCTCTGCTGCCACCCCTGCAGGCTGTCATGCAGGTATAGTATATAGTGCAGCAGCTGTAACTGAACCACTACCACATGCTGTGTGGCGCCGCGGCGTCGCTGAGGGCCATGGCGGCGCAGAGGCAGTACAGCGCTCTGCTGCCACCCCTGCAGGCTGTCATGCAGGTATAGTATATAGTGCAGCAGCTGTAACTGAACCACTACCACATGCTGTGTGGCGCCGCGGTGTCGCTGAGGGCCATGGCGGCGCAGAGGCAGTACAGCGCTCTGCTGCCACCCCTGCAGGCTGTCATGCAGGTATAGTATATAGTGCAGCAGCTGTAACTGAACCACTACCACATGCTGTGTGGCGCCGCGGCGTCGCTGAGGGCCATGGCGGCGCAGAGGCAGTACAGCGCTCTGCTGCCACCCCTGCAGGCTGTCATGCAGGTATAGTATATAGTGCAGCAGCTGTAACTGAACCACTACCACATGCTGTGTGGCGCCGCGGCGTCGCTGAGGGCCATGGCGGCGCAGAGGCAGTACAGCGCTCTGCTGCCACCCCTGCAGGCTGTCATGCAGGTGTAGTATATAGTGCAGCAGCTGTAACTGAACCACTACCACATGCTGTGTGGCGCCGCGGCGTCGCTGAGGGCCATGGCGGCGCAGAGGCAGTACAGCGCTCTGCTGCCACCCCTGCAGGCTGTCATGCAGGTATAGTATATAGTGCAGCAGCTGTAACTGAACCACTACCACATGCTGTGTGGCGCCGCGGCGTCGCTGAGGGCCATGGCGGCGCAGAGGCAGTACAGCGCTCTGCTGCCACCCCTGCAGGCTGTCATGCAGGTATAGTATATAGTGCAGCAGCTGTAACTGAACCACTACCACATGCTGTGTGGCGCCGCGGCGTCGCTGAGGGCCATGGCGGCGCAGAGGCAGTACAGCGCTCTGCTGCCACCCCTGCAGGCTGTCATGCAGGTATAGTATATAGTGCAGCAGCTGTAACTGAACCACTACCACATGCTGTGTGGCGCCGCGGTGTCGCTGAGGGCCATGGCGGCGCAGAGGCAGTACAGCGCTCTGCTGCCACCCCTGCAGGCTGTCATGCAGGTATAGTATATAGTGCAGCAGCTGTAACTGAACCACTACCACATGCTGTGTGGCGCCGCGGCGTCGCTGAGGGCCATGGCGGCGCAGAGGCAGTACAGCGCTCTGCTGCCACCCCTGCAGGCTGTCATGCAGGTATAGTATATAGTGCAGCAGCTGTAACTGAACCACTACCACATGCTGTGTGGCGCCGCGGCGTCGCTGAGGGCCATGGCGGCGCAGAGGCAGTACAGCGCTCTGCTGCCACCCCTGCAGGCTGTCATGCAGGTGTAGTATATAGTGCAGCAGCTGTAACTGAACCACTACCACATGCTGTGTGGAGCCGCGGCGTCGCTGAGGGCCATGGCGGCGCAGAGGCAGTACAGCGCTCTGCTGCCACCCCTGCAGACTGTCATGCAGGTATAGTATATAGTGCAGCAGCTGTAACTGAACCACTACCACATGCTGTGTGGCGCCGCGGCGTCGCTGAGGGCCATGGCGGCGCAGAGGCAGTACAGCGCTCTGCTGCCACCCCTGCAGGCTGTCATGCAGGTATAGTATATAGTGCAGCAGCTGTAACTGAACCACTACCACATGCTGTGTGGCGCCGCGACGTCGCTGAGGGCCATGGCGGCGCAGAGGCAGTACAGCGCTCTGCTGCCACCCCTGCAGGCTGTCATGCAGGTATAGTATATAGTGCAGCAGCTGTAACTGAACCACTACCACATGCTGTGTGGCGCCGCGGCGTCGCTGAGGGCCATGGCGGCGCAGAGGCAGTACAGCGCTCTGCTGCCACCCCTGCAGGCTGTCATGCAGGTATAGTATATAGTGCAGCAGCTGTAACTGAACCACTACCACATGCTGTGTGGCGCCGCGGCGTCGCTGAGGGCCATGGCGGCGCAGAGGCAGTACAGCGCTCTGCTGCCACCCCTGCAGGCTGTCATGCAGGTATAGTATATAGTGCAGCAGCTGTAACTGAACCACTACCACATGCTGTGTGGCACCGCGGTGTCGCTGAGGGCCATGGCGGCGCAGAGGCAGTACAGCGCTCTGCTGCCACCCCTGCAGGCTGTCATGCAGGTATAGTATATAGTGCAGCAGCTGTAACTGAACCACTACCACATGCTGTGTGGCGCCGCGGCGTCGCTGAGGGCCATGGCGGCGCAGAGGCAGTACAGCGCTCTGCTGCCACCCCTGCAGGCTGTCATGCAGGTATAGTATATAGTGCAGCAGCTGTAACTGAACCACTACCACATGCTGTGTGGCGCCGCGGCGTCGCTGAGGGCCATGGCGGCGCAGAGGCAGTACAGCGCTCTGCTGCCACCCCTGCAGGCTGTCATGCAGGTATAGTATATAGTGCAGCAGCTGTAACTGAACCACTACCACATGCTGTGTGGCGCCGCGGTGTCGCTGAGGGCCATGGCGGCGCAGAGGCAGTACAGCGCTCTGCTGCCACCCCTGCAGGCTGTCATGCAGGTATAGTATATAGTGCAGCAGCTGTAACTGAACCACTACCACATGCTGTGTGGCGCCGCGGCGTCGCTGAGGGCCATGGCGGCGCAGAGGCAGTACAGCGCTCTGCTGCCACCCCTGCAGGCTGTCATGCAGGTATAGTATATAGTGCAGCAGCTGTAACTGAACCACTACCACATGCTGTGTGGCGCCGCGGCGTCGCTGAGGGCCATGGCGGCGCAGAGGCAGTACAGCGCTCTGCTGCCACCCCTGCAGGCTGTCATGCAGGTGTAGTATATAGTGCAGCAGCTGTAACTGAACCACTACCACATGCTGTGTGGAGCCGCGGCGTCGCTGAAGGCCATGGCGGCGCAGAGGCAGTACAGCGCTCTGCTGCCACCCCTGCAGACTGTCATGCAGGTATAGTATATAGTGCAGCAGCTGTAACTGAACCACTACCACATGCTGTGTGGCGCCGCGGCGTCGCTGAGGGCCATGGCGGCGCAGAGGCAGTACAGCGCTCTGCTGCCACCCCTGCAGGCTGTCATGCAGGTATAGTATATAGTGCAGCAGCTGTAACTGAACCACTACCACATGCTGTGTGGCGCCGCGACGTCGCTGAGGGCCATGGCGGCGCAGAGGCAGTACAGCGCTCTGCTGCCACCCCTGCAGGCTGTCATGCAGGTATAGTATATAGTGCAGCAGCTGTAACTGAACCACTACCACATGCTGTGTGGCGCCGCGGCGTCGCTGAGGGCCATGGCGGCGCAGAGGCAGTACAGCGCTCTGCTGCCACCCCTGCAGGCTGTCATGCAGGTATAGTATATAGTGCAGCAGCTGTAACTGAACCACTACCACATGCTGTGTGGCGCCGCGGCGTCGCTGAGGGCCATGGCGGCGCAGAGGCAGTACAGCGCTCTGCTGCCACCCCTGCAGGCTGTCATGCAGGTATAGTATATAGTGCAGCAGCTGTAACTGAACCACTACCACATGCTGTGTGGCGCCGCGGTGTCGCTGAGGGCCATGGCGGCGCAGAGGCAGTACAGCGCTCTGCTGCCACCCCTGCAGGCTGTCATGCAGGTATAGTATATAGTGCAGCAGCTGTAACTGAACCACTACCACATGCTGTGTGGCGCCGCGGCGTCGCTGAGGGCCATGGCGGCGCAGAGGCAGTACAGCGCTCTGCTGCCACCCCTGCAGGCTGTCATGCAGGTATAGTATATAGTGCAGCAGCTGTAACTGAACCACTACCACATGCTGTGTGGCGCCGCGGCGTCGCTGAGGGCCATGGCGGCGCAGAGGCAGTACAGCGCTCTGCTGCCACCCCTGCAGGCTGTCATGCAGGTGTAGTATATAGTGCAGCAGCTGTAACTGAACCACTACCACATGCTGTGTGGAGCCGCGGCGTCGCTGAGGGCCATGGCGGCGCAGAGGCAGTACAGCGCTCTGCTGCCACCCCTGCAGGCTGTCATGCAGGTATAGTATATAGTGCAGCAGCTGTAACTGAACCACTACCACATGCTGTGTGGCGCCGCGGCGTCGCTGAGGGCCATGGCGGCGCAGAGGCAGTACAGCGCTCTGCTGCCACCCCTGCAGGCTGTCATGCAGGTATAGTATATAGTGCAGCAGCTGTAACTGAACCACTACCACATGCTGTGTGGCGCCGCGGCGTCGCTGAGGGCCATGGCGGCGCAGAGGCAGTACAGCGCTCTGCTGCCACCCCTGCAGGCTGTCATGCAGGTATAGTATATAGTGCAGCAGCTGTAACTGAACCACTACCACATGCTGTGTGGCGCCGCGGCGTCGCTGAGGGCCATGGCGGCGCAGAGGCAGTACAGCGCTCTGCTGCCACCCCTGCAGGCTGTCATGCAGGTATAGTATATAGTGCAGCAGCTGTAACTGAACCACTACCACATGCTGTATGGCGCCGCGGCGTCGCTGAGGGCCATGGCGGCGCAGAGGCAGTACAGCGCTCTGCTGCCACCCCTGCAGGCTGTCATGCAGGTATAGTATATAGTGCAGCAGCTGTAACTGAACCACTACCACATGCTGTGTGGCGCCGCGGCGTCGCTGAGGGCCATGGCGGCGCAGAGGCAGTACAGCGCTCTGCTGCCACCCCTGCAGGCTGTCATGCAGGTATAGTATATAGTGCAACAGCTGTAACTGAACCACTACCACATGCTGTGTGGAGCCGCGGCGTCGCTGAGGGCCATGGCGGCGCAGAGGCAGTACAGCGCTCTGCTGCCACCCCTGCAGGCTGTCATGCAGGTGTAGTATATAGTGCAGCAGCTGTAACTGAACCACTACCACATGCTGTGTGGCGCCGCGGCGTCGCTGAGGGCCATGGCGGCGCAGAGGCAGTACAGCGCTCTGCTGCCACCCCTGCAGGCTGTCATGCAGGTATAGTATATAGTGCAGCAGCTGTAACTGAACCACTACCACATGCTGTGTGGCGCCGCGGCGTCGCTGAGGGCCATGGCGGCGCAGAGGCAGTACAGCGCTCTGCTGCCACCCCTGCAGGCTGTCATGCAGGTATAGTATATAGTGCAGCAGCTGTAACTGAACCACTACCACATGCTGTGTGGCGCCGCGGCGTCGCTGAGGGACATGGCGGCGCAGAGGCAGTACAGCGCTCTGCTGCCACCCCTGCAGGCTGTCATGCAGGTGTAGTATATAGTGCAACAGCTGTAACTGAACCACTACCACATGCTGTGTGGAGCCGCGGCGTCGCTGAGGGCCATGGCGGCGCAGAGGCAGTACAGCGCTCTGCTGCCACCCCTGCAGGCTGTCATGCAGGTATAGTATATAGTGCAGCAGCTGTAACTGAACCACTACCACATGCTGTGTGGCGCCGCGGCGTCGCTGAGGCCCATGGCGGCGCAGAGGCAGTACAGCGCTCTGCTGCCACCCCTGCAGGCTGTCATGCAGGTATAGTATATAGTGCAGCAGCTGTAACTGAACCACTGCCACATGCTGTGTGGCGCCGCGGCGTCGCTGAGGGCCATGGCGGCGCAGAGGCAGTACAGCGCTCTGCTGCCACCCCTGCAGGCTGTCATGCAGGTATAGTATATAGTGCAGCAGCTGTAACTGAACCACTACCACATGCTGTGTGGCGCCGCGGCGTCGCTGAGGGCCATGGCGGCGCAGAGGCAGTACAGCGCTCTGCTGCCACCCCTGCAGGCTGTCATGCAGGTGTAGTATATAGTGCAGCAGCTGTAACTGAACCACTACCACATGCTGTGTGTAGCCGCGGCGTCGCTGAGGGCCATGGCGGCGCAGAGGCAGTACAGCGCTCTGCTGCCACCCCTGCAGGCTGTCATGCAGGTGTAGTATATAGTGCAACAGCTGTAACTGAACCACTACCACATGCTGTGTGGCGCCGCGGCGTCGCTGAGGGCCATGGCGGCGCAGAGGCAGTACAGCGCTCTGCTGCCACCCCTGCAGGCTGTCATGCAGGTGTAGTATGTAGTGCAGCAGCTGTAACTGAACCACTACCACATGCTGTGTGGAGCCGCGGCGTCGCTGAGGGCCATGGCGTCGCAGAGGCAGTACAGCGCTCTGCTGCCACCCCTGCAGGCTGTCATGCAGGTGTAGTATATAGTGCAGCAGCTGTAACTGAACCACTACCACATGCTGTGTGGAGCCGCGGCGTCGCTGAGGGCCATGGCGTCGCAGAGGCAGTACAGCGCTCTGCTGCCACCCCTGCAGGCTGTCATGCAGGTGTAGTATATAGTGCAGCAGCTGTAACTGAACCACTACCACATGCTGTGTGGAGCCGCGGCGTCGCTGAGGGCCATGGCGGCGCAGAGGCAGTACAGCGCTCTGCTGCTACCCCTGCAGGCTGTCATGCAGGTGTAGTATATAGTGCAGCAGCTGTAACTGAACCACTACCACATGCTGTGTGGAGCCGCGGCGTCGCTGAGGGCCATGGCGGCGCAGAGGCAGTACAGCGCTCTGCTGCCACCCCTGCAGGCTGTCATGCAGGTGTAGTATATAGTGCAGCAGCTGTAACTGAACCACTACCACATGCTGTGTGGAGCCGCGGCATTGCTGAGGGCCATGGCGGCGCAGAGGCAGTACAGCGCCCTGCTGCCACAACTGCCAGCTGGCCTTCCAACCCAGAGAGTTAACTAGTCTTGTTTCAAATGGTATACTTGACAGTGTGTCTCGTTGTCATTAGGTCAGGATCTGATGATGGGATCCTGAAGAAATCTTAATATATTAGGCACACCTATTCATAGTGATTTAAGAATTTATACAGTACCGGGCATTTGCTCTTGGAAAGATGAAGTAGTGAAGTTGGTTCTTTTTTCTTTAAAATTATCCATACTAATATTATAAATGGGAAAGTGTGTGCGTTTGTTTGTATGTCCGTCTTTCACGGCAAAACGGGGCGACGAATTGACGTGATTTTTTAAGTGGAGATAGTTGAAGGGATGGAGAGTGACATAGGCTACTTTTTGTCTCTTTCTAACCCCCCACTTCCCTAAAATGGGGGGTGGACGTTTGTATGGAGCATTACGGGGGGCAAAGGGGAACCGTGTTACCCCGAATTTAACGCGAGTCAAGCCGCGGGCAAAAGCTAGTTAATTATATATGCGCAAAACGCTTCACTGAATTGAAAATATTGATTCATATCTTTTGCTCGTGGAGTTATGTATCACTCATTTCGCTCGCATTATCGCATCGTCTCACTCGTTTGACTAGGCCGGCTCATTCGAATCATGAGTGAGAAAGAGCGAGCAAGTAACACTGTAATCACTGAGATAGATGAGTTACCAAGCGAGTTAAATCTTCAGTGAGTTGAAGAGTGACTGAGTTGAATCAAAACATATAGTTCATTTAAATCACTCACTCGTGAACGACCCATGTCTATTGTTAATGATGCGATTAATTATTTACGTATTTGTGTCAGGTACTGGAACATTTCGAGCGATACCGCGACATCAGGACCCTGAGCGCGCTCCGCGATGACGTCACAGCCCTGCGGCACTCGCTCGCCGCGCAGATCCTAGCTGACTTCAAAGAGGCTTTTACGGGTAACACCGCCATTTTGTTTTACTGGTAACACAGCCATTTTGTATGACTGGTAACACCGCCATTTTGGTTTACTGGTAACACCGCCATTTTGTTTTACTGGTAACACCGTCATTTTGTTTTACTTGTAACACCGCCATTTTGTTTTACTGGTAACACCGCCATTTTGTTGTACCGTAACTTTACACTGATATACAAGGTGGAAGAATTATTTGAGGCTCCAGGGCAAGAAAACTTATTTATCGAGGGGAATTGTCATAATAAGGTAAAATAACTATTTGCTGATATTAAGTGTAAGAATTTTTTTTTTTTAGTTGTTGTTTCTCTTGTACTCTAATCTTGGTTGGTCTCCAACATTTTAAAATATCAAATAATTTATTTGCTCGAATACAATGTATTCAGCCTGCTAGTGGGCATGCAAATATATTACAATTCTAAGAACTAAATTTCTTACAGCTAAGCATGCAGCGTGCCTGGATATTAACATTAATAACACCTTATAGTTAGTATAGATACTTAATAAAGAAATGGCGTATAATCTAAATATTCTTTTATTTTAACAGATTTCATTATTATGCCTGGTAACTTATTGTACAATGTGTGTGCTAGCCAAATACACTTTTATCACTCCAGACTTTATCAGCTATCAATTGACATTTAACCCAAAAATTAAAATAAAAAAAATATCGCGAGGCAACCGATTGAAACAGCGGTTGCCTGAAAGTGCGTACGCTGGTTATATAATAAAAATTTTATGCCATCCCTCCAGGTGCGACTGGCGCCCTGTACGAGGACGAAGAAAATAAAAAAATTAAAGTGTTGTCAGGCAACCGCTTCAAAATTAGTATTCTTGTTCTACATCACATACAGACAGAGCTAACAGAGTTGGAAGCCGGAGAAATATTGAATTTTTCCATCGGTGGACAAGAACTTATGAAATTACATAGGAGAGGGATGACATTTGGACATATCGGGTCAGTTCGGGTTGCATAGGGCGGTTCCTCATCACTTCAGGAGCTTAAATACCTCGAGCCATCCGGTTGCCTCGCGGTTACTGAAACTACGCGTAATTATTACTTTAACTATAATGACCATATTAAAACTAATTTCAGCCGGTAAGGCGAGCACAGTGTCGGCTAAAACTCTGAGCGAGGCGTGCGGCGTGGTAGACGCTCTAGAGCCTAAAGTCAAGCGCGAGCTGCTCACCTGGTTTACCAACATGCAGTTGCAGGTCAGTGTAGCCTAGTGCTTAAAGGCACAACAAAAAATGTACCGTAACCTAACTATTATACTATCCGGTGTTCCAGAAAGTATAAGCACATCTTTGTTCATGATACTGACTAGAAAAATACAGTAATATGGAATTGTTATTTCCTTAATTAGCAACAAATATGTACATTTTTCGCATAAATTATATGCAAAATATGTGAAATGTGAGGCCTTTCTCCAGATAAACGAGAGCTAATTCTGCACAAATACGGTATAGTTCTTAACATAATGCTCAAAGAGTTGGTGAAATCTGTGGGAGTTAGTATCGGAGCCATACGTACGATTATTCCAAATTCTGGTGGAGAATTCTTCTTTTACGTTGCACCAAAAAGTGGTCGAAAAGGGGGCCTGTAGATCGAAATATGGACCGTAAGATTGCAGGTGTTATATATAATAATTTTAAACAAAAAAGAACCGACTTCACTTAGCATCCACCTCTCCAAAAGCAAATGCTCGAGCTGCTGTAAAAAATACTCAAATCACTATAGGTGTGCCTATAATAGTTGAAGAGTTCCTTCGATTTCTCCAGGATCCCATCATCAGATCCTGACCTGGTTACAATGGGACCAACTGTGAAGTATACTCTTTCAAACAAAAAAAGAATTTTCCAAATCGGTCCAGCCGTCTTCGAATAATCGGTGAACATACATAAAAAAAAAATAGCAAAAACAAAGATCCCGACGAATTGATAACCTCCTCCTTCGAAATCTTGAAGTCGGTTGAAAAATAACTCGTCTGTGAGGGAGGTGGCCAAAAAACTACAAAAATCGGCTCGCAATGTTAACGGGCCAAGGCAATAATTGATTTAAAGACCTTAAAAAAGCAGAAAGTATCAAAACGGAGCACTAAACAAGCTGCATGTGTGAACCAAAACGTGAAAAAGTTGATATAGGTGTAGATAAACTTTTATAACGTACTTATTGTTTAAAGGAGTATGAGCACCTGTTCTCGGCCGAGCAAGAGTGTGCGTGGCTAACGCACATCGAGCGGCGGTACGCGTGGCTCAAGCGACATCTGTTGGCCTTTGAAGATGGCGCTGGGAATGTGTTTCCGAGGTCGTGGAGGCTTAGCGAACGGATTACGACGCATTTTTGTGAGGTAAGACTTTTGAGGTAAAAAAATTGAGGTAAGACTTTTGAGGTAAAAAAAATTGATATTTGACTTATGATGTAACGATTGAGCTAAGGTTTTGAGGTAACACTTGAGGTAAGATTTAGGTAACACTTGAAGTAAGACTTTTGAGGTAGCACTTGTATGTGGTAACTCTAACACGCATCGAGTGTCGGTATGCGTGGCTCAAGCGACATCTGTTGGCCTTTGAAGATGGCGCTGGGAATGTGTTTCCGAGGTCGTGCAGGTTTAGCGAACGGATCACGACGATTTTTGTGAGGTAAGACGTTGAGGTAAAAAATTGAGGTTTGGCTTATGATGTAACGCTTGAGCTAAGATTTTGGGGTAACACTTGAGGTAGGATTTAGGTAATAAATAAATAATAATAATAAATATTACAGGACAATCTTACACAAATCGACCTAGGCCCATGGTAAGCTCAATAAGGCTTGTGTTATGGGTACTAGACGACGATATATACAGGGTGAAATTTAAATCACTGGCCATATTCATTCCCGGCACTAGGTTACACTTAAGGAATCTATTTAGCGAAAAAAAGAGCACATTTTTTTTAAATTTTCATTTTTCAATTTTTTAATATTTTCCACTAGTCGTGGTCACCCTATTACCACAAATGTAAACAAACCTAATAGTAGGTTTTAACAACAACATCAGCAAAACCCTTATCGGACCTTCACTAAACCTTATATCGTTGCAATAGGGTCCACCCAGTTAGTGTTGGCGATGGTAGACAGGTTTATCAATTTTATAAACGAGGGTAGACCAAACCATTCCGCGCTAGCGGTAAACATAACGTAAATGATTAGTCACTCGTCACTCGCCAACCAATAATAATCGCGCGCGTACTAAGGTTTAAAAAAAAGTTTTCGAACCGTAATGTGGGGTGAAATAAAAAGACGCGTATACGTGAACGAAGCCGAAAGCCTGGACGATTTAAAACGTAAAATTGAGCGTGCATTTGACCAAGTGCGAAACAACGTTGTAGTGCTTAGAAAATTAAAGAACAATGTGCATAAACGTGCCGCACTTTGTTTGGAGCAGCACGGATTACAGTTCGAACATTTATTGCAGTACAACTAAAGTGCAATTACTTGCTTCAGTAAGTACCGAGGGTGATTACGTAAATAGTTTAATTGCGTCGATTTTTAATCAAATGTACATAAGTTGATTCAATTTTTTAAATACGCCTGAGTGCAAAGATTCCCGACCTAGTTTTTACTCATTGTTTTTAAGCCACGGACGTTTTGTTAATAATCATTAGTCAGAAATAACATTTTAGATTAAAAATGGGTTGCCTTTGCATTTTGACGGTCCTAAGCCCGTTAAAGTATGAAGGAAAAATTAGCAACTTATGTAGGTAAGCGTCTTATCTCGCTGCAATAGGGTTCATAATTGGTGACGCGATTGCAAACAGCGGGAGGGGCGGGGTGTCAATGACCTTAACTGATAACTTGATAAGAGAGAAGCGGGTGTAGTGGGTAGTTGACGGTTCACCATAACGTACGAGGTTTTTAGGACAACTTGATGATGATTTATTTCGAAAAAAATGTACTGAGCGGTATTAAAAGAAAAAACACGTGTTTAATATTTTTTCGAGTTCTTTCGGGTGTTTCAATTTGGCCAGTGAATTAAATTTCACCCTGTATAATAGATAAATATGGATAAATACTTAAATACATAGAAAACATCCATAACTCAGGAACAAATATCTGTGATAAACACACAAATAAATGCCCTGACCAGGATTCGAACCCGGGACCTCCTGCTTCGTAGGCAGAGTCACTAACGACTAGGCTAGGAGGCCGTTAAAGGTAACACTTGGAAGTAAAACTTTTGAGGTAGCACTTGTATGTGGTAACTCTAACACGCATCGAGCGTTATAGCGTCGGTACGCGTGGCTCAAGCGACATCTGGTCGTGCAGCGAGGTCGTGGAGGTTTAGCGAGCGGATGACTCATTTTTGTGTTGTAACACTTTGTTACCTCACTTTTGAGGTAACACCTGTATGTGTCTAACACGCATCGAGCGTCGGTATGCGTGGCTCAAATGACATCTGTTGGCGTTTGAGGATGGCGCTGGTAACGTGTTCCCAAGGTCTTGGAGGTTTAGCGAACGGATTACGACGCACTTTTGTGAGGTAATTTGAGGTAACTTTTGAGGTAAACATTTTGGGCGAGATTTTAAGGTACACATGCGTGTTTTATGCAATCTAATATAAACCTTACGTACTTGTAATAGAGTTGATATCGGCAGGTGACGAAGACCCAGCTGGCGGCGTTGCTAGCGGCGCGTCGGAGCGAGCTGGATGTGAAGTTGTTACTGTACGCCATACAGAAGACTTATGCCTTCGAGCTGCTGCTGCATAAGAGGTTCCAGGATGACGGTGAGTCGTTCATACATGAGTTACAGTCGTTCATAAATTTTCGTCACACTTGATCATAATTGGTCCTAAAGCGGGAGGTAAATCGCATTTTACTCACACGGGGATTTAAAAAAAACTGACCCTGTTTGTCACAGTTACTCATAATGAGGGCTATTTCACGCAAGTGAAGCGGGAGGTAAATCGCAATTTACTACCACGAGAGTTATAGCTTTTAACAAATACTGACCTTTATATTTTTTTTGTTTATCATTATCATTTAAAAGTCGTTTTAAATATTTTTCACAAAATTTTCAATAGTGGCTGTATGCCGAATGGGTCTGTGCCTTCAATGCATAATCTGTCAAAATGATGACAAAATGGCGGACGAATTTGTAATAATGCCCCGCCCTAATTAAGATTTATTTCGCTTAGAATTATTATTTTTCTACGCAAGTCGCAAGATGAAAAACATCGTGTAATTCGGGGCTAAAAGTAGTGCAAGCTCGAGTCATTAATTCACTCCGACCTGCAGCCGTTGTGAATCGACTCTTGTTTGCATTATTTAACTTACATCTTCGATGCAAAATGTACTATAGTATTGTCAATTTTCACTGCTTTTCATGAAAAAATAATGGAAGCCGTAGCCTTCCTTTCCCAAGTTAAAATAATAATTCCAATGCTGTGATATATAATAATGACAGATGGGTTATGCTCGTTCCAAAAGTAAAGCACTTAAATGAATGAATTCAAACAATTGTCGCTAGTCGCGCATCGGCGAGTAAGAGATGCGGACGTGCCAATGAGCTCCAGTCACCCGCGTGAGAAACAGACAAACTGTAATTTTCCAACAATGAGAGTGACAAAGCTGTAATGATTGTCAAAATTTATAAACATAACAGAATCGTTGCTAGGTTATGAAATAACTCTGGAACAGGGATGTAACAGATGTGGTTTTATCGGAACCGAAAGCGAAATCAGATGTTCAAAATTTAGTTTATCGGAACCAGAAACGGAATCGGAACCGCAAACGGAAGCGGAACCAGAATCGAGGCCCGAGTGATAGCAGCACGTGGCAAGCGGGGACATGAGTAAATGACAGGTATAAACCTGTTTGTTTTTGATGTACGCCGCTCATTTCCTGCCGCTGCGTTGCTATGACATCCGATGTAACCTCTGCTTTGAAAGTAACAGAACCGGTACCGAAGCGGATGTTTAAAACCAATCGGAAGTTCCCACTTAACGTAACCGGAACCGGAGCTCTGTAACATCCCTGCTCTGGAAGTATTTTTTGTGCTTATTTTGTTAGAGCATAACCCATCCATAGGAAATATCATTCTGGTATGGTACATTTTTACTGCTTTTAATGGAAAAATAATGGAAGCCGTAGTCTTTGCCAAGTTAAAATAGTAATAGGCATGGTGAATTTTTTCATGTTTGGTATCAATCGATTCGTTTTGTTGTGAGGATCAAATGTCTATATGCGGCCAATTGCGTTAAAGCAACACAAAAGTCAGAAATGAGATTTAAAGTCCGAGATTTGCATTTGTTTCTCAAAACGCTCCTAACAAAATGACGTGCAAAAGTGACGTCACGATCACATAGTCGCCCTGTTTAAAGTATGGAAAAAATATGAAATTGCTATTTTTACAGTGAAATGTTGCGTTTATGTATATAGTTCCTATACAATTTATTTTACAGTAAAATGTTAAAAATCTAATGGTATTATTGTTTTTTTTTTTAAATTTTGCACTTAAAAAAATTGTAAAATCTAGAAATTATGCAGCTTGATATCTTTGAGCCATTTCAATAGAATTTATAAATTTTCACTTTAGATGTAGGTATATATTGATCATTTAGCATCCTATCAACTAAATTTTATTGTGTAATTCAACATGCGTCATCATGCCTATTCCAATGTGGTGTAGGAGCGGCGTTACCCGACAGCGCGGAGTTGAACGTGGACCCGCAGACCGTGTTTGACGCGGATGCGAAAGACGTGAGTGTCATATTTATCTATTTTATCTACACTCACATTGTAAGTCCTCTAAAACGTGTTCAAAAACGGTAGGCAATGGCTAGCATTACCACAACCGATTTTACTATGATAAGCTTTTTATCTGTGGCAGTAACGTAATTTTAACTTTACATGCTCATATATTGATACGTTATGAGTTTCAAATTCCGAACATCGAATTTGATAACATAATGTAAATCCTGTCCTTCTTCCTGACCAACGGCACGCGCCTCCCCGACCGCCGGCACAATCGAGTTGGCCATGGCGGTGCAATGGCGGTCATTCTATGGTTTCCGAACACTTCATTTAGGATTAATAATATGTTTGTAGATAAAGCAGTGTAAGAACATGCAACTGAAGACAAGTCTATAATCTATTCCCCAACAACGCATTGGTGCCTACACGACGTATCGTTTTGGTAGTAAAAACGTATTTCGTGTAAACAACACTTAACAACTAAAGCCTGACCACAAATATATGATCATGCGCCATGTTGCGGAATTTCATTATAACAAATTTCTTACACTGGCAATAATTTTAATGACAGAATGATATGCATGTGTAAGTGCATGTTATAGGCTGTCACTGTTGTCAGTGTCATGGAGGCTGTTTACTATAACTAGAATAATAATAAAGTGTTGAATATTAAATAATCAACGACAAAAAATTCCCAAAATTTCGCAGGAGGAGGTTATCAATGCGTCCCGACGCAAAATAAAGTTCCCGAACTTTGTTTTTGCTTTTTTTTATGTATGTTCACCGATTAATCGAAGACGGCTGGACCGATTTGGAAAATACTTTTTTTTGTTTGAAAGAGTATACTTCACAGTTGGTCCCATTGTAACCAGGTCAGGATCTGATGATGGGATCCTGGAGAAATCAAGGGAACTCTTCAACTATTATAGGCACACCTATAGTGATTTGAGTGTTTTTTACAGTAGCTCGAGCATTTGATTTTGGAAAGGTGGAGGCTAAGTGAAGTCGGTTCGTTTTTGTTTAAAATTATTGTTTAAAATGATTGTAGCCCGGGTCTATGGGAGCTGCGCGCCCAGGCGGCCCGTGGGTCGGCATTATAGGCTCGTGCTTCGAGCCCTACCTGTCCATCTACATCAGCAGTCTTGACTCCAACCTAGCGTCACTGATGGAGAGGTTCATACAGGTACTAGAAACACTGAGATATATATTGTAGAATTCAAATTATATAGTAAATTCAGTTTAACGGCCATTATTACCATCAGTAAACAGTGCGTACTCCTGCGGAACTTGACCTGAGGGACGCGACGGCCAGGGCTGTCAACACCGCTGCCTTCTGGGCATCCATCAAGTCAAGGTCAAGTTTTGGGCTTGGATAGTCTAAATAGAAGTCTCACTGACCAGTGAGGGTAGCTGCCAGATCCAGTACGCCAAAATTATCTTAGGAGACTTTCCCTAACTTTTGAATTAACGACCATTGGCATTTACAAATTATTAAGAAAAATACAGACAATCGCAATAAAATGGCAATAAAAAAAATACCTTAGTTTATTGTCTTTGTTATTCTGCATATTTTTGTATAGGATGCGAAGACCCCAGCGGCGCCCGGGGCTCCGGCGGAGGCGGGCGCCGTGCTGTCGTCGTGCGCCGACCTGTTCCTGTTCTACAAGAAGTGCCTGGTGCAGTGCGCGCACCTCACCACCGGCGAGCCCATGCTAGGTATAGTTGTAGGACGCTGAAATAGCGGCACCCGGGGTGCCGGCGAGCCCATGCTAAGTATAGTTGCAGGACGCTGAAATAGCGGCACCCGGGGTGCCGGCGAGCCCATGCTAGGTATAGTTGCAGGACGCTGAAATAGCGGCACCCGGGGTGCCGGCGAGCCCATGCTAGGTATAGTTGTAGGACGCTGAAATAGCGGCACCCGGGGTGCCGGCGAGCCCATGCTAGGTATAGTTGTAGGACGCTGAAATAGCGGCACCCGGGGTGCCGGCGAGCCCATGCTAGGTATAGTTGTAGGACGCTGAAATAGCGGCACCCGGGGTGCCGGCGAGCCCATGCTAAGTATAGTTGCAGGACGCTGAAATAGCGGCACCCGGGGTGCCGGCGAGCCCATGCTAGGTATAGTTGCAGGACGCTGAAATAGCGGCACCCGGGGTGCCGGCGAGCCCATGCTAGGTATAGTTGTAGGACGCTGAAATAGCGGCACCCGGGGTGCCGGCGAGCCCATGCTAGGTATAGTTGTAGGACGCTGAAATAGCGGCACCCGGGGTGCCGGCGAGCCCATGCTAGGTATAGTTGTAGGACGCTGAAATAGCGGTACCCGGGGTGCCGGCGAGCCCATGCTAGGTATAGTTGTAGGACGCTGAAATAGCGGCACCCGGGGTGCCGGCGAGCCCATGCTAGGTATAGTTGTAGGACGCTGAAATAGCGGCACCCGGGGTGCCGGCGAGCCCATGCTAGGTATAGTTGTAGGACGCTGAAATAGCGGCACCCGGGGTGCCGGCGAGCCCATGCTAGGTATAGTTGCAGGACGCTGAAATAGCGGCACCCGGGGTGCCGGCGAGCCCATGGTAGGTATAGTTGTAGGACGCTGAAATAGCGGCACCCGGGGTGCCGGCGAGCCCATGCTAGGTATAGTTGTAGGACGCTGAAATAGCGGCACCCGGGGTGCCGGCGAGCCCATGCTAGGTATAGTTGTAGGACGCTGAAATAGCGGCACCCGGGGTGCCGGCGAGCCCATGCTAGGTATAGTTGTAGGACGCTGAAATAGCGGCACCCGGGGTGCCGGCGAGCCCATGCTAGGTATAGTTGTAGGACGCTGAAATAGCGGCACCCGGGGTGCCGGCGAGCCCATGCTAGGTATAGTTGTAGGACGCTGAAATAGCGGCACCCGGGGTGCCGGCGAGCCCATGCTAGGTATAGTTGTAGGACGCTGAAATAGCGGCACCCGGGGTGCCGGCGAGCCCATGCTAGGTATAGTTGTAGGACGCCGAAATAGCGGCACCCGGGGTGCCGGCGAGCCCATGCTAGGTATAGTTGCAGGACGCCGAAATAGCGGCACCCGGGGTGCCGGCGAGCCCATGCTAGGTATAGTTGTAGGACGCTGAAATAGCGGCACCCGGGGTGCCGGCGAGCCCATGCCAGGTATAGTTGCAGGACGCTGAAATAGCGGCACCCGGGGTGCCGGCGAGCCCATGCTAGGTATAGTTGCAGGACGCTGAAATAGCGGCACCCGGGGTGCCGGCGAGCCCATGCTAGGTATAGTTGTAGGACGCCGAAATAGCGGCACCCGGGGTGCCGGCGAGCCCATGCTAGGTATAGTTGTAGGACGCCGAAATAGCGGCACCCGGGGTGCCGGCGAGCCCATGCTAGGTATAGTTGCAGGACGCTGAAATAGCGGCACCCGGGGTGCCGGCGAGCCCATGCTAGGTATAGTTGTAGGACGCTGAAATAGCGGCACCCGGGGTGCCGGCGAGCCCATGCTAGGTATAGTTGCAGGACGCTGAAATAGCGGCACCCGGGGTGTCGGCGAGCCCATGCTAGGTATAGTTGTAGGACGCTGAAATAGCGGCACCCGGGGTGCCGGCGAGCCCATGCTAGGTATAGTTGCAGGACGCTGAAATAGCGGCACCCGGGGTGCCGGCGAGCCCATGCTAGGTATAGTTGTAGGACGCTGAAATAGCGGCACCCGGGGTGCCGGCGAGCCCATGCTAGGTATAGTTGTAGGACGCTGAAACAGCGGCGCCCTTGGCGCCATGCTTGTTATGATGATGATGGTGTCCTGTTATCCTGGATTGGCCGCAGAAGACGTTTCTTTCCATATTTTGTCAATTAAAGTTACCACATTGTCATCAGCGTAGTATTTTTTTTACCTTTATTGTAGAATTCAGGAAGTTACAAATGGCGGACTTAATGCCTTTTGGCATTCTCGACCAGATATTCATATTATGTTAGAGTTTAATTAGACGAGATTATTTATATAAATTGTAAACAATGTCGGACCAAGAATGCTCCCCTGGTGTACTCCAACATTAACAGGAAGCTGACTGTTGCGATATTCTCAAATTTTTACAGATTTTTTCCTGTTTGTTAAGTAGCTCCTGAGCCACAGCAAGGGGACACCTGTCGCTCCGATGGCCTTCGGTTTTTAGGAGTATCGCATTCACCATGGTGTCGAAAGCCTGTGCGAAGTCTAGAATCTAGGAAGATTGTTCCAACATTCTTAAAATAAAAAAATATCACGAAAATTACGCTGACGTGTACAAGAAACAAGATGTTACTTACTCGTATACATATATTGTGTGAGGATTACTGTAAGTGACTGTTCAGTCAGATATATAGTAATAGTAAGTTTATGTCTAAATATGCGGACGAGTTTAGTGACAGGGCCCACGTCAATTTATGTACATGTTTAACGGCCTCCTAGCCCAGTTGGTAATGACACTGCTTACGAAGCAGGAGGTCCCGGGTTCGAATCCTGGTCAGGACATTTATTTGTGTGGTTATCACAGATCCTGAGTTATGGATGTTTCCTATGTATTTAAGTATTTATCTATATATTTATCTATATATATATATATCGTCGTCTAGTACGCACAACACAAGCCTTATTGAGCTTACTGTGGGACTAGGTCGGTTTGTGTAAGATTGTCCCATAATATTTATTTATTATTATTCATTCCAGGGATTGACAAACCCTTCTATTTGATTAATCTTTTTGATAGGGGTAATCCTAATGATAGGGTAACCGGTTTGAACTAGGTTAACCAAATTCAATGTAGTTTTCCTGTCGAATGTCTTAGCAATAGAGATTAAAATTGATTACATGCTAAAAACACTTGTCATTCGAGGTTTTTGCTTTTGTTAGGCGTGTAGAGACACATTGTAATTAAATAAGAATGCTGACATCGCACTCGATGCCTTGTTTTTTTTTTGAGATAAAAAAAATAACGGTTGATTTCGCCAATGTATCCTTATTTTTTTTAGCCGTATCAGGGAAACATTTAAATGAGATTACTTTTTTCCATTATTAGTGATACGCTTAAGCCAATAAGATGCGAAATGGCAAATTTTAAAATCGTTTCCCAAAAATCGCATTACGAAAATCACGCGACTTGTTTAATCTGAAAAAAAAACCTGTCTATAATGCGAGCCTTGGCAGATAACAAATCCAACATACTGATCCCTGGGTTCAGAAACTGATAGTTAACACATACAGGCGCTTACCTTTGGTCAAGTCAACGATGTACTTAACAGAACAGGGCTTTTAGGAGTTATGTACCGATAACTCCATCTAGACAATGTGGGATCTTTTTTCCTTTACTGACAAATATAATAAATAAATATTATGGGACACTCTTACACAAATCAACCTAGTCCCACAGTAAGCTCAATAAGGCTTGTGTTGTGGGTACTAGGCGACGATATATTTAATAGATATCTATATATATATAAACGTAAAAGTCCTGACTGACTGACTGACTGACTGACTGACTGACTCACTTAAATCAACGCCCAGCCCGAACCGTTGTACCTAGAGAGCTGAATTTTTCACAATATGTTGTTTTTATAACGTTAGTATCCAATAAGAAGGGGTTTTTCTAAATTCATCCCCTAAGGGGGTAAAAAGGGCTTGAAAGTTTGTATGGATGGGGCTTAAAAATTTGAGTTAGAGATTTGAAACTTCGTACGTTTACTAATAATTAAAAGAAAATAAAAGTAATTTCAGCGTTTTTTAAATTCAACCTCTAACAGGGTAAAAAAGGGGTTGAAAGTTTATATAGCTATAAGTATAAATCGATTAAGAAGATGGTTCGGGGATTAACAAAAGTTAGTTAAGAAGATAAAATGGAATATGAAGCTCTGTATGAGGAACCGTATTATACGCGGACGAAGTCGCGGGCGGAAAACTAGTATACATATAAATACTTAAATATGTACATAGAAAACATCCATAACTCAGGAACAAATATCAGTGATAAACACATAAATAAATTCCCTGACCAGGATGACCTGATGTATTTGTGTATAGAGTTGGCGGGCGTCTTCCAAAAGTACCTCCGCGAGTACTCCGGCTCCGTGCTGCGCGCCGCCCTCCCGCGCGCCGCCGCCGCGCCCTCCGCCCTCACGCTCGTCGCCCTACAGAACTACGCCACCAACCAGCCGGCCAGGTATACTACAGAACTACGCCACCAACCAGCCGGCCAGGTATACTACAGAACTACGCCACCAACCAGCCGGCCAGGTATACTACAGAACTACGCCACCAACCAGCCGGCCAGGTATACTACAGAACTACGCCACCAACCAGCCGGCCAGGTATACTACAGAACTACGCCACCAACCAGCCGGCCAGGTATACTACAGAACTACGCCACCAACCAGCCGGCCAGGTATACTACAGAACTACGCCACCAACCAGCCGGCCAGGTATACTACAGAACTACGCCACCGACCAGCCGGCCAGGTATACTACAGAACTACGCCACCAACCAGCCGGCCAGGTATACTACAGAACTACGCCACCAACCAGCCGGCCAGGTATACTACAGAACTACGCCACCAACCAGCCGGCCAGGTATACTACAGAACTACGCCACCAACCAGCCGGCCAGGTATACTACAGAACTACGCCACCGACCAGCCGGCCAGGTATACTACAGAACTACGCCACCAACCAGCCGGCCAGGTATACTACAGAACTACGCCACCAACCAGCCGGCCAGGTATACTACAGAACTACGCCACCGACCAGCCGGCCAGGTATACTACAGAACTACGCCACCAACCAGCCGGCCAGGTATACTACAGAACTACGCCACCAACCAGCCGGCCAGGTATACTACAGAACTACGCCACCAACCAGCCGGCCAGGTATACTACAGAACTACGCCACCAACCAGCCGGCCAGGTATACTACAGAACTACGCCACCAACCAGCCGGCCAGGTATACTACAGAACTACGCCACCGACCAGCCGGCCAGGTATACTACAGAACTACGCCACCAACCAGCCGGCCAGGTATACTACAGAACTACGCCACCAACCAGCCGGCCAGGTATACTACAGAACTACGCCACCAACCAGCCGGCCAGGTATACTACAGAACTACGCCACCAACCAGCCGGCCAGGTATACTACAGAACTACGCCACCAACCAGCCGGCCAGGTATACTACAGAACTACGCCACCGACCAGCCGGCCAGGTATACTACAGAACTACGCCACCAACCAGCCGGCCAGGTATATTACTACGTACGGCCAGGTACTAAGTTTACTGTCACTTACAATATTAGTGTCTCACTATAGGGTGAAATTACTTCGAGCGTGGCAGCGGGGGTCGCTCGAATATGCGGGCTCTTGGGTTATTAGTCTATGCTACAAATAATACATACATACATACATACATATATTCACGCCTGTTTCCCAGAGGGGTAGGCAGAGATCACGGATTTCCATTTACTACGATCCTGACAAACTACTTTCGCTTCACCCACTTTCATAATATTCCTCATACATGATCGTCGGTTTAGAGTACTTCTGACCTGGCCTTTTTGCAATAATTCCCCGATTTGATCGAGGAAAGTTCGCCTAGGTCTTCCCCTTCGAACTGAACCTTCCACTCTTTCTTCGTACACCCTCTTCGTTAATCTTCTTTCATCCATCCTCTCTACGTGTCCAAACCATCTCAACATACCCATCTCAATTTTTGTGACTACATCTTCATCCACTCCGCATTTCATTCTTATTACGCTATTTCTGATCCTGTCTGTTAACTTCACACCACACATGCTTCTTAGAGCTCTCATTTCCACTGCGTTCACTTGACTTTGATGTCTTTTCTGCCACACCCAACTTTCACTACCATACATAAGTGTAGGTACCAACACTCCTCCATGCACAGCCAGGCGTGCTTTTTGCGACACCTTCTGACTGCTCATAAAAGCGTTCAGTGCCCCATTCACTCAACAAATAATAATCATTTATTTTATGTCATACATTTGTAATAGGTTATTAAAAAAGTGAATAAATCTACTTTTTAACCATGTCAAATTACATTACATATTAACACAAAACACTATACTATATACACTAAACAAACACATTTACAAACTTATAAACTAAACTTACCAAACTATAAATTTACCTAACTTATAACCTAACAAACTAAAACTGAATCATATTAAAAATTCACCCCTTGACAAGGTGCCCGTAAATGCTGGCAGCATTACCCCGCTGAATTGCAATACTTATGCGCTGTGCGAGGAAGCTGCCAGCTCTGCGGTCCCCGGTAGCGTCCACCAACCTCTTTGCCAAGGCCCTAAAAAAGGTCTGGGCACTAGATCCCTGACGAATAATAATAGGGATGATGACACATGTTGAATTATGCAATAAAATTTAGTTGATGGGATGCAGAATTCCAATATATCCAAATAAAGTGAAAATTTAAAAAATCTATTGAAATGGTTCAAAGATCATGCTTCAAAATATCAAAATTTTAAATTTTTTAAAGTACGAAATTTAAAAAAACAATGATACCATTCGATTTTTAACATTTTAATGTTAAATAAATTGTATGGTAACCATATACATAATCGCAACATTTCGCTGTAAAAATTGCAATTTCATAATTTTTCCATACTTTAAACAAGACGACTATATGATCGTGACGTCACTTTTGCACGTCATTTTGTTAGGAGCGTTTCGAGAAACATATGTAAATCTCAGACTTTAAGTCTAATTCTGACTTTTGTGTTGCTTTAACGCAATTGGCCGCATATAGACATTTGATCCTCACAACAAAACGAATCGATTGATACCATACATGAAAAAAATTCACCATGCCTGTTGGTTGTGTTTTTCTAGTAGCACGCGCTACAGTGCGGCGGAGACGTCTCGAGTGACTTCAGTGATTACGACAGCCGAGTACTGTTTAGAAACTACCGTCCATTTACAGCAGAAGTTAAAGGAAAAGGTATTTATCAACCGACTTCTAGATTTCGAAGGAAGAGGTTATCAATTCGTCGGGATCTTTGTTTTCGGTTTTTAGGGTTCCGTGCCTCGAAAGGAAAAAACGGAACCCTTATAGGATCACTTTGTTGCCCGTCTGTCTGTCTGTCTGTCAAGACCCTTTTTCTTAGGAACGCGTGGAGGTATCAAGTTGAAATTTATATCAAATACTCAGGTCTACTGTCCCTTGGAGCTGCGAAAAAATCAAACTTCTAAGCCAACGCAATCAAAAGATACATACATACATGCCGCAATTTTCCGCAAATTTTCGAAACTCGCAAGGGAATCTTGAAATTTGGTACGAAGCAACGTTTTATAGCACAAATAAAGGAAAAATTGCGAAAACCGTAATTTTTTTGTTACATCATATAATAAAAATATTTTTCACCTCAGCAGCTCGAACAAGCCTACTTCCCTGCGAATACACAGTGACGAAAGTGCGACTTTCGTCACTCCAGGGAGTGAGACAAAGTAGTTTTTTAATTTAGTGAAGGCCATGAACTGCCACTTCATATTTCGTGGTCTATTACAAATTCGAAATACATATTTTTAACCTTTAATATGTTCTCACTACTGAAGTGAAAAGTTGTATGTGTCACACGAGAGCAAAGTTATTTTACATCTCGTGTTTTTGAGTCCACGACTCAAAATCAACACTCGCAAGAAAAACCAACTTTCCTCTCTTGTTGCACAAATAACTATTTAATCATTTTACAGTTACTACCCCCATATACTCGTACCTACAGGTTTGTACGGAACCCTCGGTGCGCGAGTCCGACTCGCTCTTGGCCCGTTTTTACCCGAATACGGCTGGACCGATTTGAAAAATTCTTTTTTTGTTTGAAAGAGTATACTTTAAAGTTGGTCCCATTGTAACCAGGTCAGGATCTGATGATGGGATCCTAGAGAAATCGAGGGAACTCTTCAACTATAATTGGCACACGTATAGTGATTTGAGTACTTTTTTACAGCAGCTAAAGCATTAGCCTTTGGAAAGGTGGAGGCTAAGTGAAGTCGGTTCTTTTTTGTTTAATGATAAAAGATATTTATTCTTCAATTTAGGCACATTACAATGCACTTATGAACGTAAAGAAAAAAAAATTACCACCGGTTCTAACCCTACACCTCTGACCCGAGAAGTATTATGACCGGCAAGAAACTCGGCGGGACTTATTAATATTATATCTTAAAGATACACAATAATGCGTAGTTCTATAAGAAGACATATCAAAACAGCTTGAGAGACACACAATGTACGTATCCATATCCATACTAATATTATAAATGGGAAAGTGTATGTGTGTGTTTGTTTGTCCGTCTTTCACGGCAAAACGGGCCGACGAATTGACGTGATTTTTTAAGTGGAGATAGTTGAAGGGATGGAAAGTGACATAGGCTACTTTTTGTCTCTTTCTAACCCCCCCCCCCACTTCCCTAAAATGGGGGGTGGAAGTTTGTATGGAGCATTCCGGGGGGCAATCAGGAAAGGGGAAACTTTACCCCGAATTTAACGCGAGCGAAGCCGCGGGCAAAAGCTAGTAACAAATAAAATAAAAAATGTATTATAATATGTATGTATGTATTTGCCTGTTTGTAAAATAGTTACGACCATTCCATTGGGTCCAATCGACCCGTCGCCGCAGCAAACATATTAAAATAATCTATAAGAAAGTTATCTTGCAGGTGGTGCCCCGGCTAGCTGAACGCATCGACCTGACTCCCGAGCAGGAGTTGTTCCACGCCCTCATCGCGGACTGCATCTGCGCGCTGGTGGGCGAGCTGGAGGCTGCCTGCGAGCCCGCCCTGCAGGTACACACAAGCGGCTGTAGAGGCTACAGTGGTCGCGTAACATCAGGCGGGTTGTGTGCTTGTTCGCCACTGATGTGAAATAAGAAATACTTCGTACAGGGTCAGATCGGCCTAGTCTTATAGTTTAAATGGTATTTTATGGGTGACCATTTCTGGACCTTATTACATTGGGATAGGGTCTATCAATGGTCAGTCGGGTGTTACTGTTTTGTTGGTGGTAGTGGAAATGTAATGTAATATATATAGCTTACTATAGAATTTGTAAACTGGAGCCTCGTCTGCCAACAAACCACATTGTGGTTTGGCAGAAGAACTGTTGAAAAAAAATTGTAAGCCGTTTCGTGAATAAACATTTCTTTTATTTCTATTACTTTACAGGGTCAATTGACCTTATACATGGTCAATAATACTGGGTATACCTGTCTGGGACAGGGCCGTATTGACCCCTTACAGGATCACATCGACCCGGTATCAGATCACATCGACCTGGTACCAGGTCGCATCGACCATCCATATAGTCGAACTAAAAAAAACATTGTGTTTTTCAAGCCATGGTCTTGTACTTGTGATTCAGGCCATGGTCCGCGCGCCGTGGCTGCACGTGCAGACGGTGGGCGACCAGAGCTCGTACGTGACGCAGGTCATCATGCACTTCAAGAACAGCGTCCCCGCGCTCCGGGACAACCTGGCCAGCTCAAGGAAGTACTTCACGCAGTTCTGTATAAGGTTGGTTTTTATTACAATGCAATAGTTATTTGTACAACAAGAGAGGAAAGTTGGTTTTTCTTGCGAGTGTTGATTTTCTCTTCGCTCGTGATTCAATTATAGAATCTTTCGCTTACTCGGGACTCAAAAACACGAGATGTAAAATAACTTTGCTCTCGCGTGACACATACAACTTTTCACCTCAGTAGTGAGAACATATTAAAGGTTAAAAATATGTATTTCGAATTTGTAATAGACCCCGAAATATGAAGTGGCAGTTCATGGCCTTCACTAAACTAAAAAACTACTTTGTCTCACTCCCTGGAGTGACGAAAGTCGCACTTTCGTCACTTTCGTCACCCCAGGGAGTGACGAAATTGCTACTTTCGTCACTGTGTATTCGCAGGGAAGTAGGCTTGTTCGAGCTGTTGAGGTGAAAAAGTACTATAAAATATAACGGTTACACTCGTCACGTCACTTTAGTCACTTCGCGCAACATGTTTCGGAGAGCTTAGGTCTCCATCTTCAAGCACTAGTGCTATTTGAACCGGCCCGTAGCGCACTGTTGCACGTCGCGTTGCCGACTGCCGGCCTGCGTCCGGCGCGGCGTGCCGCGCGTGTCGCACGCTCTGACAGAGCTTATATGTATTCTATAGTGTTAATATGTCTCACGAAAGTTTAAATTTATAACACAATAATGAGAGCAATGAAACCGCTCTGATTGGTTTGTTATACTATGTTTATTTCTAGATTCGGACATCTGGCAGCTGTAAAGTGGAGGTCAAAGAATGCAAATAACTTGAATAAAACAAATCCTAGAGTTCAGGGTTTGATGCAATATTGTGGGAAATTATGTAGTTAATTAGATTATATCATAGCTAGAAGCTTCTGTTGGGGAAAAGTAGTGCCAAATGATGTATAATGCAATGTATAGTTAGTCGCCTACTGTTTTTGTTTCCGCAATAATACACAATGTTTTTTGTTCTAATGTTAAAACACAACTTTAGCAGTTTTTACATATTTTGGTATTACTTTTTTTCAACTAAAAAACTTTCTAGGTCTGTCACTCCGACCTCCACCCATTAAATGCTGCCAGATGCCCGGATCTCGCAATAAAGATGGTAATGCGATCTAACTGGACATGTTTCGTTGCTCTCATTATTGTGTTATATCTGACGTGGCGCTCTTAGTCCAATATTAATAGTACATTTCGGTACTAGGTCGGAAAGGATGTCATTATTCCACGAGTTCCGAGACATTTTGCCACAAGCCGTAGGCGAGTGGCAATACTCGGGACGAGTGAAGAATGACATTCTGTCCGTGTATCGAACGACGTTTTTCAATACAGTTGCGAAAAAATTACTAAAAGGATCATTTTAAACAAAAATAACCGACTTCACTTAGCATCCACCTTTCCAAAAGCAAATGCTCGAGCTGCTGTAAAAAAATACTCATATCACTATAGGTGTGCCTATAATAGTCAAAGAGTTCCCTTAATTTCTCCAGGATCCCATCATCAGATCCTGACCTGGTTACAGTGGGACCAACTGTGAGACCAACTCTTTCGAACAAAAAAAGAATTTTCTAAATCAGTCCAGCCGTCTTCGAATAATTGGTGAATCTATGTTAAAAAAAAAATTGCAAAAAAAAACAAACAAAGATCCCGACGAATTGATAACCTCCTCCTTCGAAATCTTAAAGTCGGTTGAAAATAAAAAAAACATTTAAAAAAATGTACTGGCGGGAACCATATTTATATTTATTTTCATTATATTATAATGTTTGTTACAACTTTAAATCGTTTTACGATTAACAATTTCCTCGCAATTGAAGTGAAAAGCAGAGTGTAAAACTCGTCCATAAAACTCATTTTACACTCGACTTTATATCAAAACGCCTCGCGCGTTTAATGCACTTGTTGTACAATCTACTATTTTGGGCAACTGTGTTAAAAATGTATGTTTAACTTGTAGGTTCGCGAACTCGTTCATACCGAAGTTCATCCAGAACATATACAAGTGCAAGCCGATCTCGACAGCTGGAGCCGAGCAACTACTACTGGACACGCACATGTTGAAGACTGCTCTACTGGACCTGCCTTCTATTGGTAAGATATACTGGCGGCTCTGAGCTTGACTTCGTAACCCCCACTTATACAGGACTAGCGACCCGCCCCGGCTTCGCTCGGGATAAAAAATGGTTATTGTGGGTTATCCCTAAGAGATAGACATATGACATAGCGGACATTTGTAAGGTGTACAATACTGTAGTACATTATTTTGATCTATCTCGTAGGGTTCAGCCAGCGTTTGCAATGTAAGCGCAAAAAAATGTATTTATTTATGACATCACATTAGAAATCTCAAAATTTATCAGTGTTTCTCTGCTATATTATACATATAAACCTTTCTCTTAAATCGCTCTATCTATTTAAAAAAAAACCGGCCAAGTGCGAGTCGGACTCGCGCACCGAGGGTTCCGTAGAAACCTGTAGGTATATAGGGGTAGTAACTTTAATTTTTTTTAATTTTTTTTTATTTGATTTAAGTACAATTAATTTTGTATTAAGCAGAACGTCTGCTAACGATACCACAATGCTTAGAAAAAATGGAAAAGTAGAAAAATCCACCGCCTCAGGCGAGACTCGAACTCGCGACTCTGGGATACATGCCCATCGCTCTGACCAACTGAGCTACTGAGACACCCCTGATGGCTGCGAATTTCTCCACTATATCCCATATGCGTCTTAGGGGGACGCCTAGCGACATCTGCCGAAGAAGTCTTACACTTCTCAACCGGCCATCGGAGTCCCAAGTTGTATTGAGAATTCACCGATAACAATGCGCTACCCCATACTACAATTAATTTTGTATTAAGCAGAACGTCTGCTAACGATACCACAATGCTTAGAAAAAATGGAAAAGTAGAAAAATCCACCGCCTCAGGCGAGACTCGAACTCGCGACTCTGGGATACATGCCCATCGCTCTGACCAACTGAGCTACTGAGACACCCCTGATGGCTGCGAATTTCTCCACTATATCCCATATGCGTCTTAGGGGGACGCCTAGCGACATCTGCCGAAGAAGTCTTACACTTCTCAACCGGCCATCGGAGTCCCAAGTTGTATTGAGAATTCACCGATAACAATGCGCTACCCCATACTACAATTAATTTTGTATTAAGCAGAACGTCTGCTAACGATACCACAATGCTTAGAAAAAATGGAAAAGTAGAAAAATCCACCGCCTCAGGCGAGACTCGAACTCGCGACTCTGGGATACATGCCCATCGCTCTGACCAACTGAGCTACTGAGACACCCCTGATGGCTGCGAATTTCTCCACTATATCCCATATGCGTCTTAGGGGGACGCCTAGCGACATCTGCCGAAGAAGTCTTACACTTCTCAACCGGCCATCGGAGTCCCAAGTTGTATTGAGAATTCACCGATAACAATGCGCTACCCCATACTACAATTAATTTTGTATTAAGCAGAACGTCTGCTAACGATACCACAATGCTTAGAAAAAATGGAAAAGTAGAAAAATCCACCGCCTCAGGCGAGACTCGAACTCGCGACTCTGGGATACATGCCCATCGCTCTGACCAACTGAGCTACTGAGACACCCCTGATGGCTGCGAATTTCTCCACTATATCCCATATGCGTCTTAGGGGGACGCCTAGCGACATCTGCCGAAGAAGTCTTACACTTCTCAACCGGCCATCGGAGTCCCAAGTTGTATTGAGAATTCACCGATAACAATGCGCTACCCCATACTACAATTAATTTTGTATTAAGCAGAACGTCTGCTAACGATACCACAATGCTTAGAAAAAATGGAAAAGTAGAAAAATCCACCGCCTCAGGCGAGACTCGAACTCGCGACTCTGGGATACATGCCCATCGCTCTGACCAACTGAGCTACTGAGACACCCCTGATGGCTGCGAATTTCTCCACTATATCCCATATGCGTCTTAGGGGGACGCCTAGCGACATCTGCCGAAGAAGTCTTACACTTCTCAACCGGCCATCGGAGTCCCAAGTTGTATTGAGAATTCACCGATAACAATGCGCTACCCCATACTACAATTAATTTTGTATTAAGCAGAACGTCTGCTAACGATACCACAATGCTTAGAAAAAATGGAAAAGTAGAAAAATCCACCGCCTCAGGCGAGACTCGAACTCGCGACTCTGGGATACATGCCCATCGCTCTGACCAACTGAGCTACTGAGACACCCCTGATGGCTGCGAATTTCTCCACTATATCCCATATGCGTCTTAGGGGGACGCCTAGCGACATCTGCCGAAGAAGTCTTACACTTCTCAACCGGCCATCGGAGTCCCAAGTTGTATTGAGAATTCACCGATAACAATGCGCTACCCCATACTACAATTAATTTTGTATTTTGTTTTTTTTTTCTACTTTTCCATTTTTTCTAAGCATTGTGGTATCGTTAGCAGACGTTCTGCTTAATACAAAATTAATTGTAGTATGGGGTAGCGCATTGTTATCGGTGAATTCTCAATACAACTTGGGACTCCGATGGCCGGTTGAGAAGTGTAAGACTTCTTCGGCAGATGTCGCTAGGCGTCCCCCTAAGACGCATATGGGATATAGTGGAGAAATTCGCAGCCATCAGGGGTGTCTCAGTAGCTCAGTTGGTCAGAGCGATGGGCATGTATCCCAGAGTCGCGAGTTCGAGTCTCGCCTGAGGCGGTGGATTTTTCTACTTTTCCATTTTTTCTAAGCATTGATTTAAGTAATTAAAAATTTACGGTTTTCGCAATTTTTCCTGTATCTGTGCTATAAGACGTTGCTTCGTACCAAATTTCAAGATTCTGAGTTCACGGGAAGTACCCTGTAGGTTTTGATTCCCTTGCGAGTTTCGAAAATTTGCGGCATAAACGGCTGTATCTTTTGATTGCGTTGGCTTAGAAGTTTGATTTTTTCACAGCTCCAAGAGACAGTAGACCTGAGTATTTGATATAAATTTCAGCTTGATACCTCCACGCGTTCCTGATAAAAATGGTCTTGACAGACAGACAGACGGACAACAGTGATCCTATAAGGGTTCCGTTTTTTCCTTTCGAGGTACGGAACCCTAAAAACAGCATCAAAACCTGTTACGTAGTTTTAAAGATCTAAGCATACATAGGGACAGACAGTGGAAAGCGACTTTGTCAACCGACTTCAAGATTTCGAAGGAGGAGGTTATCAATTCGTCGGGATCTTTGTTTTTGCTATTTTTTTTTTTTTTTTTTATGTATGTTCACCGATTATTCGAAGACGGCTGGACCGATTTGGAAAATTCTTTTTTTGTTTGAAAGCGTATACTTCACAGTTGGTCCCATTGTAACCATGTCAGGATCTGATGATGGGATCCTGGAGAAATCGAGGGAACTCTTCAACTATTATAGGCACACCTATGGTGATTTGAGTGTTTTTTACAGCAGATCGAGCATTTGGTGTTGGAAAGGTAGATTGTGGCTTAGTGAAGTCGGTTCTTTTTTGTTTAAAATTATTTTATACTATATTACAAATAAGCTGGTGCTCTGTTTAAGGGTATAATTGGTACTAAGAAAATCTGGGAAAAAATTTTTTTGGTCACGAAAAGATTTTTTTAATACAATTGCTCAAAAAGTTTACTTTATGTAGCTGCAAATCGTGTGTAAAGTTTGATTTTATGTACTAGTGCTAAAAAGTAATCTGATCTGCTAATCGTGCGTCAAGTTTGATTTTACGCACGATTTGCAGATCAAAATTTTAAATAAATGAGTATTATGCGAGACCCGCTTATAAATGAGCCACCTGAACTACGCGCGATTGGGCATAAAGGAGTATTATGCGAGACCCAATAGTATTACTTGAACAACGCGCGATTGAATGAAGCTGTCTTTCGTACACTGACAGAATATAAATGTAATTTTATTTCATTGTAGTTTTTTCGCAATTGTATTAAAAACGTTGTTCGACACACGTGCGAAAGTGTCATTTTCACTCGTCCCGAGTCTTGACCATCGCTCGGCTTGGGTCAAGTAACCTCGGTACTCGTGCAAAATGACATACTTCTCGCACTTGTATCGAAAACTACTATTTTTTGTATGGGACACTTCATCCCCAGAGAGTTCTAAACCAGGAGAGGCCTTAGGTATCATTTCCCCTCTGTCAAAAGTATTGGCAGAAAATCTAGTACATATATAAAAACTATTTCAATAATCGATGTCACGCACTTTCGTCATCGCTGTCGATGGATAACAAGCTCCGTGAAAATGCCCTTATGCGCTGTTTTTGGATGTAAAAAATGTTATATTTCGTCTAGTTTACAAAAAGATGAAATACCACTTCAGATGTAAGTAAAGTTTTACTTTATTTATTACTAGCTGTGCCCGCGGCTCCGCCCGCGTGGAATTCGGTCTGTGTCAGTAAGCGGTTAATTCACCCCTAATTTCTCACCCGCTACCCTGGAGGCGGAACTTGAAGTAAAGTTGACAGATAAATTTATCCTATTAATTTTTATTGGCATGATTTAAACGACATAGAATAGTAGGTGTACGAGTATATCGGACGATACAGGACCACTTCATGTCCACGGCAAATATCATCCAGATCGATCCTCGGTAAGAACAGGGGCGGTTGTAATGGGGGGGGGGGGGGTTGTCACAAATGCAGAAATGTTTTTTTTCTATTTGAGGAATTAGTCCTTCAGGGGTGATTTCCGGGATAACAATGCAAAAAAAAACCGGCCAAGAGCATGTCGGGCGATGCTCAGTGTAGTTTGTAGTTACGAAACATCCGTTCAAACGGTCGTTTATTAAGGGATATTTGGCGGCGCTTACGTCAGTCTACTATCCGGCACATCCTTTCACTATGCGATTTTGACTGATAATTCAAAAACGGCTGAACCGATTTTATTCAATATAGTTTTTATTGAAAGTTCGTATCAGGCCTCACCAGATTTCAGCTTTCTAGTGCGAACAGTAACTGAGCTAGACCGTGGACAGACGGACGGACATGGCGAAACTATAAGGGTTCCTAGTTGACTACGGAACCCTAAAAAGAGATAAATAGTAGTTTACGTAAATGTTACGTAATAAGGCCTAATTATATACAGAAGCATACGCTGCTTTACCTACACACATATTAAAAATCCACTGAAACCATGCGTGCCGGCGGTCGGGGGGGGGGGGGGGGGGGGGGGGAGGGGCGGATTTTGATTACATTACCGTAGGTAATGAATTTTCATACGTTTTTACCACACTGTCACAGATAATACACTGATGTTACGTTACTGGTTGCAATAATTGTGGTGATTAACATTACAATGCACTAATGAACGTCAGAGAAAATTAAAATACGTGAGTGTCGTGGAACACTCTGTTGGAACGAAGTTATGTTATTTAATTTTATTTCATTTTTGACTTTTTCGTAAATTTTGTGGTGTTAATTTTTTTTGTATTTTTATGAAATTTTTGAATTTTTGAAACTTGAAATTTTTGAAATTTATGTAATTTTTGAAATTTATGAATTTTTGAAATTTAGGAATTATGCCATTTTTGTCATTTTTTACTTTTAGGTTCTCGACTTTTTTCACTTTTATCACTTTGTCACTTCTCACTTTCACTACAATTCACTTCACTTTATTCTATTTTATATATATATATATATATATATATATACAGTTAGGTGCATAACTGAGTCAAAATTAGTACCTTAGTAAAATGTAAATAATTTGATAACAATCAAAGTTACATAAAAGTTCTAAACGTAAAATATTAATCCTTGGGTACCGCTACAAAACTGCTTCACAAATTATTTTCTTCCGACTTATACATTTTTCTCAATTTCATACCGAAAACTGTGAAATTTCACCTAATTTATTTTTCCCATTATTTCATTTTTTCTTCCCAATTCAGTAACTCATATAAAGTAAGGAATTCCACGACCATTATTTTAGTTATCAAACATTTAAATCAGGCTTATTTTTGTAATTAGTTACTGGCAATGTATTGTCAGGTGCAAAACTGAGTCAAGGCAAATGGCCGAACAACTTTCTCGTTAGTTAATTTTTGTAGCGGACTTCATTCTGAGATAACCATAAAAATACGTGAGTGATATAAAAGTCATACACCTCATTTTAAAGAGCATATAATGTACTATTTCAACTAATTGTCTTACCTGGTTGTGTAAAAGAAAAATATCAATATCGGGTTAAATAAAAAAAATGTAGTTTAACGGTTTTTGGTTCAAAATCATGGACGAATAAAAAAATCAAGATTGTGAATGCAATGAATCGAAATTGGCTTTCATATGGATACATAGCTGACACCGAGACGAACAAATATAACCTGAAAGTTTTTATTTTTTTCATAATTGATAAGACTTATCTTCATTTAACGATGTCGGTGCAAAACTGAGTCAGTACCAAATATTATCTAATAGAGAAAATGTTTATTTTTATCTACAATAACATAATAGGTCAGTAAGTTTATTAGCGTTGTTACCAATTAATAATAAAATAGTAACTTAATAACTAGCCTCTTCTGAAATAATGAAAGAAACATGTCAAAGTGATGCACATTGGTTCAGTTATGCACCTAACTGTAACTCAAAGGTGACTGACTGACTGACTGACTGACTGACATAGTGATCTATCAACGCACAGTCCAAACCGCTGGTTCTAGAGATTCCAAATTTGGCACGTAGGTTCCTTATAAGGTTTAGGGGTGCGCAAAGAAAGGATTTTTCAAAATTCATCCCTAAGGGGGTGAAATGGGGGTCCAAAGTTTGTATAGGGAAACAAGATTAGTTAGTCTATTTTATTCGAAACTTCACAGAAGTATTCCTAACAATAAATGAGTAAATACGTGTTGCAGGTTTTTTGAGAATTCAACCCTTAAAAGGGGGAAATGTGGTCAAAAAGTCTGAAAATCAACATGGGTATTGTTTCTATGGTTTATCGGGTCGTTGATTACGAAAACAACAACGATTTTAAAATCCGACGTGGCGGACGTGAAATACCATCTCCCCTGTTAGGGTACAAAGGGGTTGAAATGTCTAAATATCCATATGGGTGTCGTTTTTGTGATTTTTTTGGGACGTTAACGTCATCAAAGAAAATGGCATCGATTTTGAAATTTAATATTGTGGACACGAAAATTCTTGAAAGTATTTGTGCCAAATTGCAATCTTCTTCTAAATATATAAAAGAAAAAACTGACTGACATATCAACGCACAGCCCAAACCGCTTGTTCTAGAGATTCCAAATGTGGTACGTAGGCTCCCTATTAGGCATAGGGATGCACTTAGAAATAATTTTTAAAAATTTACCTCCTAGGGGGGGAAATGGGGTTCAAAGTTTGTATGGAAAACGAAATTAGTTCAACTATTTTATTCGAAATTTTGCAGGAGTATTCCTAACGATAAATGAGAATACAAGTGTTTCAGCTTTCTTGAGAATTCAACCCATAAGGGGGAAATGTGGTGACAAAATTTAAATATCAACATGGGTATTGTTTCTATGGTTTATCGGGTCGCTGATTACGAAATCAACACTTAAGGGGGTGAAATGGGGGTTGATAGTTTGTATGGGGAATTTTTAAACGTTGAACCAATTTAGATGAAACTTGGTATAGAGATAGTTTGTGTACCGGGAAACGACACGGGACAGTTTTTATCTCGAAAATCAATCTTTAAGGGGGTGAAATGCGGGTTGGAGGTTTGTATGGAGATTTTTTTACCGCGAACCGATTTAGATAATTTTGTTGTGGATATAGTTTGAGTCCCAGGAAACAATATAGAATATTTTTTAAGCCGAAAATCAATCTTAGAGGGGTAGAAAACATGTTGGTAGTTTGTATGGCGAATTATTAACAGCTGAACAGACGATTGAAATGAAACTTGGTACATATTATATAGATTGAGTCGCGGTAAACAATATAGGATAGTTTTTATCTCAAAAATCAACCCTCTAGGGGGTGAAACGGGGGTTGAAAGTTTGTATGGGAAATTAATAACCGTTGAACCTATTTCGATGATTTGGTATGGAGATATTTGGCGTTCTGGGGAAGGATATATAATAGTTGTTATCCCAGAAGTCATTCCTTAAGCGGGTAAAAAGGAGGGTGGATTACTAATTCCACGCAAATGAAGTCGCGGGGAAAAGCTTCTATTCAAGAGTAGAAATCTGTATAAATCATAATCTCTCAGTAGTAAGTCGTTGATGGCGTAACAATAATTGCAATAATTTCTTTAAAATAAAAAATGAGGGAACCGCCGTCTTCAAGACGTGGTATACTGAAACCTCCAGAATGTAACGAATACTTTTCCGAAAACCGTTTCTAAATCAGTTCAGCGAAACGCAAGATGATCGCGGACAAACATACATTCCTACATACAAACATACGAGTCTAACTGAGAACCTCCTTTCTTACTTTTAGTACGCGGGCGAAGCCGCGGGAAAAAGATAGTTTTATATATTTTTTATTTCATTCCATTTTACATGTTTCGCAATCGTATGGGTGTCGCGTTTTCGTGACGGTCACGTGACTTTTCTTCACCTTTTTTTTCATCCGCGAACCGTCCAATAAGGAACTTCGTTCCAAAACTACCACCGTTCTAACCCTACACCTCTGGCCCAAGAAGTATTGTGACCGAAAAGATACTCGACGGGACTTATTTTTTTCAAAACAGTAATACATTATTAGATCTTAAAGATACAAAATAATGCGCAGTTCTTCAAGAAGACATATCAAAACAGCTTGAGAGACAGATAATGTACCTATTGTTTAATTATAAAGAAAAATAAATCCTAATCTGACTGCTTCACAAAACGTTTGATGGGCCAAAATACTTTTTGATGCCTAAAAACCGGTCTTTCCGAATGAATATTCAATTTCATAGGAAATCAGTACAAACTTGTGAAAAAAATATACTAATTTCGATTACAGAAAACAAGCCTTAACCATAAAAAAATATTATTTATTCGAAAATCACGGTAACAACGTTGTCATTATTAGTTACGCAGTTGTTCTTCGTACAAAATATTGCTGTCCTTGACCACGAGTCTCGAGCTATACTGAGCGATTTCTCACAATCTTTTCTAGATGGCATTTTTCTTTAATACCACTATAAAATTGTAAGTCATGAACCTTATTACAATGCCCAATAGATATTTTTTACATAAAACATTAAATGGATAAAAAAAATATTTCGTCTGTGTCCCCAACAAAGAATAAAATCATAACTACCTTGCGTTGCTATATGAAAATAAACCTTAAAGTGTGTGTATGACGTTTTCTTGCACTTCATTATGTTCGACCAGTTGTAACTCTTAACAACGAATGATAGCAACTGCGCGGGGGAGCACACTAGGCGGATCAGTCGCTTCACAGTCGTTGTAAGAGGTGCGTGTATTTATTGTATGGCCGCTGAGTTACCGCCGTCGAAAGGTAAGCACTGGCGATATTTACATTATTATTATTTTTATGCATAGTTAGTCATGCATTGGTTCTGTCAGTGTAAGAATATTTGTATTTTGTTTTTCTATTTTGTAATCGTTTCCAACATAGTCAAATATTTACAACTGCGTTACTGCTACACCGCGTTACTAAATGAGTAACGCGGTTGTTGCGTCAGTAACGCAGTGGTTTTCATTAATCACTTGTGTTAATAATATGTTCATCACATGTATCAAAATACACATATATTGCTTCTTTTTTTTCTCAGATAGAAGCTTCTGCACTATATGACGTTGACGAACGCAGAAAAACAACGTCGCTATAGGATTAAGATAAAGCTAGACTCTGTAAAAAATGCAGAAGCAAAAAAAACATCTTGAGAGGTACCACGCAAACAAAAAACTTGTGAAGGATATGGCAGACCGAGAACACAGAAATGCTAAGCGTAAATGAAAGACTGCTAATAAGAAACGACCGGAACGTCAAAAACCTGCTCAAATAATTATGAACATTACAACGGCGTCTAGCCCACGGCCTGGAACTCTAGTTTCACCGAGTTCTAGAGGCGGAAGACAAATACGAAGAGAAAAATAGATTTGCAGTGTACAGAAAAGGTAAAAAGGATGTGTTGTAAATACAAAAAGAGATACCAAAGAGCAAAAACTTCAATCATAGGTAAGCACGAAGTAATTAAGCTTAACCAGAATAAATATTAAACGCTATCCAATGCCATCAAAGATCATTACAAAAGCTTGAAGACAGTGAAAGAGGAAAAACGGATTTTTCAAGGAGAAGGGATAGTCTAAAATGAAGATTGCTATTGTACGCGAAACTTTGGGCATTGACCAGATGAAAGTACTGAAACAAACAAGCAGAGTTTCCTAAAGATTACCCTTCTGGTTCAGAATATTAAAAACTTTTTAGATCGAGAATGATGTACTGAATTATAGCTAAGATTTATTATTTTTGAAAAGATTTGAGTAACTATACCCATATTATGTCAAGTCATAAAAAATTTAATCTTACTTTATTTTTACCATTATACTAGATCTCTATAGTACAAATTATGAAAAATGTTAAACTTTTTTTTAAAGTAAGACTGAGGTTCGAAACTTCTTCATTAGTTTAAAGGGTTGATTATCTAATGTTAGTTGGTCCCTTCACAGAAACCTGTTGAAAACTATGCACGTGAAGAAACATATTTCTTTATATTGAATTAGCTATATATTATGTCAAGTCATAAGAAGTTAAATTTTATTTTGTTTTTATGATTATACTAGATCTCTGTAGAAAATACAAAGCATTAACATAAGAAAATACTACTGCGTTACTTGTGTCTCCCTCTGATTATTATAGTATTTTCAGTCATACTTGGTCTTCTAATAATTAAAAATGCCTTAAATTTATACGTACGTATTATTCATGAAAAATGGAAGATTCTATCGTTAGTTACTATTCATTTTAAGTTTTTTTTTGTCACTAATAGAAAAGTTTAAGCTTTAAAATGAGACTGGTAACGCAGTGATCTTAATTATTAATAAAACTCTATGAAACTGATTATTTTTGTGATTTAATTTTATAAGAAATTAATATACGCATCACAGTTTAAAACTGACATACTAGTAAGTCTCATTGTAAAATTTTAATATAAAACTTAAATTTGTAGAAAAGTAACGCTGTTGTTTAATTTTTTCGACACCTTGATATATTATTTGCCACAAATATAGTTTTAACATTAAAACCATCGCTGCAAAGGTAAGTATATTAAAACTTGAACTATAACGAATCTATGTCTGCACAAAAGAATAAAATAACGATAACTTTCATTTTAAAAAATATTTCAAAATTTTATGCTCGGATTAGGCATTAAAAAGTATTTTGGCCCTGATATGTTTTCCTACCTAAACGGTGTCCTATAAATGTTGTAGTAGTGTTTTGGTTTGGGCCATGCATCTTTGTCCGTCATATATAATACTCGAACCTGCAATAACCCTTTGACATTCATGACATTTTCAAATATTTCTTAAGAGCGGGTAAAGGTAAATTTAAAGCATCGACGGGTAACATGTTATAAATATGAACACCTTGACCAAAAAATTACAAATTATTTAAATACCAAATTTCATCTAAATACGGACAGCGGTTATTGGTTGTTTCTTCCCCATGTAAACTTTCACCCCTTTTGTATCCGTTTAAAGGATAATTTCCGAGATAAAACTATTTTATTTCCTTTTTTAATTAATTATCTCCATACCAAATTTTATCTAAATCGATTCTGCGGTTAATAATTCCCTATACAAATTTCCAACTCTCTTTTCACCCCTTCAGGGTTGATTTTCGGAGTGAAAACTATCATTTGTCCTTTCTTGAGACCCATACTATACCAAATTTCATCTTTATCAGTTCAGCGGTTAAAAAATCGTCATACCAACTTCCAACCCCCTTTTCGGGGTGAAAGGGTTTATTTTCGGGATGAAAACTATTCTGTCATTTCTCGGGACTCAAATTATCTGCATACTAATTTCTATAAAAAAATCTCCATACAAACTTTCAACCCCCTTTTCACCCCCTCCAGGGTTGATTTTCGGAATGAAAACTATTCTTTGTCCTTTCCCGGGACTCAAACTATCTTTACACAAAATTTCATCAAAATCCGTTCAGCCGTTTTCACGTGATAGATGTATAGAGAGATAGTTTTTATTGAAAGTAGCAGGCTTCACTTCCATTATTTTTTTCAAATTTTTTGGACCTACGGTTCTAAAGTAAGGTTGGGGGGGTTCAAGATGAAACTATCCGTTGTCCTTTCTCGAGACCCATAAATAAAATAAAAATAAAAAAGCCTTTTATTTCCGGGTGCAAAAAAAAGAATCTAATATAAATTTCAAACTTAGTCTAAATTTAACTTAAATTTATTGGGTAAACAAACACACCAGAACCCTCTTACGAGGTATAGGCCTCCTCCAGAGTTTTCCACCTCTCTCGATCTTGGGCCACCCATACCCAGTTGGCCCCCGCCACCTTGACTATATCGTCAGCCCAGCGTGCCAGTGGCCGTCCTGGTTTCCTTTTACCATCAGGACCTCTCCAGGCTGTCGCTTGTAAAGTCCATCTTTCGTCCTGGTGTCTGGCAACGTGGCCAGCGTAAAAAAATCCTCATACCAACTTCCAACCCCCTTTTCACCCCCACAAGGGTTTGAAAACTATCCTATGACGTTTCTCGAGTCTCAAATTATCTCCATACTCATTTCTATCTAAATCGTTTCAGCGGTTAAAAATTCTCCATACGATTTTCGGGATTAAAACTATATATTATCCTTTCCCGGGACTCAAACTATCTCTATACAAAATTCCATCGAAATCCGTTCAGCCGTTTTCACGTGATGCGCGGTCAAATAAACAGACAAACAGATAAACAGATAAACAGACAAAAATTCTAAAAATTGTTGGAACGTGTTCTGTTATCGATTCTAAGTATCCCCAGCCAACTTTTTTTCGATTATCTTCCATGTACAGACTTTCGACCCTCTTCAGCTTATTATATCAATTATATGTATAGATTACTTTCGTAATAAAAGATTTAACCTAAATCGAAAATCAAGCTTCGTTTACAGAATTGATTCAAAGACAATCGTTTTCTTTCTGACGGGCAGTAACTATTTGACGTTTGACATTTCTCCATATTTAACGCGCTTAAGGATTGCTGTCTTCTATATTTTGTTTGAAAATACAATCAAAAATGATCCTTGGCTTTTTTGTTTGACATTTGCAAAGACTGCATCCAATAATGAACCATATGTTAACGTATGTACAGTCGACTATCTATTGCTCCATTTAGTGTTATGAAGTATAAAAAGAATATGTCAAATATGTTTGGTGTTTTCAAGTCAAAGGTACATCATTGTCGGTTGTCAATAAAGCGTTGCTGCCATAAAAATTCATTAAGAAATAAACTGTATTAACAACCGACAATGATGTACATTTGACTAGAAAACATGCTAGCTAAACACGCGTGCTACCTCGCCCCCCTCAGATTTTGGCAGACTTTTTTGTTTGGAAAGATGAGGCGAAGCGTACTCCATTTATAGAGCTTTATGTTCATCCCAAATTTCTTTCCGCATGAATAGTTTTTTCTTAATTTTTCATAATAAGAATAATACGATATGTCCTTAAACGGATGACCATTGTTTTTGTTACTCTTGTATTTGGGTTTTTCTTCTCATTATTTATTTATTTATCGGATGGCGACTTGTCACTGGATATACATAGGCATTTATTCCCTGGGATAGTAGTAGCGGGAAAGCAGATCATAAAGAAAATCCAGTAAGTGCTGCGAGGTCCAGATGGGACAGTGCAGCTGCCAAGTTCTTCTCATTTTAGTGATTAAATAATTGTTTTCACAGCGGACATAATTCTTCTCGGATCAGAGGTGTAGGGTTATAACCTTTGATAATTAAACCAACCGGATGCGAGACGCGCACTAATTTCTATCAGAAAAAGTCTGCCAATTTCGGCGCGGGGGACGAGGAAACGCACACAAATACTGTTAACCCTAATGCATTTTCCATTGACGTCGCTACACACGCACACGATAAAATTATCAAACACTAGCATAAAATATACTCACACAAGTATAAACACAGACACAGACAACCTGTCCGTGAACGAGATAATGTCATCTTTAAGTAAACGTACACAGTGCGAGCAACGCGTCGATAATAATATACTTAAGTATCGATATTTGTGACATTTTCAAGTCAAAGGTACATCATTGTCGGTTGTTAATAGAGTTAATTTCTAAATGATTTTTTTATGGTAACGCCTTATTGACAACCGATAATGATGTACCTTTGTCTTGAAAATGTCACATTCTATCGTAGATTTATTTATCGTATGCCTACATGTCACTGGATATAGATAGGCATTTCTTCCCTAGGGTAGTGGGAAAGCAGATGATGAAGAAAATCCAGTAAGTGCTGCGAGGTCCAGGTAGGACAGTAGAGCTGCCAAGTTTGTAACTCTTTTAGCACCACCCAGGGATTACGTGTAGGGTTGTCTAAGGTGTTTCCTACGGACGCAGAGAAACATTGGTTAGTTATATATTTTTGTTTCTTTACCAAGTTTAAGGTTTAGCTATTGATAAAATTATAATGTTAAGTTGTGATTAAATATCAAGTTTTTCTACCAGCATATTACTTACGATGTTAGTATTCTACGTAAGTTAGTTTGTCTATTTGTTCAGGACAAATCTTGCAAGCTGATTTAGAATAACTTTTATATTATCAATTTAGTATTTTGATGTGTATTTGCTTTTAAATTTAGTGGAAAACACTACAAATTGGAAACAAATAACTATTACAATGAAACATTGAACTGCAAAGAACTCTGGAACATCACGGGATTCGAACCCACGTGTTTAGATTACCGTTCCAATGTGCTTCCAATTACACTAGACGTTCCTCTATCCACCTCAGTGAATTTTTCACTGTAATGAACAATGATCTCGAACATCACGATGTCACTAGCGACATCGTGATGTTCGAGAGTCCTTCGCAGTTGATATTTTGATTGTAATGGGCATCTGTTTCCAATTTGTGTTTCGAGGTATTATCTCTTCTTCATTTTCTATTATAAATAAAAAGTATAACATACTGCTAATGTTAATATCGACGTTTATTTTTGTGCTGTCCCATCACTAAAACGTACCTGTTAGGTACAGTGATACCAGAGTCAGAAATTAAAAGTGCCTATTTAAGGGGATAAGTGTGTATACCGTACCTTATAATAAATAAAGTATAATCCATACAAAATTAAAATGCTACATAAAATGTATGGTGAAAATAAAGGAACGAATTAATTTCTAAACAGGAATATCGTTATTTCAAGCATCTACAAGTATATTTCACTTAAGGGGCGCCACACATTAGAGGGGAATTCAGTGCGGAATTCAGCACACTAGCTGAAATTTGTCTATTAAAACGGAAATTTGTTTATGGTAGCTGTATTTTTGAGACCATAGACAAATTTCAGCTATTGTGCCGGCGTACTACAAGCACACATATGCTGAGTTTCTTACGCTGGTTCTTCTCAGTTGGGGCTACTTTCCGAACCAGTAGTAGTTTATTGCCCTTCCCATAATACGGTTTTAAAAAGATTTGATTTCAAAACAGTTGTTAAACCAGTGTTTATGTTTTATTTCATTACCGTGCGTCCGTGCGTAATGTGCTATAGGCTAGTTTATCCTGATAGTGTCAGTTTTTTGAGTTCCAAACCACCTTACAGCCCTGCCCTCGGCGGTCCTCGACGACATATATAATTTAAAAAGCTGTGCGTGTGAATGAGTTTTACCTTTGAAGTACTGACGTTAATCTTTTCATTTTTGTTAATGATTAAAAATAATATGTAATTTGAATAATTTAAAAGTACATTAAAATATGTTTAGAAACAATTTAATAACAACACACACACACACACACAGACACACTGCTTTTTTAATAGAGCAATGCTTTACAATCATGGCTGTATGCCGAATGGGTCTCGGCCTAGCCCACGGAGTATCTTTTAAGTGTATTGCCTAACCTGTCATAACAATGACGATGAATGACATAATGGCGGACGTATTTCTGCCGCACTGGAGTCGATTACTCTTGTTTGCAATATTTCAGTTACCTCCCTCGATGTAATCGTGTTCATAATTGCATACCCAATTTATGAATGAATTCATTGATAAATTAGGTATGCAATTATGAACCCGATGGTACAATGTACTATGAAGAGTCAAGTTTAAAAATTACCCTAAAGCAGATGTAGTACCATTATGTGGCAACACTTTTTGATTGACAATATTTTTTAGTTTTTTTGCTAATTTCTTGCACTATTTGATGATATTTAGACGTTATTCTTATGTAAACTAGATAATTCAGATCTTTTCTTACATGAAAACACGCAGCAATTCGGCATTTTTACCTCAGATCGTTCCGGGCTGACTGACATTCATTGAATGGCGTTTGACGCGCGACAACTAGTTTTATTTAACCGCTACGACAAGTGGTCTTGTACTTTTGGCAGAGGGGGACGCCTGACAATTACCACTCCATTGGTTTATTTCTCTGAGGTTAGAACCGGTGAAGTTTCTTTTTTTTTTTCTCTTTGACGTGTAAAAGTGCCCTTGCGGCCTACTTACTGAATAAACGTAAAGTTTGAGCTCCATAAAAAAGTTTATTAGACATGTCTGTGAAACGCCCTAACCACTCCCTTCCAGGGTCGGACGTGAAGCGCCCAGCACCGGCCACGTACACCAAGGTAGTCATCAAGCTGATGACCAAAGCGGAGATGATCCTCAAGCTGGTGATGGCTCCCCTCGAGGGCTCGGGGGAGCCCTTCGTGGCGCAGCTGGTGCAGTTGCTGCAGGATGCCACCCTGCAGGACTTCCACAAGGTACGGCCATACACATACTAAATCAAGGTAGTCATCAAGCTGATGACCAAGGCGGAGATGATCCTCAAGCGGCGGAGATGATCCTCAAGCTGGTGATGGCTCCCCTCGAGGGGGGGGAGGCCTTCGTGGCGCAGCTGGTGCAGTTGCTGCAGGATGCCACGCTGCAGGACTTACACAAGGTACGTCCATAGACATACTTACTAGATAATAGACCCACAGAGAGGACCTCAAAGAGGACCCAGTGTGTTGACGATGAGGGACCCTCTTGTTCCTTTAGCCGTCAACACAGTGAGTCCTCCTTTTTGTAAAGGGTCGGCAACGCGCATGTGACTCCTTTGGAGTTGCAGGCGTCCATAGGTTACGGTAGCTGCTTACCATCAGGCGGGCCGTATGCTTGTTTGCCACCGTCGTAGTATATAAAAAAAAACTAAAATCAAGGATGATATAGACATGGATGGACAATACCCATACAAAATCGCGTTCTCTTTTCAGGTTAAAGCACTAGCGTCATCTATCGGTCACCACAAACTAAATTCTAGTTTCTAATACTTTGTTCGTCGCTTAACGCTGACAGAATAGCTCGACTCCAGACTTGACAGATGGCGCTGTGGCACTTCGTACCGAAAACAGACGTATAGCCTGAAGGTTCTACATATGCGAAATTTTCTACATATGAAAATTTCGGAAAATTCTCACATTTAGTACAATCTTGAAATTGTATTGGATTTGAAACTTTCCATTCCTTAAATTTCCAGTTTCTTATATTTCTTATGAAATTTTTTAGATTTTTTTGACAATATTTCCCATTATTTGGAACGTTTCCGCAATTTGCATCTGTAGTCTTGTCTGTGGCACCGTATCTCTTATTTATTTTTTTATTATTATTATTTATTTATTAACATGAAAAAGATGCAGCTTACACAAATAAAGGGTCCCACAAAACAGTTTTCACGGTTTGACTGTGGGATCGTGCAGTCTACTCTTATTTCAGAAGTTCAGAATACGATTTATAACATTCACCACAACACGTTATTAAAGGTTACTAGAAATGAATTCCGTAGAAGAATAAATTTGTGTAACCAAAAAGGAGGAGCCCATTTCGAACAATTAATTAGTTAGTTTACCATTTTTTGTAAATAATTAAAATAATTTAAGATTTCATCGTTTTCCTTTCATTTAATTTATGAAGTTTGTTAGAGAGATTTCATCCTTATAATTGACCGTAACGATCGATGCAATAAAAGTACAGGGTGCAACTTTTAAGATTTTAGTCGGTTCGATTACCGGGTGCGACAAGCGAATTTTTAAAAATCTTTGAATGCAGTTTTCTTTCTTTTAAAAAATAAAGGAATGTTTTCTTTGAGTAAAATTTTCTATCTACAGTATTAAGAGTACTTCCCCTTCAGGTGGCATTACAAAATTCCACCCTGTATATACTTAAGAATATGCAAAGGAACTTTTCACACCACCTAGTCGTATGCGGGCTTTTTCTTCCCTGCTAGGAGGGAACAAAGTGGCACTTTTCTGTTCTAGGACATTCGTTTTTTTTTCAGCCAGTCCGTCATCACAATCAAATTTCTTATTAAATTAATAGATTCATTATAATCAAGAAGCACACTAAGCATATATAAAGTTAAAATAAATATGATTCAACAATAAAAAAAAATCCCCTAAGGTGGTGTGAAAAGCAGTATGTGTCACATAGGAGCAAAACTATTTTCAACTTGGGCGTTAACACTTGAATCCCTCACTACGCTCAGGAGTCTACTTTAGAATCCCTCGCTACGCTCGGGATTCTATTATAGACTCCATCGCTTCGTTTGGGAATCAATATACGCCCTCGCCGTAAATATTTCATTTTGCTCCCTTGTTACACAATCTACTATTAAATCTCAGATAATAAAATCTTCCTAATAATACTTTGAGCTTGCTATAAATAAAATCTACATGCTGATTCCAAGAAAAGTGCTCATCTACTTTAAGACCTAAATACGTTACACAGTTAACTCGAGAGATAGGGTTACAGTGGCAATCTAATTTATCATTGTGCAAACAAGAAAAGTCATGGGTTATGATGGAAAGTGGCGGATTAGAAACATCTAAGTAGGGAGATCTAATTATCAATAGATGAGTTTTATTAGCATTAAGCACTATACCATTGTCATGTGACCAACGGGCTACAGCATCGACATCTTGCTGCATCAAGCGGCAGGTGTCAGGCAGCTCGCCCGCACGGCCGGCGCGCAGTATGCACAGATCGTCTGCGAACATGTGCGCCGAGCAGTGCTTGAGCACACCGCAAAGACTGTTCACGTGCATTAAATAACTTACGGGTCCAGTACAAGAGCCCTGCGGTACGCCACACGACACCGGCCGCTCGTCGCTGAACTCTGTGCCCACTCGTACACGATATGAGCGCCCGGTGAGGTAGTCGCGGAACCATTTATTCAGCGGCTCCCCCACCCCACACTCACTCATGGCCTGTGATAGCGTGTTGGTCTCTAAGGTGTCAAACGCCTTGCTAAAATCGAAAAACACTGCCACCACTACTTTTTTATTAGCCAAGTCAGTGAATCTAGCTAAAAGCGTGTCAGTACTTTTACTCTTTTGGAATCCATGTTGACATTTATTTATAATTGTGATTTTACTAAGGTAATTACTAAGTTGCTGTACAATGCATTTCTCTATGACTTTATCTACACTAGAAAGGATGGCTATGGGTCTATAATTAATACAAAGTTTAGGAGATCCTTTTTTATAGATTGGACGGATTATGGCCGGTGAACCGATTTCAATGCGGTTTTTTGTAATACAATCAGGTTTCCATTCTTAGATATATAGATATGTTTTATTAATCCATATTGAAAGAGTTCTTAAGGCGGCCTAAGCCTTTACTTCTTGAAAATTATATTTAAATCTGCGGGATCACAACGGCCTCCTAGCCTAGTCGGTAGTGACCCTGCCTATGAAGCAGGAGGTCCCGGGTTCGAATCCTGGTCAGGGCATTTATTTTTATTTATCACTAGCCTTTTCCCGCGGCTTCGCCCGCGTACTTTAAGTACTCAAAAAGGATACGATACCCATGTTGATTTTCGGACTTTGTGACCACATTTGCCCCTTTTAGGGGTTGAATTTTCAAAAAACCTGAAACACGTGTTTACTCATTTATCGTTAGGAATACTCCTGTGAAGTTTCGAATAAAATAATCTAACAAATCTTGATTCGCCATACAAACTTTGGACCCCCATTTTACCCCCTTAGGGGGTGAATTTTGAAAAATCCTTTCTTAGTGCACCCCTAGACCTTATAAGGAAGCTACGTGCCAAATTTGGAATCTCTAGAACCAGCGGTTTGGGCTGTGCGTTGATATGTCAGTCAGTCAGTCAGTCAGTCAGTTTCTTCTTTTATATATTTAGATAAGTAAAGATAAGTATTTGTTCCTGAGTTATGGATGTTTTCTATGTATTTAAGTATTATATGTATATATCTATTACATATGTCTAGTATCCACAGCACAAGCCTTATTGAGCTTACCGTGGGACTAGGTTGATTTGTGTAAGATTGTCCCATAATATTAATTTATTTACAATGTAAGCGCCTGTCGCCATAAGGGCCCTTTCAATACGGAATGTCACATATTTATATAACTTATATATTTTATTCAGATATTGGATATGAAAGGCGCCCGCCTCGGCAAGGCTCAGCTCAGCGCGCTCGACGCCTTGTTCAAGCAAGCCGCGAGGAGCGACGCGAATTACAACTAATTTCAACCTTATACAAGCGTAATAGAGGTCACAATTGTTTGTACACAACGTACAGTCGCCATCAAATATATCGGAGCGGCCAAGTTACTCACAAACATCTGAACATGCACTTTATCGCCTTGACAATAGAGGCGTTGTTCAGATATTTGTGACCACCTTGGCTGCTCCGATATATCTGATGGCGACTGTACCCATCGTCGTCGGAATTACAGCTGTACTAATTTAAACCTTGTTAGAGCGTAATAAAGGTGACAATCGTTTGTACACAACTTCACAGGCGGGGAGGAGCGAAGGATATTATAAGTGTACTAAATTAAACCTTATTGAATCGGAATAAAGGTGACAATCGCTTGTGGACAACGTCACACGATTCATACCATAGTGATATATGATAAAAGACCTACAGATTAAAACGAAATTTACCAAAACTATAGCATGTGGAAATTCATTTAAGGGGCTGATAACAGCTAAATTCTCTCCCTATCTTTTTTGGCGCGAGTGAAAGAAAAACACTGTGTTACGATTAGTATGGGAGCTCATTGAAATTTTTGGAAAATGATGAATTAAAATAAAAACTAGGCATTTATTGAGAAATATAAAACAACGAAGTTTTTAGTATTAGTGCGGTGGAATTTTGTCCTTAGTTACAAACATATAAGTCTAGAAACTAAAGACATACGAGTGTTTAAAGCAAATTTTAAGATGTAACTTTGGAATTATTTTCTATCGAGCCAATTCGTCCGATCGTGTATAGGAATCAACGAAGTTCTTCCAAATATAACGAATAATAACATATATTTTTTTAAGTTTCTCAAAACAAGTAGTTATAGCTAAAAAACTGTTTTAGTAAAGTCAATTTGAAGGTCATCGGGTGTTGTCAGCCTCTTAACGAAAAGCATCCAATTTTTTTTAACTATCTTAACTAAAACAAAGTTTAATTTGATACGTTTTATAAAATGTAGACTAACGTTGTCACTTCTGCAAAAGGAGTTTCAACGATTCCTTTTACGTAATGATTGTGATTCTTGTTATTATATGACTTCAATGATACCTTCATTATTTATTTTATGGTCATTAGGAAAAGTCTTGAGAGGAATTTCCTCCCACGAACGCTGCGGCTGTGGAATGAACTCCCTGCCGAGGTTTTCCCAGCGGGCTACAGTATGAGGTTCTTCAAAAAGGAGTGTATAGGTTCTTAAAGGGTAGGCAACGCGCATGTGAATCCTCTGGGGTTGCATATGCTACGGTAACTGCTTACCACCAGGCGGGCCGTATGCTTGTTTGCCACGGATTCTAAGTTCAGTCAGCGGCAGCTTAACGGGCGAGGTGTTCAATATTACCTGCACACGCTCTTATTCTCATAACAATAGTACACCGAAATCAATAAAAAATATCTTGTATACATTACTATAATAAAATTATAAGTGTAAGTAAGTATAATACTTTATCTACACTCATATTGTAAGTTCTCTAAAACGTGTTCGAAAACGGTAGGCAATGGCTAGCATTACCACGACCGATTTTACTATGATAAGCTTTTTATGTGTGGCAGTAACGTAATTTTAACTTTACATGCTCAAATATTGATACGTTATGAGTTTTGATAACATAATGTACACCTGCACGGCGCGGCCGCCGACACGCGCCTCCCCGACCGCCGGCACACGAGAGTTGGCCATGGCGGTGCAATGGCGGCCATTCTATGGTTTCCGAATACGGCATTTAGGATAAATAATATGAGTGTAGATAAAGCAGTGTATGCAACTGTACGTAATTAGCCCTTAAAACACTCGTGTGATCTTATTATGAAACTCGCCTGCGGCTCGGTTCATAAAACCACACTCATGTTTTAAGGACCCTTATTACGTAACAGTTACATAAAGTACTATTGTCCCAAATAAATTGAAAAAAAAAAAACAATAAAGCCGTGTCCAGCTTATTTTGGACACCTCGCCCGCTTAGCTACTTCTGCTCTTGAATGTACAAAGGTATGTTACCTATGTGTGTCTCTGATGTTACATTGGTGTTTTTAGATGTGCACAAATCACGCGAGGTTTTTTCGGCTACTTTTTGACCCCTTGGTGATATTTGGTGAGGTTCTTGGCTACCTCCCCCCCCCCCCATAAACTCACGTATCCGAGAAATAGTAATTATCTAATCGTGTGGTAGAATTTTTTCTTAGTTTAGTTCACTAGAAAACCACCTAAAGGTTGTCTGGGAGAAATCGCTTTTTAGCGATAAGATCGCCTGTTGTTTACCTCTATTCTGACTTAATGCATTTTCTGTATTGGTTTTCTTTTTGAGGTGTTCAATAAAGAGTATTTGTATTGTATTGTAGAAAAATACACGTGAGATCTCCTTATACCCTCCCCCCCCCCAACGTGATCTGTCGTGATTTTTTCATGACAATGATGAATGAAATCGATACCTACACAAAATATTGTAATGAAGTATTAAAGTCTATTGATTTATTGCCCGAGTTTTCCTTATGCGCAGATAACTATTGTAATGATTCCTTTCACAAAAAACTTATTAACGATATGTATACGCAAATTGTTTGTACACTGTGCGAAGCAGCCGTACGCAGTAAAAATATTGTGCCGCGTAATAATAAGGGGTGTTCGGGGGTGGAATCAGCGTGTCAAGGAAGCGCACGCGCTGGCTAGGCATGCTTTTCAAACCTGGATTGCGTATGGTCAGCCTAATAGTGGACCTGTTCTTGAGAATATGAAAACTAAACGTAAAATATTCAAATCAAAATTAAAATGGTGCTTCAAACAGCAGGAGCAGTTTGAGTTGGATAAATTGGCGTCTCATCATTCTCAAAAACACTTTTCAAAATTTTGGAAAGGTACAAAGAAATTGAATAAAAAGAATAGCTTACCTATTAGTATCAATGGAGTTACAGAACCATCTGAAATTGCTAATCTTTTTAAGGATCATTTTAGGGTGACTTCGCCTTTAGGGTCGGTGCAGCGGGCGCGCGGGCGGGGGCCTGCGCGGCGGCGAACGCCTCGTCTTCGGTTGCAAACAAATTAAAGATGCTATTAAGAACATGAAGAGGGGGAGGTCGACGGGCTCAGTATCGAGCACCTGCAGCATGCTGGGCCGCACCTACCGCGAGTACTTACCCTGTTATTTAATCTATGCTTAGGTCACTCGTACCTCCCACAGGACTTAATGCGGACACTGGTTGTACCTATAGTGAAGAACGGAACAGGAGACATAGCGGACAAGGGTAATTACAGGCCTATTTCACTGGCTACCGTGATAGCGAAAGTGTTTGATAGTGTGATTGATCGGCATCTCAGTAAACACTCTAAGCTCCACGATGCACAGTTTGGTTTCCGGGAGGGCCTGTCTACTGAGACTGCTATACTATCATTAAAGAACACAGTTAAGTTACTACCTAGACCGTAAAACGCCTGTGTACGCTTGTTTCCTGGACCTGTCGAAAGCTTTCGACTTGGTGTCGTATGGGGTTCTGTGGGGGAAGCTCGTGGATGCGGGTGTCCATGTTGAACTCATAAGTGTATTGTCGTAGGGTAGTTGCCCCTAAAGATGACCGACCCCCAAAAGATGAACGAAACGTCTTAAAATCTAAATAATTAAATCGTGAATTATGCTACACGCTTAAGGGTATTTTTCTGTAACGCGTCAACACTTCGTCGGCAATGTCATTTAAACTGCCAGACAGTTGCGCCTGGCATATGGCCGTTATCGGTCGCCGAATGTGGGCTTCGCGCTAAAATCGCCATTTGTATGGAAATCTTATTAAGGTAAGCACTTCAAAATATAAGCTTTTAATTGCATAGAAAACAGAATACAGTACCTACTAACATGGTTTTGGTCATTTTAGATTCTAGACTAATATTCCTTTCATTCACGTTACTACAAAATACATTTTTATTATTATTTAATGATATATTTGCTGTTCAAGTTATGGTTCCAATATTGTGTGTAATTTCCAATAGATGACCGGCGGTCAACTTGTGGGCATGGGCTATTTTTTTCAAATGCTTGTATAAATTCTAATATAAACGCTAGACAAACCATATATATTTTAAATTGATTGCTGTCTGGTACACAATTTTTTGACCAAAAGTTGAACAGCACTTTCTTTCGCCAACACCTTTATTTTGGGGGTTTATTTTAGTATGAAAACGTGTTTGTTCAACCGATGTTTCTATACCCAAAAGATGAACTAAGAGAATTTCCTAGTTCATCTTTTGGATTGGATTCCAATAAATGAATTTGGCTTAAAATTAGTTCGTTCATTTTGTCAATATCGTGTCCAAAACTTGAACTAACAAAATTTCTTAGTTCATGTTTTGGCAAGCAGCTTTTAAGCTGAACATTTTTAATGGCTAAATAACTTATTAAATCTATCGCTTTATTAATATCTTAAATTCGTAAAAAAATGTTTAAATACTGGTAACCTATTTAATTTTTTATATATTTTACGTGTAATTAAATTAAATCTGGGGCAAAGTTGGACTGTTATCAGTATGGAGCAAAGTTAATCTGTTAACCGTCTAACTTTGCCCCAGATTTAATTTTGTTCTAAGTGCTCGTGAGTTACGAGATACTGAATAGAATTACTTATTAATAAGAAAAACTCTGTGATTACAATTACTTTGGGATGAAGGTAGCAAATTGTACGACATTAATTAAAAAACGTATGTTATAATGGTTTTACGGTATAATTATGTATGTGGTCAACAGACCACAACAACAAAAAACAAAACAGAATAAATATAATTTCTTAATTTGATTAAAATAGTCCACAATACCCTTAGTAAATAGGTAATATTATTAATAGTAATAGATATAATATAGATATGGAAGTAAAAATATATATATTACTGTACTATAGCAATCTATTATTTTTATTCTATATCGCTGATTTATCCAAACCTAATTGTTAATTTTGCGATAGTCTGATTTTTCCTAACTATTTATTTTATTTCTTCGTATACTCATTTTCTTTAAGATTAGACTCGTCGTCGTGGGACTGTCGTTGTGCGATTTCTGGGAAAACGAGTTTAAAACTCACCAGTTTTACTCTTATTGTCTTAAGCGTATTTTCCCTGAAATGGCTGAAAAAAATAAAGACACATGGGCGAAATTGACCGTTATTTTTCTAATCCAAAAAAAAGCGAGGTATAGTGTTGTGAAACTGTCAGTACCTAGGTTAGAAATATCATTTCCCCTCGGTTATCGTAACTAGGTACCATTAATCGGCTACCAAATGAAAACGTATTGTTTATTCGATTAGTTTCAAATGATTAACAAATCCTGCTTGTATGATCATTATAAGAGTTGTCCTGGATTTTTGCTTTTGCTCTTGCTCGCTAAGAGGGCCTGAGCCCTGCTACCTAATAGCTACCGAAACTATACTAGTGATAACTGATAATATCAACAAAATACGTAAGTAGTACACACAGAACTATTTATTTTATAAACCGTTTAATTTCACACAATAATTTACAAATTCGTGATAGTCTGATGATGATATTAATAATCTACTTTCGTTTTTGTTGGGAATTTTTGTTTAGCATGCATAATTTACTTGGGGCAAAGTTAGACTGTTCTTAACAAATGCATTTTGGCCCAATACTACATAGGCTGCTATTTATATATCCGGAAACCGGGATTACAATCTTCTTAAATAGCATATTTGACCTCCATGGTAAAATTTGAACTTTTTTAAGTACTGGCCGGTATATTTTTTCTTTCTTATTAACGCTCGTGTTTTGTTTTTGACGGGTTTTAAATGTCATCTCGCAGCAAGAATGGAACTCACTCGTGAAAATATTCGTGCTATGATTTATTATGATTTTCGGCGTGGTTTAACGCAACAACAGTGCATAGATCAACTAACTTCAACTTTTGGTGATGAAGCCCCATCTAAAACTACTGTGTATCACTGGTTTAGTGAGTTCAATCGTGGACGTAGTATGCTTACGGACGAAGTTAAGGCAGGTCGCCCGAAATCGGTCGTTGTACAACAAAATATCGAGGCTGTGCGAAAACTTATAATGGACGACCGACATGTTACGTACCGCGAGACAGAGGCGACTCTGGGTATTTCTATGACCAGCATTAATAGCATATTACATAATTATTTGGCTGTAAAAAAAATTTGTTCGCGTTGGATACCCCACAACTTAACAAAGGAGCAAAAAGATGTTCGCGTCGAATGGTGCAATAAAATGTTTAAAAAATATAACCGTGGTGACTCAAAAGCCGTTTATAACATCTATACAGGTGACGAATCCTGGATCTATGCATACGATCCCGAAACGAAGCAACAATCAACGGTATGGGTGTTTCAAAATGAGCCGAACCCTACGAAAGTTACTCGTGCAAAAAGTACATTGAAACAAATGGTGGCCTGCTTCTTCGGTATTAATGGCCATGTAGCTACAGTGCCACTAGAAAACCGTAGAACGGTTAATTCAGAGTGGTACACGACCATTTGCTTACCGGAAGTATTTGAACAAATTCGTAAAACTAACCAGCGACGAAGAATCATTCTTCATCATGACAATGCCAGCTGTCATACGTCACGCGAAACAACTCTATTTTTGGAGGGTCAAAATGTGGAATTAACGGGTCATCCGCCGTACAGCCCTGACTTGGCACCCAACGATTTTTATTTATTTCCAAATATAATGAATAAATTACGCGGTCAACGATTTTCGACCGCTGAAGATGCTGTCGACGCATTCAAACAACACGTTATGGAGGTACCTCAGGCGAAGTGGCAGAAGTGCTATAAAAATTGGTTCACGCGAATGCAAAAGTGCATAGATCATCAAGGGGAATACTTTGAAAAACAATAAAACCATTTTCAGCCGTGTACGTTTGTTTGTTTTTTTGTTTCCGGATATATAAGTAGCAACCCTCGTAGTTCATCTACTGGAGTCAAGTCGTTCATAAATTGGACACCGATTTATACTTTTTTACTAGTTCATCTTTTGGATCAAAACGTTCATAATTAGGGCACTTTGTTCATCTTCTGGGTAAAATGGCCTATTCCGGCCAATAAACATTTTTATAAAAATATTGCATGGTCATAGGAAGGTTAGGAATAGCTTATTTTAAACTAGATTATATGCAGAATCATATAAAAAAATTAAACCGGATGAAAATTGGTTGTACCACACATAAAAAAAATACCAAAGTTGGGGTAGTCGCTTAATCGTTCATCTATTGGTGATCTGACCCTACACAACAATGTAAAATGGGCCAACTCGGTGTCTGACCAGTATGGACTTGAATGCGGGGTAAGGCAGGGGGTCTAACCTCTCCTAGGCTCTTTAACATCTACGTAAATCAGCTGATTGAGGAACTCAGCAGTACCTATGTTGGATGCCATGTGGACGGAGTTAGTTTTAATAATATAAGCTACGCAGACGACATGGTGCTGCTGGGGCCCACGATTGGGGGTTTGCGTAAATTAATAGCTATTTGTGAGACCTATGCTGAAAAGCATGGGTTGAAGTACAACTCCAAAAAGAGTGAGCTCTTGGTATTTAAAGGCAAAAATAAACTTCCAGCATCTGTTCCTCCAGTTTACCTCAATGGTTCGCCATTGCAGAGAGTCTCGCAATTTAAATACCTTGGGCACATTGTAAATGAGGAGTTAAAAGATGATTGTGACATCGAGAGAGAACGAAGGGCACTATCTGTAAGAGGGAACATGCTGGTTCGCAGATTTGCTGGTTGCACACTGGAGGTCAAGGTCACGCTTTTTAAGGCATACTGCCAAACTTTCTACACCAGCAGTCTGTGGACCAACTACACCCAAGGAGCGTACAATACCCTGCGCATATTGTATAATAACCTGTTCCGGGCGATGGTGGGGCTTCCTCGATACTGCAGCGCTTCAGGTATGTTTGCCGATGCGCATACTGATGACTTCTATGCGCTCATGCGCAATAAAGTCGCGTCGCTCATCAGACGAGTCAGGGGAAGCCCCAACAGACTCCTGCAGGTCGTGGCCGGGAGGCAGGGCAGCGCCGTGCTCGGCAGGGTTAACGAGCTGCATGCCCCGATTGTGCATGCGCCTCGGTGAACCACCAACCACGGCTCAGCTGGTTTGCAGGGCTTTTAGTTTTAATTATTTTGTTTTTTACTAACTCATTTTATTTATAGTGTCTTAGTTTTAAAATTTAGGTTTAACTTTAGTTTTTTAAGCATTTGTTACTAACCTATGTATGCTATGTTGTCTGGAAATAAAGAAATTTTATTTTATTTATTTATTTAGGATTTATGTTGTGTGTAGATAAAGCAGTGTATGTAACTGTACGTAATTAATAATAAAAACACTCGTGTGAAAATTTTAAGCACCCTTATTACGTAACAGTTACATAATAGTACATTACTTCCCAAGGACTGTAAAAGAAAGAAAGCCCGAAATCGCAGGTATTTGTGACCCGAGCCGCAGGCGCGGGTTGTAAATATGCGGTAGAGGGCTTTCTTTTTGAATGCCCGTGGTGAGTACGGAGTGCGGTAAAACTAACATTATGGCCAGGTGTGACGTAAACTACTATAAAGTGCAGTAAAACACTTCTTAATTGCATTAACACGTTTAATTTTGACGACAAAGTAAAAATATTTAATATTAGCAAAAATAATCAATTATTTAAAATTTAGCATTTCACGTAAAAATCACAATAACGGCATCTAAATAAGGGTATTTCACATTCAATAACTTCCCTAGTGGTCAGAATGCAATTAAATTACAATAATAAAAATATTTAAATTTAGCACTTCACTTAAAAATGAAGACAACTGTACCTATTTCACTTTCACATTCAACAACCTCCCTAGTGGCCAGAATGTAATTAAATTACAATAATTAAAAATATTTAATATTCGCACTTCACTTAAAAATGAAGATAACTGTACCTAAACAAGGACATTACACATTCAATAGTTAGCAAAACCGGTAAGTAAAAATAAAGACTCGGCTAGTAATAATTTGGCTGCAGGAAAATAATGGGTTAATGAGGCGGGTGATATGGATGGTGACAGATGATTCGCTGGCTGAACGTAGCCTAAATTAAAGAGCCAGGTCTTTATACGCCCGTCAAACGAGGCAATTGGAATTTGGGGAATTTAGCAAAACAACAAAAAAAACTATTATGGCACAAAAATACTGGATACAAAGAAAAGGAATCCGATTTATAACGTTTTTAACAAAAATGTAAATAATTTGATACTCTCGAAAGCAGGATGGCTAAAGCTGTTGCTTTAAATTAAAAAGAGTTCGTGGGCAAGTGTCCGCTTTGATTTAGGCGGACCCAATAGCTCGCTGAACTCCTTTTCTCACTTGGAGAGCCCGCTGGATGCGGACTCTAACTCTCCGATGATGTGGCGAAGAAACCCGCGGAAATCGCGGCAGCTGCAGACCGTCCCGCCGGCCCGGCATCCACAAGCGCCTTCCGGAATCCTTCCGGATCAGGCGGTTCCAGTGTATAGCACTTGCTATATAATTTATATGGCCTTTTTTGCCCGGCAATGGTTTTGGTTTTATTTTTGCTCCAATAATGTATTAATAGCACTTGCTATATAATGTTTGAAATAAATCGCACTTCACCACGATGCAACTAAGCAAATTATAGCAAAAACCCCAGACCAAATCCAGATTATCTCTTTTTCTTTCCAAAATCTCACGGCGCTCTGACAGACTCAATCAAAAATCAACTTTTTTCTTTTTGACAATCTGGAATACCTCAAAAATTCACATTCAAAATTAGCGCGAGTATTATCTCAATTTTATAACTGCCAGACGTATTACAAAATACGGACTGATATAAGCGCCATCTACCTGTAATGCCGTGAATCACAATGTACGCTTTTTTTATATATCAACCGTGACCTAGCCTTAGACACAGTAGTTCAGAAGTTCTAAAGAAAGTCGACAGATGTCGTACGATACGTAGCGTCATGCTACAAAAGCTATTAAAATGTATTCAGCAAGTTTATTATTATTATATTGACGTCAGTTTGAGTATGGTTACTTTATTTCCCAATGAGAGTTTCCGCGATCGAGATTTTCCACTAGATGGCAGCACCGTGACGACAGGTCTTTGACAGCAGCTGTCAAAATCCACCAATCAAAAAATATCATTAAACATGATTGGAGATAATCGTTTGAGCTTCAAGATGTCTACGTCGTCTTTGGAATAGCTTTTTTGTTTTTTGCTCATTTACGTAGTTCAGTGTGTAATATTGATAGCTTATTGTGCGGTGACCTAACGAACAAGTGTGCAGCTAATGAAAAATTAGTCCCAAAACGCGAGTAACCACCCTTTAGTTGAACAAACGGTTATCCGGGGTCCCGGCCACCCACGTGTTTGTAAGGAGGCTATCACCTTACAATCAACAAGGCCTTAACCGGACAACGATGCTTTTATTTTATTTTACTTAAATGAATGAAATCATAAGTGTACCTTGACATTGGGAGAATTCACCTCGCTAAAATAGGCGAGGAGTAAAAGCTATTAATTAAAAGAAAAAAAAATGATTAAACATGATTGGTGGATTATGACTAGACCCCGGACTTTTGTCGCAATGACGTCACGATAGGGTGATTTGGGGAGTAAACGGGACGGTGTTATAAAATGCGGTTAAAAACTCGGTTGTTAACCGAATACATTTTAATTAGACATTTTCAACAAAATTACTCAGTAAGTTGATGAATGTTATCGTTTGCTATATTACTTGCAAACCATGCATTTGTACGTTACACTGGCATTGGTTTTGTCGGCCACTTCCTCTTTAAATTCTGTCACCAAGTCAGTTTAACGTACAAATGTATGGTTTGCACTAAAAGATAATATTGATCAACTTACTAGAGAATTTTGTTGAAAATGTCTAATTAAAATGTATTCGGTTAACAACCGAGTTTTTAACCGTATTACATAACACCGTCCCGTTTACTCCCCAAATGACCCTATTGTGACGTCAATGCGACGAGTCCGGGGTCTAATTATGACAGCTAGACCTCTCGGCACGGTGCTGCCATCTAATGAAAAACTCGACCGCGGAAACACTCACACAAACCTAAAATGATTTATAGACGCAAAACAGACTTGAGCATGGAATTCAGCAATCATAGACAAAAGTCAGCCGTAAGTCGGAAATGTATGGTGAATTTTTATATAGAGCCCATAGACAAAATTGACCCGAAAGTTGGATTTTTGGCTGATTTTTTAGGGTTTCGTACCCAAAGGGTAAAAACGGGACCATATTACTAAGACTCGGCTGTCTGTCCGTCACCAGGCTGTATCAATGTTACTCTACGTCCGTAGGAAAAACCTTAGAAAACCCTACATGTGATCCCTGGGTGGTACTAAAAGAGTAACAAACTTGGCAGCTGCACTGTCCCGTCTGGACCTCGCAGCACTCACTGGATTTTTATTATCATCTGCTTTCCCACTACCTACTACTATCCCAGGGAAGAAATGCCTATCTATATCTAGTGATATGTGGCCATACGATAAATAAAATAAACGAGGCTGTATCTCAGGAATCGTGATAGACATTTGAAATTTTCACAGATGGTGTATTTCTGTTGCCGCTTTAACAACGAATACTAAATAATTTTAAATAAAAAAGAACCGACTTCACTTAGCATCCACCTTTCCAAAAGCAAATGCTCGAGATGCTGTAAAAAATACTCAAATCACTATAGGTGTGCCTATAATAGTTGAAGAATTCCCTCGATTTCTCCAGGATCCCATCATCAGATCCTGACATGGTTACAATGGGACCAACTGTGAAGTATACTCTTTCAAACAAAAAAAGAATTTTCCAAATCGGTCCAGCCGTCTACGGCGGTGAAAATACATTTAAAAAAAATTGCAAAATCAAAGATCCCGACGTATTGATAACCTCCTCCTTCGAAATCTTGAAGTCGGATGAAAACAATAAAATAAATATTTAAGGGGGTTCCCATACAACAGACATGATTCATTTTGCCGTTTTTTATCGACACTGTACGGAACCCTTCGTGCGCGAGTTCGACTCGCACTTGGCCGGTTTTTCTTTTTGTCTATGATAGCTGAATTCTGTTCAAGTGTGTGTTTCATAAACATTCCTAAAGTTCGCTATGTGTGCGATGTATTTTGTACTTACAATAAATGTTCTATTTCGAATTTTGTGTATTATTTTGATAATACCCATAAACGTCCCAAAGAAAATATGAGCTTTTAGATCTATTTTGTAAACAATAAAGAACCGACTTCACTTAGACTCCACCTTTCCAAATGGACTATATAAGAGCTGGCCACGTCAAATATGACACAATAATGAGAGCAACTAAAAATCGTCTAGTAAAATTGCAATGTTATCCTTATTCCTTATTCCTGGCAGCTTTAAATGGGTGGAGGTCAGAGTGACAGACTAGCAAAATTTTCAGTTAGAAAAAAGTAATACCAAAATAGGTCAAAACTGCCGAACTTGTCTTATTTATAGAGGACTAGCTTTTGCCCGCGGCTTCGCTCGCGTTAAATTCGGGGTAACATGGTTCCCCTTTTCTGATTACCCCCCGGAATGCTCCATACAAACTTCCACCCCCCATTTTAGGAAAGTGGGGGGTTAGAAAGAGACGAAAAGTAGCCTATGTCACTCTCCATCCCTACAACTATCTCCAATTTAAAAAATCACGTCAATTCGTCGCCTCGTTTTGCCGTGAAAGACGGACAAACAAACAAACACACACATACACTTTCCCATTTACAATATTAGTACGGATGGGGCCTATATTTTAACATAAGAACATTAAGAACAAAACACATTGCGTATTATGTCGGAAAGAGAGACAGTAGGCGACAAACTATAAATTACATAAAACGTCGTTTTGGACTACTTTCCCCATCAGAAAGTTTTGGCAATGATATAATCTAATTATTTATATAATTTCTCATAATACTGCATCAAAACCAGAACTCTAGGGTTTATATTCTTAAAGTGGTTTGCATTATTTGACCTCCACCACTTAACACCTGCCAGATGTCTGGATCTAAAAATAAGCATAGTATAGCAAACTAACGGGAGGGGTTTCGTCTCTCTCATTATTGTGTCATATCTAACGTGGCTAGCTCTCCGTCTAAATTGCCCGAGTTACAACCCCTGACAATAGTGACAATTATATATTTAATACTGTTTCTAACGATTTTTTCAAGTAGATTTAACAAGATTAGTATTATTTTATCATATAATTATCATTTCCGTTTTAGAACGCAAAAATACAACAATAGGATTAGGCCGAATAGCATGTTTACAAACTCCTTTTCCTGTTTAAAAAACTACAGCATAAACAAAACATGGCTAGCTAAACGTCAACGTCAAATTCGGTCGCTCGGCCGCTAGCGGCGGTCACGTAAACTTTGTTTTGAATTAAAATGATGAAATTACCGTTAAAAAAGTTGTATTTTCTAGTGAAACTATGTTTTCTGTTCGTGATAGTTATAATTACTTTGAGTTTATTTGAATATTGGCGCGGCGGGAGGCGCGCAACACGGGCGCTTATACTCGAGCCTGATGAAGAAACATTAGAAAGACAGATTCTAGAGGATGAAGCCAGAATAATCCCTGGTTTGGGTGAGGGGGGCGGCCCTGCATACCTCACGGGGGAGGACAAGCGTCTAGGAGAAGAGACGGAGAAGAAATACGCCGTCAACACTTACTTGAGTGACCGCATCGCGTATAACAGAACTTTAAAAGGTGAGCTATGTTTTGATGCTAATTTCGGCCTATTTACTAATATTCCCGCTAGAGTATTAAGTCTGAGTCCTTCTCTATATATTTGTGAGTTGTTATTACATAGTTGAAACGTTGAATGATGGACAGAAGACATGATTCTTACTTGGTAAGTAGAGCGTGAGACGCCAGTCTGCATTACCAACGATACCGTCTCGTTTTTGATCAGATAAAATATATTAAACCAGCTAAGTTATATCCTTGCTTATTTATTATTATTTAGCAGTGTTCTTATTTATAATCATCAAGTATTAGAAAAGGTACTTGTTAATTTTATTCATCTATACGTATCCACACCTGACGCACCGCCTAGCGAGGAAATTGCCGCGCGAGGCAGCTCGGCTAGTGTGGATGTGCCTCAGCCCAGGCTAATGCATGCGTGGCTGCAATGCCTCGGGCGAGGCACATCCATATTAGCCGAGCTGCCTTGTGCGGCAATTTCCTTGCTAGGCGGTGCTGTGGACACGTCTTATGAAGTAGTTTTGGTGAAAACCGTTTTTAAATAACTGTTATTTTGTTTATTAAGATAAGTTTGTTTCTAAGTAATACTTTAAAGTACTTATAGTCGTAACATTACGTAGTACCAATAGAAGTTTGTTATCAAATAAGCAATCATTTGTAATGATACGGTGAACAGTGCCATAGGTAATGCATTAAAACAGTAGTAAAACTCCCAGCTATTTACAAAAGCTATTCATGTAATAAATAAAAAAAAATAAAAAAGCGTTTTATTACTGGGTGAAAAAATGAATCTAAAATTATTTACAAAGTTAGTCTAGGATAATTTAACCTAAATTCGTAGGGTAAAGAAAACAGACCAGAACACTCTTACGAGGTATAGGGCTCTTCCAGAGTCTTCCACCTCTCTCGATCTTGGGCCTCCTTGGGGTATGGGAATACCCAGGTGGCCCCGCCACCTTGACTATGTCATCAGCCCAGCGTGCCAGTGGCCGTCTTGGTTTTCTTTTTCCATCCAGACCTCTATTCATCTAAGATAATATATTTAGTTACTTTGTTTCACCGATATTCGAATGAGCGGAGCATAAGCGAAGTGAAGTTCTTTCAAACAGCTTCGGCTACCTAGACGTCTGCATTTTGATTTTGAATAGTTCTTCTGATCTATATGAAATTTGTTGGGGTTGTAGTAGAGCTCAATACAATTTGAGAGATCGTATATGAGCAGGATTGATCAAGAGGTTGTGGAGACGGCGAAAAAAAATCTTCAGAAGGGTCTTGTTATATTGGTAATTTCGTTTGCGAGTTCTCAGTTCGGCGGTTTTTTTTTTTCATACATCTACAGTCTTTTGATGCTGCTGCCACTGACAAGGCCACGCACAGGGGCTTGCAGCACCGCATTATCGTGTAGCCCTACCCCTCCCCTGATCCGAGGAACAAAGGAAATCTAGGAGACTCATCGTACTAGAAACCGGATTTTTTAATTTTTCAAAATAAATATTAAATACGCCACCACTTTTTTTGAATTGCAGCATCAGGATTTCGTGTTCCCCCATTAAAGACGCGTCTAATTACATATATCTCATCTAGGAGACTTATCATCGAACTAGGTTCAGTGTCATGAGCTCTCCTTCGTAGCGTCTATAATTTTTGTTGATCTTCCTTTGTTAATTTAACTGGTGTGACGTTAATCAATGTATTTTCTTTCTTTCTTATCTGTAGTCAATGTTTAGTAGCTCTCAGCGACGACCAAAACCAAACGCCGATTTCACTTCTATTGTTTAGAGGCATTGTTGTTATATTTTCAATTTAAACATGTCGTGTTTGTGCAGGCTTGCTCAGCAATGGGACAATCAAAATACATTTCAGGGGCTGTTCATAAATTACGTCATTTCAAAGGGTGGGGGGGGTCTGGATATCGGATGATGGTAGCATGACGTAGGAGGGCGTCATTCCGAAGATGACATCTAAATAGTGCTTAAATGAGTAAAAAAAGGAACGAAATTCGTGTTTCTATAATATGTTAACAAAATATTATCTACTAAACTAGAATCAATAAAAAATAAGCACCTATTTGTTGCGCAACACTAGAAGCGCAGCGCGGCGTGTATCAAAAGCCGGCTTTCTTTGACACGTTCGTACTTAAGCTAAAAACGCATTTTTTGGAAATTACATCATTTCATTTGGCAGGGGGGGGGGGGTCATTCGAATTATGATGGTTGGATGATTTTAGGGGGGGGGGGTCAAAAAATTATGACGTAATTTATGAACAGCCCCTAGGGCTCTATAAATAACAGTTTGAATTGTCTGTAATATCCTCTTGATATGTTTCAAAAATATTAAGAAATAATATCAAGAACCAAAATGATGTGTATTACTTTTACGAGGGGCACACCGAAATGATCCGAAATAAAAAAAGCTATGAGCGGATTATGCTTAAATTATGTTTTATTGTTTCTCAAAGGGGGAACCCTCGCAATTAATGCATTTTTGCATTCTATTAAACCAGTCATTAAAGCAGTAATTCCAGTCTGAAGTAGATGTTGCCAAAATGGCCGACTTGTATGCTTCCACGACGGCTTCTGGGTCATCAAACCGCTGACCACGCAATAAATCCTTAATTCTGGGGAACGTAAAAAAATCATTTGGACTCAGATCAGGGCTATACGGAGGATGGGTCATCAACTCAATGTTTTCCTGGTCCAAAAAATCCTTTGTCTTACGGGCGGTGTGAGAGCTCGCATTGTCGTAATGTAAGATGACGCGACGTGTCGGGTTGCCTCTGCGAAGTTCGGCCATCATCTCTGGTAAACAAACCGAAGTGTACCAATCAGCGGTAACCGTTCTTCGTTCTTGTAAGGGAATTGTGGCGATATGCCCTTTTTTTGAAACGAACTAGGCGACCATTTTCTTGGAAACGCTACGGGAACGCACGACTTTCGTTGGCTTGACCTCGTCTTCAAAGACCCAAACTGCCGATCGATGTTTTCTTTCAGGCTCATTATATGAATAAATCCATGATTCATCACCTGAGACGATGTTATACACGGCTTTTGACTTCCCTTCGTTGAGGCGTTTCAGAGTAGATCGGCACCAAGCAACACGAGCCGTCTTTTGCTCTTCTGACAAATTATGGGGTACCCATCGGGAAACTAGTTTTCTGACACCCAACTCACTATGCAAAATAGTTTGGATTGCAGTCATCCCAATGCCTACGGTTGCCCGGATCTGGTCATATGTCACATGTCTGTCTTCTATTATTATTTTTTTCACAGCCGCGACGTTTTCAGGTGTCACCGCTGTTTTTGGTCGACCTGTAGAATGTATGGTACTGAGAGAGACACGACCCCGTCGAAACTCCACATACCAGCAATACACCGTGGGCCCATAAAACTAGACAGATTTTAACAGTGTATTCCTGATCATATTAGGATATATACTAAAATGTCCTATAAACTTTTCTGGAATACGCCTAGTTTCAGAGTTAATACCAATTAAAAAACGATACACTTTTTATTATAACTCATCACAAAACGCCTTTCTAATGGCGTTGTTGCCACTATTGGACATAGTTTATAGGCCCTTATTGACAGATATCACAGTGACAAGGAAAACTTTGCAGTAACTAAACTTTAAAAAAAAATATGTATCAATTTGTTTTAGGCGATAATGTTATTAATAACATTTGCTTTTCATGTGCTATAAACATTCAAAAAATGGAAAAAAAAAACAAAAAAAAAATTTTTTTTTTGGCGAAATTGACCTAAAGTCACATAATATTTTTTCCTTCTTTTGGTCTTAGAAATTCGTGGTTAAGATCCGTCGGGTTATTCCAGCCCACGGTGTATATTGTCGTTTGACTAGGCGCTTCAATGTTATATATCGAAACAAGCTCATTGAGGCATTCATTTTGAGATAACCCTCGGCGAAAGTTGTGATAAATTATGGCACGGAACTTTTCACGCGTGAGCTCCATTTTGTTTACCGACTTGTCAATTATAAAACGCTATAAATATAAATAATAAATATATTTTTGTAAATGTGACAATGTCATCGCGATTATAAGTGGCCAGTATGCATGTAACAAAAAAGGTTTTATCCTAACTCAGTCTAAAGTATTCAATTTCGGATCATTTCGGTGTGCCCCTCGTACATTTGTAATTGGTGGTGGTGATTGCAACCGCATAAGGGATACCGACGGTCAATTATGGATGTCGCTGTTGTTTTATACCACAACGATGACAAACAAGCAAACAGCCTGCTTGACGATAAGCAGTGACCGTAGCCTATGGACACACATGCATTCTATTAGCAATTTGTAGGCAGGAGAACCTCTTGGACTTTAATTCTGGTACTTATTCTGTGACTTGGGCCGTTCTAATTTTCGTTGTACATTATTTTTTGGCACTTTCGAAAAATGCGTATTATGGAATACTTGGCCTTTACTTTCATTTGCTGTTTCGTGACGGAGAAAGATGCTTAATTAGGCTATCAATCCCGACAGCTTAGTTAAATAATAACAACTGTAAATATTCTTAATCACAGTAACTCGGTGGTCCTTGATTGTCTCCCAATTTGTATGAAAATAAGGCATTTACCACTGCGTTACCATCTTTTTAAATTAATCAATATTAATTTATGAATGTTGGTTAACAAATTCCTATTATTTGGTTCAGGTACAATTAGGATTTTTTTTACAGGAAATTCAATCTCTATCGTACTTTTTTCTGACAATAGATTAATGGTCACGAAAAATTAGAATGAGCCATTACATTTAAATAATGCTTAAACATTTTGTTTATAAGAACAACGCCATCTGGCGGTGTTTGGTTCATATTAACTTTGTGGCCGATTGAATCCAGTGGTAGTTAACAACTATTACACTAGATGGAGCTTTATCTTTCCAAACGCGGCGGACCTTTTTATGTGTGCGTGTTAATTTGAAGGGTGGGGCCCCGTAGGCGTGGTTTAGGAATAGGTATTTTGCAGTCAAACTAGGGCCTTAACCACAGAATAACTAATAGTACTACCGTACAGAAAGTTCACTCCTTCACAAAAGTCAAATTTAGGTATAAAATTATACCGATACTCGCCGCCTGCAAGCAAAATTGAAACTTATAACCGCGCACGAACCGTGAATCTCCTTTGCGCGTTGACCAAGCTGTGAGTGTCGGCACGGGTTGTCACTTGACAAGTTTTTGTACCTACATATACCTACTGATTTATTATTTTTAAGATAAATATGTAGGAGTTACAAACGTTGATTCTGTAAACATGTATGTCTGATTCTCACGGAAGTAGGTATGCCGCAGCCGTATTCCTTTGAAAATCCTATATCGGTCAGTTCCTAATATTGTTTCTGGGCAACCAATATTATATCTTTTATACGGATTAGATCGAGGTTTAGGTCTCGAAGCCATTGTGTGTTTTCAATTTTGCGCGAGCGCCACGTGACACGACTATCGTGCGAGCCGAGCGGCAGCTCACTGCCATACGCCTGCCCGGGAGGCGCGCCGGCCAAATGTAACTAAACTGCGTAGTGAAACCCCCCTGCCTTAACAGTACTAGCTAGTCGTCTGTATAGTAACATTGTTTGTGCTATAATCGGTTTTATCAGCGTGCTTGAGTGCCGCCGTACATTAAGGCAGCCGTGTGATTGAAATACTTAATGTCTCGCTCACTTACTTAGGCATTTTATGCTTGTTTTATACTGTAAACTATTTAGTTCAAGGTTCATTTACTTTGATTTATTTTATTATAGAGACACACCAACAGTACATAAACAAAGAACGTAAATGACATTAAGAGCAAGCTGGCACGTAAAATATTTATGCAACAATAACAGGTGTGCAACAACGCTCAAACAGTTTCGAGGCTTTTACATTACATTTACACTAAAATTTAACTACATAGGTTTAAAAACATGCATAAACAATGTACCCGGGACCCGGGGTATGTCCTTAAACTTCGCCAAAAAGAGAGGTATGGGCACTGCGAGTGGCATCTCGCTAAGTGTGGTAGGGCACGTTCAGCGAATGTCATCTCGCTCAAATCCGGAGCAGAGCCCGACTGGGGAAGTACCTCCACCTTACCGAAAACCACGGCCAAATAGCACTAGACCCTACTCATAGTGTTGTGTTCCTGCTGGTGAGTAAGGTTGCCAAAGAGCTCAAAGAGGACCCAGTGTGTTGACGATGAGGGACCCTCTTGTTCCTTTATACATCAACACAGTGAATCCTCCTTTTTGTAAAGGGTCGGCAACGCGCATGTGACACCTCTGGAGTTGCAGGCGTCCATATTAGGCTACGGTAGCTGCTTACCATCAGGCGGGCCGTATACTTGTTTGCCACCGTCGTGGTATTAAAAAAAAACCGGCCAAGTGCGTGTCGGACCACGCATAGGAGGGTTCCGTACCTTCAATGGAATAAGAACCAAACTAATACCAAAAGGTCGTATCTGATGCCTATGGAAGAAGTTTTTTGGAGATAACTCAAAAATGGCTGAACCGATAATGTTCAAAATAATTTTCGGAGAAAGTATATGACAAGGCGCATCTCTTCAAATTTTTTCATATTTTTTGAACTTACGGTTCAAAAGTTACGGGGGGGGGGGCTACACAACTTTTCTGACTTTCGAAGCGATTATTTCAGAAAATATTTACTTAATCACAAAATAGTCAAAGAAACCTCAATGTTATTTTGAAAGACCTATCGATTGATGTGTCACATGTTGATATTTGGTTATTTTTTTTTAATTTAGTTACCTGTATGGAGCGCCCCCCTAAAAATATATATTTTTTTCAAATTTAACAACATAACTAAGTAGCTGCAAACAAAATACACCTTATGTGTAAATTTTATTCAGATACGTCGTATAGTTTCCGAGTAAAATGCCTGTGACATACGGACGGACAGACAGACAGACATGACGAATCCATAAGGGTTCCGTTTTTTGCCATTTGGCTACGGAACCCTAAAAAGCACTACCTACCTACCTTACTTTCTGTTTATGAGTGGTGCTAGGCCGGAAATACACTTGTATTGTATGAGAGATGAATCTATCCCATACTACTTATATAAGCAAAACTATGAAGTGTAAATGTGGCCTTAGTTTAGTATACCAACAAATATAAGAGTTATGGCTGGTGTAGACGGTCTTGCCTCTATGACGATCTCTCTCCACTCCACCATACCTTCGACCATACCTTCTGTTAAGTTATAGACGGAGAGCTAGCCACGTCAGATATGACACAATAAGGAGAGTACCGAAACCCCTCTAGTCAGTTTGCTATAGTATGCTTATTTCTAGATCTAGACATCTGGCAGCTGGAAAGTGGTAGAGGTCAAAGAATGCAAACCACTTCAAGAAAACAAATCCTAGAGTTCTATGTTTGATGCAAGGTTATGAGAAATTATATAAATAATTAGATTATATAATTGCTAAAAGTTTATGTTGGGCGAAAGTAGTGCCAAACGACATAATAAGTAATTCATAGATTGTCGACTACGGTTTTTGTTTCTGTAATAATATGTAATGGTTTTTTTTCTAATGTTAAAATATAGGCCCTGTCCTTTATAACTGAGACAACTTCGACAGGTTTTACCTATTTTGGTATTCATATCTTCCAATTCAAAATTGCTAGTCTGTCACTCTAACCTCCACCCATTAAAAGCTGCCAGAGACCCGGATCTAGCAATAAGGATAGCATTGCAATCTTACTAGACGGTTTTTAGTTGCTCTCATTATTGTGTCATATCTGACGTGGCCAGCTCTTAGTCCATATACCAGATGGCACTGTCATAACTGTTTCGTTGGTTGTTGTTTTGTAGATTTCCGGAACCCGGCGTGCGAGCGCGTCACGTACGACGCGGAGCTGCCTTCCACGTCGGTCATCATTATATTCCACAACGAGCCGTACTCCGTCGTCATCAGGTACTTACACCCAGGCAGGCGCGGATCCAGGATTTCGTTCAGGGGGTGGCACTTTCCTTCACAAAAAGTCATCCAGGATTTCGTTCGGGGGGGGGGGGCACTTTCCTTCACAAAAAGTCATCCAGGATTTCGTTCAGGGGGGGGGCACTTTCCTTCACAAAAAGTCTCGCGGTCCGCACCTATGGGAACCGTAGTATACGAGGTTTGCGTTTCAGGGGGGGGGGGGGGGGGGGCAACAGGGGCAATTGCCCAATTACCTGTATCCGCGCTTACACCACACTGTTAACTGCCCATGTGGAGTACGGGAACGCCTTTTTAACCTATAAAAATGACAAATCACAAGTCCGCTTTTATTTTGTGACCTGTTAGAATACGTTAAGTATTAATAATAAAAAATATTTTCTAACAATAGGCATGATGACACATGTTGAATTATGCAATAAAATTTAGTTGATAGGATGCAGAATGACTAATATATCCAACTAAAGTGAAAATTTATAAATTCTATTGAAATGGCTCAAAGATATCAAGCTGCAAAATTTCTAAATTTTACGATTTTTGAAAGTGCGTAATGAATAAAAAACAATGATACCATTCGATTTTTAACATTTTACTGTAAAATAAATTGTATAGCAACCATATACATAAACGAAAAATTTCACTGTAAAAATCAGAGAAATGAGATGACAAAGAATGCTTGTCAACGATCAACAGTGTGGCAAAAAAATTAAATCCATGTATGTGTCTAAATTGTCTATGTGAGCGTAAAATAGGGATGCCAAATACAACAGGTTAATTATCTATCGGTATTTGACTTTCTTATCGATACGTTCTAAAGGCCTCTACAGACGTAAGCGACTAGTCATAGTAGTCAACTGTGACGTCAGTTGACATCCCCACTACCAACGATTCATTTCACGCACATTTTCGACTAATTACATTATCTAATAGTTAATAACTAATATGTTTGTTCCAAGCAAATTATATTCTTTAGTATAAAAAAATGTAATTATTTATTATTACATTAAAAATAATAAATAAACAAAATTATTTCATAAAACGGAAAACGGAATTTCAAGTCGCCGGTAGAATAGAATGCGCATTCGATTGATCGCACGACCATTTTGACAGCTGACCTCTCATTCCAACTATATTTCTATCTCGTTCTAATCGTTTGACTAGTCGCTTGTAGGCGCGGCACACATTTGAGCGGAATCCAGCCCAGCTATCATAAATAAAAATCAGCCGCAGCATAAAAGTCGGAAATTTCTTTACGGGAGCTGAATTTTTGTATGGAGCCCATGTACTTCAGCCCGATTTCCGTTTTCGGCTGCTTTTTGACTATGGTAGCAAATTCCGCTAAATGTGTTGAGCGCCATATTTGAATGAAATAATACAAGTACTGCAAGGTAAAAAAATCTTTAATAATAAAAAAACCGTTTAAAACGTGATGTAATAAGAACCTACAGCCTTGGCCAGAAGTGTTGAGCACCCTTGCGATTTTCAAACAAAACTCGAAACTTTAGACCGGCGTTTCTATCTTTTTTGAAGTTATTTTATCAATTATTTCAAACTGAACAGGCATGTTTTGTTGAAGTGAGTAGTAACTACATAGAATATTTGCAATTTTTCGCACCGACCTAAATTCGCATTTTTGGGACCTCCACTTTTCATATTTTATAGGTACCTTCAAAGTGTTATGAAGTGAAGTTTTCTAGATATATCAATAAAATATAACATTTTACGTCATCGTACATTGTTATGATAGGGAATTAATACTTAACATCAAAATTGTAGGCTGTAATTTAATCTTCTTACGTAATGACTGAATTCTAAATTAATTTATTCATTGGATTTTTTTGAAGCAATAATTATAATTTTCATATTGAACAGTTATCGATATAAGTCCCTAAAACGTTTTGTCAATCCCTAGCGTCGAATAAATGTTTCGGTTTTTACACAAAATATTAACTATTATGATAAAATATTAGCACACAGTATAAGAAACACTAATAATTAATTGTATCTACTAAATACTTATACGATTTATTTTGCTAATTTGATAAAATATTGTTTCAAAGACATCGATCGGAATATCATGTAAACCTGTGAAATTAGTAATTACTTGGGTTTTTCCTATGAGTAATAGTCCAATCTGGAACACAACACGACACCATATTTCTCCTCTTACATCCCAAGTTATTTTATTTACGATTGTTTTATATTTTCCACGCTAAAATATGTCACGACGTGGGTACGTAAGCTAACTACCCAAATTCAAAAGCTGTCACTCCTTCAAAATGATCGTGTGTCTCTTTTGCACTCGTGGAATGTTCATATACGTGTTGGTTTCTCTTTTGCGCACTTTGTTTATCTTTTAGCGGCAAGCGCCATTTTATATCTATGGTAAAAATAGCAATTTCATATTTTTTCCATACTTCAAACAGGGCGACTATGTGATCGTGACGTCACTTTTGCACGTCATTTTGTTAGGAGCGTTTTGAGAAACAAATGCAAATCTCGGACTTTAAGTCTCATTTCTGACTTTTGTGTAGCTTTAACGAAATTGGCCGCATATAGACATTTGATCCTCACAACAAAACGAATCGATTGATACCATACATGAAAAAAATTCACCATGCCTATTGTTAGCATCGCGCTAGGTATAATACATGTATTTGTATGCTACACATAGAAAAGATTATGTAAGTTTTATTTTTCTCCACCAGGCTATCGCTTTTTACTATTGCAACATAACTTCACATTTTATAACGGTTTTGTCAAGAGCATACAGCCGTGGCCAGAAGTGTTGAGCACAGCTGTTTTTTGCTTACAGTTTTGATGTTAAGTATTATTTCCCAATAATAACAATGTACGGTGACGCAAAATGTTATATTTTATTTATATATCTAGAGAAAACTTCACTTAATAACAATTTCAAGGGTCGGTGCGACAAATTGCAAATATTCTATGCAGTTACTACTAACTTCAACTAAACATGCCTGTTCAAACACTGAAAACATTGAAAAATAATCAACCCAGCAGGATTATTTTTCAATGTTTTCAGTGTTTGTATTTGATTGAATAACATACTATTGTATGAGTGGAATGCCCCACTTTAAAAAAACATGTAAAATAATTATGCCTGTTCAGTTTAAATTAATTGATAAAATAACTTCAAAAAAGATAGAAACGCTGGACTAAAGTTTCGAGTTTTGTATGAAAATCGCAAGAGTGCTCAACACTTCTGGCCAAGGCTGTATGTCGTTTTAGCCACTTGTAATTCGTTTACAATTCAAGGTCACTTATATGTGACACGCTCTTATTTGTAGGGCCATAAGAGCCTGTCACATATTTTTGCGGCCTTCGTGTAGGAAGATACTATTGCCGGTGACTGTACGTACCTAAATGATTAGTACAATGGTGGAGGGTAAAATCAGTTTTCTGCCAACAAAGTGCTGAAATTGATTAATTGTCAAAATAAAGAAAATAATAATATTGTAGAAGGACTTCCGTTTGAGCTTCAAGATGTCTACGTCGTCTTTGGAATAGTTTTTTGTTTTTTGCTCATTTATGTAGTTCAGTGTGTAATATTGATAGCTTATTGTGCGGTGACCTAACGAACAAGTGTGCAGCTAATGAAAAATTAGTCCCAAAATGCGAGTAACCACCCTTTAGTTGAACAAACGGTTATCCGGGGTCCCGGCCACCCACGTGTTTGTAAGTAGGCTATCACTTTACAATCAACAAGGCCTTAACCGAACAACGTTGCTTTTATTTTATTTTACTTAAATGAATGAAATCATAAGTGTACCTTGACATTGGCAGAATTCACCTCGCTATAATAGGCGAGGAGTAAAAGCCATTAATTAAAAGAAAAAAATAAATAATAATAATTGTATATAGCCCAGTAGTTAGTCCATACTTTTCACCCAATAGCCTAGTACATTTTAGACTTCATTAACTATCAATAGTCTTTACACCATGGCGGGTGCTGTCTCTGGGACAGCATCCGCTTCGTGTACCCCTCACTTTTCATTAAATTGTCGAAAGGGCCTCTGCTTGTTGGCTTCAGCTCCGCATATGCCTCCCAAAGGTCCGGAACACATTTGTTCCGTGGTCGGGAAACACATACAAATAATAATATTGTATTATTTATTTGTACTCCAGGACGATATGGAGCGTGCTGAACACGGCGCGGCGCGACCAGCCGTGGCACCGCCGCGCCAACTACCTCGAGCGAGGCACGGGCCGGGTCATGAAGCTCGGTAAGACTACTAGCCTACTTAGCACGCGCATGGGGCACCTCTGGAGTTTCAGGCGTCCATAAGCTACGGTAGCTGCTTACCAGGCGGGTCGCATGCTGGTCTGTCACCGTCGTGGTATAATAAACATGTAAAGTGCACACTGACTGGCCGCTAGAGCGGATCTAGCAAGCGGAGCGGACGCTTGTCACTGAAGCCATACCTTTAAAGACTATGACTTAGTACTTATTACTTAGATGATAAGGGCCTGTTTCACAATGTCCAAGAAAAGTCCTGAATAAGCTACTTGCCACTTATCTGACGAATAAAATCATCGTTGGCGTTTCACAATCTTCAAATAAGCTTAACTGGTAGATAAAGTGCTATAAAAGGTAGTTTATGTGACAGTTAATTTATTTGTTAATTAGCTATCCAATACTTTACTTGGACATAGTTAAACAGGCCCTAAGTATGTTCATTGAGCAACGTCTAGGCAACACAAATTTATCCTTTCTATTAAAATCAATTCAAGTCATTTCTTCAATAGTACCTTCCTCAATAAAGGTCGCGAAAATATGTGATACGCTCTTATGACCCTACAAATAAGAGCGTGTCACATATTTTTGCGGCCTTCGTGTAGGAAGATAACATTGCCGGTGACTATTATAGTGTAACACTTCCAAACGATACGATTTTCAAACATAGGTACGAGTATATTCCGAGATACACGATGTTTTTCATCACACAATTTGAAGCGAAATATAAGTTAAATAACGGTAAAATTAAATATATTCGTTAGCCATTTTGTAAATTTTTTGACAGGTTGGTTGTGTAAAATATCTCATGACCACAAAACTAATTATCACTCCCCAGGTTACCCAGACCAGCCTGAGGATTCCGAATACGTGTACCTCAAAGAGATCATCCTTGTAGATGACAACTCAACCCTACCAGAACTGCGCGGGAAACTCGCCAGATATATCAAGACGAGGCTGCCTGCAGACATGGTGCGCGTGCTGCGGCTGCCAGACAGGTAACCATAGACAGGTGACCGTAGACAACATGTGACTGTAGACAACAGGTGACCGTAGACAACAGGAGACCGTAGATAACAGGTGACTGTAGACAACAGGAGACCGTAGACAACAGGTGACTGTATACAACAGGTGACTGTATACAACAGGTGACTATATACAACAGGTGACCGTAGACAACAGGTGACTGTATACAACAGGTGACTGTATACAACAGGTGACTGCAGACAACAGGTGGCAGTAGACAACAGGTGACCGTAGACATAGATGAACATAGACAACAGGTGAACATAAACAACAGGTGAACATGGAAAACAGGTGACTGTATACAACAGGTGACTGTTGCAGTAAAACACTTCTTAATTGCATTAACACGTTTAATTTTGACGACAAAGTAAAAATATTTAATATTAGCAAAAATAATCAATTATTTAAAATTTAGCATTTCACGTAAAAATCACAATAACGGCATCTAAATAAGGGTATTTCACATTCAATAAGTTCCCTAGTGGTCAGAATGCAATTAAATTACAATAACAAAAATATTTAAATTTAGCACTTCACTTAAAAATGAAGACAACTGTACCTATTTCACTTTCACATTCAACAACCTCCCTAGTGGCCAGAATGTAATTAAATTACAATAATTAAAAATATTTAATATTAGCACTTCACTTAAAAATGAAGACAACTGTACCTAAACAAGGACATTACACATTCAATAGTTAGCAAAACCGGTAAGTAAAAATAAAGACTCGGCTAGTAATAATTTGGCTGCAGGAAAATAATGGGTTAATGAGGCGGGTGATATGGATGGTGACAGATGATTCGCTGGCTGAACGTAGCCTAAATTAAAGAGCCAGGTCTTTATACGCCCGTCAAACGAGGCAATTGGAATTTGGGGAATTTAGCAAAACAACAAAAAAAACTATTATGGCACAAAAATACTGGATACAAAGAAAAGGAATCCGATTTATAACGTTTTTAACAAAAATGTAAATAATTTGATACTCTCGAAAGCAGGATGGCTAAAGCTGTTGCTTTAAATTAAAAAGAGTTCGTGGGCAAGTGTCCGCTTTGATTTAGGCGGACCCAATAGCTCGCTGAACTCCTTTTCTCACTTGGAGAGCCCGCTGGATGCGGACTCTAACTCTCCGATGATGTGGCGAAGAAACCCGCGGAAATAGCGGCAGCTGCAGACCGTCCCGCCGGCCCGGCATCCACAAGCGCCTTCCGGAATCCTTCCGGATCAGGCGGTTCCAGTGTATAGCACTTGCTATATAATTTATATGGCCTTTTTTGCCCGGCAATGGTTTTGGTTTTATTTTTGCTCCAATAATGTATTAATAGCACTTGCTATATAATGTTTGAAATAAATCGCACTTCACCACGATGTAACTAAGCAAATTATAGCAAAAACCCCAGACCAAATCCAGATTATATCTTTTTCTTTCCAAAATCTCACGGCGCTCTGACAGACTCAATCAAAAATCAACTTTTTTCTTTTTGACAATCTGGAATACCTCAAAAATTCACATTCAAAATTAGCGCGAGTATTATCTCAATTTTATAACTGCCAGACGTATTACAAAATACGGACTGATAGAAGCGCCATCTACCTGTAATGCCGTGAATCACAATGTACGCTTTTTTTATATATCAACCGTGACCTAGCCTTAGACACAGAAGTTCAGAAGTTCTAAAGAAAGTCGACAGATGTCGTACGATACGTAGCGTCATGCTACAGCATCTCCCTACCAAACAAAGAAACAAACAAACAACAACACAAGAAAACACAAGAAAACTAACCCCAAGCAACAAAAAAACACAACTTAATTCTAAGGCTAAAAAAGGTACAACAAGAGAACCCTAAACGAATTACAAAAAAAACAAAACCAACCAGTTATTAACATTACCCCTAAAGACTAATCTAATAGATTAAGAAGATGACAAAACGCCAACCAACGCGTCACGCGGTCCAAGACGTGACGGCCGGGATAGGACAGAAACTGCACCTGGCCACAGATCTTAATCCCTCACATCGAGTCATCAAATTATACAACCAGGCTATCATAGACCGGGAAAGATAAACGAAGCCTTAAGCACCAACGGTAAAAAAAAAGTCAAACCTGGAAAAAGGAGCAAGGAAACGCTCAAACGAAAACAAAAAACGATAAGAAACGAATCAAGCAAGGATTACCGATAAGGGAATGGCGGACTAAAGCGCATTTTAGAATTTTGAGAATACTGAACGGGCCGAAAGAAGAAACTATTTCAAGATATCTTTAATATGATAGGTACCGACGTGCTCGGAATCGGTATCAGCCAGTACATATACCTGTGGAGACACCCGTCTAACCACACGGCACCGAACGAAACGTGGAGCGAATTTACCGCCTCGAAAAGGATCAGCGGATCCACGCTGGAAATTCCGGCGCCAAACGATTTGGTCACCAACGATTCTTGGCGAAGAACGGTTCGTGTTGAACTTGGCGGCGTTACGATGAAAGGCTAAAGCCATCGAATCAGAAACTTTATCGTACACCTCACGAAGCGTCTGAAGATTCGAAGCGCGTTCCATCCGGCTGAGTCCCACATCTTGGTCCACAACCTGATTCTCAACACGTTCACGAATCATTGACAACTCGCGGCCGTACATCAAAAAATTCGGTGTATAAGCAGTAGCCAAATTTATACAAGAGTTTAAATAAAGAGCGACCCGATGTAAATGACCCGACCAACTGCGTTGGTCATTTTCAACTAAAATGCTCAAAGTAGTAATCACGACCTGGTTATATCTCTCCACAACATTCGCTTGTGGCGAATAATATGGGGTATAACACGGACCTGGAATATTATAGCTCGCCAGGAAATCCAGAAATTGACGACTATGAAAAACTGTAGCGTTGTCACAGAGAATGTTAGTAGGAACACCGTACCGCAAAATAACCTCCGACTCTAATGCCATCGATATTGACCTCGCATTCACCAACTTCAAAGGGACCAACCAAACAAATTTGGTAAAAACGTCAACCAAAGTCAAAATATAACGACACCCATTGCGGCTAACCGGTAAAGGACCAATTAAGTCAATGGAAAGAAGATCCATTGGAGCCGCAACACGACGAGGAAATAAGCGAAGTCCACGAGGTTGTGAATTTGCAATTTTATAAGACTTGCAAATCTGACATTCGGAACGGAACCTTGTAACATCACGGTACATATTCGGCCAATAGTATAAGTCACGAGCTTTTAAATACGTTTTCATAACACCAGGATGAACGTTGGGAAATCCATTATGAATTTCAGCAACCGCCTCTCTAGTCCTTGAAGCAGGAAGAACTATACGCCATGGATTAGGTGCTAAAGGGTTTTCGATAGATACCCTGCGCATTAAGACACCATCCCGAAGAGCAAATGCAGTAAACATTTGAGGATTGTCCAAAACTCCCTGGTAAATTCGTTCATACCAAGGATCTCCAGAAGGATCCATGCCACGCGCGAATGAGATAAGCCCAACTTGAGCGCGGGACAAGGCGTCTGGAACAACATTAAGGACACCTTTTTTATGTTCAATCTCAAAGTTATATTGGGAAATCAAAGTTGCCCAACGAGCCAAGCGCCCGGTAGGATTATCAAGGGTGATCAACCATTTAAGAGCAATATGGTCAGTAATGATCTTAAACCTCATTCCATCGAGATATCCGCGGAAATGCTTTATGGAATCAACAACGGCGAGAAGCTCATGTTCGGTTGTCCCGTATCCACGTTCAGCTTTAGTGAATAAACGAGAATAATAAGCAATTGGATGTTCAACGCCGTCAAACTCTTGATCCAGGACCGAGCCTAAGCCAACCTGGCTAGCGTCACATTGAAGGATAAAAGGTTTCGAAAAATCCGGGCAAGCCATCAACGGAGCGCTCATCAAGGCATCCTTCAATTTAGAAAAAGCTTCACTAGCACTATCGTTCCAATCGATGGGATCACGTCCCTTTCTCTTACCGATAAGTGCCGTCAGAGGAGCAATAATCGAAGAAAAACCATCCACGAAACGGCGATAATACGAACACATACCAATGAAAGCACGTAGAGACTTGGCAGAAGAAGGGGTAGGGTAATCCCTAATAGCTTCTAATTTCTTTGGATCAGTTTGAAGACCACGCTCATTGACGATGTAGCCGAGATACTTCAATTCAGACTTACAAAACTCGCACTTATCTAAATTAACCGTAAGACCAGCTTCTTTCAACCTATCACGAACCTTACGAATAAGCCGCACATGACTGTCAAAATCACGAGACACCAAAATCAAATCATCAACATAGCCGAAGATAAAATCCTCAGACTCAGGGGTATATTCAAAATTGACAATCATGTCAGTAAGCCTCTGCATCTCGGACGCAGCGTTGGTTAAACCAAAAGGGAGACGAACGAACTCAAAGAGGCCCCTTTGGGGTACAATAAAGGCCGTTTTCTCACAACTGGCCTTATCAGCTAAGGGGATTTGCCAAAAGGCGCTCCTAAAATCCAACGAAGTTAGATATTTGGCACCTCGTAGGTTATCAAGGATGTCCTGGACGCGCGGGAGAGGGTATGAATCCCTGATGGTAACGCTGTTCAACTTCCTACTGTCCACGCAAAACCTGACACTACCATCTTTCTTGGTAACCATCACCACTGGGGAAGCCCAGGGTGATCGTGAGGGACGAATAACGCCTGACTCTAACATCTTGTCGATCTCTTCGTTGAGAATCTTGAGTTTGACTGGAGATAAGGGATAGTAACGTTGACGGATGGGCGAACCAACAGTCTCAATCTTATGCGAAAGCCACGAAGTACAACCTAATCCAGCTTTATCAGAAGAAATCTCCTCAAACTCGTCAATAACACATTGGAGTTTTGATTCCTGCAGTGGTGCAAGCACCGTACGAGGGTGGACATAGCGAACCTCACCTACTCGTGGGACTGCGACAGGAACATGATGTGAAGCGACGTAAAGCTTACCTGACAAACCATCACGGAATGCCTTCTTTAAAATGTCAATGAGACCAACAGCATTCCAAAACTCAATTCCTAAAATAAATGCAGTAGGAAGATTACTGCTTACTAGACAGGGGTGCAGAACGCGAATGCCACTAAAAAGAATGGGGACGTCGAAACCGCCTAGAATTTCAATAGGAGAATTGTCGGCGGAGACAACATAAGGCCGGATATCCTCGTGATATGTTATACCGAGCTCCGATAAGAGGGATATATCAATTAGTGAAACCTGAGCACCAGAGTCTAAAAGAGCTCTTACCGAAGAGCCAGCAACTAAAACATCAATAAAAAGTCTATTATCCGGGGAATTATTCATATAAACGGGCGACACCGATGGACCTCTCAGTGCGCCACTTATTCGTTTTTTGACGGACCAGAATTACAACTAGGACAATCGCGTGTGATTGCACCAACACGCTTACACTTGAAGCACACTGCCCCTGAAACGTTAGGACAATTACGATAGTTGTGACCAGTTGCATCACACTTCATACACACTATAGAACTGGGTTGACCTACAACTTGAGCACTAATCGGTGCAATAGCCAAACGTGCTGGACGTGAACCTTGAAAGGCTTCAAAATTTTTCGCGACTTCTAACAAACCATCAATATCCCTGACCACGTTAGTTGCAAGACAAGGATGATATCTAGGATTCATTCCATATTTAATAATGTTAAACAGGTTGTCTTCGGAAACCGGTGTACGAAGCTTTGCGTTTAGATCGCGCGCCTGAATAACAAAATCAACCACTGACTGGTTGTCCTTCTGTGATAAAGCGCGAAGTTGGCTCTCAAGCTTGAAATCGAAATCGGCTACGTCGAAGGTTTTAACGAATTCAGACTTTAATTCCGCGTAAGTAAGACCCGGATATCTGATTGCCCTAAAATGTTTCAAGGCACTATCTGACAACAATTCATGGAAACGTCTGACAACATATGAAGGATTGACGTTACGCGCCATACCTTCTTCCTCGATTCGAAAGAAAAATTCGCGAACACAAGTGTCCCCGGAAAAGTTCAAGTTCCATTTCGTAAGTGAATAATCTTTGAAAGGAAAAGGCGGGGGAAGTCCGGACATATGCATCGCCTGGGGTCGTGGTTCAGAATCAAAAAACTGTTCTTCATCGTCTGCCATTGGATTTAAAATCCTCGGATCGTACGAGTTTAAAGATGAGTGCGCATGAGGTGTCTCAGCAATTGATCCTTCATTACTTAAGTGCGACATGGCGAAAAGTCGAATGTTGTCTTGCGTTGCAAGTTCAAACAAAAAATAAAGTTAATCTACCTAAAAAATAAAATCCAAAGTTCGAGTATATCCGTGGTCTAAACCAAGCGCTTAAGTCAAAGAAAGAAAATAACACTCGAAGTCTAAATGCCAAGTTAGAGTTCGAATTCAAAAAAAACAAGTTCAGTTTCTGAAAAAAATAACAAAACGCAAATCATACATTCTATGTCTGACTTACCTGCGAATTCCCTAACGTCTACGGGCTCTAACTACAGGACTCAGACTATGAAATAAGGGTCAATTACCCGTAACATATCCCGATATGTTACGGGTAATTGAGAAAAAGGCATAAGTAAAGGGCAACAGATAAATTCGTTTTTTTTTTAACATAAATAAAAGCAATTTTTTTAATATGACGGAATTCGGGTTAGTGATGGGACGTAAGGAGGCAGCAGGCTGAAACAAACCAAAATCAAGGTTAATAGAACCGCGACCGGTCTACGGTCACCGTCTCACAAATCCAAAAAAAATATTTAATTACAATTATTAAAAGTAAATCCAGAGTTCTTTACCTTATCGGGCGCCATTTTGCAGTAAAACACTTCTTACTTTGCATTAACACGTTTAATTTTGACGACAAAGTAAAAATATTTAATATTAGCAAAAATAATCAATTATTTAAAATTTAGCATTTCACGTAAAAATCACAATAACGGCATCTAAATAAGGGTATTTCACATTCAATAAGTTCCCTAGTGGTCAGAATGCAATTAAATTACAATAACAAAAATATTTAAATTTAGCACTTCACTTAAAAATGAAGACAACTGTACCTATTTCACTTTCACATTCAACAACCTCCCTAGTGGCCAGAATGTAATTAAATTACAATAATTAAAAATATTTAATATTAGCACTTCACTTAAAAATGAAGACAACTGTACCTAAACAAGGACATTACACATTCAATAGTTAGCAAAACCGGTAAGTAAAAATAAAGACTCGGCTAGTAATAATTTGGCTGCAGGAAAATAATGGGTTAATGAGGCGGGTGATATGGATGGTGACAGATGATTCGCTGGCTGAACGTAGCCTAAATTAAAGAGCCAGGTCTTTATACGCCCGTCAAACGAGGCAATTGGAATTTGGGGAATTTAGCAAAACAACAAAAAAAACTATTATGGCACAAAAATACTGGATACAAAGAAAAGGAATCCGATTTATAACGTTTTTAACAAAAATGTAAATAATTTGATACTCTCGAAAGCAGGATGGCTAAAGCTGTTGCTTTAAATTAAAAAGAGTTCGTGGGCAAGTGTCCGCTTTGATTTAGGCGGACCCAATAGCTCGCTGAACTCCTTTTCTCACTTGGAGAGCCCGCTGGATGCGGACTCTAACTCTCCGATGATGTGGCGAAGAAACCCGCGGAAATAGCGGCAGCTGCAGACCGTCCCGCCGGCCCGGCATCCACAAGCGCCTTCCGGAATCCTTCCGGATCAGGCGGTTCCAGTGTATAGCACTTGCTATATAATTTATATGGCCTTTTTTGCCCGGCAATGGTTTTGGTTTTATTTTTGCTCCAATAATGTATTAATAGCACTTGCTATATAATGTTTGAAATAAATCGCACTTCACCACGATGCAACTAAGCAAATTATAGCAAAAACCCCAGACCAAATCCAGATTATCTCTTTTTCTTTCCAAAATCTCACGGCGCTCTGACAGACTCAATCAAAAATCAACTTTTTTCTTTTTGACAATCTGGAATACCTCAAAAATTCACATTCAAAATTAGCGCGAGTATTATCTCAATTTTATAACTGCCAGACGTATTACAAAATACGGACTGATAGAAGCGCCATCTACCTGTAATGCCGTGAATCACAATGTACGCTTTTTTTATATATCAACCGTGACCTAGCCTTAGACACAGAAGTTCAGAAGTTCTAAAGAAAGTCGACGGATGTCGTACGATACGTAGCGTCATGCTACACTGTATACAACAGGTGACTGTATACAACAGGTGTCTGTAGACAACAGGTGGCAGTAGACAACAGGTGACCGTAGACAATAGATGAACATAGACAACAGGCGAACATAAACAACAGGTGAACATGGACAACAGGTGACTGTAATTAGTAACATTTATAATTTAGAACTAATAATTGTTAGTGGAACAAAACAGGACAACATAGCAGAAGCAACATAGCAACACGATCACCAGGTGGCGGTAGTGGCGATGTGGTATAGGGATAAATGGGGATAATAATTATAAATAAGGTAATGTGGCTTAAAGTTTCTAATCGCGACACCGTCGTTAAAGCCAAGCCTGGCAGCTTGAAGCAATGGCGTCTGCCGCACACGCTGGAGGCGCGAATTATAGCGACGATTTGTTTTGCTTTTTTTATATTTCTAATTATAAAAGTCAACGTGTGTCAACATCCGTATTACACATGAAAGCACACACACGTACACACACATGCGCACGCGCAGACACACAACTTTGTACAGTTTAGTAGTCGTAAGAGAGTGTAACGTAAACGTAGTCAACTCGTCTTACAAGATTCCCAGTCATTCACCAATGGGAAACTGCCATAACTTTACTAGGTTTACTAATTTAATTACAACGCCATCTATGGGCGAATAGCTGTACTTGTTAAGTTTGACTACAGCTCGCCCTTACTAATTCCTCATTCAGAACGATCTGTCCAAACGACTGAGGCTGTCTTCATATCGGTTGTCGGAAAGGAGCACGAAGAAATCAAATATGAAATACGAGTATGTGCATTTATGTTTTATGAAATTAAAAAATTATAGTTGATAACGCAGTAACGCAAAAAGGCGAACTTGATGCCCTAGCCCAACTTTTTCCTTGGTCCATCCGACATCCGATATTGGATCAGACAATGTGAAAACGCCCTTATTATTTCATTCCTGTCAAATATTTGTGATTGCCTCGGCGCTAGAGACCGGAACCGGTTACCAATAAAGGGTTATTGGATCGTGTATTTGATGGGATTGTTTTTACAATTATTACAATTCCTATCAATTTGACAAGCAGGTTGTTGATGTACTTGAACGATAGTCTAAACAAAAACACGAACCTAACTCGTTATCTCTCAATCTCAACTCTATTGAGAACGTGTCAAACTTCAAATTCATACGAATATATAGTGAAACTGCCAGGCTGGTATACTTCAGTTACTTTCACAGTGTTATGTCGTATGGAATTCTGTTGTGGGGTAAAGCAGCTGATATTGGGACCATATTTGTGCTACAAAAACGAGCTGTACGTGGCATTTATAAAATGCGCGGTCGAGCATCCGTAAGAGGAAAATTTGAAGAGGCAAATATTCTTACCGTAGCATCTCAATACGTACTTGAAAACATTATGTATGTGCGGAAAAACATCCATAAATTCAAGCTCAACAGTGATATCCATAACTATAACACTAGAAATAAAGATAAGATTGCTGAGCCTGGCCACCGCCTCGGTAAGGTTCGTACGTCTTTTGCTGGGAACTGTACACGTTTTTATAACAAAGTCCCCGCTGATGTAGTGAATTTGCCACTAAATAAATTCAAGTCTTATGTTAAGCGCTATTTGTTGAGGAGAGAGTACTATACTTTAAAGGAATTCATTGAGGATAACGATGCCTTTAAGCCTGTAGCTTGATATAGTTAGTACAATACAAATTGAGAAATTATTAGGTACATTACTCTATGAAGCAGCTTTACTAGTGTCCAGTATTACCTGTTTTTCATTTTTATTTTATTTTGTTTTTATTTAGTATTTGGACACTTAGAGACGTTATACATCTCTAAGTCTTGCATTCGCAAATATTTATATGTATAGATATATATTTAATGATCCTGACGCTTAGAGACATGTACATCTGTATGTCACTTTTATATTGTAATTTAGTTCACGCATGTAAAATACGAGCACAGAATATTGTTTCTCACCAGACTAAACATGGCTAGTTTTTATTAATTAATAAAGCCCGCCAGCTTGAACATGTCATGCTCGCTTAAAAGGCTCTGCTTATGGTGGCGTCGTTGATCGGGTCGCCACTTTCCCGAAGAAAGGTTGAGGGAGGCGATGGCTGAGATATGCGTCATACTCGTGAACGGGTGCTGTTTGTGGAGACCGGTCTGTTTAGGCTAACTGGGGCAACACATTTACGTAACTTTTTATTAATCATATTTAATTTTAGTTTAATTGGCTTTAGACACAACATTCGGTGCTTGATTATCCATATTTTTTTATTCAAGACACTTGGAGACCTTATACATCTCTAAGTATAATTTAGAAATAGTATGTTTATTGTATACTAGAATCACTTAAGTACTTTTTTTTATATTATTTAAATTCAAAGTTTGTTTCTAACTGTTGATGATGGATTATTATAATTTGGAAATTTATGTAGAAGACACAGTTCAGGTAAGAAAGTATATCAAACTTGTATGTAATTTATTTTCAATAGTCAGATTTGGACTCATCTTTTTTCTTTGGTATTTTTCTTAAACTATAACCTATTGTTGGTTAATCTAACCTTGGTTTGATATGTTTTCTTATAGAACAACGCACTATATGTATTGTTTAGTTTTGATGTACTGTTGTTTTGAAAAAATAAGTCCCGCCGAGTTTCTTGCCGGACATAATTCTTCTCGGGTCAGAGGTGTAGGGTTAGAACCGGTGTAGTTTGATTTTTTTTCTCTCTCTTTTACTTTGACGTGTAAAAGTGCCCTTGTGGCCTACTTACTGAATAAATGTTTGAGTTTGAGTTTGAGTTTGTATAGTTTTAGTCAACATGGTTAATGGAGTTAATTCCATTTAATACGCTATCGAGAAGCTTAATCAAACGAGCTTTAAGGGGCCTACTTGGCGCCAGTTACTAGGTTGATTACAACGCCATCTATGGACGAATAGCTGTACTTGTTCAGGGTAGGGGTGACTCGAGCCCGCCTCGCCGGCGCGCGCGTCGCTACCGGCGCCATCTTTGTATTCCTGGACTCGCAGTGCGAGGGCGACGACGACTGGCTGCGCCCTCTGTTGCAGCAGATCAAGGATAGCCCGAAGTCGGTGCCCGTGCCGCTGATCGATATTTCAAACTCAACAACTTTGGAATATTATTCTGGCGGCGAAGATCGTGTCATGGTGTGACGATGGTTCCGTCTGCGTTTTTAGATAGAGAGTAGAGAATGAAGTACCTATGGTTGTTTGTCGTTTTAGTGGAGTCGTTTAGATTTAGTAATTAATACATTTTTTTATATATGTATAGTTTTAATATACACGGTGCCTGAGAGAAAACGGAAAAAAATAAACTACGCATTCCTGAGGTCATAAGGAGGAAAAAACATTATACAAGTTTAGCAATTCCGCCAAAAATATTTTTTGTTGTTTTCTTCTACTTTTTGAATGTTTTTGTACATTATGAGTAAATGTTCTTTGAAAAATTATCAATTAATATGAATTGGTAAATTTTTTTGTAAAACCTAGTCTATTCAAAGTGTTCCTTGTCACTTTGATATCTGTCAATAAGGATGTCTAGACTAGGCCCTATAGTGGCGATATTGCTAAAAAGGCGTTTTGCACTGAAACACAATTTTAAAAAGTTTTTTTGAAAATTAGTACCTATTAACTCTGAAACTAGGCGAATTTAAAAAAGTTTATATGACATTTTTGTCTCTAAATAAGATCTGGAATATACTGTTAAAATCTTTCCGTTTCCTGGCGGGCACCGTATAGATAGAGTCGGACCACGCTAATTCTGCACGATAAACGATTTGACAACTTATCGTGGCTTAAGACCGTGTTAAAACTGATTTTTCAGACCATAAACCATTTTAAATGTACTAGTACACTGCACATGACTACACAGCACTCTAAAAAAATCAATGACTATTTCAATTATATTCTGCAACGTCATAATATAATATCAACTGAAATTGTTTTTAATATTTTACTGTTTCTCTATGTTGACGCCAAGCTAAAAACAAGCTGTTTTTAGCATGTAAGTGAATTAGTGAAGGTATGTATAAGCTTCACTGACTTGAATGAATAAATAAATAGAAGCCTCAATTCAAAATGTTAATTATATAAATATTACACAATAGTTATCCCTTTATCTAGAATAATTTATCACACATATCTATTTGTAATAACGGGACTTAACCGCGTATATATTTTTAAAAATTACCTTCGACGTTTCGAGGACGACATTGTCCCCGTGGTCCCGAAGAAAGACCACGGGGACGATGTCGTCCTCGAAACGTCGAAGGTAATTTTTAAAAATATATACGCGGTTAAGTCCCGTTATTACAAATAGATATGTGTAAAAACCGTGAAAGTTTAAATCAGTAATTTATCACACGTTAGAATTATAATCGACACACCGCACAGCTATTAACAAAGAAACACACGAAACACGTGCCTTAAACGCCATCTATGGACCAATAGTTGAACTTATTCAGGTTAGGTTTGATATGAGCTCTTACTTATGAAAAATGATCGGTGTTAATAATTATAATTATTTTACATGTTTTTTTTTTAAAGTGGGGCATTCCACTCATACAATAGTATGTTATTCAATCAAATACAAACACTGAAAACATTGAAAAAATAATCAACCCAGCAGGATTTGAACCTCGCATCGATACGCCTTACCGGGGCTCGATCGCTTTACCAATTAAGCTATGGGTTCAGTTACTGAGTTGACGAAATTCTCAATGCCTTCAATCATCTTTTTGCATTTATTTTTACATCGACTTTATAGCAGCCGTAACTGAACCCATAGCTTAATTGGTAAAGCGATCGAGCCCCGGTAAGGCGTATCGATGCGAGGTTCAAATCCTGCTGGGTTGATTATTTTTTCAATGTTTTCAGTGTTTGTATTTGATTGAATAACATACTATTGTATGAGTGGAATGCCCCACTTTAAAAAAAAAACATGTAAAATAATTATGAGTTGATAGCAGCGCCATCTATTATTTCCGTTGTGACACTTGTAAAAGGGTCGGCGGGAAGGGTATCTAACTCTAGTAGTTAGCACCTAGATGTCGCTTACGGCTGCTATAAAGTCGATGTAAAAATAAATGCAAAAAGATGATTGAAGGCATTGAGAATTTCGTCAACTCAGTAACTGAACCCATAGCTCAATTGGTAAAGCGATCGAGCCCCGGTAAGGCGTATCGATGCGAGGTTCAAATCCTGCTGGGTTGATTATTTTTCCAATGTTTTCAGTGTTTGTATTTGATTGAATAACATACTATTGTATGAGTGGAATGCCCCACTTTAAAAAAAAAAACATGTAAAATAATTATGAGTTGATAGCAGCGCCATCTATTATTTCCGTTGTGACACTTGTAAAAGGGTCGGCGGGAAGGGTATCTAACTCTAGTAGTTAGCACCTAGATGTCGCTTACGGCTGCTATAAAGTCGATGTAAAAATAAATGCAAAAAGATGATTGAAGGCATTGAGAATTTCGTCAACTCAGTAACTGAACCCATAGCTTAATTGGTAAAGCGATCGAGCCCCGGTAAGGCGTATCGATGCGAGGTTCAAATCCTGCTGGGTTGATTATTTTTTCAATGTTTTCAGTGTTTGTATTTGATTGAATAACATGTTAATAATTAATTATCCCTTATACTTATTTATTTTATTTATTCCATTTTCTGTCAATTATACCCTGTCAAATATTTGTAATTGTCTTATCGTTCGTTCATAGTTTAGGTGACTAGGTTGATTACAAAGCCCTCTGTGGACAAATAGCTAAACTTTTAGGTTAAACAGGTTAGGGTTGACAAGAGCCCGCTCCTATTTAGAACAATCGATCTAAATGATTTTATACTCGCATTTCTACCCTGTGAAAGATTTATGTGCAGGATTCGGTGCCTCCCAGGGTCCATTCAATGAAGACGTTTATTTTGAATTGTAGAAAATACTTTTAAAGCGAAAAAAATACTTTATATAATGTAAAAAAATCTGTATCACAGACATGCGTTTATCGCGCCGTATATTGAGTCGAGTGAGCGAGTAAAACCTATACGCGACGAGGGGCGATTGGAGAGTTATCATTACAGCGGCGCTAGATGGCGCTAATAGGCGCGTAGATACCTTATCGTTCATAGTTCAGGTGACTAGATTTATTAAAACGCCCTCTGTGGACCGAAATTAAGCCAAATATGAAACCGAAACGAAATTCGCCGGTATTTTTAGCTGGTATTTATTTATAGCATTATTAAGGTCTGGATGCACTTGTTCAGGGTAGCGGTGACGAGAGCCCGCCTCGCCAGCGCACACGCCGCCGCCACAATGACACTGACAAGAATGATACCATATCATTAAAATTATTGCCAGTGTAAGAAATTAGTTCCAACGAACTTCCGCAACATGGCGCATGATCATATATTTCTGGTCAGGCTTTAGATAGGACGTACCTCTGGTTTTTGACGTGACAACGTCTTATTACTCGATGGAGCCGGCTGCACGCACGAAAAAACATGACACATGCGGCGACTCATTAAGGCTTGAAGTGCAAGCGAGAGCGCGGAACGAGCGACAAAGAGGCACAATCGGCCTTCGCGTTCGGCAGCGTTCGACATCTGTCTCTCTCCTACTTGAGTGAGCGATGCGTCCGCGTGGACAGCTGCTATACAATAATACATTTACATGTTTTCGTCAAGTATGAAGTGCAGTGAAATTAAAATTTTCTTTTGAAAAATGCAACTAGTCCATCAGTATTTTCTGATGACGTTGTCACGTTCAACTATCGTCAGTAAACCGACTTTACAGACAACCGATTTTTTTTATCATTTTAGCGGACTCATTGAGATTTAGAAATCATTTATTTATTTAAATAGTTTTGAAATATATAGAGTTGGACCACGCTGAATCTGCAGAGCAAACGATTACAATTAATTTCGGTTTTGGACCGTGCTAAGATAATTTGTTCAAAATATAAACCGTTAGAGTCTGACCATTGAATAAAATCTTTAAAAAAACCGGCCAAGAGCATGTCGGGCCATGCTCAGTGTAGAGTTCTGTAGTTGCCGGCCCGTCACAATACACCCATTCAAAAGGTAGTTTTTAGGGTTCCGTACAACGTTCGGACACGTATGTCCTTAAACTACGTCCAAAAGAGGTATGGGTACTGCGAATGTCATCTCGCTATGTGTGGTAGGGCACAGCACAGCGAATGTCATCTCGCTCAAATCTGGAGCAGAGTCCGACTGGGGAAGTACCTCCATCTTACAGAAAACCACAGCCAAATAGCCCTAGACCCTACTCATAGTGTTGTGTTCCTGCTGGTGAGTAAGGTTGCCAAAGAGCTCAAAGAGGACCCAGTGTGTTGACGATGAGGGGCCCTCTTGTTCCTTTAGCCGTCAACACAGTGAATCCTCCTTTTAGTAAAGGGTCGGCAACGCGCATGCGAATCATCTGGGGTTGCAGGCGTCCATAGGCAACGGTAGCTGCTTACCATTAGGCGGGCCGTATGCTGGTTTGCCACCGTCGTGGTATAATAAAAATACAATGTGTCATGAAGTTCTGTTGATCATTTCTACCATGCCAAGACCTACTGGTGACTTTCTGAGAGCAAATGCCCGATACTCACTGTAAATGTTCATCAAGATGAGTCGAATTAGCCAAAAGGACACATGGTTATGTCTGACCAATCCTGAGAACCAGTAGGCACTTCAAGGGTGAATCAAATCATTGTTATCATCACCAGAAATCAGATCATTGTTATCATCACCAGAACTCAGGTCCAAATCAATAGTTGCGCTGTGCATAAATGTATAGCCACCAAATTAAACTAATACAGATACAAATGTTACAAGACAAGATATTTTTAGAACTAACGTAATCAGTAGTTATAACTACTTGATTACAGTAATCAGATTAACGACTACTGTATATAACTAGATTATTGTAGTTAGATTACATGTAATTATAACTACTTGTAGTTAACTAGTTTTAGTCGTAATAAGTAGTTAGATTACAGAATAGTAGTTAACTACGCCCAACAGTGCTCAGCAGCAAGTAAAAACAATCTAATAACTATGTACTTGAGTTCCCTATTCACTTGTTTTAAGGGATGGTTTTAGTTGGTTTACGTACTGTATAGACATGTTTCGCGAAAATATTTTTATTTATATTTTTACATAAAATTACTACTGACCAGTCAGTCCACAGATTTCTCGTAAATATTGGTTTTCAGTAAGTAACTTCTTACGTTCCAATGTTTTGATTGTATTGATATTTTCCAGAATATCTAGTTTAAAGAAACGGTTCTTTACACACTTGTCCTGTTTATGAGATTCAGGTATTAATAAATACTTAATCAAAGTTATAGGCAAATGTTAGAACTAGTACTTAAAGTATCAAAATATTAATATAGCTCCAACCTACAAAATTGTTGACGACTTGTAAACATTGCAGTTTTTCGTTTTACAACACGCTTCACGTCAACTTCGCACATCGTCGTAATTATTTACGAGCCTAAATAATAGTTTGCGGACCACTCGCTACAGTTATTTTTAATATTATTTAAAATAAACCCCTTATAAACCGTGAACAATTTGAAATAATGACATAAATTGACAACAGGCTTTTAGCTTTTTTTTAAATCATAGACAATTGGTGATACAAGAAGGAAATATCTGTCAACAATATTTGGCTAGTCAGACTCTATTAATGTACATTGCATATGGCCGCTCAACACTCCACAACAATTAAATGACTCTTTCAGTTATATTCAGCAGGGTCAAAATATACTCTTACCATCAATATCTAATGACATTGTTTTTTACATTTTCTTATACTGTTTCTCTAATTTGATCGACTTACGTAAGTTGGTGTATGTATAAGCTTTCACTTCCAACTGTTATGTGTCAATTATTTAAAAAGTCTCGGCACTATTATTTCGACTACCGCCATTTTTTTTTTTTTTTTTTTTTTTCACACTAACAAATTGTTGTTGTTATTAATTGTAATTTTTCCTCTAGCTTTTTTATTTTTTATTTAATTTTTTGAACTTAAAATTTCAAAACCGGTCAAAGGGGATTGCCAGTAGTGACATGAATGTCATCTGGAAATATTGCCGTCACTAGTTAGATTAAGTATAGTTTTTAAGTTCTGGTTGCCCTGAAAATCAGCGTTGTGGCTACACTGTCATGACTCATGCTGAGTGGCAACCATTTTGGTGTAAATTATAATTAATTGTATATTCCATGTTATGTTTCTGTTCGCTTTGCACCAAATAAATATTTTTCATTTCATATTTTTCATTTCATTTCATTTCACTGGCTTATGAATAAATAAATAGAGGCCTCGACTCACAATTTATCTATAGTTATCTATAGACCAATCAACCTATAACAGTTTAAAATTAGAACCGACACACGGCACACCTATTTATTGACAAAGAGCACATCAAAAACGCGCGCGTTACAACGCCATCTATGGACCAATAGCCGAACTTTTTCAGGTTAGGTTATGGTGGACAAGATCTCGCTCTTATTCATTGAGGACGATTGGTCCAAACGATTTATACTCGTATTACTTTCTAAACTTAAAAAATGGGACTAGGTTGATTACAACGCCCTCTGTGGACCAATAGCTGTGCTTGTTCAGGTTAGGGTTGACAAGAGCCCGCTACGCCGGCGCGGGCGCCGCCACCGGCGATGTGCTTGTGGTCTTGGACTCGCACTGCGAGGGCAACCACGACTGGCTGCGCCCTCTGTTGCAAAGGATCAAGGATAGTCCCAAATCTGTTCACGTCCCGCAGATTGATATTTTAAAGAAAAGTACTATGGAATATGTAACTGGCGGCCCACATCATGTCCAGGTGACGGTTCAGTGTGCAATTATTAGTAGATAAGACAGATTGGGTGTTGATCATATTAGTGTGCTCATTTAGATTCAACAATTAACGCATATTTCATTAATATCATATTATAATAGTTGTATTAATATACACTGCACACGGATACACACCACGACAAAAATTATTTCTGGACGAATCTTCTCCACGAATGAAAAATATAAGAATTATTATCATCCGTAGTTAATCAAATGTAATGAGAATGAACGCGTAAAGCTAAAGTGCAGATTTCGAAAATTTGCCACAACTTCTAATTCCCTATATTTCTTACAAAACTTCAAGAAATTTGGGAATGATTTCTATTCGTTTTGGAAATACGCCTGGCAAGTTAACGCGGGCGTCTCAAGAAAAAAAACTCTAATTTTGCCTACATTACCATAAGTTTAGACTGTCAATAACGACAGATGAAGTTTTCAAATTTCACGTAACCCTCAAATCACAACGATATGCGCCCGTCAGTTGACTTCAGAGCCATCTATGTTCAGTCAAGTGTAAAAATATGGGTCTAGTTAAATTAACCAAAAATATGTCCTAATGCCCTTACATCTTACTTGTTTTATACACTTGACTGTTCAAATAGCAAATCACGTACAGGATAGGGCTGACACGCGCGCGGCTCGCCGGCGCGGGCGCCGCTGCGGGCGACGTGCTTGTCTTCCTGGACGCACACTGTGAAGGCAACACCGACTGGCTGCGACCCCTTCTGCACAGACTCAAGCTCAGTCCGAAGTCAGTGCTACTGCCGGTCATCGACTTGATAGAAACGAAAAATCTCGTGTATAACCCTCTCGACATATATTACTTACAGGTGACAGTTTACTAATGACATGTGGTTTATTGTAACTGGGTAGATAGCGGGTTAGAAACTAGTAGTATGTAGTCTCATTGTTATTTACCACTCATCGTTGTTTTGTTACTTAGTTGTATATTTAACGAAGTACTCATACCTACATTATAATTTCTTTTTTAATTTAAATTATAACGATATCCGACAAGGTGACTTCAGCGCCATCTCTGTTCAAATAGTGTAATCATGTCCAGGTTAGGGCTGACACGCGCGCGGTACGCCGGCGCCGGCGCCGCTACAGGCGACATCCTTGTTTTCCTGGATTCACACTGCGAGGGCACCACAGACTGGTTAAGGCCACTCCTGCACCGACTCAAACACAGTCAGAAATCAGTGGTCGTGCCGTTGATCGACATGATCAAGACTCTCACGTTGGAATACAAAACTGGAAGGAATCTTGCGAAGTTATCGGTATTATGATTATTGGTATAAAAAAACGGCTGTGCTGTGTACTTATATGCTCGTGGGTGTCTGTTCGACAAATTCGATAATTATGGTCTAAAATTCACTGTACTTTGTTGGGTGACCTGGCGAAACAAATCCATAAAATATACAATGAATTGTCAGTGTATCGCTAAGTTTGGGAATGGCGCTTGGTTTCGCTGTCGCATACAGGTATTAACATTTTTGCGTTTGTTTTACAATTATTTAATCGTTTGAAACTTACAAGTAAGGAATCAAAATATTGCGTGTAAGCAAACAAAAGATTCCGACAATTTTTACTAAATTAGTACGGTGTTATATTATCGTTTTTGCGCTTCTTATTCAATTAATTATTAATTAAGCGTTATTTTTTATGTGCTTTTCATGCGGTTAGTAGTTCCGCTTCTGGACGCTTTATTTATAATTATAATCTATTTATTAAAAATCACTGATGAATCCATTTCATAATTTTTTTAACTGCTTAAACCCTTTATAACCAAACTTTTCAAGGACTCAATAGATCTTTTGAACTTCCGTTCTTGGGATAGATTTAATTTTTTGTTACCTCTCTTCTTAAAACACCTATACTGCAGAAAACTCTATTACGGTCACTTGTGACAAAGTTATGAGTTATGACTCTCCATAGCTGTCGCTATGTTTTGTCATCCTTTAGAAAATACTCGTTTGAGGGCCATCTTGTGGCAGAAATAGTAAACATTGACATTGACACTTCGTGTAAATAATGTGCTCCTAGAATTTTTTTTGTTAATTATTTATATTTCCTTGTGTTGTATCAGAAAACCATTAAGATTTATATTTGAACTAGAAGTTTTAACAGCAACGTAAATGAGCGAATGAAATCAGTATGTTTTAAAAACTGAAGATTGATTACAACGCCATCTGTTGTCGGATAGCGGTACTTATATCAATGATTATGATTGCCGATCAGAGTCATCTACTGACTCATATTATAAGGGCAACTATTAGTGTTACATTAGTGCTACATATGAATATTACGAGTATAAGGTGTAGCATGAGTGTACATATTTATTTCAAAAGAAATAAGCATTAAGTTCCATGAATACGGCTGATCTATACTTTGATGTCAGTTTAACCAGAGTTCTAAAGTTTTAATTAACTACTTTCTTGCTGCCTTCCCAACATATGCCAAACCAAATATTAGACTACAGAACATCCCCTAAAGCCGGTACAATAAGAAGGATATACCTCTTAGTCCGTAACCGTAATTTAGTTTATATCGATATTTGATTTCAGCGCCACCTCTTTACAAATGTCCGTACTTTAAATGTAGGATAGGCACTTACCACACCTTCAAAGATTTGGAGGTCCAAATACGGACCGTGCGCGTTGGAGGGTCTGCCATCTTGTCAGTCAAAAACTGAAACTACCCCACGCCAACAGACAGTGCTGCCTTCAACATTCGACTCACATACCCTTGCACGTTGCAGGTCCTGCCATCTAATGGACAGATTGGTCAACTTTAATGTGTCATTTGCATTTCGCGCTAATAAACAGGGGCGCCCTCCCGCACGTTCCCTATGCGATTATGAATAGATATTTTTCTACTCGTCGACTGTAATGCTTGAATTGAAATTGTGTAGACCGAACTACTAGCGCATACTTTTCGATAGAGCTTTTATGGTCGCATATTGTAGCATCGCCAACGATGGTACAGAGGATTTTCATACAATATTGTAACACTGTTGCCCGGCCGGGGGGCTCGGGCAACAGTGTTACAAAGGGGGGGGGGAGGTCTTTCGTCGAACTCAATTCTTACCGGCTTGCCTATATTGAGCACTCGTAGAAAAAGTATTGTATACAATAGTGACATAATCAAGCTTTTCAATCTCGTACCTTACTTAGGCCACTCAGCAAGCTTCGTGGCCTAAACACGGTACTCGACTGAAAAGCTCTTAATTATGTCACGATTGTATAAAATACTATATCAGGTCAGTAAACTGTGTGGCGCTCCTAAACAATTTTTTTAATGCTAAAGTACCTAGTATTATTATCAATCTGCAGTGCCAAAAACAGCGCACTTGGTTGTTTAATCGTAGATATTATATTTATGTTACCGAGGCGTAAGCGTGAGCACTTAGAGTGTCCACTCTCCGCGGGTAACTACAATCAGTTAGACATTGATTTCAACGCCATCTCTCGACCAACGTCCGTACTTCCAGGATAGGACTGACTCGCGCTCGGCTCGCCGGCGCGCGCTACGCCGTCGGAGACGTGCTGATCTTTCTAGACGCCCACTGCGAGGGTGTCACAGACTGGATGCGGCCCATGCTGCAGAGGATCAAAGACTTCCCCTCGGCCGTGGTCATGCCCATCATTGATGTCATCGGACACAAGGATTTCCTGTATAGCGTCCAGGACCCGGCCATGTTTCAGGTTCGCGGGTTGTGTGTGGTGCACTTGGTTTTGTTCCTGCACTTGTGGCTTTACAAGGAGAATTGTATTAATTTTTAGAGTTAGCATACTTAAGGCGACTGGTTACGTGGAATCGGAGAATCGAGGTGCTTTCGTGTGAGTTTTTTGATGAAAGCAAAGCACTTAGAAGCGTGGATGTTATTCTGGAATGGCATATAGCACTGGGAAAGGAGTCAACCAATCGGGTATTGCATAAGCTGTGTTCTAACTATATATCCTATCCCTTCAGAACATGCAACATCCACCCTACCCAGTATTTTACTTCCAAAAACCCACAGAAACTGCTCGATTCCCTGGTTTTGTGTATACAGTCCCCTTGTCTCACTAGCGACGCTTATATGAGATGTGAAGTAGATGTAGTTCGCTGTTTTACAATGCACAGAACGCTGTCTTTTTACACTTTATTCAATTATTTATGGAATCACCGTCGAAACGTTTTGTTACTGTTGAAAAACGGCTGAAAATACCAGCACTTTAAGGTTTCTCTTTTTGTTTCTTCTGCACCTTGATATAAGTACTGCTATTCGAAACGCTTTGGTTTTATTCAACCTAAATTGCATAATGCCTTATTCTCTAATTTACCGAAATTTCAAATTGCCATGTTGCTGTAAAACCTTAATAACAAATTGCCTCTCTCATAAAATGATCAAAAATCATAATGACATTGACTTAAAACCACCATTTCCCAAAATACCTAAATTTTGCAATGTACATTCCCTATGATTCCCTTCAAATACCGAATGTCTAATACGACCAAAATACAAAATAAATAAAGAAATAACCAAAATATACGTTACAAGTTAGGTTACTGTCTGCGCGCTAACGAAACTTTAAATTTTAGGTATTTTGGGATTTGATTATTTTGGAATTCCTTCGTAATAAAAATGTGGTGTTTTGAGAAAAAAAATAGGCATTCTAGGATGCAGGGTTTTTGACACCGAGTCATTTTGAAATCTAGGAGTTTTAGTAACTGGGTAAAATAAACTTAGGGCGTAATGAAACCAAAGCTTCGAAACACCGTGCGCCGCAGAATGCAGGCTCCGAGCGTGCACGCTCGATGCTCGAACAATTTAGGCTGCTTTTTCACGAGATGTGCGCGGATGCGTTTCGAAGGATGGGTTCTTAACAAACAGCCCTTGCTACTCATTCTTGCACATCTCTGGTGGGAACGTATCCATACATTCAACGAGCGTCGAGAGTGTTTCGTGGCCAATAATCCTTGACCTCACCGCCAAGTGGACTGTACGCTACTGTCTTTGTTTCTAAGTAACGATTATACGGGGATACAATAAACACGGACGTGTCTTTCTGTCGCCAACTTAGAACTAAAGTATACAACTTGTAATGTAAAAATACTGTGATTTCTTATGATCACTTGATAAACACAAACTTTAACTTGCTCTAGCAATATATGCAATTTCTGTGTAACTGGCGCAGTCGGTTTTATACTAGATTTACATATACGAATAACGACTCGCGTCGTCGCTCGAAGAAATATTCGTAAACGAGTGGCACGAAAGCCAACACACATGTCCGGTTACTTATTTGTTCAACGGCCTCTTAGCCCAGTCGGTAGTGACCCTGACTACGATGCAGGAGGTCCCGGGTTCGAATCCTGGTATGGGCATTTATTTGTGTGTGCATATACTTCAGTTATAGATGATTTCTATGTATTTAAGTATTTATCGTTATCTGTCTATTATTATATCGTCGTCTAGTACCCACAACACAAGCCTTATTGAGCTTACTTTGGGACTAGGTCGGTTTGCAGTGGCGGTACTTCCATACAAGCCCAAAAGCCGGGCTTGCCCTAGTTGCCTCACCGAAATTACGTATTTTAATCGTCGCGCTAAATAACCCGTATTAATTATTTCGAGTGAGCTGTTTATAAATTTTGCCACACGCAACAAAGTGTCGCCACTGCCGCGCAAACGACTAAGGCAAACGAAACTAAACGTAGCGCATGCTGCTGTCCCGCTCGCACTCACCACCGCCGCCGCCTTGCAAGCGGCATGCAAGCGGGCATTAATTTCGCCTATACAAATCGCCCTATTGGTGTCTGTACAACGAGCAACAATTTTTGCCCGGTGTACCTATAGCAAAATACGGCGATTTAAAACCAGCTTTTTGGTGTAAAGTTGGCCGCATGCCGTAAGATCGCGCGACGCAAGTGAGCGTTAACGGACAACTTCAAGTGTATTATATTACAAAAGTCGAATTTGATATGCAAATTAATTGTTTGAGCAAGTCAATGTGAATTGAATAGTAATGTGGTGAGGTGAGGTTACGAGTTAGTAAAAGTGCTTAATTCTTTTGTAAAACTTGTAAAAGTGTTAAAATTACTTATTAATAATGGATGAAGCTGTTCCTTGTGACTGTTTGAGGTACGTCCAAGTGTTGATCATGATCAACAAAGGCAAGGTAAAATCTCTGAAGTTTGTTCAAAATCAATGTGTCGTTAAACCTAATACCCGGCTTGTGTTATTTGTAGGCATGTCTCAGATAAACCAGTTGCATAAGCGAAAATTTAGTAGGGCTGTTTAAAAAATACACTAGGCTAGATTGTTAGTTGTTTTCATTCTAAATAACTTATATTGCTGTTGTAGCATATTTTTTTCGAAAGATGATGACATTTTGAGTATATAAAGATTGAATAGTTAGTACGAAATCATGTCTTTAGGCTTGCCCTACTCCAAACCTCTGGGCACGCTACTGTCGGTTTGTATAAAATTTTCCTATAATATTTATTTTATTTTAATATTATTATTTTTATTTATTTATAAATTTATCTATATTGTAGGCTTTAAACGGAAAAAAGCTCTTGTTTATTATTTGTTTGACTTGCATAAAAATAGGGACCGCGATGCGAATGGTAAGACGGATGACGTTGAATATGTAGACAGTCCGCTCGCTATTCGCTTCCTTAATTGGTTAGCAGTTTAGCATTTGATACTGCTCTGTTTTCAAAGATTGAGGTCACTGAATAGCACAATGTTTTGGACACGCGCATACTCTTTGAACACTTGCTTTGCATTCATATCACTGTTTATATTACTTAATAACTTGAACAATAAAGGCTGCAAAAATATGTTGCACGATCTTGGCTGTATAACAAAGATTGTGTCAGATATTTTTGCGGCCTTCGTTCTGCATTTTATTAAGGTGACTATAATCTCCCGCTTGGAAGGTTATATTTTGATTGTGTGTTGAACATTTTGGGATGTTTGTGTTTTGGTATAATTTGTGAATCTTTGTTTCACTTTACAATTTTGATAGTCTTCTTGCTATTTTTGGTAATAAAAGCTGATGTTTTCGGAAATATTTAATCCATGATAATATTATAATGCGAAAGTGTGTCTTTCTGTTACCTCTTAACGCTTAGACCGCTGAACTGATTTAGATGAAATTTAGTATGAAGATAGTTTAACTCCGGGGAAAGACATATGATAGTTTTTATCCCAGATCATCGCTTAAGGGGGTAAAAAGGGGGAGGAAGTTTGTATAGATTTGTTGCTCACTGTTGACTTGAAATTGTATATGCGCAAAATGAATATTTGCTCTTAGATTCGACTAAGGCGTTTTATTAATTCCATATGGGGAATGTTACTTACACGCAGACGAAGTCGCGGGCAAAAGCTACTATGGCATATATTTTAACTTGCTCGCTTACTATTGGATACTGTAGTTTCCAGTATCCCATCAGTAGAACTGTAATAAATCTGGTAGCAGCTGAAGTGTTTAAAACCTTTGGGGTCGTCCAGAAATCATGTGATCGTATAAGGGGGGGGGGGGGGGGGGGTGTAAGAAAAATATCACGAATGATCACGATTTTGGTTTAAAGCGGGAAAGCCAAAAACACCAATTTTATTTAAAAAAATAATGAAATCAAATTAATCCGCTCTATTTTTTTATATTAAGTCATAAGCAGATTTTACGATGCCTGTTTTTCAGAGATAGCATCTTGAACATATACGCAATGTTTTTCAGAGATAGCATCTTGAACGTGGCAGGGGGGGGGGCGGGCGCGTTAAAATCGCCAAATATCACCAAGAGGGGGGGGGGGGGGGGGTCACAAATCGGATCGGCCAAATATGATCACATGATTTCTGGACGACCCCTTTTCTCACCCGTTAGATCTTGAATTCCAAAAATATCTTAGTAGTATATAGTTTAAAGATACACGACAATTGATGTAAAGATTTTACAAATTTCAAGGTTTCGGACTGGGGAAGTACCTCCTTACAATAAGCCATAGCCAAATAGCATTAGACCCTATTCATAGTGTTGTGTTCCTGCTGGTGAGTAAGGTCGCCAGAGACAGCTCTATAGGGATGCCGTGTGTTGACGACGGGGGACCCTTTTTGTCTCTTTAGCCGTCAACACAGTGTTTTGTAAATGGTCAGCAACGCGCATGTGACACTGGAGTTCCAGGCGTCCATAGGCGGGTCGTATGCTTGTTTGGCAGTATGATTTGTTTTCAATGTTTTGGCTTCAACGGTTTACGCTATGCAGTGTCTTTACGTAATGCGACTTTTCAAATATTTATTAGATGATTCACAGCTAGGCTACCAATACTCAGACAAAGTAGTTCTGTGAGGGGTTTGCGATGTTCAATGCTGATTGTCGGTCCGACGTACGGCCTGAGAGTCTGACTGATGACAAATCGTGTGACGGGCGACAACAAGATGTCCGTCTTTGCAATGTGAGGCCGTAAACGGTTATCTGATTCATCGTAAGGGGGAGATAACATTTCCAAAGCCCTTAGTTCTATAAATAAATGTAACTTTGGTATTACATTCAGCGTAAAATATATTGTGCCAGTCTCAAGCTTGTCATCTTCAAGAGTACCCATTTTAGGCAGTGTCTCACCTGGTCTGGCCTGGTAAATGGTTGCCTGATTTATCGTAAGGGGACAACTACATTTCCAAAGCACTTAGTTCCATAAATAAATACATATAACTTGGTATCTTAGTAGGTAGGCGTTGGTGGCATGGCGGTTAAGACGTTCGACTTTCAATCCGGAGGTCTCGGGTTCCGACTTTCAATCCGGAGGTCTCAGGTTTAAACCCCGGCTCTTACTAATCAGTTTTTTGGAACTTATGTACGAAATGTCATTTGATATTTACCAGTCGCTTATCGTTGAAGAGAAACATTGCGAGGAAACCTGCATAATTCCACGAAGAAAGTGAAATCCCCAAACCGCTTTGGGCAGCGCGGGGAATATAGTCCGATTCCTCTCGTGCATGAGAGGAGGCCTGTGCCCAGCAATGGGACGTATATAGGCTAGCATATCCTTATATTATATTTACTATCTTACTAGTTGATACCTTGAACCTGATGGTCAAAATAGGGATTACTGTAGTCTCTATCTTCTTCAAGAGATCGATCATAGAGATGTATGATCTCAGGCAGGGTCTGATGAGAGCTCGGGTGACGGGGGCCAGAGCGGCTCGCGGAGACGTGCTCGTGTTCCTGGACGCGCACTGCGAGGCGCAGCAGGACTGGCTGCGGCCGCTGCTGCAGCGGCTCACGCACAAGCGGGACGTGGTAGCCACCCCGGTCATTGACGTCGTCGACTCCGCCACGTTCAAGCTGGACGGGGAAGACCCTATACAGGTGTGGCGAGGACGATGGCTTACTAACTATTAACTGGACAAAGATTGCATGAGCTTGAGGAATTCTGACCGGTGGACCGACCAGGTTTTGGGGTTATGGCATCTGCAGAAGAAAGCAGAAGACTTAGAATCGACTGGCACTTAAGACCTTAGTTACATGTTTTTAGGATATAACATTTTGTGTATGATTGACTACAAGCATGCTTGTTTATCAAGAATACGCTGCTTTGAGATCGGATATGGAAACTATAAATTGAGAATGCGGAGCAGAGGTTAAAGAAATAACAAATACCAATTGCCACTTTTCATAGATGGCAGATATAGCGTTACTCTTTTCACAGTCTCGCTTTTTGTTGCCTGAATAGTTTTTAAATTCCCCACCAACGCTTGGCGGGCAAGAACGATAACTTCGATAACATGAGACAGTGTGTGACGGAGTACTGTGATCATAAATGGAGACCACGTCTTGTGCTGCATGTAAAGAGACCTTGGAAGATCCTTGACTAATTAATAGTTCTATTAATTATTTTACTAACGAAGGTAACTTAAAAGAAATGAAGCTTGGGAGTGGAATAAATTCTATGAGACGTCGAATACTGGTCAGTGATTCTGATCTCGTATACAGTCAGCGGCAGAAATAGCTAAGCTGACGAAGTGTTCAAAATGACGTTGGCACGGCTTTGTTGTAAAGACAACAAGGTCGTGAAAAGGTCTTTTTGAATACCTTGCCCGCTCAGATATTGTTATAAAGCATGTTATGAGGTGAAGGCGCAAAATACTATTACGGCTACCTACTAAAAACTTATGTCAATTCCTCTATAGGACCATACGTCGTTATCGCGGGAGCAAAAACGATTAGACAGTAGTCAAAGATTATGACCAATAAGAAATAACAGAAGTGCATTTCAACACGTTTGTACCTACAAGTTCAAAATTTATCGATGTTTTTTCTAATATCTAAACTTCGTAATCGACTTGATTATAGTACATACTAAAAAGATTAGCCGCGCAATCCTAACGACAACCTCTTCAGTCACCTGTTTTTCAAAACAATTTTCATTCATGATCGATTTGTCTGGACTTGTAAATAAAGGATTATTTTAGACACACGAAGAGTATTTTTTTCTCAAAAATTAACGTTAGGTACTCGTAATTTTCATAAAAAATAAATCTTCTGTTAAACGAAATTACTACTCAAAAAGACGCACTTTAACGAACGTTGAAAAGGAGCAAGTCGAGTTTGATTGATCATTTCTAGCAAAAACATTGTGCTAGATATGAAGAACTTCTTAGAGGCTAAGACGTGTAGGCATAATATTCTGTTTATAATAAACGGACATTCTGTTATACATATTCTTCAACACATTTGTATTTGCTCCCGCGATAACGATGTATGTTTAGGACCCATGTGATTACTGTTATTCTGTTATCCAAATGTAATCGATTTAAAAGATGTGTATAGTTCACTGTATTGACGGAAGGTACGTGGAGGACAAAGACAATTTCTTCTTACCCTGTATTACAGGCAAAAACAACAGGCAGAAACTGTCTTTTTCGCTCAATCTCTTTAGCCGTCAACACAGTGAATCCTCCTTTATATTAAATGGTCAGCTGCGCGCTTGTGACGCCTCTGGAGTTGTAGGCGTCCATAGGCATAGTAGCTGCTTACCATTAGCCGGGCCGTATGCTTGTTTACCACCGTCGTGGTATAAAAAAGTGACCCGCTTTAAATATTGTTTATAAAACAGAGTTTCTCTTTAATACTTGACCTGCTGCTTTAAACATTGGGAACAGATGTCCATTACAAATGAAAAAATGAAGTATGAAGGACTCTGGAAAATAGCAGGATTGGAACGTGGCCTTCCTCAATTTACTACTTCTTTAATCTAATAATTAATCTCTATGCATTTACACTATCTCCTTTGAACACTTCACACTTCTCAAATGTAACGCGGTCTTCAACACTTCGGTTTTCTCAAACCTAATTCGCTTCGGTGTGTGAACGAGACAGCGCTATGCACGTATATAGTGATGTCCTGCTTCCACCACGCTTTCGCGCTAATTCCAAAGTTAAATAGTTTCCAAGGACTAACGGTCTTTATGCGTTTTGGGCAGATATAGTGGCTGTAGTTCATTTAGTGTAAACGTTTGAGTCACTAACTATTCACGTATATTGTAGATTGTAATGGGTACGGTCACTAACTAGTAGCTAATGGATACGGTCACTAACTTGTAGTTAGTGGGTACGGTCACTAACCTAATGAGATTGTTTGCACTAAGTAATAAGGTTTTGTTTAAAAAGTGTCGTGTTTTGTAAAATACTTTTAACCTGTAGATTTGTTGTGAGACAGAAACAGCTTACAAGTCTTTTATGAAACGCGACCTTGTTAGTCTTTATTTATAAAGGTTTTTTCTAAATTGTAATGGGCCCAAAAATAGGTATTTTATAACTTCCCTAGTCCCTTTCAATTCGTTTTGTAAGGTCTACGATTGCTATGAACTACTTTTGGGCCCGGGTACATCAGCAAAAGTAGCTAGGCGTTCTAGTTCTAAACTTCAGACTTCCTCTTTCCGTAACGATAGAATCATGCCAAGGTTATTTTGAACACCTGACCTGCTCAGCAACTTTTGCTTCACATTTATCGGTTATTCACAAACTTTATGTCCGCATCAACTCCGTCAAACTCTAGCTCCGCGGACGCTCTAGCTTCGAAATTAATATTGCCTTTTCTCGAAAAACTAAAGAACTTATGGCGTTCTCTAAAAAAGAGTATACGTTTATAAAGGGTCTACAATGCACAGGAGTTTAAACGCAGACACAACGTTAGAGCGTTACCTATAATATTCAAAACTTCCGTTTGTAACACTGGTACATCGGTGGACCTTATTACAAAAAATGTGTAATTATTACAATTTGGTACCTTCCTGGGTAAAAAAAAATATAATTCTATTTAGTCCGTCAGTTAGATTATTAAAAAAAATCGGACACGTATTTTTTTTTTTGTCAATCGAACAAAAAATAGTGAAGATATAGCCCGTTAAAGTTCCGCCTGACGTCACATTATACTAAAAATTTTACTGAAATGTGACCTCACGCGGAACTTTAACGGGCTATATCTTCACCAATTTTGGTTTTGATTTACAAAATAAAAAATACGTGTCCAATATTTTTTGATAATCTAACTGACGGACTAAATATATTTTTTTAGGAAAGTAGCCAATTGGCATAAGTTCCACCCATGGGCAGTTAACAGTGTTTGCGATGGTACACGTACATATTAACTAACATTAGACGGACACGGATATCCGTGAAAATTGCAACTGACACCGGTGTCGAAACGTCTCATGGTAAATCAATTTATTTCATGATAGAGCCATCTAATGTTCGTTAATATTAACTGTGGGGCGCAAATTGCAGAGCGCCGAGCGGTGCGGCGAAGGTCAGCGCTATCCTCCAAAACATGTTCATTCAAGTCGATATGGACCCGGGGTATGTCCTTAAACTACGCCAAAAAGAGAGGTATGGGCACTGCGAATGGCATCTCGCTAATTCTGGAGCAGAGTCCGACTGGGGAAGTACATCCACCTTACAGAAAACCACAGCCAAAAAGCACTAGACCCTACTCATAGTGTTGTGTTCCTGCTGGTGAGTAAGGTTGCCAAAGAGCTCAAAGAGGACCCAGTGTGTTGACGATGAGGGACCTTCTTGTACCTTTAGCCGTCGACACAGTGAATCCTCCTTTTTGTAAAGGGTCTGCAACGCGCATGTGACTCCTTTGGAGTTGCGGGCGTCCATAGGTTACGGTAGCTGCTTACCATCTGGCGGGGAGTATGCTTGTTTGCCACCGTCGTGGTATTAAAAAAAAATATATACATATTTTTATCAAGACTCGCGCCTGCCCCTCAAAGCTGCAGGATTATAATGATTGGATTTGAATGAATGTTTTTGATGATAAAGCGGTGGCCTTCGCCGCGTCGCTTGGTGTGACGCCATTCGCGCTGCCAGTTGCGTGCATCGAGTCTGCCGTTGCCGTGGACCGTTGTTAAAAATGTCGTGTGCGCAGGTCGGCGGGTTCACGTTCGTTGGACACTTCACCTGGATCGACGTCCCGGAGAGGGAGAAGAAACGTCGAGGCTCCGACATCGCTCCTACGTGGTCAGTTTAATTATAAAACCGTCGTGAGACTCGAATATAATATTACAAATGTTTCAACCAATTTATGATGATCAAGAGCGTCCACCTGTCGAGCGAAAATCGACTTATTATTGTGTGGAATATTCGCATTTGAGAATATTTGCATGTTTTCAAATAATGGCCCGACCGCAAATATATGGTAATATTTTCAGCGCGAATGTTTTCTTAAAAAAAACATCAATTCGTTATAATATAAGGCTCGTCAACAGGAGCAAATAAATCAAAAACAAGTTTGAGTCATTATTTTGATAATAACGGGACTTTATCGCGTACACTTTTTTTATTTTCCTGACTTTCGAGCGTGCCGTAACGCTCGTGGCCGCAGGCAGACTCCCACCACCACCCTCCCCTGCCTTCCTGTGGTGTCTGCCTGCGACCATGAGCGTTACGGCACGCTCGAAACGTCAGGAAAATAAAAAAGTTAGTGTACGGAGTCATTCCATGGGATTTCAACAAATCGCGTGTGCCGCATGATTTTTAATTTGAATAAAAAAAATTGAGGATATACTTCATGGTGGCAGAAGTACTGAACTACTACCAGTTTTTTTTTTTATCTTTTATTTTCCAAGTTTTGTCCATTTCCAGTTCACAGTGGAGTCAAATTCCTGCTTGTACAAAATCAGACCTAATTTTTTTTCTATAAAAGGTAACGAAATAATTATTACTTCGTTTGATTAGGTAAGAAATGTGGATAATATACTGTATGACAAAATGTATCTGAATCAACTAAAAAAAAATGGTGACCACCCGAAATGTACACCTGATTAGTCAATTATTGCAATTTTAAATTGATTCTTGTGCCAACCCTGGTGCATATCAAATATTACTTTTTGCTGAAATATAAAGTACTTGCCATGTTCATCTTGTAAAAAAAATATAATTATGTTAGAGCAACTACTTCTAATAGAAAAATGTGAGTGAAAATTGAGAAATTCGAAAAATGCTCATGTTTGAGTCAAAAAAAATCCATGTGGAAGACAAAATAAAAATTTGATTTTAGTCAAAAAATATAGCTGATATCTTCGTTAATTAGATTTAGAAAAAAAAGTTTTGTTATTTTGCCTATTTTTTAAATTTTTTTTTTTTTAACATGCTTATCTCATACATTTTCGCTCTTGTTGTATTTAAGCAGATTAAAATACATTACGACCTTAAACTTCTAAATATGTATGAATTCAATGGAAAAATATTAAATAAAATCCAGGTGATTGAAATTTACTTTATATGCATATTTATACAAAAAAACATTATTTGCAAACCCTTACTACTTCAAAATTTTCTGAAGTTGAATAACGTCGCACTTTTAATTCATTTTGAGAAATGGGAACGAAGCTATGATAAGAACGTGTATTTTTTATGGTCCTTGTATTTTTAAATCGCTCTGATAGATATACCTCAGCTACTTCGACATCTGATTTTGAGACGAAAAAGAACTTGATCCCATGAATTTTAGTGACACAAAACTCGTACATAGCTTCAGGTGATAAAATGTTATCACTACCTGTGATGCGTTGCAGGCTAGCTTTTCTAACCAACCGCTTAATCGTGCCTCCAGCACCATCACACGGGGATTTGCCGTGAGAGGTGGCAAAAAAGTTCCACCCTGCTTTTAGTCCGAAATCATCGTAATGATGACACAAGTTTACAAAATTCTTCTTGTTCTTATATTGTGCAGCTGCACCATCACTAAAATAATGTATCATTTCTAATTTGTCATATTCTTGTTTTAGGCATTCAAGCAAAATCTTTTGGAAAGCGAAAAATGATACGGTGTTGTGAGTTAAACAATCGCTGATAATACAAAATGTTCTACACTGGATAACGTTATCTTTTTTAATGTAAATAACGAATGGATGCAGCGTGGCTTGATCATTTGTCCAGTGAAATGATTGCACTTCGTCTTGTACCAAAAAAGTGAAATTTTCCGAGAAATCTCCTAAAACAATGCACTCAGTGTCATTTTGCAAGTTTTTTTTTAAATTCTTTAAATATCCAGATTGCTTCTTTGTTATATAATGATGATGTTTCATTTTTAATAATTGGTTCTTTAAATCTTCATCAAATTCTTCTACTGTTTTAATAACTGTAAGTAAATGGCATCGATCAGTCGATGACCATTGTGAGTATGTTATGGAAGATAGAAGCTCAATATCTTCACTTATTTTAGAATCCACGTTTTCTACCCCTGGACAATCTTTACATTTTGAAAGCATGCAATTTTCGTTATATATATCGCACACAATACATTTTAATAAGTCTTGGTAAGTTAATTTCGTCTTAATAGCCGATAACATTAATTTTATGTTCTGATGCATTAGACAAACGCACACTGAGTGTGTCCCGGTAGCACCTGCTAGTATGCAGTTTTTAGGCCGTAGTGAACAAAAGGATGAAAAACCAATCTTTACTCCTGGATGGCATTCCTTGAATTTTATGAAAATTTCTTTTAAGTTCAATAAAACCAAACGTTTTTGCTGTTTGGATTTATTTCCTTCTTTATCTCGGATAGTTAAACAATCTTTTTGACCTGGCATTATTCTGCTAACATCATCATCCTCATAAAAGTCCGTCACAGCTTTTATAGTTTCATCAGACATTTTATTTCCACTTGTTTTATTTTCATGTTTTGGCAGCACTCCGTGCAGTTCACGCATTTTTTTTGCCTTTCTAATGATATACTGACTACAGTTAAATTCAGATTGAATTTTAGCAACACTCCAATTCGTTGGTAATAAGGTTAAAATTTGGTATTTTTCCTCCAAACTCGTGGAAATTAAATATTTCGCCTTAAGTTCTTCGATCAGCTTAAGGTATTCTGATCCTAATTTAAAATCATCGTCCTCTACTATCTCTTCTGTCTTTTCGGGATCAGTTTCGTCAACACCAAAAGCATCCATTAAGTTGCGACGTACTGACTTTGCTATTTCAGTAGTTTTTTCATCAATTTTCCTTTTTCTTCGTGATAGTGGAATTTTGGTTAAAGAAGTAACGGGAGGTTCCTTTAAAATGCCACATACTTCATTTACTAATTGGATTCCATTACATTCCAGTTCAAATTGTGGTTGTTGATCAAGACTATCAGGCATTGTCTCCTCAACAGACATGCAATTATTTTTAGCGGCGGTTGACTTACTTATCAAATCAAAACATCGGGTACACATAGCAAAGCCTGGTATAAGGTTAATTTCTTCATGTGCTTGGCAGAAAGATAAGCTTATTTCCCGTAACGCTTTTGTTATAGTCTTTTTATGAATTTTCAATGGATCGCAACATTTAACGCCAAATCGCGGGTAAAATTTATCTATGTACTTTTTGTAGTGGAACTGACATATGGTGTTTATAATTGTAAAACCTGTACGTTTAATAAGAAGACTTCTGTCGGTTTCACTTATTTCATTTATTGTTTTGAGCCATGATGACCTCGAAAAAGTCGTTTGATGACAATCTTCGCCTCCAAATAATCCAATTGAACAAGGCTCCATTGTCGAAATAATTGAATTGTCAAATATGTCAATGAAATGAATACTTCTTCTTGTCAGTGATATATAACGAACAGTCAACTATTAATAACACAAGTACTTACTACAAAGAGTTTGAACCACTTAATTATCTCCTAGATAAATACTGTCTCCTATTATAGAACTTCGATAAGGATTAATGGACCGTTTACTTATGTTCATATTTTAGCCATGTAACATGCAAATAAAGCTTGTTAACAAGTCAGGAGGCATCTGTTATTCACTACACAGCTAAATTAAGAAACATTCGCAAGTGATTCACAATCCCTGTCAGGTAACAGTGCATTGTCGAATTTCTACCCTCATTAAATTTACAAATGAAATTATTGCCATGTCAAAAGATTTATTTAAACATGAAAAGAGTAAATAATATCCGTATGACCAATTACCGTCCCATTTTTATTAATTTACAACATAAAACATTTTGTATCGATATTTGTAAAAAGTAGTATGTTCATAAAATCATATTTCAAAAAATAGGCAAAATAACAAAACTTTTTTTTCTAAATCTAATTAACGAAGATATTAGCTATATTTTTTGACTAAAATCAAATTTTTATTTTGTCTTCCACATGGATTTTTTTTGACTCAAACATGAGCATTTTTCGAATTTCTCAATTTTCACTTACATTTTTCTCTTAGAAGTAGTTGCTCTAACATAATTATATTTTTTTACAAGATAACCATGGCAAGTACTTTATATTTCAGCAAAAAGTAATATTTGATATGCACCAGGGTTGGCACAAGAATCAATTTAAAATTGCAATAATTGACTAATCAGGTGTACATTTCGGGTGGTCACCATTTTTTTTGTAGTTGATTCAGATACATTTTGTCATATAGTATATTATCCACATTTCTTACCTAATCAAAAGAAGTAATAATTATTTCGTTACCTTTTATAGAAAAAAAATTAGGTCTGATTTTGTACAAGCAGGAATTTGACTCCACTGTGAACTGGAAATGGGCAAAACTTGGAAAATAAAAGACAAAAAAAAAAACTGGTACTAGTTCAGCACTTCTGCCACCATGAAGTATATCCTCAATTTTTTTTATTTAAATTGAAAATCATGCGGCACACTTTTTAATTCAAATTTGTTGAAATCATATGGAATGACCCGTACGCGAATAAGTCCCGGTTTTGTCAAAATAATGAGTGAAAATCGTGTAAGTTTAAATCAGTAAGTTTGAGTCACTTGAGTGCTGGTTTGAATTCCGAACCGTATTGCAGGTCACCCACAATGGCGGGCGGTCTGTTCGCGATCCGGCGCGCGTACTACTGGGAGCTGGGAGCCTATGATGAACAGATGGCCGGCTGGGGCGGCGAGAACCTGGAGATGAGCTTCCGTATCTGGCAGTGTGAGTTGCAGGTGTAGGACGATATTCACCGACAATGAAGGGCAGTTTGTTCGCGATCCGGCGCGCTTACTACTGGGAGCTGGGAGCCTATGATGAACAGATGGCCGGCTGGGGCGTCGAGAACCTGGAGATGAGCTTCCGTATCTGGCAGTGTGAGTTGCAGGTGTAGGACGATATTCACCGACAATGGAGGGCAGTTTGTTCGCGATCCGGCGCGCTTACTACTGGGAGCTGGGAGCCTATGATGAACAGATGGCCGGCTGGGGCGGCGAGAACCTGGAGATGAGCTTCATATCTGGCAGTGTGAGTTGCAGGTGTAGGACGATATTCACCGACAATGGAGGGCAGTTTGTTCGCGATCCGGCGCGCTTACTACTGGGAGCTGGGAGCCTATGATGAACAGATGGCCGGCTGGGGCGGCGAGAACCTGGAGATGAGCTTCCGTATCTGGCAGTGTGAGTTGCAGGTGTAGGACGATATTCACCGACAATGGCGGGCGGTTTGTTCGCGATCAGGCGCGCGTACTACTGGGAGCTGGGAGCCTATGATGAACAGATGGCCGGCTGGGGCGGCGAGAACCTGGAGATGAGCTTCCGTATCTGGAAGTGTGAGTTGCAGGTGTAGGACGATATTCACCGACAATGGAGGGCAGTTTGTTCGCGATCCGGCGCGTGTACTACTGGGAGCTGGGAGCCTATGATGAACAGATGGCCGGCTGGGGCGGCGAGAACCTGGAGATGAGCTTCCGTATCTGGCAGTGTGAGTTGCAGGTGTAGGACGATATTCACCGACAGTGGAGGGCAGTTTGTTCGGGATCCGGCGCGCGTACTACTGCGTACAGTGTTATATTAATTAATTACCCATTATACTACATCAAACCCAGAACTCGAGGAATTGTATTCTTCAAGTGGTTTGTATTCTCTCCACCGCTGAACAGCTGTCAGATGACCGTTATTGTGACATATTTTCTGGGGCTAAGCTCTTAGTTTCGACAAGTTGGCTGGCCAGAGTATGCTCTCCAGACAGCACGATCTTCACCCATACGAACTACGTGTCCGAGCCATCGGAGTCTTGCGGCTTTTGTTTCCCCAATGATGTCCGGCTCGGACACCAGATCTTCGATTTCCTGGTTCTTACGGAGCCTCCAGGTTCCATCCTCTCTGCGAATGGGTCCCAGTATTTTGCGGTGCTGAAGGATCTCACTGCGCTGGGCGCCGTTGACTGGACAGAGACGGCTGTGAACATAGAAGTCTGGCGATCTTTGGTGTCGGAGGCCAAGATCCACTTTGGGTCGCTGCGCTACTGCAGTAAGTAGCTCTTAGTTTAGTATGATCCCACTGACTGCGCCAATTTAATATGAAAGGTTCCTCAGTCAAGAAAAGCCTGACCAGAAATATATGATTATTGTCAAGAGGGCGCTATTATTCTCATTTATATGGCAACAGTAACAGTTCAGTATGGTCATAGAGCGTATTATTATCTATGGTATATTGATATCTTGATTTGTTTACCTGTCAGCTCTTATGTAAATTTGAAAATGTTTCACAGCGAAATAGTTTCATTTCCCGAGCGTATTATTTACAGCAGTTTATTAGTTATATACACTATTTACAAAGTTTCGCTCTTGACCTGGGGATAATTTTGGGAATTTTTTGTCGTTTACTATTTAATATTCAACAATTTATTATTATTCAAGTAAACCGCCTCAATAGCACTGACAACTATGACAGCCATCACATGCACTCACACAGGCATATCATTCTGTCATTAAAATGATTGCCAGTGTAAGAAATTAGTTCCAATGAAATTCCGCAACATGGCGCGTGATCATATATTTCTGGTCAGGCTTTACTTGGATTCTCAGAAAAGGCGTTAGTTATGCGAATGTTCTTGTAAACTCTTTTTGACAAAGAAATCAAATTTTATGGACCTCGACTATAGACGTGACGTTGCGTTCGTATCGTCCTACGAAATAATAAAGGTAAGTGAACAGTCAAGTGCAGATATAAGTATCGAAACAATTGTGGGATCATTTCACATGAATAATAAACTTTACCTATTTTTCTATCGATTTGTATGACTGTACCCATGGGATCAATGTTACTCTGCGTCCGTAGGAAACACCTTAGCCAGCCCTACACGTGATCCCTGGGTGGTGCTAAAAGAGTAACAAACTTGGCAGCTGCACTGTCCCCTCTGGACCTCGCAGCACTTACTGGATTTTCATTATCATCTGCTTTCCCGCTTCTACTACCCCAGGGAAGAAATGCCTATCTACATCCAGTGACATGTTAGCCATAGGATAAATAAATAAATCGATCTGTATCTGAGCCAGTGTGCTACAGTGCAGCTGGTTTGTAGAATATTGTAAAAGAATGTGACATACTTAAAGTAATGCCTTAGTTGGCGGGCCGCTGGTAGGCGGGGGCCGAGTCCGTTCGACCCGACCGCACACTCGGTTTCCACTCTTGAACATGCTTATTAGGGTTCCCATTATTATTGCCTGTCCGTCTGTCTGCACTGGGGGCTCAACAACCAAAGCAAAAAGTAGACAGCTATGACACAGATTATGTATTTCTATTGCCGCTATAAAAAAAACCGGCCAAGTGCGAGTCGGACTCGCGCACCGAGGGTTCCGTACAAACCTGTAACAAGCAAAAGTAGTATCATCATCATCATCAGCCTATATTAGTCCACTGCTGGACATAGGCCTCCCCTAATGAGCGCCATAGCGCCCTGTCTTCAGCTTGCCGCATCCAGCATCTGCCTGCAGAAGTTGTAGTATGTTTATTACTAATTTCAATTTAATACCTCTACGCGTTTACGAGGAAAAAGGTAGTAAGTTTAAAATTTAAAAAAATACTTTTTGAATGATTTTACTAAAAATGTCTACTTTTCGTAATTTTTCCTTTGTCTGTGCTATTTGAAGTTTCTTCGTGCCAAATTTCAAGTTTCTGAGTTCACGGGAAGTACCCCGTAGGTTTTGCGAGTGCCGAAAAACTCTTAAAATTTGTAGCATAAAGGACTGTATCTTTTGATTGCGTTGGCTTTTATGTTTGATTTTTTACAGCTCCAAGGGACAATAGACCTGAGTATTTAATATAAATTTCAGCTTGATACCTCCACGCGTTCCTGAGAAAAATGGTCTTGACAGACGGACAACAAGGTGATCCTATAAGGGTTCCGTTTTTTCCTTTCGAGGTACGGAACCCTAAAAAATACTGAGTTTTGAGAATTTTGCATGCGTGAATCTTGATTAAACAAAAAAATATGACGGTTCAGAACGTTGGTACGCGGATCATACTCGCACTTGTCCATTTATATAAAAGCCATGCTATTTAATATTAAGATATTACTGTTTAAACTCTCATTTTTAATCACTATTAATGTGACATGTCTCGGATATCCGTGTTCAGACTTAAGGGGATGATAACAGCTAAATTCCATCCCTATCTTTATCAGCGCGAGTGAAAGAGAAAAACTGTGTTATGATTAGTATGGGAGTTCATCACAAATTTTGCACAATTATTAATTTAAAAAAACCACGCATTCATTGAGAAATATAAAATAACGAAGTTTTTAGTATTAAAGTGTCGGAACTTCGTCCTTAATTACGTACGTATAAGTCAAGAAACTAAAGACGTGCAACTGTTTAAAGCTAATTTTAAGATGTAACTTTGGAATTATTTTCTATTGAGCCGATTTCATCCAATCGTGTATCGGAATTGACAAAGTTCTTAAAAATATAACGAATATTAACATATATTTTTTTTAGTTTCCCAATACAAGCAGTTTTAGCTGTTTCGGTAAAGTCAATTTGAAGGTCATCGGGTGTTGTCAGCCTCTTCGTCCGTAACGTCCGCGTGAAAGCGAGCAAATTATACTAAACACTATACTTATTCCAGGCGGCGGCACGTTAGAGACGGTTCCCTGCTCGCGCGTAGGTCACGTGTTCCGCTCATTCCACCCTTACGGCTTGCCGGCCAACAGTGACACGCACGGTGAGTTGACTGGCAGCTAGTAACTGGCACGGTAAGTTGACTGGGGTGCTTGCAGGTGGCGGCACGCTCGAGGCGCTGCCGTGCTCGCGCGTCGGACACGTGTTCCGAGACTTCCATCCATTTGACATTCCGTATTCGGACACGTTTGGTGAGTCCGTGTTTTGTGTGGGACGGAGATGGGTAAAGAATTATCACTGGGTAAGGTGAATTCAAATAATTCTGCATGGTTAAAAATGGCGGACAAGTCGGAAAAAGGATTATTGTGATTGTACAGCCGACGTCACAACATTTTACAATTTTGCAACTTATTACAAAGGTGTAAGATACATAAGTGTAAACATATCTTTGACGTCGACTGTAATATGAGTTATTAATGAGTACATTTTTGGAATTATCGGAATTATAGAATTACCCGAATACACCTTACTATTACGGCCTCAAAATAATATTCGACATGAATTTTATCTTTTGTAAATCAAACAAACAAAAATTGATAAAGATCGGGAGTAGAGGCTTATTATGACGTCATACCGTGTTAATAAGTTGTTGATTGGTGTGTTGTCAAGCTCAACTTTAACGTACTATATATCTCTGTAATTTTTTGTTTAATGTATTAATTTAAAACATGTGTCCAATGTCTTTTGTAATCTAACTGTCGTACTAACTATATTTTTAGGACATGAGCCTAGTGTTTGAATGCCCATCTCTGGTCCTAGTTCCGTGTTTTCCGTTCAGTTGTCACGTAACTCGGACACTGTTTACACATCCGTGTTTGTTTCCACAATCCACCTATTAGTGATGACCAAAGGGTAAGTAACTAAAACTAGTTAAGCTAGTACCGTATAATCGGGTTTATGTTTATGTATTTCTGATACATTTTTCGCGCGAAAAAACATTTTTTTTGTATGGTCGGTTGGCCAGCTGAGGTGACACGTGTCCAATATAAAAACAATTTTTTTTCGCGTCGAAAAATTTTTTCTCCTTTTTGTAGTCGCAACACGAAACCAATTAATCAATTATGCCCTTAAACGGATCACCAGTGCCTTTGTTACACCCTGTATAATGTTAATGTGAACGGGTAAAATGATAACAGCGAGCAAGGATGATATAGACATGGATGGACAATATCCATACAAAATCGCGTTCTCTTTTCAGGTTAAAGCACTAGCGGCATCTATCGGTCACACCAGACACTAAATCCCAGTTTCTAATACTTTGTTCGTCGCTTAACGCTGACAGAATAACTCGACTTCAGACTCGACAGATGGCGCTGTGGCACTTCGTACCGAAAACAGACGTATAGCCTGAAGGTTCGAGGAACGCGATTTTGTATAGGCATCAAGGCTGATTAAGACATGGATTGACAATGCCTATACAAAATCGCGTTCAGGCTATACGCCTGTTTTCGGTACACAGTGTCACAGCGCCATCTGTCAAGTCTGAAGTCGAGTTATTCTGTCAGCGTTAAGCGACGAACAAAGTATTAGAAACTAGGATTTAGTGTCTGGTGTGACCGATAGATGACGCTACATACAAACATACGAGTCTAACTGAGAACCTCCTTTTTTAGTACTTTTAGTACGCGGGCGAAGCCGCGGGAAAAAGATAGTTTTATATATTTTTTATTTCATTCCATTTTACATGTTTCGCAATCGTATGGGTGTCGCGTTTTCGTGACGTGACGCCTTTTCGTGACGGTCACGTGACTTTTTTTCACCTTTTTTTTCATCCGCGAACCGTCCAATAAGGAACTTCGTTCCAAAACTACCACCGTTCTAACCCTACACCTCTGGCCCAAGAAGTATTGTGACCGAAAAGATACTCGACGGGACTTATTTTTTTCAAAACAGTAATACATTATTAGATCTTAAAGATACAAAATAATGCGTAGTTCTTCAAGAAGACATATCAAAACAGCTTGAGAGACAGATAATGTACCTATTGTTTAATTATAAAGAAAAATAAATCCTAATCTGACTGCTTCACAAAACGTTTGATATGTTTTCCTACCTAAACGGTGTCCTATAAATGTTGTAGTAGTGTTTTGGTTTGGGCCATGCATCTTTGTCCGTCATATATAATACTCGAACCTGCAATAACCCTTTGACATTCATGACATTTTCAAATATTTCTTAAGAGCGGGTAAAGGTAAATTTAAAGCATCGACGGGTAACATGTTATAAATATGAACACCTTGACCAAAAAATTACAAATTATTTAAATACCAAATTTCATCTAAATACGGACAGCGGTTATTGGTTGTTTCTTCCCCATGTAAACTTTCACCCCTTTTGTATCCGTTTAAAGGATAATTTCCGAGATAAAACTATTTTATTTCCTTTTTTAATTAATTATCTCCATACCAAATTTTATCTAAATCGATTCTGCGGTTAATAATTCCCTATACAAATTTCCAACTCTCTTTTCACCCCTTTAGGGTTGATTTTCGGAGTGAAAACTATCATTTGTCCTTTCTTGAGACCCATACTATACCAAATTTCATCTTTATCAGTTCAGCGGTTAAAAAATCGTCATACCAACTTCCAACCCTCTTTTCGGGGTGAAAGGGTTTATTTTCGGGATGAAAACTATTCTGTCATTTCTCGGGACTCAAATTATCTGCATACTAATTTCTATAAAAAAATCTCCATACAAACTTTCAACCCCCTTTTCACCCCCCCCAGGGTTGATTTTCGGGATGAAAACTATTCTTTGTCCTTTCCCGGGACTCAAACTATCTTTACACAAAATTTCATCAAAATCCGTTCAGCCGTTTTCACGTGATAGATGTATAGAGAGATAGTTTTTATTGAAAGTAGCAGGCTTCACTTCCATTATTTTTTTCAAATTTTTTGGACCTACGGTTCTAAAGTAAGGTTGGGGGGGGGGGGGGGGGGGGTTCAAGATGAAACTATCCGTTGTCCTTTCTCGAGACCCATAAATAAAATTAAAATAAAAAAGCCGTTTATTTCCGGGTGCAAAAAAAAGAATCTAATATAAATTTCAAACTTAGTCTAAATTTAACTTAAATTTATTGGGTAAACAAACACACCAGAACCCTCTTACGAGGTATAGGCCTCCTCCAGAGTTTTCCACCTCTCTCGATCTTGGGCCACCCATACCCAGTTGGCCCCCGCCACCTTGACTATATCGTCAGCCCAGCGTGCCAGTGGCCGTCCTGGTTTCCTTTTACCATCAGGACCTCTCCAGGCTGTCGCTTGTAAAGTCCATCTTTCGTCCTGGTGTCTGGCAACGTGGCCAGCGTAAAAAAATCCTCATACCAACTTCCAACCCCCTTTTCACCCCCACAGGGGTTTGAAAACTATCCTATGACGTTTCTCGAGTCTCAAATTATCTCCATACTCATTTCTATCTAAATCGTTTCAGCGGTTAAAAATTCTCCATACGATTTTCGGGATTAAAACTATATATTATCCTTTCCCGGGACTCAAACTATCTCTATACAAAATTTCATCGAAATCCGTTCAGCCGTTTTCACGTGATGCGCGGTCAAATAAACAGACAAACAGATAAACAGACAAACAGATAAACAGACAAAAATTCTAAAAATTGTTGGAACGTGTTCTGTTATCGATTCTAAGTATCCCCAGCCAAGCTTTAACCTGAAATAAAAGGAACGCGATTTTGTATGGATATTGTCCATCCATGTCTATATCATCCTTGACAGCGGGTCACTCATGCAATTTATAGTTAGAGCGTACACAATTAAGGTGCGACCACACCGCTGCTTAAAATACGGCGACGTTACGGAATCGCAGTGACGCATCGTATCCGCACCGTTTTTATCGCATGCCCTCCACACCGCTGCTCAAAATACGCTGACGGTGCGGAATCGCGATGACGTGCCGTAAACGTCACGACTTTACCGCAAGCTCTCCGTGTACGCCGTGACGTGACCCATACGAAATGCCAATGCCTAACCGATGCGTCTGCGTATTTCGAGCAGCGGTGTGGAGAGAATGCGGTAAAGTATGTATGTAAACACTTTATTGTACATAAAAAAAGTAACAAAACAAACATGATAAAAGAAAAATATACGAAGTACAAAGGCGAACTTATCCCTATGAGGGATCTCTTCCAGTTAACCTTTGAGCAATTGAGAGAAAAGTATAAGATAGACAAACATGCACTACGTACTTAGTGTACTTACGGAAACAAATATCTAAAAAAATCAATAATGATTAAGTCGTGACGTTTACGGCAGGTCACTGCGATTCCGTACCGTCAGCGTATTTTGAGCAGCGGTGTGGAGGGCATGCGATTAAAACGGTACGGATACGATGCGTCACTGCGATTCCGTAACGTCGCCATTTTAAGCAGCGGTGTGGTCGCACCTTTATAGAGTAATCACTATTTACTTCGTCAGGTATGTTAACTTTGTAACCGCCATACTGTCAGATATCTCGCAATAGTATGACACTAAAGTATTTTATTCGGCAGGCATCAACACGGCGCGCATGGCCGAGGTGTGGATGGATGAGTACGCGGAACTGTTCTACCTGCATCGGCCTGATCTCAGGGTCAGTACTGCAAAGATGTCGCCTTAAGTATAAAACAAAGCTTGCCACTGTTTGTCCCTATGTATGCTTAGATCTTTAAAACTACGCAACGGATTTTGATGCGGTTTTTTTAATAGACAGAGTGATTTAAGAGGAAGGTTTATTAGGTATATAATGACTGATGAGATGACTACGATTTTACGTCATAATTTGTAAAGTTAATTTTAAGTTAGTATTTTTAGTGTAATTGCTTTTTACTTTACTTTTACCTATACTTCTTTGTTCAATTATGGGTGTCCTGCCTGCAAAATAAAACTTTATTTTTATATTTATTTATTACTAGCTTTTGCCCGCGGCTTCGCTCGCGTTAAATTCGGGGTAACACGGTTCCCCTTTGCCCCCCGGAATGCTCCATACAAACTTCCACCCCCCATTTTAGGGAAGTGGGGGGTTAGAAAGACACAAAAAGTAGCCTATGTCACTCTCCACCCCTTCAACTATCTCCACTTAAAAAATCACGCCAATTCGTCGCCCCGTTTTGCCGTGAAAGACGGACAAACAAACAAACACACACACACACACACACACACACACACACACACACACACACACACACACACACACACACACACACACACACACACACACACACACACTTTCGCATTTATAATATTAGTATGGATATGGATATGTATACTACATGCATAATATAGTAGAGAAACACTGATAATTTTAGTAGTTTCTAATGTGATGTCGTAAATAAATACATTTTTTGCGCTTATATTGCAAACGCTGGCTGAACCCTACGAGATAGCTGAAAATAGATGTCATATACTTCAGAAAAAGTGACCAAACCCTCCGGTGTCCGAGGCCAGATCTGGCCTCGGACACCGGAGGGTTTGGTCACTTTTTCTGAAGTATATGACATCTATTTTCAGTTTATATATAGTAGTGTAACTACTTCAAAAATTGCAAATCAAAAAAAATATTGAACAAAATAATTTGATTTGCTTCAAGACCTACGAGATAGATCAAAATAATGTATGTACTACAGTATTAAGTCTCGTGCGAAGCCGGGTCGGGTCACTAGCAAAATATAAAATAATTTAATTTTGATATTGCCAATACAACTGTAAATTTGTAGTTGCAACGGCATAATGGACTTAGATCTGGCCACGTCAGATATGACACAATAATGAGAGCAACAAAACCCATCTGGTTAGATTGCTATACTATCATTATTGCTAGATCCGAGCATCTGGCAGCTTTTATCGGGTGGAGGTCAGTGTGACTGACTAGCAAAATTTTTGAATTGAAAAATAGTGATACCAAAATAGGTAAAAACTGCCGAATTTGTCTCAGTTATAAAGACAAAAGCCTATATTTTAACATTAGAACAAAAAACATTGCGTATTATAACGGAAACAAAAACAGTAGGCGACAAACTATGAATTACATTATACGTCGTTTGGCACTACTTTCCCCTAACATTAATGGTAATTTGGTAATGACTAATGATATAATCTAATTATTTATATAATTTCTTATAATTTTGCATCAAACACAAACTCTAGGATTGGTTTTCTTGAAGTGGTTTGCATTCTTTGACCTCCACCACTTTACAGCTGCCAGATGTCCAGATCTAGAAATAAGCATAGTATAGCAGGCTAACTAGAGGGGTTTCGTTGCTCTCATTATTGTGTCATATCTGACGTGGCTAGCTCTCCGTCTATAAGGTCTACTGATGGTCAATTAAGGGTGTTGCTGTTTGTACAGTCGCCATCAAATATATCAGAGCGGCCAAGGTACTCAAAAATATCTGAACATGGACTTTATCGCTTTGACAATAGAGGCGTTGTTCAGATATTTGTGATCAGTTTGGCAGCTCCGATAAATTTGATAGCGACTGTACATTAGACGAGTCAATTTCTGTGATTTTTTTTAATAAAAAAAAGTATTTGTTTCGAACAGAAAAATCCGAAAATCGGAGATGTGACGCACCGCAAAATACTTCGAGAAAAACTTCACTGCAAGAGTTTCCAGTGGTTCCTGGATAACATTTATCAGGAGAAATATGTGCCCGTGCGGGACTCGCAGGCTTTCGGCAGGTAAGCTATGCTGTAGCGCAGGGACGCTGGCTCCTGCGAGAGCTCCTAGTGGTTTCTAGATAACATCAACAACAACTATATATGTGCCCGTACGAGACTCCCAGGCTTTCGGCAGCTAAGTTGTACTATGAAGCGGGGAGTGTGATATAGAAGGGCGAGCGATGCGAGACCGTTTAGTAAACGAGGCTGACAATTTCTCTTTCGGCTGATATGCCTTTTGTGTTGTGCTTTTTTAATTTTAAACCCTGCCGGAAATATATGATCAATGTCAAGAGGGCGCTATTATTCTCATTTATATGGCAACAGTTCAGTATAGTCATTAAGCCTATTTTTCTCTATGGTATGGTGACATCTTGATTTGTTTACCTGTCAGCTCTGATGTTAATTTTGAAATGTTTCACAGCGAAATAGTTTCATTTCCCGAACGTATTATTTACAGCAGTTTATCATATACACTATGTTTCGCTCTTGACTATGGATAATTGTGGGAATTTTCTGTTGTATATTATTTAATATTCAACACTTTTACTATTATTCAAATAAACCGCCTCAATGACACTGACAACAGTGACAGCCTATCACATGCACTCATACATGCATTCCATCCTGTCATTAAAATGATTGCCAGTGTAAGAAATTAGTTCCAATGTCCGCAACATGGCGCATGATCATATATGTCTGGTCAGGCTTTGACGTGAAATAAAAACCGATAGTAACTTGCACATCAAATTGTTATTTTGTTGTGCTTTATTAAATTATTGTTTTGTGTCTTAAATGTTTTCAACCGACTTCAAGGTTTCGAAGGAGGAGGTTATCAATTCGTCGGGATCTTTGTTTTTGCATTTTTTTTATGTATGTTCACCGATTATTCGAAGACGGCTGGGCCGATTTGGAAAATTCTTTTTTTGTTTGAAAGAGTATACTTCACAGTTGGTCCCATTGTAACCAGGTCAGGATCTGATGAGAAGGTCAGATCTGAGAAATCGAGGGAACTCTTCAAATAGTATAGGCACACCTATAGTGATTTAAATATTTTTTACAGTAACTCGGGCATTTTCTGTTGGAAAGGCGGAGTGTTCTAAGTGAAGTCTGTTCTCTTTTTGTTTAAAATTATTGTATTTCAGGGTTCGCAACGACGTGTCCCACATGTGCCTCGACACCATGCAGCGCGAGGGAGACGCCGTACCCCTCGGCTTCTATCCTTGTCACCGGCAGTTGACCGACACGCAGTTCCTGTCCCTCTCGCTCTCGGGTCAGCTGCGGGGCGAAGAGAACTGCGCCGAAGTGCAGTTCGTCAGGTGTGTTGTTGTCTCCGTCAGTCTTGTAGCCTCGACAGCGTGCGCGAGGGAGACGCCGTACCCCTCGGCTTCTATCCTTGTCACCGGCAGTTGACCGACACGCAGTTCCTGTCCCTCGCTCTCGGGTCAGCTGCGGGGCGAAGAGAACTGCGCCGAAGTGCAGTTCGTCAGGTGTGTTGTTGTCTCCGTCACTCTTGTAGCCTCGACAGCGTGCGCGAGGGAGACGCCGTACCCCTCGGCTTCTATCCTTGTCACCGGCAGTTGACCGACACGCAGTTCCTGTCCCTCGCTCTCGGGTCAGCTGCGGGGCGAAGAGAACTGCGCCGAAGTGCAGTTCGTCAGGTGTGTTGTTGTCTCCGTCACTCTTGTAGCCTCGACAGCGTGCGCGAGGGAGACGCCGTACCCCTCGGCTTCTATCCTTGTCACCGGCAGTTGACCGACACGCAGTTCCTGTCCCTCGCTCTCAGGTCAGCTGCGGGGCGAAGAGAACTGCGCCGAAGTGCAGTTCGTCAGGTGTGTTGTTGTCTCCGTCACTCTTGTAGCCTCGACAGCGTGCGCGAGGGAGACGCCGTACCCCTCGGCTTCTATCCTTGTCACCGGCAGTTGACCGACACGCAGTTCCTGTCCCTCGCTCTCGGGTCAACTGCGGGGCGAAGAGAACTGCGCCGAAGTGCAGTTCGTCAGGTGTGTTGTTGTCTCCGTCACTCTTGTAGCCTCGACAGCGTGCGCGAGGGAGACGCCGTACCCCTCGGCTTCTATCCTTGTCATCGGCAGTTGACCGACACGCAGTTCCTGTCCCTCGCTCTCGGGTTAGCTGCGGGGCGAAGAGAACTGCGCCGAAGTGCAGTTCGTCAGGTGTGTTGTTGTCTCCGTCACTCTTGTAGCCTCGACAGCGTGCGCGAGGGAGACGCCGTACCCCTCGGCTTCTATCCTTGTCACCGGCAGTTGACCGACACGCAGTTCCTGTCCCTCGCTCTCGGGTCAGCTGCGGGGCGAAGAGAACTGCGCCGAAGTGCAGTTCGTCAGGTGTGTTGTTGTCTCCGTCACTCTTGTAGCCTCGACATCGTGCGGGAGGGAGACGCCGTACCCCTCGGCTTCTATCCTTGTCTGATAAGCAGCTATGGACACTTGCAACACCAGAGGTGTCACATGCGCGTTGTCGACCGTTTATAAAATTCACTGTGTTGACAGCTAAAGAGGAAGATATATGTTTTTGGTTGACCGTTTAATTACTTCCCTATCTCAAACATACCCATGGGGGAGCCGGAGTAATATTAGAATTTTGATTCTGTTGACGTTACATGCTGTTGCATACGTCAGTATATTATAAAATACAGCACTAGTAATGGAACAGTGCCGGGAAAGTAGGTTTTCTTAGGGCTGATTAGCGCTAAAATTCAACCTTTTGAACTTTAGCTTTAGAAAAATATAATTAAGTGTGTTGCTTATTTCATGAATTTCAAGTATTATTGCTTAAAAAACACACCTATTTTCATCTGAGAGACTAGGTTAAGGGGGTGAAAGCCAGAAATAATTAAATTTGTGAAATTAAGCAACAGCCTAATAATTATACAGACAAAATTACATTATACGGTAACGTGAACGATCGCATTTTGTTTTGATAGCTGTTGGATCTCCGTAACGTAAATAAGTAACGTAAATAAATAAATGTGGAGAAGTTGATGTCGATAAAGGAGAGCGGCGCGTGATTAACAGTAATTTACTTTAAAATTTCCTACAAATCGGCCTTATCAGCCCAATCGGCCTTTCTAGAGGCAGAATTTCTTAATTATGTATGGTTCCCTATTCGGAGTTTCCATAGGAGGAAATAAAAATATTGGAAAAAATAAAAATGTGTTTTTTTCTACTTTTCGATTCTAAATTACAAAAAAAAACCGTAAATGCCAAGTACATCATATGTTACAAAACATTTCAAGGAGTACTTTATGTATTAATCATGTGCCCCTCCCCTTGATCGACATCAACTTCTCCACATTCTACTAAGATGCTATTATTGGAACAGTTTTGCACCTAAGTGTATGTGACCTCAACACGGTCAACTGTCAAAATAGTGCACATTTCATATAAGCAAGGAGTACAAGCCATTCATCAAAAAGAAAACAATAGATTGAGCACTGGCCCAAAAGATGGCGCCACATGCACACAGCAAATAACAAAAATTACACAAAATGAATAGTACCATCGCCAACACTGTTAAGCCTTTATAAGGCAGAGGGAATATATTTCCCACCATTATTTGAACTTTATTTCAAAGTTCGGGTTCAATTTCGCCTAATTTCTAACACCCTTTTGCCTTATAAAGGGTTAACTGACCATTTGTAATCCCTATTGCAATAGCATAAGGTCTACCGATGGTCAGTTAAGTGTGTTGCTGTGTGTAAACGAAGTAAAATTAGTCTAATTGAAAATTAAACATAACAAATAAGAAGGAAGTAAATTAACAGCCATATAAAGTTTTTATTAATGCAGGAACTTGCAGTATAACTTTTTTTTAACAGAATTGTTAACATTTAAACTGTGTTAGTTAAACAATTGTTTATAGAGCTTCGCATCTAATTAATTAATTATACATGTTTATATTACAATAAATTACCATATGTGTTTAATACAATAAAAGTCTTATTATATAATATATACAAAAATACACGTGAGGGTCGTGGAACACTAGGTTGGAGCGAAGTTATGTTATTTAATTTAATTTCATTTCATTTTTGCGATTTATGTAATTTTTGTAATTTTGACTTTTTTACATTTTTGCCTTTTTCTAAAGTTTTTTTGCCTTTTTAAAACTTTTTTTGCCTTTTTATCTGTCACTTTTCACTTCACTTCACTTTATTCTATTTTATTTTACAGGTTTCTCGATCGTATATGGCTTTGTGTCGCGTTTTCGTGACGTCACGTGACTTTTTTCCGCCTAGCCCCCATCTGCGAACCGTCCGATAAGGAACTTCGTTTTAAAAATACACAATGGGCGTATATTACATACCTACTGTGAATGAGGTATTGAGGTTTGACGTTAAAAAATTTGATTAACGAGGAAGATGGTGAAGGGATTACAGTCATCAGATAATCAGCACTGTTTTTGTATCGTAAAATCGCCCAAAATCTAAGACGTGATTTATGAATGCCCCCATAACTATCCCCAAAACTTCAGTTTCAGGAATCGGATCTGGCGCTTTATCAAGTCGCTTTTCAGTCGCTGGTCGTGAGTTCGTCCACTTTAAACTCACACGGGTTTCGCACATTGTTCAAATTAAAAACGGTACTTATCGCGTACACTTACTTGTTACAAGCTTTTATTACAGAATAAATAATAATATTTCATACAGAATGGCCACGCTACGTCCCGCCCCGATCGGAATGACCTCACCCCGCGGCGGCCGATTGGTAGGGAACTAGTAGGCTAATCCGTCAGGTTGGCAGCGCATCGATAAAAATCAGAATGTCGCTGTACTGCCAAACGTCATTTACGACAGCGGAAACAGCGCCCTAAGACGCACGCACACATTGAAGCGTGTACAGATGTGCCGTGCACACAAATGCTCTGAAACGAGTTTTGTAGAATGACGTGTCCACCCTGTGCTTTTATTTTGATATTTTTTTTCGATAGTAGGTACGAAACCCTCCATTATGCGTGGTCCGACACGCACTTGGCCGGTTGGACCACTTGGACTTTCAGTGGTTGGATTAGCTTGAAGTTTGATATGGATAATTGGATAGTGGATATGTTAGTTGGATGACAATACAGTCGCCATCAAATATATAGGAGCGGCCAAGGTGGTCACAAATATCTGAACAACGCCTCTATTGTCAAGACAATAAAGTGCATGTTCAGTTATTTTTAAGTAACATAGCTGCTCCGATATATTTGATGGCGACTACAATATTATGATGACATCGAGCTGATGTGATGATGAAGTCCAGGGTTGGCCATAGGAACTCTGTGATAAAACAACGCAGTGCCATGTCTTAAGAGTTTTTTAGAATCTCGATGAATCAAAATCGGCAATAAAAGCTTGTATCAAATCGTTTTTTTATTTCGCCTCACGTTTCGAACGTGTCGTATTTCTTGGCCGCAGGTAGGCAAACAAAACGTCCGACGAAATAATAAAAGTTAGTGTATACGATTTAGTCCCGTTTTTATTTAAATAATGAGTTAGTTTATCTATATGTGTGTCACTGACAAACAGACTTACAAGCACTGTATTAATAGTTGTTGTATAGTAACAACAGGCACATGTGTTTAACATTCGTATTTATCTACACTCACATTGTAAGTCCTCTAAAATGTTTTCAAAAACGGTAGGCAATGGCCAGCATTACAACAGCCGATTTTACTATGATAAATTATATATATCTGTAGCAGTAACGTAATTTTAACATGCTCAAGTATTGTTAAGTTATGAGTTTCAAATTTGAAACATCTATTTTGGTAACGTAATGAAAATCCAGCCCTCCCCCCCGACCGCGGTTGACCTCCTCCCGACCGCCGGCACAGTCCAGTTGGCCATGGCGGTGCAATGGCGGTCATTTTAATGGTTTCCGAACACTAGGTTCAGTGTCGTGGGCTCTTATACTAGTACTCCATAAATATAGAACTTTATGCCGGTCTTATATTATAACCTTTTATTTAGTTTCATCTGCGTTGTCTGTAATCAAAAGTTGCAAGTTAAATTTGACTTCCCGGTTTCCAATTGTGCTGAAATTTTGCCCGCATATATACATATATCGCGTGACAATGCAATATTATGATGACATGGAGCTGATCTGATGATGGAGCTGGAAGGTGATAGGAACTCCTCAACTACTCAACGTTATCCCGTCATGTTTGGGCTCTTTGTATGTCTTGGTGAGCAGTTAGGGATTGTATAAAGAAGAGTAACAGTTAGCAATAATAAATTAAAACAAACATTTTTTTTTGAAAAAAAAAATTGAAAAAAAAATTTCTGCGGTTTCTTGAGTAGCTGATGAAGTGATGAAGTTAAAGACCAAAATACACGAGTGAAGTAAAACTATCAATAACAAGTGCTCTCAATCGAGTTATAATCGGTCTCAAAACCATCACTGGTGTGACTAACCTTTATTTAAACCTGTAACCAGATTGGCCAAGCCGTTTTGGAGATAAATGGGAATATTTGTTAGTATAATTTGTATGCACAAACAATCACACAAACTATAGTGCATCTTCAAATCGTGATCATTTATGTTGCCTACTTTTCTCACACGTGGGAGCGATCGACCAAACAAATACTGACGTGATTTCTGGATGACCCCTAAACAAACAACCTTTGGGTTTGTCCACAAATTACGTATCACCACTGTCAAGGATGATTAAGACATTGATAAACAATGCCTATACAAAATCGCGTTCTACGAACCTTCAGGTTATACGTCTGTTTTCGGTACTAAGTGCCACCTGTCGAGTCTGGAGTCGAGTTATTCTGTCAGCGTTAATCGCCGAACAAAATATTAGAAACTAGAGTTTAGTACTACTCGCACAGACATAAGCTGAGTCACTTTCCTTTTTAATAAGTTTAAGCATGATCTACTGTACTCTTATTATGTACTCATGCAATCTTATTAAATAAACGTATCTTATTATTATTATTCACTTTATTTCATTAATTTCTTAGATTAGGTTTTTATAATATTTTTACAAAAGTAAAATATAAAAATACATCTAAAACATACAAAAACAATAAAAACATTATAAAAAACCTAACCTAGGGTGCCGCCGGCAACGGAGCAAGGCCCAGGCTGCCGGTGGTCAGGGCCGCAGAGAGAGGAACCTTCGGACTATGCGCGCCGTGTCCAGGATAACCGCCTTCTGAATCTGACCCTTGATCCAACCACAACCCCGTAGCGAAAGTCTCTCTAGATGTTGGTCGAGACTCTTCGCTGTGAGACCGTTCGCAGAAACAACTATCGGTACAATGATCGCCGAATCAACCTCCCACATGGCGGTTACCTCGTGAGCCAAGTCTAGGTACTTGCTGGACTTGTCCTTCTCGGCCTTCACGAGGTTCTCGTCACATGGGACGGTGATGTCGACGAGTATGGCCCGGCGTTGCGGTCGATCTATTACCACGATATCAGGCTTATTGGCTACAATAGTCCTGTTCGTGATAATAGATCGATCCCAATAGAGCGTGGCACGACCATTTTCGAGAGCTGGTGCAGGTGTGTACTTGTAGTACGGCACTTCGTGGTCCACAAGACCATATAGGAGAGCAAGCTGCTGGTGTATAATCCTGGCTACGAGGTTATGTCTGTGCAAGTACTCGCCGTTAGCAAGATGAGAACAACCGGAGATGATATGCCTGAGTGACTCTCCGGGACGGCGGCATGCCCGACAAATGTCGACCGTACCGTCCTTCAGGATATATTTCCGGTAGTTATTCGTCATGATAACTTGGTCCGCAATTGCACAGGCAAAACCTTCGGTTTCTCCGAAGAGGTCCCCGAATCGTGACCAGTTCACCGACGCGAGCAGGTCTACGTCGGGTCCCGTGAGGGCCCTGTAGAACCGCCCGTGTAGCTCCTTGCTCTTCCATACCGCCCTGCGATCCTCGGTGCTTAGCACCACAGGTTTGCGCCAGTTCTCGTTTGCCAAGGAGAGCGGCGTGAGACCCTTATCTACTGCCACCACATCACGATGCATCCCACACTCGTAGTAAAGGAAATAATTCCTGAGATTGTACACCTCACGGTTGTGGAGATTGGCGTTTAAAAAGCCCCGACCTCCACACTTCCGTGGGATGTACAATCTCATAACAGACGAGCGTGGGTGAAGCATACGGTGTGTGGTGAGCAATAGACGGACTCTCCGATCCAGGGCATCCAGCTCGGTCTGTGTCCACCTTAGTATGCCAAAGGAGTATGTGAGTAGGGGCATTACCCAGGCATTGAAGGCGCGCACCTTGTTGCCACCTGACAGAAGACTATTAAGTACTTTTGTCAGCCGACCGAAGAAGCGCTCCTTCAACGCCTGTTTAATACCCACATCCTCAATGCCCAAAGACTGTGACATACCAAGGTATTTGTAGGTTTCTGATTCAGAGATAGATCTGAACGTCATTGTCTCAGAAAGCTGTAGATTTGTTGAATTTACTACTTTCCCCCGCTGTACATGCATAACCGCACATTTATCAACACCAAACTCCATCTTGATGGAACTACTGAACACTTCAGTGGTCTTCAGTAGTTCCAACAAGTCTTGGTTATTTGGTGCAAATAATTTGAGATCGTCCATGTACAGAAGGTGAGATATGACTTCACCCTCTCTCCGAAGCCGGCAACCTAGCCCCGAATCCTTCAGCAGATTGCTGAGCGGATTTAGAGCTAGGCAGAACCACAGGGGACTCAGACTGTCGCCCTGAAATATTCCTCGCTCGATCCTTATAAAGTCCTGCGGGCCAGGGGAGTCATCCCCGCCTCCTGGTTGACGAAGGACTGTGGTCCACTGCCTCATACACGCGCCAAGGAAGGATCCTAAAGCTGCATCAATTTTATACAGCTCCAAGATCCTCCTCAGCCATGAATGAGGCACCGAATCATAGGCCTTCTTGTAGTCAATCCAAGCGGCCGAGAGGGCCCCCCTGTTCTGCCGGACTCGTTGGCAAATGGTCATGTCTATGAGGAGGAGCTCTTTAGTACCACGGGACCCAACCCTACATCCATTTTGAGCGGAGACCAAAATGTTGTTTGCGACCATGTGCGCGTTTATTTTTGCTCTCAAAATGGATGTAAGAAGCTTGTAGAGCGTAGGCAAGCACGTGATGGGTCGGTAGTTCTTCGCTTCCGTGGTACTACCGGACTTATAGAGCAGGAAGGTTACACCAGTTGTTAAGGAAGGCGGGAGGGAGCCAAGTTCAAGGGCTTGTTGAAATTGTGTTGCCAGCCGCGAGTGCGAGCATCGAAACCATTTTAGCCAGAAGTTGTGCAACCCATCCGGGCCAGGACTTTTCCAGTTCTGGGCCGTACGGATTGCACAACTTACGTCGTCGGGGCTGATGGTGATAGCCCCCATTGGTTCGATGGACTCGCACCCACGTTCAACAACACTCATCCACTCGCCCTCCGTGTGTTCAACGGGCGCCGACCAGATGCTACGCCAGAAATCAGTCATGGCAGTAGCATCCGGCAGTCGCATGTCGGACACACGGGGGTCGGTTTCCTCCCACCTTCGGTACACCTTCCTTTGGTCACTTTGGAAAAGACGATTCTGCTTGAATCGGTCCACACGCTCTCTGTAACGGCGAATACGGCTTGCCCATGCATAAACTTTCTGCTTCAGAAAGTCGATGCGCTCTATGACATTGGCCATGTAGTCGCGGGGCTCGATATCCGTCCCCGCGAACGCCTGGTGCACAAAGCGCATTACTCGGGGGCGGTTATTGCCCCCCCTGAAGCAGATCAGCTTTGCAATGAGAGTCCTAAATGAGTTGATACGACCCTCGATCCGCACCTGCCAAGCGGGGACACCCCCGGCGGTCCTAGGTGCACGTTCAGCGTCCGGAAACTTGACTCGAGCAACACGGCACGCCGCGATGGCCCCGCAGTACATGATCGAGTGCGTATCATCTAAGTCTTTACTAGTCCGCAGGAATGGATCTAGCAAATCATTTAGGGCTCCCATTAGCGCTAGATTGCGTCTATTCATAGGCAAGCGTGGTAATCGTGGCCTAGGGATGTTTGTGGAGCGATACTGCGTAATTATCTCTTCCAAAGTCCTCCTCAGTTGCTCATTGGCTGTACTACTCACACTCTGATTCACGATCTCCTCCTCATCGACACTGGGATCAACCCGCGGCGCCCCCGATGCCAGGTCGGGTGCGGGCATCGGATCCGGCGACGTGGCGGGCGGATCCCGCGTCGAGATGGAGGCCGCGCGAGCAGAGAGAGCCTCCAGGCGGAGCCGATCAAGTGTCGAGTCATCCAACCGTTTATCCCGCTGGATGACTCGGACCTGATCCGATAGTCGTTGCGCAGTCACGTTGATGGTTGGTTCAAGGAGCTGAAACAGAGGAAGTATCCGGTCAAGATACGCGCACAGATTAGTTCCCCCCTCTGTAGCCCCATAATAGACGCGCATGACGTTCTCATTAATGGATGAAGTCCATTGCATGCGACGCACTATACCACCGGCAGCGGGGGCCCTGGGCGGGGCAGGATGTCCCGCAAGCCCCAAGCGTGCCGGCAGCGGTGGCCGTCCCCGTCGCGCTGGTGGTCGTGGCGGCGGCGGCGGCGGTCCGCACTCGTCGCTCGACTCGCTGGTGTCGGGCGCAGTAGCGAACTTATCGCCCGACGACGATGGCGAGGAGACTGACGAGGCGGGCGAGGATGGTGGGCGTGCGTTGGTGGATTCCGCTTTTGTCCGACTTCTCGTTATCATTCTATGCAAACATATACGTGTTTCGCCTATGAGTTTGAGCACAAGCTGTCAATGTGCTATGTTTTGTACGTTCGTGATCCGTAATTGCATTTAAACTCTGGTATGTTGGTATTCCACATCTTGGGATTATTTTAGGGATCACTTGAAACCAAATTTGACCAAGTTTAGGCAAAATAACACGTATAAAAATATATTTTTAGCAAAATTTGATTACAAGACGTCTGTCATTGTCAGCGGTTGTTGTTTTTTTTTTTATTATTATTATTATTATTAGTGTTTGTGGTGACCGATAGATGACGCTAGTGCTGTAACTTGAAATAAGGGAACGCGATTTTGTATGGATATTGTCAATCCATGGCGTCATCCTTGACCAATGTCATGTCTTTTTTGTCCCTCCCGTCTCCTTGTCACAAATTGTCCCATTTGATCCCCGGTGTGAGGTTACATATTCAGCAGTTTTATTATGAAATTTTGAAAACGTCCGTTTTTAAGCGTTTGTTTTTGCATAATATTTTTTGATGATACCTATCGACTTTAGCAAATGAAAAACCCATACTGGTAAATCGTGCTTAATTATCAGCCACAAAAAAATTTAATAGTTTATATATGTGTTTGGAAGTCCCCCACCCTTTGTAGCATTTTATCGACCCCCTCCCTTTTCCGTAATATGTGTCGTAATTGGGCCATTCTTTTCAAGTTGTCCACATCACTTTTTTTTAATTTGGTAAATTATATGGAGCTACTCAGTATCACTAGCTCTTTCGAACGTGATAAACTGATAAGAGTAGTGTACTATGTTTTTTCCATTACGTTAGGTACAGCCACCATCAGACATATCGGAGCGGCGAAGGTGGTCTTAAATATTTGAACAACGCCTCTATTGTCAAGGCGATAAAGTGCATGTTTAGATATTTTTGAGTACCTTGGCTGCTCCGATATATTTGTTGGCTTGACTTGTTATTGTAGTAACGGAATGGATACTTTTTTCTATTATTTGGATAGAAAAAGCTCTTGATTCTAAGTAAAAATCACATAAAAATTCCCAAATAAAAAACGCGGCGTGGATAAATTTACTAAATTAAAATGGCTCAATTAATGGATGACCAAGGGGCTACTCATTTCTAAATGCACATACCGCCTCCGTTTCGTCAATCAAAAGTGAACTAGTGCTATTTGCGGCTTGGCTTGCAGGGACGCGCACCTGTCGGTGGAGGAGGAGAATGTGGCGCGGACGGTCGTGGTCGTCACCTGTCGCGACAGACATAACTCCGTGGCGGTAAATATATCTGGCTATACAAAAAAAGTAAAAAAAGAAACATACTTTCCAACAGCTAATGCCCTAGCTACTGTAAAAAATACGCAAATCACTATATGTGTGCCTATAATGTTTTCCCTTGATTTCTCCAGGATCCCATAATCAGATCCTGACCTGATGACAATGGGACCAACTGTCAAGTATACTCTTTCAAACAAAAAAAGAATATTCTAAATCGGTCCAGCCGACTTCGAATACTCGGTAAACATACATAAATCCTACCAACTTGAATTAACAAAGCATTTGATGTAACAATCGAGCCACTCTTAGAGTTAATTTTTACACGATTATGATAGATTGCTTGGAATGATTGTAAAATTGGACACTTTATCATCCCACGCCAGCAATGGCGGCACATCCCGGGCACGGGGCAGCTGCAGCACATCGACAGCGGGCTGTGCCTCGACGCGCGCGCCGCGCTCCCCGGCGACGACGCGCGCGTGCGCCCGTGCCACTCGCGCTCCAGCGCGGCGCCCACGCAGCGCTGGGCCTTCGACTACGACGGAGACAACGTTACTCGTGAGTATATAGAGTACCGGCCCTAGTATGGAACCTTGGGGAACACCCCTCACAAAACTACTTTTTTTTCGTGATATTTGGGATTTAATTCGTGCGTATGATTCTTTATGTCATTTGATATTCAATTAAAACCTTAGGAGCGGTAATTGTTTAAAATTACACTATTTTGTCGCATTATAACGAGTAACTTAATGTCAAATGCTTTTGATAGGTCCGCACTTTGATTGAATTTTAATATTTGTACAGTCGCCATTTGATACATCGGAGCGGCCAAGGTGGTCACAAATATCTGAACAACGCCTCTGTTGTCAAGGTGATAAAGTGCGTGTTCAGATATTTTTAAATACCTTGGCCGCTCCGATATATACCAATCAATCAATCAATCAATCAATATATTTATTCGTATACCTAATTCGCTTGATTTTTTAAAGATTTTTTAAAGTGAACGGATCTTATTTTTAAAATAATAATATGTATATTTGTTGCAGCCGGAGTGCTGCCGGCAGAGTTGGAGCAAAAGCTAATCAGGATAAAGGGACAGCGGTGCGTATCAATATGTCTAGTGTTTTGTTCTTGATATCGTGTGATGTTAAAAACGGAAGATTTGTTCTATAGGATTATTTGGCTTCTAGGGCTCTAGCGTCAGGGCCAAAAGAAAAAGAATATTTTGACACCATTTGCAGGATTAACAGAACTTATGCTGGCGCCATCAGTAAAAAACTGCGAGCAGGCAACCTCATTAAAAGTTTACCTTAACATATTATAGCTTACTATTCAGTATTCGTAGAAAGACAATGGATTGCTTTCAAGCATGCTCAATCAAAGAAATATCTCCAGGAATTTTTTTAAATGGATACATTCTTTTATTTTGAACTGTATTTACCTACAGTTTTCGGACCTTCTGTACTTTAGTGCTATTACGTACAAATACCAAAAATATGTATATAATTTTGAATCTTATTGTAACGGACTAAGCTGCAAAGGAGTATACAAATTTTTCATTATATTTTCAAAGTCATTATATTTTCATGACAGCCGCAAATCGCGCTCTCTCCTCTCCGCCGACGAGCCCCCTGTGGAGGGCGCGGGGGCGGCGGCGGAGGCGGAAGCGGAGGCGGGAGCGGGAGCGCAGGCGGAAGCGGGAGCGGGTGCGGGGGAGGGGGCGGTCGAGACCAGGCGCTCCCACAGATCGCAGCGCCGACGCAGCAAGAGGAAGGTCTGATGCACAAGAGAGGGACAGCACGTTGGGACACTTCGCACCAATAACGACAAGGCTGTGTTGTCACCAGAGATGAGCGAGGATGCGTAGCGAGGGGTTGTTAACCAATAGAATCATTCCATTTGGCTAAATTAAGTGATTATATGAGGATTTCTTCGATCGACTTTTTCACCAGGTGGCAGCACCGTGGCGAGAGGTATATTTGACAGCAGCTGTCAAAATCCATCAATCAAAAAAAAAATTAAACATGATTGGTGGATTATGATGATGGAAGAAACCCTCATTGGTTCTTAACAAACATCCCTCGCTACGCATCTTCGCTCGTCTCTGATAGAAACACAGCCTAAGTCTGGACTAACAATGTCTATACAAAATCGCCAACTCGTATTTGAGTCTAATACACTAGCGACATCTATTGCGGCAAACGAAAAATAACTATTTTCTGTACATTCTATTTGGCTATTAGCGAGATGGCGCTGCGGCAGCTTATACTGAATAAACTGAATTTTTGGAAGAAGGTGATTTTGTATAAACATTATCCTACCCACTTTCGGGAACAGAATATATCGGTTTCACTGTGTACAGTCGAACTCTAAATCTATTTGTGTATGTATAAAATTACAAGTGATTTATATGTCGATGACTGTATACACGGAACTGTGATTATGGCTTACTAACGTATGACTTTATTTACGTTTGGGAATCGATGGGATCGCTTCTTACAAAAGTTTTAAGGATGTTAGGTCGCGGCCTCCGATAGACGCTTGACGCGCCGCACAGCGTCACATTGTGCGGGATTAGCAATATTTTTACATGACTCGCAATTGCAGGATTTTACACTTGGGAAATTTTCGGAAACTCCTAAAAATACTGTGTTATACAGAATGTAACAAAAACACTGGCGAGACATTTAAGGACACAATTGGGTATTGCGACTAAGAAAAAGTAAGAGAAAAAAATAATAGAAAGAAAAAAATGAAAGAATGAAAAAACATTTATTGCGAATAAACTACAAACAGCACCACATCAATTTAAACTTAAATGCTAAGTACTTAAATCTAACATTTTTTTATGACACATACGTAGAATACACTAACGTAGAGAAATGAAACCTGCATTAAAATAGGTCACATATTGATGCTGTTGTAGTGGATGCAAAAGGACGCCACTCAGCATATGCCCTGGCATGTGGGATGCCACAGCGCTGGTCTTCCGTGGAGCCCAGAGACGGAAGGTAGTGCACGAAATAGGACACGAAATATATTTTTTTCTATGAGGCCTGTCCTCCCGGCCGGCCAACCATACAAAACAATTCTTTTTTCGCGTGCAAATCTTTTTTTTCTTAGTTTTTCATATTAAAAATACGATACCAATCATGCCCTTAAACGGTTCACCAGCGTTTTTGTTACACTCTGTATTGTGGATAGAAAAATTTAGTTCCTTAAATTTAAAATTTCTATATTCCTTGTGAAAATCCAGAAATTTCCGCAAACTTTTCCAATTTTTTGGCAACTTTCCGCTACTTGCACATTTCAGTGTTTTTTTTTCGCAATCTTAATCTTAGTTTTCGTGGTACTTATTGCAAAATATTTGCTAATCTCCCCTGATTATTTGTTAAGTCTAAGGATCCAATGACTACTTGAGTAGTCATTAAATAGACTAAGGGCTAACCTTAATACCTTACCGTAATATACATTTTACGTCAAAGGCCCTTATCTAGAGATCTTTTTTCGTTCTCAAAATTTAACTTTTTAATGACCTAGCTCTTAGTCTACAAGGGGGTGTTCCTCTACTGTAACACTTGCCTATTGATTTGTCAATTTCTAGTTAAGTTTTCGACTTAGACTCCAATGTGGCAGATCGACCGACGCGTAGAGCTAACTACGATAGCATGCGCCGCACCTCCAAAATTCACAACGCTTCAGTATTTGTGAAAGTATTTATAAGCACCACCAAGACTCCCACTGTGTGCGCAACGCATGTGTGCGTGCTGAGACAGCCGTCCAACAAAAACAATACACTCCTTTGTAAGGATGTGACTAAACACGTTGAAATAGTAATTTGGAGGGGCGGACGTTATCGTAGTTTATCTCTGCGGTCCCTGACTGCACTTCTTTTTTAGAGACTGTTAGAAAGTAGATATTTATATTATACCTGACTACTTTTAAAAATGTACTTAATTTGAAAATACATAAGTATGACTAGTATGATATGATCTCCTAAGGCGTACGGCCAATCACGTTTTAGTCCGTGTTTTATGCGGCCTAAGTAGCTGAGCCTGCAGTATTACCTATTGATATGCGTATTTTCGGGATAAATAGTAGAAAAGTAAAATAATGTAAACACACCCATTTACTTTCATTTCTTTGCAATCGCGCACTTTTACGGAACAACCATGGTTTCATTGTCAATTAACACATGTTATGTAAATTAATTTTTAGTTAAAATTTCCTATTATTACTTATATTTAATTGAAAAGTATTCGATTAATATTAATTTGTCATGTGTCAAATCCCATTTTTGCCTAGAAATGCAGTCGTCAGTCAGCCATATTTGTTTAAATTATTTTAATTTTTTTATGACCATTAATTTAGGTACTATAGTATCATCAGTTTTCCTTTCATTTTGCTTTCGTCCTATCTTTTATTATTTTTCTTTTTGCTAAGTTTTTATGTTTCCATTTGTATAAATATCTTATGTATTTTTTTAATATAGAAGCTGACAAAAGCAGAATACTACGAGTACCGTTGAAAAATTATGGATGACCCCTAAAGGTACCATTTAGGGGTCATCCATAAATCATATGATCATGTTACTTTTTGACCTCGTTCCCGCTAAGAAGTGTCACCTGATTTATAGATGAACTCTTCGGGCAATGCGCAATGCTATTGAGTTTAATCTGGAACTGTAAAACTAAATTAAATATGTTTTATAGAGATGTAATGAATATTGTTTTTGAACATTCTCGAATGCGAATTCGAAAATTAGCAGCTTATATTGGCGAATAAAAAGACTGGCAGTATGCCTTAATTAAGGTTATTTTAACTTCGTGTCGTGTATGAGCTAGATAAAATGCACTTCAAATATTCGCAAATATTCTTATACTTATACACGGTGAATCTGAGTAACCCGACAGATTTTAACCATAAATTCCTGAGGTATGACCTCTAGGAGTAAAAAATGTTATATGAATTTAGGTTAATTTCGCCAAATACATTTTTTTTTCGTTGTTTTTTTTGTTTTTTTAATGCTTTTGAACATAAAAACATATGTGTTGTTGGTAAAACTGTCGATTAAAATAAATTAATACATTTTTTTTCGTAAAAAATAGTTTACGTAAAGTATTCCTTGGCACTTTGATATCTGTCAATAAGAATGTCTAGACTAGACCCCATAAAGGGTGAAATCGCCATCAAAAAAGCGTTTTGCACTGAGTCACAATAAAAAATGTTTTTTTATTTAATTGGTAGTAACTCTGAAACTAGACCGATTCCAGAAAAGTTTATAGGTACGACATTTTAGTCTCCAATTATGATCAGGAATTTATGGTTAAAATCTGTCGGGTTACTCAGATTCACCGTGTATAACATTGAATTTTGCGAATATCCAAAAACATCCCTCATAGGCTGTGTGAATGTTTCTTATCATTAAAATAAAATCTTTTTAAAATATCATTTTATTGTAGTGCTCTTACTCGGTTCACATCCAACGGCTGAAATGTCGCGCATCTTACTCTTCGTACTTTGACTTTGGTTCAAATAAAATTGAATCTTATACATAACTTGCTACATCCCAAGTTTGAATGACAGCGCCGCGCCGCTGACCGTTTCTGCCGCCATGTTAATATGAAACGTAACTACCGTATACAAGGTTCAAATTCCTTTGGCGGACGTTCGATGTGAATCACACTACTGGAAGAAGTAACTATAGGACGGAGTGTAGTTAAGGCCTGACCAGAAATATATGATTATTGTCAAGAGGGCGCTATTATTCTCATTTATATGGCAACAGTCATAGAGCGTATTATTCTATACGGTATGGTGGCATCTTGATTTGTTTACCTGTCAGCTCTGATGTTAATTTGAAAATGTTTCACAGCGAAATAGTTTCATTTCCCTATTATTTACAGCACTTTATTATATATGCTATTTACAATGTTTCGCTCTTGACTAAGAATAATTTTGGGATTTTTTTGTCGTTTATAATTTAGTATTCAACACTTTATTATTATTCAAGTAAACCGCCCCAGTGACACTGACAACACTGACAGCTCATCACATGCAGTCACACATACATATCATTCTGTTATTAAAATTATTGCCAGTGTAAGAAATTAGTTCCAATGAAATTCCGCAACATGGCGCATGATCTATTTCTGGTCAGGCTTTACCTGCTAATGTCACACTTTAAACATTACTCTTGTTTTAATTTCTGGTTTCCTGTTTGAGGAGCTATTTACGCTTTAAACTGTACAAAAGTCTTCCTGTTGTCAAGCTGTTTATTCTATACAGCTGTGTTCTAGTTATAAAATAAAAGGTGCTAAATATTCTTGTTTTTTATTTCCATCTTCAGTGCAGTTGACTGAGAATTTGAACCTTATTACGAGGAAGTAAGATCCACAACGGTCAGGTATCTGTGTTAATGTTAGTACTTTCATTATTGAAAACATCAGAGTGGCCAAGGTGGTCACAAATATCTGAACAACGCCTCTATTGTTAAGGCGATAAAGTTCATGTTCGGATACTTTTGAGTACCTTGGCCGCTCCGATATATTTGATAGCGACCTGTACATAGGAAATGTTCGCAAATTAAATTCATGATTGATACGATGTTATAAATATTAAAACAGGGCAATTTTGGACCAAACTTATTTTTTGTGCCTAAACTGTTTTCTGGGTCTCTATAAACGACGATGCAGTCACCTGGTGACACCGCTACATACACAGGTGAGTTTTTTTCTGTCACATTTGCACTTTTTCTTTTGCTACATGGAAGCAAGATTTTAGGTTTAACTATTTGGGAATACAGCACCCTTCTATTAAGAAGTACAATTTTTATAATGTTTATGAGATGGGTATATAAGAACAGAAATATTCACGACTAAAATTCGTATACTTTTAACCTTTTGAACGCTTTCATATTTGAATGAAGTGATCACTCACACGCCAAGCACTGTTGCGTTATCAAAAAAGACGAATCACGTAGTGCTGTGTAAAACGATTCATAATAGATTTTATTCATGATCAAAGACATCAAAGTACGTACACCTTCACTCCAACCACTTTAATATTGTTGGCGTGGTGGGCACGACGACACAAGGAGTTAAATACACTTATATTAAATTAAATTTACATCGTGTTTTTTCCTTGTTAAATCAAATCTTGTAAATCAATCTAGTTTCCTCTCGATGTCTTCTTTTAGCAAAGAGCTAATGATAGATATCACATTACATGTTACAATTCGAATAGTGACAAAAGCTAAGGACTGCATTTTAAACTGACATTCCAATAACCTTAACAGAAAATCCACAAAAACAAATTCATCGTGACGGTGGAGCGGACCCTCCCGAACGGCAGCGTCGAGCACCTGGAGATGGACATCTACTGCAGGCATCGCAAGCTGTACCCCAACAACAGCTTCGTTCGAGACCTGGTTTCAATCCTCAATGATCGGGATATACGGGTAAGATAGCTTCATTACCAAATTGGAGTTTTTCGGAAACCCAACGGCATGAATTGTAATTGGAATGATCCGAAAAGGGTCATGAATTACATCTTTTCTTTTCATCATATCGGCTGCTACCGAACAGTAGCGTTGAACAACCGGAGATGGACATTGATAACTTAACTCCAATAACAGCTTCTTCCGAGATCTGGTATCAATCCACAATGATAGTGATATACGGGTACGATATCTTTTTGACTAAGTTTATTGTTAGTGACTCGATAACAGTGTTGTACCCGAAAAGAGGTGTTGAACTTATGTAGATCAACACTAACTTGTAATAGACAACGTAAAGGCAAAAGCAAATTATAAAGGCAAGTTATTTTGCACAGAACGATATTGTAACTGTTTTAAAACGAACATAATGAAAGTCTGTGATACATAGTTAATCCAAACTGTTTTATTGCTCTAAAAACAACAATAAAATTATTCTTTATTTTTAACCGACTTCAAGATTTGAAAAGAGGAGGTTCTCAATTCGGCGTGTATGTTTTTTTTTTTTTTTTTTTATTTTTTTTTTTTTTTTATGTTTGTTACTCCATAACTTCGTCATGTCTGAACCGATTTTGAAAATTCTTTTTTTGATTGTAAGTATATATATACAGATTGGTCCCGTTTTTTTCAAAACGCAGTTCTGATGATGGGATCCATGAGGAATCGAGGGAACTCCTCAAATCTTAAAGGCATACATATAGTGATTTTTGTATTTTTATCAACAAAACCATCATTTTCATTCAAAACAGTGACATTTGATGAAGTAGAACTGCTGATGATGATCAGAACGGAACTCTTCAACGACGCATAGTTCACGTTTGGCGATTCGTCCTCTTCGCTGTGTTTGTTTAGCAAGCTTAATTGTCAGAACAAATGTTCGTCAAGTTCAAGTTCTGATGATGGGATCCATGAAGAATCGAGGGAACTCCTCAAATCTTAAGGGCTTACACATAGTGATTTTTGTATTTTTATCAACAAATCAAGCATTTTCATTCAAAAGAGTGACATTTGATGAAGTGGAACTGCTGATGATGAACAGAACGGAACTCTTCAACGACGCATAGTTCATGTTTGGCGATTCTTCCTCTTCGCTATGTTTGTTAAGCAAGTTAGATTGTCAGGACCAATTTTCGTCAAGCTCAAGTTCTGATGATGAGTTCCACGAGGAATCGAGGGAATTCCTCAAATCTTAAAGGCATACATAAAGTGACTTTTGTATTTTTATCAACAAATCAAGCATTTTCATTCAAAGGAGTGACATTTGATGAAGTGGAACTGCTGATGATAATCAGAACGGAACTCTTCAACGACGCATAGTTCACGTTTGGCGATTTGTCCTCTCCGCTGCGTTTTTTGAGCAAGTTATTTCATTGTATGAAATCTAAGTGCACCATCTACAATAATCCTTCACCGGCTACCCCCATTGAAGTCGGTTTTTTTTTCTTAAAAATTATTATTTATTCATAAGGTAATAAATAACGGGCGCGTCTTCGAGAAGAACAAGGTCATTGACCTCAAGGACCACCTGCGGAAAAAAGCGGAAAGCGTCAAAACGACAACGGAGCCTGACAACGACTTGCCGGAGCCCAAGACCGAGGTAAGTGCGATTCCAGGAGTCATAGCCGAGACGACAATCGTTTACCGACTACGCAATGACCCAAGGTACCTAAAAATATATCGAAATTACTGCATATATTTGCACTGCATATACTGCGTAATCATTTGTATATATTATTGTCGTTTCGATTTGCGTCGTCGAGAAGCGATTATTACTTGGCTAGACCCCCAGGTTCTCACCGACAGTATAAAGGGCCCGGGAGAAAACTGCGACAGACCATTTTCGACATATCTCAATATTCGACCACGCTCTCTGCATACAATTTGACCGAATTATCATTTTAGTGTATTATTGCCCACTACTGAGAATAGGGCTTTCTTGGTGTACGCCACATTCCCCGGTCCTGAGCCAATCTCATCCAGAAGTAAACCGTAACTTCCGACCGAGCCGAGCTTACAGAACAGAGGCTCCTTTCATCTGAATGCGGCCTCCAATCTGTAAATATTTGGGTGTAACTTTCTTCATCGTCATCACTTTGTTTCGGTGGGGACGTAAGGGAATTTCCATGTGAAAGGGTCCCACATAGAAAGATGATGATAGAAAGCTGTATCGATTGATGTGCCACATGTTGATATTTGGTAAACATTTTGACATTCAGTTATCATGTATGGACTGCCCCCCCCCCCCTCGCCTCACCTCTAATTAAAGTTCACTTTATGGTTTAATAGTAAAGTGCCTGTAACATACGGACGGACAGACGGACATGACGATACTAATAAAGGCTACCAGACACTCAGTAATAATGTCATTATTTCTCTACGCATACATAGAAAAGGACGGATAGAGAAATAATGTCATTATTACTGACAGTGTCTGGTGGCCTTAAGGGTTCCATTTTTGCCATTTTGGCTACGGAACCCTAAAGAAACGTTTATGGTGACAGTCCACCAATTTGGCGCTGCTAAACCCATACAAAGTTAGCGTGGCTGACTCCAGAAATGTCTCTAAAATGGACTGTAGTGAATTTGTTTTCGTCTCTAATACTTTCGGTTCAGTTTCATAGTGAGTTTTTTTAAATACCACGACGGTGGCAAACAAGCATACGGCCCACCTGATGGTAAGCAGCTACCGTAACCTATGGACGCCTGCAACTACAAAGGAGTCACATGCGCGTTGCCGACCCTTTACAAAAAGGAGGATTCACTGTGTTGATGGCTAAAGGAACAAGAAGGTCCCCCATCGTCAACACACTGGGTCCTCTTTGAGCTCTTTGGCAACCTTACTCACCAGCAGGAACACAACACTATGAGCAGGGTCTAGTGCTATTTGGCTGTCGTTTTCTGTAAGGTGATAAAGGTACTTCCCCAGTCGGGCTCTGCTCTAGATTTGAGCGAGATGACATTCGCTGAACGTGCCCTACCTCACTTAGCGAGATGCCATTCGCAGTGCCCATACCCCTCGTTTTGGCGTAGTTTAAGGACATACCTAAGTCCGGACGTAGTTTAAGGACATACACCGGGTCCAAAAAAGAGTTTCTTAGTTTTAGGCTGAGTTTTCACCAGAGATTCGTTATTCATAAATATTCCACATACAAGCTAACAGCTAGCGCCAACACACTTATATGGAACTATTATATTTTACTTTTACATTATTAGTTTGCGACAAATCAAAAAACAAATTTAAGCTCACAGTTGCCACACTTTAATATGCGGTTTAAATACATTTAGTTAAATGTTAATAATGTCATAAAGATTATAAATTATAACTTACAGTAGTAGCTATTCAGGTGACTATTGATTTTACGCTTTAAAGAAGTCAAGTTGTCTGTGAATATATCGGCAATTTGGATGGAGGCTAGAAACTCATTTAGTAGTATTTGTGCTCGGTGCGTGGGTGCATTTGAGGCTTGCCAGGTCCGGATATCATTTGGAATAGCGATGAGTGTGTCACTTCATTTACCTATCCTCCCACAGCACAGCTCCAGGATTGGTTTATTCAACACATTCCTCGTAACGAATCCTCGCTCATTTCTGGTGGAAACGCACGCCTTATGATTGGTAGGATTGGTAGGTAATAAAAATGGTTGGTATGTTCTAGAAGCCGTGGTCGGCACCCTCCTCCCCGCCGTCCGTACCCCACGAGGACCCCGACGACGTGCCCCCCACCACCGAGTTCGCTAAGGTGAGATTTGTGACATTCTCGGGATTATTCACCGTTCACACAAACCTCACTCGAGGATAGGTCCTGCAGTAAACGAAGAACATTCTCGAAGACTATGGAAGCGGCAAGTCGTAAGCTTCAGCGGCGAGCGGCGACAGTAGGTGAGAACGAGACCGCGCTCTGACCATTGTTTCTCATCTATGGCCGCCGTTCGAAGTTACGGCTGAGCCCTAAAAGGCCTGTTCATCATCATTTATTTAGGACCTAGGATCTTGCGAGTTTGTCTTTTTTGAGCTAGTGTTTTCATTTTTTTAAGCGGAGGTTTTCAATCTTTTTTTAATACTACGACGGTGGCAAACATGCATACGGCCTGCCTGATGGTAAGCAGCTAGCGTAGCCTATGGATGCCTGCACCTCCATAGGTGTCACATGCGCGTAGCCAACCCTTTACAAAAAGGAGGACTCACTCACTAATGTCCTACCTTAAATTCAAATCTGGATACAGCCCTGTCAGGCGGATTTCATACTGCAGCGGTTTCCGCATACGGCGACGGTGTGCGAACGAGATTGCGCTATGTATGTCTATAGCGCTGTCACGCTTGCACACCCGCCACCAGTTTAATAAGCCTTATTCGTCATGTACCCGCGCAGGCAAGGTCTCACTAAAGTGGTTGGGCTATACATTAACCTTGATTATTTGTCAGATAAAGAAGCGTCTGAAGAAGAAGTACGGTAAAAAGTCCCATAAGAAGGAGCGGTCGCATGAACATTCGCTGCTTTTGCCCGAGGGTAGAGACTTCGTTTCCATCGGCGGTGGTAAGTTGAGGCCTGATTGTACAGTCCACAAATTTGATCCCTAGCTAGGCCACTCAGAATCTTGTCATAGTACATGGAACCCGCTCAATATAATTTCTCGTTTACACCATTTTATATCAGTTCCTGTAATTTGAGGTCCTTGAGGATTAGTCCCGCATAATTTAAGACGGTGTTTTTGGCGATTCCCATAGACTAATAACCCAAGACATCGCATAGCTGGGCGACACCCGCTGCCACGCTCGAAGTAATTTCACCCTATATTGAGACACTAATTTATTGTAAGTGACAGTAAACTTAGTACGTCTCCATGGCAACCATTAATGTCTGACTCTGTCTTACGCCCCACGGAACAACGGCGCGTTCCCTGTCTAGCGAGTCATTGCGAGTTCTCCTCCCGCATCCCTTCTTTTTGGCAGCTTAGGTTTCAATGAAATAACGCGCTAAGCGGAGTATAGAGATATCTTGTATATGGCGATTCGTAATCGTCTTAAGCTACAGTAAGCTTATTTAGTAGTGCATAGATATGTTTCTACGTATCCGTAGGAAACTGCTATTATGATAGGTTCTGTGGTGGCCTAGGAATCAAATTGGTTGGCTGTACAGCAACAGAACTAGGTTTTATTTTGTGGTAATAGACGGAGAGCTGGCCACGTCAGATATGACACAATAATGAGAGCAACGAAACTCCTCTATTCAGTTTGCTATACTATGCTTATTTTTAGATCTGGACATCTGGCAGCTGGAAAGTGGTGGAGGTCAAAGAATGGAAACCACTTCAAGAAAACCAATCCTAGAGTTCTGTGTTTGATGCAATATTATGAGCAATTATATAAGCATATACAAGATACATTTATACTCCGCTTAGCGCGTTATTTATATGAAAACTAAGCTGCCAAAAAGAAGGGGTGCGGGAGGGAAATACGCAATGCTTGACAGGGAACGCGCGATTGTCCCGTGGAGCGTAAGATAGAGTCAGACATTAATGGTTGCCATGGAGACGTACTAAGTTTACAGTCACTTCCAATAATTAGTATCTTACTATAGAGTGAAATTACTTCGAGTGTGGCAGCGGGGGTCGCCCGGCTATGCGGGGTCTTGGGTTAATTAGTCTATGTATATAAGTAATTAGATTATATCATTGCCAAAAATTTACCAAAAGTCTGTTGGGGAAATGTTGCCAAACGGCGTTTAATGTAATTCATAGTTTGTCGCCTACTGTTTTTGTTTCCGTAATAATACGCAATATTTTTTGTGCTTTATAACTGAGACAACTTCGGCAGTTTTCACATATTTTTGTATTACTATTTTCCAATTCAAAAGCTTTGCTAGTCTGTCACTCTGACCTCCACCCATTAAAAGCTGCCAGATGCCCGGATCTAGCAATAAGGAAAGTATAGCAACCTAACTAGACGGGTTTTGTTGCTCTCATTATTGTGTCATATCTGACGTGGCCAGCTCTTAGTCCATAAGCTGAGTATGTTTAGAAATAAACATCTTACTCCTAGCGTCAGTCCCGGGCTTTTTGACACGGCTCAACGGTGTCTAGGGTCTGCTTGGCATAGGCACTAGTTTTTACGAAAGCAATTGCCATCTGACTTTCCAGCCCATAGAGGCTATGAGACTAGATGTTGGGATTACGTCCGGTTTCCTCACGTTGTTTTCTTTAGCCGAAAAATGACTGGTAATTTGGTAAATCAACGTCCACCTAGCGTTTATCCTGGCTTTTTGCAACAAGTAAATTGGACACGGGGTCCTCTTGGCAATCTAATCGATCCCATGATTAGCTTGCCATTATTATTCGAAAATTTCGCAGTTTTTTGCGTGTGACGTTTTTGTTCCTTGAAAAATACAGTTTCATACTCCCCTAAGGGACCCAAATAACATACCAAAAATGCAGCTTTACATCGCGCTTTGTTTTTATAACATACAATTTGACTGCTGTATAAAGTGTTACCTACTTTACTTGTGTGTTGTGTGTGTGTGTAGGCAAACGAGCGAACAGTACGAGAGTGACGCTGCGGGCCGAGTCGGAGTCCGACCGGGAGCTCGGCGCGCGTCCACCGGTAAACACTAGTCTGTCACTTATCGCACGAGCAAGTGCGGAGAAGCGAAGTTCTTACAGTACAACAGAACTGTGCTTGCTATTGGGACGTGCATTTCGATGGCTTTTTGATAGGAAGTTGTTCCACGATAACTTTAGTACGTAACGTTATTCTGATGATTATGAAAATTTTTGAGGTAGTAGCAGAGATAGATATAATAATTAATAAGAGAGTTCTTATATGAGCAGGATCCATCAAGGGGTTGCGGAGCTAGAAGGCACATAAGCGATCTTCATAATGGTCTATTATTATCCATAGGCATATTTAAAGACAACAAAAAATAATCATAACCTAGTTATGACTCTGACTTGCGAGGCAAAAAGAGAATCACATCAAAACATCGATTTGATGCGCATTGAACCACAACGCAAGCCTTATTGTGGGACTAGGTCGGTTTATGTAAGACTAGCTTTTGCCCGCGGCTTCGCTCGCGTTGAATTCGGGGTAACACGGTTCCCCTTTCCTGATTTAAAACACAAAAGAGAACTCGGAACAGAATAAACCGCACACAAATAGTCCGCATACCAATTTTTAGCTTTCTACCTTGAAAATTGCGTAATGCTCCATACAAACTTCCACCCCCCATTTCAGGGAAGTGGGGGGTTAGAAAGAGACAAAAAGTAGCCTATATATGTCACTCTCGATGCCTTCAACTATCTCCACTTAAAAAATCACGTCAATTCGTCGCCCCGTTTTGCCGTGAAAGACGGACAAACAAACAAACACACACATACACGTTCCCATTTATAATATTAGTATGGATTGTCCTATACTATAGTAGTCCGCCTTGAACTGAGAAGTCGCGATTTCCTTGCAAACGAGTCGACCAATATAACAAAACCCTAATGATGATTGTTTCAAGCCTTCTAGCTCCATAACCCCTTGATCGATCCTGCTCATTAACGAACTCTCAAATTGTATTGAGCTCTCCTACAACCCCAACAAATTTCATAAAGATCAGAGAATCGTTACTAAAATTATCGCGGAACAACTATTCAAAATCAAAATGCCATCGAAATGCACAGACGTCTAGGTAGCCAGCTGACAGTTCCGTTGTGTCCGAAGTTGTCTGTAAGAACTTCACTTCGCTTACGCTTCGCTCGTTCGAATATTTATTTACTTTTATTTATTTATTTATTTAGAATTTTTTGCTGCTTTGATAGAATATGAAGCGTGACCTAATTCCCTTCACTGACACGTATGATATACCACAGGGACGACTAACATGGTCTGCGGAAGACCCCGATTCCTACTCGTTTACCGCCCGCCCGGACAGCTCGGAGTTACGTCTCAATGAAGACCGCGCTCGAGATGACTACGGGAGGGGGGACACTTGGGGAGACACAAGGGGTGACAACGAGGGACACAGGTTGGTATCAGCATAGCCGACTGGTCGGAGTTACGTCTCAATGAAGACCGCGCTCGAGATGACTACGGGAGGGGGGACACTTGGGGAGACAACGAGGGACACAGGTTGGTACCAGCATAGCCGACTGGTCGGAGTTACGTCTTGGTGAAGACCGTGCTCGAGATGACTACGGGAGGGGGGACACTTGGGGAGACACAAGGGACACAGGTCGGTATCAGCATAGCCGAGTGGCCGGAGTTACATCTCAATGAAGACCGCGCTCGAGATGATTACGGGAGGGGGGACACTTGGAGAGACAACGAGGGACACAGGTTGGTACCAGCATGGCCGGCTGGTTGGAGTTACGTTTCAATGAAGATCGCGCTCGAGATGACTACGGGAGGGGGGACACTTGGGAAGACACAAGGGGTGACAACGAGGGACACAGGTGGGTGTCAGCATAGCCGACTGGTCGGAGTTACGTCTCAATGAAGATCGCGCTCGAGATGACTACGGGAGGGGGGACACTTAGGGAGACACGAGGGGTGACAACGAGGGACACAGGTGGGTATCAGCATAGCCGACTGGTCAGAGTTACGTCTCAATGAAGATCGCGCTTGAGATAACTACGGGAGGGGGGACACTTGGGAGACAACGAGGGACACAGGTTGGTACCAGCATGGCCAACTGGTCGGAGTTACGTCTTGGTGAAGACCGTGCTCGAGATGACTACGGGAGGGGGGACACTTGGGGAGACACAAGGGACACAGGTCGGTATCAGCATAGCCGAGTGGCCGGAGTTTCGTCTCAATGAAGACCGCGCTCGAGATAACTACGGGAGGGGGGACACTTGGGGAGACAACGAGGGACACAGGTTGGTACCAGCATGGCCGGCTGGTTGGAGTTACGTTTCAATGGAGATCGCGCTCGAGATGACTACGGGAGGGGGGGCACTTGGGGAGACACAAGGGGTGACAACGAGGGACACAGGTGGGTATCAGCATAGCCGAGTGGTCGGAGTTACGTCTCAATGAAGATCGCGCTCGAGATGACTACGGGAGGGGGGACACTTAGGGAGACACGAGGGGTGATAACGAGGGACACAGGTGGGTATCAGCATAGCCGACTGGTCGGAGTTACGTCTCAATGAAGATCGCGCTTGAGATAACTACGGGAGGGGGGACACTTGGGAGACAACGAGGGACACAGGTTGGTACCAGCATGGCCAACTGGCCGGAGTTAAGTTTCAGTGAAGACCGTGCTCGAGATTACTACGGGAGGGGGGACACTAGACAGCGAGAGACACAGTTGGTATTAGAATGGCCGATCGGGCACAGAAAAGTATTCGTCATAAACGAAAACTAAATATTTATAATATTTTATTGGTGTACGAGTAGGTACTGAATTCATAAAATTCTTCAATTAATTTCATGAAATGACAAACCTAATATTCTTACATTTATTTTCGCACCACTTTTAACCTTTCTCTGTTTAGTCCTGTAGTTGACTGGTAGAGAATGTTATCAGGCGTTAAGTTTGTACTTGTACATAATTTATATTGCATTTCATGCAATATATTTTATAAATACCCACAAATGAATTACTACCGAGATTCGAATCCGGAACCTCCAGCTTCTTAGACACACTACCAACTAGGCTACGGAGTTTAACCACAGGGCGGACACGTCAAACTACAAAACTCGTTTGAGCGCCTTTGTGTACACGGCACATCTGTACACGCTTCAATGTGTGCGTGCGTCTTAGGGCGCTGTTTCCGCTGTCGTAAGTGACGTTTGACAATACACCGACATTTTTCTTTTTATCGATGCGCTGCCAACCTGACGGATTAGCCTACCAGTTCCCTACCAATCGGCCGCCGCGGGGTGAGGTAATTCCATTCGGGGCGGGGCGGAGCGTGGCCATTCTGTATGAAATACAAAAAAAAAATGTTTATTACCAATACCAAAAAAGAAATTTACAAAAACTTAAAGGATTTGCTTTACTTAAACTATCCTATACTAGGTCTAGGTACCAACGGCGGCGCATCCATAGTTCTCGTAGGCAAGCTAGAGTCCATTCGGGTTTTCTTTCAGTTTTTTGACCAATAGAACAAAAGAAAAGAAAAAGTATGTGTAAGACTTTATGGACGCCTCGCCATTGATAACCACAAAACTATAGCTAAATAATGGTAATTTGGTAAAAGGTCTTAACGTATGCTAGGAATGATACCCAGCGTTGATTTTCAGACTGGCCCTTTCGACAGGGTTTATCGTAACACTACGAAACTATCAGTTGTACAAAAAAAATACAATAGAAAGGTGAATGAAATGAAAATACGTGTTTAGCTAAGTATATAGAAGTTGTGTGCTTGGAAATCAAAATTTGGTGCATATAGGCAAGTAGGCATAATTATTTGAATGTATGTTTGTTTTAGAATGAAGAGTGAAAGGTAGAAGAGGGTAAGCAGGGCTAAACAATAATATTATTACTACAAAATATAACGGTTACACTCACGTCACTTTAGTCACATCGCGCGACATGTTTCGGAGACCTAAGCTCTCCGTTATATTTTATAGTGATAGTATGTCTCACGAAAGTTTAAATTTAATAATAATATTATTTACTTCAATTGATGTGGGTTTTAAATTTTCTATCTATTCTGTGGCTTAACCGTTCACAGGACACCAGGACTCGGCAAGGACACGAGGGTCCTTGAGGACACGTTCGAGGAGAGACACCGGGACGTAGACAAGGAGACGCGGGCGCGGGAGGACGCCATCGCGAGGCATGCCGAGGTATTCGAGTTTAGGGCAGATAGCAGAGGGAGAGTGGGGGAGGAAGTGAATACTTCTTTATAATTATTAAAATATCGACACCTCTCGAATTAAAGGCGTCCTTAGATTACGGTAGTTGCTTACCATCAGGCGGACCGTATGCTTGTTAGCCACCGTCGTTGTATTAAAAAAACCGACCAATTGCAAGTCGGACTCGCTCCTTGAATCACCGAAAACTGCTATACACAATGATACCAAAAGTAATACCAAAAATAGGTAAAAACTGCCGAAGTTGCCTTATTTATATATATTTTAACATTAGAACAAAAAAAACATTGCGTATTATTACGGAAACAAAAACAGTTGGCGGAAAACTATGAATTACATTACGTCGTTTGGCACTACTTTCCCCCAACAGAAAATTTTGGCAATGATATAATCTAATTATTTATGTAATTTCTTATAATATTGCATCAATCCCAAAGTTCCCAAAACTCAAGGATTTGTATTCTTAAAGTGGTTTGCATTCTTTGACCTCCACCACTTTACAGCAGCCAAATCTCCGGGATTTAGAAATAAGCATAGCAAACTAACTAGAAGGATTTCGTCACTCTCATTATTGTGTAATATCTGACGTGGCTATATAGCTCCCCGTCTAAACTCTCCTAACAATAAAATTGTGTTGGCGTTGAGATAATTTTGAATACCTAGCCTGCTCAGCTTCTACCGCGCTGACTGTTCAATGATTGCCTTAGGTACTGAGTGAAGTGCAAGGCAAACCCGGTGATCGCGCCAGCCGGCCGCGTCACCCAAAGGACCCCGACCACCACAAACCGGACAGAGTCCGTCACAAGTCGGACCACGATCGTCACACAGCGGACCGCGACCGTCACCCAGTGGACAGGGACCGTAACTCAGTGGAGCATGACCGTTACGCAACGGAGTCGGAGCGTGACGGCACGGAGTTGAACCCGTGGGACCCTTGGGAGGCCGACCACACGCATATAGCCGGCAGTGTCAAGGACTCTGACGCGAGGTAAGGCTGTCATGAGGGACGTTGAATAGGGAAGATGCAGCTAAAATATTTACCATTATTTTGTGATCAAAATGTTGAAAAACTAAGTCCCATCAAAAGCATAAATGTGAAATGAGAGCCAAGTTCAATATACATATTATACAGTGTTTTTTTTAAGTGGGACAGTATGGGGAAACCCTAAAGTATAGGATATACAGGGAAACTGCCTTAGGAAACATTAGGTATTTTTTTGGGAAAAAAAATTGGTATAGTCAAAATTTTGGTCAAGTGTGAGTTGTCCCTAAAAATTAATAATATTGATGATTTTTTTTGACGCAGACGCAGATCTACTCAGTTTCATGAGAGGATCATTTTATTGTATCGGAAGAAAAAAATCGAAACAGCAGAAGTTAGGTAAATTTACTAAAATAATTTCACATTAAATTAAATGTTCAATTTGGCCTCCCTCTTGCCGAATGCAGGTACGGGCGCGTTTCAGAACACCTCTAGTAGCTTTAGACAGGGCGTTACGATGTATGTTGTTCAAAAGTTTGTATTTGTAAATGATAATGAACTGCTTCTTTTAGCTCTTGTGCCGTGTTGTAAGTATCTTCATAAATTCGACCTTTAAGGTAACCCCAAATGAAAAAATCCATCGGCGTTAAATCGGGTGAACGTGGTGGCTTTTTAATAGGACCATTTGTGCCCATATTAATCCCATATCATTTAATCCTTTTTAAGTCAAATAAAGTGTTCCAAATTCAAATGTCGTATGTAGGTATATGCAATTTTTTTTTATATAAACCTTCCAGTGTACCTAGGCAATTTACATAGGTTGTAATAATGAAAACGATTTTCTTAAATTTGACTAACTTCTACTGTTCCGATTTTTTAATTTTCATACAATAAAATGATCCTCTCATGAAACTGAGTAGATCTGTGTCAAAAAAAAAATTCATCAATATTATTAATTTTTAGGGACAACTCACACTTGACCAAAATTTTGACTATACCAAATTTTTTTTCACATAAAAATACCTAATGTTTCCTAAGGCAGTTTCCCTGTATCTCCTATACTTTAGGATTTCCCCATACTGTCCCACTTAAAAAAAAACACTGTATATGCCTTGGTTGTTGACTTCAACGACAAAAGAAGTGAGATCTAAATGGGTGCCAAATTCAATGGTCAGTCCTGAAATTTGTTTCACTGTGCTGCTCGTCAGTTCTGTTAAACTTGAACTTGGCTTGACACGCTACCGCGTGTCTAGATAATAGCTATTGAAACGTTTTTACTTTAGTTTATACTAATTTCAAATAATAATTACGATTTGAAGTAATGTGCAACGGAACGTGTTTTAATACACCAATCAGCGTCTGGTGACGTCACTCCTGTTATCACAACTAATGGGGTTGGCAACTGTCTATATGGGGTTTGGCTTAAAGAGCTAGCATCCAGGTCAAAAAATTTAAAAAAAAAACAAGTATTTGAAGTGTTCACAGTGGTGAACGAACAAATATGGCGAGTGACACACATGAGTGACGTCACACGAACTATGATATGTGGTATTGAATTTTCATACGTTTTTACCACACTGTCACAGATAATACACTGTTGTTACGTTACTGGTTGCAATAATGGTGGTAATTACATACGGTTTCAGTACAGAATAGATGATTTATGATATGGGTGTAAATGTGTATGTGTATGAAATGGGTGATTTATGATAGGGATGTAGACAAAAGGTTGAAAATGAGGTAATACTTAGTTGCGATCCGTGTGCAGGAAGGCGCTCCCTCACGACCCGCACGACGAGGTAGCCAAGTTCGTGTTCAACGATGTGTGGGAGCGCCCCACGCAGGCCGACAGCCGCGTCTCCGAACTGGCTAAACAAGTTATGATGGAGTACGATGAATTTACTCAACAGGTACGCTCAATATATGTATAGATATACAGGGTGTTTGGTCGCTTTAAGGGGATGATAGACGAGGTGTTTTTGAACATATTTGCAATACATGTCTTAGGCGACTCGATGGCCGTACGTCAAAAAATAAACTTTTTTTTACTATGTCATAATTGTCGAAAGGTCATTTACGCTTGTCAATTTGTCTCATGTACTATGGCGGTTAAACGGTTAAAAAATAATAATAAAATAAAATAAATAAATGAATATTATGGGACAATCTTACACAAATCAACCTAATCCCACAGCAAGCTCAATAAGGCTTGTGGTGTGGTTACTAGGCGACGATATATATAATACATAGATAAATACTTCAATACATAGAAAACATCGATAACTCAGGAACAAAATAAATGCACTGACCAGGATTCGAACCCGGGACCTCCTGCATCATAGGCAGGGTCACTACCGACTGGGCTAGGAGGTAATATAAGTAATATTCGTTTATGTAACCGCAATATAATGCCTAATTTATGTACAGTTACATATACATTGCTTTATCTACACAAATATTATAAATCCTCAATGACATGTTCGGGAACCGTTAGAATGACCGCCATTGCCGGCGCTCGAGAGGGCTAGCCCTCTTCTTAGATTTTCATAACGTTACCGATATTGATGTAGTTATGAATTTTCATACATTATTTTCAACACTGGCACAGTTACACAGATGTAACATTACACAGATGTTAAATTATTGGTTGCAATAATGGTGGTTCTATACAGTTTCCGAACGCAGAATAGTGGAGTTATGATATGTTATTAACCTAAAAACTGCTGGAAGAGATCCCTATCAGGGATAAGCTCGCCTTTGTGCATATCTTTGCATATCTTTTATACATGTTACTGTTGTATTATGTTATACCTACTTGTTTATGTGCAATAAAGTGATACATACATACATACATACAACTCAACTTATTTAACGCAGCCGGCAATGACGCCGCATCAACGCTCTGGGATGCAGGAGGGCTTAGCGCTGCGAGAGAAGTTAGTGCGGCCGAGCGGCGGCGAGGCGTCCGGCAAGCGAGGCGAGGCAGGCGAGCGGGGCGAGGCGCACGGCAACCGAGGCGAGGCAGGCGAGCGAGACGAGGCGCACGGCAAGCGAGGCGAGGCCGGCGAGCGAGACGAGGCGAACGGCAAGCGAGGCGAGGCAGGCGAGGAAGGCGAGCCACACGAGCGAGGCAAGGCGCTGCGCCTGCGTGTCAAGAGCAACATGACGTTCAACCTTGGAGACGAGCTGCTCAACTGGAGGCGGAGTCGGTGAGCGACGCATTAACCGTAATATAAAACTTTCGGCAACATTCGTTGCTGACTGTACAATAAAGTGTTTTCTACGACTACTGCGTACAAGCACTTATATACGTAAAAGGCTATGCTAGTGTGTGGGAAGCGTAGTGCAGCGTAACTAAAAATAAAAAAAATAAAAATAGTTTATTGATGCAGCGAGACTTATAAAATAAAACATGATTAAGCTAAACCAACTAATTATATCTCAAACACTTCTGTATGTTAGTACATGAATGAATATATTGCCCGTGTCACCTGCACATAGAGATGGGTAGTGTGTAAAACTCAGGAGTAAATACCGAGTAAATACTGACTATTGTATATACATTTAACTAATTGTCACCAAAAATTTCATGACCAATGGCGTCCCAGGCGATAACTTGTGAAGTGGTTAAGGGCATGTATAATGAACTCTCGTGAAGGTCAGCTGCCGCTTCGTTGGTAGGTTGAGGAAGGGCAGCTATTTAATCACTTTAAAAAAACCGGCCAAGTGCGTGTCGGACCACGCATAGGAGGGTTCCGTACCTTCAATGTAATAAGAACCAAACTAATACCAAAAGTTCGTATCTGATGCCTATGGAAGAAGTTTTTTGGAGATAACTCATAAATGGCTGAACCGATAATGATCAAAATAATTTTCGTAGAAAGTATATGATAAGGTACATCGCCTCAAATTTTTTCATATTTTTTGGACTTCCGGTTCAAAAGTTACAGGGACACAATTTTTCTGACTTTCGAAGCGATTATTTCAGAAAATATTCACTTAATCACAAAATGGTCAAAGAAACCTCAATGTTATTTTTAAAGACCTATCGATTGATGAGTCGCATGTTGATATTTGGTTTAAAAAAAAAATTTGAAATTTAGTTACATCTAGGGAGCGCCCCTCTAAAAATATTTTTTGTTTTCAAATTTAACTACATAACTAAGTAGCGGCATACAAAATACACCTTATGTGTAAATTTTATTCAGATACGTCGTATAGTTTCCGAGTAAAATGGCTGTGACATACGGACGGACAGACAGACAGACATGACGAATCCATAAGGGTTCCGTTTTTTGCCATTTGGCTACGGAACCCTAAAAACGGTCATCGTGTCAAGATTGAAAATTTGTCAGATGATAGTTTATATGCTATTACACACTGCTCACAATTGACGATTTTTTATATTTATATTAATAGGATATAAACTATCATCTGACAAAGTTTCAATCGGGACGCGATGAACGTTTTTGTTTTAAATTGATTAAATAGCTGCCGTTCCTCAACTCACCAACGCAGAGGCAGCTGACCTTCACGAGGCTTCATTACACATCGCTCTTACCCACTTCACACGTTGTCACCTGGGACGCGATGACCAACGAAATTTGATCTTGGCTTACGGTCTATTAATTGCTTGACTGATAAAAGGAAAGGAATAATAACTGCCTAATTTTTAGTGTTCCGTACCTCGAAAGGAAAAAAACGGAACCCTTATAGGATCACTTTGTTGTCCGTCCGTCCGTCCGTCTGTCAAGACGCCTTTTCTCAGGAACGCGTCGAGGTATCAAGCTGAAATTTATATCAAATACTCAGGTCTACTGTCCCTTGGAGCTGTGAAAAAATCAGACTTCTAAGCCAACGCAATCAAAAGATACAGCCGTTTATGCCGCAAATTTCCGCAAATTTTCGCTCGCAAGGGAATCAAAACCTACAGGGTACTTCCCGTGAACTCAGAATCTTGAAATTTGGTACGAAGCAACGTCTTATATCACAGATAAAGGAAAAATTGCGTAAACCGTAAATTTTTACTCACATCATACTCGTATAATAAAAATATTTTTAATAATTTTAAAGTTCCTACTCCTATATACCTACAGGTTTGTACGGAACCCTCGGTGCGCGAGTCCGACTCGCACTTGGCCGGTTTTTTTAGGTTTTAGTTTAGTTTTATTTAAATTAGGTATGTTTTATTTCTAAGTCTAATTTATATTCTTGTATATCCTACCAATAAAGTTTGTTTGTCCTTTAAACGTAGGATCACACCCTATTGTCATCTTATTTTGCAGGACCAAAGGCTCGAGCCAAGAGTCTGACTCAGAAAGCACATCGAACGACGACCACATCTAGCTTGCTACTCCACAACGCAACCGCAACTAAATACGTCACTCCGGTTTCATGATGGCTTGATCCCTACACACAATAGGGATGATGACACATGTTAAATTTTGTAATAAAATGAAGTTGCATGGATGCAAAATGATAAATATATCCTAATAAAGTAACATTTGAAAAAATCTTTTGAAATGGTTCAAAGATACGAGACTTCATAATTCTAAACTTTTACGTTTTTTAAAAGTATAAAATTCAAAAAAACAAGGACACAATTCGATTTCTTACATTTTATCGTAACATAAATTGTATAGCAACCATATACATAAACGCAATATTTTACCGTCAAAATAGCAATAACATACTTTATTTATTCAGATACCTTTTCATTTAAATAAAACTAATTTAAACAGATATAAATATTGCGAATATTATTGCGAACGTAAAATTATATAATACGAGTGATCTGGGCCTCGATTCGACATGCCAAACTGTGAGACGTGGATGCCACACTTGTATCGCTAGTGGATAGAGTGATATGATATCCATCTGTCAACACGTGTCCACACCTAACTGTCAAGCTGTCAGTAGGTCTCGCTAGAGCGTTTTGTCTATGGCTATGGCCACCATTTTAGATAACACTCTTAAGTGATTCCACCCCAAATTTCAACTATCACAAAAGTGTGATATCATAGTTGTCTCTCAAGCGACTGCCAGTTATGCCATGTCGAATCGCGGCCCTGTTTCATACAAATGACATGCATTATACTAAAAAAAATATTTAAAAACAATTGTCAACGTTGTGTCAATATTGCAGTTCACTGTCGAACTTGCTATAGGTACGAATGATTTCAAAATCCCGCTGTCATTCAACATGACATGTTGTTTTGTGCGTGACTTCAACTGTCCTGGCGATACCTATACCTCGCCCAGCACGGCTAGCACGTCTTACGCGCGACTGGCGCGACAAGAGACAGATCTGCGTGACTTCATGCGTTGTCGCTAGTTGGCAGCGCAACTTGCGCGTGAAAGGAGCGACAGACCCGCGATCAAATGCCACTGTCATAAAATGACAGTGACTGGCGACTTTGACCTAAAATCCTTAGCGTAACTTTGAGTTCTTTTCGCGTCAGTTGCAGCCGCGGGTGCATGTTATGCTACCGGAAAGTGAGATTTTTGACAGGTGCGACAAGGTTTTCCCTACTCGCGGCTTTAGTCGCTCTTACAAGACGTGCTAGCCGTAATGGTGTTGTAGCTGCATGCTATCCGACCGGATACTGGATATTAAAATGACACAGTCAAGTTTAAAAATGCGATGATTACATAGTAAATTATCCAATAATTCACTTATCAATTAATCATATTAGTTTCAAGCTCACATGGTCATTCACAGTATAAATATTATTTGAAACGGGATATTTACCATGTATGTTTGCGTTTACGAGCACCCGATATTTCGGCGCAGTTGCATGCACCATCATCACGGAGTAACTAACGTTGCGGCGAGTTTTAGTGGTCTACCCACACACCGTAGCGATCTACCCTCTTTCGAGTTCGCTTTTTTCGTCCACTGTCACTGCTACTACTACTGTCCGCGTTCTCACTTGTAACACCGAATATCGAAAATCGATCGAAATATCGGGTGCTCGTAAACGCAAATATACATGGTAAATATCCCGTTTCAAATCATATTAGTTAATTATTAAGTCGCGAAATTCTTCTATTCATTAAAGGGCACCTTTAATCAGCTATATATTTTTTTTAAGTTTCAACCTGCACAGAGTGCCACCCTTGCTCGAATTAGCTTAACTGTAGGTAAAAGTTTTGGTCGAATATCCCGCTATCCGGCCACCGCGTCCGCCGGATATCCGGTATCTGGAAGAAAAACATCCGGTATTGGGTAGGCAACGCGCATGTGAATCCTCTGGGGTTGCAGGCGTCCATAGGCTACAGTAACTGCTTACCATCAGGCGGGCCGTATGCTTGTTTGCCACCGTCGTGGTATAAAAAAAACAACTATCCGTTGCATCTATACAATAAATACTTAAGTAACATTTTTAGGTCCTTAGCGCGACACGGTCGTGAAAACACTCCCCCTGAAGGACTCCTAATGACAGTAATGACAACTGTAGTGCAAATCAAATTATTTTCAAGAAATATTTTGATTTGTTTTATTTTAAGTAGACACACTACTCTATAAATTATAAACTTATATAGATGTTATAAGCAAAGGAAAAGGTGACCTAGGCCTCCGGTGCCCAGGGCTGGGATCGAACCAGCGTCTTCTGCATTCGCCCTAACCACTAGGCTACCCGGGTCACAGCGGCACCGGTCGAATTTTCCCGTGTATATGCAATCTTTGTGAATGCTAATCCTCTAAGGTACAACATTATGAGTTGTTACCTCAATCGGAACTACTTTAGGAGTCAACAGAAAGCGTGAGAGATGCCTAGGTCACTTTTTCCTTTGTATATGACATCTATACTTATAAGTTTAGGACTCCTAATGAGTCCGAAAAATGTCGAACCGTTCGACTTTAAACTTGAGTACACTTTACTATAGTTAACAACTAATATTATTGATATTTATTTAGGGCAGATGTCTCAGTTTTGGCCACTTTAAAGAGAGTTTGTCTATTCAGACGTCCCTTTGTGTCAATAAGGAATTATGACACTTTTTATGTACTAAGTCATTAAAAAAAACATACTATATTTATATGAATCTCTGCTGTTAACATTCTGATATTAGACCTTATCTTTTTCTTTAATTAAATGTCAGAAAGGGGCCCAGGAGTCAGTTTTAGCCACTTTTTGCCATGGCTCCTGATAACCAAATGACAACTAATACATAACAGATGACAGTGTCATCTGTACTGCGATAATTTACTCTTATATTAACTATAGACCATATATATGTAAAGGAGGGTGGGCAAATTGGCCTATATGACCAATAAGGTCAAGCGATATGTCACTGGATAGCTTATTCTAAGTTCTAAAACTTTTACTATGACAGGTAGCCCCAAATCTTTGTGTAAAAAAAGTTAACGAGGCATAAAAGTAGTTTAAGCTGAAACGTTACTATGTAGGTTTTTTGATACTATTAAGTTCATAAATCGCTCTACAGATTATGAAGGTTTTATAACTGTCGATGATTAGTTATGTGTCATGTTTTTATTTTGTAAGCGTTTTCATGTTTTTTTGTGTCATTCTGGTTCATTTATCACACAGCGATTCGAGATTTTTCGCCATACAAAAAGTTGTAGAATATGAAAAAACCTTTCCAACGATATATGGCTTGTCTGGTGGTGGTGGTGGGGGGTTGGGTGGTGGTGAGTTTTTTTTGTTGTTTTGCTAAATTTCCCAAATTCCAATTGCCTCGTTTGACGGGCGTATAAAGACCTGGCTCTTTAATTTAGGCTACGTTCAGCCAGCGCATCATCTGTCACCATCCATATCACCCGCCTCATTAACCCATTATTTTCCTGCAGCCAAATTATTACTAGCCGAGTCTTTATTTTTACTTACCGGTTTTGCTAACTATTGAATTTGTAATGTCCTTGTTTAGGTACAGTCGTCTTCATTTTTAAGTGAAGTGCTAATATTAAATATTTTTAATTATTGTAATTTAATTACATTCTGGTCACTAGGGAGGTTGTTGAATGTGAAAGTGAAATAGGTACAGTTCTCTTCATTTTTAAGTGAAGTGCTAAATTTAAATATTTTTGTCCATGATTGGTTTCTAGGCCAGAGTCCATACATATCTCTACCCTATACCCTAATAAAGTTGAAAATGGCCAAAACCGGCACGTGGCTACAACCGGGGCATCTGCCCTACAATACCTTTATAAAGCATCCGTCTCGCTGTATTAGTTTCACGGACGCTTTATTGAGGACTGTGAGTTCTGTCCGTTTAGTATGCGTGGTGGGCAGGATCTGACGCATGGACGAAATGTAACAATATCACTAACCTTATTTATTACGTACTAAGTATTAGTTTTTGTAATAAATAATAATAATAAAAAATCATCGTTTTATTTCTACTATTAACCAATGTTTTCCAGTAAAATCTTAAGTGATTTATAAAACACTGAAATAAGTATTTTAAAACTTCTTAAATTTAAAAAGGGCGGAATTATCGTGTTATTACGTTCCTGCTAAACATCATTTTTCTGACTCTATAACGCCACATGTGTGTTCGGCTACTTTTTGGGCCCTCCGTCCCCCTTGATGATCTTTGGTGAGGTTCTAAGCTACTAGCCCTCGTCCCTACATAACCTCACGTGTATTTTTTTATATATTTTTTTCTGTTGATCTGATTTTAAAATAAATATTATTGTATTAGTAAAATTTAGAAGATTTATGTTTTTTTTTCGATTTCGTTCAATGTAGAAAAATACAATCTCATTCTCTCATCTCCATGTTGTACGTCGACAAGGTATTTGTAATTCTGCAACTACACGAAATACAATATATATACGTCTCACCAGTAATAAAAAAAATCTACAACTACTTAAACAGTTATAGTCATAACATAAATAGCAATTTTATCAATAAAATTCTAAAACAATTACATAATTAAAAGTTGATGTGATATTTCTTTAATTATAATGGCGTTATCTGACAATTCAATGTAAAATGCGGTGCTGTTTCAGGACATGCCTAATGAGGAAATATGAATGCTACATTACCGCTGTCCTTATCGCAATAACAATTTACCTATACAGGGAGTCTATTCGACATGGCATAACTGACAGTCGCATGCGAGACAACTATGATATCACACTTTTGTGACAGTTGATTCACCTAACCACCTACGTCAAAATCAACAGGTCTCGCTAGAGGAATTTCTCTATTGGCATGGGCGCCATCTTATTGTTTTGACGTTGACGTCAGTAAATTATGGGAATCCCACGTAATAGTCCCGTCCCACTGGCAATATTTTGAGGGTTAAGTTTCGAAAATTCTAAAGTCACTTATTATTGAAGTTGGAAATACAGTGTGTACATAAGAATCTTTCAGTGCGTTTTGTGTCATATTCAATTGGTGCTTTTTTTGTAATTCAATAATTTGAGGTTAACTTTTTTAGCTTGCCATAACTTGAGTAAAAGAATATTAGAGTTACAAAATATAACTGTTTTGTATTTAGAACAGTTTTATTGTTGCACAAAACCAGTTTGTGTCATTTACGTTGAGTGCAATTTGATATAGTATGACAACGCTAAAAAACTTCGTATAAAAAAATAGAGTTAATAAAATAAGGATTAACTATATCATCACCAGAGCTCGGATTTTTCACGGCAAAACAAAACACTAGCGTAATTTAGCCAGTGCTTGAAATATTATTTTATCGACACCTATCGAGTCTTACTAGAGTATATGACAGGTATTGCCTCAGTACATTTTTTCTTTTTTTATTCGATGGTACACCTATCAGTGTGAATGTCAAAATTTAAAAACTAACAAACGTGCGAAAATTTCGAAAAACAGGAGACTTACTAGAGCTCAAAATCAATATTTTTGACCAGTCTAAGGTGACCTACTGGGGGTTAGAAGGTTGTGCATTAATTACCGGACATCCTGTATAAGTAATAAACTAACTTTTCATTTTAGCTTTGCCATAGTCGAGCAACAAAGAGGTAGGTCTGCATGTACAACTTAGAACGAAGTAACTATACCACCTCATTTAAAATGATAGAAACGACTGCAAATTTCATCTCACATGACATATGACATTCACACTTTAACTGTCATTTCATTACGTATAAAACGTAAATTGCATCTAGGTATTATTTATTTCGCAACGCATTGAATCCGACGTGTTGGATATACGTATAATAACTTAATATTGCAAGGTATCAATTAATACAAAAATGAGTAATGTACAAGATCGGATCAAAACGTGGATTGAAAATCACCCTGAGTTAGTCTATAATGAAGTGACCTCCACTATATACTGCTCTATGTGCGATATGCATCTAAAACTGAAGAAATGCAATATTGAGAATCATGTGAAAAGCAACCGCCACAATTACCGTTCGGGGCAACCAAATAGGAAACATCAATTTTATTTCGATTTAATTATTTTTCTTATTTCATGCAACATACCATGGGCAACAGTCAACAACAATAATTTTCGTCATTTTTTTAACAAGTATTTATGTTGCGACTGCTCTATGACTTCTTTACCGGACGAATCGACCCTGCGAAAAATTTATTTAAATCTCGTGTACAAAAAAACTATACAGGGTATAAGAGAGGTAAACAAAACCAATTATTTGTGGATATCTATAGACGAAACACCAGATTTCATGGGAAAATGTGTGACAAACGTGGTGATTCGGTCTTTGCAAAAAAATTGTTCTAAGCAATTTTATCTTTTGGGGTCGAAGGTTTTAGAGAAGGTAAATGGGGAAACAATAGCAAACCTAATAATAAACCAATTAAAATTTTTGTTTCAAAATTCTTTCAATGATAACGTAAACAATTTGCTTTTACTTTGCACAGATAGTGCCGCATATATGCTTAAAGCCGGTCGTATTTTAAAAGCAACGTTTCCTCGTATGAAACACATTACGTGTTTAGCTCATGGTCTGCACCGGGTTGCCGAAGAAGTGCGAGATAATTTCAAAGGTGTGGATGGGTTGATATCGAATGTCAAAAAGATATTCCTAAAATCTCCAGAGCGTGTACGCCTTTTTAAGGCAAAATATCCGTCCGTTCCCCTACCTCCCGAGCCAATTATCACCAGATGGGGAACTTGGATATCTGCTGCGGTATATTACGCTCAATACTATGAGCAAATACGTGATGTCGTCTCCATACTTGCTAATGACTCGGCAGCTATAAGAGCTGCAAAAAAATGTTTTCAAACACGCAAACTACGACCGGAGTTAAATTTCATTCGCGACAACTACGAAGTAATAGCCTCTTCAATAGAACAATTGCAATGTTCGACTTTATCCATTGCGGAATCCTTCCTCATTCTGGATACTGTTCGTTGCTACGTAAACTGGAGTAAACTTTTACCAGTGATACGTAAATTTGAAGCCGTGCTCGAACGAAATCCTGATTACGAAATTTTAAGAGACATATCTGAAAATATTACCCGAACTGATAATGAATTCTATAAATTTGCTCCCTTGACGTCAACTGAAGTTGAACGTACATTTAGTGTACATAAACGGATTTATAGTGATAAACGCAACTGTTTACTCCCAGAGAATGTTGAAAAGATAATGATCATCTACTCCTATCACTATTACCCAAATAAAATGTCTTGTGCTGCTGTGTGTACTGACGTAGATTTTGAAGAAGAAATTGCGTCTGTTTCTAATATATAGTAACTTTATACAAATGTTTTTATTAGTTTTATTACATATTAATTTTATTTGGTGACTTTTATTTCTTCTAGTTCTGAATTATCGATATCGATAAAATAATATTTCAAGCACTGGCTAAATTACGCTAGTGTTTTGTTTTGCCGTGAAAAATCCGAGCTCTGATCATCACCTTAAAATACGTCAATAAAATCAATATGTGTCAAATTAAGCAATGAAAATTTAAGTTTCTTGGTAAATCCGTTTTTTTAGGCTGTGATCGTTTCAATAAAGTCACCAGAGTTCACATTATAATAATCACAAAGGGATTTTAAAGTAGATATTTCAATTTGTGTCACTTTCATCAATGATATTTCGACAAAAATTAAACAGAAACAATATTTGCGTTCAGACTAAGTCCTAACTATAGCGCGTGACCTTCATGGCAAGCCTGTTCGGCGTGCTTCTGTAGTGACTACTAGAAGTAGACCCCCGGCTCGCTTCTTAACAAGTTAAACCATGGGTCAACCAGGCGCTGGAATCTTAGTAGTTACGATGTAGGTACTTGCTCACGGAGGCGCGCGCGGGGTGATAGATCACCCGCTGACATACTCGACAAAGGAACTGAGCGGTGGAGCGGGGCGCGGGTAGCCGGGGAGTGGGGCAATGAACTCGTGCTTGTCTCGCCCCGACGTACCTTTTAAGCGGTAGCTTACTGTTTGTTTGTGTTTTGACTAGATTTTTGAGTACATTTTCGAAGATTTCAAGCATCGTGAAGTATGGGTAGAAAACGCAACGTATATTTTTTGTTTTAGTTTCGTTTTATTTTTGTTTTACTTTTGTTTTATTTTTGTTAATATTTTGTTATTATTTTGTCTTTATTTTGTTTTCATTTTGTTTTTATTCTGTTTTTATTTTGTTTTATTTTATTCTTTTTTTATACCATGACGGTGGCAAACAAGCATACGGCCTGCCAGATAGTAAGCCGTAGCCTATGGATGCCTACAACTCCAGAGGTGTCACATGCGCGTTGCCGACCCTTTACAAAAAGGAGGAGAATATCTCGGCCATTTTTTATTTTAGAGAAAAGCTTTTCAAATAAAACACGCTTATTTTAGCGTTTTCTATACGGGAAAATTATAAAAAGTACATGTTATAATGACGTCCCGTCGATGGTTTTTTTTTTTCGAAAACCAAATTATACAGGGTGTTTGGTAATTCGACCTATTCCTTGAAAGGAGTTATTCTAGAGGTCATTTACAATGTCTTTAGCCCAGTCAACCAGGGTTCTAAATTCAGTGGTTTTTTAGTTATTCGAGTTTTTAGTGTTTTTCAAAAAAACGCAATCTTCCGGCCTTAAAATGGCATTTGTATAAAAACTACATGAATAAGAATGGTTAATTATTTATTTTCTAGTAGCCAATGAACAAAAGGTTACTCCGAACAAAAAAAAAACATGTCATAAAAATTAAGACTTAGAAATAAAAGGTAATAAATCACAAGCGTTTTATTCACGTGTTTTATTTTTGTTCAAAATCAAAGACGATTACCCTAAAAAAAGTGTATGACACTTCGCGTAAAAATAACAGAAATGGATTCCTCAATTCATAACCTTTCCGAAAAGGTACAAATGTTGACATGATTTACTAAATTATTGAAAATAATAATAATAATAACAGAGCAGGTAGCGGGTGTACTGGAAGTGTACCAGACCCGAAAGCAGTTTGTTTGTGTCACTTTTGTTTCTCTTTGTGTGCTTGGTTTACCTTATCTTTCATCTTATCTTGACTTTTATCTTTTGAGGGTCCAGGTCATAACAGGTTGCCCTTGGGAAGTATTCTGACATGTTCGTGTGTTGTGAAAGATGATGAAAGCAACACAAATAAAGTTAACCAGGAACCAGTTTGTTTTTGTCACTTTTGTTTCCCTGAGTCCTTTGTTTGCCTCCAGTAACCTATCTTATCTTTTGAAGGTCAAGGTCAGGACAGGTTGCCTTCGGTGAGTATTTGGACGTGTTCGTATGTTATGGTATTATTAATTTATGAAAGTAGTCATAATAAAGAATTCCTAACCAAAAACCGGTTTTTGCGTGTGTTTCATGACTTAAATTATGGATTTATGGTAGAGAGATAAAAGAAAGTAAAACAACCATTTTCTGAGTAAAATTAAATTTTAAAATAAATCATAATAAAATCTTAATATAATTTTACTAAAAATTTATCTTACTAATAACAATGAACACCACACTAAAATCTTAAAAATAAACATAATAATTTACAAATCTTGTTCGAATTGCCTGCCCTCATTTCGAATGCAAGCACAAAGCCTTTTGCGTATATCGGTGATTGTTACTCGCGGCGACATGCCTTCTTTCATGTTTCATAACTCCTTGCTGGCCAAGGGATCGGACCGCCTCGACCAATCCATCCACTGTCACACACACCGGTACTAGTGAGCTGGGCAGCCATCGTGTTGGTAAATCATGGCCATCCTTGTACCAAGCGGCACATCCTCCAGCAGCGCGGTTATTATTATTTTCAATAATTTAGTGAATCATGTCAACATTTGTACTTTTTCGGAAAGGTTATGAATTGAGGAATCCATTTCAGTTATTTTTACGCGAAGTCTCATACACATTTTTAGGGTATTCGTCTTTGATTTATAATTTCTAAAGTATTAATTGTTTGACATGATTTTTTTTAAATAACCTTCTGTTCACTGGCTACCAGTAAACAAATAATTAACCATCCTAATTCATGTAGTTTTTTTTTATTGCCATTTTAAGGCCGGAAGATGGCGTTTTTTTTTGAAAAACACTAAAAACTCGAATAACTCGAAAACCACTTAATTTAGACCCCTGGTTGACTGGGCTAAAAACATTGTAAATAACCTCTAGAATAAACCCCTTTCCAGGAATAGGTCGAATTACCAGTCACCCTGTATACAAGTTCAGAATCCATTATCTCGGCCATTTTTGATTTTAGAGAAAAGTTTTTCGAATAAAACAAGCTTAGTTTAGCGTATTCTATATGGAAAAATCATAAAAAGTACATGTTATAATGACGTCCCGTCGATGGTTTTTTTCTTTGAATTCCAAATTATATACAAGTTCAAAGTCCATTATCTAGGCCATTTTTGAATTTAGAGAAAAGTTTTTTAAATAAAACACGCTTAGTTTAGCATATTCTATACGGAATAATCATAAAAAGTACACGTTATAATGTAGTCCCGTCGATGTTTTTTTTTTCGAAGTCCAAATTATATACATGTTCAGAGTCCATTATCTCAGCCATTTTTGATTTTAGAGAAAAGTTTCTCAAATAAAACACGCTTATTTTAGCGTATTCTCTACGGAAAAATCATAAAAAGTACTCGTTAAAATGATACCCCGTCGCCATTTTATTATTTAAGTCCAAATTTTACTCCATGTAGTCAATCTTCAAAGTAAGGTAACTTCAAAGTTTTTGAGTTAAAAAAATGTTTCTAATAAAACTTGCTAATTTGAGTACATTATACACAATAAGATAAAAAAAAGTATGTGTCATAATGACACCATTTCAAACAAAATAGTCCAAATTGTACTCAACCTTCAGGGCCCCATAACTTTCAAAACTATTGAGTTAAAAAAAATGTTAAAGAAAAGTTGCTTATTTGTATGTATTTTATACAATAAGTTAATAAAAACATAGCGTTATTATGACATCTGATGAAAAATTTATTAAGCCCAGCCCGGCTCTTTGCTAGTCCAACCGAGAGGCAGATAAAGAAATTTCGATTTTCGCGTTTCACGATTGGCACTCTGTAAACAAACCGCCTTGATGCATAAATTACATATTTATTAGTTACAAATGATCTGTGACAATTTGTCAAAATACTGTTTATATGGTAAACTAGGTTAACCGTGGCACACAGATCCGCCGTTGCAGTCCGCTACGGACTACGGTGTAGTCATACGTTATATCACCATTAATTACTTAAGTTTTATATTACTGCTTTCTTTACTATGAAAAATAAAGAAGAGCGATTAAAAACTCGCTGTTTGTGTTTGTCGCACTTATTACTATATGTATGTGTAGAGTAATAATGTATAGAAAACAAACGAGCTGCTAGGCAGCCTGGCCGGTACATGCACCCCGCCCGCGCCTTCCATGCGCATGCCCTTTACGCAAAAAAAGTTTTTGTTTTGAAAAATAAAAATAATCCATTGATTATAACGACACAAATTTCAAACATGGTTTCGATACGCTTTTATAAAAATACTAACGCAAACATTAATAACTTTAATATTTTATTGTACTGTTAACAGGATTCTACAAGAAAAAAAAATTAAATAAATAAATATCATTGATTAATATGGCACAAATTTATTCAAATACTAGATACCGATATTTTAGAAAGCACAGTACCTAATCAATCAACTCTAATTTTATATAGGCTTATAAAAGTCCACATGTTTGTGCTGATTGAATGTCAGTATTCCCATTGACGAAAGTGACACAAAACGCGTGCGTGCGTCAGTAACAGTAACAACTTTGCTGTTACAGTGAAAAAACAATTTAGATCTCTAATTTTATATTCACCGAATAATGTTTAAAAACAGAAATGTCTAAGTTTCTACCTAAGCAACAACCTAGGATGACACAAATTATTATTATTAGCTAAGTTGGATGCCCTGAATTCTGTATGTGAAAAATAAGCATCTTTAATATTATCGAAACTTCATAATTTATCGGTACGGGTCTATAAGGTATTTATTTACCTCTAGTAGGTAAAGAGAGCCTTGAAGCATTTTATGAAAACTCATTTGAAAGCGACATCTCTGAATGTCTTCTGAAACTAAATACGTGTGTGAGTATGTGTGTAAATCATACGTGTATATTCGTGCTAAAATACTAGGCTAGAACTAGGGTAGTCTACATAGACGGCTTACAAGCAATTTTTTAGATTTGACGATACATTTTTGGGTGTAGCAACTATGACGAAACCTGTGCTTTGGGTAAAAGATATGTGACAAATATTACATATTGAATAAAAATGACTGGTATGAATGATTTTAAGATTTCTTGTAGCCAATAAATGTTTTTTGTGACAAGAAATAAAACAATACATTGACTTGTAAACCGACCACGTAGATCCAATATTATGTAGAAAAGGTTTAGTGTTAATAAATTATAATATCAAGAATACAACCTTGATATCTATCTCACGTGTTTATATCGAGACCCGAAAAAGTGAAGGATTACAAAATTATAACGAGTGTATGGTTAAAAAAGTGGTATCTTGAGCGTTGCGGGGGGCACTAGAAGCAAACAAACACGCCACGGCAAAAAAATACAAGCTTAGGTAAATACATAAAACAAAACAAATTAATTCTGCCAAATATTTATGGTTCAAAATCATCGTTCTATAACGTAAAGTAATTACTGTTCTCCCTTGTAAAAAAAAAACAATTTTACTGACGCTTTAAAAAATCAAGATAGGCGGTGGTGCTGATGTGGTGAAAAAACATTCATACACAAGAAAATAATTTTAATAAGTAAACCTAACTACTAATAATATAATTATTTAATTTTGCAATGTTTTGGTCTGTTTTAATACCTATTTATAGTGCTGCAGTCTTTGTTACGTCAACGTCTATGGAAAGTTTGAGGCATTTCAAATACATAAGAAAAGAAATTAAATTCGAGAAATAAATGAATATTATAGGACAATCTTACACAAATCGAACTAGGCCCACAGTAAGCTCAGTAAAGCTTGTGTTATGGGTACTAGACGACGAGTATATATATATTAGATAAATATGGATAAATACTTAAATACATAGAAAACATCCATAACTCAGGAACAAATATCTGGGATAAACACACAAACAAATTCCCTGACCAGGATTCGAACCCGGGACCTCCTGCTTCGTAGGCAGGGTCACTACCGACTGGGCTAGGAGGCCGTTATTTCTATCGGTAGCCTGGAAGTCAGTGCCTTAAAGGATTGTTTGACATTTGATATTTCACGCAGATAAACATAGTAAAAAAATGGAGCAACAGTATAGTAATTATCAAAACAAACTCTGGTAGCCTGGCGGCCAGACGCCCGACTTACGCTCTAAGGACCGCGGGTTCAAACTTGGCTCCTACTACTGCCTCCTAACTTAACTAAGGTTTTAGACCCTTCAAACAATTTTACACATATTCTTCATAGATTCTAATCTAATGTAAGACTCTTATATTACAAAGGTATTCCTAATCCTGAGAGTTGAGGATGTTATGGAAATATAAACATATCAGGTAAATAAATACAGTGCACAGTAGTACTAGTCATAATCCTCATGATTATAACTACAGTGTAAACTCTATATAACGACACTCAAGGGACTGAGCATTTTTCGGCGTTATAGAGAGTGGTCGTTAAATAGGGGGAAACAAAAAATAATTTTCTATTCTATAATAATATGTATTTACTAATATGTATGTATTACACATTTTTAGTTCGAAAGTCTGTAAGAAACTGCAATACAACTTGACAAAAGCCTAGTGACCGACCGACGTAAACATGTGCAAGTTCATCATACAAAAACAAAAGACAACATTTCTTAGAATCTCCGGTACCTCAGTCAAAGTAAACACGTGCAGGATAATAAAACAACAAAACAGTAAACAAAAAACGTACACAGCTGCAGTTTTTATCAATTTCGGCAACTTAGAAAGTATTGCTTAATGTTTTATAATACCATCTTGTGGTCGTTAAATAGAGTGATCGTGACGCTATGTAGAGTGTATTACTGTATACAAAACAAGGTAAACCAACCAAACTCAAGCAATTTCGACGTTTTAAGGAGTTTGTCGTTAAATCGAGTGACGTTATAAAGAGTTTACACTGTAATTGCCACTAACAAGACCCAAGTTTTGAATTACTATTTAGGAGACTCGGGATATGAAAACCAATGGGTCTTCATTTCAAAAAAGAAGTTGACGTTTACTGCAAGTAAATGTAATTGTGTATCTGACTGACTTACGTTTAAGTTATATTCCAATATTATATCATATTATATTTCTTATATAATGAATTGATATGGTTACACATGGCACTTTAAACTATACATACTTGTTTCTTTAAACATCGATTTTTTTAAGGGTGTTCAGTTTTTCAGCTGCTTTCGCCACCGCATCTGTATGTTTATTGGATCCGGTGAGGTGAGAAGCCGCCAGTGTGTCTTCGTATGTAGTATCCCATATGCACATGTACATGGGGAATGGTTATACAGCCGCATACAGTCAAGGCGTTTTAGGAGATTTATTGCTAGTGGCTTGCTTAATCTGAGGAAATCTACTCTAACATAGCATCCAAATTACACAAAATAATGCAGAGCACAGTGAATGCAGGGTACTGTAGAGATATTCCCAACAGCAGGGTGGAAGAACACCTACAACTCATCGCACTTTTTGATGTTTATCTATTCGCTCCTCGGCCAGATATGGACATTTCTTTTATGGCATGTTAATTGAACTTTAGGTTAAATAGGTAATGCCAATCATATTATATTTTAACAGTTATATATTTTTAATAAATACCTACAATTAAAAATCATAAAAATTATAAATATTAATGTGCTCTCAGTGAAAATGTCTTAAAATCATATCAATTTTATAATTACTTCTAGTAGGCATCTTACCTAGTTTGAATAGTCAGAAATCAACTTCGCGCAAAAGTTTCGTGGGGGCAATTACTAGAGGTCGCCTCCATCATTACTATCGGTAGCCTGGTAGTCAGTGCCTTAAAGGATTGTTTGACATCTGATACTTCACTACTTAAACATTATAGATACTGGTGCCGGCTATACTGTAAATTTATCAAAAATCTAAAATTACCGGTCGGCTTCCATATAGCGTTGACAGCGTTGTAGAGCCCATCACGGAGATATTGAAAACATAAGTCTTGAAGGTCGTAATGGGCGCTAGTATGTGTGGCGTCAAGTTGAAAATACAAAAAAAATACGTTAATTTATCGTTACGCTGAAATTTTGACACACGGCGAAGCCCACTTTCTTAACCACCCACAAAATCTACATACTTACCAAATTTAAAGCCACTACGGTGGGCGTATAAGGTTGTAAGACCAGTTGAAATCGCAATTTGTTGAGCCTTAATTTATTTTTGAGCTTACTGCTCGAAATTTTTACAGAAGCTATAAGACCCGTTTAGTAAGAAAATACCAAATTTAAGACCATACCGGTGGGCGCATAAGGATTTAAGACCATTTTAAGAAATAGTCGGCTTCATAACATCAACTGTAAGACACTCCTCCGTCTACAGCTCAGCCAGCCTCGTAGGTAAAGTCACTAAAATCTTACAGGACCCCCACCCCCAAACCATGGAACTGTGGGCTTAGAGGAGGCCAAAAAGCTTGTTGAAGTGGTTGGCGGGTCAGGATGTTTTTACCCATCCAAATTGCCATTGGAGCTGGGACGACGTATTGTGCCAAATTTCTTCTGAGTCACTCACTCCTAAGCCGCAGCACTGGCTACCGGCTTACCCGTCACCAAACAGGAGGTTTGGTGACGGGTGGACAGCTTTTCCAGACACTGTCAGTAATAATGACATTATTTCTCTACTCATCTTGCTCATCCTTCATTCATATACATAGAAAAGGATGGGTACAGAAATATTGACATTATTACTGGATAGAAATAAGTCAAATAATAATAACATTAAATAATTAAAATACTTTAAAAAAAAGAAAAAGAAAAAATATATAAATGTACAAAAATGTATGACATAAAAAAGTTAAAAACTAAAATAAAAACGTTTAGAAGACGTTTTTTCACAAAATATGCACTTAATGAATACACACCAATCATATGTAAGTTAACCAGTGAACGCACCGGGTCGTTCGGTTTAACTGGTCCCTATGCACAACATTACATTGTTGCATTGCGCTTGGTGTTACCGAGCGCCTTTGTTCTTAACTCTTCCACCAGTTTTTGCATTCTACCCTCTCCCATTTAGCTTTAAGATAAATATTGTTTTCTCAGTAAGTGATTTATGTAAATCTTTTTGAGAAATAAATGTCTTAAACCGTATAGTATCTGGACTGGCACCTGATTGATTGAAATCTGATTCTGGCTTTGAGTCCGTGTTTGTGCTCCACACAGGTGTTCTTGCGGTACTTAAGTAAATGCCACATGCGTGCCTGTGGGATGCTATATGCGTAGACACACTGGCGGCTTCTCACTTCACCGGAACCAATAAACAAGCAGGTGCGGTGGCCAAAGAAGCTGAAAAACTGAAGACCCATAAAAAAAATTATACCTTTCGTAGTCGAGACCCTTGGCGCGTGGGGACCCAGTGCTCAGTAACTTTTTAAAGAACGCAAAAAGAGGCTCGTCGACTCAATTGGTGACCAAAGAGCTGGCAGCTTCCTCGCTCAACTCATAAGTTTTGCGATACAGCGGAGAAATGATGCCACCATCCTCGTCTGTTAGTTTCTAACATGTCGATACATATAATATATATCGGAACCTCGACAAAATAAATACCCATGTTAAATACTCCGTTTTAAATAGTTTTTGTAACTTCCATAAAAAAAATTGCATTCTAGGACGTTAAAAAAAAATTGTTTTATTTAAAACGTCATATAAATATTGAATACCATTTTTTTTTTAATAAAAAAATATAGGGATGAACATTTAAACCATTCTTTTAGAAACATGAATGAATGAAAGATTTATTCATGACAATTACAAAAAACATAATAAACAATAACATATACAACCCGAAACATTAATTGCCACGAAATCGTCGCAACTCAGCGTCAAATGCCGGCAGGGCCAGCACTGGTCTTCCGTTGCTACCATTTGACGACACGGCCCCATATAGACATTTGATCCTCACAACAAAACGAATCGATTGATACCATACATGAAAAAAATTCACCATGCCTATTGTATGCTCCCACCGGAATTTGGTATGTAGGTTATTTGAAGTAGACTTTACCGTGAGTACAAATTTGGAGCGGTAAAACCACTGATTAATTAACGTTATTTTCTTGTATTTTCAACTTGACGCCATATGATATGATATGATATTTATTCAAGAACAATTTACATCGTGTTATACATACTAGCGCCCATTTAAGACCTAGTAAGACTTATTTTTTCATGATCTCGAAGATGGGCTCTATATCGCTATATGGAAGCCAACCGATAAGATGTTTGATAAATTTACAGTGGGGCGGGCTAACAAGGTGTAATCTGTGTTCGCATTACGGATTTATATGAAGTGGATCTTTTTCTTAAACCTTGTCCCTAACCAAGGATGTGCATTTCTGTCATTGAATTTGACAACTAGTATCCGATACGTTTGCCTAAGTGAGAAAGAGAACTTGCCATGCGTGAAGAAGGGACAACATGATTCGTAACGTCAAAGAGGGACCTCTGTATAGTACTATTGTTTACTCGGTGCCCTAGCCACAGTTGAAAATTATTACCGAGTAAAAGAGTCGTTCATAGGCGAGTAGCATAAAACCGGCCAAGTGCGTGTCGGACCACGCATAATAGAGGGTTCCGTACCTTCAATGGAATAAGAACCAAACTAATACCAGAAGGTCGTATCTGATACCTATGGAAGAAGTTTTTTGGAGATAACTCAAAAATGGCTGAACTGATAATGTTCAAAACAATTTTCGTAGAAAGTATGTAATAGAAAAATAAGATAATCTTCTCAAATTTTTTTAAGTATATTATATGGACTTAGGGTTCAAATGTTACGGAGGGGGGGGTTCACTCAATTTTTCTGACTTTCGAGGCGATTATTTCTGAAAATATTCACTAAATCACAAAATGTTCAAAAAAAACCTCAATGTTATTTTTAAACACCTATCGATTGATGTGCAACATGTTGATATTAGGGGAAAAATTGTTTTTTGTAATTTAGTTACATGGAGCGCCCCCCATAAAAATATTTTCTCCTTCAATTTAACTACATATAGTCTGGCCAGCCAACGAATGCAGTAGCAATGTACAGCGACCAAAATTATGACAACACTAAGAATCAGTGAAAAAAGCAGCAATGATCATCAAATTATATGTTTTTAATTTTAGTTGGTAAGTTATATGGTCTGTGCCACTACGTTACATTCTGTTAGAAATCGGATCGTTTATACCCACCCTAATGATACCACCAGCCATGTAGGATCGTGTGCATGACGCTTTATGCATGACTTGTTGTCTATGCTGTAGAACATATTTCGGTCTCTTTGTCTTTTGGTAAGCCGGCCGAGCGGACGCTCTCTCCTCTAATTATACAGTAATGAGGGTTTCCGCGATTGAGATTTTCACTAGATGGCAGCACCGTGACGACAGGTCTTTTTGGCAGTACCTGTCAAAATCCACCAATCAAAAAATATATGGTTAAACATGATTGGTGGATTGTGACAGCTAGACCTGTCGCCACGGTGCTGCCATCTAGTGAAAAACTCGATCGCGGAAACCCTCATTGTTATTTGTTAATTATAACCACATTACGTATAATGGTAGGATCAGAAGAAACTGTAAGTGCACCTAATAAACCTGAAACCTAAACAGTGCTGTCTAGTTTTATTTCCACTGCTGAATGATCTCCAGATCATTTAATAGGTTAGGGCACAGGAACGCGTTAGTGCACTGTTTAGGTTACCTCAAAAATTAATCAGTCGCTGCAAGTGAATCTGTTCATCTACGAGGGAGATTACAGCGAGCGCATCGCCGACCTGTCTGAATCGCCAACACAACGTCGTCGTCTTTTTTCTTTGGTGCACACTACCACGTGGTACGTACATATCTCCAATCATGGCCAATGAAACTCAGCCGGGTGCTGTCAATTACTCTAGCCAAGCGGTAGAAAAACTTCGTGGCGTGGAAAACTACCAAACCTGGAAATACCAGGTTAAAATGCTGCTGACGCTCGACGGTGTGTGGGGAACTGTTGAAGGAACCGATGTGGAGCCCTCGCACGTTAACCGTGCTCTGGCTCGCATAGGCCTGAGTGTGTCGACCACGTGCTTACAGCATATCAGGAACGCGAAAACTGCTAAGGAAGCATGGGATAACCTCAAAACTGTGTTCGAAAACAAGGGTTTATACAGGCGCGTGCTTTTGTTACGGCAGCTGCACCGTATCGAGTACAGGCAATTCAATTGTATGTCGCGTTACCTAGAAGCCGTGATGTCGCTAGTTCATCAATTGGCGGATATCGACAGAAACATAGAGGACAAGGAAGTAGTGGAACTTCTTTTAAGTGGCTTACCCGAGGAGTATGACGCACTGGTAAGCAACCTCGAGACTGCAAATATCTCTAATGAAAACCTCAACGCTGACATGGTCAGATCTCGGCTTCTTCAGGAAGAATCGAGGAAAAGGGAGGGTTCTTCTAGTATGGAGGAAGCGGCTTTGTTCTCTAAGGCCAAAAACCGTCCGGTCAGTGCAGGACCAAAACCTCAGAAGCAAATTGTCTGCCACTACTGCGGGAAAGGTGGCCATATCAAGAGCAAATGCTTCAAATACAGGAAGGACAAGGCGAAGAATCGGTCTCTTCTGGCTACTGAAACATCGGCAGCCTTCTTTGTAAAGAAGTCTTCTTTCTATCTGGACTCGGGCTGCTCAAATCATCTGTGCAATGACAAGTCTATGCTGATGAACTACAAGGAGCTGCCGGGAGAAGGAAGCAAAGTGACTCTGGCAAATGATGAGTCAGTGTCAGCTGAAGGTGTAGGGGAGCTGCCAGTCGGAGGCGTCTTAAATAAACTTACCAAAGTATGCTCTGGTGACGAGTGTGAGACCTGCCTACTTGGGAAGCAAGTACCCTTGCCGTATCCCGTGGGCGAGGCTACACGTGCACGCAAACCTTTAGAACTTGTGCATAGTGATGTAGCAGGTCCTATGCAAGAAGACATCATTGGTGGAGCGAGGTTCATCGTTACCATGACTGATATATGACTACACCAGGAAGACGCACATCTTCCTCATGAAGCATAAATCCGAGACTCGGAGGAATTCTGCACCGGGAGTGAGAATGATGAGTCCGGCTGCTCTGCTTCGGGCTCGTGTGACTCGTCGAGCGAGTCTGTAGTACTATCGCCGCGTTTGTCACATTCAGGGGAAGCTCAGCCTGCTGCTGATGCACCGGCTGTCCATTCTACACGTCCTGTACGTACTACAAGGTCACAAAAACCTAAAAGGTATGCCGACTACACATCGGACTACTCCATGGTAGCGCACGAGGCTACGCCTGTCTGCGATCTAAATGTACCTTCATCATTTAAAGAGGCTGTTACTGGTTCCCTTAGCGCTGAATGGTCTGCTGCCATGAAGTGTGAGTATGACTCTCTCAAAGCGAATAAAGTGTGGAAATTAGTTGATAGGCCCAAAAACACAAATGTAATAAAGTCAAAATGGGTATATAAAATTAAAACTGATGCATTAGGTAACTTTGAAAAGTATAAAGCGCGTCTTGTTGCCATGGGTTATACACAAGTCCCAGGTGTAGATTATAAAGAAACATTTTCACCAGTCGTTAGACATTGTACAATGAGAATATTGTTTGCTTTAGCTTGTGAGCATGATTTAAGCATAGATCACATTGATGTGACCACAGCTTTTCTTAACGGAGACCTTGAGGAAACCATCTACATGGAATTACTACCAGGCTTTAATAATAATCAAAAAGATAAAGTTTGTTTGTTGCAAAAAGGGATCTATGGTCTTAAGCAAGCTAGTAGAATCTGGAATAATAAAGTTAACAAAATACTGTGTGAAAATGGTTTTCATCAAAGTAAATGTGAACCTTGTATTTATATAAATAAGGATAAACATAACTTAGTATTGGTTGCACTATATGTAGATGATTTCTATATCTTCTCTAACAATAGCTCATGTAAAAACAACCTACTTAGTTTATTACAAAGTGAATTTAATTGCAAAAATTTAGGTAACTTAAAGAGCTGTCTGGGCATTAATGTTGTAAGAGAAAAGGACTCATTAAAATTAGATCAGGGTGATTACATTATGAAAGTACTCAAGCGGTTTAAAATGGAAAATTGTAAACCTGTCTCGACACCTATGTCGATAGGATGCAAATTTGAGGATGACAGTGAAGCCTTATGTGAAGAAACTTATAATTACAGAGAACTTATTGGATCCCAAATGTATTTGGCTGTCTGCACTAGGCCAGACATTGCTTACGCATGTAGTCATTTGAGCCAATATAATTCTAAATTTAATAAAAGCCATTGGCTGGCAACTAAACGGATACTAAGATATCTGGCAGGAACAATTAACTATTGTTTATATTTTATAAAAAGTAGGGAATTGAATTTAACTGCTTATACAGATGCCGACTGGGCTAATAATGTAGACAGACGATCATACACAGGATTTGTAATTAAGTTAGGTTCAAATGTTATAAACTGGGAATCACGTAAACAGCGTTGTGTTGCACTTAGCTCTACTGAAAGTGAATTTATATCAATTAGCGATGTGTGTAAAGACTTATGTTTCATTAAGAATATACTATATGAAATTTCTGGTATGAAACCATGCATCACTGTGTTCAACGACAACCAAAGTGCACACAAGTTGCTACTTTCTAAAGAATATTCACATAAACGTACAAAACACATAGATGTACGGTATCATCACATAAAAGAGTTAGTACATAATAATGTTTTAACTGTAAAATACTTACCGACAGAAGAAATGATAGCTGATGTACTTACCAAACCGCTGAGTTTCAATAAACATTCTAAATTTATTCATAGCATGAATATGAAGTGATATAATAGTATAGGCATGTATATGTAAATGTAGAGTCCTAATTTAATGATTTGCAAATGTAAATATGCAATCATATAAATAGTATGCATTTTTCTTTCCTTGCTTAACTGTTTTGTTTAGTGTTAGCATGCTATTATATGAATGTGTATATGGTTAGAGTTAAGTCTATGGTTAGGGCAAACATTGTCAATGTAAACTTATATAATTGATGTTATATTAAGTTCAAGCCTTTCATGAGAGATGTTACACATTGTCTTCTAATTGTCGTTGTGTATGGATTTTCTACTTTTTGTATGTAGGCATGAGGCGATGGTCTTATTAGTTCGAGGGGAAGTGTTAGAAATCGGATCGTTTATACCCACCCTAATGATACCACCAGCCATGTAGGATCGTGTGCATGACGCTTTATGCATGACTTGTTGTCTATGCTGTAGAACATATTTCGGTCTCTTTGTCTTTTGGTAAGCCGGCCGAGCGGCTCTCCTCTAATTATATAGTAATTGTTATTTGTTAATTATAACCACATTACGTATAATGGTAGGATCAGAAGAAACTGTAAGTGCACCTAATAAACCTGAAACCTAAACAGTGCTGTCTAGTTTTATTTCCACCGCTGAATGATCTCCAGATCATTTAATACATTCACGGTGTGTAAAAAGGAGACGGATATATTTCGTCTGATTTGTCATCAACTGTAACAAATAATCTGGTTGAGGCAATTGACATATGCCATAAAAACGAATTTAAATTCAATGTAGAACGTTGCAGGAGTTCTATCTCACTCGCGCTTAAGACGAGAGAGTGAAATGCACTAGAAACAAATTCAATGTAAAAGAAATGTGAATTGAAATGTTCGTTACGAACACGGTGTCTCATCACAAAGGGTTGGCACATGTACGTATTTTGAATTTGCCGCGCTTTTCTACTGAAAAAATGGTTTGCCAGACTATAATTAAATAGCGGCATGAAAAATACACCTTATGTCTAAATTTTATTTTATTCGTCTTATAGTTTCCGAGTAAAATGGCTGTGACATACGGACAGACGGACTGACAGACAGACAGACGGACATGACGAAATTATAAGGGTACCGTTTATGCCATTTTGGCTACGGAACCCTTAAAAGTACTAAAAACGGTCCGATAGAGAGCATAATAGTGGGGGGCGGTGCCTCACTCGCACTCGTTACAAAATTGTCACATTTGACACATATTCACATTTTGATTGTCTGATGACGTCATTACCTCCTTAGTCAAAACGAGACACTCCCTTAGATAAGCTTCTCTGTCGGCCTCACTTTGTGACCGAAGAATGAGATCCACTTCATATACATCCATGGTTCGATACCTACGTACACCTACTAAAAAAAAACACCAAACTCTCTGCCATGGGATTCCCAATGTCCTGTCAACATATCTAAAATGGTGGGCATAGCCATAGACAAAACGCTCTAGCGAGACCTACTGGCAGCTTGACAGTTAGGTGTATTACTCTATCACCTAGTGAGACAAGTGTGAGAGCAACGTTTCGCAGTTTGGCATCTCGAATCGCGGCCCAGTTCTCATTTTAAAAATAACAGCTACGCACACATATCTAAAAGAAACACTCGGTTCTGTACAAAAGAGTAATTCCTAGCGTATTAAAGAAGGACAAACCTAACTGTCCTTATGTGAATGTTCTGTATAATAGGCAGACTATGCAGCCTATGGACGTTTAGAAGAAGTCCAGTTTTGATGCCGTCAGGATAGAGAACGGGACACATTCGCCGCAGAAGTGCAACCCCCTGTTCAGTGTGGCGTTGGTGGTGACTTATAGGAACAGGGGGGGAAACCTCGATGTCTTCTTGCCATATATGCATGATTTTTTGAGGAGACAAAATATTCATTATTTTTTTTTGTATTTAAATTATTTATTCATGTAAAACAATTACAGGTTTCGAGAGTTACAATATTGCGCCAAACTGGAGTGACCAGTTTGATGGCGCGTCGCGCTCAATCACATGGGTACTTAACAATAAAGTAATTGTTTACAATAAATATGTGACTTATGTCTATTGTTAGTAGGTAACTAAATGAAAATAAACAGTAAAAACATGCATATGTGTTAGGTAAAAATTAATGAAATAGTTCTACACTTTGAGTTCAAATTTAAAGTTGCGATTAATTAAGTAACATTTGTATTGAATATCTGCAACATACTACACTTTAATTTATTTTTAAAGGCCGGTTTTTTATGTTTACAGTTCCAATTTTGATGTTATTATAAATTCGAGGAGTTATATAGTGCAAAGTCCTTTCTCCATAGTAATTACAACTCGTTGGTTCGACATATATTAGTCTTTTATCGGTTCTTAATGTCAATAATGTCCTATTGTACCGTCTAGGTATCTTATAGTCGTTGCTCTTAAATTGATCTACGGCTATAAGATACCTAAACTTTTCCTGAACAGGGAGAACCCGACACGTCCAGTATAACTGGTCGTAGTCTTCTTTACACTTACTTTTTTCCTTTTTACTTACAAGCATTTTTAAAAATCTTATCTGTAATGATTTTACCTTACTAATATAGGACGGAAAGGTTAAGTACTAATATGGAAAGTTGACTCGACGTCCACTGCGCGTTGTCCTTGGCTGGCTTGGTGATGGTTGCGCTGTTAGAGCGCCTGGTTGCGGAAGGATGGGGGGAAACGCTATACTAATGTAAGTAGCAGTCCATAGAGCTCGATTTGCACCGGATTTACTAATTTCGGATAATCGAGCACTTTTTCTTCAGCTCTTCGAAGAAAATGAAAGGCAAATTAGCACTAGCTTGACTACTAATATTTTTGACGCGGCCCCTCTGGTAAGTAGGGTAACTGCTATAGTTATTGGTCACTTTGATAAGACAGAAATAAACAAGGCAATAGACGCATGCACTTAAATGAATGAGACCAGAAATAACCTGTATTTCTCCTGTTTTAGTTTATGGCCAATAATGTACGGGCGGCCACCGTATGATCTGCTTCGTTACGTGATACAAAGATAAGCTCTATGGCACATGTTCATAAAAGTGATGCTGAGTTCCGAAAAAATAGTAAAAAAAATTAGAATTGGCCGAAAGTACAAGAAAGCACCACTTCCGGTGTAAAAAATGCATGGTATTTACCTACGTCATTTGATACAAAGATGACACTTGTGGCAACAAATATCAATTTTTATGTAGATACAGAAAAATCCAGTCTGCCAGTTTCTGCATGGCCGGAAGTGCTCGGCAGACTGGTTAAAAAGTAATTCGTTTAACTCCAAATTTACGTCACTTTTAAACCAGTCTGCCGGGCACTTCCGGCCATGCAGGAACTGGCAAACGGTGGCCGCCCGTACTATAATTAAAGCAGTCGCCCTAAAGTGAAGCTGAAGAGACTTTCTAAAAAAATGTAAAAAGAAGTAAGTAAAAATAAACTTTTATCTAAGTTTGAACTTCGGTTTTGTCCCTACTCACTCACCCATTTTATGTAAAATACATGAAATTTAAAAAAAATATTGACTTTTAAAAGTACGGTGCAAATGTACGGATGGGACCAGGGACAGTAGTGAAACACCGGACTCACGAGTACAACTCAACTATTTATTCATTAAACTAGGTATATATAAACTTATGAATCTAGGTTACACGTGTTTAAGTGGGGATGGCTACACGTGGAAGGTGTCATATGGTTTGACCTCCATTCCTTATATAGAGGAGAGTCATCTTAAATGAGTCTCCGATGACTCTCCGTATATGGCTACATTCCTAACCTAATATGGAGGAGTCATATTACATGCCTCTCCTTATATGTACCTACTACAATAACAGATTATATTACTTATACCTATACCTACATTCCATCTCCCTCCTTTTGGAAAAGGAAAAATATATTATTAAATATATTTTTTCTTTTTCTTTTATATTGCTACATTTAATCATTATATCTCTTAGTTCTATTTTTATGAATAAGTTTTATTTTACCATTATCAAAAATCTCTACATTTGGACTTACATCTCTTACAACTAAATATGGTCCCGAAAATACACTTGACAATTTACTTCTGTTTTCATTTCTAACTAATATTTTGTCATGTGGTTTATATTTATATCACTGGGTTTACAGTCATGTCATATTTGATTTTTCTTATCGTTTTGGTTTTCAACAAGTTCTCTTTCGCTTCTTTTTGTGAAGTTTGAAGTCTATATTTTAGTTCTAATGGGTAACTGTCAGCATTGTACAAGGGATCGACATAAGAGGTTAAATTATTGGGAAGGCTGCATACTTTTCCGAACACTAACTCGAACGGTGTAAATTTTGTTTCCGAATGGACAGATGTATTGTACGCAAAGCACCAATATGGTATCCACTTACTCCAATGTTCAGAGTGGTTGTCTGTTTGAATACGTAGAAACGCGCCCAGCCCCTTATGTGTATTCTCCAATGCGCCAATACTCTGGTGGTGATATGCTGTTGATGTAAGTTTTTTTATATGGAGTAATTTACATACCTGTTGAAAAAGTTCTGAGGTGAATTCCGTCCCCTTGTCTGTAGCGATGATGCTTGGGATGCCATAACGTAAAATGAAATTATTTACAAAGACCTCTGCAACTTCCTTCGTTGACTTTGTAACTAGCGGGTAAGCTTCAATGTATTTTGTTAACTCACATTGTATATAAGAGTAATTGTCATCATCCCTACTTAATGGTCCCACAATGTCCATAAATATTTTTTGTAATGCAGTGTCAGCTGTTGTTGTTATTGTCATTGGTTCTTTTGTGTGAACAGAATATTTTTCCTTTTGACATTTATCGCATTTTCTAACGTAATTCTTAATATCATTCTCTAAACCTATCCAAAAATACCGTTTTTTTATATTATTATACATTTTTCTTACACCAGCGTGGCCACTTGTTGGCAATATATGAAAATCATTTAGTACTACTTTTCTTTCGTATTTATCATCTATTCTGATTAAATCTTTCAATATACATAAACGTGGACCGGTCCATCCCTTCATATTCTTTATTGTATGTGCTAGCTTTTCAACAAATATTTCATTATTTTTATTTTTTACAATTAATAATTCATTTATGTTCCATTCTTTACATTTTATACCAAGTTCCTCGACAAAGGCGGCTCGCGTCATTTGCCCTGGGAAGTATGGTTTTATATATATTAATTTGTTGCTTTTCACATATATCATTGACTTAGATTCCTCTATCTCATTTATCTTCATTTTATTTATCTTACTGAGCTCAGTTGTTTGCATAAATTTTAATTCTACACTGTCTTTTATTTTCGTATTAACTTCTAGTTCTACTGCTCTCGGTTGATCAGACCGAATGGCAGTTGAGTCTGTTGGACTGCTATTTCCTAACTCTTTTCTCCTCTTTGACCTAGTCATGACGTACATATTGTTTGTCATTTCTTTTAATTCGTCTGATGTGACCTTTATCCTCGATAACGCGTCCGCTACCGAGTTGTCTTTCCCTTTTAAATATTCCACTGTGAAGTCATATTCCTCTATTGCTAGTCTAAATTTCGTTAATCGACTTGTTGGGTCTTTCATATTAAATAGATATATTAATGGTTTATGATCGGTTCGTATGATAAAATGTCAAATATAAATAAACACTATTTAGTGTTTGCGTCAAATCCGATACACCGTATAAAAACTGTATAAAAAAAGGTCTTAAAAATCCAAGTAAAAATAATCCTTAATTGATAAAAAATATCCTATAATAATATTAATCTATTAAGTATAATGTGTAATGTTACAATACCTATTTAAGTTTCCTTTTTAATAAAATGAAGTCCGTCCTTGTAACCATATAATTGCTTCGTCATCGAGCGGCATAATTTATAAATATCTGATTATGAAAGTAAAAATCATGCCTAAACTCTTGTCATCTATTTGCTCCAGCTTAATTTTATGTAAATTGCCGTCATTATAATAATAACCAAATTATTTCGTTGTAATACAATTGCAACAGTTCTATAAGTAAAAAAACATAATTATTACGGAAACATACGAATAGAAAGAGTTATGCATACCTACTATAACATAAACAAGTGTGTCGTATAAAATCATAAATGTCCTTATCATTGATTCTGCCAACTATTCGTACTACCGCGATCACTCGTCTTCACAATTCTGCTCCGACACTTCGATATTCCTGTACCGGTATTTCCGACATTCCGAGTATTCCGACCAAGGACACCGGCATCTCCCTGCTGCTACCATCCTTGACCTCACGACACGAACAGCACCCGGCAGCAACACCCGAACCATCATTACAAATCCGTTTTATTTATCACTCTTATTTTGTTTTATAGTCATTTAGTCACCGGTTTTCGAGAAATTTTACCGTTCCAAAAAAAAAATATTTTTCACTGTCACATTTTTGTTGAAAACTTATTTTTTTTTAAGTGTTCATTAAATCAACATACCCAGAGTTTTCAAAAGTCTGTGGCGGCCTGCTCGCCCTCCACTGCCTAAGTTCCCGCGCCTGCGTGTTGCAGCGCGCCGTTGCATAGCAACCAAAACAGACAACACAACCGAATCTTCTGCTAAGTCGTTCTGTTGATTTACTCGGTTATAATTTGATTTATTTGTGCTGTATATTATTGTATATACCTACTCATGTAAATAAACTGTACATAACTAGCTCGCGCATTTGTTACTTATAATAACCTGCCGCAAACTACTACAAGTGGTATCCACTACTTACCACAACTGGTGACCACCGACATCGGGCAAAAGATGTCCGACAACGAAGACGACGAGGCGGAGCGGCAGGTATGCAAAGTTGGCGTACGCGTGCCTCCATTTAACGCGGACGAGCCGGCGCTATGGTTCGCCCAAATAGAGGCGCAGTTTCATTTGTCAAGAATAACCGTCGACGAAACAAAATTTTACTACGTTGCCGGTCAATTAGAAGCGCGGTATGCCTTGGAGGTAAAAGATGTAATCACTAACCCTCCCTCTACTGATAAGTACCTAAAAATTAAAAATGAATTAATAAAACGTCTATCTGCGTCGCAAGAGAAACGGACGCGACAGCTTTTGGTGCACGAGGAGCTCGGCGACCGTAGCCCGTCGCAATTTCTACGACACCTACAAAATTTAGCTGGTACCGCAGCAACGTCAGATCTACTAAAAACAATTTGGCAAGACCGTTTGCCACACAACGTTCAAACTATACTGGCATCTCAATCTGACCAACCATTAGAAAAGCTTGCTGATTTGGCAGATAGGGTTTTTGAGTTAGCTCCCTCGACACCCCGAGCACCGCAAGTGGCGTCAACTTCTAATACTAGCTATGCGCCAGCGCCACAGCTCTCCTACGCGCCTTCTGCACCTTCCGACGCCTTGACGCAGCAAGTCAACGAGCTTACCCGGCAAGTAGCTATTTTGACCAGTCAATTCCGAAGAGGACGCTCACACTCGCGCTCGCGCTCGACGTCTAAGCCACGAAGGTACAGTAGCTCCCGTACTAGAATGCCGCAGCCGCCATCTAACCATCCTCACTGCTTTTACCACTACAATTTCGGACTAAAAGCGCACAAGTGCAGCCAGCCGTGCAATTTCAACGCGGAAAACTCCCCGGGCGGTCGGAAATAGCGGCCAACGACTGCCCTACTGCATCTGGCCGTCTTTTTATTACCGATCGGACTACTAAAATAAGATACCTTGTAGATACAGGTTCGGACTTATGTGTTTACCCCCGGTCGGCTATCAAGACGCGATGCCCTCAGTCAAAATTTGACCTTGTCGCAGCTAACAACACCGTCATTCACACCTACGGACCAATCCAGCTAGCTGTTGACTTGGGCCTACGAAGATCATTTCCGTGGAATTTTACTATTGCCGATGTATCAAAACCCATAATAGGTGTCGATTTTCTTGCCTATTACGACCTGCTTGTTGATTGTAAGAACCATCGGTTGATTGACAATATCACTACGCTTTCGGTAGCCGCTGTACGCTACGAATCGTCTGAAAATATAGCTTCTGTGAAAGTAGTTACGGGTGAAACCGAATTTCACGACATCCTACGTGAGTACCCCACTATAACCAAACCTCCAGGCAGGCACTCTCCGTCGAAGCATAACACCTTGCATTTCATCAAGACCACGCCTGGACCACCGGTATCCTGCAAGCCTCGCCGCCTTGATCCGATACGCATGCAAGCTGCTAAGAAAGAGTTCGAGGATATGCTAGCATCTGGTATAGCTCGACGCTCAGAAAGTCCTTGGGCCAGTGCTCTCCACCTGGTAAAGAAGAAAGATGATACTTGGCGACCTTGTGGTGACTATAGAGCACTAAACGCCAGAACCATCCCCGATCGTTACCCCATACGTCATATTCATGATTTTTCATACCAACTGGCAGGTTGCACCATCTTTTCAACCATAGATCTGGTAAAGGCGTACAACCAGATAGCCGTGAACCCAGATGACATTCCGAAAATTTCGATTACGACCCCGTTCGGGTTATTCGAGTTCCCGTATATGAATTTCGGGTTACGCAACGCGGCTCAAACCTTCCAGAGGTTCATAGATGAGGTTTTGCTCGGTCTGGACTTCTGCTACGGTTACTTAGACGACATTCTGGTTTTTTCATCGTCTTTAGAGCAACACAAATGCCATCTTCGTCAGTTGTTCGAGCGTTTGACACAATACGGTGTATGGATCAACATCTCCAAGTGCTTGTTCGGCCAATCTGAAGTCACTTTCCTTGGTTACCGTGTGACAGCTTCAGGTACCAAGCCTTCGGAATCTAAAGTACAAGCAATCCAGGATTACCCTGTCCCTAAAACCGTCAAAGAGCTGAGACGATTCCTGGGTATGATCAATTTCTACCGTCGTTTCGTACCCAATGCTGCACAACTTCAGGCACCACTTCATTCCATTCTGTCAGGACCCAAAATTAAAGGATCGCATCCAGTAAACATGACTCCTGAATTGCAACAGGCTTTCGAAGACTGCAAGTCATCACTGTCTAAAGCAACACTCCTAGCCCATCCTGATCCCACTGCACAGCTAGCCATTTTCACTGACGCATCTGACACTTCAATTGGTGCAGTTCTTCAGCAACTCGTCGACGACACCTGGAAACCCTTGGCATTCTACTCCCACAAGCTTACCAACGCACAGAAGAAGTACAGCCCGTACGATAGAGAACTCCTGGCTGTGTACGAGGCCATCAGGTACTTCAGGCATATGGTCGAAGCCAGAGACTTTATAGTGTATACTGATCACAAGCCACTTACCTTCGCTTTTTCCACCAACCGAGATAAATGCTCACCAAGGCAATTTAGATACCTGGACTTTATCTCGCAATTTACTACGGATCTAAGATTTTTACCCGGAACTCTCAATGTTGTCGCTGACGCCCTCTCTCGCGTCGAGGAAATCGCCGTGCCTATCGACTACCAGGCCCTTGCACGATCTCAGGAAGCTGATCCAGAGCTGCAAGACCTGATCCTCCACGGTTCCTCGCTTAAACTGAAGAAGATGCCTACACATGGCAATACTTTACCAGTTTTCTGCGACACTTCTACTGGACAACCTCGTCCATATGTTACGCCAGAGTTTCGAAAGCAAGTTTTCAACCAGCTACACCATCTTCATCATCCAGGATGCTCAGCTACCGTGCGACTGGTCTCAGAGCGATTTGTTTGGCCAGGGATTCGCCGAGATTGTAGAGAGTGGGCAAGACAGTGCTTGAAATGCCAACAAAGCAAAATCACACGTCATACCATTTCACCACTTTCCACTTTCACCACTCCATCCTCGAGGTTCGCTCATATTCATCTCGACCTCGTAGGGCCCTTAACCCCTTCCTCTGATTACAGATACTGCCTCACCGTCATCGACAGATTTACGCGATGGCCTGAGGTGTTTCCACTCAGAGACATCACCGCTGAATCCTGCGCTACTGCTCTCGTGTCTGGCTGGTTCGCCAGATTTGGATGTCCTCTGCGGATGACTACTGACCGTGGTCGTCAGTTCGAGAGCCAACTCTTCAAGGCTCTGACCACGATTGTTGGAGCACACCACTTCCACACCACTGCTTATCATCCAGCCTCTAACGGCATGATCGAAAGACTCCATCGCCAGCTTAAATCAGCCATCATGTGCCATTCATCAACATCATCTTGGACTGAAGCTCTACCTCTTATCCTGCTTGGTATCCGAAGCGCCGTAAAGGAAGATTTACAAACTACCCCCGCAGAACTCGTTTATGGCGAGACACTTCGTTTACCCGGCCAGTTCCTGTCACCTCTACCTGACTACAAAGTGGCAGATGTTACAGAGTACGCCACACGCCTACGCTCTCACATGGCTAAGCTGACGCCAAGGCCTGCATCATGGCATACTTCATCTTCACCATTTTACATACCACGTGGATTAGAAACCTGTTCCCACGTATTTCTTCGTGTCGATCGTGTCCGCAGCTCACTAGAACCACCGTACGAAGGCCCGTACAGAGTCGTTAAACGACAGCCTAAATTTTATTCTATCGACATTAAAGGCAAATTAAGCAACGTGACCATCGACAGACTCAAGCCTGCTTATATAATGCGTGAAGTATCACCTAAATTGCCAGATAATAGCCAAAACGATGCTGAAGAGAAGCGCACGAGAAGTGGAAGACTCGTGAGGTTCCCCAGCAGACTTCGACCGTAGTCACGGTCTGGCCAGGGGGAACATGTGGCGGCCTGCTCGCCCTCCACTGCCTAAGTTCCCGCGCCTGCGTGTTGCAGCGCGCCGTTGCATAGCAACCAAAACAGACAACACAACCGAATCTTCTGCTAAGTCGTTCTGTTGATTTACTCGGTTATAATTTGATTTATTTGTGCTGTATATTATTGTATATACCTACTCATGTAAATAAACTGTACATAACTAGCTCGCGCATTTGTTACTTATAATAACCTGCCGCAAACTACTACAAGTGGTATCCACTACTTACCACAAATCCAAGAGCAATTTTTGTTATTATTCACTTGATTCACTTTTTTTTTTTTGCGTGATGAGTTTTGATCCCGAAATTTCATCTCGGCCTTGTCTGGTCGGCGCAGCGCGCCGCCAGTGCAGCACGAGGCCGCACTGGCAGGATCGCCATGTATGGATGGGACCAGGGACAGTAGTGAAACACCGGACTCACGAGTACAACTCAACTATTTATTCATTAAACTAGGTATATATAAACTTATGAATCTAGGTTACACGTGTTTAAGTGGGGATGGCTACACGTGGAAGGTGTCATATGGTTTGACCTCCATTCCTTATATAGAGGAGAGTCATCTTACATGAGTCTCCGATGACTCTCCGTATATGGCTACATTCCTAACCTAATATGGAGGAGAGTCATATTACATGCCTCTCCTTATATGTACCTACTACAATAACAGATTATATTACTTATACCTATACCTACATTCCACAAAGTTGTCTTATGACTTGATATAGTCATAGTCATTTATTTATAATATTTAAAATATTACATGTCAAATTACAATATTATTACATTGGTACTTATTTATTAATACATTATTTATTGGTACTTAATTATTAAATTAGATTTTAAATTAAACGTTTTCCTAATTAGGTAGGTCATAAAATTCTGTGACACTGTAAAAAGTATGGTTTAGTAGCCACCTTTTTAATTTACTCAAAAATACGTGGGTACTACCCGCATTTTTTATTTCCGAAGGGAGTTTGTTGTAAATTTTGGGTCCTGCACTTGACATTATTTTGAATGACTTGGCCAGTCGATTAAACCAAGTACGTAGTTGTTGTTTTGAACCCTGTCGTGTGCGTGTCGTTTCACGACATTCAACCAGAGACAGGTTTTATTGAAATTTTATATGTAGTGGAGCAGCAGAAGTCGTGGCCCTTGAACCGCGGGCTGCTGGGCAACGTCGGCGCTCCCCCTACCTCGTTGCACCGCGCGGACATGCTGGTGCTGCCGGCGCTCCCCCTGCCTCGTGCTGCACCGCGCGGACCTGCTGGTGCTGCCGGCGCTCCCCCTGCCTCGTGCTGCACCGCGCGGACATGCTGGGGTGCTCCCGCTGGACGGCGGCAACCTGCCTGCAGCACCCAGCCCCGCCACCTCCGTGCGGCCATCACACGGCTTCACTTTTATATATCAAACAAATATCGGACGCGTATTCGCCATTCGGACGGACCAGTATATACAGCTGAATGGATTTACAAACAGGTTTTGGGGCTGGGGAGCGGAGGGCGATGATTTTTATATCAGGTTGTAACGCAACGTATCAAACTTATCGGGTAATAATTAAATAGTCATCTTCGAAAAATCGCCCATCTAAGTCATAAACGCACCCTTGTCATTTCCCCGAAAACTTTTTATTATTATATATTTTTTTTTGTTTTAATTATTTAATTTAATCGATTTTTATAATTTGGAAATTTAAGTAGAAGACACAGTTCAGGTAATGGTTTCTGCTTAATACAAAATTAATTCAGTATGGGTTAGCGCATTGTTATCGATGTTATTCCAATATGACTTGGAACTTCGATGCCGTTAACGTGTATATACACTTACGGTAGATGTCGCTACACGTCACCCTCTGACGTAAGCAATGAAGGAACTGATGGAAAGATTCGCCGCGGTTGAGTAAGCGTCGATGGCTCAGTTGGTCAGAGCGGTCGGACCGGTGTTCCGAAAGGTCGCAAGTTCGAATCTTGCTCGACGCAGTGAATTTTTCCATTTTTCTTTCAATTATAAAATTGAAATTTCGCTTGCAGACGTTTCTGCTTAATACAAAATTAATTCAATATATCAGATGTTTAAATAAAACTGGTCAATTTAGATTATTTCATTTCATCGAGGCCAGGGCCGTAGCTAGGGAGGGAGGGGGGGGGGGGGGGCATTAAGGGCCGATGCCCTACCTTAAATTCAACTCTGGCTGAAACCCTGATCGAAGCATTTGCCGAAACCATCTTAGAAAATATAGCTAACTGATATGGAATATTAAAAATATAAAAAATCATTGTTTTCAGATTATTATCGTTTAAGCGCAATGCTACTAGCTGCATAACAAACTGTAAAGTATACTCTTTCAAACAAAAAAAGGATATTTTCCTAAACGGTCCAGCCGTCTTCGAAAAATCGGTGAACATAATAATAAAAATAGCAAAAACAAAGATCCCGACGTATTGATAACCTCCTCCTTCGGAATCTTGAAGTCGGTGGAAAACAGCGATACTTGAAAGTCATAATTTCGTGATCAGTCTCAGGTTTTATTGAAATTCAGGATACCTATATCTTGTAAGACTCGTGATATTGTTAGCGTGTAGGTCAAATAAATCTTTAGTTTTTGGGGTCAAAAGCGAGTAATATAATTGAAGACCTATGTGTTGCCTTTTTGCCCTGCAAACTCGGCTGACACATTACCGCGCGTGGGTCTAAAAAGATACTCTATTCTAGATCATGGACATACATTTGGATCCCCTACTTTATACATTTTACATCACAAATGAGAGTTAATAATTCCCGTGGGAGTTCCAAACGGGCTTGCAAGCTTGTATCTAAGTTATAACGTGATAAAAAAGCTATTTGGCTTCTCTGCCTCCAGACGGGATTGGTGCCAGCTCAATAGACTCAGAACCGAACATGGCCGCTGCGGAGAACACATGTTCAAGTGGGGCTGGAGAAATTCACCAGAGTGCGATTGCGGAGCACCCGTTCAATCCATACACCACATTATTTACGATTACCCAAAGAGGAAATACGCCGCGGACTCTCTGGACTTGTTCTTCCCTGATGTGAACGCAGCGCGTTGGGTTAAAGACCTAGATTTAAGATTATAGTATGATTAAGTAAATTTCACTAATATTGTAAGCGACCACGTAGCCATACGATTAAATAAACAAACGTGATAAAACAGATTCCTGACCCAGCATCACCTATTATCCAAAACAAGATTACATTCTTATCAGTCACGTTACTTTGTTCTCAATTAGTAAGTACCATCTTATTTTGTGCAATTAAGATTAAATAAATCAATTTTAGTTTCTAATATTTTGTTCGGCGATTAACACTGACAGAATAACTCGACAACAGACTCAACAGATGGCGCTGTAGCACTTAGTACCGAAAACAGACGTATAGCCTGAAGGTTCGAGGAACGCGATTTTGTATATGCATTGTCAATCCATGTCTTAATCATCCTATTACCATACAGTATAATACGAGTAGCTATATTATATGGACAATTCGAAAAGCTAACAAGAATTCATTGTCTACAATTCTAGACTTGTGCAACCATATTCTTCTTGATTTGTACTTAGATTAATTATAATGAACCCAATACTTACTTAGCTTTCCAATGGCTTTCCATTTCCTCCTCGACCTACGACTGGCTCTCAATTATCGCCAGAAAAAGCCGCAGAGAGATGACAATTGATCACCCATAGAAATTTTGAATTAGCGTCACTTTTAGGATTCCGTACCCAAAGGGTAAAACGGGACCCTATAACTAAGACTGCGCTGTCCGTCTGTCACCAGGCTGTATTTCATGAACCGTGATAGTTAGATAGTTGATTTTTTCACAGATGATGTATTTCTGTTGCCGCTATAACAACAAATACTAAAAACAGAATAAAATAAATATTGAAAGGGGCTCCCATACAACAAACGTGTTTTTTTTTGCTCGTTTTTGCTCGATATTAATAACGGTAGAATATTGAGATAAGTATATTATTCATTTTAAAAATAAATAATTAAATTAAAATAAAAGTAATATTTAAGTGAGGCTCCCGCTTAACACAAACGAAAAATGATAGGTACGTACCGACGCAAGAGTTCTTGCAGCACGCGTGTGAGTTGCAGTTAGTATACCTACGGTTGCAAAGTTTTCGAATTTCTCTCTGCCAGATAATATTATGGGACACTCTTACACAAATCAGCCTAATCCCACAGTAATGGACCGCAAGCCAGGAACAAATTTCATGACCAATCGCGTCCCAGGCGATAACGTTGTCAAGTGGTTAGGGGCGATCCATAATGAAGCCTCGTGAAGGTCAGCTGCAGCTCCGTCGGTGGGTTGAGGAACGGCAGCCATTTAATCACAAAAAAAATATCATCGCGTCCCTTAACTCTCATATGAAAATTTGTCAGATTATATGCTCTTACAAACACGAAAAATCGTCAGCCGGCTGTATCGAAGTGGAAAGACCGTCAGCTGATGCCCTGAAGATCGTATGTTCACGTGACCAGCTGACGGTCTTTTCACTGCGATACGGACTGATGATTTTTTATATTTATAATACCTATACGATATTAACTATCATCTGACAAAGTTTCAATCGGGACGCGATGACATTTTTTTTTAAATTAATTAATTCCGAACTGGTCCGCCAGGCCTAATTCCCTAAAAGTCCATTCCTCGAAAGTCTATGCCCCGAATGTCTATTTCCTAAAAGTCCATTTCCCCGAATGTCTGTTCCCTGAAAGTCCATTTCCTTGAATGTCTATTCCCTCATCGCCAATAGAGAACATGCATGAAAAATATTTAAGTAATTGAATTTGTTGCATAAACACGTTTAACAACCCCAAATTTATATAAATAAGTGGAAATCCGTAATTATTTTTAACAGTTTTCTAAAGATATTGCGGTTTAAAAACGTAAAATTTTAGGCATTTTTTTTATACCTCAAATATATTTTCGAAACTTCAGTTCGATTACTTATGTTCTAACAAGAAAAAAAATGTATGAAAACTATATAGCTAAACGCATTTTTTCGTGCCTAAAATTACAAAAATCTTCCGAAAACTTGTTCCTTCCAAACAGTTTTCTGCAACTTTGTGGTCGGTGACGTCACAAGCCTCACACTTTTTGTATGGGGCGTTTTGACGCGCGGAGCAGACGCCTAACGTATTTTCACATTTTTGACGTTTCAGAGCTATCATAGATAGTAGGTTTATTTTTTTTAAAATCTTTTATTACTCGTACATTCTTGCTGATACATATTGTCAGCATTTAATACATGTCATTATTTAAAACTAATTTGTCACATCTAACTAAATAATTATTATAATTTTTTTTAATTCCATTGTCATTACTAAATTAATTTTTCATTATCTTATCATACAATTCATGCTGTAATTATTGGGTTGTACTATGCTAAACCCGTGAGCCATTCGCCCTTGCTGTTTTGCGTGTGACTTTCAGTGCAAATGCTAGGAAATGAGATCGACAATTATCGTCTGCGAATAGATGGGCAAAGGTGTAATTGTCACCTCGTTTAGGCAATACATTTCCGACCATGTGCTCGTAATCCAGTCGCTCCACTGCAAATCGGGGACATTCAAGTAAAATATGTGGGACATTTTCCTCAGTTTCGTCGTTGCAATCGCAGGCTGGGGAGTCGACCAGCTTATATTTATACAGATAGCTTCGGAACCCTCCGTGTCCTGTTACGAGTTGTGCTTTTAGGTTGTCCATATTACCTATCTTCTGCAACACTTTATATGCCTGTTTCACGTCCGGCAAGAATAATTTTTACCAGACCCAGTTTCCGCTTCCGAATACTGAAGTTGCCATTATTTAATGCTGGAGTCCCTGATGGTGCGTTTGGCGAAAGATAAGGGAAACCTGTCGTAAATTGGTTGATTAGAGCTGTTAAGAGCCGCATTCCTGGCAAGTTCATCTGCACGTTCGTTCCCTGTTATTCCCACATGAGCCTTTATCCAGAAAAGTCGAACCGGAAGCCCTGCCTGTTCAAGTTCTCTAAGATGTATCTGCGCTTCGTTTGCGATCGGATTTTGTGTCGAGGGATTACATACGGCTTCTAAAGATGACCTTGAGTCGCTGATGATGTTTACGCCTATTCTGGGAGTTAAGGTTATTGCGTATGTGATGGCTCTTAAAACGGCTATCATTTCTGCTTGGAATACTGTGCAGTAGTTCTCAAGTTTTAGTTCTTCTTTGTAAAACTCCTTCTGAATTCCAACAGGTGATAGCTGCCCCGACTTTGTTCTCGATCTTGCTTCCATCAGTAAATATTATAGTAGTTTTATTAGAGACATTTGAATCTACAGGGAAATAGAACCGAATGACGTCTTCCAAAAAAATCATGCATATTCCTAATTCCCCTACGGTCCGGTCCATTAGGTCCAATTGCCTGGATGTACATTCCTCAACAGTCTATTCCTCGAACGTCTATTCCCTGAAAGTCTATACATAACCCGTTCCTCAACCCACCAACGGAGAGGCTGCTGACCTTCACGAGGCTTCATTACACATCGCCCTTAACCACTTGACAAGTTATCGCCTGGGACGCGATGACCAACGAAATTAGTTCCTGGCTTACGGTCTATAAGCTGTATAAGGCTTGTGTTGTGGGTATTAATGCCATAAGACATTCTCTACGAGTCAACATATTGACCATGTTTTACCCGTGTTATAAAATACTAGCCTTTTCCCGCGGCTTCGCCCGCGTACTATAAGTACTCAAAAAGGATACGATACATAAGCCCCTTTTAGGGGTTGAATTTTCAAAAAACCTGAAACACGTGTTTACTCATTTATCGTTAGGAATACTCCTGTGAAGTTTAGAATAAAATAGTCTAACAAATCTTGATTTGCTATACAAACTTTGGACGCATATTTTACCCCCTCAGAGGGTGAATTTTGAAAAATCCTTTCTTAGTGCATCCCTAGACCTTATAAGCTGTGCGTTGATATGTCAGTCAGTCAGTCAGTCAGTCAGTCAATCAGGCAGACAGTCAGTCAGTCAGTCAGTCAGCCAGTTTCTTCTTTTATATATTTAGATTTTACAATTACCCCGTGTAGGTAAGTCCCGTTTTTGTTTGTAATAAATAACGCGTAAAAACCGTGAAAGTTTTGCGTATGAGTCATGTTTTACATAGGTATTACTTAAAACTGTATCGCGGCGACCCTGGGGTCAGGGTTTCGCGATATATTTGCGGCCACGACGTTCGTCAGTGGGATATCATTAGCTAAAAAACCCACATTTCATGTCTGTGTCGATATTAGTCTAAAAACAATGTATGAGGGTGCCCAACCTAAGGTTGTCTGAAAGATAATTGCTTGTAGCTATAAGACCGCCCGCTGCCACTAATATTTAAATTGTCACTCTGATTTAATTTGTCTTGCAATAAAGAATATTCACCTAATCTAATAAGGGGTGGGGGGCTATCCTTACATAAAGCTTCAGGTGCAATTTTTTATCAGTCATCAGTACCTAGTCAAATATCAACACCCCTTTTAATCAAGGTAGTACTCCTAATTAGGGTTCCGTAGCCCGAGAACGTTTCTTATCCTAATTATTAAAATAATGCTTATACAGTACAGTACTAAAACATACTAAATTAAATAACATAAAAAAACCGGCCAAGTGCGTGTCGGACCACGCATAATGGACCTTCCATGTAATAAGAACCAAACTAATACCAAAAGGTCGTATCTGATGCCTATGGAAGAAGTTTTTTTGGATATAACTCAAAAATGGCTGAACCGATCATTTTCAAAACCTATGTGATGAGGTGCATCTTCTCAAAAATTTTCATATTTTTTGGACTTACGGTTCAAAAATTACAGAGAGAAAAGGGACACAATTTTTCTGACTTTCGAAGCGATTATTTCTGAAAATATATACTTAATCACAAAATGTTGAAAGAAACCTCGATGTTATTTTGATGTGCAACATATTGATACAACCACCTTACAATACTACATGCGATACAAAATGCACCTTATGTCTAAATTTTATTAAGATACATTTTATAGTTTATGAGTAAAACGGCTGTGACATACGGAAGGGCGGACAGACGGACATGACGAAACTAGCAATTCCAATACGCTGAGCGAGGAACGAGCCACCGATGGAGCGGGTGAGCATATATGACAGCTTTTTGAAAAGCTGTAGAGCTTCTGGCCTGCAAGGTCCCAGAGTCTACGGCAAACGCCGCAAATACGTATCTATTGCCTATAAAACTATACTTATGACCTGCTAGCCTAATATGGTCGGGTTTTTATTTATCGCCTGTCCCATAGCTGTCACGTTCTAACGAGTATGTATGTGCGAAAGTGATGCATGACGTGATAACCAAATGACAACCAAGATACGCGTTCTGAATGCAGTTTGCTTCCAGCCTGAACTTCGCACTCATGAAATGTTCATAAAAATGTTGACCTCTCCTTTGCAGCCTTCAACTATCATAAAACTTTACCGCGCTACATATTATCAGTACACTTGGCGTATTAGGACTGATTATTGTTAGAAAACCGGCCAAGAGCAACTCGGGCCATGCTCAATGTAGGGTTCCGTGGTTACAGCCCGTCACAAAACACCCAATCAAAACCTTTACCAGACCCAGAAACGACGTCGCTGGAAAAGTAGGATTAGGACAGCCGACCTCTCAAGAAACGAGGTAAGGTACATTGCTCCTAGCCTACCTTATTATAGTTAAAGCAATGACGCGTAGTTTCAGTGACCGCGAGGCAACCGGATGGCTCGCGGTATTTAAGCTCCCCTCTGTTGCAATTGATTGCAAAATATTTTATTGCGCGTATTCAAATTTGATGAATTTCTCGTTTGTAGTGGTGGCCACGCAGAGGTATGAAATTTCATAGGAGAGGGATGGCATTAGGGCATATCGTTTGCCACATCACACAAAATTAAAAAAACAAATGCCATCCGATTTCAATGATTGTAAGTGCGTTTTTCCTAAGTTCTCCTCCCCCGATAGAAAAAATCACCTTGCGTCCGGCTTCCAACTCTGATGGTTCGATAACTGCCGGGCCTGGGAGGATGGCAATTTGTTTCCGGTTTCTGTATGTGATGAAGAACAAGCATGCCAATTTTCAAGCGGTTGCCTGACAATTTTTATTTTATTTTTTTTCTTCGCTCTCATACAGGGAACCAGTCCAACCAGGAGGGATGGCATTAAAATTTTGTTATATAACCAGGGTACATTCTTTCAGGCAACCGCTGTTTCAATCGGTTGCCTCGCGATAAAAAAAATGTTTTTTGCACCCCTGCTCTATTTCCGCTCCAGTTCAAGTTGGGTCAGTTCGGGTTGCACAGGGCGGTTCTTCGTCACTTCAGGAGCTTAAGGGTCGTTCTACAGTTTCGTGCCGATTTGGAAATGTCTTTTCGTTCGTTCCAGTATAGGCCCCGATTTCACGAAAAAGTGCGATCCCCTTATAACTCGGAAAGTTGTAAAGATATGATATTCAAAAATAGCTCAAAAGACTCATATTTACGAGATCTGTAAGATGCAAAAAGAATTTTTCGAGAAAATAAAAAAGAAAAAAGTTATGGCCGGAATAGTGAAAAAAAAAAATTTTTTTCCAAATTTTTGATTTTGGCGTTCGATATTTTGGAAACGAAGAATGATATCAAAAATTTGAGAAGAACTCCTCTGGACAATTTAGTCAGCTACAATTTAAGCCTAAAAAAAAGACGATCGGGTTAAGGGTCTGCCCTGTAGCCTAACCTTTTTAAAAAAAGTCAGAACGACATTTTTCACATAATTTTTTTTTAACTGACTTCAAGATTTTAAAAGGAGGTTCTCAATTCGGCGTGTATGTTTTTTTTATTTTGTTTTTTTTTTTGTTTTTTTTTTTTATGTTTGTTACTCCATAACTCCATCATGGGGAATCGAGGGAATTCCTCAAATGTTAATGTGTACCATCAGGTTCAAAATTGCATGGTCAATTTATCAATGAATTCATTCATAAATTGGCCATGCAATTCTGAACCCGATAGTACATGTATGCCTGTAGTGATTTTTATCAACAAATCAATAATTTTCATTCAAAACAGTTACATTTGATTAATTCGATTAAACTGCTGATGATGATCAGAAGGGAACTCTTCAACGACGCATAGTTCACGTTTGGCGGTTCCTCCTCTTATCGAACACACATCGGTGTTTGTTAAGCAAGTAAGATTGTCAGGACAAATTTTCGTCAAGTTAAGTTCTGATGATGGGATCCATGAGGAATCGAGGGAACTCCTCAAATCTTAAAGGAAAACACATAGTGATTTTTGTATTTTTATCAACAAATCAAGCATTTTCATTCAAAAGAGTGACATTTGATGAAGTGGAACTGCTGATGATGATCAGAACGGAACTCTTCAACGGCGCATAATTCATGTTTGGCGATTTCTCCTCTACGATGTGTTTGTTAAGCAAGTTAGATTGTCAGGACAAATTTTCGTCAAGCTCAAGTTCTGATGATGGGATACCCGCGGAATCGAGGGAACTCAAATCTTAAAGGCATACACATAGTGATTTTTGTATTTTTATCAACAAATCGAGCATTTTCATTCAACAGAGTGACATTTGATGAAGTGGAACTGCTGATGATGATCAGAGCGGAACTCTTCAATAACGCATAGTTCACGTTTGACGATTTGTCCTCTTCGCTGTGTTTGTTAAGCAAGTTATTTCATTGTATAGAGTGCACCATCTACAATAATCCTTCACCGGCAGTTTTAAGGCAAAAAAAAACCGACTTCTTCAATGGGGGAAATTGAAGAAGTCGGTTTTTTTTTGCCTTAAAATTATTTAGCTATGTGGCTACCATATCTCGAGTTGACTACGGATTTGTAATGTAATAATTTTCTTGTACTTTGAACATTATTATATCCTGCTTATTAATCTAAACACCGGCCAAGAGCGTGTCGGGCCACGCTCACTGTAGGGTTCCGTAGTTTTCCGTCCGTCACAGTAAGTGTCCCCACTTAAGAGTTAATAACACCGCCATGTAGGATATGATATGAGAGTTCCACGTACAGCGACATCTATTGGCAAATTAAGTAAACTATTGCGCGCGAGCATAAAGTATGGAAGATGATTTTTATGGGATAATTCTTTATTGCGTGAACCGATTTTCACCGTTTTTACTTTATTTGAAAGCACTTCATTTCATTGTAATTTTGTAGAAATTACAGGTACAATAAACACCTGCTTATACGGTTAAATTACAAACTTAGTTCAGAAATTATTTTGTATTTTTTTTCAAAAACTATTCATCCTATCAAGTTCAAAATAATTTTCCTAGAAAGTTTTTATAAAGTTCTACTTTTGAGATTTTTTTCATATTTTTAAAACTTATGGTTCAAAAGTTAGAGGGGGGGGGGACGCATATTTTTTTACTTCTGGAGCGATTATTTCCGAAAATATTTACATTATCGAAAAATGATTTTAGGAAACCCCTATTCATTTTTAAATACCTATCCAATAATATATCACACGTTAGGGTTGAAATGAAAAAAAAAATCACTCCCCACTTTACGTATAGGGGAGGTACCCTAATAAATAAATAAATTCCACTTTTTGATTTTTGAATTGATATACATATTAGTACCAAATTTCAGCTTTCTAGTGCTAACGGTCACTGAGATTATCCGCGGACGGACGGACGGACGGACGGGCAGACATGGCGAAACTATAAGGGTTCCTAGTTGACTACGGAACCCTAAAAATGAAATATGTATACTTAGGCGCCACGTCGACAATTATTAAAACTTCGATATGCGTGTGGAAATTTTTCAATTTGTTTGTTCACAGCAGAGTTGGGCACACTTGATTAAAATCGGTGATCGATTACTAATCATCGCTGATTGAATAATCGCTGATTAAATCATAACACAAAATAATCAAGTAATTTCGCCATGAGTAAATCATTAACGACGGGCGCTGATTGAAACTAAATTAACGCTAATCAACTAACTTGTTCAATGTGATTGACGAATGTATGATTAGAGTGTTCTTTAGCTGATTTATATTATTACTTGAATAAGGCGTTTGTTCTGAATTTCACATATTGAACCAGATACATATGTAGAAATTTTCATTATCCTAAATGAATTCCATTCTCATTCTCATTTGAGAATGAGAATGAGAATGAGAATGATAATGAGAATGAGAAACAATCTTTATTTTGCAAAAGAGAGCAATTCGCGGGATTTATAACTTGTAAACTCGTGATTCCCTAAGAGCACTGTTTAAAACTATTTGAATCATGACTATGCCAAGTCAATATATTTATGAAAATATTATGTATGTAAGAAAGAACCTAGGTCAATTTTATAGAGGATGCGATATTCATAACTTAAATACTAGAAACAAATTTAAATTAATAGCAGTGTCAACTAGGTTAAGTAGAGTCAGGAAGTCATTTTTGGGGCTCTGTACCCGTTTTTATAACGTACTACTTGACCATATTTTAAATTTACCTAAAAACAAATTTAAGACCAAAGTTAAGCAAATTTTAACAAATAGAGCCTATTACAGGTTGGACGAATATTTAACAGATAAAGACGATAAAGACATATGGTCAGATACTAATGTAAATATCACAATACCATAATAAGAGAATATTATAATGTAAATAATAAAAATGTATGTATATTATAAAAGATGATTGTGTAATCCTATTTTTTTGTAAAATACTTAGGGATTAATTGTGCATGTATGTTATGACATTCAAAAAGTGTTCGCATTGAATTTACTTTGGATAAATAAATGAATATATGAAAATGAGATTGAGAATGAGAATGAGAATGAGAATGAGAATGAGATGAGGGTTGCCAAAGAGCTCAAAGAGGACCCAGTGTGTTGACGATGAGGGACCCTCTTGTTCTTTTAGCCGTCAACACAGTGAATCCTCCTTTTTGTAAAGGGTCGGCAACGCGCATGTGACTCCTGTGGAGTTACAGGCGTCCATAGGTTACGGTATTTGCTTACTATCAGGCAGGCCGTATGCTTGTTTGCCAAACATGAGAATGAGAATGAGCATGAGAATGAGAATGAGAATGAGAATGCGAATGAGAATGAGAATGAGAATGAGAATGAGAATGAGAATGAAAATGAAAGTGGAAACCGCAGCTGTGTGATAGCTGCCTTAACTGTAGCCGAAAACCGCAATAAAACCGAACAGGCCGTTTCAAAGTTAAATGGGAGCATTCATTTGTACACTCATACCAAAAACTAACAAAAAAATTGTCGATATTTTGGTAAAGGTAACTTTTGCCACTGGCATTTACGCTTTTATTGCTCAATATTGAATATGCATTATACAACTTAAGACGTAAGCGCCAACCGCCAAATGATACCTTTAGAAATATTGTCACAAATAGCCATTTATCCTAAATGTATATTATACTCGCCTAGGTACCGCCTCTGTTTCGTCAGGGAAAAAAGTGAAGGAGCTAGTAGCTACGCAAAATCTAATCAAAATCTAATCAACTAAATCGTTAGTTTAACTAAGCATACTGTCTTACTAATGTAATCACTTCAGCTAATCATGAGTGAAACTAAAAATCGACATGATTTACTCATGTCGGTGGTCAATCAGATTAGAAAGCTCATGATTGAATTCGTAATCATGTTCATATGATAATGAGTAACGTTCTCATTTTTAACTTTAGTTTCAATCACGTTAATTTTTGCCCAACTCTGGTTCACAGGCGTTATGTCGAGGATACTTATGTTAATCTAAGAATAAAATAATTATCATTCAACGTCGTAGTTTTATTTTATAACATTTTCCTTATCCCGACTTTCTCGTCGCTCAGCGACAATATTTTTTCGTCTTCCGTAGATTCATTTCCAATGTGCTCGGTAGTCGTGTGAGGCACGAAATCTGTGAATTTTTTGAAGATTTTTTTATTTTTTAAATTACAGTCTAGATTTTGATATTGTGAATGTGTATACTTATTGGGTATAATATTTTAAGAAAGGCACCTATATACTAGTTACACTTTTGGAAAACATATAAGGAATGTAATGAAAGCACGGATGGAAATGAAAAACCAAGGGATGGTAATGAACCATGTATTGAGGGGAATGAAATTTGTAATACTAAAATAAATCAGACAATACAAACCTTGAAATAAAACAAGTAATTGTACCTTTATGATATTTTTATTACACTAATCAACATTTTGAGCATCACACTTTACGAAATATCAGTCTACGTCCTCAATGTCATTATTTAGCTTGAACTAAAACAAATAACTATATCTGTGGAATGTTTCAACAGCTGCCTGAACGAATTAAAAAACCGAAAAAAAAACAATCTAAAACAATAAAAAATAACATATAAGCAAATATTGATTAAGTGTTTTTTATAATTAGTTAACTTAAATTCAATCGAGGTTGACCCAGGTCTCGTCACCACCTTACTGCTTAAGTTAGACCCCTCCAAATCTGCGGGCCCTGATCAGCTACCAGCACAGTTCTTAATTAATTGTGCGAAGACCCTGGCGCTCCCGATTGTCTTGCTTTTTCAGCGTTCCTTCTCGGAGTGCTCTATACCTTCTATATGGAAATCTGCGTATATCACCCCCGTACATATAAAAGGGCCTAAGACTGATGTTGCGAATTACAGGCCCATTTCCAAATTGTGTATTTTATCAAAAGTGCTTGAAAAAATTGTTTTTAGTCAAGTTTATAATTCATTAAGTAATCATTTTAATGCTAACCAACATGGTTTTCTGCGGCGCAGATCTACAGTATCTACAGTAACGATTATGTTACTGATGCCATGGATAGTGGGTTCTAAGTCGATGTTATATATACTGATTATAGCAAATGTTTTGATCGTATTGACCACGGTTTATTATTATCAAAACTGAATAACATCGGGATAAATGGAGATTTACTGCGATGGTTTACATCCTATATCAAGAACAGGACTCAGGCTGTGGTCGTAAATAATTATATATCTGGGTGGGTCACTGTTCCTAGTGGGGTACCGCAAGGGTCCTTGCTAGGGCCATTGCTCTTTAACATATTTGTTAATGACATTGACAAGTGTCTCATGTATTCTAAGCTCCTTTGCTTCGCCGATGACATGAAAGTTTTCCTAAAAATAAAATCTAATGATGATTCAATATTACTTCAGTCTGACCTAGCACGCCTAGATGAGTACTGTCACTTAAACAGATTAGACCTGAATCCCTCTAAATGTTTTGCAATGACCTTCTCGCGCCAACGTAACTTAATCACTACTAATTATGCCTTAAAGGGTCAAACTCTTGAGAAAGTATCATCTATGAGAGATTTAGGTGTCATACACGATTCTAAACTAATTTTTGATACACACATCAATAGCATGATTAGTAACGCTCTTAAATCACTAGGTTTCATAATGCGCAATTCGGTTCACTTCACTCAAGCCAAGACACTTAAAGTGCTTTATTGCTCCTTTGTTAGAAGTAAGTTAGAATATGCCTCTCAGGTATGGAACCCTTGCTACAATACATATATTGACAGAATTGAACGCGTTCAGCAAAAATTTGTGAAATTTCTTTGCTTTAAATTAAAGTATCCCTACAGCTCTTCCAACTATCTTAAAATATGCAAGCATCATCACCTTGTCCCGTTGTATAAACGTTGTATAAATAGCAGATATTACCTATCTTCTAAATATTACTAGTGGTGTAATCGACTGCCCTGAATTGCTAAGTAAACTGTATTTCAAAACCCCCAATCGTTCTAAAAGGTACCATCCCCCAATAGCATACAAAGATGCATCTTCCAAATATAGAAAGAATAGTTTTTTAATGCGCGCCAGCCGTAGCCTAAATGAATCTTTTAATAATCTTGATATTGATGTATTCAACTGTAGAATCCCTAGCGTGAGACGTAATCTAGTGCAGCGATATTTCGAGTCTTTTGAGTGAGCGTGTTGTCGCCTTCTTAATTACCTACTTACGAGTAATTCTTATTAATATACATATTTTTATCCTGTTACTCATTATGTATTAGTGTCTACAATATCTACTACCAAATTATTTTTGTTACATACTTAATGCGTAAGTAATTAACTTGTAACTACTTCAGTTTCAGTGAAAACTATCAAAGTATGATTTTGTATTCGTTTTGTTTGCATATGTGGTTGCGTTAGTGCGTAACCTTAGTACCTATTAGATAAGTATCTTGTCACTACCTGTGAGTTCCTATAATTGGCTTCCTGTATTTGCTAAAATGTTTAATGTTTGTGTCACAGCTGTTGGATCTCCAAATAAATAAAATAAAATAAAGTGTAACAAAAAATTTTATGAGAACATAATTATAACAACAGCAAAATATCGCATACTCAAAGTTATATAGTTTAATAAAAAACTTCTTCTGTTCAAAATTATTAAATAATAATAACAAATGTAACTAAAACCATCTTCTTATTATGATGACATATCATAAAAAAATGAATCTTTTGGAATATTCAAAAAAATGCGTAGTACAATTTTTCTGGTTCAGCAACCCATAGTCATAGTAGTTGTACAATAGTAACTTTAACACGAATTTGTGTTTTAGGTTAGGAAGCTGGCAAAAAAAAAATTACTAAGGAGGAACGGTTAGCCAAAGATAGGTAACGTAAGAAATTGAAATATGCTGAAATGAAAAGCGATCCGGAACGTTACCGCATGTTTCAAGACAAGGAAAAACAGCGATACTTGTTGAAAAAAAAAAGAAATAAGGTAGTCCTTTCAATCATTCAAGAAATGAGTGAAAGGGACAAGGGCAAGAAATGGGTGAAGAGAGCAGCGGCGCATATGGCGGAAAAATTCTCTAAAATATCTTAGAAAAAAAAACAAATACAAAACTTCAACAGATTCTCATTCAAAACTCACCACCAGCGAGTGAAAACGAGGAGGTAATACAAGCACCTTAGACTGTTTAAGACGATCCTTCGGCTTACAAAACAAGCTCACCTGTGCGTGTATATAATCCAGAATAAGAACCTGAACCTGGCTCCAGCAAAAATGAAAATACTTTCGAGCTCAAGAAAATAATTAGGCGAGTAAGATACAACCATCAAAAGGTATTAAATTAATTGAAAGTGAAATTGAACATTTGGCAAAAAGAAAATAAGGCGCTGCGCAAGAACCAACATAGAGAGGCAACACAAAATTCTAAACTTGACACATTGGAAAAAAAAGGTTGCTAGTATGATAAAAGACAAGATACAGCAAGTGAAAAGAAAACTGCTATTCTCCGTAACAATAACAAAAGGGTTTTGTGAAAAATATATAAAAAACGAGGGAACAAGAGAAGTGTTGCAGAATGCGTATTAACTAATAAGGAAAAACTTGCAAATTATCGTGTTGTATCCAAATTGCCGTAATCTTTAAGGAAGATTGAAGTCGAACGTTTTCAAGGTAAAAAAGAAGCACTAATTAAACTGCGGGTGAAACAATTCTTTGAAGAAGAAAGTTTTGAATGAGAATCTGTTGAAGTTTTGTATTTTTTTTTTTTCTTAAGATATCTTAGAGAATTTTTCCGCCATCCGCGCCGCTGCTCTCTTTTGGCCCTTTTACTAATTTCTTGAATGCCGACTACCTGCTTTCTTTTTTCAACAAGTATCGCTGTTCCTCCTTTTCTTGAAACATGCGTTAACGGTTTGGATCGCTTTTCATTTCAGCATATTTCAATTTATTACATTCTCTATCTTTGGCTAACTGTTCCTCCTTAGTAGATTTTTACTTTGTTTTTGGCTTAAACATATATTCGTGTTAGAGTTGAACCAAAAAAAGTCTGCAGCGATTCTGATAGCACACGCAGTGTAAGTTTTATTTTAAATGTCTAACTTGTATGACATTATGTCATACTAACATAATTTTAATCATTTCTTTCCAAATCGATTCATTTCCTTCCCCGAAAAATTTGGAAGGAATTGGCTGGAAATGAATTGGAGTGGAATGAAGATTCAACGTTGTTTTTAAATTACTTTACAGCCTTTCTGGTTAGTAGACTATCGAGCAAAACAAATGAAGATATACCTAAATGATAATAAATAACAAGTCAAGTGATTTTTTTGCATCAGTTAATACCAAATTACTAATAGGATATTAATGAGTACTTACCCGTGACAAACCGGGTTTCGCGCGAGGAGAATCGAAATGTTGCGTCAACCACGAGCGCGGGACCTTCCCTGTTGATGTCTTGTGGCAGGTTGAGACGGTATGGACGCGCGGGGATCACGGGCATTCGTAAATAAAGGAGCGTTCAGACTAGCCATGTCCGACAATTTTTTCGACGGGAAATGAAGTTGTTCACGTGACAAAGTTATAAAGTGCGTTCTCTCTATGATAATTTAACTTTAAAAATACGTACCATGTACCATTATAATACTGATTATGTGCTTATTTATAAACAATAATGGAAATTATTTTTATTCAAGAAAAACACGCATGTCAAATTTCTAAAAACCTTTTAATAATTAATAAATATCTGGAACTCCGCAATAATAGTTCAATCATTCTAGATTCCAAATTCGAATGCATGGAAAAGTTTGCATAAGTAATTAAAGGGCAACTTTTGTGATTGGGATTGTACATCATAGACCGGAGTAAATTTTCAGTAACCCTCCGTACGGGAGAGCCCGTGTAAGCTTCACCCCCGCAAAAGTCCCAAAGCGCAGTTTTTGTTAGTTTCTGAGAAAACTATTCAAGACACAGAAAAAACGTGTAGAAACGAATAATCCAGGAACCTTGTCGCCTGAAAGTACGGGGTACTGTGCGTCAAATCCGGTAGATCAGATTTTTGCAGACTTGTTTATGATGTTGGCCCAATGATTAATCCAAGTTTGTGACCTCGACGCCGAACGCAAAAACGCAAAACCATTTTTCCCAGAACAGTTTACCCTTCCCCTTCTCTTCTGGGAAAAACGGTTCAATTTTGAAAAGCTTTATCTTGGAAATCATTGGGTCTACAAACACAATTCTAATCTTATATTGTAGTAAATTTAGTCTAAAAAATGTCGTGAAATGGTAGGTATAGTCGCGGAATGAAAAGGTTCATCACTTTTCAACTCTATGTCTACGAGTTAAGATCGAAAAGTGATAAACCTTTTCATTCCGCGACTGTACTATCAAAAACTAGTCTTTAAGGGTTATAATAAGGTTTGGTTAGGGTTTAAGGGTTATAGGGGCTGTTGGGGTTGCCACGGTTCTGCAGTGCATCCACCATGTTTGCCGAAGCACAAGTAGACAGCTTCAACTCAATTTTGCGGAAAAAGATGGCATCATTACTAAACAGAATACGTGACAGCTCAAACAGTCTCCTGAGGGCAATAGCTGTAAGAAGTGAGTGCTCTATTATGCAACACTTAATTTAAAATGCTTTATCGCTAGCAAAGTATGAATACTAACATAGTTTTAAATAAAATACTAACTCAAAAATGGATCATGTTGTCCGTATTAAATAAATAAATAAATAAAATTAATTAATGTAGTACCTAAGACCCTAGCAACGCGCCCGCGCCGGGAATGCGTAAACAACTCACGCACACAGCCATCGGAACGTCGACACAGCACACACTCACGCGCCGCGCTTCAATAAAACCCGACCGCCGCAGCGCTCGGCATTCAGTCCACCGCGGCCATCCGTGACGGACAGAGCTCTTAGATACTACCGCGGCACCCGCGACAGTACATACCCAGGCAACCTACCACGGCCATCCGTGTGGACGCCTCGTCCCTAAGTTTAATTTGTTCATAAATAAATATTTTCTCTTATTCCTCGCCGTCTCATTACACTGGCGTCCGACGAGCGGCACGTTTCACCACGCCCAAGATTCGTCACAAAGTCGGGGCGTGTCACGACGTATAGATACGCGAAAAAGAAGAAGGAAACCATGGCATCCTTCAGCGAAGACCAGTTTACTCGTCTGATGGCTACACTATCTTCATCATCATCATCATCACGCCACGCCACATTGGCGAGTTGCCTACATCACTATGGTGGAGCGAAGGATGTTAATGTAGTGACCAGATTCCTGTCGGCAGTAGACACATACATAATGGTGGAAAAGATCCCGGAGAAAGAAGCAATAATGGGATTACCCCTAGTTCTTGTAGGGGAAGCAGGCATCTGGTGGCAAGGTATCAAGCACGAGGTCGAAACATGGGCAGATTTCAAGGAGAGGCTGCACGCTGCTTTTGTTCCCAAGAAAGAGGCTTACCAGCTACTGCGTGAGATAATGAGCAATGAGCAACCGAAATCTCTGCTCACGGAAACATTTGTGGCCCAGAAACGAGTGTTGTTTGCCCAGTTGCCGCCACCGAAAATACCTGAGATCCGCCAGCTGGACATGGTGTATGGACTCCTTCATCTGGAAATGAGATCTGCCGTACCCAGGTCAGCCGTCAGCTCCTTTGACAATCTGGTACAGCTGGCAAGGGCCGCGGAAAATATAATCAAGGAGAGAAATGAACCTCTGGCCAGCAGCGCAAGCGAATCGAAGCGTCCAACATTCGCTCGGGGAAAAGAGCGATGTGAATTTTGCCGTGCTATAGGGCATGACATGGCATCATGCAGGCGAAGACAAAAGGCACTGGGAGCAACTGCCGTACCGAAGCAAGAAGCGGTGACTCAGGCTCCATCACCTTCACAGCCACGATTCTATTGCTACGGATGCGGGGCTCCGGGAGTGGTTCGATCCAAGTGCTTCACTTGCAACAAAAAGAAACCGGTAGAGACTGGTGCATGTTCCATAGACATTCAGTTGGATGTAAGGCCCAGGCCTATGGTATTCACGAAGATTGGCAACGTTGAAGAATGCGCTAAGCTCGACTGTTGCGCCAAGTCTTACCGACTGGCTACTAAGTTACGGGAAAAGGGATACGTATTTCAGCAACAAAGAATGAAGATCACCCTCGCAGACGGCATCGGCAAACGTCAGAACGTGGAAATTGTCAGAGCTCCCGTAGAACTTTATGGAAAGACAACAAACACCACTTTCGTCGTCCTACCTGGTTGCAAGAAAAATCGAACGTTACTCGGCGTTGGCTACATCCAAGATGCAGGGATACTGATAAACTTACCTCAATTCACGATGTCCTTCATTGAGTGTCCAGAAGAGGACTACGACCTATTCGACGAGGGGTTTGCCACCTTCAAACAGCCTTCGATTGAAGAGTGCCAGGTACCATCACCCATATCCCTTCTGACTTGGGAATCATCGCCTTCGTTGCCAGGAAACGTTTTGGCTTCACCATCCTTGCCGTCGTGCTCATCACCGTCATTACCAGAGCCTGCAGATAATGGAACGGAGATATCGGTCTTTGAAATGACAACCGAAAAACCCGTAGAAGAGACCATTATAGTCCCGAACACACCCGCTTGGAATTTGATTCCCATCAAAAGTCCATCACCCAAGAAGAGGCGTTTCTTCGAGGTCACCTCCCCAGATCTGGACTACATGCTACGTGACGCACAGATAAATGTTCATTCTCAGGTCGTTGATCTATCTCTACACGAGCGAGGCTTATTCGACGGAGAACTCGACTGGGACGTGGGAATTAGCGCGATCGATGTAAACATATCTGAAGACCTGTCTGAAGGCCAGCAAGGGGCATTTGAGGACCTACTACTGGAATACGAAGACGTCTTCACTTGAAAAGGTGAAGCTGTAGTGGACGTAGAGCATCGTATCATCCCTAATGATCACCCTCCTGTAGCTTCACCACCATACAGATTGTCTCCACCACGAAGAGAAATCCTTAAAGCAGAAGCTTAGATAAAATGCTTCAAGGAGGCATCATAGAACCATGTTCATCTCCATGGGCCTCACCAGTTGTCATGGTACCCAAAAAGAATGGCGAAGTCAGGATCTGCGTGGATTACCGACGCTTAAATGCTATTACGGTACCCGATTCATATCCTATACCCCGCATCGATGACTTACTCTATGAAGCCAAGCCTACGCCGTACATGACTGCCCTAGATCTAAAGGCTGGATACTGGCAAGTTCTCGTCGCTGAAGCGGATAGAGACAAGATGATCTTCATAACGCCCTTTGGGATATATAGGTACATACGTATGCCGTTCGGCTTGCGCAACGCGCCTGCCACCTTCCAGAGGATGATAGACAGGTTCAGAGTGAGTCTAGAAGGAATTAAGATGCTTGGGTACCTAGACGATCTAATAGTCTTCTCTACGACATTCGAGACCCACCTGACAGACCTGAGGAGAATATTCCAGCGAATGAGAGAATATAATCTCACTATCAACAAGGATAAGTGTAGATTCTTCGCTTCCTCAGTCAAGTATTTAGGGCACTTGATCACCCCTGAAGGCCTGAAAGCGGATCCTGAGAAAGTTGCCACTATTACTAGCCTGCCATCTCCAAGGAATCTGACACACCTGGTCACATTCCTACAGACGTGTTCATGGTATCGACGTTTTATAGAAAACTTTGCAACAATCGCTGAACCACTCACAAGACTGACAAAGAAATCAGCCGTTTGGACTTGGGCTGAGGAGCAGGAAAATGCCTTTACAGAACTGAAACACCGGTTAACTACCTCCCCAATATTATGTCAAGCTGACCATACTAGGGCCTACATACTGAAGACTGATGCCAGTAACTACGCACTCGGGGCAGCTTTGGTCCAGGGGGAGGGAAGCGAAGAATATGTGGTAGAGTATGCTAGTCGACTGCTCACTCCTGCGGAACGCAATTACTCAACCACGGAGAAGGAAGCGCTGGCTGTAGTATGGGCCCTACAGAAATACCGTGGTTACATAGAAGGATTACCCATTACCGTCGTCACCGACCACCAGGCCTTACGTTGGTTAATGCAGCTAAAATCACCGGCAGGCAGACTGGCCAGATGGGCACTACAGATACAGGCTTTCGACATTACGATCAAGTACACTCCCGGCAAGACTAACGTAGTAGCTGACACTTTATTAAGGCTGACTTGTGGCAAGGAAACAGATGAAACGTGTGGCATATGTTCGATTGCTGTAGACATACCTACTCGAGATCCAAAGGACATCAGGGAGGAGCAACTGAAGGACCCATTCTTAAGGAAAATAATCGCGTCTATGGAAGACCCAAAGCAATATGAAGACGCAGCGTATTGGAGCAACAAAGGGTATCTGCTGAATAACGCCATCCTCTATCGGCACAGTCCCAGTTCAGACGCTGAAAACGCCCAACTAGTAGTTCCTGAACATGAATGGGCTAATCTCCTGGCTGTTTATCATGATGAACCGACTTCAGGACATTACGGATCCGACAAAACATTCCAAAGAATATCACAGCGCTACTATTGGAAAGGAATGCGCAAGTACATCGAGAGTTACGTCCGAAATTGTATCCAGTGCCAGCGGTTTAAACCCTCTAATATGAAACCAGCCGGATTGCTTCAGACTACCGCAACCGCGAAAAGATTTGAGTCTATCTCCTTTGATCTTTTCGGGCCACTACCCCCCACTCCAAATGGAGAAACATGGATATTTATAGTGGAGGACATAGCGAGCAGATGGGTTGAACTGTTTGCCCTAAAAACGGCAACTGCCGAAGCGTGTGCAACCACCTTAATAAATGAGATCTTTCTGAGATATGGCACGCCGAGGAGATTAATTAGCGACAATGGCCCTCAATTTGTGAGCTCTGTGATGCAACAAGTCGCTTACTGTCTCGGAATCAAACATAACTTCACTCCCGTTTATCACCCAGAGGCGAACCCGGTTGAAAGAAGAAACCGTGATCTGAAAACCCAGCTTAGCATCCTAGTGCAAGATGATCACAGTAAATGGGCCGAGAAACTTCCAATAATCCGTTTCGCCATGAATACGGCTCAGCAGACGTCTACCGGTTACTCACCGGCTTACTTAACCTTCGGCCGAGAACTTAGAACGGCTGATGATACGTCTAACGATCTGAGAGAAATCATTCTCAATGATAATTTTGTTGCCGAGATCACTCCAAAATTGATTCTCTTGTCGGAAACGCTGAAGAGAGCACGAGAGATACAAGAACAGAAGGAGGAATCCAGGAAGAATTATGTAGATAAAACCCGAAGGCGCGGGATACCACACACCGCGGGTTCCTTGGTGCTGGTAAAAACTCATCCAATCAGCCGAGCTGCCCAAGGAGTAAGCGCAAAATTTGCACCGTGTCGAGACGGACCGTATGTTGTCACTAAGCAACACGGCCCATCATCATACCAGCTTGCCGCAACCAACAACCCTGATACTGTTGTGGGGATATACCATGCATCCGCTCTGGAGCCCTACCATGGTTCAAACGAGGACCTGCCGGACCCTGTACAGGCGATACGCAAACGAGGACGCCCAAGGAAGACTGCTGCCTCTCCGCCTGCGACCAGAAACCTTCGAAGCCGAAAGTAGCTACAATACTGTATCCTCGTCGGGCCGCCATCGGATCCAGAGGGGGAGGATGTAGTACCTAAGACCCTAGCAACGCGCCCGCGCCGGGAATGCGTAAACAACTCACGCACACAGCCATCGGAACGTCGACACAGCACACACTCACGCGCCGCGCTTCAATAAAACCCGACCGCCGCAGCGCTCGGCATTCAGTCCACCGCGGCCATCCGTGACGGACAGAGCTTTATTAGATACTACCGCGGCACCCGCGACAGTACATACCCAGGCAACCTACCCCGTCCAACCGTGTGGACGCCTCGTCCCTAAGTTTAATTTGTGATTAATTTGTTCATAAATAAATATTTTCTCTTATTCCTCGCCGTCTCATTACATTTATTAATTAATAAAATCCAAAATCTGAAAAAGTCCGATTATTCGTTTTTTGACAAAATTGCGTTTGGCGCTCGAGGTCACAAACTTGGATTATTTATTGGGCCAACATCACAAACAAGTCTGCAAAAAAATCAAATCTACCGGATTTGACGCACACGATGATTCTCACGATTTACTCTTATTCATAAAATGGAACGAGCTGGCATACGCGGACTACCTCTGCGATTGTTGTGTGACTACTTACAGGGGCGAACACAGAAAGTGAAACTAGGAGAATACACAAGTAGGGAAATAGATGTAAATTACGGAGCGTTCTAGGGCCCACGTTATTTCTATTATATATAAACGACTTGACGAATCTTAAACTACAACGTGGGCACATCGGGTCCTACGCCGATGACACTGCAATAGTGTTCGATGGAGATTCCTGGGAGTCAGTTTTCAGTGTTGCAGAATGCGGCCTCTGTAAAGTCACTGCTTGGTTAAGGAATAACCTTCTTACACTGAACGTCAGCAAAACTAATTATATTTGTTTTTCTAAATATGATAGTGGCCAACCCAATGTAAACTTCAACCTTAAATTACATACCTGTAGCAGACTTGACCCCTCCTCCTGTAAGTGCGTTAAACTAGATAAGGTTGAGCATACTAAGTACTTATGTGTATTCCTTGACCAACGACTGTCATGGTACATGCAACTTGATAGCGTGAATAATAGAATCAGGAAACTTAACTGGATTTTTAAGATGTTTAGATATATCACCACTAAAGAACTAATTAATCAACTCTATATAACATTAGCTCAACCTGTAATGAGTAATGACCTATTGTATCACTGTATGGGGTGGAGCGGCCAAAACAAAATTCCTGAATGCAGAGCGAGGGCAACGCTGCTTGCTCAAGGTGATGTACTCAAAACCATACAGGTTTCCTACAGAGGAACTATACTTAATTAGCGACCAACTAACTATGAGGAAGCTGTATGTTTTGAGTACAACACTAAGACTACACAAATCCTTAGGTTATAAGTGTTATAACCCCCTACCAGAAAACAGTCGGCGTCAAAAACCTGTCGCCCCTGTATCTAACTGTAAATCCTTGTTTGCTAAAAGACAGTACAAAGGACAATCGGCATATATTTACAATAACGTACACCATAAAGTTAATATTCATCAACTGTTGCGAAATAAGTGTAAGATAGAACTAACTAAGTGGCTCAAACATCTAAACTACGACGACACGGAGTTACTACTGTACCATGGTAAATATAATACCTAAAAGTACATACACACACTCACACACACACTCACACACACATACACACACACACACACACACATGTATTAGGATAGTGCTTAGTCTTAAATTGTAGTACCTAAATAGTCTAAAACCTAAGCTAAACACTTTGTTAAGTGTCAATAGTGTACTGGGCTAGGATCTAATAAGTAATCTAAGTGATTGCTTATTTGATCTTATACCTAGTTAAAATAATAATTATAATTATTTTCTATCGACTTACCAGTTATGGAAGAGCGGGGCATCCTAACACAGGTTTACTTACCTAAATGGAAGCCCCAATCACTGCAGGCATTGTGACTGTGTATTACGAAAATAAACAATTTTCATTTTGATTTTGATTTTGATTTTTTGATGATTGTATAAAGTTACTGGATCAGAAATGATCTTTCATAAATTATGTATCAACCGTCTACGATATATACTCGTACTAGCCTTTTCCCGCGGCTTTGCCCGCGTACTATAAGTACTCAAAAAGGATACGATACCCATGTTGATTTTCAGACTTTGTGACCACGTTTTCCCCTTTTAGGGGTTGAATTTTCAAAAAACCTGAAACACGTGTTTAATCATTTATCGTTAGGAATACTCCTGTGAAGTTTCGAATAAAATAATCAAACAAATCTTGATTCGCCATACAAATTTTGGACCCCCATTTTACCCCCTTAGGGGGTGAATTTAAAAAAACTCCTTTCTTAGTACATCCCTAGACCTTATAAGGAACCTACGTGCCAAATTTGGAATCTCTAGAACCAGCGGTTTGGGCTGTGCATTGATATGTCAGTCAGTCAGTCAGTCAGTTAGTCAGTCAGTCAGTCAGTCAGTCAGTTTCTTCTTTTATATATTTAGAATAAATAAAGTCATGTAATTTATAGTAATCTGTCATCAAAAATTGTGATTTTTAGCATTTGCAACCGAAGACAATATTGATAAAATAGCTTTATTTATTACCTATATATATATATTATAGACGGTTGATACAGATCTTATTAAGGGTCATTTCGTTTCTATACATTTTTTCTGTAAATTGAACAGGGGAGGGGTACGGAGGGTTACTGAAAATTAACTTCTGTCTATCACGTACGTACACATCCCAATTGATAAAAGTTACCCTTTATATAATTTTGCATTTTTTTTAGCTTATTTTCCTGTATTATACCTAAGCCTCGTCAAACTTGTTAAAATAATAAATCTCTTTTTAAATTCACCTTAATTGGGTTGAGAAATTCCTACGCTAACTCAGAGTATGAAACAAAACAACACTAACAGTTAACTTGACCACGACCTCTGTAGTGATATGTGACGTTGGCGCTCCTTATCAAAGCAGAGGACCGCGACTCAGCTATTTAAGCCGAGCCCGGGCTGTGAAACATCAATCAGCTCTCGATTTGCAAGTTTAACTGTTAACAACCATGACTCTCGTCAAGAGCTCTCTCCTGCTCCTCATGACGCTGGCACTCACTGCCGCGCAGACCGACTTATGGTTTAACATACTGAAAGGGAAGAAGGTACCTCCAATAACAATTCTCGGAAAAGCCGACGGCAGTATCGTTCGCTGTTTTCAAGCAATGCCCGAATACTGCGCAACATACTATTCCGGGAATTCTCCAGTAACAGCCATCCTCGTCCACGGGGAATATCTGTTTGCGGGTTTGAAGTCAGGTGATTTATTGCGCTGCGTACGGCAGAAAAAAGGTGCGAGGTGTTCCACAAAGTGGGCTCTGAGATAACTGGACTGGTCGTAGCGATTGGACATCTTCACGCAGGGGTCCATGACGGGAGGATTCTTCGATGCACCATGAACACTCCTAACAGTTGTTTGAGGCTTGCTGACCTGGGAAGAAATGTTTTTTCTCTAGCTGCTACTGAATCACATATCTATGCTGGAGTAGATGACGGACAAATCCATCGCTGCGAATTATCCGGAAACAATTGCTCGTTATTTTGCAAAACATTTAGATCTCGGGGTTCTAATAATAAGAATTATTATGTAAGTGGTTTGGAAACTATTGGAGATCAAGTTTTTGGTGTGCTATACATTGGATACTTACAATATGGTAATGGGACATCCGATGTGTGTGAAGGTTTTGAGTTTTCTAGTAGGTCGTACACCGGTATGACTGCCCACAATGGACAATTATATTTAGTGAATAGTTATCATATTGAAATTAGAATGCCAGGTTCAACATACATTCCGAACTACACTACACATGCAGGCGTAAACAGCATTGCTGTTGCGTACGGAACCTACGTGATGGATGAGAAATACCAAATGGAATCCAAGAAATGTATCTACGACGGCGTCTTATGTCCACCGACTGTCATCTATTACGACGTCGAAAACAGGTTGCCGCTGGAAGTCCACGTGAAGAATAACCGCCTGTACGAAGCTCGAGGGGTTCTGTTTGACACTAGTAACGCGAATGACAGTTACGCCATTTTTGTCATGGGACCAGACGGCCAGATCCTGGTCTCAAAAATGCACAGGAGAGGGCTCATGCACACATCGAGCCTGCTGGCGGGGAGCCCGGTGTCCGGCGCCGGCCGCATGGTGGTGAAACAAGGCAGGATCGAGAGCATCAGGGCCTGCTCCGACCACTACAACCCCGACCTGATCCTGAACCAGCAAGTTGTCCAGGCACTGCGTGCGAAGGGGTACACAGAACACATCGATTTATATCCGTGCACGTGCAAGGATGGAACGTGCGGGGAAAATGTTGTTCCCAATCTTCGCGACAATGTTCATTAGACTTTGTAATTCTCAAGAATATTACCTTACAATCTTTTATTTAGTTATACATTTAGGTATGTGTTATTATACTCTTTATTTCACTCATTTCTTAGATTAAGCCAGTATAATATTTTTACTAAAGTAAAATATAAAACTATATCTAAAACAAAAAGACATTTTAAAAAACCTAACTTAGCGTGCCGCCGGCAACGGAGCAGGGCCCAGGCTGCCGGTGGTCAGGGCCGCAGAGAGAGGAACCTTCGGACTATGCGCGCCGTGTCCAGGATTACCGCCTTCTCAATCTGACCCTTATACTATTACTAATTAATAATTACTAATTTCGGTGACATTGTAAACAAAACGATACATTTTATATAGAATAATTTAATACTTACAATGAAGTTTGTGAAAACATAACATATTCTTTGATACGAACAAAACCCAGTATGATTCCCAAATTTTGTTCATTCAGCATCCAAATGATTAACAAAACTTATATAAAGACTCTAACGGGAAACCCCCACCGATCAAATAATAATAGGGATACACAATCAGCCCGAAAAATGGCCCCACAATAGTACCACACAACCAAATAGCACTAGACCCTACTCATAGTGTTGTGTTCCTGCTGGTAAGTAAGGTTGCCAAAGAGCTCAAAAAGGACCCAGTGTGTTGACGAGTGATCCTCTTCTTCCTTTAGCCGTCAACATAGTGAATCCTCCTTTTTGTAAAGGGTCGGCAACGTGCATGTGACACCTCTGGAGTTGCAGGCGTCCATAGGCTACGGTAGCTGCTTACCATCAGGCGGTCCGTATGCTTTTTTGACACCATCGTGGTATAAAAATAAAAACCGGCCAAGTGCGAGTCGGACTCGCGCACCGAGGGTCCCGTACAAACCTGTAGGTATATAGGGGTAGTAACTTTAAAATTATAAAAAATATTTTTATTATATCGTGTGACTAAAAATTTACGGTTTTCGCAATTTTTCCTTTATCTATGCTATAAGACGTTGCTTCGTAGCAAATTTCAAGATTCTGAGTTCACGGGAAGGTTTGATTTCCTTGCGAGTTTCGAAAATTTGCGGCATAAACGGCTGTATCTTTTGCTTGCGTTGGCTTAGAAGTTTGATTTTTTCACAGTTCCAAGGGACAGTAGACCTGAGTATTTGATATAAATTTCAGCTTGTGTAGGGGATATTACTAGGATTATAAAATAAACTAGTACTTTACCAGTATTTACACTTGTATTCGTTTGTTACAAGGTTTAAATATGAATAAATTACACTATATGACAATAATATTTTCAAGACGTCTTTACAACAATCTGGTCAAGATCCGAATGGCGGCCGCAGCTGTATACCCGTCATTTTATAACATCAAAATGGCGGGAACGAGCAACAAGGAATAGTCAATTGACAGTCTTTTAAAATGATGCTAAATAAAAAGTAGTTATCCTTACAAGTTAAAGTATTTATCAATAATAATGCTTACAGCTCGGCCATCCTATTCGAGGCAAGACCCTTCGCCAAAACTTAATGAAATAATAGCTCAAATAAAATAATTTACAGATCAGTTCTGACAATAAAAAGGTAATGAATACAAACTGTTTAAATACCCATATTAATAACATAATTAGAGTTTTGGATCTTAACACATCGAATTTAATACATTTTCTCTTGTAATAAGTTAATGAAATAATGTTTTTATATTACTCATGAACATGTCAACACTTGACTATCAGTTTCACATCATTGTAGTATATTATTATAAATGACTATACAATGTAAAATGAATTATCATCGATAATAAAGTATAGAACGATCGATAAGAAAGACAATAATAATAGCTCAAATAAGATAATTTACAGATCAATTCTGACCATAAAAGGTAATGAATACAAACTGTTTAAATACCCATCTATACATATAATAAAGCTGAAGAGGGTCGAAAGTCTGTACATGGAAGATAATCGAAAAAAAGTTGGCTGGGGATACTTAGAATCGATAACAGAACACGTTACAACAATTTTTAGAATTTTTGTCTGTTTGTCTGTTTATCTGTTTGTCTGTTTATTTGACCGCGCATCACGTGAAAACGGCTGAACGGATTTTGATGAAATTTTGTATAGAGATAGTTTGAGTCCCGGGAAAGGATAATATATAGTTTTAATCTCGAAAATCAACCCTGGTGGGGGTGAAAATGGGGTTGAAAGTTTGTATGGAGAATTTTTAACCGCTGAACTGATTTAGATGGAAATGTGTATAGAGATAGCATGGGTCTCGAGAAAGGCAGTGTAGTTAGTTTAGGACCTTTTGGAGTGCCCTCACAGGGTTGTGTTGGAACATGTAATTCATAAGACCAAATGTACACACAAAGCAAGAAATAAATGAATATGAATATGAAAAGACAAAGGATAGTTACATCTTCAAAAAAGGGCACCCCCCCCCCTCATTTTACTTTTGAACCATAGGTCCAAAAAATTTTAAAAAAAATAATGGAAGTGAAGCTTGAACGGTACTTTTAATAAAAACTATATTGAATAGCATCGGTTGAGCTGTTTGTGAGTTGTCAGTCAAAAATACATAGTGAAAGGACGTAAGTTCCGGATAGTAAAATGGCAGAAGCACTGCCAAATATCCCTTAATAAACGACCTTTTGAATGGATGTTTTTTAACAGGGTGGCAATTACGGAACCCTACACTGAACATGGCCTGACATGCTCTTGGCCGGTTTTTTTTTGCGTTGTTATCCCAGAAGTCACCCCTTAAGGATTACTAAATCCAATTGTCAAGAAAATCCCCGGCCAGGTATAGGTGGGCTATAAAAATTCAACCTCTAAAAGGGGGTAGCCACTACACTCGATTGAGTTAATTTTGCACCTGAATCTTATGGCGCTACTTAGGAAGGAGGTGTAAACTTTTTTTCCAAATATGTCCTAAGACTAACGAGTACCCTGCATAACTAACAGATGGCGCTGAAATTAATACGTTGTGATATGAATAAGCCACTTAGGAAGGATTTTGCCAAATCAACTCTAAGTTTAGAAGTGGGGGTACATATATCATCATATTTAAATGAAGTATTGACTTAATGGAACGACAAAATTCAACGACAATAAATTAATTGCCACACATTGCACAGTGCATGTAAATACTCAGCCTTACGATTTTGATATCTATTCTCCTTTTCTCTACTCTTACTTCTAAGTCTTCTAATTAATATTAGACCAAAATTCGTTCTCAGAAATTTCTCGAAAATTTCATATGAAATATAGGAAATTGGAAATTTAAGGAATGGAAAGTTTCAAATCCCATACAAAATTGTGAGAATTTTCCGAAATTTCCATATGTGGAAAATTTCGCAATTTTGGAAACTTTCCAACGGCACATCAGTAGGAGGGAGAGAAATTAGGGGCGAATTAGCCGCTGACTGACAAAGACCGAATTCCACGCGGGCGGAGCCGCGGGCACAGCTAGTATTAATAATATAATTAGAGTTTTGAATCTTAACACATCGGATTTAATACATTTTCTCTTGTAATAAGTTAATGAAATAATGTTTTTATGTTACTCATGGTCATGTTAACCCTTGACTATCAGTTTCACATCATTGTAGTATATTATTATAAATGATTATACAATGTAAAATGAACTATCATCGATAATAAAGTATAGAACTTCACAAAGAGTTGATTACTCGTTATCTTTATGATTAAGTTGGCCTTTGTACATAAGTGCTCATTGTAAAAGTAGTACAAGTTTATTTCATTCAGTGCAAACAACAAAGGAAATATATGATTATTCTATCGACTTCTTAACTTCATAATATATTGCTTATCGACTTCATAATATTTAATTATTAGGACTTTATCATCAAGTTTGAGTATCACGGATAAGATATATCATAACAGTTAAAATTATTGAATAGTAATGGAGTTTGATATATCAATACAGCAAAGGTCAAAATAATAATTCTTCTTCATAATATTTAATTACCATGACTTCATCATCAAGCTTAAGTAATACCAATAAAGTGTAACACAGTCGTTAAAATGATTGAATAATGATAGAGTTTGATATATCAATACAGCAAAGATCAAACCAATAGTTATTTTACATGATATTTAATTAAGATGACTTCATCATCAAGGTTAAATAATAACAATAGTGATTAAGTTTGATACATTTCTATACAGCAGCAAAGATCAAACCAGTAGTTAATTTGTAAGCGCAATTATTGTTTACGTTATTGAATAAAATATTATTTGACTGTTTAATGCATTTTAAAATTCAAATTAGAAGGAAACTTTATAACATAAAATACATGCAAATAACATAATACTTATCACTTTCACATGAATATCGTACAACACCACATGTATAACCACATGATTGATTCAGACCAATTTTATTAACACTCACAACGTAGTTGAATACATAACGACAGCGGAGAGTCGTGCAGAGTGGCGTGGCGTTCTGAACCACACCACTACACATGCCGTGACGACCATTATCATTCTTTCGAGAGCGTAGCGTCAGAGAAGATGTAGGTGAAGATGATGCCTTTCTTGAAGAAGAAGAATATCATAACCCTAGCCATCTCACTTTGGCGCTCCTGGGTCGGAAGTGTTCTACACCCCGACCCTCTCACCTGGGCACTCCTGGGTGATAAAGAAATACCAAACCCTGGCCCTTTCACCTGGACGCTCCTGGGTCATCAGTCTGAAACTTGTAACACTTTCTTTAGAAACGTGAATAATTTAGTCTTGTTATTTTCAACATATACACATTTCAACATGTGTGATTACACTGATTACCTAAATATTATAATGACAATTACGTAATTGTTTATTTACGTTTTAACAGTATAAGTTTAAGAATCAAATATTATTACCTATCTATTAAGTATTGCAAGAAATAAATGATTATATTATGAAGTAAGTAACTTTTGTTTGATTAACGTTTGCTAATATACAACTTGACGCGTTAAGAAAAGAGTAATATTTTGGATTAAAATATTTTTTTTTCAGGCGCGGAGTTGTTTTAAATTATTTTAATTTGGTTTCATTAATTTTAAGTTGAACTTCGAAGTGTTCTACTGTGGTTAGTTATCTAATAAGTATAGTGATATACGTTTTAATGTTATCTACCGTTAAGTTGAACTTCAAAGTGTTCCACTGTGGTAAGTTACCTAGTTAGTATAGTGATATACGTTTTAATGTTATCTACCGATAATTGTCTAAAAGTACAATAAGGCAATGCTAATGTAACGCAAACTTATTCTTTTGTAAGTATATTATTGACTTTGATTTTTAAAACATATAGGCAATTTATGGTGCGTTAATCTTACTTTGTCACGATTATTTAGCCGCGCTAAGATATTTTTTTGTACAAGTTTAGTAATCATAATTTAACTATCATATTTGTATCGATGTTTCAATTAATTGATTAAAATAATCTTGTATTGCTGGATTCGTAACATTATCCAATGTGATAATAAATCAGTCTTAGTGGTCTGGTACTATGAACTTTGATATATTTTCAATTAATTATTTAAAATGATCTCGTATTGCTGGATTCCTAACATTATCCAATGTGATAATACTGATAATAAATCAGTCTTAGTGGTCTGGTACTATGAACTTATATATATATATATATGTGAAATACTTATATTATAATAATAAATAACTAGTTTAGTAGCGATGAAAGCAAGCTAAACATAGTGTCGTCATTATCTTATTTTTACTAGAAAAATCAGGGCCTTAACCAATGAATTGAATTATAAAATAATTACTGAACCAGTTTCACCAATATTTAACTAATGTAAATAAGCAGTAATAAGTATGTGGTTTTGCAAAGTTTTTATTATGCAAGTCCCTTACGAACCTCAATTTGCACCCTGCAGTAGTCGCAGAAAGTTAAAACTGTATACATGAATATAACAAACCTAATTTTGCCCTTTTGTCACTGACCTCAGGACATAACATGATAACGAATAATATTAACTATAATGTTTAATTCCTTTATTTATTCTTCTTATGTTTATTATTGTTACTATATTATTTTAACTAACTGTACGGATAATATTAAATATGATGTTTAATTCCTCTAATTTCTCTTTTTATGTTTATTATAGTTACTATATTCTTTTAACTAACTGTACGTTTAGCTCAGTATAATAAATTCAAAAAGATTCAAACAATGGACTTTTCCGAGATGCATTCAGCCATTTAGTAAAAGGGATTTGCCTGTTACCCAGCTTTCATGTTAAATGTCGTCAACGTTTACTATTAGGTTAAATGTAGGTAGGTAATTCATAGAAATAGGTATTGCACTTCATTAAATTAAAATTCTCAAACTGCATAAACGATTGAATTAACGTCTGATATTTGTTAGGCATACATACAAAATATTACAATGATAATTGATGAGCTTTAATAATAAAATAGTAAATGTAATCAGAGACCACTGAAACCACTTTTTTGACGTCCTATTTGATTTGATTATCTGTGATTTATTTCATTTGAATTGTCCATACTTTACATGACTACAGATAAAAGTATTGGCGTTTTACGTACACGTACAAGAGCCAAGCTCTTAAATATATGATGATGTATATCGTTCATTCTCATAATTGTATGATATTCAAAGTTTATTGATTACTTTCCTAAAATATTGCTAGGTATTATATTACGGTAAAACTGAATGAGAGTTTCGCACATTATTCACGTGCGTTGCGCAGGTACTTGATACATTCAAGTAGGTTTGATTCAAAGTACCGCACGTTCATCCACGTGCGTTTCATAGGTACTAGATTATTAAGGTAGGTCTGAATAAAAGTCCTGCACGTTCATTCACGTGCTTCACATAAGTAGGTTATATAGGTAAATAGATCTATTTAGGTAGGCCTGAAAAAAGGTCTGACATGTCCATTCACGTTTGTTGCATTAACCCCACCATATGCGTAGTCCACTTCATACGTGTCACCTCAAACATTTGGCTTTACATAAGAATCATAAGTTTTTATTCTGCATTTGACTCTACATGTCATTTTTCGTCTCTACACGTTGTCTACATCGACTCCAAATGTCACTTTATATTTTGACACTATACGTGACTTTATATTTTGACACTATACGTGACTTTATATTTCGATACTATACGTGACTTTATATTTCGATACTATACGTGACTACATATCGACTCTACATGTGACTCTACATATCGACTCTACATATCGACTCTACATATCGACTCTACATGTCGACTCTACATCTGACTCTACATATCGACTCTACATGTGACTCTACATGTCGACTCTACATGTGACTCTACATGTCGACTCTACATGTGTCTCTACATATTGACTCTACATGTGTCTCTACATATCGACTCTACACGTGACTCTACATATCGACTCTACGTGTGACTCTACATATCGAAACATAATCAAACGGTATTATGAATTCTAGTACGCGCGGTCTCTACCTGTTAAATACAGGTATTGCTTGAATTAACGTTTAAAGTAACTATCTAAAAGAAATGTTATAACGATTATCGACATACTAGTTATTATATCCAGGCAACTTCAGTTTTATTTATTCGCGTTTGACTATCATTGGCATTTATACGCGTTTTGACTATCATTGGCGTATTCTTCTCACTCTATGATTAAATAATAACTCTCCTTTCTTTTGATATTGTGTATAAAGGGCTCAGTTCGTAAATTTCTAAGCAATACTTTGCTCATTAGTCATTAGTGGACACAATTATAATAGATCGTCAAATCATCATGTCACGTCGATTTTCCATCGACTTCCTCTGTAATTAAAATCGGTAATATCCTTTACTTTGTCAATTGCCATCTAAACCTTTATCAGGCAAAAAATAGAGATCAATTGACATTATAAGTGATTATATTATTTATGATCATATACCTCGATAAAACAGAATACACACATGGGATTATATACGTGGTAATATGCCGACGACATACACGAGATTAACAAATCTCGACTAGGCTCTTGTTCTTATTTTGTTACTTTATTTTGTATATAAACAGACATCTGAATAGTCAATGTACCCATTTAACTTAACTATTGTGATTTAATCATCAACTTTATTTATTGGGTTGAATACAGTAAGGAAGTAAAGAACTCAAAAATACTTCGGTCAGTTACCACACCGAGACTTATATAAGTATAAAAGGTAATTTCTATGAACTTTATAGTACCGTTTATTAAGACGAAATATGTACGGGATATAACTTGTACTTAGACAAAGCTATACAGGCCATTTATTAATTATTGTAAATCATACTTTCTTTTCTTTACACACTTTATTTAATCACCTTGGTTCATACCCCTGAAATTGATTTATACTAAATCCAAGTTAATACCAGTAAGCTGTTACTTAGCTGTGGCGTGAACGATCACGTTAACTTGAAAACTTTACACTTTTATGGATATCCAAACGCACTTGGTATTAATTGACATTTAACCATAATTATTTTTAACGACAATAATGGTTCACGAGAAGAGATAGTAATTATAAACATTTTAATAATATGAAGTGATACATAAGCGTGAACCACTTAGAGACATTGTACACACTACAGGCATTAAGGAGTTTCTAATAAATTATTATTTCATTTTAATCATATTCATAAAGCATATTCATTTCATTAGTGAATATTCCGTTGTCGGAATAATGTTATATTTGTTTGTGGTATTAATGAAAAAGGAATTTAAATTACCTTTTCCTAAGATTTATTATTATTTTCAACTTGTTTACAAATTTACTTATTAGAAAGAGATACAAAGTATTTTAAATGCAGCCTGCTTATGGCATGATATTCGTAAAATTGTTTTCAAATAATATGCGCTTTCCAAAAAGGGCTTCATAATTGTATTTTTAAATAATATCGTAAGATATCGAATAAATAATTTCCTTCATATGAAATAATTAATTTAAAAATTATTCCTCGCAGATCTTCGAACATAAATTACCGGGTAGTGTTTTAAAAGTAGTCAAATTAAACATATTTACCATTGAGACATACTGTAGGCAAATTATACGGTTATAATAATACCAGCGTTATTTTATTCAAAATTTAAGCGAATATCAAACTATACTTATTGAATTGAAGGTTAGGTCATAAAAGTTGATTTTAAATAACAGGACATGTTTTTATGGATTGTGAAGTTATTTTTATTAGGAATGATGACAACAATATCTGACTTACTGTTCTCTCTGATAATTAATTATATTGATTATGTAATAACATAACAAACATCTCCATCTAACATGTGCATATCCAAAAGAGTAACCTTTGGCAAAATGTCCATGTAAGACTAACCATATAAACCTCCGGACTTACTGCGTTACGGAAAATACAGTTTACCTTCAATTATCAATAAACATACCATCCAACATGTGCATATCCAAAAGAGTAACCTTTGGCAAAATGACCATGTTAAACTAACCATATAAACCTCCGGACTTACTCCGTTATGGAAAATATAGTTTCACCAATCAATCTAATTTATTATTTAAAATAATAAAAAATGAAAACCTTACGTTTTTGTGCGGCGTGGCAAAAATCCTGTCGATTTTTGTTAGATCCCACTGCTGAGATGTAGGGGATATCACTAGGATTATAAAATAAACTAGTACTTTACCAGTATTTACACTTGTATTCGTTTGTTACAAGGTTTAAATATGAATAAATTACACTATATGACAATAATATTTTCAAGACGTCTTTACAACAATCTGGTCAAGATCCGAATGGCGGCCGCAGCTGTATACCCGTCATTTTATAACATCAAAATGGCGGGAACGAGCAACAAGGAATAGTCAATTGACAGTCTTTTAAAATGATGCTAAATAAAAAGTAGTTATCCTTACAAGTTAAATTATTTATCAATAATAATGCTTACACTTGATACCTCCACGCGTTCCTGAGAAAAAGAGTCTTGACAGACGGACGGACGGACGGACAACAAAGAGATCCTATAAGGATTCCGTTTGAGGTACGGAACCCTAAAAAGTACCTCAAGAACGACTCGTGCAGCAGTTTCTCTGACAGTCTTATTACGGTATAACACTGGCCGGTTACAAATTGTCACGAGCCATATTTTCAGCAAATCTTGTTTATAATTATTTTACATGTTTTTAAAGTGGGTCATTCACGGACTAGATAAATACTCCGTGGGGTCATTCCACCCATACAACAATATGTTATTCAATCAAATACAAACATTGAAAACATTGAAAAAATAATCAACCCAGCAGGATTTGAACCTCGCATCGATACGCCTTACGCTTATGTTTTCAATGTTTGTATTTGATTAAATAACATACTATTGTATGAGTGGAATGACCCACTTTAAAAACATGTAAAATAATTATAAGTTGATAGCAGCGCCATCTATTATTTACGTTGTGACACTTGCAATAGGGTCGGCGGGAAGGGTATCTAACTCTAGTAGTTAGCACCTAGATGTCACTTACGGCTGCTATAAAGTCGATGTAAAAATAAATGCAAAAAGATGATTGAAGGCATTGAGAATTTCGCCAACTTAGTAACTTGACCCATAGCTTAATTGGTAAAGCGATCGAGCCCCGGTAAGGCGTATCGATGCGAGGTTCAAATATGTTTGTGTATGATTGAATAAAATCTTGTTTAATTCTGTACCTCATTCATATTGTTGCTCGAACGAAACCCCAAAAGAAACGAATATCCAAATAAAGAAAAAAAACTTGACTTACTTACATAGTATTCTGAATAATAATCAGTTAGGCATTACCATGAAATTAAATTAATGAAATTAACTACAAAGCCTTCAAATCCGGTTCCTAAAACTACTTGTAAACAAAAAATTCAATAATAACTGCAATAAAGAGTATATAAATTATTTAAAATATGTAAAATTTTACCAGTAACTTCCAAACTCAAGTCTCTTTTAGCAATAAAAAGCCATGGTAGTCAATAATATCTAAACTCAGTCAGTCATAGTCATAACCATAACACCGACAGTATCCTAGTTGTGTATACAAAAATGACATTTATATATTTTTTATTTCATTGTATTTTTATTTGTATCGTGACGTTTTATAGATTTGTATTGTAAATAGTTCTTATATGAAGATCTTTTTAGTGAAAGCATTTTGTTTTCAAGTGTAAAATACTATGTCTTTTTCATTAAGAAATAAATGAATCTAATCTAATCTACTTTATCGAGCAGACCCACGTGAACAATAAATATATCAAATTGAAGCTAAATAATATAGCTACCGAATTGTGTAAGACTGATGCGTCTTAAACATGATTAAAAATAAATAGGATTTAAAATCAACATGAACAAGGAGTATAATTTTGACGTATATTTTTTACGCCTTTTCCCGAGTGTTACAAATATGGATGGTACAAGAAGGATATAAATCTCTATGTTACAAAAGTGTCCGTCAAAAGGCGATAAACTGATGGCGCCACAATGATATTAAATTTGATTAACTTAATTTTGAAATAAAAAACAATTAAATCCAAAATAATTATTTGCGGAGATGAAAAAAACTGTGAATATTAATTTTATTTAGAAAGTCATATAAGTATTAAATATCGGTATAATTCATTTCAAGTGCTGAACTAATACTAGCGCCACCCGGAGATATTTGGAACTATTGTTTAGTGCTTGCCGCTGGACACTTTTTCGACCGTTTTTCTATAAGAGAGTTCCATCCTTCCTATACCATCCATAGTTATAAAGAATTATGAAAAACTGCGACAATAATTTTTAGTTCAGTATATTGTACTCTATTGACTATTAAATAAGCTTTTAATTTATATACATGAATAATTAAAATGTTGCTACCTATTCCTATTTATTTAGTGAAAACTCTAGTAACAGAACTTAGTAACCAACTAGGTATATACTGGATCATTATTTAGAATATCGAAACGTCTCGGTTGCACAAAATAAAATATTTTGTTTTTAATAGCCTCTCGAGTACTGATGTGCAAGTTGCGCAAATTTTCAAATAATTGGAAAAGTTCTCGGAAATTTCCAGAAATAAATGTAGGAAACTTAAATTTAATTCCCATGCAAAATTTCCGAAATCAAGTGGCCATCTTTCGGCTCCATCGTGAGACCCTCGCCATCAAGTGCAATGGTAAGTACTGAAGATTACAAAACAAACGAGCCCAAACTCGACTATCATAGCACTTTCCATCATAGAGTTCCAGTGGCCATCTTCCGGCTCCATCATGAGACCCTCGCCATCATGTGCAATGGTAAGTGCTGACGAAAACAAAACAAACGAGCCCAAACTCGACTATCATAGGACTTTCCATCATTGAGTTCCAGTGGCCATCTTTCGGCTCCATCATGATTTTTCAAAATTCACCTCCTAAAGGGGAGAAATGGGGGTCCAAAGTTTGTTTGGGGAAACAAGATTAGTTCGACTCAAACTCAAACTCAAACATTTATTCAGTAAGTAGGCCACAAGGGCACTTTTACACGTCAAAGTAAAAGTTAGAAAAAAAAAACAAACTACACCGGTTCTAACCCTACACCTCTGACCCGAGAAGAATTATGTCCGGCAAGAAACTCGGCGGGACTTATTTTTTCAAAACAACAGTACATCAAAACTAAACAATACATATAAGTGCGTTGTTCTATAAGAAAACATATCAAACCAAGGTTAGATTAACCAACAATAGGTTATAGTTTAAGAAAAATACCAAAGAAAAAAGATGAGTCCAAATCTGACTATTGAAAATGAATTACACACAAGTTTGATATACTTTCTTACCTAAACTGTGTCTTCTAAATAAATTTCCAAATTATAATAATCCATCATCAACAGTTAGAAACAAAATAATTTTGAATTTAAATAAAAAAAAGTAAGTGATTCTAGTATACAATAAACATACTATTTCTAAATTATCCTTAGAGATGTATAAGGTCTCCAAGTGTCTTGATCTATATATTCTATATAATAATAATAAAATATATAATCAAGCACCGAATGTTGTGTCTAAAGCCAATCAAACTAAAATTAAATATGATTAATAAAAAGTTACGTAAATGTGTTGCCCCAGTTTGCCTAAACAGACCTGTCTCCACAAACAGCACCCGTTCACGAGTATGACGCATATCTCAGTCATCGCCTCCCTCAATCTTTCTTTGGGAAAGTGGCGACCCGATCAACGACGCCACCATAAGCAGAGCCTTTTAAGCGGGCATAACATGTTCAAGCTGGCGGGCTTTATTAATTAATAAAAACTAGCCATGTTTAGTCTGGTGAGAAACAATATTCTGTGCTCGTATTTTACATGCGTGAACTAAATTACAATATAAAATTGACAGAGATGTACATGTCTCTAAGCGTCAGGATCATTAAATATATGTCTATACATATAAATATTTGCGAATGCAAGACTTAGAGATATATAACGTCTCTAAGTGTCCAAATACTAAATAAAAACAAAAAAAAATAAAAACGAAAAACAGGTAAAGGACACTAGTAAAGCTGCTTCATAGAGTAATAATTTCTAAATTTGTATTGTACTAACCATATCAAGCTACAGGCTTAAAGGCATCGTTATCCTCAATGAATTCCTTTAAAGTATAGTACTCTCTCCTCAACAAATAGCGCTTAACATAACTTGAATTTATTTAGTGACAAATTCACTACATCAGCGGGGACTTTGTTATAAAAACGTGTACAGTTCCCAGCAAAAGACGTACGAACCTTACCGAGAGGCGGTGGCCAGGCTCAGCAATCTTATCTTTATTTCTAGTGTTATAGTTATGGATATCACTGTTGACTATTTTATTCGAAACTTTACAGGAGTACTTTAACGATAAATGAGTAAACAAGTGTTTTTGTTTTTTTGAGAATTCAGCCCCTAAAAGGGGGAAATGTGGTGACAAAGTCTGAAAATCAATTTGGATATTGTTTCTATGGTTTATCGGGTCGCTGATTACGAAAACAACAACGATTTTAAAATCCAACGTGTTGGACGTGAAATATATACCATCTCTCCTGTTGAGGTGCGATGGGTTTGAAATGTCTAAATGTCAATATGGGTGTCGTTTTTATGGTTTTTGGGATATTAATTATGAAAATGGCATCAATTTTAAAATTTAATATTGTGGACATGAAATTTCTTGAAATATTTGTGCCAAATTGCAATTTAATCTAAATATAACAAAGAAGAAACTGACTGACTGTCTGACATATCAACGCATAGCCCATAAATACCTTTAGTCCGTTTTCATAGTTACGGATTCGTAATTGGCTACGTAAGAGGAATTATTTTTATTGTTTCATAATTCATGATCAAAGAAGAATTCACATTCCGTTTTCGTAATCGAGTTTCGTAGTTAAATACGAAATAAGATTTTTTTTTCTGTGTCCATAGTGAATTGGCTTCGCAATAAAAAATTTTTTTTTTACATTTTGGTAATTAATTTTTAAACAAGAATTTAATCATTGCTAAAGCAGGGCTTGTAGGTATACTCAGTGAGTTGGCTACGGAAGGGGAATTATTTGTGTCTATTTCGTGATTTTATTGAATTTTATTGTAAATGTTTTTTTGGTCACAACTTATACCTGTGTTTTCTATAATCCGCATTGATAAAAATACGAAATGTTATTCCGCATTTTGATGTAAATAGATTTTTTGTTGTGCAAGTCTGTATATAATAGTTAGGTTATGATTATATTTTTGTTGTACCTTGAAATAGTAACAGAAACCAATTACGAAACCGTAACTATGAAAACGGACTAAAGGGTCTTCACGGCACCGCATCTTCTTATTTTTTATGTCTATGTATAGTATAATGATTTATATCGACCAATCAGCCCCGTTACCATTTTTTTCTGAACCATTTTAAAACTGCACCTGTGTATTTTGTATGCCGCTTCTTAGTTTTGTAGTAAAATTGCTGAAAAAATATTTTTAGCCTGCATCCGGGGGTGAGGGGAAACAATATTAATAAGCAAGGCGCAGGCAGCATTTACGCGAGCTACGGCCACGCCCGCGCGCACGCGGGTAGGGGGCAAATCCCTGGGTGTTTGACCCGAACGCGGGCAGACACGTGAGGGCAGACGTCGTTGACGGTCGTCTCTAAATAGCGAATTTTTGTACGCGCTTATCCAAATTGCAATTGTCGTTTCTTGGTGTAGGATACTAAAATAGGTTTTGAAATTACAGAATCAAGAGTCGGTACAATATGTACCTATTTGTTAATTAATTTGTTTTATATATTTTGTAGTACTTTAGGTCTATTGTTATTAAAGTATCTAATTTCTTTTTTCTTAGTTTGGCTGGCACCGACTCCAAACATAAATAATGATTGTAAAAATGTAAATACGTGTTAAATTGTAATACTTTCGTCTAAGCAGTCGGAACTGTTATGTAAATATTGTAAATATCTCTTATAGGTAAATAATAATTTAGCGTAGGTACATAATATTTGACGTGTAAAATATTATTGATGAAAAATCACTCTGCAGTTAAGCCCTATTATGTTAATGTTGTAAATATATAACATAGGTACCTACAGATTCAAATTAGCGTAGCTTAAATATTTTGTGTGAAAAAAATTATTTTGTTCTTTTTAGTGTTTAGGGCAGGTTTTTTTTTCTTAACCCTTTTTTTGTATGTTTTTTTTGTAAATCTTTTTGTGCGGGTTTTTTTTGAAGGCGGTTTTATTTTTTGTTAAAAAGTTTGGTTTATTTTGTACCTTTTAGTGAAAATGAATAATGGGTAGACCGTCTAAAAGAGCTGCCTCGATGAGCCAGCGCCGTTCTAATGAGACAAAATATGAAAGATAAGATAGACTTAGGAAAAATAGGCGAAGAAATTAAATCAGCATTTCAAAGGAGAGTTAGAGAAAGCGTGAATTTAGGCTTTCTCAAATGCGATCGAAAACTAATTATATTCGCAGCCATGAAAGTCCTGAAAGTCATGCCCAAAGACTCCATTTGATACGTGAATGCCTAATTACTGAATCGGAAGAGCAACGTACTCATCGGCTCGGTAAGATACGCGAACACTTGTCAAACGAAACCGAAGAGCAGCGTACTCATTGGCTTGGCTTGATTCGCGAACGTTTGTCAAACGAAACCGAAGAGAAGCGTACTCATCGGCTTGGTTTGATACACGACCGTTTATCAAACGAAACCGAAGAGCAACGTACACATCGGCTTGGTTTGATGCGCAAACGTTTGTCAAACGAAACGGGAGAGCAGCGTACTCATCGGATTGGCTTGATACACGAACGCTTATCTAACGAAACCGAAGAACAACGTGCTCATCGGCTTAACTTGATACACCGAGCGAGGAATGCTACCAATAATTTTAAGTTGGGCCGTAACAGTTCACAAACTGCAGGGCACAGCACTTGATAAGGCAGTTATTGATTGAGGCAAAAAAAATCGCTAAAGGACAGACCTATGTAGCTCTAAGTCGTGTCAAAACACTAGAAGGCATCGTTTTATCGGACTTAGATACAAACAAGTTATTGAATAGACCCCCATGACGAGAAGGCTCATAAAATGTTGAGGTTGCGCAATTTGCCGTAATTTCTTTTTTTTTCATCCGTTTTCTGCCACGGTTAATCTTAAATAATAATACATGTGTTTATGGGGAAAGGACACTGTAGCTAGTATAATTACTGAATGAGACCAAACAACTGTCGTCTCGTGTGGCGGGCACAGGTCAGTGCTAGACAGTAAATATTTAGTTACTGCTTCGCACTGAAGGTGTTCATGGACCGATGTGGCACTTGGTAACAATTGTTCTCATCTCGTCACTTTTAACTCCTAATTATTAAGTAGTTATATCTTCTATTATCAGCTCAGCAACATTAGATTATGAATACCAGAGGAATATACTACTACTACACTTTTTTACTAGACTTTTTTAAGATAATAAAATAAATAGTCTGTACTCAGAGTGCTTGTCAGGACAATTCCAATAACACCAAACACGACTTAGTTACGTTGTTTTGTTACGGAGTTCTGTAGGGTACTTTCCGGTTCCATCATCAGACCAGTTTAATGGTACCGTATTCAATAGCACCATGTACATTTGCTTCCTCCTAGCAATTTTACTATCCGAATCGGCACATCTAATCGCTACTTTCGAAACACTCGCCATTGAGGAGTTCTAGTGGCCATCTGTGGTTTTCATCATCAGCTTCCTATCACCAAATCCTCCTTTCTGAATGCAAATTCTTGACTAAATGAATAAATCACCAAAAGCGCCATACATGTACCTATAACATTTGAAGAGTTCCCTCGATTTCTCCAAGATCCCATCATCAGACCCCGACTTGGTGCCAACGGGACCATCAGGGGTTATACCCGTTCAATTAAAAAAAAATTTTGAAAATCGGTTCACGATTCTCGGTGATATCGAGTAACATACATATATCGGAGATATTTATTCTTCAATTTAGGCACATTACAATGCACTTATGAACGTCAGAGAGAAAAAGAAAAACTACCACCGGTTCTAACCCTACACTTCTGACCCGAGAAGTATTATTTATGACCGGCAAGAAACTCGGCGGGACTTATTTTTTCAAAACAGTAATACAGTAATATTATATCTTAAAGATACACAATAATGCGTAGTTCTATAAAAAGACATATCAAAACAGCTTGAGAGATATATAATGTGCGTGTGTCTATGTATTAGTATAAATAATTATATCGACCAATCAACCCCGTTACCATTTTTTTCTGAACCATTTTTAAACTGCACTTCGTAGTTTTGTAGTAAAATTGCTAAAAAAATATTTTTAGGGTGGCACTCCATACATGTACATAAACAATTATTTAATATCCAAAAACATTTTTTTTACCAAATATCAATCGATAGTCTTTAAAAATAACATTGATAATCCAGCAGTTATGTCGAATGAAGGTGGCGGTAGCTGGAAAGTAATCCGAAGTCAATGGAACTTTAACGGATAGTTTGCGGGGAATACCTACTTAAACGGTCTCTTAGCCTAGTCGGACCCTGCCTATGAGGTAGCATAAATAAATATTATGGGACAATCTTACACAAATCAACCTAATTCGAATCCTGGTCAGGACATTTATAGAGATAGATAGAGATCTTTATTTGCAACCAAGTAACCGATCAAGTACATGACAAAGATTAGCACAATGGAACCTGATAGGGTTAAGCAATCCATCCATACTAATATTATAAATGGGAAAGTGTATGTGAGTGTTTGATTGTTTATCCGTCTTTCACGGCAAAACGAGGCGACGAATTGACGTGATTTTTTAAGTGGAGATAGTTGAAGGGATGGAGAGTGACATAGGCTACTTTTTGTCTCTTTCTAACCCCCCACTTTCCTAGAATGGGGGGTGGAAGTTTGTATGGTTTGTTACCCCGAATTTAACGCGAGCGAAGCCGCGGGCAAAAGCTAGTATTTCTTAAAATTAATTTTATGTAATACAGGAACATATAACATATAAATTCAGAGCTCGGATTTTTCACGGCAAAACAAAACACTAGCGTAATTTAGCCAGTGCTTGAAATATTATTTTATCGATATCGATAATTCAGAACTAGAAGAAATAAAAGTCACCAAATAAAATTAATATGTAATAAAACTAATAAAAACATTTGTATAAAGTTACTATATATTAGAAACAGACGCAATTTCTTCTTCAAAATCTACGTCAGTACACACAGCAGCACAAGACATTTTATTTGGGTAATAGTGATAGGAGTAGATGATCATTATCTTTTCAACATTCTCTGGGAGTAAACAGTTGCGTTTAACACTATAAATCCATTTATGTACACTAAATGTACGTTCAACTGCAGTTGACGTCAAGGGAGCAAATTTATAGAATTCATTATCAGTTCGGGTAATATTTTCAGATATGTCTCTTAAAATTTCGTAATCAGGATTTCGTTCGAGCACGGCTTCAAATTTACGTATCACTGGTAAAAGTTTACTCCAGTTTACGTAGCAACGAACAGTATCCAGAATGAGGAAGGATTCCGCAATGGATAAAGTCGAACATTGCAATTGTTCTATTGAAGAGGCTATTACTTCGTAGTTGTCGCGAATGAAATTTAACTCCGGTCGTAGTTTGCGTGTTTGAAAACATTTTTTTGCAGCTCTTATAGCTGCCGAGTCATTAGCAAGTATGGAGACGACATCACGTATTTGCTCATAGTATTGAGCGTAATATACCGCAGCAGATATCCAAGTTCCCCATCTGGTGATAATTGGCTCGGGAGGTAGGGGAATGGACGGATATTTTGCCTTAAAAAGGCGTACACGCTCTGGAGATTTTAGGAATATCTTTTTGACATTCGATATCAACCCATCCACACCTTTGAAATTATCTCGCACTTCTTCGGCAACCCGGTGCAGACCATGAGCTAAACACGTAATGTGTTTCATACGAGGAAACGTTGCTTTTAAAATACGACCGGCTTTAAGCATATATGCGGCACTATCTGTGCAAAGTAAAAGCAAATTGTTTACGTTATCATTGAAAGAATTTTGAAACAAAAATTTTAATTGGTTTATTATTAGGATTGCTATTGTTTCCCCGTTTACCTTCTCTAAAACCTTCGACCCCAAAAGATAAAATTGCTTAGAACAATTTTTTTGCAAAGACCGAATCACCACGTTTGTCACACATTTTCCCATGAAATCTGGTGTTTCGTCTATAGATATCCACAAATAATTGGTTTTGTTTACCTCTCTTATACCCTGTATAGTTTTTTTGTACACGAGATTTAAATAAATTTTTCGCAGGGTCGATTCGTCCGGTAAAGAAGTCATAGAGCAGTCGCAACATAAATGCTTGTTAAAAAAATGACGAAAATTATTGTTGTTGACTGTTGCATGAAATAAGAAAAATAATTAAATCGAAATAAAATTGATGTTTCCTATTTGGTTGCCCCGAACGGTAATTGTGGCGGTTGCTTTTCACATGATTCTCAATATTGCATTTCTTCAGTTTTAGATGCATATCGCACATAGAGCAGTATATAGTGGAGGTCACTTCATTATAGACTAACTCAGGGTGATTTTCAATCCACGTTTTGATCCGATCTTGTACATTACTCATTTTTGTATTAATTGATACCTTGCAATATTAAGTTATTATACGTATATCCAACACGTCGGATTCAATGCGTTGCGAAATAAATAATACCTAGATGCAATTTACGTTTTATACGTAATGAAATGACAGTTAAAGTGTGAATGTCATATGTCATGTGAGATGAAATTTGCAGTCGTTTCTATCATTTTAAATGAGGTGGTATAGTTACTTCGTTCTAAGTTGTACATGCAGACCTACCTCTTTGTTGCTCGACTATGGCAAAGCTAAAATGAAAAGTTATTTTATTACTTATACAGGATGTCCGGTAATTAATGCACAACCTTCTAACCCCCAGTAGGTCACCTTAGACTGGTCAAAAATATTGATTTTGAGCTCTAGTAAGTCTCCTGTTTTTCGAAATTTTCGCACGTTTGTTAGTTTTTAAATTTTGACATTCACACTGATAGGTGTACCATCGAATAAAAAAAGAAAAAATGTACTGAGGCAATACCTGTCATATACTCTAGTAAGACTCGATAGGTGTCGATAAAATAATATTTCAAGCACTGGCTAAATTACGCTAGTGTTTTGTTTTGCCGTGAAAAATCCGAGCTCTGCATATAATACAAGAACTTTATAATGACATTAAATTATAAACATTGAGGTATAACAAAATAAAATATCTAAAACCGGCGCAATCACTAGTACTTTATTTGTGTGTTTATCACGGATATTTCTTCCTGAGTTATGGATGTTTTCTATGTATTTAAGTATTTATCTATATCTATCTATTTTATATATCGTCGCCTAGTGACCCACAACACACGTGGGACTAGGTTGATTTGTGTAAGATTGTCCCATAATATTTATTTGATTCCAACTTGTCTGTTCCTTTTACAGCTCGGCGGCTTTTCGTGGCAGTTTCCGGTATGCTGCCACGAAATGTTGGAATAACCTGCCGCCACCCTTCCGAGCGCTTAAATTATTAAAAAGATTTAAATTTAAATGTCGTACGTATTTTTTGAATACACAAATTGAATCTACTATATAAAATATTCCCACAAAATCAGTCACATTTACAATGTGCACAGTGTTGTTATTTTATTATAAACTTATATAGATGTCATATACAAAGGATTTAATATTTATTAAAATAATTTGATTTGTTCTTCAGTTGTTATTTTATTGTTTATTTCTATTTTTTGTTTTAATTATATTAAAATGAATAAGAGTGTAGTTGGCGTATGTGTCGCCACTATGACCTAGTTTTAAGTTAGGTTAAGTAGGTCCCTACTGAAAACCAGCGCCACGGCTTGCCGCGGCATTACGCTGAGTAGGGATCCTATTTTAACGTCTCATTGTGCCTGTGTTGTTTCTAGGTTTAAGAATGTTCAATTTTGTGGCGTTAAAATAAATGTATTTTCTTTCTTTCTTTCTTTATTTATTCATACTATTCGTAGACTCTCCTAAGTTTTCGACCCCGAGGACCCTGTGAAAACTTGGTTGGTGGGAACAAAACCTCATAAGTATCTGACTTTTGTCAGTTCCTTGCTTATATCTCATGAAATAAGCACATTTGTATACGTGGTATGACAAAGTTAAAGAGCAATAAAGGAGATCGTCAATTTTTGTTAGGTGATCTGGCCCAGATTATTTAGGACCGTTTAGGAATCTTTCTTACCTTTAAAGAATCGTCATAATTTCTAGATCAGGACGGTGGTAAAAATATTGCGAAATCTAATGGGAAAATTGAAAAATCATGCATTTAAAACTTGAATCTGACAAGGACAATATTTGAAAGCGTGCTTGCCTATGATTTATATATTAATGTAAAAAAGTACCGATGTTTTAAATATGATGTACAAAAGCGGACTTAAAAACAAAACGGGAATCATGATGAAATAATAAAAAGTCATATTTTGATCGTATTTATAGTTCCTGTGTTTCGGTAAACAAAGACAGCTGTCAAAACATTCCTAACTCCTATTGCGAAGGGATAAGGTTTAGGTACCACCGTTAAGTGCCGATACCACTAGTATCTGACATTGCAAAATTGAAAAAAAGATGCGTTTCGTTATCGAAGGAGCATGATATTATGCCATTATGAAACCCACTTTTAATATTCAAACTCCGATCAAAAATGCAAAAATACGCATTTTCAATCTTTAGGCGTTTTAATACAGTCGATTTCTAATTTAAACTTCCGTATTCGTAGGCTTAGATACTATTTTAATATTACAATGTTCTAACTTACCGAAAAGTATCAAAACGCAGATTATGTAACGGTATACATTGACAGTGTCAAACCAAAAAACAATCCCGTTTCAAGCCAGGGTATAGTTATACTTTATGTCAATGCCATAAGGACGTTAACGACTTGTCTTGCTGTATTTTAATCGCGGAACAATCAACTTAATGTTTATTTATTTAGTATTTCTAATTCCCGTTTCATTTTTTTGTAATATGTTGTCTACTTTAGTAATAAAATGAGTATTTATTTTACATTGAAGTACAAACTGTATACGGTTTGTATCAGGTGGCCCAGAATTGACGATCTCCTTTCCTCAAAGTAAGCTGTCAAACCAGATTTTAACGCAACAGAGTTAAACAAACTTTATTAAAATGTGGAATGTAGTATTACTATTTTTGTACTCATAAATATATGTAATTATATTATCAATCAGCAAGTATGGAGACGACATCACGTATTTGCTCATAGTATTGAGCGTAATATACCGCAGCAGATATCCAAGTTCCCCATCTGGTGATAATTGGCTCGGGAGGTAGGGGAATGGACGGATATTTTGCCTTAAAAAGGCGTACACGCTCTGGAGATTTTAGGAATATCTTTTTGACATTCGATATCAACCCATCCACACCTTTGAAATTATCTCGCACTTCTTCGGCAACCCGGTGCAGACCATGAGCTAAACACGTAATGTGTTTCATACGAGGAAACGGTGCTTTTAAAATACGACCGGCTTTAAGCATATATGCGGCACTATCTGTGCAAAGTAAAAGCAAATTGTTTACGTTATCATTGAAAGAATTTTGAAACAAAAATTTTAATTGGTTTATTATTAGGTTTGCTATTGTTTCCCCATTTACCTTCTCTAAAACCTTCGACCCCAAAAGATAAAATTGCTTAGAACAATTTTTTTGCAAAGACCGAATCACCACGTTTGTCACACATTTTCCCATGAAATCTGGTGTTTCGTCTATAGATATCCACAAATAATTGGTTTTGTTTACCTCTCTTATACCCTGTATAGTTTTTTTGTACACGAGATTTAAATAAATTTTTCGCAGGGTCGATTCGTCCGGTAAAGAAGTCATAGAGCAGTCGCAACATAAATACTTGTTAAAAAAATGACGAAAATTATTGTTGTTGACTGTTGCATGAAATAAGAAAAATAATTAAATCTAAATAAAATTGATGTTTCCTATTTGGTTGCCCCGAACGGTAATTGTGGCGGTTGCTTTTCACATGATTCTCAATATTGCATTTCTTCAGTTTTAGATGCATATCGCACATAGAGCAGTATATAGTGGAGGTCACTTCATTATAGACTAACTCAGGGTGATTTTCAATCCACGTTTTGATCCGATCTTGTACATTACTCATTTTTGTATTAATTGATACCTTGCAATATTAAGTTATTATACGTATATCCAACACGTCGGATTCAATGCGTTGCGAAATAAATAATACCTAGATGCAATTTACGTTTTATACGTAATGAAATGACAGTTAAAGTGTGAATGTCATATGTCATGTGAGATGAAATTTGCAGTCGTTTCTATCATTTTAAATGAGGTGGTATAGTTACTTCGTTCTAAGTTGTACATGCAGACCTACCTCTTTGTTGCTCGACTATGGCAAAGCTAAAATGAAAAGTTATTTTATTACTTATACAGGATGTCCGGTAATTAATGCACAACCTTCTAACCCCCAGTAGGTCACCTTAGACTGGTCAAAAATATTGATTTTGAGCTCTAGTAAGTCTCCTGTTTTTCGAAATTTTCGCACGTTTGTTAGTTTTTAAATTTTGACATTCACACTGATAGGTGTACCATCGAATAAAAAAAGAAAAAATGTACTGAGGCAATACCTGTCATATACTCTAGTAAGACTCGATAGGTGTCGATAAAATAATATTTCAAGCACTGGCTAAATTACGCTAGTGTTTTGTTTTGCCGTGAAAAATCCGAGCTCTGCATATAATACAAGAACTTTATAATGACATTAAATTATAAACATTGAGGTATAACAAAATAAAATATCTAAAACCGGCGCAATCACTAGTACTTTATTTGTGTGTTTATCACGGATATTTCTTCCTGAGTTATGGATGTTTTCTATGTATTTAAGTATTTATCTATATCTATCTATTTTATATATCGTCGCCTAGTGACCGACAACACACGTGGGACTAGGTTGATTTGTGTAAGATTGTCCCATAATATTTATTTGATTCCAACTTGTCTGTTCCTTTTACAGCTCGGCGGCTTTTCGTGGCAGTTTCCGATATGCTGCCACGAAATGTTGGAATAACCTGCCGCCACCCTTCCGAGCGCTTAAATTATTAAAAAGATTTAAATTTAAATGTCGTACGTATTTTTTGAATACACAAATTGAATCTACTATATAAAATATTCCCACAAAATCAGTCACATTTACAATGTGCACAGTGTTGTTATTTTATTATAAACTTATATAGATGTCATATACAAAGGATTTAATATTTATTAAAATAATTTGATTTGTTCTTCAGTTGTTATTTTATTGTTTATTTCTATTTTTTGTTTTAATTATATTAAAATGAATAAGAGTGTAGTTGGCGTATGTGTCGCCACTATGACCTAGTTTTAAGTTAGGTTAAGTAGGTCCCTACTGAAAACCAGCGCCACGGCTTGCCGCGGCATTACGCTGAGTAGGGATCCTATTTTAACGTCTCATTGTGCCTGTGTTGTTTCTAGGTTTAAGAATGTTCAATTTTGTGGCGTTAAAATAAATGTATTTTCTTTCTTTCTTTCTTTATTTATTCATACTATTCGTAGACTCTCCTAAGTTTTCGACCCCGAGGACCCTGTGAAAACTTGGTTGGTGGGAACAAAACCTCATAAGTATCTGACTTTTGTCAGTTCCTTGCTTATATCTCATGAAATAAGCACATTTGTATACGTGGTATGACAAAGTTAAAGAGCAATAAAGGAGATCGTCAATTTTTGTTAGGTGATCTGGCCCAGATTATTTAGGACCGTTTAGGAATCTTTCTTACCTTTAAAGAATCGTCATAATTTCTAGATCAGGACGGTGGTAAAAATATTGCGAAATCTAATGGGAAAATTGAAAAATCATGCATTTAAAACTTGAATCTGACAAGGACAATATTTGAAAGCGTGCTTGCCTATGATTTATATATTAATGTAAAAAAGTACCGATGTTTTAAATATGATGTACAAAAGCGGACTTAAAAACAAAACGGGAATCATGATGAAATAATAAAAAGTCATATTTTGATCGTATTTATAGTTCCTGTGTTTCGGTAAACAAAGACAGCTGTCAAAACATTCCTAACTCCTATTGCGAAGGGATAAGGTTTAGGTACCACCGTTAAGTGCCGATACCACTAGTATCTGACATTGCAAAATTGAAAAAAAGATGCGTTTCGTTATCGAAGGAGCATGATATTATGCCATTATGAAACCCACTTTTAATATTCAAACTCCGATCAAAAATGCAAAAATACGCATTTTCAATCTTTAGGCGTTTTAATACAGTCGATTTCTAATTTAAACTTCCGTATTCGTAGGCTTAGATACTATTTTAATATTACAATGTTCTAACTTACCGAAAAGTATCAAAACGCAGATTATGTAACGGTATACATTGACAGTGTCAAACCAAAAAACAATCCCGTTTCAAGCCAGGGTGAAGTTATACTTTATGTCAATGCCATAAGGACGTTAACGACTTGTCTTGCTGTATTTTAATCGCGGAACAATCAACTTAATGTTTATTTATTTAGTATTTCTAATTCCCGTTTCATTTTTTTGTAATATTTTGTCTACTTTAGTAATAAAATGAGTATTTATTTTACATTGAAGTACAAACTGTATACGGTTTGTATCAGGTGGCCCAGAATTGACGATCTCCTTTCCTCAAAGTAAGCTGTCAAACCAGATTTTAACGCAACAGAGTTAAACAAACTTTATTAAAATGTGGAATGTAGTATTACTATTTTTGTACTCATAAATATATGTAATTATATTATCAATCAGCAATATTAAAAAACAGCTTTCGTAAAAACTAGTGCCTACGGAAATTCATGGGATTACATTGCTAAGCGGATCCCAGGCTCAATTGAACCATGGCTTAAGCCCGTATAAATGCTAGGAGGAAATATAAGCAAATTCGACGTCTTAGAAAACCTATGACGTCTGTGGATATTAAGTAAAAGTAAAGTAAAATTCTCTTTACAAGGCATGTGCTCGGAAAGTGCTCTTTTTAAGGGTATGCATAGAAAGCGATTCTTTTCCGCACACGTGCAGCAATGGACTTACATAGTACTTTTCCGCACAACCGGCACGGCCGCCGCCCGCCACTCGACGTAGTGTACTTCTCTGCAAGTCTGCACAGTGCTAGTGTATGTATACTACACTAAATCCAATTTATTATTTATTTCCTCGCATAATGCATTGTAAATGTTGTGTGCTACATTTGTAGAAAGCAAATAAATTCCTTACACTTGTAGCATAAATAACTATTATTGCACACCTCAGAATAAGAATACAGCATGTCGCGAAGGACGCGAATATAGACACATCCGTAACTTGACTACGGTAACACTTAACAGCGCCACCTGGTGTGGGCAGTGGTAAGTAAGTCCAAACCGCAACGGTTAGTAATTAGTTCCAAGATGGTGCGAAGTGTGAAGCACGGTTACAGTGAAAGTGCGAGTCAACGTGAGGAAAGTCTGCAATTATCCTGAAACTTCGAAAGCTAAGTATTTATATCTTAGTGGTAGCTCATTGTGGTTGTATGCGTTCTCTAGGCAACGGACGTTAGTATATTCATAACTTGTCATGTGTCCGATGTCGCGGAATTAGCTAAAGCTATATCTTAACGTAACTTTGCCACGCGCCAAGTCGTGGAGTTGTGTATGCTTGAATTGCCGCTTAACGTGGAATTAGCATCTGAGCCCATCTTATGTAAGGCAGAAAGGTTCACCAATAGAGGTAGGGTGACGGTTACTACTGTTGCTTTGCTTAGAGCCCGGCAGGAAGCTGGGTGAGAAAGGGCAGTAGTGGAAGTCGAGCATTTCAGGAGTGCGGCGGCTTCGGCTGCCGGGTACTCCGAGCTAGAGCTCAGGATCCCCCTGAGCAATAGAGGTGTGGTGGCTGCGGTTGCTGTATCTACTTGTGTTCGGTACCCGCCATGCTAGGAGGTACAGTGACTTCAGACGCTACGACTTCGCACTGGAGCACCGGACCCCCCATGTGAGCATAGGAATGCGGTGGCTTCGGCCGCCGGGTTTTCCGAACTGGAGCGCAGGACCCCCCTGAGCATAGAGATGCGGCAGCGACGGCTGCCGGGTATCTCGAACTTGAGCGCCGGAACCCCCGGCGCGGTGTCCTTCCTCTGGCCGGGTAAGATGGGTCTCCAAAGTTGTTGAGTTTAGATACAATGAGATGGTAAGTCTTTTGTCGAGAGAATGTCATATTCATAGAGCTACCTTCCCCAGATCGCAACGAGGCACGATCAACTCCAATTATATCGGCGAAGCAGAACGAGAGAGAAGGGCTAGACAGAGACGTAAGGAAGAGATGTTAGAAACCCGAACAGGACCAATATGAGCAGGTATGCGATGCATTCTATCATTATTGTGTGTGTACATATACATACATTTTACTTCATTGTTGCCGTCGTTCTCTCTTAACGGTCTCATATATTTATACCGTAGGTGTGAGAGAGAGACGGCGGCGACACAGCACACCAAACCTATTTACATACGAAGAGAAGAGAGGCAAGAAACAGGCGGTATTATCGCTAATAAGCGATCTCTTCGACCTTTGGTTATATTATTTTTCGTTAAGCTGTCACGTGTCATGACTTTTCAGAATTACTACAATAAATTTAGTTCCGCCGCTATATTGGACTATCAACAAAAAATTAGCTGTTCGTTAATATTTGGCCTGAAAATCTGGTATAACCTTTCAGGAAATTTATTGCTTTTTAATTTTGCCATACAAGGTGTACACCATAGCCTAATTATAAAGGTCATTTAAATTTTTGACACCTCGTGACGTTAGTGACCACACTGACGTCATCAGGGAATGAAACGGTTCTCAAACTTTAAAAATAGGGAAATTATTTTATAGAGGTAATTATTGGACATTATACTATTGAGTAATTACTGGGTATATCTAAACGACACCGTAAAGAAAAAACAAACATAAACGGTACCATAGACAAAACTAGACGAGGGTTCCAAAACGGAAGATAGTTGTAACCAAGTATAAGTACATTGAGTAACAGGATTTGAAATCACAAAAAGTCTAAGCTACTCTTTGACACGCCGGCGTCAAGGTCACTTTTGGCCACGTCACGTTTCGCATTAAAAATATGTTAAATATCAAAAACTTTTTAGGAACTAGGAACATAAAACAATAATTAATGCTGTTTGCTTATTAAAGGATATTTTTCTAGTACACTTCAGTCCTGCCCATTTTTCGGAAATCGCATTTATGTTGATGTTTCTCATAATTGTGATAAGTTAAGATCCTTTTTTGACTCGCAGACCTCTCAGTAGGTCCAAACATACCGTTCAGTATTAAGGATCAATCCTGCCACCGAAAACACTCCTTTTCTCAGGCTAATTTAGTTGGTGATACAATTTTGGTGGCAGATTTATTAGTTTCGTTACCTAGTTCTTATCTTATTAATTAGTTCATCGACGTTCATATTTATTTGCTGAGCGGTTAAAGCATACTCATTTATTAATCTCCAGAAAGAGTAGTATGGTACTCAGTACAAAAGTGAAAAAAATTGTGCGCATCGAGAAAAAGTTGTGAATTTTTGAACATAGATAGAGTGCCCCACGATGAATATTTTTAGTTTTGGAGATCCGTAAAATTTTTGGACCTTCACGTCTAAATCAGGGGTCACGTGCTATATGTTAGTACTCTCTGGTTAAGATTGGTAGGGGTTGTGTGTTATCATATCAGACTAAAACATACATACAGAATTCATTTCTGATATTAAAAATGTAACATTCCATGTTTAAAAAAAGTTCTGTGGTGAGGAAAATCACCCAGAAATTTTTTTTAGAACGATATATAATTAAAAAACATCATTATTTTTATATAAAAAAATATCGTAAGAAATAATATTTCATGCAGTTTTTAAATAAATATGTAAATTTTTTCATTCTTCCATTTCCTTTTTTCCTTTTTTCCTGGAGCAGAGCCCGACTAGGGAAGTACCTACCAGATTTGAGCGAGATGACATTCGCTATGCTGTGCCCTACCACACATAGCGAGATGACATTCGCAGTACCCATACCTCTCTTTTGGACGTGGTTTAAGGACATACCCGTGTCCGGACGTAGTTTAAGGACATACCCGTGTCCGGACGTAGTTTAAGGACATGCCCGGGTCCAAACCACAAACCGCAATTTCCACAAACCATAGACAATTTTCCGCACAGTACTGAATATTATCTACTTATGGTGTCCCTATGACGGAATTCATGGCCGGCCATAAACTGTTATAGTTTTTAAGGGGCACTTCACATTAGAGCGGAAATTGGGCTATGGTAGCGGAAATTTGTCTATGGCCTCCATACAAAAATTCAGCCTACCATAGACAAATTTCCACTTTTGTCTATGAATAGCTAAATTCCGCGCTGAATTCCGCTCTAATGTGTGGTGCGCCTATGGGATATTCTTTATTAATGGGTCAATATAAAAAAAATATTTATCATTATTCTATGTAAGTACAATATTACCAACGTTTGATTTATTCCTATTACTTATAGTTTCCCCGTTATACAAAGTTAACGACATATTATACTGTTAAATTTTCGTATTGATTTCTACTAAACGGCTTAGTCGAAATAATATTTTAGCGTAATTCTACATTCAGTGCATTGGTATGAAGTTTTACACGCAGTTACACTACACCAATAGGTATTTATTACAAGCAACTATTATTAATTATTATATACATTATATATCTATCAAATATTTGGGAATCTCAGACAAAAATGAAACGGCGTGATAAGTTTAAAAGAAACAGAGATAATACAATATGGCCATCTGTCAGTGTAATACTCACCAAATAGTTGTATTGCCACAATGTAAAAAAAAGTCCTCATTAAATTACATGTCGTAAATGAATTGCTAACTAAAAGTATTATATTAAATAACCTAAAATTATATGAAGCTTAATTTAGGTCTAAAATAATTAAAAAACACAAAATAAACTTAGTAACGGCACGCTAACATTTTTGAACATGAATAGTGTATTAATAAAACTCCCTGACTGAATTGAAGATGTCAACGAATGGCATCATTATGTGACGTAGGTGAGGTCTTTTCGGACGAGCTGTCAAAAATTTAAATGACCTGTATAATTAGGCTAAGGTGTACACAATAAAAAAACCGGCCAAGTGCGAGTCGGACTCGCGCACCGAGGGTTCAGTACAAATCTTTACAACTTAAAGGTAATTATAGACCCGAGTATTTGATATGAGTTTCAATTTAATACCTCTACGCGTTTACGAGGAAAAAGGTAGTAAGTTTAAATTAAAAAAAAAATTGTATTATTTTACTATAAATATCTACTTTTCGTAATTTTTCCTTTGTCTGTGCTATATGAAGTTTCTTTATGCCAAGTTTCAAGTTTCTGAGTTTACGGGAAGTACCCTTTAGGTTTTGAGTTTCTTGCGAGTACTCAGTTTCAAAATATGCGACTTAAATTGCTATTTCTTTTGAGTGCGATGACATAAAAGTTTGGTTTTGCTACATCTGAAAGGTCATATAGCCCTGAGTATTTGACATGAATTTCAATTTGATACCTCCACGCGTTAACGAGGAAAAAGGTAGTAAGTTTAAAATTAAAAAAAATATTTTTTTTTGTATGATTTTACTAAAAATGTCTACTTTTTGTAATTTTTTCATTGTCTATGCTATATGGCGTTGCTTCGTGCCAAATTTGAAGTTTCTGAGTTCACGGGAAGTACCCCGTAGGTTTTGCGAGTGCCGAAAAACTCTAAAATATGCAGCATAAACGACTGTAAAGCGGGCGCCAGTTCAAATCGAAAAAAATTTAAACAAATATGGCTGACCATCAATTGCATTTGTTTTCTATGAAAATAGTGATGGGAATAGTATTAACATTAATCGACTACAATATCTTTCGACATATCCTTCGCGAAATACTTACGAACTTGGAAGGAACACAAAATAAATATGTAGGTATTATTAATACTTCTATAAATTTTTACCCAATCATAGACAACATTTTGTTCAAGTAGTTTGAGGTTCCTAATTTAAGTATATCTATAAAATCTATAAAATGTGTTACTGCGGCCGTCTGTATTTTTCAAAGTTCATATTTAACAGAAGTAGTTTACTATCCATATTAAAGCTTGCTTAAACACCTTTGATTATTAAACCAACCGGATGCGAGACGCGCACTAATTTCTATCAGAAAAAGTCTGTCAATTTCGGCGCGGGGGACGAGGAAACGCACACAAATACTGTTAACACTAATGCATTTTCCATTGACGTCGCTACACACGCACACGATAAAATTATCAAACACTAGCATAAAATATACTCACACAAGTATAAACACAGACACAGACAACCTGTCCGTGAACAAGATTTAAGTAAACGTACACAGTGCGAGGAACGCGTCGATAATAATATACTTAAGTATCGATATTTGTGACGTTTTCAAGTCAAATGTACATCATTGTCGGTTGTTAATAGAGTTAATTTCTAAATGATTTTTTTATGGTAACGCCTTATTGACTACCGATGACGATGTACCTTTGACTTGAAAATGTCACATTTTATCGTAATTTATTTATCGTATGCCTACATGTCACTGTATATAGATAGGCATTTCTCCCCTAGGGTAGTGGGAAAGCAGATGATGAAGAAAATCCAGTGAGTGTTGCGAGGTGCAGGTAGGACAGTAGAGCTGCCAAGTTTGTAACTCTTTTAGCACCACCCAGGGATTACGTGTAGGGTTGTCTAAGGTGTTTCCTACGGACGCAGAGAAACATTGATCGTTATATATTTATCGTTTATGTGTCGTTCGTTATTGATCGTTATTAGTTATATATTTTTGTTTCTTTACCAAGTATAAGGTTTAGCTATTGATAAAATTATAATGTTAAGTTGTGATTAAATATCAAGTTTTTCTACCAGCATATTACTTACAATGTTAGTATTCTACGTAAGTTAGTTTGTCTATTTGTTCAGGACAAATCTTGCAAGCTGATTTAGAATAACTTTTATATTATCAATTTAATATTTTGATGTGTATTTTCTTTTAAATTTAGTGGAAAATACTACAAATTGGAAACAAATAACTATTACAATGAAACATTGAACTGCAAAGGACTCTGAAACATCACGGGATTCGAACCCACGTGTTTAGATTACCGTTCCAATGTGCTTCCAATTACACTAGACGTTCTTCTATCCACCTCAGTGAATTTTTCACTGTAATGAACAACGATGAATCAGTCACTAGCGACATCGTGATGTTCCAGAGTCCTTCGCAGTTGATATTTTGATTGTAATGGGCATCTGTTTCCAATTTGTGTTTCTATTTCTATTATCTCTTCTTCATTTTCTATTATAAAAAAAAAGTATAACATACTGCTAATGTTAATATCGACATTTATTTTTGTGCTGTCCCATCACTAAAACTTACCCGTTAGGTACAGTGATACCAGAGTCAGAAATTAAAAGTGCCTATTTAAGGGGATAAGTGTGTATACCGTACCTTATAATAAATAAAGTATATCCATACAAAATTAAAATGCTACATAAAATGTATGGTGAAAATAAAGGAACGAATTAATTTCTAAACAGGAATATCGTTATTTCAAGCATCTACAAGTATATTTCACTTAAGGGGCGCCACACATTAGAGTGGAATTCAGTGCGGAATTCAGCACACTAGCTGAAATTTGTCTATTAAAACGGAAATTTGTTTATGGTAGCTGTATTTTTGAGACCATAGACAAATTTCAGCTATTGTGCCGTACTACCAGCACACATACGCTGAGTTTCTTACGCTGGTTCTTCTCAGTTGGGGCTCCTTTCCGAACCAGTAGTAGTTTATTGTCCTTCCCATAATACGGTTTTAAAAAGATTTGATTTCAATACAGTTGTTAAACCAGTGTTTATGTTTTATTTCATTACCGTGCGTCATGTGCTATAGGCTAGTTTATCCTGATAGTGTCAGTTTTTTGAGTTCCAAACCACCTTACAGCCCTGCCCTCGGCGGTCCTCGACGACATATATAATTTAAAAAGCTATGCGTGTGAATGAGTTTTACCTTTGAAGTACTGACGTTAATCTTTTCATTTTTGTTAATGATTAAAAATAATATGTAATTTGAATAATTTAAAAGTCGATGAAAATATGTTTAGAAACAATTTAATAACATCACACACACACACACACAGACACACTGCTTTTTAGGGTTCCGTACCTCAAAAGCAAAAAACGGAACCCTTATAGGATCACTTTGTTGTCCGTCTGTCTGTCTGTCTGTCTGTCTGTCTGTCTGTCTGTCTGTCAAGACCATTTTTCTCAGGACGCGTGGAGGTAACAAGCTGAAATTTATATCAAATACTCGGGTTTATTGTCCCTTGGAGCTGTGAAAAAATCAAACTTAAAAGCCAACGGAATCAAAAGATACAGTCGTTTATGCTGCAAATTTTAGTTTTTCGGCACTCTCAAAACCTACGGGGTACTTCCCGTGAACTCAGAAACTTGAAATTTGGCAAGAAGCAACGTCATATAGCACAGACAAAGGAAAAATTACGAAAAGAAGACATTTTTAGTAATATCATACAAAACAATATTTTTTTAAATTTTAAAATTACTACCTTATTCCTCGTAAACGCGTGTAGGTATTAAATTGAAATTCATGTCAAATACTCAGCGCTATAGGACCTTTCAGATGTAGCAAAACCAAACTTTTATGTCAACGCAATCAAAAGAAATAGCAATTTAAGTCGCATATTTTGAAACTGATTACTCGCAAGAAACTCAAAACCTAAACGGTACTTCCCGTAAACTCAGAAACTTGAAACTTGGTACGAAGAAACTTCATATAGCACAGACAAAGGAAAAATTACGAAAAGTAGACATTTTTAGTAAAATCATAGAAAACATATTTTTTTAAATTTTAAACTTATTTACTACCTTTTTCCTCGTAAACGCGTAGAGCTATTAAATTGAAATTCATATCAAATACTCAGGTCTATAATACCTTTAAGATATAAAAAAATCAATTTTCTATGTCAATGCAATGGGTGAACTTTTACTTATACACCTACAGATTTCTACGGAACCCTCGGTGCGCGAGTCCGACTCGCACTTGGCCGGTTTTTTTAACAGAGCAATGCTTTACAATTATGGCTGTATGCCGAATGGGTCTCTGCCTAACCACGGAGTATCTTTTAAGTGTATTGCCTAACCTGTCAAAACAATGACAATGAATGACATAATGGCGGACGTATTTCTGCCGCACTGGCTGGAGTCGATTACTCTTGTTTGCAATATTTCACATACCTCCCTCGATGTAATCGTGTTCATAATTGCATACCCAATTTATGAATGAATTCATTGATAAATTGGGTATGCAATTATGAACCCGATGGTACGATGTACTATGAAGAGTCAAGTTTAAAAATTACCCTAAAGCAGATGTAGTACCATTAAGTGGCAATACTTTTTGATTGACAATATTTTTTAGTTTTTTGCTAATTTCGTGCACTATTTAATGATATTTAGACGTAATTATACCTACAGATGAAAAGAAACGTTATCCTTATGTAAATTAGATAATTCAGATCTTTTCTTACATGAAAACACGCAGCAATTCGGCATTTTTACCTCAGATCGTTCCGGGCTGACAGACATTCATTGAATGGCGTTTATGGCGTTTGACGCGCGACAACTAGTTTTATATAACCGCTACGACCAGTGGTCTTGTACTTTTGGCAGAGGGGGACGCCTGACAATTACCACTCCATTGGTTTGTTTCTCTGAGTTAAACACAGATACATCAGTATTTTTTTAAATAAAAATTGATCAAGCATAAATTTGATTTTTATCCAATTTTAAAAGCCATATTTCTATGCACTTGTATGGGAAAAATAATCTCGTTCTTAATGAGAGAAGAAAAGTCAAAGGGCGATTAAATTTAAAATTATTTGAATAAAATACATTCTATTTTAAATTATCGAAGAGATAATATTGTCTTCGGTTGCCGCGATAGTTATTCATGAAATAAAACAACTAAAAACGGATTATATCGCGTGTATCGAGCTTAAATTACATCCCGACGTACGTTAACATAACACGACGTTATTTAACCTCAGTACACGCGATATAATCCGTTTTTAGTTGTTTTATTTTATCGAAGAGATATTTATTTTCAAATACTTGACAATTTTAGCTTGTTTCGGTGGCTTTAATCTAGATGGTCCTGGTTCCGTCATTGTAATCTAAATTAAAGTGAGATAATAAGACACACTAAACACATACACTTTTTGAGTTTAATTCAAAAGAAATCTAAAAGAACTTACCTTTATAACGATTGAATAGCAAATGAGGTCCGTTAATAGCAAAACCAAGTTGCTTTATTCAGTAGCAAAAGAGAAACAAAATCACAATGCTTATCTAAGTCCAATTATGAAATAGCCAAGTCGTAGTTTATCCAGTAGCAAAAGTCCAACCAAATCACAATTATCGAAGTCCAAATATAAAAGCCAAGTCGCAATAAAGTAAAAAATCAGAAAAAAAGAACAATACACAATACCTGTAATAACACGGATGAGTTGCATTTTCATTTTTTTCTTAAATAGGTAACCGTTTTCAGTTTTTCTCAAATATAGTCTGGCTAGCCAACGAACGCAGTAGCAATGTACAGCGAACAAAAGTATGACAACACTAAGAATCAGTGAAAAAGCAACAATGATCATCAAATTGTATGTTTTTAATTTTAGGTGGTATTTCCGCCCCTTTCATTAGGTGACATTTACGGTGTGTAAAAAGGAGACGGATATATTTCGTCTGATATGTCATCAACTGCAACAGATAATCTGGTTGAGGCAATAGACATATGGCTTAAAAATGAATTTAAATTTAATTGGGGACATTGCAGGAGTTCTATCTCACTCGGGCTTAAGATGAGAGAGTGAAATGCACTAGAAACAAATTCAATGTGAATAAAAATGTTCGTCATGAAATACGGTGACTCATTACAAAGGGTTGCCACATGAACGTATTTTGAATTTGCCGCGCGGTTGTTCTGAGAGAAATGGTTTGCCAGACTATACCTATCAATTCTGGCCGTCATGGTTAAGCCGCATACACACTCGAACAGTCATATAATTTCAAAAATTTTATTTTTTTTGTCATAGAGTCTGGCAAATGAAAGATGTCTTATCTAAACTTAAAGGTCTCTCTCTACACACATGGCGATCGGTCGCACGATTAGAGTGAGATGAAGCCATAGTTAGAGTGTGGCAGGACGCGGGCAAGACATGTTTGTCCTACTCTAACTATCGCTCCATCTCACTCTAATCGTGCGACAAGTTGATTAATGTAGCGGCCACATGACGTTTGACGATTCAGCTTATGTTGCCATATAAAAAGTTGCATAAAAACTCATTCTCATCTTTCATTTGCAAGACTCTATATTTCCAGTATTTTCCTACATATAATTTCAAATTATTTTAATCGATAACAAAATGACACTGTTCATGTCCCATCATTACCAATTGAAGTTTTTTTATAGACAATATAGATTTCGATGAGTAAAAAATCTCGCCTTTTTGACACATATCGTAAAACACGTTCGTAGATTTCTTTTTACAAGCATTTATTTAACTTGCACTGTTCGTATGTATGTAAGTAAATAAATATGTAAGTTGTCCGTCAAAATTTGCAATCCATTTTTCAGTCACTTCCCGTTATCCGATTGAGCTGAAATTTGGAATACTTATACATGTTTGGTGACAATGCAATACTTTATCATCAATTAGATCTGATGCTGCAGCTGGAAGATGGCCACTGGAACTCTATGATAGAAAGTGATATAATAGTCGAGGTTGGGCTCGTTTTTTTTGTTATGGTCAGCACTTACCATTGCACATGATGGCGAGGGTCTCATGATGGAGCCTGAAGATGGCCACTGGAACTCTATGACGGAAAGTGCTATCATAGTCGAGTTTGGGCTCATTTGTTTTGTTATGGTCAGCACTTACCATTGCACATGATGGCGAGGGTCTCATGATGTAGCCGGAAGATGGCCACTGGAACTCTATGATGGAAAGTGCTATGATAGTCGAGTTTGGGCTCGTTTGTTTTGTTATGGTCAGCACTTACCATTGCACCTGATGGCGAGAGTCTCATGATGGAGCCGGATGATGGCCACTGGAACTCTATGATGGAAAGTGCTATGATAGTCGAGTTTCGGATCGTTTGTTTTGTAATCTTCAGTACTTACCATTGCACCTGATGCCGAGGGTCTCATGATGGAGCCGGAAGATGGCCCCTGGAACTCTATGCTATGATAGTCGAGTTTGGCCTCGTTTGTTATGTAATCTTCAGTACTTACCTTGCACCTGATGGCGAGGGTCTCATGATGGAGCCGGAAGATGGCCACTGCAACTCTATGAAAGAAAGTGCTATGATAGTCGAGTTTGGGCTCGTTTGTTTTGTTATCTTCAGTACTTACCATTGCAAATGATGGCGAGGGTCTCATGACGGAGCCGGTAGATGGCCACTGGAACTCTTTGAAGGAAAGTGCTATAATAGTCGAGTTTGGCCTCGTTTGTTTTGTTATCTTCAGTACTTACCTTGCACCTAATGGCGAGGGTCTCATGATGGAGCCGGAAAATGGCCACTGGAACTCTATGAAAGAAAGTGCTATGATAGTCGAGTTTGGCTTCGTATGTTTTGTAATCTTCAGTACTTACCTTGCATCTGATGGCGAGGGTCTCATGATGGAGCCAGAAGATGGCCACTGGAACTCTATTATGGAAAGTGCTATGATAGTCGAGTTTGGGCTCGTTTGTTTTGATATCTTCAGTACTTACCATTGCACCTGATGGCGATGGTCTCATGATGGAGCCGAAAGATGACCACTGGAACTCTATGACGGAAAGTGCTATGATATTCGAGTTTGGGCTCGTTTGTTTTGTTATCTTCAGTACTTACCATTGCACATGATGGAGCCGGAAGATGACCACTGGAACTCTATGACGGAAAGTGCTATGATAGTCGAAGTTTGGGCTCGTTTGTTTTGTTACCTTCAGTACTTACTATTTGTACATGATGGCGAGGGTCTCATGATGGAGCCGGAACTCCCTAACCTAGAAAGTGCTAAGACAGTCAAATGTTGCTCGTTTTTGCAGGCTTTTTGCAACGGTTCGTATGTAAATATATGTGAGATTGACAGGCAACAAAATTTACAATCCAGTTTTCAACAACTTAGCAGTAACCGATTGTTTTAGCATTATAGTATTAAAACGGAATCAACTATCTGTAGAAACAAGTGTCCCCAGTAGGTACCCTACCAGGATCTGCTGTGTCTGTACACAGCGGGCCTGTGCCTGGCCTGCATAACACATGCGTAGCGCTGGGATGTAAAGGTTCCATATAAACATCTTTCTGGAGCCAAGCCATAACCTTACGTGCTCGTGGTGCATCCTGCCGATCAACGAACAAGGCTCTGGCGAAATTTACCTAAGCTTAAGGTAGGGTACGTGCTGAGGAGCTGAAAGGCAGGGGGTATACTGTAGCTAACGTACCAACTTCGGGGTACCAGGCGCACCCCGTCGAATTAAATGCCTTACCCTTCTATTCCGGAAAATCTGGAAGGGTGGGCCATTTTTTCTTCCAGTCTCGTGGGAACAATATGGATAATCAAAATATTAATAAAAAAAAACATATGAAACATCAACACAACGAAAACGGCGTCTTGAAAAAACTCGAGAAAGAAGAGTCAGAAATTGAATGTCCAGTAAATGCGAAGCGGCGAAAGGAAAAAAATCGCATTCAAAAAGCTCTGTAAAGGCTTGTAAATTTGTGTAAATAAATTCAATGGTATAATTTTTTTTAATGTTGTATGTATGTCAATGTATCATAAATAATAATTCCAAAGATATAAGACTAAAAAGTAAAAAATAAAATAGTAAAAAAGTATTTCACTTAAAAACAGTAACTTCTATATCAGGCAGTGCCTCAAGCTTTTAAATCTTTATTAGAATTTGAGATTATTTATAACCACTTGACCGTCCGGCCCGCGAGACTGTTTTCCCCTCAACCGACCGGGTTATTTTAGCGACGCACGCCCCGCGCTGCGCGTCCACATCTTTCTACAAAAACGTCTGTATCTTCTAAACTACACAAGCTAAAATAAAGAAAAAAATACTGAGGCATAAATGAACGTTTATTTGTTGAAACACTTTTAAAGTTATACTAAAAATATATATGATTATTGACTATAATCAAGGTTAAACTTACGAAATTGGTAAAAATTGCTGAAAGTTTTTGTTTGACGTCTAATTACAGGAAATATTGAGCGACGACCCCCTTTTTTTATTACATATTATAAAAATAGACTATTTCATTTTTTTAATAATACCCCAACTAACACATACAGTTCTCAATAAGATATCAAAATAAATTAAACAAATTCCCTGCTCCTTCCAACAAGTGCAGCAAGATGGCCGCTCGCATAAGGCTGCCTACAACTGATATACTCTTAACCGTCCGTGGAGACTATGGTATCCAGTGTCGAAAGTAGATAAATTTTGTATATATTTTTTATTTTTTTATTTGAATAAGTTATTTTTACTGTAAATAGCACATAACCTACATTAAATGCCACAATTAAACATTTTTGTTTGTTTTACTTATTAAAGAAATCATAATATATACCGGGGTTTTCACTCGGGTAAACGAAAATACACTCTGTTGGTACAGTCAACGTTAAAGACATGTTTACACCCTTGCACATTATTTCATTGTAATAAGGCGAAAAATGCAATGATATGTATTTGACGTCGACTGTAATGGATGGAATCGCTAACTGATTGATGACCGAATGTATGAGATGAACGGAGTGACCGGAGGAGTGAGTGAGAGAGACTGAGATTTTGCATATGGCGATTAGACGTGTAGTTGAATGTGGATTCAGAATCAGAATAGCCATTTATTTTTCGTATTCAAATTTTACAATATTATTTATAATAGTTTTAATCCATATTTCAGTTTGTTTTTATATCACACATATTTTCATAAAAATGGCTTCTCCTTCCGGAAGAAGAAGGGAATAATGGATTAAACTCTTACTATTTTCCTGCAATTAAATATTGAAGAAAACGCTATATACATATTTATTTTTTATTGATATGATATGACATGAATTATCAGATAACAGTTACACATACATAGGTCCTAGACATTAGAAAGTTGTATCAATCACTGGTTTAATGTGATAATTCATAAAACAGTGATCGATGCAAAGGTTGACATCACATTCCATGCATTTCCAAACGGTTCTGCTGGTCACCTTGCGTTGGGCACACATCCAACACCGACTTTGTTTAAAGCCAGTACGTGTTGGGAATTGCCGGTGCTCGAGTTGAGGCCTTTGGTGGGTTTTTGGTCTTACAGTAGATGTTTTTGTCGTCAGTCCAGACCTTCTAGTTATAAGTCTCTTTTCGTTAGTCAAGTCATGGTCTAAGAGCTGGCCACGTCAGATGTGACACAATAATGAGAGCAATGAAACCTGTCTAGTTAGACTGCTTTACCATCCTTATTGCTAGATCCGGGCATCTGGCAGCTTTTAATGGGTGGATGTCGGAGTGACACACCAACAAAGTTTTTAAGTTGGAAAAAAGTAATACCAAAATAGGTAAAAAATGCCAAAGTTGTGTAATTTATAGAGGACAGGGCCTATATTTTAACATAAGAACCATTCAAAACCATTGTATATTATTGCGGAAACAAAAACAGTAGGCGACTAACTAAAAATTGCATTTTACATCATTTGGCACTACTTTCCCCCAACAGAACCTTCCGGATATGATATAACCTAATTAATTACATAATTTCCCATAATATTTCATTAAACCCAGAACTCTAGTATTTGTTTTCTTCAAGTTATTTGCATTCTTTGACCTCCACCACTTTACAGCTGCCAGATGTCCGGATCTAGAAATAAGCATAGTATAGCAAACTAACTACATAGGTTTCGTTGCTCTCATTATTGTGTCATATCTGACGTGGCCAGCTCTCCGTCTATCAATATGCCGATGTATTTTCAGTAGGTCCTCTGCCAGCATTGTTCTAAATTGTCGATGGTTTATTTTTGGATTTGATGTGGCAAATATGACGAAACAGTTAAATATGGCCGCATTAAACATGCGATGGAAAAGCTTTTTGTACCAAACTTTATTTTTATATCTTTCTTAAGGGATGAGCAGACAGGTATTTTTTTTTTTTTTTTTTTATTTATTTATTAAGAAACAAACAGTCTTATAAAATCATATCTGTAAATTATCTAAAAGCTATTTATACTATATAGACCTATAGTTTCCTGTATTTCTAACAGTAAATAAATTATAAACATTTCGCTATGAAAAGCATTGAAAAGTTAACTTACAAGAAAAAAAAAAACTACTTAGATACAATTGAATATACTCGTAGTTTCCACAACTACTCTAGCAACTACCTTAATGAAGAATTAACAAGTTTTTTAAATAATTCTAACGAACTGCCAAATAAATCTACCTGTTCACATCTTTCATCATACAACCTGCATGCGCGCTTAATGTATGAGTGCCGTGCATACTTAGTTCTGCATTGATCTTTCTTATCTACTCCTCCTATTGACTTATTGTAGTCTAGAACAATGCTGGGTTTGTACGTCACTCCGTTATACTTGGATTTTGTTCCGACTTGTAAGGAATGGTATGTGGATATTAAGCTAACCATATTTGCATCCCGCCACACAATCACAGACAAATTGGGACAATAACTAGCCACCACTTCACCACGTCGGAGGTCTGATTTATTTAAAGTTTTAAGGGAATCGGGAACAAATTCACGGTTGAGTCTAAGTGTGCCGTAACAGTCAGTCTTTTGTCGTTTCAAAAATCGCGCCAGTAAAGGACTATTGTAAAAATTGTCCATAATTAATGTATGACCTTTGTTAAGTAGCGGTTCTACCAAGTCGTAAACAATTTTTGCAGTCGCGTTGGTGGGTCGATCGGTTGAGTCAGTCGTGTCGATTTCAGGCTCAGTCATGTCATGGGAGTGTTGTTGTACGTGTCCAGTCATATCGTCTACTACGGGGGGAGTATTTATAGGCTTAGTTTTTCCAGCATATACAAAAAAATTTCACAGATAACCACTAGACGACTCACATAATTCGTAAGTCTTTACACCTACTTGAGCAGCCTTTGACAGAATTTTTTGGGCAAAGCCTAACCGCCCATGCCATTTCAGTAGAGATTCGTCAATAGCTATTTCCTGACCTGGATAGTACAGGCTAGAAAACCTTTCGTTAAGATACTTACGTTCCTTGAACTCATTTTTCTACTATTCTGTCCCATCAAATATACCTACCATACACATATATGACTCTTCTTATTATTTGTCGTTCCCTCATGGCTGAGAATCGTGACCACGTACGATGTCCCCCCATACAACGCTGTCAAGGGCCAAGTGAGTAATGCCACTAAAATATAAATTATTTTTTACTTTTTAGTTCACTTTTTGAATAATTCATTTTTTTACTATTTTATTACTTTAATACTAATAAATATCAATATTTTAACTAAAAATGTATGTAAACTCAAGGTTTAAGGTTTTAAGTTGGTGATAAGACCAAGATTGTGTTCTGAAAGTGCGTGATTGCGAAATAATGCAGGTTTGTAGGTTTGCTTACATTTTTTTCGATTTGAACTGGCGCCCACTTTATCTTTTGATTTCGTTGGCTTTTAAGTTTGATTTTTTCACAGCTCCAAGGGACAATAGACCTGGGAGTCTATTCGACATGGCATAACTGACAGTCGCATCCGAGACAACTATGATATCACACTTTTGTGACAGTTGATTCACCTAACCACCTACGTCAAAATCAACAGGTCTCACTAGAGGAATTTCTCTATTGGCATGGGCGCCATCTTATTGTTTTGACGTTGACGTCAGTAAATTATGGGAATCCCACGTAAGGCATTTGTTTACCTCTAGTAGGTAAAGAGAGCCTTGAAGCATTTTATGAAAACTCATTTGAAAGCGACATCTCTGAATGTCTTCTGAAACTAAATACGTGTATGAGTATGTGTGTAAATCATACGTGTATTTTCGTGCTACAATACTAGGCTAGAATTAGGGTAGTCTACATAGACGGCTTACAAGCAATTTTTTAGATTTGACGATGCATTTTTGGGTGTAGCAACGATGACGAAACCTGTGCTTTGGGTAAAAGATATGTGACAAATATTACATATTGAATAAAAATGACTGGTATGAATGATTTTAAGATTTCTTGTAACCAATAAATGTTTTTGTCACAAGAAATAAAACAATATATTGACTTGTAAACCGACCACGTAGATCCAATATTATGTAGAATAGGTTTAGTGTAAATAAATTATAATATCAAGAATACAACCTTGATATCTACCTCACGTGTTTATATCGAGACCCGAAAAAGGGAATGATTACAAAATTATAACTAGTGTATGGTTAATAAAGTTGTATCTTGAGCGTTGCGGGGGGCACTAGAAGCAAACAAACTGCTGCCGAGAGTATTACAACATTTTTCACCACGCCACGGCAAAAAAATACAAGCTTAGGTAAATACATAAAACAAAACAAATTAATTCTGCCAAATATTTATGGTTCAAAATCATCGTTCTATAACGTAAAGTAATAACTGTTCTCCCTTGTGAAAAAAAAACAATTTTACTGACGCTTTAAAAAAATCAAGATAGGCGGTGGTGCTGATGTGGTGAAAAAGCATTCACACACAAGAAAATAATTTTAATAAGAAAACCTAACTACTAATAATATAATTATTTAATTTTGCAATGTTTCTGTCTGTTTTAATACCTACTTATAGTGCTGCAGTCTTTGTTACGTCAACGTCTATGGAAAGTTTGAGGCATTTCAAAAACATCAGAAAAGAAATTAAATTCGAGAAATAAATGAATCTTACACAAATCGAACTAGGCCCACAGTAAGCTCAGTAAGGCTTGTGTTATGGGTACTAGACGATATATATATATATTTGATAAATATGGATAAATACTTAAATACATAGAAAACATCCATAACTCAGGAACAAATATCTGTGATAAACACACAAACAAATTCCCTGACCAGGATTCGAACCCGGGACCTCCTGCTTCGTAGGCAGGGTCACTACCGACTGGGCTAGGAGGCCGTTATTTCTATCGGTAGCCTGGTAGTCAGTGCCTTAAAGCCCTTAAAGGATTGTTTGACATTTGATACTTCACGCAGATAAACATAGTAGAAAAATGGAGCAACAGTATAGTAATTATCAAAACAAACTCTGGTAGCCTGGCGGCCAGACGCCCGAATTACGCTCTAAGGATCGCGGGTTCAAACTTGGCTCCTACTACTGCCTCCTAACTTAACTAAGGTTTTAGACACTTCAAACAATATTACACATATTCTTCATAGATTCTAATTTAATGTAAGACTCTTATATTACAAAGGTATTCCTAATCCTGAGAGTTGAGGATGTTATGGAAATATAAACATATCAGGTTAATAAACACAGTGCACAGTAGTACTAGTCATAATCCTCATGATTATAACTAATTGCCACTAACTAATTGCCAGACCCAAGTTTTAATTACTATTTAGGAGACTCGGGATATGAAAACCAATGGGTCTTCATTTCAAAAAAGAAGTTGACGTTTACTGCAAGTAAATGTAATTGTGTATCTGACTGACTTACGTGTAAGTTATATTCCAATATTATATCATATTATATTTCTTATATAATGAATTGATATGTATGTATGTATGTATGTATCACTTTATTGCACATAAACAAGTAGGTATAACATAATACAACAGTAGCATGTATAAAAGATATGCACAAAGGCGAGCTTATCCCTGATAGGGATCTCTTCCAGCCAACCCATGAGAAAATGAGAAAGGATTAAATACAAATGGTGAAAGACAAACTATGCACAAAAGATACAAATAAAAAGTTCCAAAACACATATAAAGCTGCAGGTAAACACTAATAAATATATAGGTACATTCATGTACCATACAAATACTTAAACTACATACATAATAATATAATAAACATTACTATACACATATAATATCAGACGTTCATAAATAAATAACTAAATAAATATATACCTATATATATACCCGGGTACGTGGACCCGGGGTATGTCCTTAAACTACGTCCGGACTTGGGTATGTCCTTAAACTACGCCAAAAAGAGAGGTATGGGCACTGCGAATGGCATCTCGCTAAGTGTGGTAGGGCACGTTCAGCGAATGTCATCGCTCAAATCTGGAGCAGAGCCCGACTGGGGAAGTACCTCCACCTTACAGAAAACCACAGCCAAATAGCACTAGACCCTACTCATAGTGTTGTGTTCCTGCTGGTGAGTAAGGTTGCCAAAGAGCTCAAAGAGGACCCAGTGTGTTGACGATGAGGGATCTTCTTGTTCCTTTAGCCGTCAACACAGTGAATCCTCCTTTTTGTAAAGGGTCGGCAACGCGCATGTGACTCCTTTGGAGATGCAGGCGTCCATAGGTTACGGTAGCTGCTTACCATCAGGCGGGCCGTGTGCTTGTTTGCCACCGTCGTAGTATAAAAAAAAAAAAAAAAATATATATATATATAAAATATTCAATTCGCAAAAAACATTAAGAGTCCACTAGCCACAACTTTTTCAATTTATCCTTGAGTGAGGAAACAGACTGTGACTTTCTTACATCCACTGGCAACTCATTCCACAATTTAACTGCATAAGCAGTGAAGGACCTAGAGTAAATACGCGAGTGTTTTGGCGGAATGGCTAGAGAGAGATTTGTACTAGACCGCAAGCGATGATCGCTAATACTAGCCAAATAATTAAATCTTTCCGACAGATACGGAGGACATGCAGGATTAAATAACACGTTGAAAAGCAATGACAGAACATGTACATCCCTACGACGGCGAATTGGAAGCCAACCAAGTTGAGAACGGGAGGCGGACACATGATCAAACTTACGCAACCCAAATATGTACTTGATGCAGGCATTTTGCAGGCGCTCCAGCTTGTCCAGCAGTTCTTCCCTGAGGTCTATAAAAGCAATGTCGCCATAATCTAGGATAGGTAGTAAGAGAGAGCGAGCAAGAGTGATTTTAGTAGGAAGAGGAAGGAAGTTCTGCAGTCGCCTCAGAGAGTGCAGCGAAGCAAACACCCTTCGACTGACCTCCGATATATGCGGCGTCCATGAGAGTGTTTCGTCTAGGATGATACCCAAGTTCTTCACAGTAGAGGAAAGAGGGATCAATGTCCCGTCAAAAATAACATTGGGTACCACCACCTCAGCAAGTTTGGAGACAAAATAGGGACTGCCGATAACAATCGCCTGCGATTTTTTAGCGTTTACCTTTAATCCGAAATTAAAGGCCCAGTGGCGAATACTTTCTAGATCGCAATTGACTTTACGGAACAGAGAAGGGAGTTCGTCAATGTTAGCCGCTGCGTAAATCTGCAAATCGTCCGCATAAAGATGGTAACTGCACTCCAAAGATTGCGCAATGCCATCAATAAATATAGAAAAAAGGAGAGGAGAGAGCACCCCACCCTGGGGGACACCAGCGGCAAGCTCACACCACTCAGAGACCTTGTCGTCGACTCTCACTCGCTGGCGCCTACCAAGAAGGTAACTCCGGAACCATGACAGAGCAGTTTGAGAAAGATTAAGTCTACTTAGACTACCTAGAAGAATATCAAAATCGACTGTATTGAAAGCATTACTAAAATCTAAGAGCACAAGAAGAGTAAGCTTTTTATCCTCAATATTAAGACGAAAATCATCAGTTACCTTAACCAGAGCCGTGACAGTGCTATGCCCGGGGCGGAAGCCGGACTGGAAAGGATTGAAAAAGTTATGCTTGTTGAGATGTGAAGAGAGGCGGCGGTTTACAAAATGTTCTACAACTTTTGATAAAACTGGAAGGATGGAAATGGGACGATATTGGGAAAAAGTGACGGGTTTAGAAATTTTGGGGAGTGGAATAATATGAGCTTGTTTCCAAATAGATGGGAAAGTACCAGAGGAAAAAGAGTAATTAATAATATGAGAAAGGATGGGAGCAATACAATCCGCCACAAGCATAAGCATATCTAGACTAAGGTTATCTTCACCAATGGCTTTCGTCTTAATATTCTTCAGGATAGTGAGTATTTCCTGAGGTGAGATGTTACCAAGCTCGAAAATCGATGATTCAGGGTGTGAAGAGTTTAAAAGAGAAGAAAGAGTGTCTTGCTTAGTAGAAGGATCTAGAATGACAGGAGAAGAGCTAAAATGAGAATTTAAACCATCTAAGTCAAGAGCACCAGCACTATGAGCACTATGTGGCGTTTTTCCCACCCCAAGCGATTTCAGGAATCTCCAAAGTTTAGTCGGAGGGCACTCGTCGATGGACTTGTGAATGTACCGGCGCCGTGCATCACGACAAACCTTGTTGCAACGATTACGCAGCGTACTATACCGAAGGTGATTGTTCTCGGATGGATCCGATCTCAACTTAATGCGAGCTCTATTCCTCCTCTCCATGAGACTCTTTATCTCGGGAGTAAGCCACGGTGCCGGGAAGTGTCGTACACGCATCGGCTTCAAAGGGGCATGTTGATCAAAAATCTCTAGCAAAGTGGCATTAAAAGCTTCTATCCTATGATCAATATCGCCGACACTTGCAATACTAAGCCAGTCAGTGTTGCGCAGGTCCTCATGAAGTGCCTGCACATCGATGCCCCGAATGTTACGTCGCAATATTGTTTTATGCCTCCGTTTAGGTGGGCGCATTTTAAAAGACGCAAAAATCAGATCGTGACAAGAAAAGGAAGCAGCATTAAATTGCCCGTGCGAAGAGACTAAATCAGGAGAGGAAGTTAGGACGAGATCTAGGAGCGAAGGAGGACCGTTGTGTGGGAAGTGAGTAGGGCCAAGAGGCAAAATGCTAAGGTTAAGAGAAGTCGCAACTGACTGAAGTTTGAGGGAACGGTGATCATCCTTTAAGAGGCATGTATTAAAATCACCCATAATTATAGAGTGATCAAATTGAGGGATATGATCTGCTAAGGTTCTCTCGAGGGCATCAAAGTAGTTAATGTGTGAACTAGGGCTATAAAAAACACCAACGAGAACCTTAGAGTGATGTAATGTCACTTCAAGAAAAAGATACTCAGGGGAGTTTGAGTTAGCAACAGGAGACTCAGCAACGATTTGACAAGCTAGGTCGCTTTTTATGTAAATAGCTACACCACCGCCACGCATCATGTTTGAACTACCATCGGCTGCACCTGTTCTGTCATTACGCACCAAACGATATCCAGGAAGGGGATAGAGAGCAGAGGGCAAAGAAGGCTTGAGCCAGGATTCGGATACGAGTATGGCGTCAATATTACTTGAGCTAAAGGAAGAAAGTAGCTCCGTATAATGTGCCGGTATACTTTGTGCGTTAATATGGACGATATTAAATTGTTTTTTAGCGGAGGCAAAAGTACTGTCCAGCCGATCACTCAAATCAGGCATATCCGAAACATCACTCAAGGAGTCATAGAGACTAGCGGACGACAAAGAAAAAAACTCACTTTCATGACTTGCGTTAAAAACGTCAGACATACGAATACGAATGAATACCTACTTAAAATAATAAGATAATGTAAATAAAATAGAATATATATAATAAATATATAATATAACGTTAAAAATTAAAATAAATAAATAATTATACAGAACTACTAATTTAACAAATCTAATTACTTAAACCTTCCTCATTAGCTCACCAACAGTTATTGGCAAAGATTAAAAATACCATAGAAAAATACCAACCAATAAAAAATATGAAACATTCAGAAAAATACAAACTCATTTTCTACAGAAAAACACAGCTTAAACAAGTGAAAACGAAACGCAACGTCAGTCTACTGTCAAAATGACACTAACTAAATAAATGAGCAAGTTTTATCAGACACTAGTTGAAGGTACATGAGAAAAACGGGAAAAATAGCATTCATAATTGGAAGTGAATGGAAAACCTTAAAAAACACTACAAACACCGCATAATAGGCGGCTACCGGGATCCGGAGTTGGCAGGGCTCTTCTTCCTAAGGTTGTGAACGCGGCGCGCAGACCCGGTGGGCTCCTTCAGCGCCGGCGCAGGTTTTTTGGCGACTTCGGCGCATTGACCCTGGACTGCGGCAGGGGCTGCAGTGGAAATATCTGCTTCAGTAGGCGCCTCTGTCGCAGAAAGCGAAAGCAGATCCGCCATCGTCGTAACCTTGTGACGTTTCCCATCTTTGCACTGCACAACAACCCGACCATCACTAGTCCAGCTGTCCCGGATTCCATAGATTCGCCGGGCTTCCAGAAAGACTGCATGACGGGATGCTGTGAGGAACTCCGAGACAGTTTTGCCGGAGCCTTTAAATTTCTTCTTTGCTGCCCACACTGCAGCCCGGGTCCGCAGGCAACCAAACTTCACCAAGATAGGCCTCGGCTTGGAATTTCGCTGTTTACCTAGGCGATGGCAAGCAAAGAAGGAATTGACTGAGACATTTTGGACTTGTAGAGATTCCCCAAATTCCTTCACAACAATTGTGGTGACATTCTCACCCTCGGTCTCCTTGATGCCATGAATAAGTAGCATGCCCGACCGTGACCGGGTTTCCAATTCCTCCAAGGATGCCAACACAAAGCCCATCTGCTGCTGTAGACATGCCACTGCATTCCATATGAACTTCTTGAAGTTCTTGAAATCTGAATCCAGCGAAGAACTATTGGGGATGTCTTTCTCAGCAATAGAGCTCTCAAAAGAAGCCATCTGACACGAAAACATAGTCTCCAGCTCGTCCATCTTCTCTTGTAGCTTCTGGATGTGGTCCATAGTGGGTGTGGCTGTGTGTAGTATCACAAGTGACCTTTGGACCTTAGTGTGTGGTCAGTGGAGTTGGTGAATATAGTAGAGATAATAACTGTGGTAAGCCGTGAGGAGCTTGTTAACTCATGTAAGTCTAATTTATGTAATAAAATGGCCAATTAATATTTAATTACTAAATAAATAGAGACCAATCAACTTTACTGTTTATTTGTCTGCTTACCCTCACCAAAAAGTGGATATGGTTACACATGGCACTTTAAACTATACATACTTGTTTCTTTAAACATCGATTTTTTTAAAGGGTATTCAATTTTTCAGCTGCTTTCGCCACCGCATCTGTATGTTTATTGGATCCGGTGAGGTGAGAAGCCGCCAGTGTGTCTACGCATGTAGTATGCACATGTACATGGGGAATGGCTATACAGCCGCATACAGTCAAGGCGTTGTAGGAGATTTATTGCTAGTGGCTTGCTTAATCTGAGGAAATCTACTCTAACATAGCATCCAAATTACACAAAATAATGCAGAGCACAGTGAATGCAGGGTACTGTAGAGATATTCTCAACAGCAGGGTGGAAGAACCCTATAACTCATCGCAATTTTTGATGTTTATCCATTCGCTCCTCGGCCAGATATCGACATTTCTTTTATGGCATATTAATTGAACTTTAGGTTAAATAGGTAATGCCAATCATATTATATTTTAACAGTTATATATTTTTAATAAATACCTACAATTAATAATCATAAAAATTATAAATATTAATGTGCTCTCAGTGAAAATGTCTTAAAATCATATCAATTTTAATATAATACTTCTAGAGGTATCTTACCTAGTTTGAATAGTCAGAAATCAACTTCGCGCAAAAGTTTCGTGGGGGCAATAACTAGAGGTCGCCTCCATCATTACTATCGGTAGCCTGGTAGTCAGTGCCTTAAAGGATTGTTTGACATCTGATACTTCACTACTTAAACATTATAGATACTGGTGCCGGCTATACTGTAAATTTATCAAAAATCTAAAATTACCGGTCGGCTTCCATATAGCGTTGACAGCGTTGTAGAGCCCATCACGGAGATATTGAAAACATAAGTCTTAAAGGTCGTAAATGGGCGCTAGTATGTGTAGCGTCAAGTTAAAAATACAAAAAAAAACCGACCAAGAGCGTGTCGGGCCACGCTCAGTGTAGGGTTCCGTAGTTTTCCGTCCGTCACAGTAAGTGTCCCCACTTAAGAGTTAAAATAACACCGCCATGTAGGATATGATATGAGCGTTCCACGTACAGCGACATCTATCGGCAAATTAAGTAAACTATTGCGCGCGAGCTTAAAGTATGGAAGATGATTTTTATGGGATAATTCTTTAATGCGTGAACCGATTTTCACCGTTTTTACTTTATTTGAAAGCACTTCATTTCATTGTGATTTTGTAGAAATTACAGGTACAATAAACACCTGCTTATACGGTTAAATTACAAACTTATTTCAGAAATTATTTTGTATTTTTTTTTCAAAAACTATTCAACCTATCAAGTTCAAAATAATTTTCCTAGAAAGTTTTTATAAAGTTCTACTTTTTAATTTTTTTATATATTTGTAAAAGTTATGGTTCAAAAGTTAGAGGGGGGGGGGACACATTTTTTTTACTTCTGGAGCGATTATTTCCGAAAATATTTACATTATCAAAAAATTATTTTAGTAAACCCCTATTCATTAAATACCTATCCAACAATATATCACACGTTAGGGTTGAAATGAAAAAAATAATCACTCCCCACTTTACGTATAGGGGAGGTACCCTAATAATAAAAAAATCCACTTTTTATTTTATCACTTTGTCGGCGTGATTGATATACATATCAGTACCAAATTTCAGCTTTCTAGTGCTAACGGTCACTGAGATTATCCGCGGACGGACGGACGGAAGGACGGGCAGACATGGCGAAACTATAAGGGTCCTAGTTGACTACGGAACCCTAATACGTTAATTTATCGTTACGCTTAAATTTTGACACACGGCGAAGCGCACTTACTTAACCACCCACAAAATCTACATACTTACCAAATTTAAGGCCATTACGGTGGGCGTATAAGGTTTTAAGACCAGTTGAAATCGCAATTTGTTGAGCCTTAATTTATTTTTGAGCTTACTGCTCGAAATTTTTACAGAAGCTATAAGACCCGTTTAGTAAGAAAATACCAAATTTAAGACCATACCGGTGGGCGCATAAGGATTTAGGACCATTTTAAGAAATAGTCGGCTTCATAACATCAACTGTAAGACACTCCTCCGTCTACAGCTCAGCCAGCCTCGTAGGTAAAGTCACTAAAATCTTACAGGACCCCCACCCCCAAACCATGGAACTGTGGGCTTAGAGGAGGCCAAAAAAGCTTGGTGAAGTGGTTGGCGGGTTAGGATGTTTTTACCCATCCAAATTGTCAATGGAGCTGGGAAGACGTATTGTGCCAAATTTCTTATGAGTCACTCACTCCTAAGCCGCAGCACTGGCTACCGGCTTACAGTGTGGACAGCTTTTCCAGACACTGTCAGCAATAATGACATTAATTCTCTACTCATCTTGCTCATCCTTCATTCATATACATAGAAAAGGATGGGTACAGAAATATTGACATTATTAATGGATAGAAATAAGTCAAATAATAATAACATTAAATAATTAAAATACTTTTAAAAAAGAAAAAGAAAAAATATGTAAATGTACAAAAATCTATAACATAAAAAAGTTAAAAACTAAAATAAAAACGTCTTCTAAGGCTTTTCCACAAAATATGCACTTAATGAATACACACAAATCATATGTAAGTTAACCAGTGAACGCACCGGGTAGTTCGGTTTAACTGGTCCCTGTGCACAACATTACATTGTTGCATTGCGCTTAGTGTTACCGAGCGCCTTTGTTCTTAACTCGTCCACCAGTTTTTGCATTCTACCCTCACCCATTTAGCTTTAAGATAAATATTGTTTTCTCAGTAAGTGATTTATGTAAATCTTTTTGAGAAATAAATGTCTTAAACCGTATAGTACCTGGACCGGCACCTGATTGATTGAAATCTGATTCCGGCTTTGAGTCCGTGTTTGTGCTCCACACAGGTGTTATTGCGGTACTTAAGTAAATACCACATGCGTGCCTGTGGGATGCTATATGCGTAGACACACTGGCGGCTTCTCACTTCACCGGAACCAATAAACAAGCAGGTGCGGTGGCCAAAGAAGCTGAAAAACTGAAGACCCATACAACATTTTTATACCTTTCGTAGTCGAGACCCTTGGCGCGTGGGGACCCAGTGCTCAGTAACTTTTTAAAGAACGCAAAAAGAGGCTCGTCGACTCAATTGGTGACCAAAGAGCTGGCAGCTTCCTCGCTCAACTCATAAGTTTTGCGATACAGCGGAGAAATGCTGCCACCATCCTCGTTTGCTAGTTTCTAACATGTCAATACATATAATATATATCGGAACCTCGACAAAACAAATACCCACGGTAAATACCCCGTTTTAAATAGTTTTTGTAACTTCCATAAAAAAAATTGCGTTCTACGACGTTAAAAAAAATTGATTTATTTAGAACGTCATATAAATATTGAATACCATTTTTTTTTTCAAAAATAAAAAAATATAAGGATGAACATTTAAAGCATTCTTTTAGAAACATGAATGAATGAATGAATGAAAGATTTATTCATGACAATTACAAAAAACATAATAAACAATAACATATACAACCCGAAACATTAATTGCCACGAAATCGTCGCAACTCAGCGTTAAATGCCGGCAGGGCCAGCGCTGGTCTTCCGTTGCAACCATTTGACGACAGGGCGCATTGACGCCACGATCACATCCCCAAAGTAAGTGTGGCCGCCAGGCTACTCTCTGGCGTCAGTCTGCATCAGCGACAGCACAGTCTAAATATTTATTTATGCGGATACAGAGCATTCGCTGGTTCGGGATCCAATTCCTCCCACTGTGGAACGGGACTCTCAGTAATAACACTCACTGCACTTGGATTCTTATTTATTACTAAAACACAATCACTCGGTACACTTGGCTAACTATGGCTATTTACAACTTATATCCTAGAACAGGTACATATACCCTGTCCGAGGATAGGCACATTTACCCTACTTCGCACTGTCACTAACTTTACTTGAACTACTTAGTCCACGAACAGGTACATATACCCTGCCCGAGTACTGGCACGTTTACCCTAAGAGCACTAGGTACAAACTGAGACACTAACACTTTACTTATAACGCTTAGTCCATAAACAGGTACATATACCCTGTCATATGAACCCTAGGTACGCTAGGCACTAAACTTTAACACTAGGCACATAGAAAGCCGGTACGCACACTGATATACTGATACTGTCGACTACTGGTCACTATTATCTCTTCTTCTTCTTGTTTTTCTTGCTGGAACTGCTTGCTGAACTGAACTGAACTGAACTGTCGCTACGGCGGTGCGTGCCGGCTTTTATATGATTCGAAAATAGCGAGGGTGGAAATATCTAGAACAATCTGAAAGAGAGATCTATCTTCATCTCTTTTACGCTATGGAAAAATCTAGATATTTTAGACAAGGATATCTCTATCTTTTTCACACATTCGAAGACTCTAGAAGTTTTAGACAGAGAAGTCCTTTGTTTACATTGCTATCTCTTTCTTGCACTCGACTTAGGATATTTGCGTATTTATTTACATTTTTGCTTATATCTCGAAAACTACTGGACGGATTTTGATGATTTATACCTTGTTAGAAAGGTCTTTGCAAGATCTGTCTATCTAGGACATTATCTTTACATAATATCAATAAACTAAAAAGTTGCTTTTTCTTATTAGTTAATTTTGTATGGGAGTGAGCTTCTATCTACTCTAACTCCGGTATCCTAAGTCCGAGGCTTACAAAACTATTTCTACTGGATAGTTTACTAGAAAACCTATCTCTAGAGGTATGTATGACCTATGTGGGCTGCGGCATTTTCCGGAAAAATCAAAATGTTTTCGCGGCTCTCGCTTCGGTCAAGCTTTGCCACCTCAGTCGGGGCCCGCGGTCGTCGTTTGGTAATTACGGCTGCTTGGGTCAACATTCAGTCAAATACGCCGCTCCCCCTCTGCCCGCCCTCAGTCGGGCGCGTACCATCACAGAGGGCACACATACTGCTTTTCAGCGGTACAAACAAGTCTTGTTTCTGCACAGACATTAATCAATCTAGTTTTACTTTAATAAAGTTGACCTGTGTGTACCACTTATTTATCACCTTACCTAGACACCTTATTACTAACTAGGTAGAATACAATTTATTTAGGTAGGGATCTAGGCTGTCCGTAACAGTTCTGCCCCCGCTGACGCTCCTGCGGCTGCTCCTGTTGCAACGGTAGGACAGCCAGCTTCGTGACGGGTCTCCGGAACACGCCTCCCTTGGTCTGGACGTCGGCTGATCGGACTCCACCATCTGGTCCCTGGTACACCTTCGTGACGATCCCTCGCGGCCATACGTTGCGTGGTAAATTCCCATCCACGATAATAACGTAGTCGCCCTCCTGGATCGATCTCCTTTGGCCATTCGTTTTCCGGCCTCTTCAGGAAGTCTGGTCCTTGATACCATCGGCTGTCGAAGGTGACTTGTCTTCTGTTATCCGGCCGGGTAGCTTCATCTGCCGGATTTTCCTTGGTTGGTACCCAGCGCCATTGACTTGGCTTCGTTAGCTCCGCTATCTCTCCTAAGCGGTTGGCTACGTAGGCGCTGTAGCGTTTGGCGTCGTTGCGAATCCAGTGGAGTACTGTTCCACTATCAGTCCACAAAACGACTCGTGCTGGCGTCAGACGGTGCTCTTCTCGGATGGTCTGCTGCAGTCTCGATCCGATGAGCGCTGACTGAAGCTCCATGCGTGGCACGCTGAGTTGTCTCGTTGGCCCCACCTTACTTTTGGCGGCGACCATGCTGACCCGGGCCGTCCCATCTTCTTGGACGACTCTCCAATATGCCACGCATGCGTACGCCTTGGTGCTGGCGTCCACGAAGACGTGTAGTTCCTTGCTCGCCGCTGCCCCCGTTGACAAGTAGCATCTTGGAATTCGAAGTGCTGCAACGCTGTCCAAAGCCCGTAGCCATTCTTTGAAGTCGCGCTTGTCCTCTTCTGGCAGTGGTGAGTCCCAGTCCAGTTTCTTGGCCCACAAGTTTTGTAACTGGACTTTGGCCGTTATTGTGTAGTGACTTAACACATGCCCTCCCATTTAGAACATCATATAATTAATGTTCACAAAATATCAATAGATGGCGCTACGTGTATCGATCGAGAGTATTGCAAAATTTATTCTTCAATTTTAGCAGTAAATGTACAATAATCATTTATAAATATTATTCTTTGAATGCAAACATCGTCTTTCATACAAATTACATGCTTTATTTAAAAAAAAACGGAATGCTAAAAATAACAATTACAAGTAACAGCGCCACCAAACCAGCCAAACACAAAACACCATAGTAAATATAATAACGAAAGCTTTAACTACAACGACCAAGCCGCGGTAGATGGCGCTGCACAAAAACCAATAAAATACGCATCTAAAAGTAAATATAATGTGTCACGAAGTTAGAATATACATAAAAAATAATTTAGCAATAATTAGATATCGAATTAACATCGATACAAAAGGTTAAATGTGCCGCCCTCAAAGCGAAAACATTTAGTATCATTTTTAAATGTGTGCGTCCTTAAGACGGCGACATGCGCACACTAACGCATGCGTAAATACGGTCAGCAAACTAATTACTTACACTGCGATATTCTCTCTAATATTTGGCCAAATAGAATCTTGCCAGGCTTTATTACATTATACAAACAATTATATTTAACTTGATACCTTTTTTATGTCGATGTCATGAGTAGCATCAATAATAAAATTTACCTCCCACTATTATTTTTCTGACTTTAATTTTTTTTTAAGTTAATGGTTAATAATTATTTCTTTTAACATTAAATTAAATACAGTACAAATTTAAAATCTTCATCAAATCATTCGGATCGAAATCGAAATAATCTGCTTTTTAGACAGGATCATAAAATCAACAACTAAAATAAGCATGAATATAATAGTTCTCCTGAAATATTTTACATTGAACTCGTATTTAAAATAAAACATTATCTTTATCTTTTATCAAGTCTGTTGACGCTGCCGAGCTATTCGCGTTTCTTTACGTCCATCAATAGATGATCCCTATGTGAACCGCCACACGGTTCAAGCAGGTGTCTAAAATTGAATGGCCACAAACAACACGCCACAAGGCCGCCACGGCGCGGTACCTAGAAAGTAGTAGCACTTTTCTCACAATAATTGCCAACACTACTTACTCTGTCTTGCATGCAATTTTCGTTTTGATCGCTTCGCACTGCATATTTTTGTCAAGAGAAAATATTTTACTACCCTTAGAGAATTCAACCAACCGGAGCGGCCATGTTTGTTATTTTCTATCCAAAAAGTCTGCCGATTTTTACGGGGGAGGGGAACGTTAAATGTATGGTTATTCGTACGTAACGTACAAATAGCCACGTCAGATAAACGTCAGTCCATACAATAAATATGACCACTGGTCATATATTTTCGGTAGAGGGAAACACCTGTCAATGGCCACTCCGGTTGGTTGAATGCTCTAAGGTTGCACCTTTGCCTTTATTTGTGTTTCTGGTATTATTCCTAAACTTTCGCAAGACACAAGACGGCATTTTGACACATATATTTCAAAAAAGAAACAAATATATGAGAGCGGTGTAGCGTCGAACGTGTGAAAAGTCAGATTTGACCTTGGGTTTAAAACATTGAATCTTTGACCTTACGTTAGTTATGATATTTTTCTGGTACGCAATGCTTGCTCCGACGTAGGTTTTCCTAGATATATGGATGGGTTTTATTGGACCAAATTTATATTTTATCTGTGTAAGTAACTAGGTATAACTAGGTGTGTCCTACTAGGTAGTCTAGGTACTGTTTTAGGTAGCGTAGGTTATTTTTTTAATCATTGATTTATGTTATGCTCTTCGAATACCAGAATCCATTATGATTTATTATGAGTATAATTTAACATTTCGAAAATATAAAACAAGAATAGAACATTAAGCAGTACAATTGCGTTAGGTACAATTTTACAGGTATCAGATATTTAAAAACGCACAAATACTTAAGTAGTGCTTTTATATTGTCAATAATATAAATTTATTACCTAGTGTCATTATATGAAGATAATGTGTTCCTATCTAGACAACTAAATACATAATTTTAAATATAATCTGATAAAATAAAATTAACTAAGAATTTATAACATGTTGCAAAAATATAATTAACTAGTACTGAAAACGTAATTAAAATTAAACATTTGTCAAATCCAAGCTTATGGCCTGACACCTGCGGGCCTACCGCGAATCCGTCTCTATAGCTCTTGCATATTCGACGAACGGATAATAAATATCTTTCACCTTTTTTTTTATCTATTATCTTTGAAGTGGTTCACGGTTCTAGCCCTGAAGTTAGTTACCTACTCTAAAATCCTAAGAGTAATCGGTAATTGACTACTGTAGATTACTTACATTACAACTGTGACTTGCCGTCGTGTGTAGCATGACACCATAAAGTAAGTATGACACCTATAAGCGGGCCTATCGACTCTCCCGAAGTCCCGAGTCCCATTCTGCGCCTCAGTTATTTTGATCACATGTGTGAGCACAGCCGAGTCAAGTTTTCGAGTAGCCACTGTAACTTGAACTATAGTTTTATGACAACTATGCGTAGTCGAGGAGCGCTCTTATACTGGTTTGTTAAATCATCTTAGCTACGTAGGCCAGTGAATGTGTAAATATAACCGGATTCACATTTGTCTTTATTTCTGGTCAGTACGCACCTGCGTAGGTACCTACCTACGTTAAAAATGGCCAAGTCTTGATTTACTTTCATTCAGGCTGTGTGACATTTAAAATGATATTATATGCACCTAGAGTATTTTCAAACCTTCTTAGTTTTCATGTACGAGTATTAAGTGTTAATAATAATAATAAAATGGACCAGTACCAAATTACCAATGGTTTTGTTACTAATCGATTTAAAAATACTTATACATAAGCTAAGCTCAAAGAGGACCCAGTGTGTTGACGATGAGGGACCCTCTTGTTCCTTTAGCCGTCAACACAGTGAGTCCTCCGTTTTGTGAAGGACCGGCAACGCGCATGTGACACCTCTGGAGTTGCAGGCGTCCATAGCCTACGGTAGCTGCTTACCATCAGGCGGGCCGTATGCTTGTTTGCCACCGTCGTGGTATAATTTCCAAGCTATTATGAATTATAAAGGTGGCATTCTGATGTAGAGATCGTATACCTACTAGCGAGTAGCGCGGTTTCTTTCATTTGCATCGCATGCACGTATGATAACCACTAAAGTTCTGGGGGAGAGGGGGAAGGGGATAGAGGAGAGAAAATAATAATAATAAACATTCTTTATTGTGCACCAAATACGAAAAGAGGAATATATACCGCGAATACTGGTCCTACAATCTTTATATAATTAATGCATAATTATCTTGTAACCACCGATAGTAGTGTCGTATTTTTACTGTGCGAACTTGGCCGTCTACTTTACTACCGTGTCTTTTCTAGGTGCAGTACCTGCCTACCTAACGAGGGCTATAAATATACATACATTATTTGAATACCATATCTGGGCGCCTGTAAAACGCCATCTAGTGACACTTAAATATATTAGTATAAGTAACAGGTAGCTAATGTGTGTTGTAGATATAATAGATGTCGCAACCGCAACATCAATTTCCTAATAGATCGGTGCCGTCATCTGTTTAGCGTTTTATGAACTAAAGTTTGGATACCGTTCTTGGATACTTAGGACGGGATCGCTTGGGACTATGGAGTTTGGGCGTCTGTATTAGTTATATGGTCTGTGCTTAACAGCCCCAGTGGGTCGTACACGGACATCACGGCCGATAGCATTTGCCTCTTCGTCGGCGTAGTCTTCATGTCTCGTACCTCGGCCGGTACCCTCATCATGGCCGTGTTAAACCCGAGCTCGTCCGTTTCAGGGTTCCAGTACATGCCAAGGATCTTGTTTTCCTTCTTCCCTAGCTGCGCCGGTGCGCTTGCGTGCAGCTCTTGTGGGATACCTTGTAGTAACTTCTTACTGTTGGACGTCCATCCACGAAGCTTGAACCCTCCTTTAGCGTGCGACGATGTTACTTGCGTGGCACGATGTACGAGCTCTTCCTCGTCCGGATAGCTTGCCACGTAGTCGTCCATGTAGTGGTTACGGACGATGTCCTCTACAGCATCCGGGAATTCTTCGGCGTTGTCCTGGGCGTTCCTGTTGCGAACGCTGTGCGCCAGGAAAGGCGAGCTCGCTGCGCCGAACAGCATGCTCGTCATCTTGTAGAACTGCGGGTTTCCAGTTCGGCGGTCTCCTCTCCAGACGAAAGTTTGTGAGGGCTGGTCCTCACTCCTCATCTTGATCTGGAGGAACATCTCCTGTAGGTCCGCCACCACGGCGAACTTCCCTTCGCGGAACCGGAACAGTATCCCGATCAGTGACTGTAGTAAGTCCGGTCCTTCCAGAAGAAAATCGTTGAGGCACTTCCCTTGGCTGCGACACGCTGCATCGAAGACTAATCTGATCTTTCCCGGCTTGTTGGGGTTGGTCACAGCGAAGTGCGGTAGAACCCACGCTACGTTGCTATCTGGCGGCTCCTCCAGCGGCTCAGCATACTTCTTAGCAAGCAAGTTATTTACTTGCTCGGTGTAGCTCGCTGCGAATGCCGGGTCACGGTCCATCTTGCGCTCGATGCTATGCAGTCGATTCAATGCCGTGTGCAGGCTCGGCGGCATTCGTGGCTCCTCGTCCCGCCATAGCTGTCCCACCTCGTAGCGTGGTCCGTCGATTTTCTTGACCGACTTCTCGAAGATATCCAGGGCCCTCTGTGTCCCTGGATCTACCTTCTTGACATTCTTGATGCCGAGCGAGTCTATGTTGAAATATTCCCGCAACATAGAGTCCAGGTGCTCGTCATCCTCTTGGCGGCAGTGTAGCGTCACGTGCTTCTCGGGTGGGTTGACTATACGTGGCTTACCTCCGAAGACCACCCAACCTAACCCTGTCAGTACTGCTGCCGGCTCGTCCAGTCCCCGTATTCTCGCCTCCTGAGGTAGCAACACTGGCCATTGGTCTGTCCCCACAAGTAGTCGCGGTACGGCCTCGTCGTAGCAGGCAGTCTGGATATCCTTGAAGTGTTCCATCTCCATGACCTGCTTGCTCATCCTTTGCGTTCGTAGTCCTAGTCTCTTCACTGTGGTGAAGACTAAGTTATACGCGGTCTCTAGGCCCTTTCCTTGTACGCGAACTCTGACTTGTCTGCTTACTTCTGGCACAGCTTCCATGTTGCTTACCCCTGCCAGGCGCAGCGGCGTCTCGGGTCCCGTGGCTCCTATGGCTTCGGCCAAGTCTGCTTGGATCAGACTCACTGTGCTGCCATCGTCAAGCATAGCGTAGGTATCCACCTTCCCTTTTGGACCCTCTACGGTAACAGGTACCATCTTCAAAAATACGCTGGACGTGCTGTTCACTTGTTCCACCGTCGTGTTCGACGTGATCTCCGGCTCTGTTGGTTTGGCCGCCTGCGGATGTCCGGACCCGTCGCGGGCGGCAGGTTGCGGGGCAGGTGAGGCCGCGCGGGGTGGCGGCCGGCGTACACGCGCTTCTCTCTGCGTGCTGCCCTCGCTGTGCAGTAATCGGTGATGCCATCTGGTGCATCCGTTGGAACCGCATGCCTTTGCGTGACATTTCAACTTGGAGTGTTTACCGTTCAGGCATTTGTAGCATATGCGGTTGCTTTTGGCCCAGTCCCATCTCGCGCCTGTGTCCATGACCAGGACTCGCTTACATTCCGTAGTCCTGTGTTCACCGCCGCAGCACAAGCAAGGCTCCCGAATGCCCACGGTGTTCCCTGTTGTGTACGTCTGCTCGGCGTGGTACTGCGCTTGCGTCCTACGCGCGCCTCTTCCCTGGACTGCGCGACTCGGTGATGGTCGAGCTACCTCCTTAGTCGCCGCTTCCCTCCTTTTATTGGTGCCAGGCATGCGAGCGTGCGAGAATTCTAACTCTGCGTCGCTCTCTTCCATTAAGAAGTCAGCCATCAGCATCAGCTCACACTTGCCGCCCTTTATGTGCTCCTTTGCGTAGGCGCACCATCGACTTCTGAGGTGTGGACTCAGTCTGTCTGTTATCTCTCGAACTAACAACGGGTTGTTGCTATAGTTCCTGCTGTCGAGTTCGCAAAGTGTACTTACAATGTTTACAATCTTCGTTGCGAATTCGTTCAGGTCGATGGCACTGGGTCCCAACGGTGGCAGCCGCTTGAGCTCATCCAGCGCCTTGTCCACTAGTAAGTCGATGCGCCCGAAATTCTTCTTAAGGAGCCTTATTATTAGCTCTGGCTGTGTCGATGTGGATAACAGATGCTGCACACACTGTCGTGCATCCCCACGTAGACAGTTCCTCAGCCGAGCCATGTTCTCGAACGCACTGAAGTTGTACCGTAGGGTTGACTCCGTGTAGGCGTTGAAGAACAGTAGCCATTCGTTAGGGTTGCCCGTGAATGGCGGCAACTCGTAACACTGCTTCGGCGGAGTGGTCCTGACGGCGTCCCGTAGCTGGTCGGCGAGCCTGTTGAACGCTGTCGCTGCATCACTCGGCAGCGGCTCTACCGACGACCTTAATCTGGCGTTTTCGAAATACGGCGTCCATTCATGTCGTCCTGGTGGCTGGTCACGCGGTTCCACGGGCGGCGGCGCTCGTGCCTCAATACGCGGCCCACGCGGCGGCGATTGGGCGCGCCTGACCCGTGACGGTACGGGCGGCGACTCTACGCGCACTCGATGATGCGGCGTGTCTTCAATAGTGCGCAGCCACTCGTGCACTCGACTATCGGGTTCAGCCGGTCGTTCCCTGGCCGGGCTGATTGTGCGCGATGACCCCACGGACGATGAGTCAGTTCCAGTTCCAGTTCCAGAGCTCGTTTCTTCGAGTACCTCGTCCCTCTTGAGCTCGTACGCCTTCCTTAGCAGCTCTCGTTCCAACTCGATCTCTCGCCGTTTTAGCTCGACCTCTTTCCTCATTTGCTCGAGTTCGAGCTCTCTTAATTTGGCTGATCGGAGGCTGCTTACGTGTGATGCGTGCGATTTCCTCGACGGATGAGACTTGACCGTCGGTACCTTGCCTGGTGATGGAGTCGGTAACTTCTGTGTCTCCGTGGCCTTAGGGTGGCCCTCTGACTGGGCCTCCTTACTCCCTCTTTCCGAAACCGGAGACAGGTTCTGCGCGCGCCCACTCAGTTGCTCGCGCTCAACTCGGCGTTGCTCCGCCTTTTCCTTGTGTCGCAGCTGCTTCTTGATCGCTTGCTCGATCCTTCGCCGCTCCAGTGTCGACGGGGAACGTGGTGGTCCCTTATGGATAACCTTCGCGGGCCCAGACGGTACCATGGCTCCGGCCCTTACAGGTACCCCCGCAGAAGATTCTTGACACGGCTGCCCGGCCTTGTCCGTGACCCCATCCTGTGGGGTGCGCACGGTACCGGGTGCCCCTGCCACGTTCGCAGATACGCCTTCCGCAGTATCTTCTAGTCGGCCTTCTTCCTCTCCGGTGCGGCGGCCAGACTGCGACCTCGTTTTTATTCCTGAAGATTCCATCTCGGCACTTTATAGCACTATATCACAACACAATGTCACAAATAACACACACGCAAAGTGTCAGTAGTCACTATAAGAATCCACTTTTCACTAGTCCAAGTTCCACTGAATCCCCTGATCCGGCTCGAAGGACCATAGAACTGTGGCCGCCAGGCTACTCTCTGGCGTCAGTCTGCATCAGCGACAGCACAGTCTAAATATTTATTTATGCGGATACAGAGCATTCGCTGGTTCGGGATCCAATTCCTCCCACTGTGGAACGGGACTCTCAGTAATAACACTCACTGCACTTGGATTCTTATTTATTACTAAAACACAATCACTCGGTACACTTGGCTAACTATGGCTATTTACACTATTTACAACTTATATCCTAGAACAGGTACATATACCCTGTCCGAGGATAGGCACATTTACCCTACTTCGCACTGTCACTAACTTTACTTGAACTACTTAGTCCACGAACAGGTACATATACCCTGCCCGAGTACTGGCACGTTTACCCTAAGAGCACTAGGTACAAACTGAGACACTAACACTTTACTTATAACGCTTAGTCCATAAACAGGTACATATACCCTGTCATATGAACCCTAGGTACGCTAGGCACTAAACTTTAACACTAGGCACATAGAAAGCCGGTACGCACACTGATATACTGATACTGTCGACTACTGGTCACTATTATCTCTTCTTCTTCTTGTTTTTCTTGCTGGAACTGCTTGCTGAACTGAACTGAACTGAACTGTCGCTACGGCGGTGCGTGCCGGCTTTTATATGATTCGAAAATAGCGAGGGTGGAAATATCTAGAACAATCTGAAAGAGAGATCTATCTTCATCTCTTTTACGCTATGGAAAAATCTAGATATTTTAGACAAGGATATCTCTATCTTTTTCACACATTCGAAGACTCTAGAAGTTTTAGACAGAGAAGTCCTTTGTTTACATTGCTATCTCTTTCTTGCACTCGACTTAGGATATTTGCGTATTTATTTACATTTTTGCTTATATCTCGAAAACTACTGGACGGATTTTGATGATTTATACCTTGTTAGAAAGGTCTTTGCAAGATCTGTCTATCTAGGACATTATCTTTACATAATATCAATAAACTAAAAAGTTGCTTTTTCTTATTAGTTAATTTTGTATGGGAGTGAGCTTCTATCTACTCTAACTCCGGTATCCTAAGTCCGAGGCTTACAAAACTATTTCTACTGGATAGTTTACTAGAAAACCTATCTCTAGAGGTATGTATGACCTATGTGGGCTGCGGCATTTTCCGGAAAAATCAAAATGTTTTCGCGGCTCTCGCTTCGGTCAAGCTTTGCCACCTCAGTCGGGGCCCGCGGTCGTCGTTTGGTAATTACGGCTGCTTGGGTCAACATTCAGTCAAATACGCCGCTCCCCCTCTGCCCGCCCTCAGTCGGGCGCGTACCATCACAGAGGGCACACATACTGCTTTTCAGCGGTACAAACAAGTCTTGTTTCTGCACAGACATTAATCAATCTAGTTTTACTTTAATAAAGTTGACCTGTGTGTACCACTTATTTATCACCTTACCTATACACCTTATTACTAACTAGGTAGAATACAATTTATTTAGGTAGGGATCTAGGCTGTCCGTAACAGTAAGAATACATTAATCAAAACAAGAGAAAAAAAAACAATAAAAAACAGGAAAAAAAAAACATATACCTGTTATACACTTTATAACGGCATGTTAAACAGCCACTTAAACATGGATATCCAGTTATCCGTGTGCCAATTTAGTAAATATTTGAAACTATTTAAAGTATTTTTTTTCAAAACTGTCCCGCAAGGTTAACTTTTACGGTTTAAAATTTAAAATAAGGCGGTGAAGTGCCTAGTTAATGGTCAAAAAATTTGGAGTGTTAGCTCAAAAATAATACAAATGCAAAAATTGCGATTAGATTCCAATCTTAAAATAGGCATGATGACACATATTGATTTATGCAATAAAATTTAGTTGATAGGATGCAAAATGATCAATATATCCAACTAAAGTGAAAATTTATAAATTCTTTTGAAGTGGCTCAAAGATATCAAGCTGCAAAATTTCAAAATTTTACGATTTTTTAAAGTGTGAATTGAAATGATTTTTAACATTGTACTGTAAAATAAATTGTATGGCAACCATACACATAAACGCAACATTTCACTGTAAAAATACCAATTTCATATTTTATCCATACTTTAAACAGGGCAACTATGTGATCGTGACGTCACTTTTGCACGTCATTTTGGAGCGTTTTGAGTAACAAATGCAAATCTCGGACTTTAAGTCTCATTTCTGACTTTTCTGTTGCTTTAACGCAATTGGCCCCATATAGACATTTGATCCTCACAACAAAACGAATCGATTGATACCATACATGAAAAAAATTTGCGCGCTAGGCGCTTGCATGCCTATATTGTATGCTCCCACCGGAATTTGGTATGTAGGTTATTTGAAGTAGACTTTACCGTAAGTACAAATTTGGAGCGGTAAAACCACTGATTAATTAACGTTATTTTCTTGTATTTTCAACTTGACGCCATACGATATGATATGATATTTATTCAAGAACAATTTACATCGTGTTATACATACTAGCGCCCATTTAAGACCTAGTAAGACTTATTTTTTCATGATCTCGAAGATGGGCTCTATATCGCTATATGGAAGCCAACCGATAAGATTTTTGATAAATTTACAGTGGGGCGGGCTAACAAGATGTAATCTGTGTTCGTATCACGGATTTATATGAAGTGGATCTTTTTCTTAAACCTTGTCCCTAACCAAGGATGTGCATTTCTGTCATTGAATTTGACAACTAGTATCCGATACGTTTGCCTAAGTGAGAAAGAGAACTTGCCATGCGTGAAGAAGGGACAACATGATTCGTAACGTCAAAGAGGGACCTCTGTATAGTACTATTGTTTACTCGGTGCCCTAGCCACAGTTGAAAATTATTACCGAGTAAAAGAGTCGTTCATAGGCGAGTAGCATAAAACCGGCCAAGTGCGTGTCGGACCACGCATAATAGAGGGTTCCGTACCTTCCATGGAATAAGAACCAAACTAATACCAGAAGGTCGTATCTGATACATATGGAAGAAGTTTTTTGGAGATAACTCAAAAATGGCTGAACTGATAATGTTCAAAATAATTTTCGTAAAAAGTATGTAATAGAAAAATAAGATAATCTTCTCAAATTTTTTTAAGTTTATTATATGGACTTAGGGTTCGTTACGGGGGGGGGGGGGTTCACTCACTTTTTCTTACTTTCAAGGCGATTATTTCTGAAAATATTCACTAAATCACAAAATGTTCAAAAAAAACCGCAATGTTATTTTTAAACACCTATCGATTGATGTGCAACATGTTGATATTAGGGGAAAAATTGTTTTTTGTTACATGGAGCGCCCCCCATAAAAATATTTTCTCCTTCAATTTAACTACATATAGTCTGTCCAGCCAACGAACGCAGTAGCAATGTACAGCGACCAAAAGTATGACAACACTAAGAATCAGTGAAAAAAGCAGCAATGATCATCAAATTCTATGTTTTTAATTTTAGTTGGTATTTCCACCCCTTTCATTACGTGACATTCACGGTGTGTAAAAAGGAGACGGATATATTTCGTCTGATCTGTCATCAACTGTAACAAATAATCTGGTTGAGGCACTTGACATATGCCATAAAAACGAATTTAAATTCAATGTAGAACGTTGCAGGAGTTCTATCTCACTCGCGCTTAAGACGAGAGCCGAATGCACTAGAAACAAATTCAATGTAAAAGATATGTGAATTGAAATGTTCGTCACGAACACGGTGTCTCATCACAAAGGGTCGGCACATGTACGTATTTTGAATTTGCCGCGCTTTTCTACTGAAAAAATGGTTTGCCAGACTATAATTAAATAGCGGCATGAAAAATACAACTTATGTCTAAATTTTATTTTATTCGTCTTATAGTTTCCGAGTTAAATGGCTGTGACATACGGACAGACAGACTGACGGACAGACAGACGGACATGACGAAACTATAAGGGTACCGTTTATGCCATTTTGGCTACGGAACCCTTAAAAGTACTAAAAACGGTCCGATAGAGAGCATAATAGTGGGGGGCGGTACCTCACTCGCACTCGTTACAAAATTGTCACATTTGACACATATTCACATTTTGATTGTCTGCTGACGTCATTACCTCCTTAGTCAAAACGAGACACTTCCTTAGATAAGCTTCTCTGTCGGCCTCACTTTGTGACCGAAGAATGAGATCCACTTCTTATACATCCATGGTTCGATACCTACGTATACCTCCTAAAAAAAACCACCAAACTCTCTGCCATGGGATTCCCTACGTCCTGTCAACATATCTAAAATGGTGGCCATAGCCATAGACAAAACGCTCTAGCGAGACCTACTGACAGCTTGACAGTTAGGTGTATCACTCTATCACCTAGTGAGACAACTGTGAGAGCAACGTCTTACAGTTTGGCATCTCGAATAAGGGCCCTGAGTATTTGATATAAATTTCAGCTTGATACCTCTACGCGTTCCTGAGAAAAATAGTCTTGACAGACAGACAGACAGACAGACAGACAGACAGACGGACAACAAAGTGATCCTATAAGGGTTCCGTTTTTTCCATTCGAGGTACGGAACCCTAAGAATTTAGAAGAAGATAGCCTACGCTGCGGATATGTGTATGTTGGATTATTTTTACATTTAAGAATTTTAAAAAATATTATGCAATCTTTTTTTTAATTAAGAAAATCACAAATGTCAAAGGAGATCGTCAATTTTTGTTAGGTGATCTGGCCCAGATTATTTAGGACCGTTTAGGAATCTTTCTTACCTTTAAAGAATCGTCATAATTTCTAGATCAGGACGGTGGTAAAAATATTGCGAAATCTAATGGGAAAATTGAAAAATCATGCATTTAAAACTTGAATCTGACAAGGACAATATTTGAAAGCGTGCTTGCCTATGATTTATATATTAATGTAAAAAAGTACCGATTTTCTAAAGATAATATACAGCGGACTTAAAAACAAAACGGGAATCATGATGAAATAATAAAAAGTCATATTTTGATCGTATTTATAGTTCCTGTATTTTGGTAATCAAAGACGGCTGTCAAACCATCGTTGATACTATTAACTGAACATTCCTAACACCTATTGCGAAGGGATAAGGTTCACCACCGTTAAGTGCCGATACCACTAGTATCTGACATTGCAAAATTGAAAAAAAGATGCGTTTCGTTATCGAAGGAGCATGATATTATGCCATTATGAAACCCACTTTTAATATTCAAACTCCGATCAAAAATGCAAAAATACGCATTTTCAATCTTTAGGCGTTTTAATACAGTCTATTTCTAATTTAAACTTCCTTATTCGTAGGCTTAGATACTATTTTAATATTACAATGTTCTAACTTACCGAACAGTATCAAAACGCAGATTATGTAACGGTATACATTGACAGTGTCAAACCAAAAAAACAATCCCGTTTCAGGCCAGGGTGAAGTTATACTTTATGTCAATGCCATAAGGACGTTAACGACTTGTCTTGCTGTATTTTAATCGCGGAACAATCAACTTAATGTTTATTTATTTAGTATTTCTAATTCCCGTTTCATTTTTTTGTAATATTTTGTCTACTTTAGTAATAAAATGAGTATTTATTTTACATTGAAGTACAAACTGTATACGGTTTATATCAGGTGGCCCAGAATTGACGATGTCCTTTCGAAAAACCATTGAACAATAAATAAATATCCGGAACACAGGTTACGTCAGATGGCTACAAATGCAAATCCTTAACAGGCTTCGTCTTATACAAACCAATGATGAAATCCGCTACAGGCTCTTGATAAATTCACCGTAAATGGGTTGGGGAATCCCTACGCTAACTCAGAGTATGAAAACGTAACAATACTCTAACTTGACCACGACCTCAGTAGTGATAGAACTGATAGATAATATGTGACGTCGTCGCTCCTTATCAAAGCAGAGGACAGCGACTCCACTATATAAGCCGAGCCCGTGCTGTGAAACATCAATCAGCTATCGGTTTGCAAGTTTAACTGTTAGCAACCATGACTCTCGTCAAGTGCTCTCTCCTGTTCCTCATGACGCTGGCACTTACTGCCGCGCAGACCGACTTATCGTTTCACATACTTAAAGGGAAGAAGGTACCTCCAATGACAATTCTCGGAAAAGCCGACGGCAGTATCGTTCGCTGTTTTCAAGCAATGCCCGAATACTGCGCAACATACTATTCCGGGAATTCTCCAGTAACAGCCATCCTCGTCCACGGGGAATATCTGTTTACGGGTTTGAAGTCAGGTGATTTATTGCGCTGTGTATGGCATAAAAAAGACTCGTGCGAGGTGTTCCACAAAGTGGGCTCTGAGATAACTGGACTGGCCGTAGCGGTTGGACATCTTCACGCAGGGGTCCACGACGGGAGGATTCTTCGATGCACCATGAACACTCCTAACAGTTGTTTGAGGCTTGCTGACCTGGGAAGAAATGTTTTTTCTCTAGCGACTACCGAATCACATATCTATGCTGGAGTAGATGACGGACAAATCTATCGCTGCGAATTATCCGGAAACAATTGCTCATTATTTTGCAATAAATCTTGGGATTCTACTAGTGATGATTATTATGTAAGTGGTTTGGCAACTATTGGAGATCAAGTTTTTGGTGTGCTATACATTTGTAGTGGGCATAAGAGAGTAGGTTAATCAGTCTCAATAAAGAGCTCAAACTAACGACACGTATTCATATTTAACGCAACCTAAGTACCTATAGCCATCCAATCTCCACATGGCGACCCTGCTAGTCGCGCCGGCCGCCGGGCGGCCCGGGCGCATTCCACGACATCAGCAATTCAGACTCTATGTGAAGTGTTAGCCAGTGGTTATACTCGTATGACTTTTATCACGACGATACGTAACAACTTATCTGCTCCGCGTTATTCGATTCAAGCCAATTTTTAACTGTATATACCTTCGAACTGTATCATTTTCTGCGCTGTGAACCAGTGAAGTGTTGAACAATAAAACAAAAAAATATACACACTCGACGACCTGTGCTGGACGGTGACTTTTTGGAAGTACAATGGGCAAATCGTATTCCAAACAAGAGGAGAAGGAAGTCATAATTACACAGAACGCTGCAGACTCCAATGAAGGCCAGGGTATTAGCGAGCACACCGAGCATCTCCGAATAAACAACATATTGGTGACATGTATTTTGATTATCGTTGCACTGGGGATAATAATTTATGCACTATTCAAGTACAAACAGTGCCACCACAAATGGATTCAACGAGAAATACGTAATGATATGGTACGACGCATTCGTGTAAGGCTTTCGGGACGCCGGAACCAGGTACGAGAGGATGGCGCTGAACGTGGCAACGATGGTGATGAAGAAATGTGTGTGAAGTGAACGGTATACAAGTAAAGTGCTCTTTCTCTTATATTTTTTTTTTACTTTTTTTTATGCGCGAATAGTTACTTCTACTATAACATACTACCTAGTTTTAAATATGCTATTTTAGTGTTCCACTTATGGAATTACAACTTAATAATGTATTAAGCAAATTAGTAAAACTTCAAGTAGAGTTACGTAAGCTAGGACCCGAACGTAGGCTACAGAAAGTCGGGATTAATAAAATAAGCGAGGCGAAAGAAATATATTCGCATTATATACAGTTAATTGAGTCTAGTTCTAGCAGTACTTATACAGAAGAATTTTCCGATTACGTACTTGAAGTAATTTGCAACAAAATAGATAAGATTTATAATAGAATATTAGAATATAGTATCAGTAATTCTAGTGAAGTCCAGAAACAAGTTAAAATGGCAGAAAAATTCGACTTAAAGGAAGTGGGATCACTGATTCCCTTATATGATGGCAAAGATGATACGGTAGAGAGAATTATTGAAGGTATTGAGATGATGGATAGCATATTGAAAGAAGCAGATAACAAGAAATTGCTGATTTCGTTTGTTTTAAAAACGAAATTGACCAGGGAGTCTATTCGACATGGCATAACTGACAGTCGCATGCGAGACAACTATGATATCACACTTTTGTGACAGTTGATTCACCTAACCACCTACGTCAAAATCAACAGGTCTCACTAGAGGAATTTCTCTATTGGCATGGGCGCCATCTTATTGTTTTGACGTTGACGTCAGTAAATTATGGGAATCCCACGTAAGGCATTTGTTTGCCTCTAGTAGGTAAAGAGAGCCTTGAAGCATTTTATGAAAACTCATTTGAAAGCGACATCTCTGAATGTCTTCTGAAACTAAATACGTGTATGAGTATGTGTGTAAATCATACGTGTATTTTCGTGCTACAATACTAGGCTAGAATTAGGGTAGTCTACATAGACGGCTTACAAGCAATTTTTTAGATTTGACGATGCATTTTTGGGTGTAGCAACGATGACGAAACCTGTGCTTTGGGTAAAAGATATATGACAAATATTACATATTGAATAAAAATGACTGGTATGAATGATTTTAAGATTTCTTGTAACCAATAAATGTTTTTGTCACAAGAAATAAAACAATATATTGACTTGTAAACCGACCACGTAGATCCAATATTATGTAGAATAGGTTTAGTGTAAATAAATTATAATATCAAGAATACAACCTTGATATCTATCTCACGTGTTTATATCGAGACCCGAAAAAGGGAATGATTACAAAATTATAACTAGTGTATGGCTAATAAAGTTGTATCTTGAGCGTTGCGGGGGGCACTAGAAGCAAACAAACTGCTGCCGAGAGTATTACAACATTTTTCACCACGCCACGGCAAAAAAATACAAGCTTAGGTAAATACATAAAACAAAACAAATTAATTCTGCCAAATATTTATGGTTCAAAATCATCGTTCTATAACGTAAAGTAATAACTGATCTCCCTTGTGAAAAAAAAAAAGAATTTTACTGACGCTTTAAAAAAATCAAGATAGGCGGTGGTGCTGATGTGGTGAAAAAGCATTCACACACAAGAAAATAATTTTAATAAGAAAACCTAACTACTAATAATATAATTATTTAATTTTGCAATGTTTCTGTCTGTTTTAATACCTACTTATAGTGCTGCAGTCTTTGTTACGTCAACGTCTATGGAAAGTTTGAGGCATTTCAAAAACATCAGAAAAGAAATTAAATTCGAGAAATAAATTAATCTTACACAAATCGAACTAGGCCCACAGTAAGCTCAGTAAGGCTTGTGTTATGGGTATTAGACGATATATATATATATATATATATTTGATAAATATGGATAAATACTTAAATACATAGAAAACATCCATAACTCAGGAACAAATATCTGTGATAAACACACAAACAAATTCCCTGGCCAGGATTCGAACCCGGGACCTCCTGTTTCGTAGGCAGGGTCACTACCGACTGCGCTAGGAGGCCGTTATTTCTATCGGTAGCCTGGTAGTCAGTGCCTTAAAGCCCTTAAAGGATTGTTTGACATTTGATACTTCACGCAGATAAACATAGTAGAAAAATGGAGCAACAGTATAGTAATTATCAAAACAAACTCTGGTAGCCTGGCGGCCAGACGCCCGACTTACGCTCTAAGGATCGCGGGTTCAAACTTGGCTCCTACTACTGCCTCCTAACTTAACTAAGGTTTTAGACACTTCAAACAATATTACACATATTCTTCATAGATTCTAATTTAATGTAAGACTCTTATATTACAAAGGTATTCCTAATCCTGAGAGTTGAGGATGTTATGGAAATATAAACATATCAGGTAAATAAATACAGTGCACAGTAGTACTAGTCATAATCCTCATAATTATAACTAATTGCCACTAACAAGACCCAAGTTTTGAATTACTATTTAGGAGACTCGGGACATATCGCCATACCCATTGGGTTTCATAAAAACCAATGGGTCTTCATTTCAAAAAAGAAGTTGACGTTTACTGCAAGTAAATGTAATTGTGTATCTGACTGACTTACGTGTAAGTTATATTCCAATATTATATCATATTATATTTCTTATATAATGAATTGATATGGTTACACATGGCACTTTAAACTATACATACTTGTTTCTTTAAACATCGATTTTTTTAAAGGGTGTTCAATTTTTCAGCTGCTTTCGCCACCGCATCTGTATGTTTATTGGATCCGGTGAGGTGAGAAGCCGCCAGTGTGTCTACGCATGTAGTATGCACATGTACATGGGGAATGGCTATACAGCCGCATACAGTCAAGGCGTTGTAGGAGATTTATTGCTAGTGGCTTTTTTTTTTTTTTATACCACGACGGTGGCAAACAAGCATACGGCCCGCCTGATGGTAAGCAGCTACCGTAACCTATGGACGCCTGCAACTCCAAAGGCGTCACATGCGCGTTGCCGACCCTTTACAAAAAGGAGGATTCACTGTGTTGACGACTAAAGGAACAAGAAGGTCCCTCATCGTCAACACACTGGGTCCTCTTTGAGCTCTTTGGCAACCTTACTCACCAGCAGGAACACAACACTATGAGTAGGGTCTAGTGCTATTTGGCTGTGGTTTTCTGTAAGGTGGAGGTACTTCCCCAGTCGGGCTCTGCTCCAGATTTGAGCGATGACATTCGCTGAACGTGCCCTACCACACTTAGCGAGATGCCATTCGCAGTGCCCATACCTCTCTTTTTGGCGTAGTTTAAGGACATACCCAGGTCCGGACGTAGTTTAAGGACATACCCCGGGTCCCGGTGGCTTGCTTAATCTGAGGAAATCTACTCTAACATAGCATCCAAATTACACAAAATAATGCAGAGCACAGTGAATGCAGGGTACTGTAGAGATATTCTCAACAGCAGGGTGGAAGAACCCTATAACTCATCGCAATTTTTGATGTTTATCCATTCGCTCCTCGGCCAGATATCGACATTTATTTTATGGCATATTAATTGAACTTTAGGTTAAATAGGTAATGCCAATCATATTATATTTTAACAGTTATATATTTTTAATAAATACCTACAATTAATAAATCTTAATTATTAATATTGAACAAAATAATTTGATTTGCTTCAAGATTCATAGATGGCAGCACCATCTCTCTCGCTATACCAGAATCACGTAAGAGATTCGGATAGGAGGTGCAAGCACGTACTGCGCATGCCCTTAGAGTGTGGTCAACGGCGCCTAGCCGTTTCAAATTCAGAGATTGCATATACATGAGAAAATTTGTCAAGTTCCGCCGTGACCGGGTGGTCTAGTGGTCAGGACGTCAGCCGCGAAAGCTGAAGACGCCAGTTCAAATCTGGCCTCGGACACCGGAGGGTTTGGTCACTTTTTCTGAAGTATATGACATCTATTTCAACCTACAATTAATAATCATAAAAATTATAAATATTAATGTGCTCTCAGTAAAAATGTCTTAAAATCATATCAATTTTAATATAATACTTCTAGAGGTATCTTACCTAGTTTGAATAGTCAGAAATCAACTTCGCGCAAAAGTTTCGTGGGGGCAATTACTAGAGGTCGCCTCCATCATTACTATCGGTAGCCTGGTAGTCAGTGCCTTAAAGGATTGTTTGACATCTGATACTTCACTACTTAAACATTATAGATACTGGTGCCGGCTATACTGTAAATTTATCAAAAATCTAAAATTACCGGTCGGCTTCCATATAGCGTTGACAGCGTTGTAGAGCCCATCACGGAGATATTGAAAACATAAGTCTTAAAGGTCGTAAATGGGCGCTAGTATGTGTAGCGTCAAGTTAAAAATACAAAAAAAAACCGGCCAAGAGCGTGTCGGGCTACGCTCAGTGTAGGGTTCCGTAGTTTTCCGTCTGTCACAGTAAGTGTACCAACTTAAGAGTTAAAGACTAATGCCAAAAGGTCGTATCTGATGCCTATGGAAGAAGTTTTTTGGAAATAACTCAAAAATGGTTAAACCTATGATGTTCAAAATAATTTTCCTAAAAAGTTTATCATAACGCGCATCTTCTCAATTTTTTTCATATTTTTTGGACTTACGGTGCAAAAGTTAGAGGGGGGGGGGACGCTATTTTTCCGACTTTCGAAAAGATTATATCCGAAAATATTTACATTATCAAAAAATGATTTTTAGTAAACCCCTATTCATTTTTAAATACCTATCCAACAATATATCACACGTTAGGGTTGAAATAAAATAAAAAATCACTTCCCACTTTACGTATAGGGGAGGTACCCTAATAAAAAAAAATATTCCACTTTTTATTTGACCACTTTGTCGGCGTGATTGATATGCATATTAGTACCAAATTTCAGCTTTCTAGTACTAACGGTCACTGAGATTATCCGCGGACGGACGGACGGACGGACGGGCAGACATGGCGAAACTATAAGGGTTCCTAGTTGACTACGGAACCCTAAAAACCGGCCAAGAGCGTGTCGGGCCACGCTCAGTGTAGGGTTCCGTAGTTTTCCGTCCGTCACAGTAAGTGTCCCCACTTAAGAGTTCAAATAACAGCGCCATGTAGGATATGATATGAGCGTTCCACGTACAGCGACATCTATCGGCAAATTAAGTAAACTATTGCGCGCGAGCTTAAAGTATGGAAGATGATTTTTATGGGATAATTCTTTATTGCATGAACCGATTTTCACCGTTTTTACTTTATTTGAAAGCACTTCATTTCATTGTGATTTTGTAGGAATTACAGGTACAATAAACACCTGCTTATACGGTTAAATTACAAACTTATTTCAGAAATTATTTTGTATTTTTTTTTCAAAAACTATTCAACCTATCAAGTTCAAAATAATTTTCCTAGATTTATATTTTTAAAAGTTATGGTTCAAAAGTTAGAGGGGGGGGGACACATTTTTTTTTACTTCTGGAGCGATTATTTCCGAAAATATTTACATTATCAAAAAATTATTTTAGTAAACCCCTATTCATTAAATACCTATCCAACAATATATCACACGTTAGGGTTGAAATGAAAAAAAAAATCACTCCCCACTTTACGTATAGGGGAGGTACCCTAATAAAAAAAAATCCACTTTTTATTTTATCACTTTGTCGGCGTGATTGATATACATATCAGTACCAAATTTCAGCTTTCTAGTGCTAACGGTCACTGAGATTATCCGCGGACGGACGGACGGAAGGACGGGCAGACATGGCGAAACTATAACGGTCCTAGTTGACTACGAAACCCTAATACGTTAATTTATCGTTACGCTTAAATTTTGACACACGGCGAAGCCCACTTACTAAACCACCCACAAAATCTACATACTTACCAAATTTAAGGCCATTACGGTGGGCGTATAAGGTTTTAAGACCAGTTGAAATCGCAATTTGTTGGGCCTTAATTTATTTTTGAGCTTACTGCTCGAAATTTTTACAGAAGCTATAAGACCCGTTTAGTAAGAAAATACCAAATTTAAGACCATACCGGTGGGCGCATAAGGATTTAGGACCATTTTAAGAAATAGTCGGCTTCATAACATCAACTGTAAGACACTCCTCCGTCTACAGCTCAGCCAGCCTCGTAGGTAAAGTCACTAAAATCTTACAGGACCCCCACCCCCAAACCATGGAACTGTGGGCTTAGAGGAGGCCAAAAAAGCTCAGTGAAGTGGTTGGCGGGTTAGGATGTTTTTACCCATCCAAATTGTCAATGGAGCTGGGAAGCCGTATTGTGCCAAATTTCTTATGAGTCACTCACTCCTAAGCCGCAGCACTGGCTACCGGCTTACAGTGTGGACAGCTTTTCCAGACACTGTCAGTAATAATGACATTAATTCTCTACTCATCTTGCTCATCCTTCATTCATATACATAGAAAAGGATGGGTACAGAAATATTGACATTATTAATGGATAGAAATAAGTCAAATAATAATAACATTAAATAATTAAAATACTTATAAAAAAAGAAAAAGAAAAAATATATAAATGTACAAAAATCTATAACATAAAAAAGTTAAAAACTAAAATAAAAACGTCTTCTAAGGCTTTTCCACAAAATATGCACTTAATGAATACACACAAATCATATGTAAGTTAACCAGTGAACGCACCGGGTAGTTCGGTTTAACTGGTCCCTACGCACAACATTACATTGTTGCATTGCGCTTGGTGTTACCGAGCGCCTTTGTTCTTAACTCGTCCACCAGTTTTTGCATTCTACCCTCACCCATTTAGCTTTAAGATAAATATTGTTTTCTCAGTAAGTGATTTATGTAAATCTTTTTGAGAAATAAATGTCTTAAACCGTATAGTACCTGGACCGGCACCTGATTGATTGAAATCTGATTCCGGCTTTGAGTCCGTGTTTGTGCTCCACACAGGTGTTATTGCGGTACTTAAGTAAATACCACATGCGTGCCTGTGGGATGCTATATGCGTAGACACACTGGCGGCTTCTCACTTCACCGGAACCAATAAACAAGCAGGTGCGGTGGCCAAAGAAGCTGAAAAACTGAAGACCCATAAAAAAAATTATACCTTTCGTAGTCGAGACCCTTGGCGCGTGGGGACCCAGTGCTCAGTAACTTTTTAAAGAACGCAAAAAGAGGCTCGTCGACTCAATTGGTGACCAAAGAGCTGGCAGCTTCCTCGCTCAACTCATAAGTTTTGCGATACAGCGGAGAAATGCTGCCACCATCCTCGTTTGCTAGTTTCTAACATGTCGATACATATAATATATATCGGAACCTCGACAAAACAAATACCCACGGTAAATACCCCGTTTTAAATAGTTTTTGTAACTTCCATAAAAAAATTGCGTTCTACGACGTTAAAAAAAATTGATTTATTTAGAACGTCATATAAATATTGAATACCATTTTTTTTTTCAAAAATAAAAAAATATAAGGATGAACATTTAAAGCATTCTTTTAGCAACATGAATGAATGAATGAATGAATGAAAGATTTATTCATGACAATTACAAAAAACATAATAAACAATAACATATACAACCCGAAACATTAATTGCCACGAAATCGTCGCAACTCAGCGTTAAATGCCGGCAGGGCCAGCGCTGGTCTTCCGTTGCAACCATTTGACGACACGGCGCATTGACGCCACGATCACATCCCCAAAGTAAGAATACATTAATCAAAACAAGAGAAAAAAAAAACAATAAAAAACAGGAAAAAAAAACATATACCTGTTATACACTTTATAACGGCATGTTAAACTATAAGCCACTTAAACATGGATATCCAGTTATCCGTGTGCCAATTAAGTAAATATTTGAAACTATTTAAAGTATTTTTTTTTCAAAACTGTCCCGCAAGGTTAACTTTTACGGTTTAAAATTTAAAATAAGGCGGTGAAGTGCCTAGTTAATGGTCAAAAAATTTGGAGTGTTAGCTCAAAAATAATACAAATGCAAAAATTGCGATTAGATTCCAATCTTAAAATAGGCATGATGACACATATTGATTTATGCAATAAAACTTAGTTGATAGGATGCAAAATGATCAATATATCCAACTAAAGTGAAAATTTATAAATTCTTTTGAAGTGGCTCAAAGATATCAAGCTGCAAAATTTCAAAATTTTACGATTTTTTAAAGTGTGAATTGAAATGATTTTTAACATTGTACTGTAAAATAAATTGTATGGCAACCATACACATAAACGCAACATTTCACTGTAAAAATAGCAATTTCATATTTTTTCCATACTTTAAACAGGGCAACTATGTGATCGTGACGTCACTTTTGCACGTCATTTTGGAGCGTTTTGAGTAACAAATGCAAATCTCGGACTTTAAGTCTCATTTCTGACTTTTCTGTTGCTTTAACGCAATTGGCCCCATATAGACATTTGATCCTCACAACAAAACGAATCGATTGATACCATACATGAAAAAAATTCGCGCGCTAGGCGCTTGCATGCCTATATTGTATGCTCCCACCGGAATTTGGTATGTAGGTTATTTGAAGTAGACTTTACCGTAAGTACAAATTTGGAGCGGTAAAACCACTGATTAATTAACGTTATTTTCTTGTATTTTCAACTTGACGCCATATGATATGATATGATATTTATTCAAGAACAATTTACATCGTGTTGTACATACTAGCGCCCATTTAAGACCTAGTAAGACTTATTTTTTCATGATCTCGATAATGGGCTCTATATCGCTATATGGAAGCCAACCGATAAGATTTTTGATAAATTTACAGTGGGGCGGGCTAACAAGGTGTAATCTGTGTTCGCATTACGGATTTATATGAAGTGGATCTTTTTCTTAAACCTTGTCCCTAACCAAGGATGTGCATTTCTGTCATTGAATTTGACAACTAGTATCCGATACGTTTGCCTAAGTGAGAAAGAGAACTTGCCATGCGTGAAGAAGGGACAACATGATTCGTAACGTCAAAGAGGGACCTCTGTATAGTACTATTGTTTACTCGGTGCCCTAGCCACAGTTGAAAATTATTACCGAGTAAAAGAGTCGTTCATAGGCGAGTAGCATAAAACCGGCCAAGTGCGTGTCGGACCACGCATAATAGAGGGTTCCGTACCTTCCATGGAATAAGAACCAAACTAATACCAGAAGGTCGTATCTGATACATATGGAAGAAGTTTTTTGGAGATAACTCAAAAATGGCTGAACTGATAATGTTCAAAATAATTTTCGTAAAAAGTATGTAATAGAAAAATAAGATAATCTTCTCAAATTTTTTTAAGTTTATTATATGGACTTAGGGTTCGTTACGGGGGGGGGGGGTCACTCAATTTTTCTTACTTTCAAGGCGATTATTTCTGAAAATATTCACTAAATCACAAAATGTTCAAAAAAAACCGCAATGTTATTTTTAAACACCTATCGATTGATGTGCAACATGTTGATATTAGGGGAAAAATTGTTTTTTGTAATTTAGTTACATGGAGCGCCCCCCATAAAAATATTTTCTCCTTCAATTTAACTACATATAGTCTGTCCAGCCAACGAACGCAGTAGCAATGTACAGCGACCAAAAGTATGACAACACTAAGAATCAGTGAAAAAAGCAGCAATGATCATCAAATTCTATGTTTTTATATTTTAGTTGGTATTTCCACCCCTTTCATTACGTGACATTCACGGTGTGTAAAAAGGAGACGGATATATTTCGTCTGATCTGTCATCAACTGTAACAAATAATCTGGTTGAGGCAATTGACATATGCCATAAAAACGAATTTAAATTCAATGTAGAACGTTGCAGGAGTTCTATCTCACTCGCGCTTAAGACGAGAGAGTGAAATGCACTAGAAACAAATTCAATGTAAAAGATATGTGAATTGAAATGTTCGTCACGAACACGGTGTCTCATCACAAAGGGTCGGCACATGTACGTATTTTGAATTTGCCGCGCTTTTCTACTGAAAAAATGGTTTGCCAGACTATAATTAAATAGCGGCATGAAAAATACAACTTATGTCTAAATTTTATTTTATTCGTCTTATAGTTTCCGAGTAAAATGGCTGTGACATTAATTACCAGACGGACTGACGGACAGACAGACGGACATGACGAAACTATAAGGGTACCGTTTATGCCATTTTGGCTACGGAACCCTTAAAAGTACTAAAAACGGTCCGATAGAGAGCATAATAGTGGGGGGCGGTACCTCACTCGCACTCGTTACAAAATTGTCACATTTGACACATATTCACATTTTGATTGTCTGCTGACGTCATTACCTCCTTAGTCAAAACGAGACACTTCCTTAGATAAGCTTCTCTGTCGGCCTCATTTTGTGACCGAAGAATGAGATCCACTTCTTATACATCCATGGTTCGATACCTACGTATACCTACTAAAAAAAACCACCAAACTCTCTGCCATGGGATTCCCTACGTCCTGTCAACATATCTAAAATGGTGGCCATAGCCATAGACAAAACGCTCTAGCGAGACCTACTGACAGCTTGACAGTTAGGTGTATCACTCTATCACCTAGTGAGACAACTGTGAGAGCAACGTCTTACAGTTTGGCATCTCGAATAAGGGCCCTGGAACGCAAAAATTAAATTAAATCAAAATTATGATACTGTTTCAGCATTAATCGCTGACATAAAGAAATATATACTACCAAAAAAATCAGCAAATTCATTGTTAGTGCAATTAAATAGCGTTACACAAAATAACCTATCTGTTGCGGACTATGCCGATAAGATTGAAGAGTTGTTTACTAATCTCACGATTGCGCAAGCGGACAATAATCAACAGGCATGCGAAATCTTGAGACCAATAAACGAAAACTTAGCTATTAAAAAGTTTGCAGACGGTTTGCGCAACAGAAGGTTAGGAACTATAATTTCAGCTAGAAATTACAAGGAGTTGAAGGAAGCAGTGCAAGCGGCCAAGGATGAGGACAGCAGCCAGCCAACCCCCGTGGTTATGCACATGAGAGGCAACAGGAGAGGATTTCAAGTAAGTGGACGGAACAGTCGCGGATACTATAATCAGCAGTATCGCGGCCGATGGAATAGCCGTGGTTTCAATAACCAGTATCACCGTGCCAACAACTGGGCACCCAATACCTTTAACAGGTATAGGGGTAGCAACAGTTACCAAACCAGAGGGCGAGCAACGCGGAATTTCCCGCGTAACAGCCGTAGTGCCCGAGGAGGTCGCGGGCACCAACATAGCGCGATCTACGCTGCTACGACATCTGGAAACCAGGTGAGTGACGAACAACCCAATCTTTCAGAGTTTTTTCGTCCCTAAAGTGTTAATATGTGAAGGCATAAACTACGTATTTACGTGTGAAGGATTAGATTACGTAATTTTTCGAGTCAATGGGCAAGACCTATCTTTTATTATCGATACAGGCGCAACTTGTTCACTAATTCATTTAGATAAAGTTCCAAGTAACTTATTACAAAAGAGAGATTCAGTTATAAAAGGTGTTGGCGGTGGAATCACTTGCAATAACATAGCATATGTATCACTAGAGAATTGTAACCAGATAGCATTCACACATAAGTTCCACGTATTAAATGAAATGCCATGTCATGCAGACGGGCTTATTGGCTTAGATTTCTTGAGAACTCACGGTGCAGATATCGACTTACGGACGAACTTGTTGACGTTGTATTACGGCGACCAAGCTTGTGTGTTGCCAATTCATGGAAATAATGATACTGATACACATTTATCACTACCAGCGAGAAGTGAGACTTTGCATTTTATGAAATTAAATTCATCATTTCAAATAGGAAATGAATATGTCGTAAATTCATGCGAATTGAAAGAAAATGTTTTTTTAGCAGGAACGATAGGAAAAGTTAAAAATAATAGAATACCGATTAGAATATTAAACACGAGCGATAAGGACATTAAACTACCTATTTTTATACCAGAATTGACATCTTTAAAGGAATATGACATATATGTTATTTTAACAAGTACGACAATGGAGTAGAACGGGTGACGCGTTTATTAGAAACATTAAAATTAAATCATTTAAATAAATTTGACAGAAAACTTATTGAGTCCATATGTGTGAAGTATGCGGACGTTTTTTATTTAGATGGTGACAAGTTAGGCACAACAAACATATTGAGTCAGAAAATTAGCGTAAAACCTAATACAAAACCAGTTTATGTAAAACCATACCGTTTACCAGAAACCATGAAACCAGAAATTAGCAGACAGATAAAAAATATGTTAGAAGACGACATTATAGAACCCACAAATAGTGACTGGAATAGCCCAATACTTTTAGTACCCAAAAAATCTGACAATAACACAAAAAAATGGAGGTTAGTTATAGACTACCGAAGAGTAAATAACGTAATTCAGGATGATAAGTTTCCACTACCTAACATTAATGAGATTTTAGACTCGTTGTCTGGAGCTATATACTTCAGTCACTTAGACCTACAGCAATCATACTACCAGACAGCTTTAGACGAAGATAGCAGAAATATTACGTCGTTTTCAAGTAGCCAAGGACAATTTCGTATGAAGAGGCTCCCCATGGGATTAAAAATATCTCCTAGCGCATTTTCACGTGTCATGTCAATTGCCATGTCAGGTCTCTCGTACGAAAAATGCTTTATTTATATGGATGACCTTGTAGTTTTTGGGAGAAACATGGAACAACACAACAAACACTTAACTGACGTGTTAGAACGATTACGAAAGGTAAATTTAAAGGTCAATCCCCAAAAATGTGAATTTCTTAAAAAACAATTGCTTTATTTAGGCCATGTAGTGTCGGCCGAAGGAGTTTTGCCTGACCCTGAGAAAACGAGAGTATTAAAAGATTATCCGGAACCTAAAACAACTGAAGAAGTTAGACGTTTTGTTGCTTTTTGTAACTATTACAGGAAATTTATACCGAATTTTGCAGCTATTTCATTACCCTTGAATAAGTTAAGTAGAAAAAATGTTACATTTCAGTGGACAGAAGAATGTAAACAAGCATTTATAAATTTAAAGGAAAAGCTAATTTCTCCACCAATTTTACAGTATCCAGATTTTTCTGACGAAAACGAATTTTTCTTACAAACGGACGCTTCCGGGAAAGCGATAGGCTCATGTTTATGTAATAAGGACATGAGACCCGTAGCATACGCTAGTAGAACATTAAATAAGGCCGAGTTAAATTATCCAACAATTCAGAAAGAATTATTATCTGTGACATGGAGTGTCAGATACTTCAGACCCTATTTATACGGAAAAAGTTTTACTATAATGACTGACCATAAGCCACTATTATATTTGTTTAGCATGAAGGACCCATCAAGTCGTTTAATTAAATTCAGATTACAACTCGAAGAGTACGACTATAAAGTTGTATACGTTAAAGGCAGAGATAACGTCGTCGCGGACGCGTTGAGTAGGGTGACCATCACTTCGGACGAATTAAAAAATATAGGAGAGCAAGTTTTGGTTTCAACTAGAGCGCAAAGTAGAAAAGCTTTACAGCAGAGTTTGGATTTCGGAAATACTACGAATCTTAATATTCCCAAGGATTCGAGGCCTGATCAACCTCAAATTTCGGAAATATTAAGAAAACCGAGTAATTCCGTTGAATTGCAATTCATTAAAAGTTCGAATTTAGACGAGTTAAGAGAGAAAAATCTAATTACAATGGAGCAAGAATGTTTTTCGTTAATTGAAGAAAAGTCAATTATATACATAAACCTTAGCTATATGTCGCATTATACGCGAGCCGATTTTGCGAATAAACTAAGTGATTTTTGTAAAAAGATAAATATAACAGAAATATATGTCATTAAGGCACAAAATAACGCGTTATTCTTAAAGAATCTTAGTGAAGAAATAATGAGTAATGATAAGTGGTCCGGACCACGCATTAGCATTCTCAGAAATGTTAAGAGAATATTTGATGAAAAAGAAAAAACAATAATATTAAATGACTACCATCTATTGCCGACCAGTGGGCATGCTGGCATACGACGAATGATAAATAACATTAAATGTAAATACTTTTGGCCAAAGTTAGAACATGATGTTAAGAATTTTGTACGTAAATGTAGTAAATGTCAATTTATGAAATATTCGCGAGAAAATAGGGAACCTATGGAAATAACGACAACAGCCACAACGGCCTTGGAGAAAATATTTCTCGACATCGTAGGACCTTTAGAAACAGATGTTGAAGGTTACTCCTACATCTTAACTATACAGTGTGAACTCAGTAAGTATATCGAAGCGTACCCGCTACGGAACAAGGACACAGTCAGCGTAGCGCGAGCCTTAGTCAACAATTTCATACTAAGGTATGGTATACCGAAGGTCATTGCCACCGATAAGGGGACAGAGTTCACATCGTCAACATTTAGCGAGGTATGTAAACTTTTAAATATTAACAAATTGCATTCGACTGCTTACCACCATCAATCTCTTGGAGCTATAGAAAATATGCATAAGCATTTAGCGGCATTTTTACGAATTTATTGTGACGAGCGTCTAAATACGTGGAGTCACTGGCTACCGTTTTGGTGTTTTGCCTACAACACCACGGTACATAGTTCTACAAAATACACGCCATTTGAACTTGTTTTCGGAAAACAATGTCAAGTACCTAGTAATTTAAGTAATACTTTGGATCCATTGTATAATCCTAATAATTATATGTTAGAATTAAGGCATAGATTACAGTTAGCTCATAAGGATGCGAGAGAGCATTTGTTTAAAAGTAAGTTAACAAATAAGAATTTGTATGATCGAAAAATTGTTCCTTTTGTCTACAAGAAGGATGATTTAGTTTTGATAAAAAACGAAACTGGGAAAAAATTGGACAAATTGTATAAAGGTCCATTTAAAGTTATAAGCGATTGTGGAACGAATATTATAATAGAAAATAAGGGAAAAAATGAAACTATTCATAAAAATCGTGTAAAACTGTTTATTACGTAATGTTTTTCTTTTCTTCGATAAATATGAGCATACAATAATATGCATTAAAATTATATTAATGTTTACCTAACAAATGATACTATGCCAACATTGTTAACTATGTTACATTACTTCTACTTATGAAAAAAAAAAATATTTTGCATTAATTTTTTTTTTCTTTTATTAGCCCGGTGATGTAGTGGGCATAAGAGAGTAGGTTAATCAGTCTCAATAAAGAGCTCAAACTAACGACACGTATTCATATTTAACGCAACCTAAGTACCTATAGCCATCCAATCTCCACACATTGGATACTTACAATATGGTAATGGGACATCCGATGTGTGTGAAGGTTTTGAGTTCCCTAGTAGGTCGTACACCGGCATGACTGCCCACAATGGACAATTATATATGGTGCAGGGATATGCTATTCGTAATAACATGCCAGGTTCACATGAAATTTCGGTCTACACTGATAAAGGCGCAGAAAGCATAGCTATCGCATATGGGACATACACGATGGATGAGAAGTACCAAATGGAGTCCAATGAAATGTATCTACGACGACGTCTTATGTCCACCGACTGTCATCTATTACGACGTCGAAAACAGGTTGCCGCTGGAAGTCCATGTGAAGAATAACCGCCTGTACGAAGCTCGAGGGGTTCTGTTTGACACTAGCAACGCGGATGACAGTTACGCCATATTTGCCATGGGGCCAGACGGTCAGATCCTGGTCTCGAAGATGCACAGGAGGGGGCTCATGCACACGTCGAGCCTGCTGGCGGGAAGCCCAGTGTCCGGCGCCGGCCGCATGGTGGTGAAACAAGGCAGGATCGAGAGCATCAGGGCCTGCTCCGACCACTACAGCCCCGACCTGATCCTGAACCAGCAAGTTGTCCAGGCGCTGCGTGCGAAGGGGTACACAGAACACATTGATTTATATCCGTGCACGTACGAGGAAGGAACGTGTGGGGAGAATGTTATTCCCAATCTTCGCGATAATGTTAATTAGACTTTGTAATTCTCTAGAATTCAGGCGTGGATCCAAGATTTCGTTCAGGGGGGGCAATTTCCTTCACAAAAAATCTCGCGGTCCTCTCCTACGGCCCCGTAGTATATGAGGTTTGCTAGAATTACCTTACAATAGTTTATTTACGTATGTTATTATATTATTTATTTGACCAATTTCTACGATTAAGCTTTTATAATATTTTTACAAAAGTAAAATATAAAACTACATCTATTTAAAACAAATAAAAACATTTTAATAAACCTAACCTAGGGTGCCGCCGGCAACGGAGCAGGGCCCAGGCGGCCGGTGGTCAGGGCCGCAGAGAGAGGAACCGGAACCTTCGGACTATGCGCGCCGTGTCCAGGATTACCGCCTTCTCAATCTGACCCTTATACTATTACTAATTAATAATTACTAATTTCGGTGACATTGTAAACAAAACGATACATTTTATACAGAATAATTTAATACTTAAAATAAAGTTTGTGAAAACATAACATATTCTTTGATACAAACAAAACCCACCATTATTCCCAAATCTTGTTCCATTCAGCATCCAAATGATAAACAAAACTTATATAAAGACTCTAACGGGAAACCCCCACCGATCAAATAATAATAGGGATACACAATCAGCCCGAAAAAATGGCCCCACAATAGTACCACACAGCCAAATAGCACTAGACCCTACTCATAGTGTTGTGTTCCTGCTGGTAAGTAAGGTTGCCAAAGAGCTCAAAGAGGACCCAGTGTGTTAACGATGAGGGACCCTCTTGTTCCTTTAGCCGTCAATACAGTGAATACTCCTTTTTGTAAAGGGTCGACAACGCGCATTTGACACCTCTGGAGTTGCAGGCGTCCATCGGCTACGGTAGCTGCTTACCATCAGGCGGGCGGTATGCTTTTTTGACACCATCGTGGTATAAAAATAAAAACCGTCCAAGTGCGAGTCGGACTCGCGCACCGAGGGTCCCGTACAAACCTGAAGGTATATAGGGGTAGTAACTTTAAAATTATTAAAAATATTTTTGTTATTCAATCAAATACAAACACTGAAAACATTGAAAAAATAATCAACCCAGCAGGATTTGAACCTCGCATCAATACGCCTTACTTTACGCCTTAATTGGTAAAGCGATCGAGCCCCGGTAAGGCGTATTGATGCGAGGTTCAAATCCTGCTGGGTTGATTATTTTTTCAATGTTTTCAGTGTTTGTATTTGATTGAATAACATACTATTGTATGAGTGGAATGCCCCACTTTAAAAAACATGTAAAATAATTAAAAATATTTTTGTTGACAAAAAATTTACGGTTTTCGCAATTTTTCCTTTATCTGTGCTATAAGACGTTGCTTCGTACCAAATTTCAAGATTCTGAGTTCACAGGAAGTATACCCTTTAGGTTTTGATTCCCTTGCGAGTTACCAAAATTTGCGACATAAACGGCTGTATCTTTTGCTTGCGTTGGCTTAGAAGTTTGATTTTTTCACAGCTCCGAGGGACAGTAGACCCTAAGTATTTGATATAAATTTCAGCTTGATACCTCAACGCGTTGCTGAGAAAAAGAGTCTTGACAGACGGACGGACGGACGGACGGACAACAAAGTGATCCTATAAGGGTTCCGTTTGAGGTACGGAACCCTAAAAAGTACCTCAAAAACGACTCGTGCAGCAGTTTCTCTGACAGTCTTATTAAGGTATAACACTGCTGGCCGGTTATAAATAGTCACGAGCCATATTTTCAGTAAATCTTGTTTGAGTCTATGCCTCATTCATATTGTTGCTCGAACGAAACCCCAAAAGAAACGAATATCCAAATATTAAAGAAAAAAACTTGACTTACTTACATATTATTCTGAATAATAATCAGTTAGGCATTACCATGAAATTAATGTCGAAAATATATCGGTAAAACTGTAAGTATCAAAATTATTATGAGAATCTAATAAAATCCTCTAAATGTATCCTACTGTGACAACAAAAACGACAAAAATCATTAAGTAACAGGAGATGACATCCCTAAGAACTTTTTTGTCCGCAAAGTTGGAGTGAAAATCACTACAAGTCTATACTACTCTTTGATTCTGTCATAGCTGTCAACCGCCAAACATGGCGCACAAAATTTGTTCTAGATGTCACATCTAGTAGAATACATAATAAATCAATGACTAAAATATACCTAGTCGGTCCATAAGTTCTGTCACAAGGGTTTTAAGTGATAAAATATAATACAAAGCTTTTATTTAAAAAAATTAGACCTGATTAGAAAGCATATTTCATACAGATTAAAATATAATATGATTAACTTATAATCAAGATCGCGTATTTTATAGATCCTTGTAAACTTGAAGATTGTTGTCAGTCCAAAACACGCCGATGATTTATGAAAATTGTACTTCACAAAAATTGGTTTAGATCATTTTTATAGTTGTCCAGAGTTACAAATTGTTATTTTTATGAAAGTAGATGATTAAGGCATATTTAAAAACCAATATTTAGTTGACTTACAAGTCTGTGCTTCAGCTATTCTTCTCCTGAACCTCAACGTATTTTTCAGTTTTGAGCAAAACACGATGATTTTGATGCCATACATCAAGGTAGTCTTCCAAAATTGCGTATACTAGCCTTCTTGTCAGTCAGACCCATGTTAATTATATATTAAAACTAGCTGTGCCCGCGGCTCCGCCCGCGTGGAATTCGGTCTGTGTCAGTAAGCGCCAAATTCACCCCTAATTTCTCTCCCGCTACCCTGGAGGCGGAACTTAAAGTAAAGTTGACAGATGGATACGCTAGAGGACAGTAGTCCTAATAAAATATTTTACAATTACCACTAAATGAAACTAAACTCAAAAATTAATACTTTATTTTATCATATTTTTTGGCATGATTTAAACGACTTAGAGAGTAGAAGGTGTGGTGTATATCGGACGATACAGGACCACTTTTGTATTTATAGTAATTTATACGTTCATGTCCATGGCAAATATCATCCAAATCGATCCTCCCGTCAAATCAGTCTAAGCATGAAAGGTAAGAACAGGCGCGGTTGAAATATGGGTGTGGGGGGGAGGGCCCCCAAATGCAGAAATGATTTTTTTCTATTTGAGGTGCACTTGGAGGGGGGGGGGGGGTTCATGACCCATGCAAATTTAACTCAATCGAGTGTAGTGGCTACCCCCTAATATAACCTGGCTGGGGATTTTCTTAAATTGGAATTAGTAATCCTTAAGGGGTGATTTCCGGGATAACAATGCAAAAAAAACCGGCCAAGAGCATGTCGGGCGATGCTCAGTGTAGAGTTTCGTAGATGCCGCCCTGTTACAAAACATCTGTTCAAAAGGTCGTTTATTAAGGGATATTTGGCGGCGCTTACGTCATTTTACTATTCGACACTAACTTTCCCCATAATTCAAAAACGGCTGAACCGATTTTATTCAATATAGTATCTATTGAAAGTTCCTATCAGGCCTCACCAAATTTTAGCTTTCTAGTGCGAACGGTAACTGAGCTAGACCGCGGACAGACGGATGGACATGGCGAAACTATAAGGGTTCCTAGTTGACTACAGAACCCTAAAAAGAGATAAATAGTAGTCAGGGAGGGGCGGATTTTCATTACGTTACCGTAGGTAATAAATTTTCTTACGTTTTTACCACACTGTCACAGATAATACACTGATGTTAGTGGTTGCAATAATGGTGGTAATAGGCATGGTAAATTGTTTTCATGTATGGTATCAATCGATTCGTTTTGTTATGAGGATCAAATGTCTATATGGGGCCAATTGCGTTAAAGCAACACATTAGTCAGAAATGACTAAATGAGACTTAAAGTCTGAGATTTGCATTTGTTTCTCAAAACGCTCCTAATAAAATGACGTGCAAGTGACGTCACGACCACATAGTCGCCGTGTTTATAGTATGGAAAAAATATGAAATTGCTATTTTTACAGTGAAATATTGCGTTTATGTATATGGTTGCTATACAATTTATTTTACAGTAAAATGTTAAAAATCGAATGCTATCATTGTTTTTTTTTAATTTCGCACTTTAAAAATCGAAAAATTTTGAAACTTCGCAGCTTCATATGGGGTGGGGGGCTTTTTTGAAGATGAAACTATCCTTTGTCCTTTCTCGAGACCCATACTATCTCTATACCAATTTTCATCTAAATCAATTCAGCGGTAAAAAAATCCTCATACCAACTTCCAACCCCCTTTTCATCCCCACAAGGGTTTGAAAACTATCCTATGAGGTTTCTCGAGACTCAAATTGTCTCCATACTCATTTCTATCTAAATCGTTTCAGCGGTTAAAAATTCTCCATACAAACTTTCAACCCCATTTTCACCCCCACCAGGGTTGATTTTCGGGATTAAAACTATATATTATCCTTTCCCGGGACTCATACTATCTCTATACAAAATTTCATCAAAATCCGTTCAGCCGTTTTCCCGTGATGCGCGGTCAAATAAACAGACAAACAGATAAACAGACAAACAGACAAAAAATCTAAAAATTGTTGGAACGTATTCTGTTATCGATTCTAAGTATCCCCAACCAACTTTTTTTCGATTATCTTCCATGTACAGACTTTCGACCCTCTTCAGCTTTATTATATGTATTGATGAAGGTTAAAGATCAAGCTAATGCAGTATGCAAGACTGAAGCCTCTTAAAATTGAATAAAAATAATGATGGTCAAAATCAACTCGAACAGGGCGCGTGTTTTTGACGTGGTTTCTTATTCCGCTTTTTCGAATGTTACAGGGAATTGTGTAAAACTGCCACAACTATTTGCCTTAAATAATATCGTAAATTAATCAGTATTAAATAGGCTTTTTAATCATATATTGAAATAGTAAGCAACCTCTAACAGTTCGTATTTTACCAGTCCAAACCCTAGTGACAGAACTTATGAACCGACTAAGTACTAAATTGTGTATCATGCTAATAGTACAGTCAGCAGAAGAAGTAGCTTAGCGGACGAGGTGTTTATAATAAGCTGGACACGGCTTTATTGTCAAGAGAATAAGAGCCTGTGCAGGTCATTTTGAACACCTCGCCCGCAGCAACTTCTGCTGTTGACTGTACAGAAGAAGAGTAAGAAAAAAAGATAAAATCCCTATCTCTAAAAGGCCTGTTATACTTTACTTTTTTTAGTGTCCTTACTAGCATCCTAATTAGTTTCCTAAATATATCTCCCAGTCACACTTGTCCTAGTTAGGAAACTAGGATCCTAAATTCACAATAAACGGAATCAGTCTGCGATTAAAGTTTTAGAAAAATAACAGATAAAAAATCTATGACATTCAGGTCAACTGGCGACTAAACGCTGTTACACTTTACTTTCTTCCGTCCTAATTAGGATGCTAACTCAATAAGTCCGTCAGTGACCAGCCTAGCTTCCTAACTAGGTTACTTATTAGGAAACTTTAGAAACTAACTCATTTAGGAAGCTAACTAGGACAAGTGTAACAAACACTTAAGTCGTTTTCTATTTAGGTGGCTCGTCTTTGGAACGGTTTCCCCACTGAAATTAGGAAAGCTCCGTCGAGCTACGTTTATAAAAGGTCTGTGCGAGCTTTCTTTGCTGGTAGCTCAAAATAAAATTTCTGTATCTTCTCCAAAAGTGCTTTTCTTGGCGAGATAAAATTAAATATACAAGTATTTGCGTGTATTTATATATTTTTATAATTGTAGTAGTTTTATATGTATTCATGTATTCTGGTATATATATTTTATGTATGAATAGGGTAATAAAATAACTTTTCGTTATTATTTTCATTAGATGCACCGCCTACAATCTTTTCTGTTTTGCCCTAAAGGTTGACTGGTAGAGAATGCCTTATGGCATTAAGTCCGCCTTTTGTTCGTTAAGTTTCCTTGTGTGCAATAAAGATTAAATCCATACTAATATTATAAATGGGAGTGTATGTGTGTGTTTGTTTGTTTCTCCGTCTTTCACGGCAAAACGGGGCGACGAATTGACGTGATTTTTTAAGTGGAGATAGTTGAAGGGATGGAGAGTGACATAGGCTACTTTTTGTCTCTTTCTAACCCCCCACTTCCGTAAAATGGGGGGTGGAAGTTTGTATGGAGCATTCCGCCATTTTCAAGGTAGAAAGCTAAAAATTGGTATGCGGACTATTTGTGACTAACAAAAAAATCGTGCATCATTTTTTTTTGGAAATCTGCACCCAACCCCTTAAAAGAGGGGGTGAAATTTTATATGGGACTTTGGGAAAGACATATAATGTTACCCCGAATTTAACGCGAGCGAAGCCGCGGGAAAAAGTAAATAATATTTTTCTGTTTCTATGTGTTGTTCTGTGTATACGGGAGTTTTGGTCAAGCTCTGATCAGCTTAATAAAACAAATAATATTTGGCACATTTTTATTGTTGAACAATAAACAATGTATTTTTTATTACAATATCCTTCTCTTTCTGTTAAATTGGATACGAGAAGCTGCGAGTGCAAACGAGAACGATCTAAGATAAGCGGAGAATTCTCGAGGCGTCTCGAGAACTTTCTAACACATTTCAAAACCCGAGAATACTTAAGATCTACAAACTTTATCGGTAGTAGGTAAGTAGACTGGAATACGAGTATATATACTGGATTATTCCTTTAGAATATCACAACGTTTTGGTTGCACGGAACAAAATATTGTAGCCTAGCGTTTCGACTTAAGTATTTATTTCACTCGTCTTGAGCGATATCTAGAAAGATCTCCAAGCCGCCTCGAGTACTGATGTGTAAGTTGCGGAAATTTTCAAATAATTGGAAAAGTTCTCGAGAAATAAATGTAGGAAACTTAAATTTAATTCCCATGCAAAATTATGAGAAGTTTCCGAAATTATCCTATATGAACAACTACCGTCGGCACATCGGTATAGCCTCGAGAATTCTCCTAAACAACCAAGTATAATAAATGCCAACCAAGTCTTCATTTATCTATAAACATAATACAACCTCATTCAAGTTCCGTCCCTCAATAATGTTTCGTAGAAAAAAAAGTTGAGAAAAATAAAACTATTACAGGACACAAAAATATAAATATTATTTACAAATTATTTACTTCTTACTCTCGACGTGTGGTAAAAATGGAACTTCTACATTATAACAGTCGAACTGTCGATGTAATGACAGTGTCACGTATAGTTGACAGACGGAGTCAACGCTAAATATATGTATACACCTTATTCCATTGTGATAAAGTTCAAAATACTATACATATTTTACAGCAGAAGTAGCTAAGCGGTCAAGGTATTCAAAATAATCTGAATACGCTTTTAATAATGGGGATAAACGCGCAAAGCTCCGCGCAGATGGCGCCTTAGTCGCAAGAAAACATTGTATATCTAGTCTATGACAAGGGTGTCCATCTACACGAAGTGACAGCTACGGCCTTGGAACGTATCGGATACGTTTTCGGGGTTGTCAAAATACCTTTCGGTCGTTTGCGGCATGACCACAGATAAGATAATAGTACATTACTTACCAAGGACTGTAAAAGAAATAAAGCCCGAAATCGCAGGTATTTGTGACCCGAGCCGAAGGCGAGGGTTGTAAATATGCGATAGAGGGCGTTCTTTTTTACTGCCCGTGGTGAGTAAACAATTTTACGTCTCCACCTGGCCATAATGCGAGTTACTAGTAGTAAAACTCACATTATGGCCAGGTGTAACGTAAAATATTTAAGTAGTTTATAATAGTAGTTTTGTACTAAAATTATAATTATGGACTAAGAGTTGGCAACGTCAGATATGACACGATAATGAGTGCAACAAAACCCATCTGGTTCGATTGCTATACTATCCTTGGGGCTATACTATTATGGGTGGAGGTCAGAGTAACAGACTAGCAAGATTTTTGAATTGGAAAATAGTACTACCAAAATAGGTAAAAACTGCCAAAGTTGTCTCAGGTATAAAGGACAGGACCTATATTTTAAAATTACAACAAAAAACATTGCGTATTATTTCGGAAAGAAAAACAGTAGGCGATATACTATACATTACATTATACGTCGTTTTGGACTACTTTCCCGCATCAGAAAGTGTTGGCAATTATGTTATCTAATAATGTATATAAATTCTCATAATACTGCATCAAAACCAGAACTCTAGGATTCGTTTTCTTCAAGTTATTTGCATTCTTTAACCTCCACCACTTTATAACTGCCAGTTGTCCGGATCTAGAAATAAGCATAGAATAGCAAACTAACGAGAGGAGTTTCATCGCTCTCATTATTGTGTCATATCTGACTTGGCTAGCTCTCCGTCTATTACATTGGGCATATAACGTAATAAATCAGACATTTATCTAGTTATCTGACAGATTAGGTAGATTGAGACAGATTGGGGCAGGTCCAGCAATAATACTAATTACGTACTTGTCAACCCTAGAACGTCGAAAGGTTTGTATGAAGACATCATGTGTCACCGTTCATCTGTCAAAGTTCTGTCAATCGCTGATTTTGTAGGGAAGACGACCTTCTGTATGAAATACTATTATTATTCTGTGTCTATGATACAGTATCTACCCCTCAATCATATGGTACTTAAGCACCATTCATAATCTATGGGTTTAAATCCCTCATTAAATCGTGCCGATATTATTTTGAACAGCTCGCCCGCTAAGCTACCTCTGATGTATGCACATAATACACATATTATTTCTCATTTCTGGAGGTAAAAGAAAAAACTATTTTGAACATAAAATGTGAGACGTTTCCGAAATGGACCCATGTTGGAAATTTCGCTTTAGCAACTGCCGTGAAGACAGATTTATTGTATTTGTCGATAATGCATGACAGCTGTCATTAGATTGACAAGACCACCCCGCACCCCACATGCTCATTACCAATATCGGATTTTCCAAAAATCACGCAAGATTAAAATAGATAAGTAGTTCGCAGCCGTCCATAGGCTACGGTCACCGCTTACGACCAGGCGAGCTATATATTTGTTTGCTACTTACTTGTTTGTCTTGGTTAAGAAGGCCCACTCATAGCCTTAAACAGCAGTTTAGGTGAAAATTGTGTTTCTTTTTTTAATAATAATGTTGCCTGAATGTTGAGACATCCTTTATATAATTAGGTATAATACTGTGTCGTCTGAATTGGGTACTTTCCTGGGTAAAAAATATATAATTCTATTTAGTCCGTAAGTTAGATTATCAAAAAATATTGGACACGTATTTTTTATTTTGTCAATCAAACAAAAATTGGTGAAGATATAGCCCGTTAAAGTTCCGCGTGACGTCACATTATACTAAAAATTGTACTGAAATGTGACGTCACGCGGAATTTTAACGGGCTATATCTTCACCAATTTTTGTTTGCTCGACAAAATAAAAAATACGTGTCCAATAGTTTTTGATAATCTAACTGACGGACTAAATATATTTTTTTAGGAAAGTAGCCAATTCTTTCCTGTGTTATATAAACTTATAATGTATGATTCACATCACCCGCTGCTGTTTGGATAACGTAACTACTGTAGAGAAGATTCAAATTCCTTTGACCCTAACCGCTCGATGTGAATAGCAATCAAATACTATAATTTAATACATATATATAATGTAATGATACTGTAGTATTTACGCTGGTTTGAGCCCAATGCTGGAGTTATTGTTGATGTTATGAATAATGGTTTATTTTATAACAGAACTTTTACTGGTAAAAGTTTATACCTGCTTTATATTATATATTTGTGACATTTTGATCTGGCAAGGTATATATAGGTACAGTCACCTGCAATATCTTCCTCGACGAAGGCCCCAAAAATATCTGACAGTCTTATTTGTAGGGCCATAAGAGCGTGTCACATATTTGATTGACTGTACAAATCAAAGAAATTATTTTAAAGCGGTATTATACTTTGCAAATTATCGGGCCCGATCCCTCGGATAGAGGTGTAATAAAAGTTTGGGAAGTTAGGGAGTAGAGGGACGAGTAGGGAGAGGGAGGGGGCACGACAAATCGGGCCTGAGAGAAAGTGAGGTAATTATCCGTTTTAGATGGTCACAAAACATAGAATAATTTCTTTGAATTGCTTACTATAATAAAAAGTGTAAACATTAATAGTATTTGCTGTAAAATTATTTTTGTGTAAAAACTTAGTTTGTTGTATGTAATTGTAATTCCGTTTGTCCGTCCACCACGAAATAATAAAGTAAAAGTATACATTCATACTAATATTATAAATGCGAAAGTGTGTCTGTCTGTCTGTCTGCTATCTCTTCACGCTTAAACCGCTAAATCGATTTAGATGAAATGTGGGGAAGGACAAGATAGTTTTTATCCCGTAAATCACCCCTCGAGGGGTGAAAAGGGGGGTGGAAGTTTGTATAGAATTGTAGACTTATAATAGCATGTGCGCTAAATTAATATTTGCTATGAGATTTTACTAAGGCGTTTCATTAATTCCTTATGGCAAATGTTAATCCCACGCAGACGATGTCTCGGGCAAAAGCTAGTATGTAAATACATTATCGTATAAAGAAGAAGATATAGCTGAATTTATAATATAACATAATGATATGAATAGTAAAGTCTGTATGCATATATGTCCGACTAAAACTAAAAAAAAAACGAATATTGGTTTCGACCAAAAAACAAATATCGGTTTCGACCAAAAAACCAAATATTAGTTTCGACCAAAAAACTAATATCGGTTTCGACCAAAAAACCGAATATTGGTTTCGACCAAAAGACCGAATATTGTTTCCAACCAAAAAACCGAAAATCGGTTCGACCAACAATTGGGTTTTAGTCTGACACTATAAATATATTTTTGTCTGTATATAATAGTATGTATGCCTAATCTCATTCAGAGTATTAAAGTTGTAGTCTTATAAATATGTAAGGAAATTGGTGGACAAGACTATTTACTATAAATATGTATGTAATGTACATTAATAAACTCAAGCGCAATAAAAAAGGGTCGCGATGTATCGACATTTTGCAACATTTTTTTGCTCTTGTGCGTAATTTGAGAGTAAAAGAAACTTGTCGAATGCACGTTGTACACGGATGAAGCACTCAAAAATATCTCTACAGTGTTGTAAAAAAAAGTGGAATATTTACCGTCATCAAATAGCAATGAATGCTATAATATAGATGAATATTTATTAAATAAGTACGAGAGACAATGCTTTTTGTAAACGATACATATCAGAAGAGTGAGAGACTTATTTCATATAAAAATATATGTTATATTAGAGATTTAACATTTAACAATCTCTATTAGACCGTAAGCCAGGAACAAATTGCGTTGGTCATCACGTCCCAGGCGATAACTTGTCAAGTGGTTAAGGGCGATGTGTAATGAAGCCTCGTGAACGTCAGCTGCCTCTCCGTTGGTGGGTTGAGGAACGGCAGCGATTTAATCAATTAAAAAAAAAAGATCGCACCCCGATTGAAACTTTGTCAGATGATAGTTAATATCCTATAATAAATATAAAATAGTAGTTTATGTAACTGTTACGTAATAAGGGTCCTTAAAACATGAGTGTGGTTTTATGAAATGAGCCGCAGGCGAATTTCATAATAAGATCACACGAGTGGTTTAAGGCCTAATTACGTACAGTTGCATACACTGCTTTATCTACACTCATATTATATATATTAAATTAATTGTCCGGAAACCATAAAATAACCGCCATTGTACCGTCATGGCCAACTCGATTGTGCCGGCGCTCGCGCGGGACCATTATGTTATCAAATTCGATGTTCCAAATTTGAAACTCATTGCTTAACAATATTTGAGCATGCATAGTTAAAATTACGTTACTGCCGCAGATAAGAAACTTATCATAGTTAAATCGTTTGTTGTAATGCTTGTCATTGTCTACGGTTTTTGAACGCATTTTAGAGTACTTACAGTATGAGTGTAGATAAAATCATTTGTCAGCTGTATCGCAGTGAAAAGACCGTCAGCTGGTCACGTGAACATACGATCTTCAGGGCATCAGCTGACGGTCTTTCCACTTCGATACAGCCGGCTGACGATTTTTCATGTTTGTAAGAGCATATAAACTATCATCTAACAAATTTTCAATCGGGACGCGATGACCGTATTTTTTTAACTGATTAAGTGGCTGCCGTTCCTCAACCCCCCAACGGAGCGGCAGCTGATCTTCACGAGGCTTCATTATACATCACCCCTAACCACTTCAGAAGTTATCGCCTGGGACGCGATTGGTCATGAATGTTCCTGGCTTACGGTCCATATGTCTAGGGCCAGTTGCGCCAAGCTGTTAACGTCAAATTGTAAAATCAACTTGTATGACACGTTTGACAGTTTTCTATGGAGTTACAGCTGTGCCACGATTAACGTTAATCAGGATGTGAAGCCAACGTGCCAATCGTTCGCTCCGTAGCGTATCGTAGTCACCTCTCTATCACTCTTCCATTTAGTGTGACAGTGACAGTTGCGTTGCGTTCGCTACGGAGCGTTAACGGCACGTCGGCCACGCACCCAGTTCGTTAATACGCATGATGAATTTTTATCATGTTTGGTATCAATCGATTCGTTTAGTTGTGAGGATCAAATGTCTATATGGGGCCAATTGCGTTAAAGCAACACAAAAGTCAGAAATGAGACTTAAAGTCCGAGACTTGCATTTGTTTCTCAAAACGCTCCTAACAAAATGTTTAATAGTGACGTCACGATTACATGGTCGCCCTGCTTAAAGTGTGGAAAAGTTATGAAATTGCTATTTTAACTGTGAAATGTTGCGTTTATGTCTATGGTTGCTATACAATTTATTATACAGTAAACTGTTAAAAATCGAATGGTATCATTGTTTTTTTAAATAACGTACTTAAAAAAATCGTAAAGTTTTGAAATTTTCAAGCCTGTCTTTGAACCATTTCAATAATTTTTTTAATTTTTACTTTATTTAGATCATTTAGATTGATCATTTTGCATCCTGTCAACTAAATTTTACTCCATAATTAAACATGTGTCATCATCCCTATTGTACATGGTGCAACTGGCCCTTAGACTGATAGGTCATCTAACGCACCGACTTGACGAGCGACAAAGTGTGGCAGCGCCCGCTTGTAGGGCGATGGTGTTTAAAGTGACGTTGTCACACTTTGTTGGACCCGCTTAGCGTAGACGGACTATATGTAATTTTCAACTAAAAGGTACATCATTGTACAATGACGTACTTTTGACTTGAAAGCGTCACATATTTACATGAAATAGGCCATAGTGTAGATGTGTTTGAGACTTTCTCGTGAGTATTTACGGGGTATAGTTATTTTATTACAACATTAATTACGACCAGGGGTGCGGGGGGGGGGGACTACCTTAGAAGAATTTCTTCGCTTGAGCTTCTTTTCTTTCTCTGAAAAATAAAAATACAAATGTTATATGTTTGTTTTATTCCAATGACGAGAATAAAAAGTACATGGCACACTCAGGGCGGTGAAATATAGAACGGCTCAGACTGCGAGGATTTGTGACCCGAACCGAGAGTGAGAGCCGTAAACAACAGATTTGAGGCCTTCTTTATTAACACCCGTGGTGCGTACACAATTCTACTTCTTCTCCTGAGTGTTAAGTGAGATTTATGACGCTACGCGCGCGGGCGGTAAATCTGACTTACCGCCCGGAATGACGTAAACTTTATTACGTAGGTATCGCAGAATAATTAGAACTGGACTTTACTGGAGAAAGGATTATTTAGCAAAATTTAAATGACATTACGATTTTTACCTTACGTGTATCACGTATCTTTGTGGCATTCATTGTGTAACATATGTATTGTTACATATAATGTAGGCATATGTATACCCATGTCGGTGAAAATGACACCCTTTTATTATCAGTCTTCAATAGTTATTTATTATACAAGGGGGCAAAGTTGACGTTTTACTTCTCGTGCTTTTATTGAGACCCGAGCCAGAGAAAGATTTCAAAAATGGAATCTTGAGCGTACGAGGGCCTCAAGGCAAGAGAAGTTGAACAAACTTTGCTGCCGAGTATAATACACAATTTTTCGCCATAAGCTATATAAAATATTAAAAAATCTATGCCAAGCGTTTTGCCCCACCACTTTCAAGGGATAAAGAGCGCATTTCCGAGGTAGAGTGGTCAGACATTTGACGCATTTCGTTGTAAGGCTGCGTTTCCACCAGAGACGAGCGAGGATGCGTTGTGAGGAATGTGTTTGTTAAGATCCAATCCTGAAGCTGCGCTGTGTGAGGATAGGCAAATGAAATGAAACGTAGTCGTATCCGCAAGGCATATAAGTCATTTTTTGGTCAAGGTATTCACATTTATAACAAGTTACCCGTCGATGCTTTAAATTTATCATTTCCCGCTCTTAAGAAATATTTGAAAAAAAGTTTAATGTCAAGGGTAATTACAGGGTCGAGGACTATATGACGGAAAAACATGCATGGCCCAAACCAGAAACTACTACAAAATCATCTAAGATTTAGACACAGTTCAGATAGGAAAGCATATCAAACGTTTCGTAAAGCAATCAGATTTGGATTTTATTATTATTATTTTATTTTAATTAAACAATACGTATATTGCATATTTCTCAAGCTGTTTTGATGTTTTCTTACAGAACTACGCATTATTGTGTATCTTTAACATATAATATAATATTACTGTATTACTGTTTTGAAAAAATAAGTCCCGCCGAGTTTCTTGCCGGTCATAAATAATACTTCTCGGGTCAGAGGTGTAGGGTTAGAACCGCTGGTAGTTTTTCTTTTTCTCTCTGACATTCATAAGTGCATTGTAATGTGCCTAAATTGAAGAATAAATATCATTTATCTTTTTTTTTTGAAGTGATTCTATTGGTGCTTAACAAACACATTCGCAACACATCTTCACGCATTCTCTGATGGAAACGACGTCCTGTTGTACTGATTTGTCATAAGCGTCCACAGGAGTAGCGTCCCTCAGCCATGAGACAGAGCAGTACTCACTTGTAGAGGTTGTACAGCAACATGACGCCGAGCTGTGACGCCGCGACCATGACGAGCGCGGTGACGCCGACGCAGCTCGACGTGGGACACGGCGCCTGCGCCTGCGCCTGCGCCGCCGCCGCTCCGTGCGCCGGAGACGATATCCTGCGGGAGGCCGTACTGCTCAACACCGAACACTTTCACTCTACATCAGGGGTTTTCAACGTGGGGGCGTGACTACATTCTAAGGGGGGCGCGGCGCCTCGGGAAATTTGAACAGGGCTAGCTAGACCATTTACTTCCGTTTCCTTGCATCGAAGCGAGGGGGGCATGGCAATTTCATTTTAGGCAGCAGGGGGGCGTGACTAAAAAAAGTTTAGGAACCCCTGCTCTACATATCGGTATCACAGTAGGAAAGGGTTTCCGGAAAGCCAGGAGGCGGCACTGTGACGAGAGGTCATTTTAACAGCAGCTGTCAAATTCCACCAATCAAAAAAAAGGATGATTAAACATGTTTTTTGGATCATGACAGCTAGACCTCTCGCCACAGTGCTGCCACCTAGTGAAAAAAGTTCAGGCATTCCCTAACAGTCAACCATATGGCGAAACAGACATTCGCTAAAGTGGGTGATGTGAGATAAATCTTGCTCATTATAGACCCCGAGCTAGGCGCTTTGATCGAACATCGCCCGGGTGATAACTTGTGAAATGCTTGAGGATAAAGTATAATGGAGCCTCGTGAAAGTCAGCTGTAATTCCGTTAGCGGATTGAGGAAAAAGATTACCTCTTTTAATTACTTAGAAAAAATATCTCGTCCCGATAAAAAAATTGCCAAATGATAGTTTATATATTTTATAATTTAATTCATATACCACAAAACATAATGATAAATAAATAAATAATAATAATAATAAATAAATATTATGGGACAATCTTACACAAATCAACCTAGTTCCACGGTAAGCTCAATAAGGCTTGTGTTGTGGGTACTAGGCGACGATATATATAATAGATATATACATATAAATACTTAAATACATAGAAACATCCATAACTCAGGAACAAATATCTGTGATAACCACACAAATAAATGCCCTGACCAGGATTCGAACCCGGGACCTCCCGCTTCGTAGGCAGTGTCACTACCGACTAAGCTAGGAGGCCGTTAAATGATACCATAAAACATAACGGTACCATATAAGCGCCCTCTAGTTAAGGTGTCAAATTTGGGGCCAGAATATTTGTTACACTACGTCTCTATTTCTACATTATACTGTTCAAAAACTAAGATGACATTACAAAAGCCTTTGACCATGTAGACCACCGAGTATTCTTTAAAAAATGCATAATAATTTTACTTGTTGTAATGATTTCGTCCTTATTGATTCCTACCTAAAAAAGGAACAAGTATATTGAATAAATTTATAATCATTAATAATTATTTTGTTTATTTTATATGGGGTTCCGCAAGGTAGTGTGCTAGGTCCTCTATTATTCTTATAATTGTTCATATAAATAGGTTGATATGAATGTACGAATATTTGTTTTATAATTATTAGTGTTTTCTATGTATTTAATTATTCATCTATATCTATATTATTTCTTATATATAGTATCATCGTCTAAAAGTCGGAAGACTTTGGATTTTAATGTGACACTATCTTTACGTGATAATGGCGTATGTGACTGTGACCGAAATATAGGAAACATATACATGGTAAATACTCAATTTTAATAGTATTCGTAATATTTCGCTCTATGTAAATTTATCTCATAACATTTATTAGGTATTTACAATGAGTCAAACTTTTCTTAGACAAGCCGGAGCTTAATTTGGCCTTAAATATCTTCATGACCTGTAGGAAAACTGCTCAGGTGCTTGAAAATTAGGCAAGCCAGCGGGAATCGAGTTCAATGGATGGTCTGCCACTGGTACTTTGATTGATTGTGAGTATTGTGACCGTCTAGGTCTTACCTCTGTGCGACTCCGTTGACAGTCTGCTGCACCTGCTGCAGGCTGTCCCTCATCTCGGACAGGAACTGCGGGTTGAGGGCGGCACCGCCCCCTCCCCCTCCCGCCGCCGCGATGCCGTCCGCCTTCCGTGACACCTCGATTATGAACCCTCTGTCGGGGTAGTAAGGTCCATGTTAGAATAATGATGTGTCACTTTATGATAACAGCGTGTAGTGCTGCATTTATTCATGTGAGGCTGAGTTCAGTATACCGTGCAGGTTTTAAATAGTGCTTCGCATTAGCTAGTTGCAAGATCTTCTCTCTCTTTTGAATGGACTTAAAGTATAATTGAAGGGTACACGGAAAGAACATGTCTAGTCACTTTTTTGTAAATTGAGATTTTTATATCAAACTGTAGGTAGATCTTGCAATGAACTATTACTAACAACTTCTGTTACAGCTGTAAATTTTAACGTAAATTCACTTTTTAACTCATAAAAATCATCTAGTTACGAAAATAGTATGTTTAATTGAATCGTTCCCAACTTTAAAAGTGCTATAACTCAAAATGTTGTCAATATGACTAGACATGTTGTTTCCGTGTACCCTTCAATTGTGATAGTGATAGTCTAGACTGGATCAAAAGTTATCAATTTGGTCGCTGGCGCTTACGCCTTTATTACTCGGATACAATATTTAACGTACAACGTAAGCGCCTTTCGCCAAACGATTTCTTTTACAAAAAGTGTCACAATTTTGAATGTTAAGTACAGAATACAACCGGTTTTTATTAAACATGCATATAGCCGATTTCGGTATAAAAATCGGTTTTTCTTATACCATATAAAAACCGGGTACATTCACTTACGTTAAGTATGTAGTAGCATTAATTTGGATAAAAAACTTGCCGTGTGGAGATAAATATTATATAAATCATAAATTTTATTCGAAGTACATACAAAAGTAGAAATAACAAGAACATTAAAACATTAAAAAATATATCTATATATCAATATTAAATAATATATTTATATCACATGCCTCTTCTTCATTGAGGTCCATGCGACGCTTAAGGGGCTCCACACGTTATTATCGACTTTTGAGTCGATATTCTAACATTCGCACTGCAGATAGAAGTATAAAGCAAACGTTTATCGGTACTTGGATATTTTATCTCCATTAACCCTTATTTTTTTAAGATTTTTTAAATATGGTCTAAAAAACAATTTTATCGATATTCGAATGCTGTAAAGAATCTTACATACACAAAATCTACATATAAGGGTTCGTTTTTAACGTTTCTTAAAATTGACGAGAGATTTTAATTTTAAACTAATTAACACAAAAGTTACGATCAGAAAACCACTTTTAGGCCTAAAATTGTTCAACTTTGATGTCAAATATCTCGAAGACAATTAATTTTGAAGTAAATATAGAATACTATATTGTTTAAGGCCGTTGCTGATAATATGATAATCTATAAAAATCATTAGAAAACTAAGGGATTCAGATCGAAGGTCATTGGCGCCAGGGAGCCCCTTAAGATTAAATTTTTTTTTTTATCTCGAAGGAAGTAACGTACTTCAGCATCGCAAGAATTTCAATAAGGTATATCAACCATCGCGAAGAAAAACTTAGATTAAAAAAATGTAATATTTGTTACACTACGTCTCTATTTCTACATTATGTTGTTCAAAACTAAGGTGACATTACAAAAGCCTTTGACCGTGTAGACCACAGAGTATTCTTTAAAAAAACCATTATAATTTTACTTGTTGTAATGATTTAGTCCTTATTGATTCCTACCTACAAAAAGGAACAAGAATATTGAATAAATCCATGAAAGAAAAAGTTTACAAATCAAAGCGTATACTTTATTTTATATGGGGTTCCGCAAGGTAGTGTGCTAGGTCCTCTATTATTCTTATAATTGTTTATATAAATAGGTAGATATGAATGTACGAATATTTGTTTTTGAATTATTAGTGTTTTCTATGTATTTAATTATTCATCTATATCTGTGTGTGTGTGTGTGTGTGTGTGTGTGTATGTGTGTGTGTGTGTGTGTACTGACTTGAGTTCGGCGATGGTATTGATGAGGAGCTGGTTGTTGGCCACCAGCGCGTCCCAGTCGTGGCGCGCCACCGGCAGCCCGCCCATGCCGAGCTGCTACAATACAATACATCATTGTAAACAAAAAATAACCTACTTCACTTAATGGTCTAAGAGCTGGCCACGTCAGATATGACACAATAATGAGAGCAATGAAACCCATCTAGTAAGATTGAAATACTATACTTATTGCTGGATCCGGGCATCTGGCAGCTTTTAATGGGTGGATGTCAGAGTGACACACTAGCAAAGTTTTTGAATTGAAAAAAAGTAATAATAATAATAATAAATACTCTTTATTGCACACCTCATACAGTTACAAGCACAAATTTTACAATTAGATAAATTTAGGTAGAGGTAACAACAGGCGGTCTTATCGCTAATGAGCGATTTCTTCCAGACAACCTTTGGGTAGTGGAGACTAGAGAAAAACAATAAGCAGTAGGTGGTGCATAGAAACAAAAGAGACGAAATAGATAACACAGCACATTCATATGAATATACATACTTAAATAAATACAAAAAAAACATACATATACGTACATATATACATGTAGGGTATATTTCTCAATAAAATCACTGTTTTGTAACACTAAAGTATTTTTTTATTTCCTTATACGCATTAATCAATTCACATTTTTCCATAGCCCGTCGCCATATGCCAAAATCCCCCTCCTCCCTCTCCCTTTCATCCTTCCCTGTCACTCGTTTCATAACACGCAGAAATAAAATCCTACATCCTCGGCCATTCCTGCAGGCATATCTGGCCCAGATTGCCTTTGAAAGTTACACAATACAACAAGCAAAACATTTAAATTAAACAAATAACATTAAAATGACAGGCTAAATTATTAGGTGAATCTAGTCACCTTTACATACTATAAAAGTTAAAACTTTGTTGTTTAATAAACCCTTGTGGTTTCAATTGTAATAATATTTCAACTTAGATTTAAATAAACAAAATAAACTTTTCTTCATATCACAACCAACAGCCAAACAAGTTAAAAGCCAACCAGTTTATACTATAATCACAATTAGTATTTTGTGTTCATGCCTAAGCTCCAATCAAAATGACACAAAAATAAAATAAAACTGAACCATTACATTAATAACGAAATTAAACACCAGACACATGAAAGAAGCAGTTAAAAGAACACCATGTCTAATGTTAGTGAAAACAACAACAACAACTTTCGACAGTCAAGATAAATAAAACTCACGATAGATAAGTGCACATAGTAACCAATAGAGCAAAATACATGCCTCTTATAGGTAAAATACAATACATACAATGATCCGCAAGACAAAGGTAGATCAAGATAAGCCCAGTCAAGTCCACCTTTTCATGCAGTCGACTGCTGTAGTTGTTTTCTTCGGTCCCTCAGAGTTACTTGTTATTTTTTTAGGTTATGCACGCCGGCCGTCTTGTCGTTCTCGTATCGTAACTAGTTCCACTTGTAATTCGTCATCACATCTTCAGCATATCCCGGACGAGATTTTGTAGGGTATATTTCTCAATAAAATCACTGTTTTGTAACACTAAAGTATTTTTTTATTTCCTTATACGCATTAATCAATTCACATTTTTCCATAGCCCGTCGCCATATGCCAAAATCCCCCTCCTCCCTCTCCCTTTCATCCTTCCCTGTCACTCGTTTCATAACACGCAGAAATAAAATCCTACATACATATATAATACACACAATAAGAAACAACAGTGTCAACTTAAAAACCTAAGGAAGAGATAAATAGTATTCCTTAAGTTGCGATTTAAAGCTACCAATAGATTGCGCGCGTTTAATGTTGAGAGGGAGAGAATTCCACAAACGAACGGCCTGGAACGTAAATGAGCAATTATAAAATTTGGAAGATGAAGATGGCACTTTTAGGAGCAATTTTTGAGAGGATCTAATAGAATTAAGATAAGAGAAACGCTCTTTGAGGTAGCGGGGAGTTGCAGGGTTAAAAAGTATAGAAAAGAGTAAAGAAAGTATGTGAGAGTTACGGCGGTGACGGATAGGGAGCCATTTGAGTTGAGAACGAAAACTAGAAACATGGTCGAATTTGCGTAATCCGAAAATGAACCGAATGCAGGCATTTTAAATACGCTCAAGCTTATTAAGTTGCTCCTCGGTTAGGTCTAAATAGGAGATATCTGCATAATCAAGAATGGGGAGAAGTAACGACTGAGCAAGCGCAATTTTAGTAGCATTTGGCAGGAAATTCCGGAGCCGTCTGAGAGACCCTATGGCAGCAAACATCTTCCTGCTCACTTCACTCACCTGAGGCACCCATGATAGACAACGATCCATGATTACGCCAAGATTTTTCACTTGGTTGGAAAAAGGAATTTGGATACCATCGAAGACTATCGGAGGGAGCCTGAGAAAGTCAATTTTGGAGATTTGTTTAGCGCTACCCATCACAATTACCTGTGACTTTAGGGGGTTTACTTTTAAACCGTAATTTTGACTCCAATTTGATATGCGGAGCAGATCAAGATTCGTGGCTTCTATAACTGAATTGAGATCGCTATGCATACCCTGCGAATATATTTGAAGGTCGTCGGCATAGAGGTGATACGAAGAGGAGAGATCAAGAGTTATGGAATTAATGAAGATAGAAAATAAAAGAGGAGACAGCACACCACCCTGTGGAACACCAGCTGATGTGCTGCACCAGGAAGAACACGAAGAATCTAGTTTAATTCTTTGCCGACGACCAACCAAATAGCTGCGGAACCAGTCAATCGCTGCAGCCGATATGTTAAGAGACTGTAAGAACGCGAGCAAAATGTCAAAATCGACCGTGTTAAAGGCATTACTGAAATCTAGAAGTGCAAGAACTGTAAGCTTCTGGTCATTCATACCCAAACGGATGTCATCGGTAACCTTGACAAGAGCCGAGGTAGTACTGTGGCCCGGACGAAAATCAGATTGAAATGGGTTTAGGAGGTCATTTCTATTCAGGAAGGAAGTTAGTTGCTGATGCACTAGCCGTTCGAGGACTTTGGATAGGAAAGGAAGAATGGAGATGGGGCGATAGTCAGAGAAGGAACTGGGGTTGGATTTTTTGGGTAAAGGAATAATATTGGCATCCTTCCACAGACTGGGAAAAGTACTTGATGAAATGGAAAAATTCAGAATACCGGTGATAATATGAACAAACAAATCAAGGAGAGGGAGTATCATATTTCGGCTAACACAGTCAACACCAACGGCGTTAGAAGTGATATTCAATATACCCTTCCTAACATCACTCTCACAGAAATGGCTAAAATAGAAAGAAGAGAAATCTAAGGCAGGAAGTGATGAAAGATGATGAAGTGAGTTAGATTTCTTAGGACCACTGAAACAGGTGGACGATGAAAAATGCTGGTTAAGCTGGTCAACGCTAATATTGTTTAAATTGGTTGCCTGTTGAGATTTGCCAACTCCGAGACCTTTCAAAAATTTCCACACTTTGGCTGGATTTCCATCTTCAACAGAACTGTGAATATGACGCCTCTGAGCATCTCGACATATAGTGCTACAGCGATTGCGCAGGGTATGATATTTAAGTTTATTTTTCTCAGAGTTGTTAGCCTTATACTTAGATTTAGATTGATTCTTCCTCTCTATAAGGGCTTTAATATCCTCAGTGAGCCAAGGAGCAGGGAGATGCTTGACTTTTATTGCACGAACAGGAGCATGAGCGTCATAAAGTTGTATGAGGAGCGAATTAAAGAGAGAAACTTGATCGTCTACCGAACCCGCTCGAGCGATACTGCTCCAATCGATTGTTAAAGCGTCATCTCGAAGCTTTTCCACATTTAATCCACTAAAATTGCGCTGCAAAAGAATTTTTGATTTAGATTTGGGAGGACGAATTTTGTAAGAGAGATAGAGCAGATCATGATATGAGAAGGCATCCGCGGAGTATTGTCCAAATTTAGACACATGAGAAGTCGAAGAAACTAAAGTTAAATCAAGAAGAGAAGGCGAGCAATTTGGAAAATAGTGTGTGGCGTCTGAAGGGAGAATAGTTAGATTGCATGCATCTACCAGGGATTTAAGGCGCTGGGATCGACTGTCATCCTTCAGAAGACACGTAATACCAAAAAAGTAATACCAAAATAGATAAAAACGGCCGATGTTATCTTATATTTTAACATTACACCAAAAAACTTTGCATAATATGTCGGAAACAGAAACAGTAGGCGATAAACTATGAATTACATTATACGTCGTTTTGGACAACTTTCCCCCAACAGAAACTTTTGGCAATGATCTACGATTTGTATTCTTAAAGTGGTCTGCATTATTTGACCTCCACCACTTTACAGCTGCCAGATGTCCGGATCTAGAAATAAGCATAATATAGCAAACTAACGAGAGGGGTTTCGTCGCTCTCATTATTGTGTCACATCTGACGTGGCGAGCTGTCCGTCTATAACCTCCACCTTTCCAAAAGGAAATACTCGAGCTGCTGTAAAAAATACTCAAATCACTAATAGGTGTGCCTATAATAGTTGAAGAGTTCCCTTGTTTTCTCCAGGATCCCATCAACAGATCCTGACCTGGTTACAATGGGATCAAAAGTGAAGTATACTCTTTCAAACAAAAAAATAATTTTCCAAATCGGTCCAGCCGTCTTCGAATAATCGGTGAACATACATAAAAAAAAAAAGATCTCGTCGAATTGATGATCTCCTCCTTCGAAATCTTGAAGTCGGTTGAAAACACTCGTACTTATATTGGTTCGATCATTTTCAAGAGCGTCCACCCGCGGCGAGGGCGAAGCGACCACTACGTGACCAGAGCCGTAGCCTGAGTTCAGAGTTGCAGTTAAGATAGGGCATCGACAATTTTAAGGTAGGGTATAAGTGGATCAGGGATGTTACAGACCTCCGGTTCCGGTTCCGCTAAGTCGGAACTTCCGATTGGTTTTAAACATCTGCTTCGGTTCCGGTTCTGTTACTTTCAAAGCAGAAGTTATATCGGATGTCATAGCAACGCAGGGGTGGGAAATGAGCGGCGTACATAAAAAACAAACAGGTTTATACCTGCCAATAGACTCAGCGTGGACCTACCCCTAACGTCTCGTCCAACTATCACTCGGGCTCCGATTCTGGTTCCGTTTCCGTTTTCAGTTCCGATTCCGTTTCTGGTTCCGATAAACTAAATTGAAAACATCTGATTCCGCTTTCGGTTCCGATAAAACCACATCTGTTACATCCCTGAAGTGGATACAGGATGGCATACTGTAGTGCGTCAAGCATGTTTGCAGAAGCGCGAAGTGATGACTTTTTCGCAATCAGACGCAAGCGTGTTGGATCACTACTTAGGCGAGTGCGCTGCAGTTGCAATAGCCTCCTCAGGACATTGTCGGAAAGCCTAGACTGCCCTACAATTAAATACTGGGTCGAAGTCGCCATTGGAAGGGCCAAATAGGAAGTTTTTTGTTTTTATTTGGTTTTTGTTTTTATTTTATGTGTTTGCTCAAACTAACATAGTTATTAAGTCTAGAGTATAAGTACTAACATAATATTGATCTTTGATCTGAAATAAATATTTTTTATTTATACTTACAGGGGCCTGTCCGGGCTGCTGCTGGGCTATGGGCTGTCCTTGTGCGTGCGAGTACACCGCGGACAACATCGATAGCGAGTTCATCTGCTTGCCGATCACCTGCCACAGACAAACACATTAATAACGGAATTATAGGGATTTATTATTTATTTATCGTATGGCTACATGTCACTGGATATAGATAGGCATTTCTTCCCTGGGGTAGTAGTAGTGGGAAAGCAGATGATGAAGAAAATCCAGTGAGTGCTGCGAGGTCCAGATGGGACAGTGCAGCTGCCAAGTTTGTTACTCTTTTAGCACCACCCAGGGATCACGTGTAGGGGTGGCTAAGGTGTTTCCTACGGACGCAGAGTAACATTGATCCCCGAGGGATGATGACGCATGTTGAATTTTTTAATAAGATTTAGTTGAATGAATGCAAAATGATAAATATAGTCTGGCAAACCATTTCTGTCAGTAGAAACGCGCGGCAAATTCAAAATACGTACATGTGGCAACCCTTTGTGATGAGCTGATGAGACACTGTATTTCATGACAAACATTTCAATTCACATTGAATTTGTTTCTAGTGCATTTCACTCTCTCATCTTAAGTGCGAGTGAGATAGAACTCCTGCAACGTTCCCAATTAAATTTTAATTCATATTTAAGCCATATGTCAATTTCCTCAACCAGATTATCTGTTGCAGTTGATGACATATCAGACGAAATATATCCGCCTCCTTTTTACACACTGTAAATGCCACCTAATTAAAGAGGCGGAAATACCACCTAAAATTAAAAACATACAATTTGATGATCATTGCTGCTTTTTTCAGATTCTTAGTGTTGTCATACTTTTGTTCGCTGTACATTGCTACTGCGTTCGTTGACTGGCCAGACTATATATCCTAATAAAGTGAAAATTATAAGAATATATATTGAAATGGTTCGAAGATATGATGAGGCTTTTAAATTCCATAATTTTACGATTTTTTTTAAGGTACGAAATTTAAAAAAAACAATGACAACATTTGATTGCTCACATTTTACTGTAAAGTAAATTGTATGGCAACCATATACATAAACGCAATATTTTCGTCAAAATAGCAATGTCATAATTTTTCCATACTTTAAACAGGGCGACTATGCAACCGTGACGTCACTGTTGCATAGCATTTTGTTAGGAGCGTTTTGAGAAACAAAAGCGAGTGTCAGATTTTGAGTCTCATTTCTGACTTTTGTGTTGCTTTACCGCAATTAACCGCTTTAACGGCCTCCTAGCCTAGTCGGTAGTGACCCTGCCTTCGAAAGCAGGAGGTCCCGGGTTCGAATCTTGGTCAGGGCATTTATTTATGTGTTCATCACGGATATTTGTTCCTGAGTTATGGATGTTTTCTATGTATTTAAGTATTTATCTATATCTACCTATTATGTATATCGTCGCCTATTACCCACAACACAAGCCTTATTGAGCTTACTGTGGGACTAGGTTGATTTGTGTAAGATTGTCCCATAATATTTATTTATTTAATTGGCCCCATATAGACATTTGATCCTTACATCAAAACGAATCGATTTATACCATACATGAAAAAAATTCATCATGCCTATTATGCATATACACGGGGTTGTACAATGGGTTATGCTCTGAAGAACTGTTTGATATGATGCCCACGGCAGCTTTTTATCACCGCACCGCTCGCCGCCGGCAGGTGTTCATGCTCACACCCTGGAGCCTAAGGGGTCGCGCACACTACGGTTCAAGAGGAATTCCCTCCCACGAACGCTGCGGCTGTGGAATGAATTCCCTGCCGAGGTTTTCCCAGCGGGCTACAGTATGAGGTTCTTCAAAAAAAGAAGTGTATAGGTTCTTAAAGGGTAGGCAAACGCACACACGAATCCTCTGGGGGATGCAGGCGTCCAGAGGCTACGGTAACTGTCTGTCTGTCTGTCCGTGTGTCTTACCTCGTCGATCTTCTTGTTGAGGTCTCGGGGCACGTCGTGTATCTGTCCGTGTAAGATCTGTCGCAGCTCGCGCTGTCCGTCTAACTCGAACCAGTCGTCGAACTGTCTGTCTGTCTGTCTGTCCGTGTGTCTTACCTCGTCGATTTTCTTGTTGACGTCCCGGAGCACGTCGTGTATCTGTCCCTGTCCCTGGAAGATCTGTCGCAGCTCGCGCTGCCCGTCCGACTCGAACCAGTCGTCGAACTCGCCCTCCTTGTCGCGCACCTGACAAAAGACAGTGACAGAGATATAACACAACACTATTTAATATATAAGTAATAGGCTTGGCTACAAAAATATACTATCAAAAAATATTGGACACATATTTTTGCTTTTATCAAAAAAAAATGATGCCCGTGAAAGATAAGTACTTCACCACTCAACCTCGGAAACACGCTCTTTATCCCTTGAAAGCGGTGGGGAAAAACACATTTTATCCACTGTGTTTTATCCAATATAAAAAAATCGAAGCCTAATGAATGACTTCAAAATTATATAATTCAAAATCACCCCTTTAAAGCCCATCCTGCCAAAAAACTATTATGAGTCGGGTCTGAAAAAACAAGTCAAAACTTGTACAAAATTACTTTCCCCACATGTGGATAAAATGCGTTTTTCCCCACCACTTTTAAGGGATAAACAGCTCGTTTTCGAGGTGAAAATGTTTGTATTATACTCTCTTGCCTTGAGGGCCTCGCACGCTCAAGATTCCATCAATCAATTTTGAAATCTTTCGCTGGCTAGAGTCTCAATAAAAGCACGAGGTTAAACATCAACTTGGCCCCTCGTATAATAAATAACTATTGGGATTTGGCGCCACTGTGCCTCTGTTTACATAGTTCTCCGTATTTTGATAAAAAATAAATATTTCCCGTTAATAATAAGTGTTAAAAATGTGCAAGTGCGAACAATTAAAGGACAACTAATCATCAGAATAAATAGACACTTCATAAATATTCGTAATAAATGGTGAAAACCAAATAAATACGGATGGGACAAAACCTACCTACATATGTGCAATACCCAAAAACTTGACAAACTATTTGTGGAAAAGTGCCGGCTGTGAAAGTAAAGCAAGTGACAATTTATTTACGAACATTATTACAGCGATTTAAACAAGTGGAATACAATAATTGGCCTTAAATCGAGTTTATATCGATAATTTAATTGGATTTTTGATTTTAGCGCCATCTAGCGACTAATGCTGGAACAGCAACAGTAGCCAACCAAGCAAACAATAAGTAACTCCTATCTGACAGCTAACTGAAATCAATACCAAAGCATTCCTATTAATCCCGCTAGACGGCGTGAACATTAAACAAAGCAAAAATGAGTGGCCTAGAGCAACTTTTAAGGGAAATGCGAAATGAAATGAAGGAAAAATTTGCAAACATTGAAAATTCCATTGCCAAGTCGGAAGAGAAAATTACGGCCAATATTATAAGCAATATGAATAAAGAATTTAGCACTTTACGATGCGATTTAGATTCGTTACGCACTCAAACAGAAGTACAAGAAAAGCGATTAGATGAAATCGAAAAGAAATCTGTGCAAAAAAACTTAGTATTCTTCGGCATAAAAGAAGGTGAAAAATCGTATTTAGAACTGCAAGAAAAAGTCCACAAAATTATAAATGATAAAATTAAATTAAATATACTCGAAACAGAAATCGAATCAGTTAGAAGAATAGGAATAAAAGGAAACAAAATTCGGCCAGTATCCGTTACTTTGACTACCCTGGGAACAAAAATTAAAATATTTAAGAACAAAAACACATTAGAAGGATCCGGCGTATATATCAAACACGAATATCCGGCAAAAATTTTGAAAATCAGGGAAGAGCTGAAGTCACAACAAAAGCTTGAAAAGGAGAAAGGAAATGAGGCTTTTATACGCTACGACAAGCTTGTGATAAGATCAAACAATAAAAAAAATGGTAACAAAAGACCTCTATCGACATCTCCGTTGCAAGCACAAGGCGAAGGCTATGAAGCAAGAGAACCATTTAAAACAACTAAAAAATACAAAGTTAATAACCTCATCACAGAGTACATGAAACCTTCTGAAGATACAACCATTGAAGTGACAGATAGTAACATAACGGCATGATATAAAGTGGCCCCCTCCCTACCAACAAACAAACACAATATAAAGAACACCACTCAACCTCCCAATACGGCTGGTCCCCGCGGGAGTGTAAGACCATTACCCTCCACTCCAACCCTAGATGTAAAGAATAATAACAAAAATAAACACATTACTGAAAAACTCTATATTGGTACATTGAACGTGAGATCTCTAGTCGGAATAGGCCGCCAGGAAGAACTCGAACACGCTTTAAAGAACTTTAACTGGCATATAATTGGACTCTCGGAAGTAAAAATTAAAGGAACTAATATACAGGAACATAGAGACTACATGCTACTATATACAGGGAAAATAAGGGGAAGAAACGGTGTTGGATTTATGATAAAAAAAGAAATAAAACAATATATCATTGATTTTCGACCGAGTAGCAAGATTAGACTTAAAGATAAATAATAGTGAAATAAATATTATTCAGGCCTACGCACCTACTAATAAAGCCCCCGAGGAACAAATAGAGACATTTTACAATGACGTACGCCACGCCCTAGAGCGTACTCATAGAGATTTGTTCATCATAGGAGATTTCAATGCGAAGGTCGGGATGCCCACTCCAGACGATAGCTTAGCCATGGGACCATGGGGTTACGGAACAAGAAATTGCCGAGGTAAAACCCTAATCGACTTCTGCCTCGAAAATGAACTATACATAATGAACACCCACTTCAAGAAAAATGCAAAGCTTCGGTGGACATGGAAGTCGCCAAACGAGAAGGCACTTAATGAAATAGATTTTATTATAACTCCTAAGCAAAACATAAAAAGTATACAAAATATTGAAGTTATAAATACTACACACCCAACGGACCACAGGCTAGTGAGGGCTACTTGCTATTTACTGATTTCAGAAAAAAAAACCAGAAGTGCTTTTAGGCGGAAGCTGAAGGAATTTAGCCCAATAGAAAAAGAGTCCTTAAAGAATATTTTTCATGAAGAATGTAATGAACCGCTCTCGTATAACAACATTCAGGAATGTTACACTAATATTAAAAATAAAATCACAGGATGTACCTTAAAGCTACCAACTGAATCCGCCCCTCAAATTAAAAATGCTACTTTAATAACTGAAAATATACAAAGTCTAATAACGGAAAGAACACAACTGAAAAATCAAAAACCTAAATCATCTTATGAAAAGCGGAAACTTAAGCAAATATACTCAAAAATACGCAATAAATTAAAAAGGAATAAACTCCATATAAGAATGAAAATTATAGAAGAGGAGCTTACGAAAAGAGGATCCGCTAAACGAGGAAGAAGACGGTTAATTGATCATAAAACCTGGATACCCTCGCTTACCGATAACACAGGACGACAACAGACAAACCGGAATAGCATTATTAAATTGGCAACTGCCTTTTACAGAAACCTCTATTCTGAAAACCAGGACTCTATTTCGGTAGAGCGAAAATCGGCAACGAATAACATAGCCCCGTTTTTAGAAAGCGAAGTACTAAGTGCTATTAACTCATTAAAAACCATGAAGAGCCCCGGGGAAGACAGCATAACTAACGACATCCTGAAAGCCATACAAGAGCCCTTGACTCCTCTCCTAACAGCTCTATTCAATGAAATAATGCTTCAAGAAAAAATTCCCGAAGAATGGGAAACATCTATTACGACACTGATATTCAAAAAAGGAGACCCATTTAAAATAAATAACTACCGCCCTATAAGTTTGCTGCAATCGACTTACAAGCTCTTTACGACTGTAATCCTTAACAGAATGAGAAAAACTCTCGATTTTGAACAACCCGTAGAGCAAGCAGGATTCAGGCGTAACTATTCGACAATCGACCACATTTTTACTCTACAACAAGTAATAGAGAAGTGCGATGAATACAATATGCGACTCTACATAGCTTTTGTGGACTATACAAAAGCTTTTGACACAATATCGCACCAAAAGCTATGGATGGCACTCGAAGAACAGGGCGTCGAAATCAATTACATAAACGTTCTATCAGAAATATACAGTAGAGGAAAGTCTCTAATTAAATTAGAAAGAAAAGGGGACTACTTCGAAATAAAACGTGGAGTCAGGCAAGGAGACCCAATCTCGCCCAACTTATTTACAGCTCTGCTTGACTACATATTTCGCAGACTGAATTGGCAACACTGCGGCATTCAATTAAATGGAGAGCGGCTGCATCATCTACGTTTCGCAGATGATATTGTTCTGCTGACCAACAACCACGACGAGCTCGTTTATATGCTTAAAAGCCTACAACATGAAAGCAAAAAGTGTGGATTAGACATGAACCCCGAAAAGACATGTATCATGACCAACGGCGTCGCTATACCTACAACAATTTTATCCCGAAATGTAGAATATGTAAAGGAATACCTATACCTTGGTCAGAATATTACAATTACTGATCGGGATCCCATACAAGAAGTCGAGAGACGAATTAAAAAAGCCTGGCAGTCTTACTGGTCATATAAATACATTTTTAAGTCTAAATTAGACATCAAATTAAAGAAAAGGGTCATGGACTCGGTAGTAACATCTACATTATTATATGGATGCCAAACGTGGCCGCTAACTAAAGAGCTTGTACACAAAATCCTTTCAAAGAGCAGCCGAGAGGAGCGTGCTAGGTCTTAAGCTAAGAGACAGAGTACGCAGCGCTGATATCCGCCGTCGCACAAAAATAATTGACGCTGCAGAAATGGCGTGCCGACTAAAATGGCGATGGGCTGGGCATACAGCTCGACTAGCGACGGAAGACGGAGCGAGAACATTGTACACTGCGCCCGCGCGACTCCACGCGACACGGCGCCGCCCGCGCCGAGTCGCCGACGCTGGCGAGCTGACATCGTCGCCGAGGCGGGCATCGTCTGGACTAGACTAGCCGGGGACAGGAACGAGTGGAACAGGAGGGAGGAGGCCTATGTCCAAAGATGGACAGCCCAGTAGATATATAAATAAGTAAAAGAAAAACAAATACTTAATATCATAAATTAATCACAAGTTTTGAATTATTTAAAAGTAAATGTTAATATAGTATAAAACCTAAGAAATTAATGTCTGTAATGCATGAATATTGTAAAATTCTACTGGAAATAAAGGCTTTTATTATTATTATTATTATTATAAATAACTATTAGCGGCTTTAGTCGCGCAAGATATTAATGCGGGTAAGTCATCATCTCCGACTTACAACCTGGAGGCCTCGGGTTCAAACCCCGGCTCGCACCATTGAGCTTTTTCGGAACTTAGGTACGAAATGCAATTTGACATTTACCAGTCGCTTTTCGGTGAAGGAAAATATTATCCGAAAACCGATCTCTTCTAAATAGAGCCTAGTTTGCAGAGGCAAATTTAGACCTCCTAACCCAGAGAGCTGGGTTAGGAGGTCAGGTGGTAGTCAATCCCTACGCCAATTCATTGGATAAGGTTGCCAAGCGGGCCCCTTGCGGATGATTACGTACCTCATCAGGATGCTCTTTCCTGTAATCCTCCTTCTGCTGGTCAAGCTTGCGCTGGTACTCCTGGTACTCCTGCGACAGCTTCTGTTGCTCATCGTTGCTGATTTGCTGACCGCCTGTAAAAATACACCATCCACCATTTGTATTTAATCCTTTCTCATGGGTTGGCTGGAAGAGATCCCTACCAGGGATAAGCTCGCCTTTGTGTATATCTTTTATATATGTTACTGTTGTTTATGTCACACCTACTTGTTTATGTGCAAGTGATACATACGTACAAGTTTTTGAAAAAATCCTGGTCACGGCACCAAATTGTAATACAGGTAATAAACTAAATAGTTTTAAGCCATCATCATTATAATTTTAAGAGCCTTGCTCTTGTCGGTGGAGTAATCGCTATTCTGCTCAGGGTGCGTAGCCAACGTGGCAATCGTTAACGCTCCCTAGCGTATCGTAGTCACCTCTCTATCACTCTTCCATATTAGTGCGACAGTGACAGTCGCGTTTCGTTCGCAACGGAGCGTTAACGGCACGTCGGCTACGCACCCTGTTCTCTACTAATGCTTTTAGCTCTTCATACTTCATGACGTTGGCTTTTTCTTCGGCCTCGGATAGTTTTTAGAAGCAAATACTACATACGTAAGAAAAAATCTAAGCGTTACGTAACATTAGAAAAAAAGCTGATAAATCTATCATCGTTTGGGTACAGTCACGTCTGAAAATATGGATACGTTTAATGTGACAAAAATATGTAGCCACGACTCTATAACCAAGGCGTAAAGTCTTGGATACATGTTTTTGTCACATTAAATGTATCCATATTTTCAGACGTGACCGTACGAAATCCCAAGAATGTATTCAGTTGAATGGCCATTAAGTATTTTTTATTTAATTTATTAAAACACATGCAAGCATAATAGTTTACAGATCACCAAATCGCTTACACACTAGTATTAATTAAATCAAGATAGGTAAATTATAAAATCAGTTGCCAAAATTATAAATTACTAAGAAGATTATAATCTACATTGCATTGGTCAAGAAATATAAAATAAATAATGAAATACTGGCCAGTAAAAATAAATGAAAAGACTTCAAAATCACAGATGAAATAGTTACAAACGATTAAAATATTCGTTCAAGAACACTAGAATCTTCCCGCCAATTGCGCCTTTTGTAAAGGTAAAGATACTTAATTACTTCATAAACTATTTTGTTATGAAGCCTTCTAAATACATATGCAGCTGTACGCAACCGACCGAAATATCCTTCTCAACAACATCTGTAACAACCCTGGTCACGGTACCACACATGTAACGCACGGTTGTCTATTGTTTGCCCGAAAATTATATAAAATAATACTCATATGCCCGAATTTCATTTGCCCGAATGGTTTGTTTACCATAAAAATTATGTGACATACTCTTTGTTTACCCGATTATTAGATTTCAGAACGTACGAGTGCCATACGTATTGTTGTCCATATTATTAATTGTAATAATACTATTTAATAGAATATTTAAACGCCATACTAAATAATGGTTTTCCGAATCCATGCATACAAACAATGCATTTGCTCACTATATTCCTGTAGGCGCTCTAAAAATATTTACTTAGTTATATTATTATGTAGGGGCCGTTTTATTTTGTAGGAGATCACAGTTCTAACCTAACCTACTTTCTGGTGACCGTTCGCTTTTTGGGGGATCACAGTTCTAACCTAACCTACTTTCTGGTAGCCGTTTTATTTTGTAGGAGATCACAGTTCTAACCTAACCTAACCTACTTTCTGGTAGCCGTTTTATTTTGTAAACGTACTAACCTAACCTACTTTCTGGTAGCCGTTTTATTTTGAAGGAGATCATAGTTCTAACCTAACCTACATTCTGGTAGCCGTTCGCTTTTTGGGGGATCACAGTTCTAACCTAACCTAACCTACTTTCTGGTAGCCGTTTTATTTTGTAGGAGGTCACAGTTCTAACCTAACCTAACCTACTTTCTGGTAGCCATTTTATTTTGTAGGAGGTCACAGTTCTAACCTAACCTGACCTACTTTCTGGGAAGCAATTTGGATGGTAAATGATATTATGGCTAGTGATATTGTGGCTTACAATGATCATGACAAATGATATTATTGAAATTGATTTTATGGGAAACAAAGTTTCTGGCACGTGATTAATATAGTAAACAATAAGTATTGCATATGTAATTATGGGAAACAATATAATGGCTGTTGACTATTATGGCAAATGAAATTCTGGCAAGTGAGTGTATACCGTAACGCACCCACTGTCTCCACCTTTAAGCAAGAATTTAACTAGAGACCGCCCACGCGTACTACCGTAAGACATAGATGACGATAAAATCACTTCTACAAAACAAAACAATTTACCATTGTTTTCCTTAGCCGACACAACTTTCTAAGAAAAATATCAGGTTTCTCGTAGTAAACACAGAAATTCTTGAAGAGATCGCGAATTATATCTGTTTGTGACCCTCCACTGCTATAAGTAATGGGTGGTAAGGGCGTGAAGGGTAACAATATAAGGTGGGACTATGACAAGGGCCAACGATAATAGCACCTTCTCTGTCGTACCTATTGAAAGTGTAATAAGACCATCCCGTTCGATGTTGGTATTGTTATTACCATGCCAGGTGTATGGCTAGTATGTTTACGGTCTCCATATCTCACCAGCCTGCTGCGTGCTGTGCAGCGACGTGGTGAGGAGGTGGACGACGTCGTGGTCGTCGGCGAGGCCCCCGGTGTATGGCTAGTATGTGTACGGTGTCCATATCTCACCAGCCTGCTGCGTGCTGTGCAGCGACGTGGTGAGGAGGTGGACGACGTCGTGGTCGTCGGCGAGGCCCCCGGTGTATGGCTAGTATGTGTACGGTGTCCATATCTCACCAGCCTGCTGCGTGCTGTGCAGCGACGTGGTGAGGAGGTGGACGACGTCGTGGTCGTCGGCGAGGCCCCCGGTGTATGGCTAGTATGTGTACGGTCTCCATATCTCACCAGCCTGCTGCGTGCTGTGCAGCGACGTGGTGAGGAGGTGGACGACGTCGTGGTCGTCGGCGAGGCCCCCGGTGTATGGCTAGTATGTGTACGGTCTCCATATCTCACCAGCCTGCTGCGTGCTGTGCAGCGACGTGGTGAGGAGGTGGACGACGTCGTGGTCGTCGGCGAGGCCCCCGGTGTATGGCTAGTATGTGTACGGTCTCCATATCTCACCAGCCTGCTGCGTGCTGTGCAGCGACGTGGTGAGGAGGTGGACGACGTCGTGGTCGTCGGCGAGGCCCCCGGTGTATGGCTAGTATGTGTACGGTCTCCATATCTCACCAGCCTGCTGCGTGCTGTGCAGCGACGTGGTGAGGAGGTGGACGACGTCGTGGTCGTCGGCGAGGCCCCCGGTGTATGGCTAGTATGTGTACGGTCTCCATATCTCACCAGCCTGCTGCGTGCTGTGCAGCGACGTGGTGAGGAGGTGGACGACGTCGTGGTCGTCGGCGAGGCCCCCGGTGTATGGCTAGTATGTGTACGGTCTCCATATCTCACCAGCCTGCTGCGTGCTGTGCAGCGACGTGGTGAGGAGGTGGACGACGTCGTGGTCGTCGGCGAGGCCCCCGGTGTATGGCTAGTATGTGTACGGTCTCCATATCTCACCAGCCTGCTGCGTGCTGTGCAGCGACGTGGTGAGGAGGTGGACGACGTCGTGGTCGTCGGCGAGGCCCCCGGTGTATGGCTAGTATGTGTACGGTCTCCATATCTCACCAGCCTGCTGCGTGCTGTGCAGCGACGTGGTGAGGAGGTGGACGACGTCGTGGTCGTCGGCGAGGCCCCCGGTGTATGGCTAGTATGTGTACGGTCTCCATATCTCACCAGCCTGCTGCGTGCTGTGCAGCGACGTGGTGAGGAGGTGGACGACGTCGTGGTCGTCGGCGAGGCCCCCGGTGTATGGCTAGTATGTGTACGGTCTCCATATCTCACCAGCCTGCTGCGTGCTGTGCAGCGACGTGGTGAGGAGGTGGACGACGTCGTGGTCGTCGGCGAGGCCCCCGGTGTATGGCTAGTATGTGTACGGTCTCCATATCTCACCAGCCTGCTGCGTGCTGTGCAGCGACGTGGTGAGGAGGTGGACGACGTCGTGGTCGTCGGCGAGGCCCCCGGTGTATGGCTAGTATGTGTACGGTCTCCATATCTCACCAGCCTGCTGCGTGCTGTGCAGCGACGTGGTGAGGAGGTGGACGACGTCGTGGTCGTCGGCGAGGCCCCCGGTGTATGGCTAGTATGTGTACGGTCTCCATATCTCACCAGCCTGCTGCGTGCTGTGCAGCGACGTGGTGAGGAGGTGGACGACGTCGTGGTCGTCGGCGAGGCCCCCGGTGTATGGCTAGTATGTGTACGGTCTCCATATCTCACCAGCCTGCTGCGTGCTGTGCAGCGACGTGGTGAGGAGGTGGACGACGTCGTGGTCGTCGGCGAGGCCCCCGGTGTATGGCTAGTATGTGTACGGTCTCCATATCTCACCAGCCTGCTGCGTGCTGTGCAGCGACGTGGTGAGGAGGTGGACGACGTCGTGGTCGTCGGCGAGGCCCCCGGTGTATGGCTAGTATGTGTACGGTCTCCATATCTCACCAGCCTGCTGCGTGCTGTGCAGCGACGTGGTGAGGAGGTGGACGACGTCGTGGTCGTCGGCGAGGCCCCCGGTGTATGGCTAGTATGTGTACGGTCTCCATATCTCACCAGCCTGCTGCGTGCTGTGCAGCGACGTGGTGAGGAGGTGGACGACGTCGTGGTCGTCGGCGAGGCCCCCGGTGTATGGCTAGTATGTGTACGGTCTCCATATCTCACCAGCCTGCTGCGTGCTGTGCAGCGACGTGGTGAGGAGGTGGACGACGTCGTGGTCGTCGGCGAGGCCCCCGGTGTATGGCTAGTATGTGTACGGTCTCCATATCTCACCAGCCTGCTGCGTGCTGTGCAGCGACGTGGTGAGGAGGTGGACGACGTCGTGGTCGTCGGCGAGGCCCCCGGTGTATGGCTAGTATGTGTACGGTCTCCATATCTCACCAGCCTGCTGCGTGCTGTGCAGCGACGTGGTGAGGAGGTGGACGACGTCGTGGTCGTCGGCGAGGCCCCCGGTGTATGGCTAGTATGTGTACGGTCTCCATATCTCACCAGCCTGCTGCGTGCTGTGCAGCGACGTGGTGAGGAGGTGGACGACGTCGTGGTCGTCGGCGAGGCCCCCGGTGTATGGCTAGTATGTGTACGGTCTCCATATCTCACCAGCCTGCTGCGTGCTGTGCAGCGACGTGGTGAGGAGGTGGACGACGTCGTGGTCGTCGGCGAGGCCCCCGGTGTATGGCTAGTATGTGTACGGTCTCCATATCTCACCAGCCTGCTGCGTGCTGTGCAGCGACGTGGTGAGGAGGTGGACGACGTCGTGGTCGTCGGCGAGGCCCCCGGTGTATGGCTAGTATGTGTACGGTGTCCATATCTCACCAGCCTGCTGCGTGCTGTGCAGCGACGTGGTGAGGAGGTGGACGACGTCGTGGTCGTCGGCGAGGCCCCCGGTGTATGGCTAGTATGTGTACGGTGTCCATATCTCACCAGCCTGCTGCGTGCTGTGCAGCGACGTGGTGAGGAGGTGGACGACGTCGTGGTCGTCGGCGAGGCCCCCGGTGTATGGCTAGTATGTGTACGGTGTCCATATCTCACCAGCCTGCTGCGTGCTGTGCAGCGACGTGGTGAGGAGGTGGACGACGTCGTGGTCGTCGGCGAGGCCCCCGGTGTATGGCTAGTATGTGTACGGTCTCCATATCTCACCAGCCTGCTGCGTGCTGTGCAGCGACGTGGTGAGGAGGTGGACGACGTCGTGGTCGTCGGCGAGGCCCCCGGTGTATGGCTAGTATGTGTACGGTCTCCATATCTCACCAGCCTGCTGCGTGCTGTGCAGCGACGTGGTGAGGAGGTGGACGACGTCGTGGTCGTCGGCGAGGCCCCCGGTGTATGGCTAGTATGTGTACGGTGTCCATATCTCACCAGCCTGCTGCGTGCTGTGCAGCGACGTGGTGAGGAGGTGGACGACGTCGTGGTCGTCGGCGAGGCCCCCGGTGTATGGCTAGTATGTGTACGGTGTCCATATCTCACCAGCCTGCTGCGTGCTGTGCAGCGACGTGGTGAGGAGGTGGACGACGTCGTGGTCGTCGGCGAGGCCCCCGGTGGCGGCCGAGAGCCCGAAGTACCCTCCTCGGGGCAACACCACGTTCTCGGCGCGGAAGCACAGCTCGTAGTCCGCCTCGTTGTTTGTCATTCCTGAAAATAACATCACATCATTTTAAAGTGCTTAAATATAAGTAATTAGAAACAGCCTGCTCAGCATACTGGGTCCATATTTTATTCGTATCATTGTAATGAAACCGATTTTTTTTTGTTGTCTTGGGAAAGTAAATAGTTACGCCCCCTTAGTCCAGTTAAAGTCGTAGATTTATTCCTTTGCACAAGATAAGTATAAAACGTCGATTTAACTTTTTAGTTTATTTACACTGTTCGTTCACATTAATTTAATATTTGGTCCTTATAACCAAGGTTGTCCATTATATCACTCTTAACTTTGTTGAAGAATCACTAGTTAACTCGCCAAGGTCACTTATTTTTATTCTTCTCTGGCTAGCGCAGCGCGCCGCCAGTGCGAAGCATCACGGTCGCCATGGGATTAAGGGAAACAACTGTTGGTTACGAAGTTGAATATAATGTGTCTAACGTTACCTATTACACGCTTATATAAGAGCTACATCTACATGTAAGAGTGTGAGTGAGGTGCGCACACACTACAACATCACGTCCTTATTTTGTTTGCTGTCAATATGTATGTAGTTCCTCACATAAAATACTGTCTTCTTCACATTTATTTTGTGTTTTTGAACGTTTACGTGATACTCTTGTGGTAGCCAATGTGATAATGATAAATACGTCCGGTGACAACCAAAACTCACTAATTACTACCACTAGTTCATAATCATAATGGACCATATTAACACAAAACAAGATTGACTTTAGTTTTTTTTTTCATTATTACTTTTTTCCTAGGATGTATTTTCAATAACTGGCCATCTTGTGCGAGGTGGTTTGGTAGGCCATACTTATTAACTTTTACTATGGGACCAACTCCGAAATCACAAAAAATGTTTTGGCTGTTTCATACATTTCGGCCGATCAGACGTCGTCGTTTTCTACGGGGAGGCCAATGTTTTCTACGGGGAGGCCAAGTTTTCTATGGGGAGGCCAAGTTTTGTATGGGGAGGCCAAGTTTTCTATGGGGAAGCCAATTTTTCTACGGGGAAGCCAAGTTGTGTATGGGGAGGCCAAGTTTTCTATGGGGAGGTCAATTTTTCTACGGGGAGGCGAAGTTTTCTATGGGGAGGCCAAGTTTTGTATGGGGAGGCCAATTTTTCTACGGGGAGGCCAATTTTTCTATGGGGAGGCCAATTTTTCTACGGGGAAGTTCTATAGGGAGGCCAATTTTTCTATGGGGAGGCCAAGTTTTCTATAGGGAGGCCAATTTTTCTACGGGGAGGCCAAGTTTTCTATGGGGAGGTATTTTGGAGTTGGTCCCATAGTAAAAGTTGTTCAGTATGACTTACCTAATCACCTCTCACAATATGGCTAGTTATTATGGAAAAACACCTGTATTGGAACGAAGTTCCTTATCGGACGGCTCGCGGATGGGGGCTAGGCGAAAAAAAGTCACGTGACCGTCACGTCACGTAAACGCGACACAAAGCCATACGATTGAGAAACATGTAAAATGGAATGAAATAAAAAAAATAAAAATAGAATAAAGTGAAGTGAAGTGAAAAGTGAAAGTGAAAGTTGACAAAGTGAAAAAAGTCGAGAAAGTCCTAAAAGTAAAAAATGACAAAAATGGTAAATGTCAAAAATGACAAAATTTCAAAAAAAAATTAAAATTAAAAAAAAATTAAAGATTTCTAAAATTTCCAAAAATTCCAAAAAATACAAAATTAAATAACATAACTTCGTTCCAACCGACTGTTCCACGACACTCACGTATTTTTTTTATTTAAGTAACCACGTAACATGAATTATTAAATATTATTAAATTATTATTATTAAATATTATAGGACAATCTTACACAAATCGACCTAGGCCCGCAGTAAGCTCAATAAGGCTTGTGTTATGGGTACTAGACGACGATATATGTAATAGATAAATATGGATAAATACTTAAATACATAGAAAACATCCATAACTCAGGAACAAATATCTGTGATAAACACACAAATAAATGCCCTGATCAGAATTCGAACCCGGGACCTCCTGCTTCGTAGGCAGGGTCACTACCGACTGGGCCAGGAGGGCGTTAAATGAATGAGTGGGTTTTGGTTGTCACCGACGAGCAGTGAAGTGAGAGAGTACGCACCGTTGTGGAAGTGCACGGTGAGCGTGTTCTGGTAGTACTCGATGCGCGCGCGCGTCGGGAACGGCTTGTTGCGGAAGTCGCGCAGGCAGCCCGACACCATCTGCTGCGACCCGTCGCTGCAACATTATACTATTCAATCATTTTAAACTAAAAAGAACAGACTTCACTAAGCCGCCACCTTTCCAAAATAAAATTCCCGAGCTACTGTAAAAAATACTCAAACCGATAGCGGTTTGAGTATTTTTAAAATAATAATATATTAGGCACAATACATATATACAATACATATACAGGCAAATATGGGTGTGCCTATTATATTTGAAGCGATCCCTCGATTTCTCCAGGATCCCATCATCAGATCCTGACCTGATGGCAATGGGACCACTCTTTCAAACAAAAAAATAATTTTCCAAATGGGTCCAGCCGTCTTCGAATGGAATGGGAAAGAAAGGAGGTCTTCGTTTTTTTATGTATATCCACCGATTATACATAAAAAAACGAAGACCTCTTAAATCTTGAAGTCGATTGATAAAGTTAAACAACAAGATGAAACTAAAACATACAGAAACAGAATCGTATCGTCGTGAGTTAAACAGCTCGTAAATTAGAATCTTTTTAATATTATTTTATTTGGGGCATCAACAGCAATACAACAAATAATACACTTAAATAACAGAGAAAAGGCCAATAATAGATGACCACAAAATTGGATTGAAGAAGCTGAGTCGCTCTCATCTTCTTCAACATTTCCGCGGACGAATAGCAAGTTATCTCGTGACGTTCCCCCTAACGGTAGTGCGGACGACGCCGGTTTTTAGTGGGTAGGCCTCTCCCCTCCCTCTGGCTAGCAGAGGGAGTTACGGGAGAGGAGTCCCGCATACCCCCCACTATGGGCCCTCCCTAGGCCCCGGGGGGATGCGTAATAGACGGAGAGCTGGCCACGTCAGATGTGACACAATAATGAAAGCAATGAAACCCCTCTAGTTAGTTTACTATACTTTGCTTATTTCTAGATCCGGACATCTGGCAGCTGTAAAGTGGTGGAGGTCAAAGAATGCAAATAACTTGAAGAAAACGATTCCTAGAGTTCTAGATTTAATGCAATATTATGGGAAAATATATAATTAATTAGACTTTATCATAGCCAAAATTTTCTTTTCGGGGAAAGTAGTTCCAAATGATGTATAATGCAATTTATAGTTAGTCGCCTACTGTTTTTGTTTCCGTAATAATACGCAATGTTTTTTCTTATGTTAAAATATAGGCCCTATTCTTTATAACTGAAACAACTTCGGCAGTCTTTACCTATTTTTGTATTACTTTTTTCCAACTGAAAAACTTTGTTGGTCTCTCACTCTGACCTCCATCCATTAAAAGCTGCCAGATGCCCGGATCTAGCAATAAGGATTGTAAAGCAATCTAACTAGATAGGTTTCATTGCTCTCATTATTGTGTCATATCTGACGTGGCCAGCTCTTAGTTCATAAAGCATTGTCACACCGACAAAAAAAAACTTCAACATTTGGACTAGGGTGCGCTCCCAGTACTCATTGTCTACACAAACCCAACCAACTTAGCCAACGTGGCAATCGTTAATGCTCCGTAGCGTAGTGTAGTCATCTCTCTCTATCACTCTTCCATATTAGTGGGACAGTGACAGTTGCGTTTCGTTCGCTACGAAGCGTGAATGATTGGCACGTTGGCTAGGCCTTCAGTACCGGTTTACACAATCCTCTTCTTCCTTCTTCGTCTTCCTCAGCGAGTATGCGCCCACTGTTGGGCATACGCCTCTCCAATTTTCCTCCAAGAAGCCCGATTCATGGCTTCACTCCTCCAGAGTGGGCCCGCAATATTTTTAATATCGTCCTCCCATCTGGTTGGAGGTTTGTGATCTAGTCTTGTAGAACAAGGTCTCCATGCTACAAACGTTTTCACAATACAAAATCAGAACCGTGAGAATTCCCTAATTTGGACTCTCGAACTTACCTCTTGTGGTCGAACACTTTGGTTCCATCGTTCAGCACCGCCATTATGTAGGGGTTGTTGTGCTTGTTGTCGTTATCGAAGCTGTCGAAGATGACGCCGAGCCCGTTCCAGCGGTCCGACGAGCCGAACACCTCCCCCGTGTACTCTCCGCGCGCCGACGTGTACCAGAACGCCTATAAACAAACAATATCAATCATAATAACAGTCAATTTTTGACGTAACAACGTCTTATAATTCGATGGAGCCGGCTGCACGCACGAAAAAACATGACTCATGCGGCGTTACCTCGCTCTGAGGCGTTCCATTTAAGGCTTGAAGTGCAAGCGAGAGCGCGGAACGAGCGACAGAGGCACAATAGGCCTTCGCGTTCGGCAGCGTTCGACATTTGTCTCTCTCCTACTTGAGTGAGCGATGCGTCCGCGTGGACAGCTGCTATACAATAATACATTTACATGTTTTCGTCAAGTATGAAGTGCAGTGAAATTAAAATTTTCTTTTGAAAAATGCAACCATTCCATCAGTATTTTCTTATGACGTTGTCACGTTCAACTATCGTCAGTAAACCGACTTTACGGACAACCGATTTTTTTTAATACCACGACAGTGGCAAACAAGCATACGGCTCGCCTGATGGTAAGCAGCCACCGTAGCCTATGGACGCCTGCAACTACAGAGTTGTCACATGCGCGTTGCTGACCCATTACAGGGAGGATTCACTGTGTTGACGGCTAAAGGAACAAGAGGGTCCCTCATCGTCAACACTCTGGGTTCTCTTTGAGCTCTTTGGCCTTACTCACCAGCAGGAACGCAACACTATGAGTAGGGTCTAATGCTATTTGGCTGTGGTTTTCTGTAAGGACGTCCAGATTTGAGCGAAATGACATTTGCTGTGCTGTGCCCTACCAAACATAGTGAGATGACGCCGGATGATGATAGCCGGGTCCAAAACATCCAAATTGCAGGTTATTTCATACAAATAGAAGCGACGAAACATATACTTATAGAAAAAGTACTCAGTACAAAGAAGGCTCTTAAAAACGATCCTGATGTCACTGACAGTTAGCCCTTCACCCCATTCCCCAGTTTTGAATATTAGCCCATACGAAATATCCCGCTTATTAAATAAAGTTGCGATTGGACACCCAATTGATTAGCTATAATTTTAAACAAAAAAGAATTGACTTCGCTTAGCCTTCACCTTTCCAAAAGGAAATGCTCGAGCTGCTGTAAAAAGTACTCAAATCACTATAGATGTGCCTATAATAGTTGAAGAGTTCCTTCGATTTCTCCAGCATACCATCATCAGATCCTGACCTAGTTACAATGGGACCAACTGTGACAAAAAAAAAACAAAACGTTCAAACAAAAAACGAATTTTCTAATACCGTCCAGCCGTCTTCGAATAATCGGTGAACATACATAAAAAAAATTAAAAAAAACAAAGATCCCGACGAATTGATAACCTCCTCCTTCGAAATCTTGAAGTCGTTTGATAAAATTATATACGCCAAACCTTTACTAATTTAAATACGAAGTTTGCGTGTGAAGTTGTCGAATTGAGCCCTGGGGTCACGTTAGAGCCCTGATCAGACTTCCATAGTTATTTTAGTTTGTTGCAAAATAGTAAAAGATAAAAAGATAAAAAAAAGATAAAAGATATTTATTCTTCAATTGGAGGCAGATGCTGGATGCGGCAAGCTGAAGACAGAGCGCTATGGCGCTCATTAGGGGAGGCCTATGTCCAGCAGTGGACTGATATAGGCTGATGATGATGATGATGATGATGATTCTTCAATTTAGGCACATTACAATGCACTTATTAGTGTTGCATAACATTGTAATCCAAGATAACCGTACGTCTTCCAAAGCAATCATTTTTAGGGTTATTATTGCTCATGCCCCCGAAAACCCTAAACCCGAGTGGTACTCACCAACCCGTCAGCACCAATGCGACCCCTGCCGGTGACCTTGAACATGACGTCCACCTCCCACCAGTCGAAGTTGATGGGCTGCCTCGTCCAGATGGCACCCTTCTGGCTGCGCATCGACGGCGCCAGCCGCACGCTCTCGCCTGACGCTATCGCGTCTGAAAGGGACAGCCTGAGGTTTAGTGGGTGCTGTAGGTATGTACGAATGGAGCGTAAGCCAGGAACAAATTTCATGACCAATCGCGTCCCAGGCGACAACTTGTGAAGTGGTTAAGGGCGATGTAAAAAATCTTACACAAATCAACCTACCAACCAGTAAGCTCAGGCTTGTGTTGTGGGTACTAGACGATGATATATATAAATATAGGTAAATACGTAAATACATAGAACACATCCATAACTCAGGATCAAATACCCGTGATAAACACACAAATAAATGCCCTGACCAGGATTCGAACCCGGGACCTCCTGCCTCATAGGCAGGGTCACTACCGACTAGGCTAGGAGGCCGTTATAGTTTATACTGTTAAAATCTTTCTAGTTATTAGGGCCCACGGTGTATAGTTTTCGGACATCATGTGTGAAAATACCAATTATTTATTAAAAAACCAATTATACTTAATTTTAGTTGGACTTTCAACATTCCATCCAAACTACTGTGCCTATTTGAAGCCCTTATTCCCATGGCATAAGCTCTAAAATTCATTGCGTTAAAATGACACATAGTAAATCTTTATACCACTTATCAATGTAATCATTATTTACAATGTGTGTCTAATCGCGACCATAAACGAAGTGAAGGCTACTGCCTAAACGTAGAGTTACTAGAGGGGATTTACAACTTCAAATATCCACCCTATGGTAAAGGGATAAGGTAAAAAATGCATGCATTTCGTTTATAAATGTGTACAGTAAAGATAATTAGAAGCAAATGCTTACATAGTTTTCAATATTGGAAATTATTTTTAAAATTATTAAATTAGTGTGTTTCTAGAGGAAAAACTACCCTAAATCGTTTAAATTTTTTGAGTTAAAATAAGTTCTATTACAATAATGCTATGTTTTAAATTGGTTATAACTAAATATATTTGACTTCCGGATGCGATCTGTCAAGTGAACTACGCGTGTTGTCGAGTCTCCACATTTTAAATCGAAAAGAGAAGAAATTCCTAACGGTTCCGCGAAAAATATACGTTAAAGCAAGAATCCATCTACCTGAAGTAGAAACAAAGTGACTTTAGTGAAAAATAAAAGTGTTTTATACGAAAAAACAGTGAAATAAGTGCAATCTAATAACACATAAGTATAAACAGCTATATACATACGCAACATAAAGTGACATTAGAAAGGGATTACCACACTACAAAAACCATAGACTTCCGGCAGCTGTCAAAGATTGTCAAGAAAAATAAGAACCTACCTTTTATTGTTCTCATTTCAAATCGTAAGCCAAAAATGGAAAATCTAGCTATGGACGCTCTTGTGGCGAGAATTGAAAAGAAATTAAATATGCAAACGGATACAATTACCGAAAAAATCACTAAAAGTTTTTCTATCACTATAGATGAGAAATTGAAACCACTTTTATTGGAAAATCAGGAACTGAGAAACGAGGTCGGCGTTCTAAAAACAAAGATACAAAATATGGAAATTGATCAAAAGAAAAATAATATAATAATATATGGCATCGAAGAAACGGAGAACAACCACACGCAACTCCGGGAGAAAGTATTAGACCCTCAATATCGCAAATGAAAAAGCTGATGTTGAGAAATGGGATAAGTGGGAATTAAGTAATGCCCGCAGGTTGGGCAAGCCTGTTAAAGACAAAAGAAGACCTATCCTTATTACCGTTACCCTTGCATGGCGAAAATTTGAACTGTTCAAGAATAAAAAACTTCTACCACAAAATGTTTATATTAGTGAAGATTACCCTAAAGATATACTAATAACAAGGAAAGAGCTTAGAGAGCAACAACAGGAAGAAATAAAAAAGGGAAAGCAGGCCTACATTCGCTTCAATAGACTGATCATAAAAGATACACCTGAAAACCTTCGTGAAAAACGAAAGCGCGAAACTACTGTTTCACCAAAGAACCAGCATGACCAAGACGACGTAGAAGTAAGAGAGGAGCCAAAGAGGATAAACAGGAACAACTTGAAGGACTACCTGTCAAGTCCTAGGGCTACACCTGTAACAACTGAACAGTTTCAAAAAAGTGAGTAAATATCACAACCGGAAACCTAACCACGCAACAACAAACAACAACAGCAACAAATACCCCAAACCTCCCCCAATCCGGTTGGTCACCGTGGGGGCAAATGACCGCAACCTTCCGAAATTATACGAAAAACCAAACAAGATTTACATCAACACCTACAACACTAGATCACTTTCTAAAGAAGAACAGCCACTAGAACTAGAATATGCTGTAAAACACATAAAATGGGACATAATAGGTCTATCAGAAATAAGAAGAATAGGATAGAATATAGTTGAAAGAAAGGATTACACATTATATAGCTATGGAGAAAACATAGGAAAAAGAGGTGTAGGCTTCATGGTCAAAAAACGCATAAATAGCTATGTAGAAAACTTTCGGTGTACCTCGGAAAGAGTATGCTCGATAGACTTGAACCTCAACAAAGGGTTTAGCAGGCTAAGGAAGGACGTGTGGCCCCTGTGAGGAAAAGTTGAATTAGTAAATGTCAATTGTTTGTCGCCTCATAACTAGTAATCACTCCAACTTTCAGCCCTCTATCTTGAACTGTCTCAGAGATAATGTCAAAAATGTATTTTTTAACAATTTTTTCAAACTCGTATATCTCCTAATCCATAGCAGCTAAAGCGTTGAAACAAAATCACAGCTACGTAGTTTGAGTGGGAGTATACCCTATAATTTTATTAATATTTTATACGTGAAAAATAAAAGAAATAAATGTCAATTTATTTTTTGACAGCTCTTTCCAACACGTTTTTTTGAAAGTACAATTATGAAAAAAATCACGTAAATTGCTTATAGTATTAGCTACTAGCATACAAAAAATCAATTGATTATATTTGGTGCAACATACTGTAAAAAAAAAAAAAACTAACGAAAGTATTCAAGTATCAAGAGTAGGCTTCTGAACTGAAAGTTCGTTTTTAAGTTTTTTGTTTGTTGCCTAGCAGCAAAGGGTGTATTGTTTTTAATTTGACGTATGACTGTCAAAAAAGGTCACTGAACTACTGCTGTGTTAGCATTTGTAACTAATTTTACTAACTACTAAATCAACGAAACGACGGATGTGCTATATGTTTATTATTTTATAAACAAAATTAATTGGTTTCATTATAGTACACGTATTAACATAACGAAATAAATAACTCATTAGAGCAGATATCACAATATAAGTCACTTAGATAATGACTATCAGTTTCAGTTCAGAAGCCTACTCTTGATACTTGAATACTTACGTTAGTTTTTTTTTTACAGTATGTTGCACCAAATATAATCAATTGAGTTTTTGTATGCTAGTAACTAATACTATAAGCAATTTATATGATTTTTTTCATAATTGTACTTTCAAAAAAACGTGTTGGAAAGAGCTGTCAAAAAATAAATTGACATTTATTTCTTTTATTTTTCACGTATAAAATATTAATAAAATTATAGGGTATACTCCCACTCAAACTACGTAGCTGTGATTTTGTTTCAACGCTTTAGCTGCTATGGATTAGGAGATATACGAGTTTGAAAAAATTGTTAAAAAAATACATTTTTGACATTATCTCTGAGACAGTTCAAGATAGAGGGCTGAAAGTTGGAGTGATTACTAGTTATGAGGCGACAAACAATTGACATTTACGAATTCAACTTTTCCTCACAGGGGCCACACGACCTTCCTTAGCCTGCTAAACCCTTTGCTTTCACAATAATTCAAGTGTATGCTCCAATGGAAAAGGCAAATGACGTTGAAATAAACACCTTCTACGAAGATCTAGAGAAAGCTTTAAGCAAAAGCCACAAAAACATAATTATTCAAGGTGATTTTAATGCACAGATCGGACAAACAAAACCTGAAGAAAGCTCAGCATTGGGGAAGTTCGGATATGGTACCCGAAGTCCAAGAGGGGAGACACTTGTCAACTTTGCAATGCAAAACCAAATGAAAATCCTTAACACTATCTACAAAAAGAAACATAGTAGACGCTGGACATGGATATCACCCGGAGGTAACACCAAAAATGAAATCGACTACATTACAACAAATTTCCAACATCAATTCGAAAACTTCGAAGTCGTATCAAACCTACAACACAATAGTGACCACAGAATGCTAAGAGCAACTCTAAACTTGGAAAAACTCCATAAGTCTATAAAAAACTTTTATAAACCCTTGATAACGTCACCACCTAACAATTTAGAAGAACTGCAAACTAAAATACATAAAGAATTAGAGCAAGTCTTTTGTGAGGAAAACTCCTGCACCGTGCAAGAACTGTACAACAAATTTGAAAATACTTTAAAAGAAAATTTAGTAGGGAAGCCCGACATCAGCAAATTAGAAAGGAATATTTTGATAAAAGAAACCTTAGTCCTCATCGAAAAACGTCAACTATTAAGGAATACTCAGCATAAGACAAAATTACAAAAAAAAGAACTATCAAGTCTTTATAAGGTCACAAAAAGTAGAATAAAAAAAGATATAAGGACTTATAAATTAAATATTATCAGAGAAAATCAAGAAAAATCTGCAACAATAAAGAAGGCACAAAAAATTATTAGCAATGGAAAATCAATCATGCCAAAACTTAAAAATAAAAAAGGAGAAGAAACAACCAACAGAAAGGACATCAACTAAATTGCCACAACTTTCTATGAAGAACTGTACTCACATAAACACACGGAACAGACTGCTATAAGCCTAAGGGAAGACAGAAATCCAAACGTCAAGTACTTTTCAATAGATGAGATACAAAAATCAATAGACAGACTCAAAAAAGACAAAAGCCCAGGACCAGACAACATCAGAAATGAAACCATCAAAATGATGAAACCAGTAATAGCGCGACCGCTAACCAGTTTATTTCATAAAGTCTTGGATGAAAAAGAAATACCTGTCCAATGGACAGAGGCACATATATCTTTATTATACAAAAAAGGAGACCCTTTTGACATATCCAATTACCGACCAATTAGCCTGATGTCAAATATTTACAAGATTTTTTCAATGACATTACTACAGCGCCTTACGCCACTATTAGATAGGAAACAGCCAACTGAACAAGCTGGATTTATGAAGGGTTTTTCCACAACAGACCACCTCCAGGCCTTAAGTCAGATAATTGAAAAACACAATGAGTTCCAGTAAAGTAAGTGAGTAATGCATATTCACTCCCCTTATATTGAAACTAACACTATCCCCAAAATCGTGGCCCACGAGCATTAATGTATGCATGCAGGGCAGTCCTATTGTGTTGCTAACTGTGAGCCGTTGGAAGTTGTCAACACCCATACCTATCTGGGGTTAAAAATTGACACTTCATTTAACTGGGGACCTCATATAGACCATGTGTGTAATAGGTTAAGAGCCTTTCTTGCCAATGTCTGTATAATTAAGCAAAAAATGCCTTATAACACACTCCGATTGCTGTATATTGCACTAGCTGATTCCATAATCAACTATGGCATCTCAACTTATGGAAGAACCTATAATACTTATTTACAGAGAATATACAATATCCAGATTAGAATATTAAAAACTATAGTTCCGCTTAAAATTAAACAAAGATACAAAAATAATTATGAAAAATTGTTTAATTACTGTAGAGTGTTAAGTGTATATGATAAGGCTAAAATGGCTGTGATCTTAGAATGCAAGCATCGTTTGGGAGAGCTGATTAGATACAATAGACCAAGGAATCTTCGGAATCTCTCCAATGAACCTAACTTTGTAACCGCTAAAAATAGTAATGAATATGGTAACAGAGTTTGGGCTTCTTACATACCTAAAGTTCTAAACAGCTTTCCCAAAGAAGTTATAGAAAATCTAGATAAAAAAACCTAAGAATATTAAAAGTATTGTTAAAAAAGCACTGATAGATAACAATGTAACTGGTAAAATAGATTAATATGATTTAATTTGAAATAATTTATGTTAAAAGGGGTTGCAACCCCAAAACAAAGCTTGGTAATACAATCTTAAATGTAAAAGATTAATACTAAGTTAAGTTAAATTGTTATAAACCCATTTCATTAAAATAAACAGATTAAATTTTAATTTTAATTTTTTTTTTTTTTTTAGTTACCACTTTATATAGGATTTGTCGACTTTAAAAAAGCTTTTGACTCAATAACCCACTTATCTATATGGCAGGCATTAGTTAACCAAGACATCCCAAACAACTACATACAAATCATAAAGAAGATATACGAAAAAAGTACAGCTAGGGTAAAAACAGACAAAACAGGCAGACAGATCCCGATCAAAAGAGGAGTGCGGCAGGGAGACCCGATGTCACCAAAGTTGTTCCTAGCTGTTCTAGAAGAAATTTTCAAAAAGCTTAACTGGAAAGAAAGAAGAAAAGGCATCAAAATAAATTGTAAATATTTATCAAACCTCAGATTTGATGATGACCTTGTAATATTGGCATATAGCGCAACTGAGCTCAAGATACTACTGCAAGAACTAAATACACGGAGTCAACAAATAGGTTTAGAAATGAACCAAGAAAAAACAAAGGTTATGATATGATAAACTCAAAGGAAATTACTATCCTAATAGAGAGTACACCATTGGAATATGTTCAAGAATACATTTATCTAGGTAAACAAATATCATTCACTGACTGCACCAACAAAGAACTAGAAAGGAGAATTGGACAAACATGGAAGAAATACTGGGCAATTAAGAGCATATTTAAAAGAAAAATACCAATTAAACTTAAGAAACTGGCTTTTGACTCATGCATCCTACCTTGTCTCACATACGGCAGTCAAACATGGTCAATAACAAAAGACGTTATCAAAAAAATACAGGTATAATGTCAACGATCCATAGAGAGAAGTGTTCTCAACATCAAGTTATCAAACAGAATAAGAAACACAGAGATAAGAAGAAGAACGAAATTTATAGATGCGGCAAAACACTTACTCAAACAAAAATTTAACTGGGCTGGTCATATAGCTAGGATGCCAAACATCAGATGGACAAGAACACTGACAAGTTGGAAACCAACAATTGGTAAAATAAAAGTGGGCAAACCAAAAACCAGATGGGAAAGTGACCTGATAGAAACAATAGGGAAAGACTGGAAAGAAATAGCAACAGACAGACAAAAATGGAAAAAGATGTTAGATAAATACATAAATATAGAAGAAGGCAATTCGGAAGAGGCCTAGGTCAAAAGGACCCTACAAACATAAGATACGAGAAAACAATAATTCAACGAAAAATAAAATATATAAGTTTGTAAAAGAAGGCTTAAGAGGCCTTATTCCCAAAACGCGCGAATTTCACGAAATGCTTCATTTTCTTCGAAGGCTATGGCGAAAATACTAAATTTTTTATAATCAACTATTGATGCACATAATAGTTTATTTCTTTATCTAGACGGCCATCGCAGCAAATATTACATTTTAACGAGTGAAATATGAAAAAAATTGGTTGTCTTGGAAGGCCTTTCCGGATTTTCCAGTTAGATGTACCGTTCATTTACAGATTACGCAAAAAAGGGTAAAAATTCTTATTCAATTTGAATTAAATTCAATTGAGTATATCATGTATGAGACGGCCATGGAAATAAAAATCGAAGATTCATCTTGGATAATCGACAAAATACCTTCTGATTATATGCCAGTTTTTTGATGAAAACACGGTTACATTTCATTTTTTCCACGAAAACCCTATGAATATTTTGCCCTAAAAATATTACCATTGCAAAGTTAAACTATATTTCTATCACGATAAAAAAAAAACATTACTATAGCAGTAAATTTCAAATTACTATGAATTTTTAAAAACGACACTTAAATCACACTTCACAGGACACTTTTTGTAAGAATCGTATTTTTGGGTACTTAATAATAATAAACATGGTTCAAAATATTATTTTTGTATTACTAATACTTCAAACTATCTTATAAATAGCATTTTATGCGGCTTTTTTCATTAATAGAGTTTTTCGACCTTTTAGGGAATAAGGAGCCTTAAATAAAAATATAATAAAAATATATTTGTGTTATAATATGTATAACGGCCTAAAAAATTACATAACCATAGCAATTCTATATACACATAAAGTACATAAATTACGGCCTCCTAGCCCAGTCGGTAGTGACCCTGCCTACGAAGCAGGAGGTCTCGGGTTCGAATCCTGGTCAGAGCATTTGTGTGTTTATCACAGATATTTGTTCCTGAGTTATGGATGTTTTCTATGTATTGAAGTATTTATATGTATATATCTATTATATGTATCGTCGTCTAGTACCCATAACACAAGCCTTATTGAGCTTACTGTGGGACTAGGTCGATTTGTGTAAGATTGTCCTATAATATGAATTAATTAATTAATAATATATTCAAACTTTTAATCAATTTCTGCCCTATTCCAAATACTGAACGATATAGATTTTATAACATTTATTGTTTATTAATTATAGTCCGAAACGTGGATACTAACTAAAAGAGACAGGAACAGAATAGAAGCTTTCGAAATGTGGTGTTGGAGACGCATGGAAGGCATAAGTTGGAGAGAAAGAGTACGAACTATCGACGTTAGACGCGGAAAAATTATTGGCCATTTGATACGACACGATCAATTCTTCAATATTATTTTAGAAGGAAGGATAGAACGCAAGAGAGGTCGAGGCAAACCTAGACGACGCAGCTACATGGACCAAGTGAAGGAAAAAGTAGGAGCCGTCTCGTATCAAAAGGTCAAGGAACTGGCGCAGAATAGGGGATGGATGGAAATACTCCACCGACAAGAGAATAATAACTAGTGTCCGACCGAAGTTTCGGTTTCAGCCAAAAAAACGTGTTTCGGCCAAAAAACGGCCGAACCTTTCGCCGCGCCGAAACTTTCAACATTGTACTTAATCTGACCATAAGTTCTGTCACAATGTCATTAAATGATAAAATCGCCGTTGTACTGTCACCATCAAATATATCAAAGCGGCCGCGGTACTCCGAAATATCTGAATATGCACTTTATCGCCGTGACAATAGAGGCGTTGTTCAGATATTTGTGACCGCGTTAGCCGCTCGACATGTAACTGAAATAAATATGTACTATTTAACACGTCTATCAAAGTTTCGGTTTCGGTGTCGGCCGAAACTGGACCCAGAGCCGAACCTTCTGTTTCGGTTTCGGTTTCGGCAAAAAAACATGTTTCGGTAGGACACTAATAATAATTCTTAAGTTGATGATGATGATAGTCCGAATCTTAAGAGGTACAACCACGCAACATGCGTAGCGGAATTTCCCATAATTATTTGAACTTTATTTCGATGTGATTGGGTCCAATTTCGCATAATTTCACACCGTTAACACGCGTGCACACGTCGGCTCTTACGGAATGATGTGTATATTGGAGTTTATTTATTAATTACAATATTGCTGATGCAAATTGTTGACGAATGATGACGAATCTACATTATAGCATGACCTACATCCTACATCGCACAATGAGTTTATTGATTGTGTACTAAGCAGAAACGTCTGCAAGCGAAAATTTCAATTTTATAATTGAAAGAAAAATGGAAAAATTTACGGCGTCGAGCAAGATTCGAACTTGCGACCTTTCGGAACACCGGTCCGATCGCTCTGACCAACTGAGTCATCGACGCTTACTCGAACTATCGAGAAATACTTAAATACATAGAAAACGTCCATAACTCAGGAACAAATATCCGTGATAAACACATAAATATATGCCCTGACCAGGATTCGAACCCGGGACCTCCTGCTTCATAGGCAGGGTCACTACATAATACAGAAATTACAGAATACAGCATTTATTGGTAAAAATAAACATTTTTACAAGTCATATGTCATTGATTACTTTTACATAATTGTAACCATAAGTATAATTTTCCTATATTAATTATTTATAATTAGGATTTTAAAATCAATAATTAACAGTGCTGAGTCAATGAATACACGGTATTTTTGTGAAATCATCAATACTATAATAAGCTTGATCTAGAAGGAACAATTTCATTTTTTTTTAGGGTTCCGTACCTCGAAAGGAAAAAACGGAACCCTTATAGGATCACTTTGTTGTCCGTCTGTCTGTCTGTCTGTCTGTCTGTCAAGACCATTTTTCTCAGGAACGCGTGGAGGTATCAAGCTGAAATTTATATCAAATACTCAAGTCTATTGTCCCTTGGAGCTGTGAAAAAATCAAACTTAAAACCCAACGCAATCAAAAGATACAGTCGTTTATGCTGTAAATTTTAGAGTCTCGGCACTCGCAAAACCTACGGGGTACTTCCCGTGAACTTAGAAACTTGAAATTTGGCACGAAGCAACGTCATATAGCATAGACAATGGAAAAATTACAAAAAGTAGAAATTTTTAGTAAAATCATACAAAAAAATATGTTTTTAAATTTTAAACTTACTACGTTTTTCCTCGTCAACGCGTGGAGGTATTAAATTGAAATTCATGTCAAATACTTAGGGCTATAGGACCTTTCAGATGTAGCAAAACCAAACTTTTATGTCAACGCAATCAAAAGAAATAGCAATTTAAGTCGCATATTTTGAAACTGAGTACTCGCAAGAAACTCAAAACCTAAAGGGTACTTCCCGTAAACTCAGAAAATTGAAACTTGGCACGAAGAAACTACATATAGCACAGACAAAGGAAAAATTACGAAAACTAGACATTTTTAGTAAAATCATACAAAAGATATTTTTTAAATTTTAAACTTACTATCTTTTTCCTCGTACACGCGTAGAGGTATTAAATTGAAATTCATATCAAATACTCAGGTCTATAATACCTTTAAGTTGTAAAGGTTTGTACGGAACCCTCGGTGCGCGAGTCCGACTCGCACTTGGCCGGTTTTTTAAATATATCATCAGTTTTTGATTCTTTTATCTCCTTTGGTACCATATTGTAAACCGACTACCGACTAGACTAGGAGGCCGTTACAATTAGTCCCTGACTGTACAGCAGAAGCAGCTTAGCGGGCGAGGCGAGACAGCCTGGGGTCCACTCGGCAACCTAATCCCAGGATTTGGCGTAGGCCCTAGTATTTACAAAAGCGACTGCCATCTGAACTTTCAACCCAGAAGGGAAACTAGGCCTCGTTGAGCTTAGATCCTAAGGTGTCCTCACGATGTTTTCCTTCACCGAAAAGCGACTGGTAAATATCAAATGATATGTACCGGTCGCTTTTTAAGTTTCGAAAAACTCAGTGGTACGAGGCCGGGGTTTGAACCCGCGACCACCAGCATCTTAAACCGGTATTAGACATTGCAATTTGTAGGGCCCAATCTGTTGTGTACTCTGCCTCTCCCTGCCACTCCTGCCGCTCCCTAAGGGCCCTAACTCTTATTACACCTCCCAACCTGACAGATTGGGCCCTACAAATTGCAATGTCTAATACCGATTTTAGGGCAAGGCGAGACATCACTTTATTTTAAAGAGAACAAGCATGTGTGTAGGCCATTTTGAGTATTTCGCCCGTTTATCTTCTAATGCAATATAATGCAAATCAATTTCGATGAATTCAGCTCTTACTTAAGCATCTCATTGAAAATTGCACTGTAATGGACAACTAGTTTTGCAATGGCACCGCGATTTTAATAAGCTATTAACAAATGCATGTTATACAATGTTCAATTTAGATTCACTGCATTTTGCTAAATGAGGTTTTTTTATTCAGCCTTGATAAAAATTTGTTGGTTTACCTATAAATTACCTTTTTATGTGATTTTGTATAGAACTGCATAATATTTTTTTTTTTAGGATTAGTAGTTTTGTACGTCTTTAATAATCTTCAAAAATGACGAATCTCGTAGTGCTGTGCAATACTATTCATAATAGATTTTATTCATGATCAAAGTACACCTTCACTCCGACCACTTTATGGGTTGTTGGCGTGGTGGGCACGACGACGCAAGACCTCTTTAGGGGTTCTTGACATTCAAAGGGTTAATAGCCAATCAGAGTGTCCACTGCTGGGCTAAGGCTTCTCCTGTTGATCACCATATCTTATTCTGTCTCATAAAACTTAAATTTTATGCCCGTAAATTTCCTTTACTACATGAAAACCCGCACTACAGCTTTGTTTTCAGTTAGGAACTTGTGAAGAAAATCGATTACTCATGGTCAGCTGCGTTAGATGTTTATACTCCAAAGGTTATTCAAACAGCTCTGTATAGCTAATCACTAAGCACGACTAGCTTATACTAATGCATATGAGATATTGACCCATTTTTGTCCCTACTAGGTCACATGATAAGGGACAATTTGGAGAAATGGACAAGGGAGTGTTGCCCAAGATACAACACTAGAAAAGGGGGCCCACAAAAATACAGATGGTCCGATGACCTTAACAAGATTGTTGGAGGTGCCTGGATGAAGACGGCAAGGGACAGGATTAAATGGAAGGCTTTTGAGGAGGCCTATGAAGGACAAGTTGAAGTTGTTGATGGAAGACCTGAATAGTATATTTAAAATGTAATAACTTCAATAATAAAGGCTATTTTAATTTTATTTTTTTATTTAGAATGTGCAATTGCATACCTAGATTCAAATATTTTTAACATTTAAGTAGAGTACATAGTTATGCCATACAATAAATAAATAAATACATTTATAAAGTCACATATTAGAATGTTCAAGGTGTCCAGGGCCAGAACACTTCAACTAAGCATTCCTAATAATGTTTTGATCTTTATAACATGACATATTTTATTGTTAAGTCCTTTTATGGTTAGTTTACAAAAAAGTTCTAAAGTGTGTCCTTAAAACTGTTAAGAGAACAATTTTACTGTAAACTTCAATTTATCTAAGGTCTAGGTAGCATCAGGAAAGTTGGTAATAGAATACCATTATTTAACCTCAATTATTAGTAAGTATTATTCACAAAAAATCGTTGCTAGAATCTTATTAGAAACTTAAAAAAATCATATACCATTGTATTGAATTTTAAATGTGAAAGTAAAAAATATTACAAGTCAATAATATCAACAATTTTGTGAAAGATGGTGTCGGCGTGTTCTGTACACGTGTTAAATCGCTGTATTTTAGTAAATGAGCCTCATTTTCATACAACAAGCGGGTAATTTCACACCCTGCCTAGCGTTGTCGAGTTGGAAGGCAAAAAACACGATTTTGACAACGCGCTGCCTCCCTCGCACATCGCACTTGCCGGATATGAGCGTCTCTGTCTCCACTGACAGATAGTACTGACGTGTCTAACTGGTCTGATAACAAGCGTAACAATAAACGAAAAATATTTAATTGAAACGATTTTGTGACACAAAATATTAATGATAGCGGTAGAAATAAGTTTAGATCATACGTTACATTCACTTTAATTGTTAGAAACCCTTTGGTAACAGTATAAATAATGAGAAAAGTCAAAATACTCACTGCCTCCATACTCCCAGAAGGGAACCGATCCATCTTTTTGGGCTAAATAGGGGGGTTTGAATGAGTATTTGTACTCAAATCGTCTATGCACCGTCTGGCTGTTGGCGCGCACTGTGAAGCATAGTAATAACGCACAGAATAATAGTTTTATTGAGTACATTTTCGTAGACCGACCCTCTTCGTGTCACGTCAAAACTGAGCAAAGTGAAGTTTGCTGTGACATTGTCAAGAGAACGTGGAAGTTCAGTGTTAACAGATTTAAAAAAAAACATATGTTGCGTTCACGTTTCATTTTGTTAATGGTGTCTATACATACAGTGATTTGGCGTCAACAGGTCGCCGCAACTTTTCAAACTCAAGTCGCTTCCAATAAACTCTGATTCGTAATTAAATTCCTAAAAACTAAGTTCTATTTTTGGAATTTAATTAGGAATCAGATTTTAGACGTTTTATTTCACACATATTTTCAATTGATAGTAACACTTTACCTAGCATTTATAAATAATGTAAGTTTGTAAGGCCAAGTCAAATCTAACCTACTTTAAGATCTAAACAACAACTACAACAACAACAACAACAACTACAACAACAACTACAACAACAACAATAAGACAACAACAACAACAACAACAACAACAACTAAAAAAAAAAACTAACTAACTTTGTTGCTTTTGGAGTCGAGACTCTTGGTCCGTGGGGCCCAGCAGCACAAAATTTTTACAGAGAGTTGGCTAAACGGTTAGTCGACAAAACCGGGGATAAAAGAGCTGGCAGCTTCCTCGCCCAACGCCTTAGTTTTGCGGTTCAGCGAGGAAATGCTGCCAGCATCCTCGGCACGATGCCACAGGGGCCCATTTTAGAGATAGATTTTTAGTTTTTAGTATTTTTAAGTAAGTTAATTTTAGTTTATTTACATAGTTTATTTAAGTTTTATCCTGTACCTAATAAATCTTTAAGATCTCACATTTTTAAATAACAGCAATTGTTATAGGTATCCAATAAAGCAAAGAAATAGAGTTTAATACTTGTTCATAATGTTATTTTGTTCCTATAAATACATATTTGGATTTTGCATAGAACTTGGCACTCATTTAGATCTCCATTCTTTTTGCGGCGAAGCCCACAGCCAAGCATAATTTTTGTTTTGAACTTGGCTCTCCTTTTTTACATTTATGTTTTTGGTGGGATATCATTACTTTTTGTAAAGAAAACTAGGCAGGTATTGAGATAACTAGTTTCAAATATCTGCTTGTAACGGTTCCAACGATACAATTTAAAAAAAATTGTATGGGGGACCCCCCTATTTTTTAACCTTTTTTTTATTTTTAGATTTTTTCCTACGCTTACACACAATTACCTAGCTGGATTCCAAATTTCATCCTTCTAGGTCATCTGGAAGTAGGTTAGATTTAGGTACTATATGTCAGTCAGTCAGTCAGTGCTAAGATTTATGACTTTTTGACCTTCATATCTTTATAACTTTTTGAGCTAGCTTCATTAAATTTGAGCTTCTAGATGTCCTTATGGATATAATATAAATTTGTGTGGAACAGAGCTGGCGATGTGCTGACATTGAGTGGCTGGGCAGTGAGTCGGGAACATATACTTTGTAATAGTTAAATATGATACCTTTTGGTCGGATCATTTTCCAGTTATTTATAAATGTAATATCAGTTGTAAGGAAACGATCACGTCAAATAATTTCCATGGGGTAAATAGTAATAATATTACCTGGGGAGAAAGAAATACTGACCAAATAAAATTATTTTGTGACATTTGTTGTGATAAATTTAAAAACTTAGATTTTCCCGTAGTTTTAAGGTCTTGTTGTGATCGCTTTTGTAATGACTTGTCCCATCGTAGAGTATTAAATAGTTTGTATGATGACATTGTTACTACTTTGCAAACAGCCTCTAGAATGAGTAAATCTGTTGGAAAGGTCAAGCGCAAGCAGGTGGTAGGCTGGAATAAACACGTGAAAGAGGCGCATGCGCGTGCTAGACACATGTTTAAGCAGTGGGTTTCATATGGTAAACCATCTTCAGGGCCTCTTTTTCAGGACATGTGTGCTTCTCGGAAGGTGTTCAAGGACAGGCTTAAATGGTGTCAGGATAATCAAGCTCAAATTAAAATGGATATCTTAGCCACTCACCACAAAGCAAAAACTTCAGCAAATTCTGGAAGTGCACTAATAAAATCGGCCCTAAGTCTAGTCTTCCTGCAAGTGTGGATGGAGCGTGCGAGGCGGCACATATTGCTAATTTGTTTATGGAGCGTTTTAGGGTTAATAGCCCTCTGGGAGACGGATCGCGGGTGGTCGATGCTGAGGTCCATTCGAACGAGGTCCCTGTCCGGTTTACTTTCACGGAGGTAAAGAGTGTCATTCGATCAATGACTCGAGGGAAGTCACCGGGACATGATGGCCTCAGCATTGAGCACCTGCAGAATGCTGGTGAGCACCTGCCTCGGGTACTTAAAATGTTTTTTAATCTGTGCATGAGCCACTGTTATCTTCCGGATGATCTTATGAGGACTATCGTGGTTCCTATTGCCAAAAAACGGGTGATGCCTCTGACGGGTCCAACTACAGACCGATATCCCTAGCGACGGTGTCTGCTAAGGTGCTGGACGGACTGCTTGATAATCTTTTGTCTAAGCATGTCAAATCGCAGGATGCACAGTTTGGTTTTAAACCGATGGTGTCAACTGAGAGTGCGATTCTGTGCTTTAAGCAGACCGTCCAGTACTATAAGGAAGGAAAAACACCTGTCTTTGCCTGTTTTTTGGACCTGTCAAGGGTGTTTGACATGGTCTCGTATGACATCTTGTGGGACAAGCTCGAAAATGAAACAAGTACTCCGAGGGGGGTGGTTAACCTGTTTCGTTTTTGGTATGGCCACCAGACCAATCAGGTCAGATGGGCGGGCGCGCATTCAGACATGTACAGGTTAAAGTGTGGCGTGAGACAAGGGGGTCTCAGTTCACCGAGGTTGTTTAACCTGTACATGGATGACTTGATCGCTAGGCTCAGCAGCACAGGTATTGGATGCTCAATTGCTGGTACCACTGTAAACAATATCAGCTATGCAGATGATATGGTGCTGCTGTGCCCGGCGATCAGCGCTCTAGTCAAACTGCTGAAGATATGTGAGGAGTACGCGGTGACCCATGGCCTAATATACAACACCAAGAAGAGTGGGCTGTTGGTCTTCAATGCCGGCAAAAAAGAGTATGCGTCATTGCCTGCTGTCTGTCTGAGCGGAGTTCCTCTAAATAGAGTGTCGCGTTTTAAATATCTTGGGCACTGGGTCACCGAGGACCTCCAGGATGATGCCGATATGGAACGGGAGCGCAGGGCATTGTCGGTCAGATGTAATATGCTATCACGCAGGTTTGCGCGTTGTAACGGGGATGTCAAAAAGACCCTTTTCAAGGCTTTTTGTCAATCCTTTTACACGTGCAGCCTGTGGACGAACTACACTAAGAAGACCATCAATACCCTGCGCGTCCAATATAACAACGGCTTCCGCATGTTGATGGGACTGCCACGTTACTGCAGCGCGTCGGGGATGTTTGCGGAGGCTAGAGTAGACGGTTTTAGTGCAATAATCCGTAATCGCACCGCCTCCCTCATGCGCCGAGTACACGACAGTTCCAACAGCTTGCTACGTCTCATCTGGGAAAATCCTGCTTGTGCTCTATGGAGGCACTGTAATGACCTACATATGGGTTCTAGGGGCATAGTTTATGACCTAATGTAATTGACATTTGATAATTTTGGACATTTGGAATTTAATTTATATTTATTGTGATTTATTGTGATGGAATTTAATTTTTAATATTTATTTGTTTTTATTGTACTGTGTGACATAATTTAATTTAGTTTTTATTGTATTTGTGTTAATTTAATGTAATTTGTATGTGGTTTTAATTTAATTAATTATTTTGTATGTAATTCTATGGACTTGTGGTCTGAAATAAACGATTTGAATTTGAATTTGAATAATTAAACACACGTAGTTTTATGTGTTTACGTTACGTTAATATAAAGAGGTTTTGAGTTATAGAAGGGTCAAAAGTGGCACCAAGTGGTTCGTGTAATTTAAGTTCCTTTGCTTGAACTTGGCTTGACACGTTGCCGCGTGTCTAGATATAGTTTTTTTCGTCGCGTTCTGTTACCTAGCAAACAGAATTACCGCGACAAGAACTTACTGCATGAAGATTAATTAAGCCTCGGTTAAGTTCACCCATAGACTAATAACCCAAGAACTCCCACACCATGAAAGTAAGATAAGATAAGGTAGGTACCGAAGACAAAAAAACACGTAGAAACTAAAGTGATATAAATAAACGCCAACGAAAACTGCATAATCTGTACGAATCAGAGAGTAATGCATATTACTCAGTAATACTCCTAATTATCATGATTTCCTTTCATTGTTTTAAGACAAATTTTTTGGTACTTACCTATTGTACGAAGTGTCGTCGAAACGAAATCATTAATTAATTATCTCTGTTAATTATAGATCAATCATTGGAGCATTTTGCCTTATAAAAGGTGGTGTAGAAAAGGTTTTAATGGTTATTGGTAGGCTATAGAGTGGTTATTAAAATACTAGTATTTAGGCCTTGAGGGCTGGGGGGGGGGGGCGATGGTTTCAAGGTGTCAAAAGTTAGTTTTTGAACCTTGGCGCTTAAGCGGTAAGTTTCATAAGTTGGCAGCATTGTGCGAATGAGACACCGTCCCCTACAGTATGCTCTCTATCTCTATCGGTACGTTTTTTTTTACTTTTTACTAGTGACTTATGAACGACTGTTTTGCTCGGTAATAGTAAAAATGTAAATTGAAATATTTATAAATATTTTTTTTGAACGTCACCTTTTTCAAAATCAATTTCTTTTCATAATCTGTGGTCGAAATTAGGCATTGACAGTGACAGCATTCAATGTCAATAAAAATGAAAAAGTAACCGTGTCTACCGGCAAAAGATAAACAAAATTTTCTCAAAAGTTTTACCCACAATATTTAATTAGAGTAGATACCTAGCGTGTTCGGTTCAAACCTCAAAGGTTCTGAATCCTAGAAATCCTAACATGGCATCGACAAAACCTCCAAAAACGGAGTTGGTGGCTATTTGCAAGCTCGAGTTTTATCGCAAGCAAAAGAATTGGAAGTTTTCCCAGGACCGCAAAGCTAAGGAATCCAAACGACGCAATAAAGCTGCCAAGTAAGTAGTTCGATTAGAAGTGATGAGTTGGGTCAAGTTACATAGTTTCGTAAACTTCCATGTTGTTTCTATGAAATTTGCAACAAACAACAGTATTAGGCGATTGTAGGGTCTCGGGATCGATTAAAGCACTATTTACTTGTATTAAGGCTGTCCTACTTGTACAGGGCTCCACTGCTGCTTTTCGCTATTCTAGCGCTGTACATACACAACAGCGATTATCATATTGCGCCGCGCTTTGCTCTGGTCCCTGGCGATGCGATTTTAAACTTTGTACCTACTTGAGAATGTAGTTTATATGAAAAAACCCCACGGCACAACACACTGATGCCGTATCGCCGCACAGGGGTACGGCGCGCGCGACGGTACCGCGCCTTCGGACGTTGGTGCAGTGCGGTTGCAGGGTATGCCTCACTGCGCATCCCAGCACCGCACGGTTTTTACGTAGAACGTAGAAGTACTTACGAGCGATGATTCAATGCACATATAAAATTTATTTTGGAAAAAGTTGCATTTCAACTTTACTGGGTAGCAATTTGGAACATGAAATAATCTGACTGAAGTATGGTTTAAAGTTGAAAAAAGTTCTTCAATTAATCTTAAGTCTCAGTTATCAAACACTGGGTATGAGTAAAAGAACCCTTTTATATTTCTGGCTTATGGATGTACCCAATGTTTTTTTCGGCATATTAAACTCATTAACGTTTCTTGAATTTGTTTCCCTCGCTTTCTTGATATACGTAACAATTTTTTTTGCAGTGCCAAACTCAACCAGACCTACAACATTGCACCGGCCCCTAAGAAGGAGCCCCCCCACCCGGAGACACCGGGGGCTGAGAAACAGCAGAACTTAAATGAAGCTTTTGTGGAGACGGAGACGTTGGAGTCAGACGAGCCGGTGCTGGAGGGGCAGGAGCTCCTGAAAGATGCCCTTGACCCTGAAACAGGTGTAGTATAGTCAGCACCAGATGTAGTGAATATTTTTTATACCACAACGGTGGCAAACAATCATATGGCCCGCCTGATGGTAAGCAGCTACCGTAGCCTATAGACGCCTGCAACACCAGAGGTGTCACATGCGCGTTGCCGAGCCTTTACAAAAAGGAGGATTCACTGTGTTGATGGAACGAGAGGGGCCCTCGTCGTCAACACACTTGGGTCCTCTTTGAGCTCTTTGGGAACCTTACTCACCAGCAGGAACACAAGACTATGAGTAGGGTCTAGTGCTATTTGGCTGTGGTTTTCTGTAAGGTGGAAGTCTTCCCCAGTCGGCCTCTGCTCCAGATTTGAGCGAGATGACATTCGCCGTACTCTGCCGTACCACACATAGCGAGATGACATTCGTAGTACCCATACCTCTCTTTTGGACGTAGTTTAAGGACATACCCGGTTCCAAAAATAGACGGGCGAATAGGCAGAGAATGCTTAAAATGGTAACAATGAACATGATATTTAATTCTCTACAGAAAAGCCTTCATCTCAACTGGATCCTCTCAGGAGCCCGTATTCCCCGCGCTGGTCCATCCAGCGCTGGGCCGAGCAACACCGCCTCTGGGACCCTGAGCCACCTCGCCCCACTCTTGATCCACTGTGCCCCACACTTGATCCACTGTGCCCCACACTTGATCTACCTTGCCCCACACTTGATCCAACATGCCCCACTCGCGATGATCTCACATTCCCTCAGATTCAAGATACCAACTGTCCAATTTTCGATAACAACTTCAATAAAATACAGCAAGACATCTACTCAGGCCAAACGAATTCAAACTACCCCATATTCGATAAAAATTACCCCCCACCCCCTATTACGAAACATATGGAACAATTTGACCCGAAGTATGGGGCAAGTTGGTTCTATTACAACTCGAATATGTGTTACCATGACTTTGATGTGCCCTATGTTGGGGCGAACGTGCCAATGTTTCGTCAAAGTGAGATGTTAAATGTGCCCCAGAGTGAGGGAGATGTGCTGAATGTGTGCGGTGAGTGGGACGACGAGTGGTGCGCCGGCGAGGGGCTGTGGGGCGAGCCGGAGTGGATGGAAGGTACGGCAATTTGTATCTTATGTAGTGGTAATACGTGTTATTTTTGATTGATTTTTAGGGTTCCGTGTGTCTGTCTGTCTGTCTGTCTGTCTGTCTGTCTGTCTGTCAAGACCATTTTTCTCAGGAACGCGTGGAGGTATCAAGCTGAAATTTATATCAAATACTCAGGTCTATTGTCCCTTAAAACTGTGAAAAAATCAAACTTAAAAGCCAACGCAATCAAAAGATACAGCCGTTTATGCCGCAAAATCCGCAAATTTTCGAAACTCGCAAGGGAATCAAAACCTACAGGGTACTTCCCGTGAACTCATAATCTTGAAATTTGGTACGAAGCAACGTCTTTTATAGCATAGATAAAGGAAAAATTGCGAAAACCGTAAGTTTTTGATTACATCATATAATAAAAATATTTAAAGTTACTACCCTTATATACCTACAGGTTTGTACGGAACCCTCGGTGCGCGAGTCCGACTCGCACTTGGCCGGTTTTTAAAACAAGATTTTTATGCACAAGAAAAATAACCTAGATTGCTTTTAGGGATCTGTACCCGAAAAGTGACAATCGAAACTGATTTAGAATTTTTTGATTTGATTTTGATAATGTCACCTGATATTTACTCAGAATACATTTCGAATATTTCGATTGCCTTTACAGCAAAAAATGTCGACGAGTTTAGTGAGAGATCCCACTTTGTCGGTACACATAGACACTTCATTCTTTCAATAGTATAATTTTAAACAAAAAAGAACCGACTTCACTTAGCCTCCACCTTTCCAAAAGGAAATGCTCGAGCTGCTGTAAAAAATACTCAAATCACTATAGCTGTGCCTATAACTGTTGAAGAGTTCCTTCGATTTCTCCAGGATCCCATCATCAGATCCTGACCTGGTTACAATGGGACCACCCATTATTATAGGCACACTAATAGGGTGGTCCAAAAAAAAAGTTTTAAAAAGTTGGTCTTCCGCAAGCCTCTTTTTATTCCATAGGGCCCCAGGAACACTTCAGTCTCCGCCATTTGGATGTTAATTTCATCAGTGGCCCATTGTGAAGGATCTTTTTTCAAAAAACCCATTGATTTCTCGCGTCCCTTACAAATTAATAAGTCAAACAGGGTCGCAGTCCGCTGTGTAAAGAAAGATTGTAATGGCTGTTCTGGGTCAAAAGTTTTACCATCTAGTCTTTTCAAAGCTTTTCGTTTAGGTAGTTTTTGCATGTTTTGAACCATTTCTCTTTTGGACTCGATACTAACTCTGGGATCAAATAGAGAGAGTCCTATTAGATGTTCCGAAAAATACCACAGATGGCGACGAAACGCTTTCATTGCAGTATCACTAATCTTGCGATTTGGATAATCTTTAATTAGTGCAAGAGGTTTCGCGTCATTCAAAGGAGCTCTTTCTGCCACTGGAGCTTCGTTCCAAAATGGGCCATAAACGAGACTTACAAATATACACAATTCTGTTATGGATCGTTTTTCCGCTGCAGTGAGAGTGAATTGATTATGAAAAGATATATTTTCAGAAAGTAGATTGGTTTGGCCATCCAACGAGCTTGGTGTAGGGCACCAGGAGCACGAAACTTAGTTTCAGCGGTGCTGTCTGTCCGCCCAAGGAAAATGTAACAGAGATTCAACAATTCAAGGTAGTCGTCTCTTAGCTGCTGAATTTTGACTGCATTGTGGTAGTATGCCTTCATTTCTTTACGTAGCGTACTGAGATATGGGTTATCAAAAAAATTGTCGTCGGCAGTTATATAATTATGTTGATTTATTTCTGCCCATTTATTTTGACAACGTTTAAAAAGTTTAACGTCAGGTCCACTGCTTGGTACAAACAATAATTTATAAACATCTGAGAGAATCACTTCGAAAATATGGTGCCTACAAGCAATCCAAATAAGATCTTTATCCAAAGACTTTTCAATCAAAGGTCAGTCTCCCAAATTCAACCCTGTGTTAGACGCAGTCGTGTCGAAAACCTGGTACCATTATAACAAAGCAATTAAGAGCGTTTTGAGGACTATTACGTAATTTTGTTATTTATGTCAATCGTTTAATTTGTCGCGACCTCTAAACGTGCTATGAATTGTCTGATTTTTGGTACATATGTTATTTACAGTTATACAAACAAAAAGAGTCTTGTGGAGAGGGTAAAAATCAATTTAAAAAAAATTTCATACATAGGTGGACCACCCTAACACCTATAGTGATTTGAGTATTTTTTACAGCAGCTCGAGCATTTGCTTTTGGAAATGTGGAAGCTAAGTGAAGTCGGTTCTTTTCTGTTTAAAATGATTAAATATATTCCTTGGTGTCCAGAGGTGGCGCGGGGTGCGGGTGGGGGCGCGGGCGGGGAGGACGGAGTGGACGGCCCGAGACACCACCTGGTAACTCACGAGTAGGGCTCCGCACTCAATCATCACAATCTAAAGTTGGGGCCAGACGGCAGATAGCCACGTGACCTTGGTTGGAGCGAGTTGTTGAAGCGAGCTACATGGCTTGGCAGAGTACACCTAGCCACCAAGGGCGTTTAAAGGTCATGTAGAATTTAGCACCACTGGCTGCATGGTTTAATATCTCTGTTTTCTGCCAAGGTCTCGTGGCAGAGGGCTGTGGTTGTATGCCGTCTGGCCTCGACTTTAAGCTAAAATTTTAGCAGTAGAAAAAGTAACTTTGCTATTGCATATATTTATATGGGATTACAATGTTAACTGTGCGGTTTGTAAAACTAGACAACCCGACTGATATTGCGGTATGTTTAAATTTTTACTGGCCTTATAGCCTAAACCCTAGAAGTGTTCAAAATTTGGAGCTTATTCATATCACTGTACTTTGTCATATCAATGTCCATACAAAATCGATCTAGGGCCATCTGGCGTATTACTAACGCAGCAAACCTTAGTTCTATACATTTTCTTCGGCAATTTGATGCTGTCAAACTAACTCCTGTTCAACCGATGGCGCTGCGACACCTGTCATCAGAGGTACACTCGAGTTTGACAAAAATATGTGAACACTACCTTATTGCTATGTAAAGCCTGACCAGAAATACATGATTATTGTCAAGAGGGCGCTATTATTCTCATTTATATGACAACAGTTCAGTATAGTCATAGAGCGTATTATTCTCTATGGTATGGTGACATCTTGATTTGTTTACCTGTCAGCTCTGATGTTAATTTGAAAATGTTTCACAGCGAAATAGATTCATTTCCCGAGCGTATTATTTACAGCAGTTTATTATATACACTATTTACAATGTTCTTGACTATGGATAATTTGGGGAATTTTTTGTCGTTTATTATTTAATATTCAATACTTTATTATTGTTCAAGTAAACCGCCTCGATGACACTTGACAACAGTGACAGCCTATCACATGCACTCATGCATATCATTCTGTCATTAAAATTGTTGCCAGTGTAAGAAATTCGTTCCAACGAAATTCCGCAACATGGCGCATGATCATATATTTCTGGTTAAGGCTTTATATGTGGTTTAAGGTCGTGTATACATATTTTTGTTCAATTGTTCGCGTCGATATTTCGACTGGACCTATGTATAACTATTAATAATTTTGGAGAAACAAGATTTTCTATTGATATTAATAGTTCAGGTATTTTTTTGTATACCACGACGGTGGTAAACAAGCATACTGCCTGCCTGATGGTAAGCAGTTACCGTAGCCTATGGACGCCTGCAACCCCAGATTATTCACATGCGCGTTGCCTACCCTTTAAGAACCTATACACTCCTTTTTTGAAGAACTTCATACTGTAGCCCGCTGGGAAAATCTCGGCCGCAGCGTTCGTGGGAGGAAATTCCTCTTAAACCGTATTGTGCGTGACGCATTAGGCTCCAGGGTGTGAGGATGAACACCCTGCCGGCGGCGAGCGGTGCGGTGATAAAAAGTCCCTGTAGACGGAGAGCTAGCCACGTCAGATATGACACAATAATGAGAGCGACGAAGCACCTCTCGTTAGTTTGCTTATTTCTAGATCCGAACATCTGGCAGCTGTAAAGTGATGGAGGTCAAAGAATGCAAACCACTTTAAAAATACAAATCCTAGAGTTCTGGTTTCGATGCAGTATTATGAAAAATTATATAGATAATTAGATCATATCATTGCCAAAAGTTTCTGGTGGGGGAAAGTAGTTCACAACGACGGATAATCTAATTCATAGTTGGTCGCCTGCTGTTTCTGTTTCTGAAATATTACGCAATGTTTTTTGTTCTGTTAAAATATAGACCCCGTCCTCTATAAATAGGATAACTTCGGCCGTCTTTACCTGTTTTGCCATTATTTTTTTCCAATTCAAAAACTTTGCTACTCTGTCACTCTGACATCCAACCATTAAAAGCTGCCAGATGCCCGGATCTAGCAATAAGCATATTGCAATCTTACTAGATGGGTTTCATAGCTCTCATTATTGTGTCATATCTGACGTGGCCAGCTCTTAGACCACTGGTTTAAAAAAGTAATAGAATAACGGCCCAGTCGATAGTGACCCTGCCTACGAAGCAGGAGGTCCCGGGTTCGAATCCTGGTAAGGGCATTTATTTGTGTGTTTATCACAGATATTTGTAGCTGAGTTATGGATGTTTTCTATGTATTTAAGTATTTATCAATACCTATCTATTATATATATCGTCGTCTAGTACCCACAACACAAGCCTTATTGAGCTTACTGTGGGACTAGGTCGGTTTGTGTAAGATTGTCCTATAATATTTATTTATTATTTATTTAAATTATATCGACGCAGAGCTCGGTGTCCCGCTGCGACAGCCTGCCGTCGGTGACGAGCAGCGAATTCGTTCGCGGCGCCGCGCTCGCGCCGCATTCTACACAGATCGACCTGCTGCTCGGTAAGTGAACTGCACCATTGTAATGACTAATTTAGCTTCGGTGGACGGACGGCGGTGCGGTGTCATCGGTAGCACGTTGGACCGGCAATACAGAGGCAGTAGTGGAGTACAGGAACGCCTTTTTAACCTATAAAAATGACATAAATCACAAGTCCGATTTTATTCTGTGACCTGTTAGAATACGTTAAGTACTAATAATAATAAATATTTTCTAACTTGTTAGCATTGCGCTAGGTATAATACATGTATTTGTTTGCTACACATAGAAAAGATTATGTAAGTTTTATTTTTCTCCAACAGGCTATCGCTTTTTACTATTGCAACATAACTTCACATTTTATAACGGTTTTGTCAAGAGCATATGTCGTCTTAGCCATTTGTAATTCGTTTAGGATTATAAGGTCACTTATATTTTGACAAATTATTTTCGGTTATGCTCACATAATCTATTGACCAAACTGTTATAAAATGACAGATGGTGTTGAAATAGATGAATACAATAGTATGGTAAAGGAAAATATATCTTGTATACTCTTTTCTTGTTGTTATTGACAAATATCTATATAATACCTAGCGCGACGTCAAAATCTGTTAGAAAATATTTTTTACTATCAGTAATCATATCATATTCTTTAACTAAACAAGTAAATCGCACTTGTGAGTTATCGAAGCTCAAAACTGTTCGCGTACTGTACTATAGGTTCAAGTACTAGGTCGGTAATCCTTTTTCAGCTCAGGTTTCAGGGTTCCGTACCTTACATGGAAAAAGAACCAAACTAATACCAAAAGGTTGTATCTGATGCCAATGGAAGAAGTTTTTTGGAGATAACTCGAAAATGGCTGAACCGACAATCTTTAAAACAATTTTCGTAGAAAGTATGTGATAAGGCGCATCTTCTGAAATATTATCATATTTTTTGAACTTACGGTTCAAAAGTTACAGGCGGGGATTTAATTTTTCTGACTTTCGAAGTGATTATTTCTGAAAATATTCAATTAATCACAAAATGCCCAAAGAAAGCTCGATGTTATTTTTAAAGACCTATCGATTGATGTGCTTCATGTTGATATTAGGTTAAAAAAAATTGGTTACATGTATGGAGCGCCCCACCTAAAAATATTTTTAGGGTTCCGTACCTCGAATGGAAAAAACGGAACCCTTATAGGATCACTTTGTTGTCCGTCCGTCCGTCTGTCAAGACCCTTTTTCTCAGGAACGCGTGGAGGTATCAAGCTGAAATTTATATCAAATACTCAGGTCTACTGTCCCTTGAAGGTGTGAAAAAAATCAAACTTCTAAGTCAACGCAATCAAAAGATACAACCTTTTATGCCGCAAATTTTCGAAACTCTAAGGGAATCAAAACCTACAGAGGGTACTTCCCGTGAACTCAGAATCTTGAAATTTGGTACGAAGCAACGTCTTATAGCACAGATAAAGGGGTATACACTCACTTGCCAGAATTTCATTTGCCAGAATTTCATTTGCCATAATAGTCAACAGCCATTATATTGTTTCCCATAGTTACATATGCAATACTTATTGATTACTATATTAATCACGTGCCAGAAACTTTGTTTCCCATAAAATCAATTTCAATAATATCATTTGTCATGATCATTGTAAGCCATAATATCACTAGCCATAATATCATTTGCCATCCAAATTGCTTCCCAGAAAGTAGGTCAGGTTAGGTTAGAACTGTGACCTCCTACAAAATAAAATGGCTACCAGAAAGTAGGTTAGGTTAGGTTAGAACTGTGACCTCCTACAAAATAAAACGACTACCAGAAAGTAGGTTAGGTTAGGTTAGAACTGTGACCTCCTACAAAATAAAACGGCTACCAGAAAGTAGGTTAGGTTAGAACTGTGATCCCCCAAAAAGCGAACGCCTACCAGAATGTAGGTTAGGTTAGGTTAGAACTGCGATCTCCTTCAAAATAAAACTGCTACCAGAAAGTAGGTTAGGTTAGAACTATGATCCCCTAAAAAGCGAACGGCTACCAGAAAGTAGGTTAGGTTAGGTTAGAACTGTGATCTCCTACAAAATAAAACGGCTACCAGAAAGTAGGTTAGGTTAGAACTGTGGTCCCCAAAAAGCGAACGGTCACCAGAAAGTAGGTTAGGTTAGGTTAGAACTGTGATCTCCTACAAAATAAAACGGCCCCTACATAATAATATGACTAAGTAAATATTTTTAGAGCGCCTACAGGAATATAGTGAGCAAATGCATTGTTTGTATGCATGGATTCGGGAAACCATTATTTAGTATGGCGTTTAAATATTCTATTAAATAGTATTATTACAATTAATAATATGGACAACAATACGTATTGCACTCGTACGTTCTGAAATCTAATAATCGGGTAAACAAAGAGTATGTCACATAATTTTTATGGTAAACAAACCATTCGGGCAAATGAAATTCGGGCAAATAAAATTCGGGCATATGAGTATTATTTTATATAATTTTCGGGCAAACAATAGACAACCCTACCCCTATAGGTAACAGGTAACCTGTAGGTAACAGGTTTGTACGGAACCCTCGGTGCGCGTGTCCAACTCGCACTTGGCCGGTTTTAACTATTTCCTTAATTTAACTACATAACTAAATGCATGCAAAATACATCTGTCTTAATTTTATTAAGATACGTCTTAAGCACGGTTCACATTTATCTGATGTATTGTGTCGTGACGCATCAGAACAGTAATCGGTTTCATACATTTAATATGACTGCGTTCACATTTGTTTGATGCACACTGCGTCAGACTAATGTGAACGCAACCATATTAAATGTATGAAACCGATTATTTTTCTGACGCGTCACGTCACAACACGTCAGACAAATGTGAACCGGGCTTTATAGTTTCCGAGTAAAATGGCTGTCACATACGGACGGACGGACATGACCAAAGGGAATAAGGGTTCCTTATTTACCATTTTGGCTACGGAACCCTAAAAAATTTGTGATGTCACTTTGTTAAATTAAATACATATTTAACTGTTCAAAGACTTATAAAAAATATTTATAATTGAGAACTGTGTGTGGCTTATATAATAAAGCTATTACAAGTTATAATTTGTCTGTAAGCGAAAGTTTCGTTCCAACCCAGGAAGAGATTGTAAGTTGTAGCTTTATTAGGTAGGTCTTAAGTAGCTTTATTAGGTAACATACATCCACTATTATATAGGTAATGCAGGAATAAAATAATTTTGAACAAAAAAGAACCGACTTCACTAAACATCCACCTTTCCAAAAGCAAATGCTCGAGCTGCTGTAAAAAATACTCAAATCACTATAGGTGTGCCTATAATAGTTGAAGAGTTCCCTCGATTTCTCCAGGATCCCATCATCAGATCCTGACCTGGTTACAATGGGACCAACTGTGAAGTATACTCTTTCAAACGAAAAAATAATTTTTCAAATCGGTCCAGCCGTCTTCGAATAATCGGTGAACTTCTTTAAAAAAAAAAAAAGCAAAAACAAAGATTCCGACGAATTGATAACCTCCTCCTTCGAAATCTTGAAGTCGGTTGATAACTTCTTGCAAAATCTCAATCTTAGGGCTCTAGAAAGAGACGTCGAGTACCCATCGGCGGTGACACATGAAGAAGCAGTACCGCCGAAGGTTTTTCTTAAAGCTCACGAAGTATGTTCCTTCAGGCCCCGAACCTGCGTGCGCGCTGACGGGGCGCGCGCTGGCGGCCGCCGTGGCGCGCCACTCCGCTGCACTGCGGGAACTGCTGCAGGAGGCGCAGCGTCGCCAGCAGGTGAGCTGACTCACCATCCTCCTAGCGTCAGTCACACCGGACCTGACCCGCCACTCCGCTGCACTGCGGGAGCTGCTGCAGGAGGCGCAGCGTCGCCAGCAGGTAAGCAGACTCACCATCCTCCTAGCGTCAGTCACACCGGACCTGACCCGCCACTCCGCTGCACTGCGGGAGCTGCTGCAGGAGGCGCAGCGTCGCCAGCAGGTGAGCAGACTCACCATCCTCCTAGCGTCAGTCACACCGGACCTGACCCGCCACTCCGCTGCACTGCGGGAGCTGCTGCAGGAGGCGCAGCGTCGCCAGCAGGTGAGCAGACTCACCATCCTCCTAGCGTCAGTCACACCGGACCTGACCCGCCACTCCGCTGCACTGCGGGAGCTGCTGCAGGAGGCGCAGCGTCGCCAGCAGGTGAGCAGACTCACCATCCTCCTAGCGTCAGTCACACCGGACCTGACCCGCCACTCCGCTGCACTGCGGGAGCTGCTGCAGGAGGCGCAGCGTCGCCAGCAGGTGAGCAGACTCACCATCCTCCTAGCGTCAGTCACACCGGACCTGACCCGCCACTCCGCTGCACTGCGGGAGCTGCTGCAGGAGGCGCAGCGTCGCCAGCAGGTGAGCAGACTCACCATCCTCCTAGCGTCAGTCACACCGGACCTGACCCGCCACTCCGGAATATGTGTTCGCTGCTAAACTACATGTTTCCTTCATAGGAAGCTCTACAGCCCCCGGACTTGTACAAGTACGCCGAGGGCCCGGCGCCCGAGCACCGCCCGCTCCCCCCGCTCCCCCCGCGCCCCCCGCGCTCCCCGCGCTCGCTCCCCGCCCACGACGTCGTGCTCGCCGCCTCGCGCGCCGCGCCCGACCTGCGGGGGCACACGGGGCAGGGGGGCTGGCAGGCGCACGCCGGGCAAAGTTGCTCGCAGGGGTACGCCGGGCAAAGTTGCTCGCAGGGGCACGCCGGGCAGAGTTGCCCGCAGGGGCACCCCGGGCAAAGTTGCTCGCAGGGGCACGCCGGGCAAAGTTGCCCGCAGGGGCAGGAGGGCGGGCGCGGGCGAGGACGGCCCAAGGTCGGGATCAGGATGGGCAGGCCCTACAGGTTGTGATTGTGAACATATTGTTGAAAACCATAACTAAAAGAAACATGTAACACACAATAAAATAAAAACTATAATGTCGAACGAAGAAAATTTAAAGAACGTGTTTACTGTTTTTCATTCAAAATTATATTCTTTGGGTTTTTGATAATAAAAATATATGGTCTTCTCCTTTATGTCATCTTAGGCAATTTATATTACTTGTGCCTAATCTTTAATTTTTAAATTGTTGTAAAATCTTTTCTTACCTAATGATGTGGGTTGCCGCGATGGCGCTTTCAATAAATGGCAGCACCGTGGCGGGAGGTCTAGCTGTCAATTTTTTTTTTTGGATTTTGACAGCTGCTGTAAAAAATTCCTCTCGCCACGGTGCTACCACTTTAATTACATTTAAATTTCGAACGACTCCTGTTATACCGAGAATGTAATTAAAGTATTGGTACTTATGATAATATAGTTGGTCATGATTTGAAATGTAGTGGGCAACTAGATTTTAAATATGATGTGGTGCAATGGCGGTCATTCTAATGAATCTCAACACGTTTTTGAGGAGTTATAATATGTGTGTAGATAAGGTAATGTATGTAACTGTACCACAGAATAACTAATAGTACTACCGTACAGAAAACTCACTCCTTAACAAAAGTCAGATTTAGGTATAAAATTATACCTATACTCGCCGCCTGCAAGCAAAATTGAAACTTATAACCGCGCACGAACCGTGAATCTTCTTTGCGCGCCGCAGTTTTATGACCGAGCTGTGAGCGTCGGCACGGGGCTGTCACTTGACAAGTTTTTGTACCTATACCTACTGATTTATTATTGTTAGATAAATATGTAGGAATTACAAACGTTGATTATGTAAACACGAAATTTTTATCCGAAGATAGAATTTTTTATAGGGATTATGTCTGATTCTCACGGAAGTAGGTATGCCACAGCCGTATTCCTTTGAAAATATGTCGGTCAGTTCCTAATATTATTTCTGGGCAACCGATATTCAATAAATTAAGGATGTTTATTTTAACTATTACTAAGTAAGGACTTTGGGACCTTTCAATATCGTCCGGAATTTAAAAATGTTATTTCCGCTTCCTTGTTCTTCCGTTTATTCAGACATCCGTAAATACATATTTTATACGGATTAGATCGAAATAGGTTTCGAAGCCCTTGTGTATTTTAAATTTTGCGCGAGCGCCACGTGACACGAGTATCGTGCGAGCCGAGCGGCAGCCCACTGCTATACGACTCCCCGGGAGGCGCGCCGGCCAAATGTACCTAAACTGCGTAGTGAAACCCCCCTGACTGTACATAATCAGGCATTAAAGCACTCGTGTGTTATTATTATAAAACTCACTTCGTTCGTATTTTGCAGTTGTAATGCCCTTCATTATGTAGTAGACACATAAACTGCTATTATAAAAGGTAAAAGCTGACCTATTTTGTAAATAATTTAGTTTTCTTAGAAAAAGACTGCCTTTAAATGTGACGTTTTCAAATCAAAGGTACATCATTACAGGTTGTTAATAATTAGCGTTTATTTCTAAATTATATTTTATGGCCTTATTGACAACCGCAAATGATGTACCTTTAACTTGAAAACGTCACAAATATGTTATGAAACGGGAACTTCAGTGTTACTAGTATAAGAAACTTATAACTAGGCATTAAACCCCAATCGTTAGTTCCTACAGATGTGTTCAAAATGTTAGTGTTAAGGTTTTTGAAAGTATATTATACAAGTATTATCATAGTTTACGATTTAACACTATAAAAATATAACGGTTATACTCACGTCACTTTAGTCACTTCGCACGACATGTTTCGGAGAGCTTAGGTCTCCATCTTCAAGCACTAAGAGTGCTATTTGAACCGGCCCGTAGCGCGCTGTTGCAAGTCGCGTTGCCGACTGCCGGTCTGCGTCCGGCTCGGCGTGCCGCGCGTGTCGCGCGCTCTGACAGAGCTTGTTGAGGGATAGCACTCTTAGTGCTTGAAGATGGAGACCTACCCAAGTAACACAGGAAGCATTATAACATATGAATAGTTAACTTATTTCGAACTTAAGGACCGTATAAACTCTTATATACGTTCACCGAGCAACTTGTCGCATTATATGATGCTTTGAGCTGTATAACGGTTGTATATGGCATATCTAAATGCTTTTGTAAAGCCTTTAGCTTTAGTGCAGCAAAGCACAACGCAACTGTACAGCTTTCGACTGTTTAACAGCACTTAAGTGCTTTAGGTTCTACAATAGCATTATATAATGCTTTAAGCTGTATAACGGTTGTATAATGGCATGTATAAATGCTTTTTTAAAGCCTTTAGTTTTAGTGCAGCGAACCAAAATGCAACTGTACAGCTGAATGCTGTACAGTTGCGTTTTGGTTTGCTACACTAATGCTTCGGTGTGGTTTAGTGTCTTAGGTTCTACAATAGCATAAATAAATGCTTAATGCTGGTTATGAGCATGAATATTAGCCATTATAATGCCACGTAAATCCGGTATACAGCTTTCAGCTGTTTTTAGTGCTTTAGGTTCTACAATAGCATTTTATGATTCTTTACGCTGTATAACGGTTGTATAATGGCATATGTAAATGCTTTTGTTTAGCCATTAGTTTTAGTGCAGCGAACAACATGCAACTGTACAGCTGAATGCTGTACAGTTGCGTTTTGGTTTGCTACACTAATGCTTCGGTTTGGTTTAGTGCCTTAGGTTCTACAATAGCATAAATAAATGCTTAATGCTGTTTAAGAGCATGAATATTAGCCATTATAATGCCACGTAAATTCGCTATACAGCTTTCAGCAATTTTTAATGCCTTAGGGTGTACAATAGCGTTTATAAGTAGGTAATACGTTCCTAATGCAGTATAATAGCAATAATATAAACCATTATAAAGCCAAGTAATTCACTATAAGGGGCTGTTCATAAATTACGTCATTTCAAATGGGGGGGGGGGTCTGGACATCGGATGATGGTAGCATGACGTAGGAGGGGGGGGGGGGGGGGGCGGTCATTCCGAAGATCACATCATCAATGTGTAAAAAAGGAATGAAAGTCGTGTTTCTATAAACTTTTAATGCTATAAAATATTATCTACTAAATAGTTTTTTATTTTACAATTAAGCTTAAAACGCATTTTTTTTTAATGACGTCACTTTATTTGGCAGCTTTACTATCAAAAATTGATGACGTAATTTATGAACAGCCCCTATACACCTTTTAGCGGTTTTAGTGCCTTAGGTTCTACAATAGCATAAATAAATGCTTAATGTTGTTTAATAGCATAATTATTCACGTGTAATGCTGTAGGCATAAATAAGGCATTTTTTAAGGGTCACTGAGCTGCTATTGGACTAAGAGCTAGCCACGTCAGATATGACACAATAATGAGAGCAACAAAACCCGTCTGGTTAGATTGCTATACTATTCTTATTGCTAGATCCTGGCATCTGGCAGCTTTTAATGGGTGGAGGTCACAGTGACAGACTAGCAAAATGTTTTAATTGGAAAATAGTAATATCAAACTAGGTAAAAATTGCCGAAGTTGTCTCAGTTATAAAGGACAGGGCCTATATTTTAAGGGGCTCCCTGGCGCCAACGACCTTAGATCTGATTCCCTTAGTTTTCTAATTATTTATATAGCTTATCATATTATCAGTAACGGCTTTAAACAATATAGTATCCTATATTTACTTCAATATTCATTGTCTTCGAGATATTTGACATCAAAGTCGAACCGGTTTAGGCTAAAAAAGTGGTTTTATGGTCATAAATTTTGTTTTAATTAGTTAAAAATTAAAATCTCTCTACAGTTTTTAGAGACATCAAAGAGGAACCCTAATATGTAGATTACGTATATGTAAGATTCTTTACACCATTCGAATATCGATAAAAGTGTTTTTTTAGACCATATTTCAAAAATATCATAAAAAAATAACGGCTCATTTATTTCAAGATCCGGCTCTACAGAATGGAGATGAAAGATTCAAGAACCGATAGTCGTTTGCCTTATAATTCTATCTATAGTGAATATGTTGGAATACCGACTCAAAACTGGTCAAAAATCGATAAAAAAAAACGTTAGACCAAAAAATATTGTGTTTTCTTACCATACATCGGGGTTTTCGGTGCGGGAATGTTTGACATTAGCCAAAGAGTAGGCATTAACTTAAAAAACAGAATGTACTCTAGCACGTTTCTACCTAATGAATAATTGATCGAAAAAATCATAGGTATATACAATTTATATGAAATAGCTGACTATTATGTATATATATTGTAGGTACATATACCTATGATTTTTTCAAGTATTTTTTTATTAATTCATGTAGTGACTGATCATTGTCAACCTCTTCAGTTAATCAAATAGTTCATAAATATCGGACGTCAAGATTAATATTTGACACTTACTATACCGTGTCTTTGTCTGAGGTAGATATAGTTAATAAATTTCGGATATGCAATTGCATTTTTAAAATACTAAGTATATAATAGTCAATACAAACATGCCTCTAAGAAAAAAAGCTCGTATCATAGTGTGTAAGCTATTCACAGAGAGGTAGTTATTCATTAAGCATAATATGATATTTTCTCAGACTAACTCTTAACCTATCTGTTTATCTCTACTCTTTCTCAAATCGTTCCCGCACCGAAAACCCCGATATATGATTATTACGGAAACAAAAACAGTAGGCGAAAACTATGAACTATATTTTATTATACATCATTTGGCACTACTTTCTCCCAACAAAATTTTTCGTATAATTTCTCTTAATATTGTATAGTATTTGTATAGTTTCTCATAATATTGCATCAAACCCAGATCTCTAGGATTTATTTTCTTGAAATGGTTTGCATTCTTTGACCTCCACTACTTTAAAGCTGCCAGATGTCCAGATCTAGAAATAAGCATAATATACCAAACTGACTAGAGGGGTTTGGTTGCTCTCATTATTGTCATATCCGACGTGGACGTGGCTAGCTCTCCGTCTATATAGACCAACGCCATTTTGTAAATAATTAATAACCTAAAAATAAAATCATGCGGACCTATTTATACAAGGAAAATACCTATATAATAAGGAAATTACTTAATTTAAGACTGCTCAACCAACACTATTGTGTTAATAATGCAAAACTCGTTCTATACGAGGATTACACAATTGTTTTGTTTATTTGACGCATATCTTTTTATAATATTTTATAGCAAAACCACAATAAATCAAAGGCGCGTGAAAATTTTCAATGAAACTTATATACACATTTACAGTAAACTACATTGCGCAGTCATATTTGAAGGATATAATAACGTAAAAGTGTCAAAAACTTTTATAAATTTTGTTAGGATGCAAACAAATATGACGTGTCACTCATTCAGTTTTTTGTACCGTCTTCGTCCATTTTATATTGCGAGACAAAGTAGTTAAATCACAACGTTCATTGTATTATAACATTTGTTCCGTCGGTATTAGAGACGTTTTTGCATTGACGTAAGGTTTATTTTACTACACTCTTATGCTAGTATAATGCGTTTGTATTGCGATTGGCAAGTTAATCGAGAGTACTTATGCTTCTTTACTGCGATTAGCAAGTTTTTTGGCCGTATTAAGGCTTCTTTAATGCAGTCGGCAACTTAATAGAGCGTACTAATGCTTCTTTGAGGCGATTGGCACTTTCCATGACAACGATCATGCTAATAGCGCAGACATAATGCGCCTGCAATGCTATTAAATGACCTGTATAGGATCTCAAGCTGGGTAATTTGTGCCCATTTAAGACCTATATCAGCACTATAAACGTTTATAATGCCACTATAAAACGAACTCAAAATTCTAAAAGCATACAGATATGCTGTAAGACGGCCGTTATACTGCTTTGATGTGTTACTTGGGTAAGCTCTCCGAAACATGTCGCGCGAAGTGACTAAAGTGACGTGAGTGTAACCGTTATATTTTATAGTGATAGCATGTCTCACGAATGTTTAAATTGAATAGTTTACGATTTGTTTTTTTTTATACAAGTGTAGTTGTAGTTGCTAAGCGTTCAAAATTATCTTGTTATTTTATTGTTGAAATAATATCGTGTATATGTTAATCCTGTTGCGTGTTGTACAGTCGCCATCAAATATATCGGGGCGACCACGATATCTAAATATATAAAAGAAGAAACTGACTGACTGACTGATTGACTGACTGACTGACTGACTGACTGACTGACTGACATATCAACGCACAGCCCAAACCGCTGGTTCTAGAGATTCCAAATTTGGGACGTAGGTTCCTTATAAGGTCTAGGGGTGCAATAAGAAAGGATTTTTCAAAATTCACCCCCTAAGGGGGTAAAATGGGGGTCTAAAGTTTGTATGGTGAATCAAGATTTGTTAGACTATTTTATTCCAAACTTCACAGGAGTATTCCTAACAATAAATGAGTAAACACGTGTTTGAGGTTTTTTGAAAATTCAACCCCTAAAAGGGGCAAATGTGGTCACAAAGTCTGAAAATCAATATGGGTATCGTATCCTTTTTGAGTACTTATAGAACGCGGGCGAAGCCGCGGGAAAAGGCTAGTTCAAATATATCGGAACACTTTGTCGTCTTGACAAGACGCGTAGTTCAGATATTTGTGACCACCTTGGCCGCTCCGATATATCTGATTGCGACTGTGCCTGTAAAAGTAAAATAGGATGATTAATCGGTAACTTTATGCGTATGATAGATATCTTGATACAGTAAACTACGCTACGCCCTACCAATGATGGGCACCTTCAATATGGGATTGGTACTTAGTGCAAATATTTGGTAGTTTGATCTACATGTACTGACAAATGTAATATAATATGCAGTCACTTGCAATAGTATCTCCCTCAACGAAGGCTGCAAAAATATGTGACACAATTTTATGGCTCTATAAACTAGCAGTCCGCCTCGAACTCAGAACTAGCGAGTTCCTTGCAAACGAGATGACCAATATAACGAGACCCTTTTGATAAATTTTTTCGCGCATTCTAGCTCCATGACCTCTTGGTCGATCCTGCTCATATACGAACTCTCAAATTATATGTATCAGATTAGATTAGATTTATTTATTTCTTCAAGAAAAAGACGTAGTATTTTACACTTGAAAACAAAATGCTTTCCCTAAAAAGATCTATAGATAGATATATTAGATATCTCTGCTACAACCTCACCAAATTTCATGAAGATCAGAAAAGCGTTTCTAAAGTTATCGCGGAACAAACTCTCAAAATCAAAAAGCCATCGAAATGCCGAGACGTCACAGTAGCCAGAAGTTGTTTGTAAGAACTTGCTACGCTTACGCTCCGCTCGTTCGATAAGATTGAGTCAGATATTTTTGCTGCCTTCATTGAGAAAGATACTGTTGTAGGTACTGTACCTACTGGGATGACGTCTCTCATTCTTACAATGATAGGGTGTAGCTTTGCCGTGTTTCTAAATTCAGCAGCAGAATTAAAAGTGAGCAAAGTGATATTCCCACACTCTTGTTCTCTTAACAATAAAGTCGTGTGCAGGTCATTTTGAACACCTCAGCCGCTTAGCTACTCCTGCCGCTGACTTGATGGACACGGACAATGATAGCTTGCGTGTTACTTTACCAAGTTTTTTTATTTTTATACTAAAGTACAGTCGGTTCCCCAACATAAGCATCCACTCTCCCATACAACTTTGTATGGCAATGTGGGTACTTAAGTTGGGGAACCCACCGTACTATGTTGCATGAAACGGACCTAATATAGGTAGTTACTATTTCCTAAGAATTTGTTACAACAGATTTACCGCGATAGCATATCTGTAGTTACTAAATTTAAAAACATTTAGATTTTTTTATTGAAACCATGTTTATTTCTTTCTTTGCCTTTGCAAGTGCCTTTTTTATCTCACCGGCTCGGAAAAGCTCTTTTTGTCTTTTGAAATCAGTGTGTAAAGTTGAATTTTATCTACATGTTAAACAAATAATTTCAAATGTTTAGTTATCATCACTTTACTTGGCAGAATGGAATTAGCAATAGATTTTGAATTATAAATATTTAAAACCATTAGTTTAGATAATTATGTTTTACAGCTTGTGCTTTCCTCGCGGTGTAATAAAAATGTCGTTACACTTGGCAGCAAAATTTGAGTCTTGACGCTCAAATGTTCACTTGTAGGTATGCCTGTTTCATGACAAAACCCGTGAACGACAACGCAGCTCATATGATTGTTTCATGCTAGCTCTACACATGGACGGACGCATCATCAGATTGTATCTGCGTCTCATTCTTACTCGATAACGAGAGAACGAGACGCAGGTATATTCCGCTGATGCGTCCGTCGATGTGTAGGGCTAGCATCACACGCACGCAGCTGACAGGATCCACCATTCGAGCGATGTCCCTCAGAGCATTAGAACCACTCGTTTATTGTCTAATCAAAAATACAGAAATAAAGCTTGTAAGGTCACGTCTGCAAATATGGACATATTTATTGTGACGAATACATGTATCCAGGAGTGCGATTTTTGAATCTCACCAAGTGACTAATTCTCACCGATGTGAGTGATTTCCGAAAGTAAATCACTCACATCGGTGAAAATTAGTCACTTGGTGAGATTCAAAAATCGCACTCCAAGTCTTTAAGCCTTGGTATGAAAGTGGAGACTACATATTTTTGTCACATTAAATGTATCCATATCTTCGACGTGACTGTACCGAAAATGTAATATTTAAATAATCTTCGAATACATTATTTTCGTATGCATATCGCGGTGAAAATGTTTTTTTTTTAAATGTTTTTTGGAGAGCCAATCTCCTTAATAAGTAGCAATATCCATCCATAATTGTCAGAAACCTAGTATGTAATGTTTGGATATCTGTATCATTTTAGATACTCGTACTGACAAGACTGATTGTTATTAAAATGTAATAAAACGAATCTAAAAAACTCTGCGGCTTTATTTTACTTTCATATACAATAGTCTGGGGAAGTACCTCCACCTTACAGAAAACCACAGCCAAATAGCACTAAACCCTATTCATAGTGTTGTGTTCCTGCTGGTGAGTAAGGTTGCCAAAGATCTCAAAGAGGACCCACTGTGTTGACGATGAGGGACCCTCTTGTTCCTTTGGCCGTCAACACGGTGAATCCTCCCTGTAAAGGGTCGGCAACGCGCATGTGACACCTGGAGTTGCAGGCGTCCATAAGCTACGGTAGCTGCTTACCATCAGGCGGGCCGTATGCTTGTTTGCCACCGTCGTTGTATAAAAAAAAATGGTCATACTGATTAAAGAGCTTTTTTGTCCAAACGCTGAATTTTGGTATGGAAGTATGCCGCTTTGCATGGTGATAGTAGGGACCCAAGTAAACTATTTTTTCCGGAGCAGCACCAATTTCATTAATTAGGAGGCCAAGCTAAGCGAGGTCTGTTAAGAACTTTTTTTAAATCTACAAGAATGATACATCAACTGATTTTGATAATATACACGGTGCTCGTGAGCATTGCGAGAGATTTTAACAACGATTTCCTGAGGTCATCAGGAGTAATAAATGTTATATGAATTTAGGTAAATTTCGCCAAAAAAAAATGTTTTTGTTTTTTTTTTTTCGATTTTTAAAAATGCTTTTGAACATGAAAACATAAATGTTATTGGTAATACTGTCGACTAAAATAAATAAGTACATTTTTTTTGGTAAAAAATAGTTTACGTAAAGTATTCCTTGGCACTTTGATATCTGTCAATAAGAATGTCTAGACTAGTACCTAACATACTTACTTTACTCTTTGCTAGACCCCATAAAGGGTGAAATCGCCATCAAAAAAGCGTTTTGCACTGAGTCACAATAAAAAATGTTTTTTTATTTAATTGGTAGTAACTCTGAAACTAGGCGAATTCCAGAAAAGTTTATCTCTGTATCTCTCGCAATCCTCACGAGCACCGTGTATATGTCAGATGAAAGAAACTACATTATGTATGAATTTTCCGCTAGAAGCGCTAGTGTAGACGTAGGTCTCCAAAACGTCAAATTCCATAGTTATTCAGTTTCAGTGGAATTCGCAGAATTATTTCTAATTTTAACAATGTTGTGAATACTTTGCAATACCTGATTTAAATTATGGCAAATAAGAGTTAGGTACGAATCATTGAATGTAAACGCTTTAAAAGCGGAGCTAAGAAAATTCTCCTTTATCCGAATAATCCGGAACTACGCAACACTGCGGCGTCATCAATATTTTTACAGGACGGTTTATTGTATTAAATATTATTGAAACGTACATTTTGTTTTCACGAACGTAATAAGAATTTAAAAAAATACAGCTGTATTTCGGGACCTCCGTGCTCCGTTTGCCTTAGAGAATTTAACCCGGATGGAGTAGCCATGTCTGTCAGTTCCGATGCAAAAAAAGTCTGCCGATTTTTGCGGGGGAGGGGAACGTCAAATGTATGGCTATTCGTACGTAACGTACAAATAGCTACGTCAGATAAACGTCAGTCCATACATGTGTATGACCACTGGTCACATGTTTTCGGCAGAGGGAACGCCTGTCAATGGCGACTCCGGTTGGTTGAATTCTCAAAGCCGTCTGCAATGGCGCCAACTGGTGAGTAAAAAAATGGTAGCCCTCATTCTGATCTGGTCACACTAAAGCAAACGTCAATTTCATTGATTATGTTATCTGTAGTATCTGTAGGATTGTAGTTGCTATTTATTTATTGTAATTTTATTATTGTTATTTAGTAGCTGTCGTGAGTGTCGTGTATCATACTAACTGACCTAACCACCTCCTAACCTATTATACATTGCACTTACAGTGCGGATCTCAATATTAGCACCATACGAGATATGTGTTTTGCGGAATTCAAGTGTCTGAACAGCACAGGGTCTCCAGCGAGATGGAGACAGTGCGAGTGAAGGCGGAACCTTTGTGGGATGAGGCGCCGGGGAGCCACGGTAACTTACAGACTTATGTTTATTCACTAGAACGGTTTGCACCATCAGTTATGCTTGTTGATGTTTATTAACTAGAACGGTTTGCAAGGCTAAGGGAACAAGAGGGTCCCTCGTCATCCACTACTCACCGGCAGGAACACAACACTATGAGTAGGGTCTAGTGCTATTTGGCTGTGGTTTTCTGTAAGCCTCATCCTAATTAGGATGCTAGTTAGGACACAAAAAAGTAAAGTGCAACAGGGCTTTAATGGAGATATGCACTATATTGTTTGCACATGAACAAGCGATGCAACGTTATAATTATCGCGTTAACCTTTTGAACGCCAAGAGCCACTAAAGTGGTTGTGTGCTTTCGTGCCTACCACGCCAACAACCACTAAAGTGGTGTCAAAGCAATTTTACTGTTGACAGATAAGGTTTAAATTCGTTTCTCACTAGTTGAGATCTTGGCGTGTATCCCACATTTTGATGCGAGAGAGAAAGCGTTCAAAAGGTTAAGATGCAGGTGTGGGCTGAGCATTAAAATTAGCGTTTAAAATTAGATCAAAACATTAAACAGCTTAGGTAATAATTATCTACTTATTACCCATCTATGCTGTTATGCTTTTTTCATTCTCACAGTAAGAGAGGCATCTGAATATCAGCCCTGGCCAGCTATCAGCAAAAATATCCACTAGTGGATAGAGTTGTTCCTTTCTCGAGAATGTTTTCTATTTTGTATGGAAAACATTCTCGCTCGAGAATATTTCCGTTTGTAAAGGGAGAATGTTCTCGAGAACGGCACAACTCTAGCAGATTAGTCTACAAGAGCCCGTGTTAAGCATGTCGCTTACTGGTCAGTTACGGTCCAGATCCGTGGGACCGCTGTAGGAATGCTTGTCTACGAGACTTGTGGTTCCTATCCAGTGGTCTGTAGACCATTGGTGCCAACAAAATCCTTCGTTAACTTATTATATGTATATTTACTTTTGAACAGCAGTTCTACCAAAGAAATTTTGTCAAGTGGTTTCTTTTCACTGAAAGGTTAAGAACCTCTTCCCTTCTTTGTCTCGGTTATACTCATTATGAGTGTGGTGTTTGTCAACCTAATCCCAAGAATTTACGTAGGCAGTTTTGGGCATTGGCATTCTTGGCACATTCTCATAATAAACTATGATCGCCGTTTCGATATATGAAGGTTGTCTGGAAGAGATTGCTTCTAGCGATAAGTCCGCCTGTTGTTACCTACCTCTATGCTGTACCTATATTATAACTGTCTTTGTTCGTTTTTTGTAGTGTGCAATAAAGTATTTTATTATTATTATTATAAACAAAACAAACAAGAATGTGTGCCATGGGACCTTCCAACTCGGAGGGTAAACTAGGCCTAGTTGTGATGAGGCTTGGTTTCCTGAAGTGTCTGTGTGTCTGTCTGTGGTACTGTAGGGCTGAAACTATTATTACATTTTAAAGCAGGTTTGCTAGAGCGTGATCCTAGACATGTTTATCATATTTTTTTTAATTTATTCTTGTTATAATTGCATGTGTATTCCATAGAATACACTAGACAGAGTAGTGGACTAAGACAACAAAACCCGTCTGGTTAGATTGCTATGCTATCCTTATTGTTAGACCCGGGCATCTGGCTGCTTTTAATTGGTGGATGTCAGAGTGACACACTAGCAATTTTTTAAATTGGAAAATAGTAATACCAAAATAGGTAAAAACTGCCGAAGTTGTCTCAGTTATAAAGGATAGGGCAAGGATATATTTCAACATTAGAGCAGCGAAAAAATATAAATTACATTATATGTCTTCCACCTACTTGCCTCCAGCAGAAACTTTTGGCAATTATATAATCTAATTATTTATATAAGTTCTCATAATATTGCATCAATTCCAGAATTGTAGGATTTATTTTCTTGAAGTGATTTGCATTCTTTGACCTCCACCACTTTACAGCTGCCAGATGCCCATACTAGAAAATGAAAATGAAAAATGAAAATGAAAATGAAAATTTATTGATAACATTTGTTGTAAGTCATACAGTTGTAAATAAATATTATATATCTTTACATTATAATTTGTAAGTTTTATCTTATACATAGTACATATCTAAGTATAATTAAATTCAACAGCATTTGCAATTGTATTATTACCTGTACACTTTCATATCATGAGCAAAAAGTATGAGGTATTATTTATAATTAATTAGTTAGGTTCACTGGTTCATGTTTTATCTAGGACAATTAGATAAATATTCATCTAGCTCATAGAACTGGGATTTAATTAACCAATTTTTTAGCCTTAGTTTAAAATTACAGGAGGAAGGTGCATCCCTAATGCTTGCAGGTCGGCGGTTATAAATGTGTGGGCCAAGTATATAGGGCAAGCGTCCAGTTTTATCCAGCCTGTTAGGGAAAGGTTCGAGGCTGCCCGCATCCTTATTACTACGCAGAGGGTAATTAGTGTTTGGTTGTTTCTTAGCAAACTTCTCGAGATTTAAATGAGTAAAGGTTGCCACTTGTTGAATAAATACACAGGGCACTGTTAATATTTTATATTTAATAAAGTATTGGCGCACACAGATATCGTCAGAAATACACGCTATTGCTCGTACGGCCCGTCTTTGCAAGGCGAATACCCGACGCCATTCCGCGGCTTTAGCCCAGAGCTCTGTGCCATATGAAATGAGTGCGTGCACAGTAGCGAAATAACAACTTCTGACGACTGGGCTGGGCAGTGCATGCTACGCTCTGAGCCTCCTCAGAGCGTAGCATGCACTGCCCAGCTTTGCACACAGGTGATCGATGTGTACGTCCCACTTTAGGCCGCTATCGATGGAGAAACCTAATAGTTTTATGTCCCTCACTTCAAGGACGGGGTCGTCCCCGGCATACGAGGTCATTGCCTCAGTTGAGTGGCCATTTAGGTTCAATCTCATGACAAAAGTTTTTTCTTTGTTAAGGGCTAAGCCATTTGTGTGGAACCAGTTACAAAGCTGTTTTAGTGTACTATTGACGTTAGTCTCCAGCTGTGGCAGTGATGAGCCGGTGACGACAGCCGTCACATCATCCGCATACATAAAAATTTCGCATCCTTTTGTTATTTGCGGGAGATCGTTAAGAAGGATGCTGAACAAGGTGTTTGATAAACAGGATCCTTGCGGTACCCCAATTTGGTTCCTCATTACATCAGATCTAATACGGCCACTGTCACCTACGACAACCTGACTCCTGTTCGACATAAATGACATCAGGAGTGCCAGTGCAGGGCCCCGAATACCGTAGTGACTGAGTTTTTGCGCGATTAGTGTATGATTGGCCGTGTCGAAAGCCCGCGAGAGGTCGCAGCACACAATGGCCACGTGCGCCCGCGTGAAGTTGACCACCCCAAACCGTTTGCCCGCAAATGGCATATCGGTATCGTTAGTTCATCGTTAGTTCATGTTTGTTCAGCAGGTTAAATCGTTAGGACCCGATCGTAACGTCGATTTTTTTAAAAAACAAAATGGGGTGGCTAACTTCACGTTAACCACCCCAAACCACTTTTTTTGCTATTACTATTTTTATATCGAAAGATATTCGTTAGTTCATGATAGTTCACCAAATCAAATCGTTAGGACCCGACGCAATCATTTATTTTTATTTTTCGAAAAAGGCATTTCCGAGGTTTTAGATTTTTTTTCATACTATGGGGTGGCTAACTTCACGCCAACCACCCCACCCTGGAATCGACAAATCTAACTATGTGGGGGCATCGGGCGACGTTAGTTCACGTCTGTTCAGGCATTAAAAACGTTAGGATCCCATCAGTATTGCCAGAAAAAAATAAAATCGAAAATTTGCTATTGGCGGCTGAAGGCAGGTATGTTAGGTGTCGTAAAAAGTTATACAATCGGGTGCTTACGATTCTTCAGCCTAAACAAGCGTCTGCAGGCCTTACTTAATCGATACAGTACGGTATCTTGCGGGCAATCAAAAGAGAAAAAGAGATTTCCGAGGTTTTAGATTTTTTTTCATACTATGGGGTGGCTAACTTCACGCCAGCCACCCCACCCTGGAATTGACAAATCTAACTATGTGGGTGCATCGGGCGACGTAAGTTCACGTTTGTTCAGGCATTAAAAATGTTAGGATCCCATCAGTATTGCCACAAAAAAATAAAATCGAAAATTTGCTATTGGCGGCTGAAGGCAGGTATGTTAGGTGTCGTAAAAAGTTATACAATCGGGTCCTTACGATTCTTCAGCCTAAACAAGCGTCTGCAGGCCTTACTTAATCGATACAGTATGGTATCTTGCGGGCAATCAAAAGAGAAAAAGAGATTTCCGAGGTTTTAGATTTTTTTTCATACTATGGGGTGGCTAACTTCACGCCAACCACCCCACCCTGGAATCGACAAATCTAACTATGTGGGGGCATCGGGCGACGTTAGTTCACGTTTGTTCAGGCATTAAAAACGTAAGGATCCCATCAGTATTGCCAGAAAAAAATAAAATCGAAAATTTGCTATTGGCGGCTGAAGGCAGGTATGTTAGGTGTCGTAAAAAGTTATACAATCGGGTCCTTACGATTCTTCAGCCTAAACAAGCGTCTGCAGGCCTTACTTAATCGATACAGTACGGTATCTTGCGGGCAATCAAAAGAGAAAAAGAGATTTCCGAGGTTTTACATTTTTTTTCATACTATGGGGTGGCTAACTTCACGCCAACCACCCCACCCTGGAATCGACAAATCTAACTACGTGGGGGCATCGGGCGACGTTAGTTCACGTTTGTTCAGGCATTAAAAACGTTAGGATCCCATCAGTATTGCCAAAAAAACTTAAATCGAAAATTTGCTATTGGCGGCTGAAGGCAGGTATGTTAGGTGTCGTAAAAAGTTATACAATCGGGTCCTAACGATTCTTCAGCCTAAACAAGCGTCTGTAGGCCTTACTTAATCGATACAGTACGGTATCTTGCGGGCAATCAAAAGAGAAAAAGGCATTTCCGAGGTTTTAGATTTTTTTTCATACTATGGGGTGGCTAACTTCACGCCAACCACCCCACCCTGGAATCGACAAATCTAACTACGTGGGGGCATCGGGCGACGTTAGTTCACGTTTGTTCAGGCATTAAAAACGTTAGGATCCCATCAGTATTGCCAAAAAAACTTAAATCGAAAATTTGCTATTGGCGGCTGAAGGCAGGTATGTTAGGTGTCGTAAAAAGTTATACAATCGGGTCCTAACGATTCTTCAGCCTAAGCAAGCGTCTGTAGGCCTTACTTAATCGATACAGTACGGTATCTTGCGGGCAATCAAAAGAGAAAAAGGCATTTCCGAGGTTTTAGATTTTTTTTCATACTATGGGGTGGCTAACTTCACGCCAACCACCCCACCCTGGAATCGACAAATCTAACTACGTGGGGGCATCGGGCGACGTTAGTTCACGTTTGTTCAGGCATTAAAAACGTAAGGATCCCATCAGTATTGCCAGAAAAAAATAAAATCGAAAATTTGCTATTGGCGGCTGAAGGCAGGTATGTTAGGTGTCGTAAAAAGTTATACAATCGGGTCCTTACGATTCTTCAGCCTTAACAAGCGTCTGCAGGCCTTACTTAATCGATACAGTACGGTATCTTGCGGGCAATCAAAGGAGAAAAAGAGATTTCCGAGGTTTTAGATTTTTTTTCATACTATGGGGTGGCTAACTTCACGCCAACCACCCCACCCTGGAATCGACAAATATAACTATGTGGGGGCATCGGGCGACGTTAGTTCGCGTTTGTTCAGGCATTAAAAACGTTAGGATCCCATCAGTATTGCCAGAAAAAAATAAAATCGAAAATTTGCTATTGGCGGCTGAAGCCAGGTATGTTAGGTGTCGTAAAAAGTTATACAATCGAGTCCTTACGATTCTTCAGCCTAAACGAGCGTCTGCGGGCCTTACTTAATCGATACAGTACGGTATCTTGCGGGCAATCAAAAGAGAAAAAGAGATTTCCGAGGTTTTAGATTTTTTTTCATACTATGGGGTGGCTAACTTCACGCCAACCACCCCACCCTGGAATTGACAAATCTAACTATGTGGGTGCATCGGGCGACGTTAGTTCACGTTTGTTCAGGCATTAAAAACGTTAGGATCCCATCAGTATTGCCAAAAAAACTTAAATCGAAAATTTGCTATTGGCGGCTGAAGGCAGGTATGTTAGGTGTCGTAAAAAGTTATACAATCGGGTCCTAACGATTCTTCAGCCTAAGCAAGCGTCTGTAGGCCTTACTTAATCGATACAGTACGGTATCTTGCGGGCAATCAAAAGAGAAAAAGGCATTTCCGAGGTTTTAGATTTTTTTTCATACTATGGGGTGGCTAACTTCACGCCAACCACCCCACCCTGGAATCGACAAATCTAACTATGTGGGGGCATCAGGCGACGTTAGTTCACGTTTGTTCAGGCATTAAAAACGTTAGGATCCCATCAGTATTGCCAGAAAAAAATAAAATCGAAAATTTGCTATTGGCGGCTGAAAGCAGGTATGTTAGGTGTCGTAAAAAGTTATACAATCGGGTCCTTACGATTCTTCAGCCTAAACAAGCGTCTGCAGGCCTTATTAATCGATACAGTACGGTATCTTACGGGCAATCAAAAGAGAAAAAGAGATTTCCGAGGTTTTAGATTTTTTTTCATACTATGGGGTGGCTAACTTCACGCCAACCACCCCACCCTGGAATTGACAAATCTAACTATGTGGGTGCATCGGGCGACGTTAGTTCACGTTTGTTCAGGCATTAAAACGTTAGGATCCCATCAGTATTGCCACAAAAAAATAAAATCGAAAATTTGCTATTGGCGGCTGAAGGCAGGTATGTTAGGTGTTGTAAAAAGTTATACAATCGGGTCCTTACGATCCTTCAGCCTAAACAAGCGTCTGCAGGCCTTACTTAATCGATACAGTACGGTATCTTGCGGGCTATCAAAAGAGAAAAAGAGATTTCCGAGGTTTTAGATTTTTTTTCATACTATGGGGTGGCTAACTTCACGCCAACCACCCCACCCTGGAATCGACAAATCTAACTACGTGGGGGCATCGGGCGACGTTAGTTCACGTTTGTTCAGGCATTAAAAACGTTAGGATCCCATCAGTATTGCCACAAAAAAATAAAATCGAAAATTTGCTATTGGCGGCTGAAGGCAGGTATGTTAGGTGTCGTAAAAAGTTATACAATCGGGTCCTAACGATTCTTCAGCCTAAACAAGCGTCTGTAGGCCTTACTCAGTCGATACAGTACGGTATCTTGCGGGCAATCAAAAGAGAAAAAGGCATTTCCGAGGTTTTAGATTTTTTTTTCATACTATGGGGTGGCTAACTTCACGCCAACCACCCCACCCTGGAATCGACAAATCTAACTACGTGGGGGCATCGGGCGACGTTAGTTCACGTTTGTTCAGGCATTAAAAACGTTAGGATCCCATCAGTATTGCCAAAAAAACTTAAATCGAAAATTTGCTATTGGCGGCTGAAGGCAGGTATGTTAGGTGTCGTAAAAAGTTATACAATCGGGTCCTAACGATTCTTCAGCCTAAACAAGCGTCTGTAGGCCTTACTTAATCGATACAGTACGGTATCTTGCGGGCAATCAAAAGAGAAAAAGGCATTTCCGAGGTTTTAGATTTTTTTTCATACTATGGGGTGGCTAACTTCACGCCAACCACCCCACCCTGGAATCGACAAATCTAACTACGTGGGGGCATCGGGCGACGTTAGTTCACGTTTGTTCAGGCATTAAAAACGTTAGGATCCCATCAGTATTGCCAAAAAAACTTAAATCGAAAATTTGCTATTGGCGGCTGAAGGCAGGTATGTTAGGTGTCGTAAAAAGTTATACAATCGGGTCCTAACGATTCTTCAGCCTAAGCAAGCGTCTGTAGGCCTTACTTAATCGATACAGTACGGTATCTTGCGGGCAATCAAAAGAGAAAAAGGCATTTCCGAGGTTTTAGATTTTTTTTCATACTATGGGGTGGCTAACTTCACGCCAACCACCCCACCCTGGAATCGACAAATCTAACTACGTGGGGGCATCGGGCGACGTTAGTTCACGTTTGTTCAGGCATTAAAAACGTAAGGATCCCATCAGTATTGCCAGAAAAAAATAAAATCGAAAATTTGCTATTGGCGGCTGAAGGCAGGTATGTTAGGTGTCGTAAAAAGTTATACAATCGGGTCCTTACGATTCTTCAGCCTTAACAAGCGTCTGCAGGCCTTACTTAATCGATACAGTACGGTATCTTGCGGGCAATCAAAGGAGAAAAAGAGATTTCCGAGGTTTTAGATTTTTTTTCATACTATGGGGTGGCTAACTTCACGCCAACCACCCCACCCTGGAATCGACAAATATAACTATGTGGGGGCATCGGGCGACGTTAGTTCGCGTTTGTTCAGGCATTAAAAACGTTAGGATCCCATCAGTATTGCCAGAAAAAAATAAAATCGAAAATTTGCTATTGGCGGCTGAAGCCAGGTATGTTAGGTGTCGTAAAAAGTTATACAATCGGGTCCTAACGATTCTTCAGCCTAAGCAAGCGTCTGTAGGCCTTACTTAATCGATACAGTACGGTATCTTGCGGGCAATCAAAAGAGAAAAAGGCATTTCCGAGGTTTTAGATTTTTTTTCATACTATGGGGTGGCTAACTTCACGCCAACCACCCCACCCTGGAATCGACAAATCTAACTATGTGGGGGCATCAGGCGACGTTAGTTCACGTTTGTTCAGGCATTAAAAACGTTAGGATCCCATCAGTATTGCCAAAAAAACTTAAATCGAAAATTTGCTATTGGCGGCTGAAGGCAGGTATGTTAGGTGTCGTAAAAAGTTATACAATCGGGTCCTAACGATTCTTCAGCCTAAGCAAGCGTCTGTAGGCCTTACTTAATCGATACAGTACGGTATCTTGCGGGCAATCAAAAGAGAAAAAGGCATTTCCGAGGTTTTAGATTTTTTTTCATACTATGGGGTGGCTAACTTCACGCCAACCACCCCACCCTGGAATCGACAAATCTAACTATGTGGGGGCATCAGGCGACGTTAGTTCACGTTTGTTCAGGCATTAAAAACGTTAGGATCCCATCAGTATTGCCAGAAAAAAATAAAATCGAAAATTTGCTATTGGCGGCTGAAAGCAGGTATGTTAGGTGTCGTAAAAAGTTATACAATCGGGTCCTTACGATTCTTCAGCCTAAACAAGCGTCTGCAGGCCTTATTAATCGATACAGTACGGTATCTTACGGGCAATCAAAAGAGAAAAAGAGATTTCCGAGGTTTTAGATTTTTTTTCATACTATGGGGTGGCTAACTTCACGCCAACCACCCCACCCTGGAATTGACAAATCTAACTATGTGGGTGCATCGGGCGACGTTAGTTCACGTTTGTTCAGGCATTAAAACGTTAGGATCCCATCAGTATTGCCACAAAAAAATAAAATCGAAAATTTGCTATTGGCGGCTGAAGGCAGGTATGTTAGGTGTTGTAAAAAGTTATACAATCGGGTCCTTACGATCCTTCAGCCTAAACAAGCGTCTGCAGGCCTTACTTAATCGATACAGTACGGTATCTTGCGGGCTATCAAAAGAGAAAAAGAGATTTCCGAGGTTTTAGATTTTTTTTCATACTATGGGGTGGCTAACTTCACGCCAACCACCCCACCCTGGAATCGACAAATCTAACTACGTGGGGGCATCGGGCGACGTTAGTTCACGTTTGTTCAGGCATTAAAAACGTTAGGATCCCATCAGTATTGCCACAAAAAAATAAAATCGAAAATTTGCTATTGGCGGCTGAAGGCAGGTATGTTAGGTGTCGTAAAAAGTTATACAATCGGGTCCTAACGATTCTTCAGCCTAAACAAGCGTCTGTAGGCCTTACTCAGTCGATACAGTACGGTATCTTGCGGGCAATCAAAAGAGAAAAAGGCATTTCCGAGGTTATAGATTTTTTTTTCATACTATGGGGTGGCTAACTTCACGCCAACCACCCCACCCTGGAATCGACAAATCTAACTACGTGGGGGCATCGGGCGACGTTAGTTCACGTTTGTTCAGGCATTAAAAACGTTAGGATCCCATCAGTAATGCCAGAAAAAAATTAAATCGAAAATTTGCTATTGGCGGCTGAAGGCAGGTATGTTAGGTGTCGTAAAAAGTTATACAATCGGGTCCTTACGATTCTTCAGCCTTAACAAGCGTCTGCAGGCCTTACTTAATCGATACAGTACGGTATCTTGCGGGCAATCAAAAGAGAAAAAGAGATTTCTGAGGTTTTAGATTTTTTTTCATACTATGGGGTGGCTAACTTCACGCCAACCACCCCACCCTGGAATCGACAAATCTAACTATGTGGGTGCATCGGGCGACGTTAGTTCACGTTTGTTCAGGCATTAAAAACGTTAGGATCCCATCAGTATTGCCACAAAAAAATAAAATCGAAAATTTGCTATTGGCGGCTGAAGGCAGGTATGTTAGGTGTCGTAAAAAGTTATACAATCGGGTCCTTACGATTCTTCAGCCTAAACAAGCGTCTGCAGGCCTTACTTAATCGATACAGTATGGTATCTTGCGGGCAATCAAAAGAGAAAAAGAGATTTCCGAGGCGATAGAGGGCTTTCTTTTTTACTGCCCGTGGTGAGTACACAATTATACGTCTCCATCTGGCCATAATGCGAGTTTTACCGTACGCGTAGCGTGCGGCAAAACTCACGTTATGGCCAGGTGTGACGTAAACAAAATTAATTGGTTTCATTATAGTACACGTATTAACATAACGAATTAAATAACTCATTAGAGCAGATATCACAATATAAGTCACTTAGATAATGACTATCGTAATATTCGTCGTCCCAGGTATAGGACAATGTTATCCTGCAGTCATCGCAATATCCTTTTAACATAACATTTTCGTCAGAGAGCGATATCTCAATACTGGTAAAGACTGTAAAAACAGTTGCTTCGCTATTAACCGTGGCAAGTTGAGCCCAAATATTTTTGATTTTATGATTTCCATCTGAAAGAATGTATATACATGAAGTTTCTGTTTTATTTTTTATTTTATTTACATTTAAAACTTACTTTCGCCATTATGGAAAAATCGGACTCCTCTTCTACATAACGTGTTGTATATTCCCTTAAACAATTCACTATTATGTTAAATGTGCTAGCGTATAAATTGTATAATAGTTTTGTATAATTTAAAGATAGCTCATACCTAATATTTAAATCATAATGTCTAATGTTATGTTACTCGGAATCGATAAACGCTTAGTTTATACGCTAGCACATTTAACATAATAGTGGATTGTTTAAGGGAATATACAACACGTTATGTAGAAGAGGAGTCCGATTTTTCCATAATGGCGAAAGTAAGCTTTAAATGTAAATAAAATAAAACAGAAACTTCATGTATATTATACATTCTTTCAGATGGAAATCATAAAATCAAAAATATTTCGGCTCAACTTGCCACGGTTAATAGCGAAGCAACTGTTTTTACAGTCTTTACCAGATATTGAGATATTGCTCTCTGACGAAAATATTATATTAAAAGGATATTGCGATGACTGCAGGATAACATTGTCCTATACCTGGGACGACGAATATTACGATAGTCATTATCTAAGTGACTTATATTGTGATATCTGCTCTAATGAGTTATTTATTTCGTTATGATAATACGTGTACTATAATGAAACCAATTAATTTTGTTTATAAAATAATTTTAAACAAAAAAGAACCGACTTCACTAAGCATCCACCTTTCCAACACCAAATGCTCGATCTGCTGTAAAAAATACTCAAATCACCATAGGCGTGCCTATAATAGTTGAAGAGTTCCCTCGATTTCTCCAGGATCCCATCATCAGATCCTGACATGGTTACAATGGGACCAACTGTGAAGTATACGCTTTCAAACAAAAAAATAATTTTCCAAATCGGTCCAGCCGTCTTCGAATAATCGGTGAACATACATAAAAAAAAAAAAAAAAAAAAAAATAGCAAAAACAAAGATCCCGACGAATTGATAACCTCCTCCTTCGAAATCTTGAAGTCGGTTGATAATAAACATATAGCACATCCGTCGTTTCGTTGATTTAGTAGTTAGTAAAATTAGTTACAAATGCTAACACAGCAGTAGTTCAGTGATCTTTTTTGACAGTCATACGTCAAATTAAAAACAATACACCCTTTGTTGGTAGGCAACAAACAAAAAACTTAAAAACGAAGTTTCAGTTCAGAAGCCTACTCTTGATACTTGAATACTTTCGTTAGTTTTTTTTTACAGTATGTTGCACCAAATATAATCAATTGAGTTTTTGTATGCTAGTAACTAATACTATAAGCAATTTATATGATTTTTTTCATAATTGTACTTTCAAAAAAACGTGTTGGAAAGAGCTGTCAAAAAATAAATTGACATTTATTTCTTTTATTTTTCACGTATTAAATATTAATAAAATTATAGGGTATACTCCCACTCAAACTACGTAGCTGTGATTTTGTTTCAACGCTTTAGCTGCTATGGATTAGGAGATATACGAGTTTGAAAAAAAATGTTAAAAAAATACATTTTTGACATTATCTCTGAGACAGTTCAAGATAGAGGGCTGAAAGTTGGAGTGATTACTAGTTATGAGGCGACAAACAATTGACATTTACTAATTCAACTTTTCCTCACAGGGGCCACACGTCCTTCCTTAGCCTGCTAAACCCTTTGACATGTTTATGTGAAATAGTTTTTGAGTTATGAAGGGGTCAAAGGTGGCTCCAAATGGTTCATGTAATATTAACACAAAATACTTCTCCAAGTAGTATATTCAGAGATGGACATTAATCGATAAATTTTTTAGTTAACTAATCAATCGATTAAAAATATCAATCTTATTTTTTTAATTGTAACTAATTTAGTTGCAATTAAATTAGTTGTGAGAATGTTCGACTAACAATTAAATTAGTTTTAGTTTCAATCGACTAAATTTCACGGTTAAATCTATATCAAAACTCGTTAGTCACTCGTTTTTGCATTTTTTATGCATTTAAGTTGCAATATACTCGTACATAACTTGCAATATGTGACTAGGAGTAGGTATGTACATTGTATAGGTACTAGTATGTTGTAAGGTTGTAACTATGTTAGTTTGAAGCAGATATCTTCAACCGATTGAGCTAAAATTATATTTACACGTTTAATTTGAAATGGTTGGATGACAGTTTAATGTTATGGCACCATCGAGCTGATCTGGTGCTAGCCCCAGCAGGTGACTATAATAATACCATACACTAGAGTTCGGACTCGTTGATGTCCTCTGAACGCGTAAATGACGATTGTCAAAGGAATTCGGTTGGTTATAAAAAATTGTTATAAAAATATTTAATAAGTTACTGATTAGGGTTTATGTCTAAAATATTGAACATGTTGTCATGAATAATTATAGATTTTAGGTGCTTAAGTTATTGCTTACGATGCTCAGACGATTAGTACTGCAAAGTGCAAATGTAGGTAATGGTTTAAGGACACGGACGCCAGGTATAAAGTAAGAAAGAGAACGATGTATGAAGAAAGGAAATCGTTACATGCACTGCATCGCTGTGACAACAGAGACGTTGTTCCGATATTTCCCCACAACTCCGATATACACGGTGAATCTGAGTAACCCGACAGATTTTAACCATAAATTCCTGATCATAATTGGAGACAAAAATGTCGTATAAACTTTTCTGGAATTGGCCTTGTTTCAGAGTTACTACCAATTAAATAATAAAACATTTTTTATTGTCACTCAGTACAAAACGCTTTTTTGATGGCGATTTCACCCTTTATGGGGTCTTGTCTAGACATTCTTATTGAACGATATCAAAGTGCCAAGGAATACTTTACATAAACTATTTTGACGTGATAACGTCTTTAAAATCGTTTTAGTCGGGTGACATGTTCAGAAACTTGTGTCACACCAAAACCTCACGAGCGCGATCGCAGGTATAACGAGAGAGAGACGGACCGATCTCCCGTCTCATCTCGAGCGCTGCCAGTCATTCCGTGAAACTTGTCACGCGGAATCCTCACGAGCGGTTAGACGTTATCACGTAAACATCTCGATCGTAAACCTACTTTACAAACAACCAATTTTTTTTTTTACGAAAAAAAATGTATTTATTTATTTTAATCGACAGTTTTACCAATAACATTTATGTTTTTATGTTCAAAAGCATTAAAAAAATCGAAAAAAAAGCAAAAAACTATTTTTTTTGGCGAAATTGACCTAAATTCATAGAACATTTATTAATCCTTATGCCCTCAGGAATTTATGGTTAAAATCTGTCGGGTTACTTAGATTCACCGTGTATAACATAACATAAATACTCTTTATTGCACACCTCAAATAATAGACACAAAGACATCTGATGGTGACTGTACACAGTTCTTATTTACCCTTTAAGATTAGGGAAATTCAATCCAATTTCAGAGAGATGCACTACTTAATTACTTACTTACATGATGGATAACAAAAAGTTTTTGACTTAAGTTTCATTTTTGTTATAAGCTTTATGACTATCGAAATTTGCGGGTTAAGGAGCTCTGACGAGCTCTAACATGACGTGTTGTAGCATTGCCATCCAAACTAAACGTTTGATATACAATTTTAGCTCATTTGGTTGGTATTATAGTTATCAAAGAGATCTCACTCCATAAATAATCAAAATCGTAGGGAATAAGTACATGACCATTTTATTTGTATACATCCGTTAATATGTCCTGTTCAGTCTGTCAACATAGTAATACCGAGGTTTCCTGTTCAATTTGCTTCTACCATTACTCGCGAAAAAGTAGTCTAACTAATTAGTCGATTACAAAATTTAGTTGTCCGAAATCAATCTGCAACTAATTTAATTGCAACTAAACTAGTTGCATTCTATACAACTAAGATTGATCAGTCGTCGTTTTCAACCGTCAGTCGCAATTAATTTTGTTAATCTCAATCGTTAATCGTTAGTCGATTACATTTTGCCCATCTCTGAGTATATTATATACAATACTGACTCTGTGGGTAACTTACATTCATATATTTACTCGTACAAATATACACACATTATCATCTATTAAATGATTAGATTTTATATTTATATATATATACAACGTATGTACATAACATACGACATCAACACTCGCACTTTGCCGTGCCGCGTGACGTACGCGTGCCGGCCGTACTGTGGACACCCGGCCGCCGAACTGGTTTCTGATGTCGCTAGGTGCGCTCGCGCTGCATGCACGCACGCCAGTCGTGATTTGACCTCCGTACGCATACCTACTGTCGCTTGTTGCTATGATCACTGTACGCTCTCGCGCTTATGTATTTTGTTGTTTATGTTTACGAACTCAGTGCTTTACCTGTAATTTCTAAACTTCTACTTTCCTTCGCTTCCGCTAATTTCCTTAAAGTGTTGTGTAATTGTGTAATATAAAAAACTGTGGAACATCCGGACTTTTATTTCTACACTAATTGGACCATACAAAAGGAAGGTAACAAAAGGTATTTTTACCATCTTCAACTCTTTAAGTTACCGTTTAATTTCCCGAGGTATTTTTCGGCGTATCTAGCAAAATCATTGGGTACTTTTGAGGGTTCCATAACCAAAATTGAGTCTTATACCTATAGCAACGTCATGGGCGATGCTCACCACTCAGCCATTTTATTTGTAGACTGTAAACCATATACTTGTAATTGATGATATTTTTTACCTGAAGGTGTCTTTTACTTTTAGAGGGGCACTCCATAGATTTCATTGAATAATGAAAAAGATTGCTGCAAATATTTATAACCTTATTACCACAAAGATACGCCCGGTGTATGTTTTTTTTTGTTTTGTATGAAGACTATGAAGACATGGCCAATTTTTGTGCGCCTGGGTACCTAAAATTAGTGGCTCCTAACAATGAAGTGTGTTTTGAAAGCTTTGTATATATTTCAAGTACAGCCTTGGACAAAAGCATTGAGCACGTATGTTTTTCTTTCTTAACTCAATAAATATTGTTTTCTTCATGCAAACGTTATATAATTTGAAAAGTTATTACGTATTAGTGTACTTACAACTAGAGAACATAAGTAAATAATACTTCAAAGTACTAATTTAAATAAAAAAATTAAAGGCATAATCAGGCGAATTAACAACGGAGTACCTAATCGATATTTTTAAGCAATTACTATTTACTAACTGCAAAGACTACTAATAGGTACCTATTCAGTTTTAATTAATAAAAAAATATTAAATGTAGATACAAACTTAGAAGAGCTTTTTAGTCCCCTTAGCGCATTCCAAGGCTGTAGGTACTAGGTAGGTAGACAGTAATCACAAGGTTTTTCTGTTTGTTCATATTTCAGGCAATAAAATCACAGGTCTAAACTCTAATGTTACGTTCTTTATTCTTAGCATACCTACTTATCTATATGTGCGAAAGTAACAGTTGATATGTCAAATTTATTATTTCAAGCTGAATCTGCTGAACCGACTCAGAAAATTTGCAGGGAAGAACGATGGAAGATACCTATAATCCTGAAAACTAACCCATTGAGGGGTTGTAATGGCCTGAATTCGTTACGGTAACAGTAACATATATGTATTTTATTTATAGTATAAGTAGTTTATTTAGTAGAGTCAAATCAAAATTATAAGTAACCTAGAACCAGTTTGCTTCCAGAGGAATGCCCTATAATGGACGTCCATGAAACTGGTAATATTTCTCGGGGAAACTGGAATGTCCTTTTTTTAATTATGTCATTAAGGCGGTTATCACACTGCCGCAGCTTCCGCATGCGGCGACGGTGTGCGAGACAGGATAATTAACGCTCTGCATGTGCCTCGTTCACTGGAGCGGGACGCGGCGCCAGTGTGAGATCCGCCTAACTAAATAATAATAATATTAATCAGTTTGGCGGATCTCACACTGGCGCCGCATCCCGCCCCAGTGAACGAGACACGTATATTATATATACACATATATAATATTACTATCACTAAACGTTTTAAATCATATTATATTAAAGACGAACCATGACATGACAGGTATAAGTTAATATACATCTAAAATCAAGGTATAAATTATATAAGCCGACTTTTTTAAGTTTATTTTAATACTGTTTATTCTTTATAATGGTTTTTCAAATATGTCAAACCAACAAGCTAAACATATTACCCTCTCGTTGCACAGTAGTAAGCTGATCATTACCATTTATTTCTCTAGGACGGGTATGGAAACCAAAACTGACAATTTATTACAGTAATCTTTAGAATTGTTTTTGTTAAGTCTTAATTGTTTATTGACAAAATAAATCAATTTATATAATGTGTCAATATTTTATTCTGTTGTATATTCCTTTTAAAAAGCTTATGTAGGTAAGTAGGTATAAGTTGGCGTGTTATTCCTGCGTTGGCATAGTGTCTTCTTATTCGAGCGCTTGGTAGTACTAAGCGAACGTGCTGCATGTAAACACGTACTGTTACTCGCGCTGCTCGTCCTTTGACTTCCACACAAAAACCGCTCTTTTGGGCAAAGGGCAGCGCGAGAAGCAGCGGCAGCGTCAGAAGTGTCGTGTATACAAACAGCTCCTGCTCCCCACTTTCCTGCTCACTGCCGTGGAAGCAGAGTTGGGCAAAAATTTACGTGATTGAAACTAAACTTAAAAATGTGAATGTTAATCTTTATAATATAAAAATGATTACGAATTCAACCATGAGCTTTCCAAACGGATTGAGCACCGACATGAGTAGATCATGTCGATTTTTAGTTTCAATCATGATTAGCTGAAGTGATTACATTAGTAAGACGGATGCTAAACTAACGATTTAGTCGATTTAATCATGTTTAGAACATGATTATATTTTGCGTAGCTACTAACTCCATCACTTTTTTCCATGGCGGTTAAGAGGCGGTACCTAAGTATGAGTATAATTTACATTTAGGATAAATGACTACTTGTGACAGTGTACAAAACATTGCTCTAGCTTGTTACACGTTTATGAATAAAAAAAGTGGCTAATACTCGTACACTTATCCTGCATGGACTTAGCAAGGGACAGTATGGCAAAGTTTGACGTGATAGCAGTGAGTTAGTATTCATTAAGATATCGATAATCTGCTTTTTTTTTAAATATACCACAACTATGGCAAACAAGCATACAGACCGCCTGATGGTAAGCAGCTACCGTAGCCTATGGACGCCTGCAACTCCAGAAGTGTCACATGCGCGTTGACGACCATTTATAAAAAGGAGGACTCACTATGTTGACGGCTAAAGGAACAAGAGGGTCCTTCTTCGTCAACACACTAGGTCCTCTTTGAGCTCTTTGGTAACCTTTCTCACGAGCAGCAACACAACACTATGAGTAGGGTGTAGTGCTATTTGGCTGTGGTTTTCTGTAAGGTGGAGGTACTTCCCCAGTCGGGCTCTGCTCCAGATTTCAGCGAGATGATATTCGCTGTGCTGTACCCTACCACACCTAGCGATATGACATTCGCAGTACCCATACCCCTCTTTTGGGCGTAGTTTAAGGACATGCCCGTGTCCAGACGTAGTTTAAGGTCATACCCGGGTCCATATGGTCGGCGTGATGTTAGCAACAATAGCCACCCCAACGGAGCAAAACGAAAACAAAAACTGTATGAATTAAGTATAATCTATAACCACCCCATAGTATGAAAAAAAATCTAAAACATCGGAAATCTCTTTTCGCTTTTGATTGCCCGCAAGATACCGTACTGTATCGATTAAGTAAGGCCTACAGACGCTTGTTTAGGCTGAAGAATCGTTAGGACCCGATTGTATAACTTTTTACGACATCTGACATACCTGCCTTCAGCTGCCAATAGCAAATTTTCGATTTTATTTTTTTCTGGCAATACTGATGGGATCCTAACATTTTTAATGACTGAACAAACGTGAACTAACGTCGCCCGATGCCCCCACATAGTTAGATTTGTCGATTCCAGGGTGGGGTGGTTGGCGTGAAGTTAGCCACCCCATAGTATGAAAAAAAAATCTAAAACCTCGGAAATCTCTTTTTCTCTTTTGATTGCCCGCAAGATACCGTACTGTATCGATTAAGTAAGGCCTGCAGACGCTTGTTAAGGCTGAAGAATCGTAAGGACCCGATTGTATAACTTTTTACGACACCTAACATACCTGCCTTCAGCCGCCAATAGCAAATTTTCGATTTTATTTTTTTCTGGCAATACTGATGGGATCCTAACGTTTTTAATGCCTGAACAAACGTGAGCTAACGTCGCCCGATGCCCCCACATAGTTAGATTTGTCGATTCCAGGGTGGGGTGGTTGGCGTGAAGTTAGCCACCCCATAGTATGAAAAAAAATCTAAAACCTCGGAAATCTCTTTTTCTCTTTTGATTGCCCGCAAGATACCATACTGTATCGATTAAGTAAGGCCTGCAGACGCTTGTTTAGGCTGAAGAATCGTAAGGACCCGATTGTATAACTTTTTACGACACCTAACATACCTGCCTTCAGCCGCCAATAGCTAATTTTCGATTTAATTTTTTTCTGGCAATACTGATGGGATCCTAACGTTTTTAATGCCTGAACAAACGTGAACTAACGTCGCCCGATGCCCCCACATAGTTAGATTTGTCGATTCCAGGGTGGGGTGGTTGGCGTGAAGTTAGCCACCCCATAGTATGAAAAAAAATCTGAAACCTCGGAAATCTCTTTTGATTGCCCGCAAGATACCGTACTGTATCGATTGAGTAAGGCCTGCAAACGCTTGTTTAGGCTGAAGAATCGTAAGGACCCGATTGTATAACTTTTTACGACACCTAACATAACTGCCTTCAGCCGCCAATAGCAAATTTTCGATTTTATTTTTTTGTGGCAATACTGATGGGATCCTAACGTTTTTAATGCCTGAACAAACGTGAACTAACGTCGCCCGATGCACCCACATAGTTAGATTTGTTAATTCCAGGGTGGGGTGGTTGGCGTGAAGTTAGCTACCCCATAGTATGGAAAAAAATCGAAAACCTCGGAAATTTCTTTTTCTCTTTTGATTGCCCGCAAGATACCGTACTGTATCGATTAAAAGGCCTACAGACGCTTGTTTAGGCTGTAGAATCGTTAGGACCCGATTGTATAACTTTTTACGACACCTAACATACCTGCCTTTAGCCGCCAATAGCAAATTTTCGATTTTATTTTTTTCTGACAATACTGATGGGATCCTAACGTTTTTAATGCCTGAACAAACGTGAACTAACGTCGCCCGATGCCCCCACATAGTTAGATTTGTCGATTCCAGTGTGGGGTGGTTGGCGTGAAGTTAGCCACCCCATAGTATGAAAAAAAATCTGAAACCTCGGAAATCTCTTTTTCTCTTTTGATTGCCCGCAAGATACCGTACTGTATCGATTGAGTAAGGCCTGCAAACGCTTGGTTAGGCTGAAGAATCGTAAGGACCCGATTGTATAACTTTTTACGACACCTAACATAACTGCCTTCAGCCGCCAATAGCAAATTTTCGATTTTATTTTTTTGTGGCAATACTGATGGGATCCTAACGTTTTTAATGCCTGAACAAACGTGAACTAACGTCGCCCGATGCACCCACATAGTTAGATTTGTCAATTCCAGGGTGGGGTGGTTGGCGTGAAGTTAGCTACCCCATAGTATGGAAAAAAATCGAAAACCTCGGAAATTTCTTTTTCTCTTTTGATTGCCCGCAAGATACCGTACTGTATCGATTAAAAGGCCTACAGACGCTTGTTTAGGCTGTAGAATCGTTAGGACCCGATTGTATAACTTTTTACGACACCTAACATACCTGCCTTTAGCCGCCAATAGCAAATTTTCGATTTTATTTTTTTCTGACAATACTGATGGGATCCTAACGTTTTTAATGCCTGAACAAACGTGAACTAACGTCGCCCGATGCCCCCACATAGTTAGATTTGTCGATTCCAGTGTGGGGTGGTTGGCGTGAAGTTAGCCACCCCATAGTATGAAAAAAAATCTGAAACCTCGGAAATCTCTTTTTCTCTTTTGATTGCCCGCAAGATACCGTACTGTATCGATTGAGTAAGGCCTGCAAACGCTTGTTTAGGCTGAAGAATCGTAAGGACCCGATCGTATAACTTTTTACGACACCTAACATACCTGCCTTCAGCCGCCAATAGCAAATTTTCGATTTTATTTTTTTGTGGCAATACTGATGGGATCCTAACGTATTTAATGCCTGAACCAACGTGAACTAACGTCGCCCGATGCACCCACATAGTTAGATTTGTCAATTCCAGGGTGGGGTGGTTGGCGTGAAGTTAGCCACCCCATAGTATGAAAAAAAATCTAAAACCTCGGAAATCTCTTTTTCTCTTTTGATTGCCCGCAAGATACCGTACTGTATCGATTAAGTAAGGCCTGCAGACGCTTGTTTAGGCTGAAGAATCGTAAGGACCCGATTTTATAACTTTTTACGACACCTAACATACCTGCCTTCAGCCGCCAATAGCAAATTTTCGATTTTATTTTTTTCTGGCAATACTGATGGGATCCTAACGTTTTTAATGCCTGAACAAACGTGAACTAACGTCGCCCGATGCCCCCACATAGTTAGATTTGTCGATTCCAGGGTGGGGTGGTTGGCGTGAAGTTAGCCACCCCATAGTATGGAAAAAAATCGAAAACCTCGGAAATTTCTTTTTCTCTTTTGATTGCCCGCAAGATACCGTACTGTATCGATTAAGTAAGGCCTACAGACGCTTGTTTAGGCTGTAGAATCGTTAGCACCCGATTGTATAACTTTTTACGACACCTAACATACCTGCCTTCAGCCGCCAATAGCAAATTTTCGATTTTATTTTTTTGTGGCAATACTGATGGGATCCTAACGTTTTTAATGCCTGAACAAACGTGAACTAACGTCGCCCGATGCCCCCACATAGTTAGATTTGTCGATTCCAGGGTGGGGTGGTTGGCGTGAAGTTAGCCACCCCATAGTATGAAAAAAAATCTGAAACCTCGGAAATCTCTTTTTCTCTTTTGATTGCCCGCAAGATACCGTACTGTATCGATTAAGTAAGGCCTGCAGACGCTTGTTTAGGCTGAAGAATCGTAAGGACCCGATTGTATAACTTTTTACGACACCTAACATACCTGCCTTCAGCCGCCAATAGCAAATTTTCGATTTTATTTTTTTCTGGCAATACTGATGGGATCCTAACGTTTTTAATGCCTGAACAAACGTGAACTAACGTCGCCCGATGCCCCCACATAGTTAGATTTGTCGATTCCAGGGTGGACCCCACTTTCAAAAAATAAAAAAAAATGATTGCGTCGGGTCCTAACGATTTGATTTGGTGAACTATCATGAACTAACGAATATCTTTCGATATAAAAATAGAAATAGCAAAAAAAGTGGTTTGGGGTGGTTAACGTGAAGTTAGCCACCCCATTTTGTTTTATTAAAAAAACGACGTTACGATCGGGTCCTAACGATTTAACCTGCTGAACAAACATGAACTAACGATGAACTAACGATACCGATATGCCATTTGCGGGCAAATGGTTTGGGGTGGTCAACTTCACAGCACCGCCACGTGCAGCCGGTCCTCTCGCGCGCTCAGCGTACGCCAGACCACTTCCCTTACTAGATCGGTCGTCGAGCGGCCCTGGCGGTATGCGTACTGTCTGTCGGATATCGTTTGCTGTGGAAACCAGAAAGATAGTAGTCTGGTGTTAATGCCTATTTCTAAGATCTTACTAATAGCCGGTACTAATGATATAGGCCGATAAGATTTCAGGGCTGCCTTGGGACCCTTCCCTTTATACAGTGGGATGACTTTAACTTTTTTAAGGCTTTCTGGAACTATTCCTTGTCGTATGCAATTATTAAACAACTCCGACAGAACGAACGATATCGCCGGACCGACGTGTCGAAGGGTGCTGGCCGATAGGTCGTAGATGTCGGTGCTGTTTTTTGGTGCTATGTGAGTGCGGAGTATCGATTCTACTTCGTAAGGTGTAAAATATTTTAATCTCATAGAACAGTTGCACTCGGCGATGTTACTGGATATGGCTATCAGCGAACGCTGGACGTCCGGTGCCGGCGCGCCACATGCTTTAGCGGCGGTTATAAATTCCGTATTAAGTGAATTTACTGCGTGTTTTTTTTGAAGAAAATGCCAAGCCACGGTTGTCCTTAATGACATCGGTATAGTCCACGCGTTCGCGACAGCCTCGTCCTAATTCCTTGTTTATTACTCCCCACATACGTTTGCATTTGTTGGAAGCGGTCTTGATCTGCGCGCTGTAATAGTCAGTGCGCTTAAGTTTTTGCATGTTATTATATTTAGATGCGACACGAACCATCATACCTGAAATTTGATAGAAGGAAATAAGCATAGTGTAGCAAACAGACTACAGGGGTTTCTTTGCTCTCATTATTATGTCATATCTGACGTGGCTATAGGTAGGTACTTATATAATTTTCTTTAAGCAATGAGTAACAGGAGATGAAATCCCTAAGAAATTATTTGTACCATGATTTGTAGTGAAAATCACTACAAGTCTGACATTGGCTGTTGGACCAGTGACATAATACCATGCAAATGTCAAAAAATTTAAAAATCTTATACTGAACGTTCACGCGTGATAATAAATTGTAAAAATAGTAAAAAAAAGCCACGGACTTACATTCCATAGGTAAGTAAGTGCAAAATTTGGTGTTATACTAATTTAAAATAATAGTGTAGGCGGTGCACCGCCATTATCCTTGACGCACAGATTAATGTCACAGACGTAACACATATGTGCGTGCACTTATGATAGTTATGATTTACCTACATTGATGTATTTTGATAACTGTATGTATTGGTCACCGAGGTGCCAATGAAATCGTTAACGACAATCGAAAAGTAAACTTATTCGCACCTTCATAACGGCTTTAAAGATTATTAGGGATTTTTTTCTTACAAAATTAGGTAGGCTAAGGCTAGTGTAATACATAAGTACAACTTAATAGAACTACACATATTAAATGATTGATACAACGCAGTTTAATTGTTAATATAATATCATGGTAATACGCGGTATTCATGGTTAATATCTAGCCCTTATCGAACGAGCGGAGTGTAAGCAAAGAAAGTCTTACAAACAACGTCTCGGCAATCGGCATTAGTATATAACGCTTGACTGATCTTCATGAAATTTGTTGGGGTTGTAGCTGAGATACATATAATTTGAGAGTTCGAATATGAGCAGGATCAGATCAACCAAGGTCATGGAGCTAGAAGGCGCGAGTTTTGAGTTCGAGGCGGACTTCTATTCTAAAAGTAGTTATGAAACTATCGTATTTTTATTATCAGAGGCCATTGAGGTGGAAGTTGAGATCAAAGAGGAGGCGGAGCGTGAGGAGCCCGCGGAGGGGGTGAGCGGGGGAGAGAGCGAGACGGCACGCTGGCGCCAGAACGAGAACACGCATCATGTGGGAGACGATCGAGAAGGTAATGCATAACTTCTCAGAACTAAGTCTTAAACTATTTTAGCAAACTCGTACCGTGTTTTTTTGAGTTCGTGTAATTTAAAATTCAAACGTGCATGATTTTTTTGGAAGACGTCATTCGAATTTTGTCCCGTTAGATTTAAATGTCTGTAATAAACCTACTATCTATTGTAGCCCTTAAACGACAAAAATGCGAAAATACGTTAGGCGTCTGCGCCGCGCGTCAAAACGCCCCAGACAAAAAGCGTGAGCTTTGTGACGTCACCGGCCTCAAAGTTGCGGATAATTGTTAGGAAGGAATTAAGGTGCGACCACACCGCTGCTTAAAATACGGCGACGTTACGGAATCGCAGTGACGCATCGTATCCGCACCGTTTTTATCGCATGCCCTCCACACCGCTGCTCAAAATACGCTGACGGTACGGAATCGCAATGACGTGCCGTAAACGTCACGACATTACCGCATGCTCTCCACACCGCTCGAAATACGCAGACGCAACGTGTACGCCGTGACGTGCCTCATACGAAACATTTTTGACGCGAACCTTCCAAACCGTATTTTGAGCAGCGGTGTGGAGGGTATGCGATAAAAACGGTACGGATACGATGCGTCATCACTGCGATTCCATAACGTCGCCGTATTTTAGGCAGCGGTGTGGTCGCACCTTAAGTTTTTGGAGCATATTTGTAATTTTAGGCGCGAAAAAATGTGTTTACCTTTCGTAAATGTAGTTGTCGTATATTTTTATTCTTGTTAGAACACAAGTAATCGTATTGGGATTGTTCATTTATTTTGAAAAGGTATGTTGCCAAAACCATTTCGAGGTCTATGTTGATCGATCAATTTTAGACTAATATTTTGCCAAATTAATAAGAAGATACGGATATTTTCGCAAAAATATGAATGACCTTTGTTTGGCCTTAGTCGTTGTAAAACTTCCTTGTAAAACTCTAGTTAGCATTACTAAAAAATAAACTGAATGTATACGTGCTACGACAGTTGTCAAACATGTAAATAAAAACGGCCGCTACGGCTACATGCGAATAAAGTCGGCGTAATTTTTGTGTGTATGTAAAGTGTTGTAAGACTTTACATACACACAAAAATTACGCCAAATGTTCATTTATAACCTAGTACTAATCTTTTAAAATATATAAAAGCGTACAAGACGTTACTACTCACATAAGCATTTTGAATAAGAATTTCAATCAAATTATGGTTTGAACTTGATGCGATTTACTCCAGTATAGGTACAGATGTTGTTTTGCTGTGGTATATATATTTCTTGAGTCGGGTATTAAAGACTCATGCGTCATGGGTATTGTTTTTATCGCTTTACAAATACAATTTGAATATTTATATTTTTCATGATCAAAACACGATGAGGAGCTAAAAGCAAGTACGGCTACAGTTGAAACACGCGGTGGTGGTGGTGTCGTCCGCTGCTCCTCTTATAATGGGGGCAGGGGTTGGAGTGCCCGCATTTCTGCTTTTACTCCTGTGTCTGGTGGTTATCCCACTGCGGTGCACACAGGGCAAAGTACAGTCGCCATCAAATATATCAGAGCGGCCAAAGTACTCAAAAATATCTGATCATGCACTTTATCGCGTAGACAATAGAGGCGTTGTTCACATATTTGTGACCTTGGCCGCTCCGATATATCTGATGGAGACTGTACAGTGAACTAATTCTTACGTGTCCTATTATGTAAATAAACACTTTTCAAAGGCATTATCACATATTTCTCTGGAATAATCACTTAAAATGTTGTTGTATACTTCAAGAAACTCACAAATTATTGAATTCAATCAAGTACGAGTAACCACTGAAAAATATCGTTACTAATAAAATTTTCTTCAATAATCAAAGTAACGAACGAATTCCTAGAAAAATAACTGACATTGCGATATGTAGTTGCTACCTATGTTTTATTTTATTATTGTAATGCGATGATGTAGATATGAAACTGAAAATAATGTATAGTGTAATGTAGGAAAAAAAACAAAATTTGCAGCCCTATTTTATTGGCGAAATGTGCTGAACTCACAAAATTGTATATTTACATGTTATCTCTGTACCACATTTCTAGCAAATAAATTCTTATCCTAGATTGAAACAAGTTTGCTTACGTGATAAGACAAGTATTTAAGAATGACTTCAGTGTAGATGGCGATAAAAGCTTGGAACTGAAATAAAAAAATTGCTATTATTGTTTACAGAAAATTCCGCTGACTCCGCCGAAACTAAAGCCCGTGCGAGTTCGCGCCACTCGTGTACGATATGCTCAAAAACATTTACACAATCAGGCACTCTGAGGACGCACATGAGAACACACACCGGCGAGCAACCATACGCCTGCGACACATGCCACAAGCGCTTCCGCCAGTGGAGCCATCTCCACAGACACCAACGACTGCACAAGGGGATTAAGCCATACGCCTGCGATACATGTAACAAACAATTTGTGGAGTTAGACAACTTGAAGAAGCACGAACGAGTTCACACGAGGGAGAAACCGTATACGTGCGGAACATGCCACAAGGAGTTTGCGCAAATGCAGACTTTGAAGAACCACGAGAGGATACACAGTGGGGAGAAACCATTCCGCTGCGAAGTATGTAAAAGGGACTGAAATAGATGTGGTATACAATAAAAGTGGCCAAGGCTTCATGTGCTTAAAGCTGGAATCATTCACTCGCGGCAGACGTACCTCAAACTCAAACTCAAACTCAAACATTTATTCAGTAAGTAGGCCACAAGGGCACTTTTACACGTCAAAGTAAAAGAGAGAGAAAAAAAAATCAAACTACACCGGTTCTAACCCTACACCTCTGACCCGAGAAGAATTATGTCCGGCAAGAAACTCGGCGGGAGTTATTTTTTCAAAACAACAGTACATCAAACTAAACAATACATATAAGTGCGTTGTTCTATAAGAAAACATATCAAACCAAGGTTAGATTAACCAACAATAGGTTATAGTTTAAGAAAAATACCAAAGAAAAAAGATGAGTCCAAATCTGACTAGTGAAAATAAATTACATACAAGTTTGATATACTTTCTTACCTGAACTGTGTCTTCTACATAAATTTCCAAATTATAATAATCCATCATCAACAGTTAGAAACAAATTTTGAATTTAAATAATAATAAAAAAAGTACTTAAGTGATTCTAGTATACAATAAACATACTATTTCTAAATTATACTTAGAGATGTATAAGGTCTCCAAGTGTCTTGATCTATATATTCTATATAATAAAAAAATATGGATAATCAAGCACCGAATGTTGTGTCTAAAGCCAATTAAACTAAAATTAAATATGATTAATAAAAAGTTACGTAAATGTGTTGCCCCAGTTAGCCTAAACAGACCGGTCTCCACAAACAGCACCCGTTCACGAGTATGACGCATATCTCAGCCATCGCCTCCCTCAACCTTTCTTCGGGAAAGTGGCGACCCGATCAACGACGCCACCATAAGCAGAGCCTTTTAAGCGAGCATGACATGTTCAAGCTGGCGGGCTTTATTAATTAATAAAAACTAGCCATGTTTAGTCTGGTGAGAAACAATATTCTGTGCTCGTATTTTACATGCGTGAACTAAATTACAATATAAAAGTGACATAGAGATATACATGTCTCTAAGCCTCCTTACCTCTAGGTTACCCGGGTCGCAGTGGCATCTGCGTCTGCTACGAATACAGCGTTGTTTCGATTCCAGCCTTAGGCACTGGTCCCACCGCGAGATAGTAAGCTATGAGCTATCGGCTATTTTCTAGCCCAAGAAACGAACAAAAGATAATCGCTTCCGTGTAAATAAAAGAGAGAGATATATATTTATAGTTCATAGCTGGCTGTTCACACTGCGATGAACTATAAATATACATCTCTCTCTTTTATTTACACGGAAGCGATTATCTTTTGTTCGTTTCTTGGGCTAGAAAATAGCCGATAGCTCATAGTTACTCGCCCGCGGTGGGACCAGTGCCTTAAACATCGGAGGCCTTGGCGACTTTATCTTTCCTATACGACATCTATTTCAGTTTTATAATTTATATAGAAATAACAAATCAAACTATTTTATTAAATTATTTCATTTATTTTCTAGGTATGTCAAAAGGAGTTCACAGAATCCAGTAGTTTAAGGAGACATGAACGCGTTCACACCGGGGCCAAACCCTACCGCTGCAAGCTGTGTCATAAGACGTTTGCACAGTTAAATACTTTACGGAACCATGAAATGACTCACACTGGGGCTAGACCGTATGTCTGTGAAATATGTCAAAAAGATTTCACTAAATTTAGCAGCTTAAAGAGACACGAGAGAGTACACACAGGCGCGAAACCATACATATGCGAAACATGCAAGAGAGAGTTTTCAGAATTAAGCAGTCTAAAGAGACATGAAAGAGTACACACCGGAGTGAAACCCTATTCCTGCAGATTATGCAAAAATGAGTTCACGGAATTCGGCAGTTTGAAAAGGCATCAAAGGATTCACATACGCGAAGAGCAAAATATGCGAAATGGAGCTGTAAGTAGACCGAAACCTTATAAATGTGAAATTTGTCAAAACGGATTCACGCAATTAAGCAGTCTGAAGAGACACAAGAAAGTGCACAGTGGGGAGAAAGCATTCTCCTGCAAATTATGTAAGAAAGTTTTCACAGAATTGGGCAGTTTGAAAAGACATCAGAAAATTCACACATGAGGAACAAAATATGAAAGTGAATTAGTTAATAAAATGGAGGTTCTTATCTCTTCATAATTATTTTTGCATATTTTTAAAGTGGGGCACTCATGCAATAGATTGTTATTAAATCAAATACAAACATTGAAAACATTGAAAAAATAATCAACCCAGCAGGACTTGAACCTGCATCGATACGCCTTGCAGGGGCTCGATCGCTTTACCAATTAAGCTATGGGTCAAGTTACTAAGTTGACGAAATTTTCAATCTATTGTATGAGTGGATGCCCCACTCTAAAAATATGCAAAAATAATTATGAGTTGATAGCAGCGCCCTCTATATTTCCGTTGTGACACTTGCGATAGTGTCGGCGGGAAGGGTATCTAACTATAGTAGTTAGTACCTAGATGTCGCCTACGGCTGCTATAAAGCCGAAGTAGATCAAAATAAATGCAAAAAGATGATTGAAGCCATTGAAAATTTCGTCAACTCAGTAACTTGACCCATAGCTTAATTGGTAAAGCGATCGAGCCCCGGCAAGGCGTATCGATGCAGGTTCAAGTCCTGCTGAGTTGATTATTTTTTCAATGTTTGTATTTGATTTAATAACAATCTGTTCTTATCTCTTCATAATGAGCTAAATGTTACACCTTACGTGACGTATCGAAGATTAAGTGTGCTGTTTCAGAGGAATTTCCTCTCGCGCACGCTCCGGGTACCAAACCTCTCTACGAGGCATCCTCAGGAGATGTTGTCGGCCTGACGTCCGGCAACGGAATGACGTGCCCAGAATGGTCGGCCATATTTATAACATCACCCCCACCCTACCGTGCAAGTGCGAGTGAGATGCTAAAATTCGAAGTAACGGTGATGCCACAACATTCAACTGTTCGTTAATAATTAAACCCCTATTGTTTGTAATTGTTCTAGAACGCTCAGATGCAAGTTAAACCATGTGTTTGTAGTTCAAACTTTACAACGTTCGTTGCGCGAAAAGGAATGGGATGAAAATAAAAGTGAAGTAATTATTATACAAACTTTAATTACCTATACACAATATTATAATTGATACGTAGGTATTGTATTTTATTAAATTTAAACTTTCGTGAGACATACTATCACTATATAAAAACATTTTACAAAAAAAAGGTAAACCGACTTCAAAAAGGATAAAATAAATTATTATATTATTTATATGCGTTACAAACTGATATGTTTGAAGTCGGTGCCAAGCCAAATTCGGAAGAGTTAATACGAACGAGGCTGTGTGTTCAGTAAACTGTTCTTGATACTATATAACTATTTTCATTCATTCAAGTACATAAAGAAAAATCATGCGTCTTATGATGTTTGTTAATAAACTTTTTTACTAGTTTTCGGACTAACCATATCTCGAACGAAGGCCATGCTTCGGTTTGAATTATTTATCCTACTTCATCTAAGGTTTAATATCGAAGTGTAAAGGAATTCAATGGCTAGATTGATCTTTCTATACTCAGACACATTGGGTGTGTGGGACCTACCTTGTCAGTAGAAAAAGGCGCGATATTTAAATTTTCTATCGAAGGTCAGGTTTAGGTAAGTACATTCTTTTTTTAATTTGCCGCCTTTTTATGATCATTGAGAAAGGAGACGTGTGTCGTAGTATATATACATAGGTAGGACATTTCATCAAAATTGGAGTAGTAGTTTAGACGTGGAAATGTAACAGATAGAATCACATTCACCTTTGCAATATAAGTATAGGTATAGATGTTTTGTGATTTTTCAGACTTGAAGCTGACTTCACCGGTAATGTAAGTTTTGCCTTGGCACCGACTTCAAACATATCAGTTTGTAACGAATATAAATAATATAATAATTTATTTTATCCTTTTTGAAGTCGGTTTATCTTTTTTTTGTAAAAAGTTTTTATTTTTCAATTTTTAGTGTTTATATAATTATCATAATCAGACAACAGATTTCGGAATAATCGGTGAAGATATATAAGAAAAAGGTGCATAATACGTTACTCGATGTAAGAAAAGTTTCACATGTCATATGTGGTCTTCACCATTAGGTTCACTCCATCAAATTGGTGGTTTTCGAGAGGAAAGGCTTGAGTTGCTTAAAAAATCAACCAAATCAACATACATGTGCCTTTAAAAATTGAGGAGTTCTCTCAATTCGTCATCAGAACAGCACCAGATTAATGTGGAACCATCTTCGAGGTAATTCCTTTCAAATCAAACCATGGGTCCCGGAGTTATCGCTGAATACCCTACATTTAAAAAAATCATCATCATTATCATACAATTATCATCATTAGGTCCACTCCATAAAATTGGTGGTTTTCGGGAGAAAATGCTTGAGTTGCTTAAGAAAACACTCAAATCACCAAACATGTGCCTTTAAAAATTGAGGAGTTCCCTCGATACCTCATGGATTCCATCATCAGACTGTTCTGATAATGGAATCAATAAAATAATTGCTCAAATCAGACCAAGGGTCTCGGGATCCTACATTTAAAAATATCAACAAAACAACCATCATCATCAGGTCAACTTCATCAAATTGGTGGTTTTCGAAAGAAAATCCTCGAATTGCTTAAGAAAATACCCAAATCACCGTACATGTGCGTTAAAAAATTGAGGAGTTCCCTCAATTCCTCATAGATCCCATCATCAGAACAGCACCAGAATAATATGGTACCACCTTGGAAGTAGATCCTTTCAAACCAAAAAATTATTATTCAAATCGGACCACGCGTCTCGGAGTAATCGGTGAACATACATAAAAAAATAGCCCAAACCGAATACAGAACCTATATAACGGTTACACTCACGTCACTTTAGTCACTTCGCGCGACATGTTTACTAAAGTTGTTGTGACTAAAGTGACGTGAGTGTAACCGTTATATTTTATAATGATATTGTATTTTGTCTCCACACAGCTATGAAACCAGAAACTTTCACCTATTTGTATAACTTAAACATTGATTTATTCTCCAACACTGTAAAAAATTAACAACAACGTCGGGAGGCATAATATCCATAATATATTTTGACAATCATAGACATATAAAATAGAAAGACGTGGTCCCACGAAGATAATAAGCCGCGGTCTATTGCACACACACTCACTTTTGACCAATCACGTCCACGAGTTGTATATGTGTGCGTGTCGCGCGTAAACACGAGGAAATCGGCTTTTTATGGAATCACAATTTTGGCTTCACTATGGTCTTCACGGCACCACGTCTTCTTATTTTATATGTCTACTAGCTTTTTCCCGAGGCTTCGCCCGCGTGCTATAACTACTCAAAAAGAAGGTTCTCAGTTAGACTGGTATGTTTGTATGTACCACATTTTCCCATTTTAGGGGTTGAATTTTCTAAAAACCTGAAAGACGTGTTTACTAATTTATCGTTAGGAATACTCCTGTGAAGTTTCGAATAAAATAGTCTAACAAATCTTGTTTCGCCATACAAACTTTGGACCCCCATTTTACCCCCTTAGGGGGTGAATTTTGAAAAATCCTTTCTTAGTGCACCCCTAGACCTTATAAGGAACCTACGTGCCAAATTTGGAATCTCTAGAACCAGCGGTTTGGGCTGTGCGTTGATATGTCAGTCAGTCAGTCAGTCAATCAGTCAGTCAGTCAGTCAGTCAGTCAGTTTCTTCTTTTATATATATATGTCTATGATGACAATCCAAACCAAAAGGGACCTTATGGCGGCCCGCGCTTACGCCTTTATTGCGTGTATATAATACTGAATCTGCACAATGTACAACGTAAGCGCCTGTCGCTATAACGTTCTTTTTGATTTGGATTATTAGATATTGTTTTCATTTTTAAAACTATTTGAAGTCTAGTTTTATTCCCGATATAAAAAAAAACAGTTCGATTATACAATATCTACCCATTGCATGTGGTTTTGGATATTTTTTTTTAGGTAGATTAGATGGTAAATTAAATATCCATCAAATTTTGTATTAAAATAAAAGTATAATTGGGTGATAAAGTCAGATTAGGGCAGATTGAGCGGTCATTTTAGTAACTGCAATAAAAAATAGACTTTATCGGGACTACCGAAAACCACACCACCTTACAGAAAACCACACCCAAACAGCACTAGACCCTACTCATAGTGTTGTGTTCCTGCTGGTGAGTAAGGTTGCCAAAGAGCTCAAAGAGGACCCAGTGTGTTGACGATGAGAGACCTTCTTGTTAGCCGTCAACACAGTGAGTCCTCCTTTTTAGGGTTCCCTACCTCGGAATGGAACAAAGGGAACCCTTATAGGATCACTTTGTTGTCCGTCTGTCTGTCTGTCTGTCTGTCTGTCTGTCTGTCTGTCAAGACCATTTTTCTCAGGAACGCGTGGAGGTATCAAGCTGAAATTTATATCAAATACTCAGGTCTATTGTCCCTTGGAGCTGTGAAAAAAATCAAACATAAAAGCCAACGCAATCAAAAGATACAGTCGTTTATGCTGCAAATTTTAGAGTTTATCGGCACTCGCAAAACCTACGGGGTACTTCCCGTGAACTCAAAAACTTGAAATTTGGCACGAAGCAACGTTATATAGCATAGACAATGGAAAAATTACAAAAAGTAGACATTTTTAGTAAAAACATACAAAAAATTTTTTTCACTTCTCATGCTCAAAAAGTGTGTCATATTATGCTTACCAAGGCGGACTAAAGTAGTACATTTAACCTCTAGGGCTAAAATGTATACATATTTATGATTTACAAAACATTTTAAATTGACCAATCGGAACACTTCACCATATTAAATCCACCAATCACAACACACATACCGAAGTTAATAGGGACGATACTTTTTTGGTGCGTATACTGTGTAAATAATTAAAGTCCTTAAAAAACATTGTATTTAATATCAACCAATCAGAATACAGCAATGTTAAAATCGACCAATGAGGAAACGCAATTTATTTCTCAAAACGTGAGGTGTTTTTTAGTTCCTACTTCACAATCATTAAAAAAAATTGTAATTTTTTGGAAGCGCTTTAAAGCGTGTTTAAACGGCTATTAGACATGGCAATTTGTAGGGCCCCATCGGTTGTGTCCAACTCCTGTCGGCCCCAACGCACTTTATTACACTTTCCCTACAAATCCCCCTAGCTCAACGTTTACAGAGATGCCTTCAAAACATCTAAAAAATGTATTTGGTGAAGCACGGTGATAGTACTCATAACAGTACAGTAGCCCACCAAATGAAGGAAAACTTAGAGGAACTAATTCGTGTATAGCCAAATTTTGGTGTAGTTGTAGGCAAAGGTGTCTTACACAACATACTAAAAGTACCGGTGGATGGGGGCGCCGCTAGCGGGGTGGAGGGGGTGCAAAGGTGCCTTATTTTGATTTTTCGTAAATAACTCGGTAACGGTGGCTCATACCAAAAAATGTTCTATCGCTTAATTCATTCACATATAATTTTCTATAAATAATATTCTTTGCACTTTTTTGCTGGGATCAATGTTTAATGAGATATCGAGGAAATACGATAAACACTTTTTTAAACTTTCGGAGCTAATATTTACGAAAGTATTAGTTTTATTCAAAAATTTATATAAATTACCCTCATTTGTTTTAAAATACCTATCCAACGATATCCCACACTTTAGGGTTAGAGTAAAAAAAAAATTTACCCCCCCACTCCATGTGTACGGGAGGTACCCGAAAAAATAATATTTTTACACATTTTATTTTAAAACTTTGTGTGCGTAATTAAAACACATACTCATACGAAATTTCACTTGTCTAGTACTAGCCATCACTGAATAGGGTGAGCAGGGTGCCTACCCTTTTAGTTTCGGCATGTCCGTCTGTCCCCGTCTGTCCGTCCACGGCTTTGCTTAGTGATATTTAGTACTAGACGTCTAGACGGATAGATGGGGTCAGACGGACATGGGGAAACTATAAGGGTAAGAAGTGAGGTAGCAGGGTGAGCAGCTTGCTCAGTGATGGTTAGTACTAGAAAATAAAAAAATCGTATGAGTATGTGTTTTGTTCACGCCGGCAAAGTTTTAAAATAAAATCTGAAAAAATATTATTTTTTCGGGTACCTCCCGTACACATGGAGTGGGGGGGTAAATATATTTTTACTCCAACCCTAATGTGTCGGATATCGTTGGATAGGTCTTTTAAAAAAAATAAGGGTATTCTAAAACTATTTTTGGATAAAACTAATACTTTCGTAAATATTAGTTCCGAAAGTTTAAAAAAGTGTTTATCGTATTTCCTCGATATCTCATTAAACATTGATCCCAGCAAAAAAGTGCAAAGAATCTTTTTTATAGGAAATTATATGTGAATTAATTAAGCGATAGAACATTTTTTCGTATGAGCCACCGTTACCGAGTTATTTACGAAAAACCAAAATCAGGAATCTTTACACCCCTCCCTCCCCGCTAGCGGCGCCACCATCCACCGGTACTCTTAGTATGTTGTGTAAAATACCTTTATCTACAACTACACCAAAATTCAGCTATACACGAATTATTTCCCCTATCAGGCAGTTAAGCGTCTTCGTTTGGTGAGCTACAGTACATATTAAATAAAATCTGAAACTGTTTTTTTTATTATAGATATTTAAATGACCGCTCGAGCTGCCTGAATCTAAATTCATCTGCCTAACCCTTCTATTATTTAAATACAAAACTAGGTAAATATATTAATTGCCAGCGAATCTACACAATTTAACTTTTATTTTAAATAAAAAACCAGACGGAATGTGTAGAAAATGGCTAACATTATAAATAAAAAACCGGCCAAGAGCGTGTCGGGCCACGCTCACTGTAGGGTTCCGTAGTTTTCCGTCCGTCACAGTAAGTGTCCCCACTTAAGAGTTAATAACACCGCCATGTAGGATATGATATGAGAGTTCCATGTACAGCGACATCTATCGGCAAATTGAGTAAACTATTGCGCGCGAGCATAAAGTATGGAAGATGATTTTTATGGGATAATTCTTTATTGCGTGAACCGATTTTCACCGTTTTTACTTTATTTGAAAGCACGTCATTTCATTGTAATTTTGTAGAAATTACAGGTACAATAAACACCTGCTTATACGGTTAAATTACAAACTTAGTTCAGAAATTATTTTGTATTTTTTTTTCAAAAACTATTCATCCTATCAAGTTCAAAATAATTTTCCTAGAAAGTTTTTATAAAGTTCTACTTTTGAGATTTTTTTCATATTTTTAAAACTTATGGTTCAAAAGTTAGAGGGGGGGGACGCATATTTTTTTACTTCTGGAGCGATTATTTCCGAAAATATTTACATTATCGAAAAATGATTTTAGGAAACCCCAATTCATTTTTAAATACCTATCCAATATTATTTCACACGTTAGGGTTGAAATGAAAAAAAAAATCACTCCCCACTTTACGTATAGGGGAGGTACCCTAATAAAAAAAAATGTTCACTTTTTATTTTACCACTTTGTCGGCGTGATTGATATACATATTAGTACCAAATTTCAGCTTTCTAGTGCTAACGGTCACTGAGATTATCCGCGGACGGACGGACGGACGGACGGGCAGACATGGCGAAACTATAAGGGTTCCTAGTTGACTACGGAACCCTAAAAAGGTAAAATAACTCTAACGACCTCCATAAACAGCTGCGGGTGTCGGGGCACTGCCGATCGCCCTAGATCGGGACTCCTACTCCCTAAGTACCATTACACCTACCAACCCGACAGGTTGGACCCTACAAATTGCAATGTCTAATAGCTACTTTAAAGAGCTAATTATACCGTCGTCTGTGGCATTTATTCGCGGTGTTTATATCTTGTATCTATGTCAAAGAAGTTAAAAAAATTAAAAGACCGTTAAGTTAAACCATAATTTAACCTTAGTTTAGTTATTGTGCGTAAATAATAAGTATTTTTATCTTATTTTCTCGCAATCGAAGTGAAAAATAGTATGCATTACTCTGGTCTAAAGGCCATATTACCACTCGAACAATTTTCCCTCACTTCGTTCGGGAAAATAACCACCTCGTGGTAATATGGCCTACTTTAGACCCTTGTCAAACAATCTACTATATTTTTATTTTAAACTTACTACCTTTTTTCTCGTAAACGCGTGGAGGTATTAAATTGAAATTCATATTAAATACTCAGGGCTATAGGACCTTTTAGATGTAGCAAAACCAAACTTTTATGTCAACGCAATCAAAAGAAATAGCAATTTAAGTCGCATATTTTGAATCTGAGTACTCGCAAGAAACTCAAAACCTAAAGAGTACTTCCCGTAAACTCAGAAACTTGAAACTTGGCACAAAGAAACAAAATATAGCACAGACAAAGGAAAAATTACGAAAAGTAGACATTTTTAGTAAAATAATACAATTTTTTTTTTTTTTTTTAAACTTACTACCATTTTCCTCGTAAACGCGTGGAGGTATTAAATTGAAATTCATGTCAAATACTCAGGGCTATAGGACCTTTCAGATGTAGCAAAACCAAAGTTTTATGTCGACGCAATCAAAAGAAATAGCAATTTAAGTCGCATATTTTGAAACTGAGTACTCGCAAGAAACTCAAAACCTAAAGGGTACTTCCCGTAAACTCAGGAACTTGAAACTTGGCACGAAGATATTTCATATAGCACAGACAAAGGAATAATTACGAAAAGTAGACATTTTTAGTAAAATAATACAATTTTTTTTTTAAATTTTAACGCGTTCAGGGTGCTGTTTCGGTTACCATGGAGCTGCAGCGCATCAGGCATGTTCGCCACGGCGCGCATCGACGACTTCCAGGCTATTATGAGGAAGCGCAGTGCTTCCCTGCTTACCCGCCTGCGTATGACCACAAACACAGCATCCTGGACGTGTTTGTTGACAGGTGGAACAGTCCGCTGATGAGAAGGTGGCTGAATTTGCACTGTCCTAGTGATATGTTAGTAGTTAAGTTTTAATTTTATTGTTTTAATTCATTTTATTTCTTAATTTGTTGTGTACAATTTTTATTTTTGTTTTATTGTATTGTAACTATGGATGCAAGTCTGAAAATAAAATATTATTGTTATTATTATTAAACTTACTACCTTTTTCTTCGTAAACGCGTAGAGGTTTTTGCTTGTTATAGGTTTGTACGGAACCCCCGGTGCGCGAGTCCGACTCGCACTTGGCCGGTTTTTTTTTGTAAAGGGTCTCCAACGCGCATGTGACTCCTTTGGGGTTGCAGGCGTCCATAGGTTACGGTAGCTGTTTACCATCAGCCGAACCGTATGCTTGTTTGCCATCGGCGTGGTATAAAAAAAAATACTGATGTTTACCTCAATATCTGATCACATCGAAGCCACAACCATATACGTGGTGCACAACGGGTATCTTATCAAACGGGTCCGATTATTCGAAGATGGCTGGATCGATTTGGATAATTCTTTTTTTGTTTGAAAGAGTATACTACACAGTTGTTCCCATTATATCCAGGTCAGGATCTGATGATGGGATCCTGGAGAACTCGAGGGAACTCTAACTATTATAGGCACATCTATAGTGATTTGAGTATTTTTTACAGCAGCTCGAGCATTTGCTTTTGGAAAGGTGGAAGCTAATTGAAGTCGGTTCTTTTTTGTTTAAAATTATTTTCTTTGATATTTTTCTTAAACTGGTTTGATATGGTTTCTTATAGAATTTATATATTTTTAAGTTTTGATGTACTTTTGTTTTGAAAAAATAAGTCCCGCCGAGTTACAGATGTAGGGTTAGAACCGGTGTAGTTTTTTTTTCTCTTTTACCATAATAAACTATCAGACGGGTAAAAGTGCCCTTGTGGCCACTTACTGAATACATATTTGAGTTTGAGTTTGACTACTACATAAATGTGATCTATCGATAACTGAATTAAAAAAAAATATTCTTGATCAACAACATTTATAAAAGTAATTATAATGTCAAAAGGCCATGCTAGCTGCAAATAGTAATAATAATAATAAAAACATTTATTTGACACGCTTAATACAAGAACATTGAGAGACGATAACAATGAAAACAAAAAACCGGCCAAGTGCGAGTCGGACTCACGCACCGAGGGTTCCGTACAAACCTGTAGGTATATAGGGGTAGTAAAAAATATTTAAAATATTTTTATTATATGATGTAAATAAAAATATACGGTTTTCGCAACTTTTCCTTTATCTGTGCTATAAGACGTTGCTTCGTACCAAATTTCAAGATTCTGAGTTCACGGGAAGTACCCTGTAGGCAGTGTTGTCACATAGAATTTTGGCATAATAGTAGAACAGGTTGCAAAAATCGGTAGAAATTGGTAGAATTTGAAGTGAAAAATAGGTAGATCTACCAAAGCAATTTGTCAGTGGAAAAAGGCGGCATATTTGAAATATGCAGGCGCGAGGGATCGATCTCCCATAGTAATTGTGAATTTCTCGCTTTTTTCTGCTGACACATTGGTTTGCCAGACTACAGCGAACCTGCGAAATGGCGCGAAAAACGCGTCAGTTCAGTGTTAAGCTGTCAATGCTGTCATGTGTCATATGTCGATGTCACAAGTGTCAAAATCAGTCCGTCAGTTATGACAGATATAATATTACTGTGTATCATTCGTTGAACGCTTTCCGTTTTAAGTGGTTAAATTTCAAGAAATGCTTAAATTCGGTAGTAAGTTGTTAACAATCGTAATATTTTAAAAATAGGTAGATTTGAGGTCGAAAGTGGTAGATAGGTAGAACGCAGGAAAAATAGGTAGATCTACCAAAAAGTTGGTAGATGTGACAACACTGCCTGTAGGTTTTGATTCCCTTGCGAGTTTCGAAAATTTGCGGCAATAACGGCTGTATCTTTTGATTGCGCTGGTTTTGAAGTTTGATTTTTTCACAGCTCCAAGGGACAGTACACCTGAGTATTTGATATAAATTTCAGCTTGATACCTCCACGCGTTCCTGAGAAAAAGGGTCTTGACAGACGGGCGGACTTGACGGGTGGACGGACGGACGGACGGACAACAACGTGATCCTATAAGGGTTCCGTTCTTTGCTTTCGGGGTACGGAACCCTAAAAATGAACGTGCATCACAAAATGGACCAAACTCAGCATAATGCCAGCTTAAAAACCGGCGCTGGTCTTCCGTAGGGCCCATTCGGTGATGCCACGACAGATAACACACAATAGTACTCAAAACCACACAAAACGAGAACATGGAAAACGAACAGTAAGTAGTACATATTTATTCAATTTTAGAGTTAATTCTAACTGCTGCATTCACCTCTTCTTCTGGCTGATCCTTGTCGCCCCATCCCCATATATGGTGTGAACCATCTCCAGTTCTCATGGCACGCTTTTGAATGATGTCTTCGGAGACGCTCTTCAAGTCGTAGGCCCAGCCGATCTTTTTAAAGAAATCTATGCACACAGCAGATAAATTTAGCCCGCCGAATTCTCCTGTTTTATAATCCCAGGGAAATGTGTGGTGGTAATTGTGGAAGCCTTCCCCGATCGCAAAAAACGATAATAAGCTAAAGTCTGTTGGTGATATGTTTTTGTCGTAGGGCTTGTATCCCCATGAATGGGCAGCCGAGTTGATTAGGCCGGTTATGTTAAAGGAGACAGTTAGGCGGAGACAAACCATCACGTAGAAAACGTTTGTCCAGGTCTCGTTCCAGGCGCAGACCGGGACCACAGTGGGGAAGATGAAACATATCAGCGACACGAGAATGACGTAATACCTGAAAACAAAAACACCGGTCATCTTTTTGAAGTTTTTAACCGATTATTTCTGTGAACAATCCATATCCATACTAATATTATAAATGGGAAAGTGTATGTGTGTGTGTTTGTTTGTTTGTCCGTCTTTCACGGAAAAACGGGGCGACGAATTGACGTGATTTTTTAAGTGGAGGTAGTTGAAGGGATGTAGAGTGACATAGGCTACCTTTTGTCTCTTTCTAACCCCCCACTTCCCTAAAATGGGGGGTGGAAGTTTGTATGGAGCATTCCGGGGGGCAATCAGGAAAGGGGAACCGTGTTACCCCGAATTTAACGCGAGCGAAGCCGCGGGCAAAAGCTAGTCATTTATATACCGTTTTTTATTGCCGTTATTTATTTATCATATGGCTACATGTCACTGAATATAGATAGGCATTTCTTATCTGGGGTAGTAGTAGTGGGAAAGCAGATCATGAAGAAAATCCAGTGAGTGCTGCGAGGTCCAGATGGGACAGTGCAGCTGCTAAGTTTGTTACTCTTTTAGCACCACCCAGGGATCACGTGTAGGGTTGTCTAAGGTGTTTCCTACGGACGCAGAGTAACATTGATCCCCCGTTAATTTCAAGGGTATGTTCCTGAGCTTAAATTAAGTATATTTCTCAAAGACACCAGTGTCCTAATTAGTTCCACTTCTGAGGTAATCGATAGTTAATTGTTATCTTTCTGGTTGTGCAAACCTACATAAAATAATTTTTGTGTGTCAAGTAAGTAAAATATGCTTCCTTTTTATCTCGGACTATTCATATTCAAAATTACATTGATATGTCATCAATGTCATCATTTTTCATTTTTTTGGGGGATCATTATAATACCCTTGTCACATTATTGACCGATTTAACAATTATTGTACGAATTAAAATAACGAATTTATTAAAACTCCCTTTGCCAATTCGTTTTCTTGATCGTACCATATGCTAAAATTAACGGAAACAATAAAAAAACTCGGTGTATAAGAAAATCGACCAAGTGTGTTGTAACGGGCCGTCCGTACCCGTACAAATAATTATAATTGTTAAATTAAATTTTAGGTTTACTTTATATTTTCAAGGACTACGAACTGCTTGGTAATATAGTGTATATCTGCCTTTTTACTTCTACTGTTGTCTATTCCTTAGAAGAATGAATACTCTTAGAATTTCAAATTTAAAATCACTGACATTGGGATCTGTTTGAAATAACTGTCAACATCGTGAAAAATTATTTTAATAAATGTATTTAAATGTGTAAAAACGCAGAGCTAATGCGTATCATAAGTATCATAACGTAACGAAAATGGACATAAAGGATTACTCCAGCTTTTATAAGTTAAGTATTCTTATATCTTTATGCTTGAAAGACTATAATATCCCGCCTTACCAAAGTTATTTTATTTGATGTGTTTGTGTGTATCTAATGTTAAATGCCCCCCCTGAGTCCCTAACTTCATTCCTTACTAACCTTTGAGTGCTAGAGTGGACTTTCTGCGAAACCGGTATTTCTGACTTTGTAACTAGGCAAGACAACTATATATAGACAGCGGTAGAATAAGGATGATACTTAGATGTGACCTATATATACTTATTTAATAATAACAGCATTTCACAGCGACAAGGCAGGTATTCATCTAATGGGCCCATCGATCCTAGGTTTTATGACATACAAATAGCTAAAAGGACTGAGTAAAGACAATTCGACACACTGAACGTACCCTCCCTACTTTAAGCTCATTGTTCTATACTTACTCGAACTAACTGACATAGTTCAAAGACAATCTTCATGAAAATATTCCCATATAGGTCTAGGGATACTTGATGGCCGTTTGGTCATACAATCTTTAAAAAACAGGAGGTCGATGAAGAAGCATGATGAGGGACCGGCGGAGCGCGGGCGAGCATTCTTTACTGCGTTAACCTGGGTTACTTTAAAACACAACGTAGAGGAATAGACGATCATTGGCCCAATTCACGAAGATTCACTATAAAGGATATAAGGTAACTGGCGATAATGTAGATTAAGCGAGGCTAGGGCTTTAGTTCCTAGAAACCGTGACAGTGTGTCGGACCACAGTTATTGGAGGGTTCCGTATATCTAAATCTAACCCAGCAGTTATGTACATTTCACCTGGAAAGTAATCCGAACTCTACGGAACTATAACGGGTTGTTTGGGGGAATATCGCGGCTGTACCGCGGCGGAAAGACGGTCAGCTGGTCACATGAACATGTAAAATATATCTTTTTCAGTCATGCTCGAGCTGAAGATGTATACTCTGAGAAGAAGTATACTCGAAAGTAGTTGTTTGAAAAAACAAAAAAGAAATTTTCCAAATCGGTCCAGCCGTCTTCGAATAATCGGTGAACATACATAAAAAAAAAGCAAAAACAAAGATCCCGACGAATTGATAACCTCCTCCTTCGACATCTTGAAGTCGGTTGAAAACACCTATGATACGGAAAATTGTCGGAAATTCAATTTCGCGAAATTAGGATTGTGCATTTTTAACTCGTCCTGCAATGCAAATTACAACTTTCTAGCTTCAGTAGTAATGACCTCCCTCTTATACAAACTTTTTAACCCCGTTCTAACTCCTCGGGTGGAATTTAAAAAACGCTAAACTTCATTTTTTTGCTTTTAAGTTAATAGGCCACAAAGGAAATTTTAAGTCTGTCCTGTTACAAAAAAATGCAATCTCTAAACAAACTTTTAACCCCTTTTTTACCCCGTTACAGTTAGAATTTAGAAAAATGCGGAATTCTTTTTGTTTTTTACTTATTAGTAAACGTACGAAGTTTCAAATCTGTAACTTTAAATTTTAAATCCCATCCATACAAACTTTCAACCCCCTTTTTACCCCTTTAAGAGTTGAATTTTTCAAAATCGCTTCTTATCACTTATACAAGTTGTACACATTGTAAATGTAACCAGACCTGAAATTTCCAATTTTCTAGCTTCAGTAGTTTCGGCTCTGCGTGGATCAGTCAGTCAGTCAGGACACAGGCGTTTATATACATATACAGATAAAAGATTATAATTGCATATTTTGCTTAATATTTTGGGTCTATTATTTACTTTTTTCATAATATAATTATACAATACTGAAGTATCCCGGTGCGCGATTCCTTTCGGTTATTGCCATATAGATTTTATCCAAGAACTACGATCTTGCCTATATGGAGAGATATGGCCACTTCAAAAGGACTAGGGGCCCATATTTAGGATCACAACAGAATTAGCATTTTGACATTTTTAGTACTTACTTTTCTTGGAAGCGCAAAATGGGGTTTGTTTCAATGTCGCTGAGATCCAGGCTCTTGCTCTTGCGCTCGAAGTCGGGGTGCCTCTCCATCATCAGCCAGCCCACGTGCGAGAAGAAGAAGCCGCGCGTGGAGTTGTGCGGGTCTGCGTCCGTCTCCGAGTACTTGTGGTGCATGCGGTGATCGTGAACCCAGCTTTTCACCGATAACTAACAACAAGTATATAAAATAATTTTAAACAAGAAAGAACCGACTCCACTTAGCATTCACCTTTCCAAGAGCAACTGCTCGAGCTGCTAAAAAAAAACCAAAATCACTATAGGTGGCGCACCTATAGTGATTTTGGTTTTTTTTTAGCTATAGGCGCTATAGTAGTTGAAGACTTCCTTCGATTTCTCCAGGATCCCATCATCAGATCCTGACCTGGTTACAATGGGATCAACTGTAAAGTATACTCTTGCAAACAAAAAAAGAATTTTCCTGATCGGTTCAGCCGTCTTCGAATACTCGGTGAACATCCTTAAAAAAATAGCACAAAACAAAGATCCCGACGAAATTCCATTATCCAAACTTGCCAATAATTATGTATTTATTTATTTATTTTATTCAGATACCATTTTACGGCATTACGGCTAGGGGCTCCAATGCGCTGTAAAATTAAATGTGTTGAAATAAAGCTAATAAGTACAAATAAAATTATGTTTGTTATGAAAAATAACTTAATTAAAGATGATTCACAAAAATGTAAGAGTCTATACTAATATTATAAATGTGAAAGTGTGTCTGTCTGTCTGTTTGTTTGTCCGTCTTTCACGGTCTAACGGGGCGACGAATTGACGTGATTTTTTAAGTGGAGATAGTTGAAGGGATGGAGAGTGACATAGGCTACTTTTTGTCTCTTTCTAACCCCCCACTTCCCTAAAATGGGGGGTGGAAGTTTGTATGCAGCATTACGGAGGCCAAAGGGGAACCGTGTTACCCCGAATTTAATGCGAGCGAAGCCGCGGGCAAAAGCTAGTTCTTTATAAATGTTTATCGGCAAACAAGTCGCAGTCTAGTGCAAAAAATAAATTGTTGAGGAGTGTCCGGGAACGAACGATGATGAGTCCAGTGATCGTTGATTTTTCAGCAAAACCAGTGCCATGACGTTTTTATATAAATTGTTGTTTTAGCCACCATTTCGACATTATTACTTAGTTCTAAATGGATTTGATTCTTGGTTGAAACAATTAATAGTCTCAAAATAATAATAACCCTAGCACTGCACCAAAAATGCTGGAAAATCTACGACCGATCGACGATGACACATTTATATTAGTCCTTACCTGCGATGCAAGTGTATGGAGGATCATAAGAATGAGTTGCAGAGGCAATTTAGCATTGTAGGATTTGTGGCTCCAGAGTCTGTGGGAGCCCGCCGTGACGCCGAGAAACCCCGCCACTAGCAAGAACCAAGCTGTGAATTAACAAAATATAAGACATAATGTTAGTAATTAAGTAATAGTCTAGATCGGACCGTTTCTTTTAAGAACATGCATGAAATAGTCGTTCAAATGCAACTTGTAGGTAGTTACCTAGGTACAAATTATGGTAATTGAAAATAGGTAGGTACGAGTGTGGTTTTATTTCAAATATTTATCACTACATAGTATAAAATAAAACAAAGTCGCTTTTCGCTGTATGTTCGTATGTATGCTTAGATTTTAAAACTACGCAACGGATATTGATGCGGTTTTTTAAATAGATAGTGTGATTCAAGAGGAAGGTTTACATGTATAATACAACATATACATGCATAATATAGTAGATAAATTCTGATAATTTTAGAGGTTTCTGATGTGAGACATTATGACAATAAATAAACATTTTTTTTGCGCTTCCATTGCAAACGCTGGTTGAACCCTACGAGATAGATCAAAATAATTTACTACAGTATTGTTAAAATCTTTAGCGTAGGTTTGTATAAAGTGATCGTAGGTATACGCTAAATGAAAAATATATTAGATCTAAACGTGTTACCGTGGTATAAATTAAAAGAAAATAAATTACTTAATGTAGCTTATTGACAAATACTTAAATAATAATAGGGGAAATAACTCGGGAAATCTTAAAGTTAGTCATCATTTATTTAAACAAATACAATAGTATTGAATGCCTTACTCAATTTTATTAGGCAATATAGTTGAAATAAATAATAGTAATAAATCCCGACTAAGATTTCGATTCGATTTATTGATTTGAAGTCACAGATTCTGAGTCTGGAGTGAGTCTGTCTGCGACCAGGAGCGTTACGACTCGCTCGAAACGTCAGGAGAATAATAAAAGTAAGTGTACGCGTATTAGTTCCGCGTTTTGTAAAATAATGACTTCGATTTCTTGAAATACTCAATTACGTCACTGGAGAAAAAGGTCTAGTGGGAATTGAAACACCCTGTTTAATAATTAGAAAAAGTTACAAAAGTGTAGGAGGTAAGAGATTTTTTTTACCTTACTTAGATTGTCTATTACTATGAAATGACTACTTTTTGCGATAACTCAAAAACGGCTGAACTGATTTTGTTCAGTTCCGAGTTGACTACGGACCCTAAAAAGATTATAAATATTATAATTTTAAACAAAAAAAAACCGGCCAAGAGCGTGTCGGGCCACGCTCACTGTAGGGTTCCGTAGTTTTCCGTCCGTCACAGTAAGTGTCCCCACTTAAGAGTTAATAACACCGCCATGTAGGATATGATATGAGAGTTCCATGTACAGCGACATCTATCGGCAAATTGAGTAAACTATTGCGCGCGAGCATAAAGTATGGAAGATGATTTTTATGGGATAATTCTTTATTGCGAGAACCGATTTTCACCGTTTTTACTTTATTTGAAAGCACGTCATTTCATTGTAATTTTGTAGAAATTACAGGTACAATAAACACCTGCTTATACGGTTAAATTACAAACTTAGTTCAGAAATTATTTTGTATTTTTTTTTCAAAAACTATTCATCCTATCAAGTTCAAAATAATTTTCCAAGAAAGTTTTTATAAAGTTCTACTTTTGAGATTTTTTTCATATTTTTAAAACTTATGGTTCAAAAGTTAGAGGGGGGGGGACGCATATTTTTTTACTTCTGGAGCGATTATTTCCGAAAATATTTACATTATCGAAAAATGATTTTAGGAAACCCCAATTCATTTTTAAATACCTATCCAATAATATATCACACGTTAGGGTTGAAATGAAAAAAAAAAATCACTCCCCACTTTACGTATAGGGGAGGTACCCTAATAAAAAAAAAATTTTCACTTTTTATTTTACCACTTTGTCGGCGTGATTGATATACATATTAGTACCAAATTTCAGCTTTCTAGTGCTAACGGTCACTGAGATTATCCGCGGACGGACGGACGGACGGACGGACGGGCAGACATGGCGAAACTATAAGGGTTCCTAGTTGACTACGGAACCCTAACAACCGATTTCACTTAGGCTCCACCTATTCAAGAGTACATGTCCGACATGCTGTAAAAATATTCAAGTCACTAAAGGTGCCTATAATAGTTGAAGAGTTCTCTCGATTTCTCCAGGACCCCATCATCCGATCCTGACCTGGTTACAGTGGGACCAACCGCCATGTATACTATTTTTAGCGTTCCGTAGCCAAAATGGCAAAAACGGAACCCTTATAGTTTCGTCATGTCCGTCTGTCCGTCCGTCCGTATGTCACAGCCATTTTAGCCATTTTACTCCAACTATAAGCGTATCTTATTAAAATTGAGACAAAAGGTGTATTTTGCATGCCGCTATTTAGTTATGTAGTTATATTGCAGAAAAACTTATTTTTAAGGGCGGCGCTTCATGTACAACATGAAATTGAACTTCAATAGTATCTTGTGCAACAGGTACATAATAAGGGTTCTTAAGATTCGAGGGTCGAAGTTACAAAATGAGGCGAAGCCGAATTTTGTAATAACAGACCCGAGAATTTTAAGACCTAATTATGTACCGTTGCACACGAAACTTTTTCTACGACAGTAGCAAAAACTTAATCAATAAATAATTTTAAAGTTCTTAAGTATCACGAGTACATAAATCAATTTTGTTTTAAGATTTTTTTATCAACTAATAACTCTTACTTTTGTGCCGAAGTCTTCGGATATTCACTGTGAGATTTTCTTGTCACTTATTTTATCAAAATTAACATAAACTTCTTGATATTAACATAATATACGAGTTTAAATACAAATATTAAGCCGTACATTGTGTTAAAACTTTTTAAATATTAACTTTTTGACTAAATGTCATAGACAGATCACGAGTTGGTTTTCAATTGCAAAAAAATATGGCTTCGCTCAAGTAACTCTCAATGCAAAAGTTTACATTAATGTACTATTATGCCTTTCATAAATATGAAAACTAAATTATTTAAGATATTAATACTTTAAAAAGACATGATAATGTTTTTATCATAGTTTGTGCAAAAATAATTTCAAGTATATATCAATTTGAAAATATAATTTATATTGTAAACAAGAACGAACCCTTTTTAGACACGGCACCTGGAAGTCAGTGTATTAAAAAAACAAAAACAGTTGCACAATATGTTTTATCTACACTCATACTGTAAGTACTCTAAAATGCGTTCAAAAACCGTAGACAATGACAAGCATTACAACAAACGATTTAACTATGATAAGTTTCTTATCTGCGGCAGTAACGTAATTTTAACTGTGCATGCTCAAATATTGTTAAGCAATGAGTTTCAAATTTGGAACATCGAATTTGATAACATAATGTTACCGCCATGGCCAACTCGATTGGTCCCGCGCGAGCGCCGGCACAATCGAGTTGGCCATGACGGTACAATGGCGGTCATTCTATGGTTTCCGAACACTTAATTTAATATATATAATATGAGTGTAGATAAAGCAGTGTATGCAACTGTACGTAATTAGGCCTCAAAACACTCGTGTGATCTTATTATGAAATTCGCCTGCGGCTCATTTCATAAAACCACACTCATGTTTTAAGGACCCTTATTACGTAACAGTTACATAAACTACTATTGTGTGACTGCTAGCAGTTATAGAAAGTACCTATAGACAAATAGACTTTAGCGCCTTCACTTAAATGATGTAGTTTTAGATACCACTATCAGTCATTTAATTAGCATATAGAAGTGCTAGAGTAGAAAAAAAATTTTTTTTACCTAATGTCAACATGTTGCACATCAATCGATAGGTCTAAAAAAATAGCATTGAGGTTTTTTTTGAACGTTTTGTGATTAAGTGAATGTTTTCAGAAATAATCGAATCGAAAGTCAGAAAAATTGTGTCCGCCCCCCCCCCTGTAACTATTGAACCATAAGTTCAAAAAATATGGAAAAATTTGAGAAGATGCGCCTTATCACATACTTTCTACGAAAATTGTTTTTAACATTATCGGTTCAGCCATTTTTGAGTTACCTCCAAAAAATTTCTTCCATTGGCATCAGATACGACCTTTTGGTATATTATTATATTAGTTTGGTTCTTATTCCATGAAGATATGGAACCCTCCATTATGCGTGGTTCGACACGCACTTGGCCGGTTTTTTTAAACAATAAAATAATTTTCCAAGTCGGTCCAGCCGTCTTCGAATAATCGGTGAACAACAAAGATCCCGACAAAGTAAGAACCTCGTCGTTAGAAAATCTTGTAGTTGAAAAGGCGAATATTACGTTAGAAAATTAAAACATTTAATACGTTTTTTTCAACATGTTTTAGGTGATTAAGAGCAGTTAGTTTATTTTCAAATGAGCAAAGCGTAAGCGAAGTGAAGTTCTTTCAAACAACTTCGGCTACCTAGACATTTGTGCATTTCGATGGCTTTTTGATTTTGAATAGTTGTCGCGCGATAACGTTTAGTACTTAACGTTTTTCTGATTTATATGAAATTTGTAGGGGTTGTAGTAGAGCTCAATACAATTTGAGAGTTCGTTCATGAGCATGATCGATCAAGGGGTTATGGAGCTAGAAGGCTCGAAAAGATCATCATTAGGTTCTTGTTATTTTGGTCGTTCGTTTGCAAGCAAACCGCGAGTTATTAGTTCGAGGCGGACTACTAGTGTTATTTCTAGTTTTTAGAACAAACAAGACCAGACCTTAAAAAACTTAACACATTATCGCTTATCAGCTTCCATGTGCATGTAATGTAAATGTATATAATGTAATTTGGTATAATGAGTCTTACTACGCAGACGGCTAACCAGCGTGCCGCGTTGGGTTAAACTTTACTGCGCGCCGCGGTGCGGTGGTGCGATCCTATGAATCTGACAAAAATGCTTATCGAATGAGCGGAGCGTAAGCGAAGTGAAGTTCTTACAGACAACTTGGGACACAACGGAACTGTCAGCTGGCTACCTCGACGTCTGTGCACTTCGATGGCTTTTGATTTTGAATAGTTGTTCCGCGATAACTTTAGTATCGTGTTTCCGTCGTCTCTATCTTTATAAAATTTGGTGAGGTTGTAGCAGAGATAAGTAAAAGTTGAGAGTTCGTTTATGAGCAGGATCGATCAAGGGGTTATGGAGGTATAAAGCGCAGAAAAATCATCGTAAGGGTCTTGTTATATTGGTCAACTCATTTGCAAGTAAATCGCGCGTTCTAAGTTCGAGGTGGACTACTACTAGTGAATATAAATTTACTTATACATAATTATGTAAAAAATTAAAAAGAAACTTACCGAATAGACCCGTTTGCCATTTCGCTGAGAATAAAAGCAGATAGCCTCCGTACAGTCCCGCCGAATACAGCATTAAGACGAAGACGATGATGTGCCAATGGTAAGATTTGTGCCATTCTTCTATGGCTTCTCGCACCGGAGTCTTCGCCAGAGCAAGGTCCTCGGTCTCTGCGTCAGTCTCGAACAGCACACCGTTCACGTCTGTTCCTTGGGGAGCCATCTTCCTGAGTCGTCACAACTTAAAATGAAATTAGCAAGTTAATAAACATGGAGGGTTCCTTAACTACAATCGAAAAGACATAAAATAGTAAAAGGTCGTATCTACCTATGAAAGAAGTTTTTTTGGAGATAACTCGAAAATGCCTTAACCGACAATGTTTGAAATGAAATAATATTGTCGTTGAAAGAATAAATGTCGTCCCAAATTTTTCATGTTTTTTGGATCTCCGATTCAAAAGTGACACCGGACACAATTTTAAAGACTGTCGAAGCGGTTATTTTTGAAAATATTCACTTATTCAAAAAATACTGAAACAAGCCTCAATGCTATTTTTAAAGTCCTTTCGATTGATGTGCAACGTGCAACATGTTGATATTTAAGTTCAAGATATTTTGACTTGTACCATAATAGTTACAGAGCCCATGCCACTGAACCTAGTTCGATAAGTCTCCTAAATGAGATTTATATAATAAGTCGCGTCTTTAATGGGGGAACACGAAATGCCGATGCTGCAATGCAAAAAAGTGGTGGCGTATTTTATTTAATTTTTTGAAAAAAAAAGCGGTTTCTAGTATGATGTCTCCTAGATTTCCTTTGTTCCTCGAAGCAGGGGAGGGGTAGGGCTACACGATAATGCGGTGCTGCAAGCCCCCGTGCGTGGCCTTGGCAGTGGCAGCAGCATCAAAAGATTGTAGATGTATGAAAAAACAAACTAGAAGTAAACTATAAGGATTCCGTTTTTGCTAATTTGGCTACGGAACCCTAACGACCACCCGGAACGACCTCCATATCAAACAAACAAATAGAGATGTTACAAGTAAGTATTTGCTAAATTTACAAATTCCAGAGTGGGCCTCGATTCGAAATGGCATAACTGACAGTCGCTTGCGAGACAACTATGATATCACACTTTTGTGACAGTTGAAATTTGGGGTGGAATCACTCAAGAGTAATATCTAAAATGGTGGCCATAGCCATAGACAAAAGGCTCTAGCGAGACTTCCTGACAAATTGACAGTTAGGTGTGGACACGTGTGGACAGATGGATATCACTCAATCCATTAGCGATACAAGTATGACATCTACGTCTCACAGATTGGCATGGCCCTGGACGTTAACAATGGTGCGTAAAGGGATGTATTATAATATATAGCATTAAAATACACAATCACCTGCCTATTAACTACATCAAAAAAATACAGTTTCAATGACGGTGCAGCCCTACCCAACCCGGCTACCTCTACCCTGTACTAGCAACGGTTCCTTGTTGTTAGCATTTCTGTTTTTTATAATTTTACATTTTTGATAAATAAATGAGTGAGTTCCTTTGCTAAAAATTTACAGGAACTAAATTTAAAATGTCGTTGAGGAAACTACTCATATGTAATAGTTTTATAATTTAAAGTCAGCCGTCAGTCCGCGCACGCCCGCGTCAGCTGACGGTCGCGAGTCCAGAGAAAAAATGTCGAGTGTGTTAAAATGTTCAACTTGTAACATCGTGATAAACGAAGTGTTAGCATTTATGTGCAACAGAGCTAAAGTGATGAGTGATGATAGTCTGAAAAGGCTATGTGCTACAGCCTTCTCAGAGTGTGAGATAGAGGATGCCAAAAATTTGCTTTTTGACTCCGTGCCCTCCAAAATACGAAAGAAAGTTCGAAAAGGGGAAAATAAATCTCAGCGACACCTGGACGACATAGTGAAGCTCTTAAGAATAGTCGATTTGGAGACCCTGCCCATTTTTGTTGCCCGTGATCTGGGTAAGCTACCGCCTTTGACTTTCGATCATGTAGACGTAAATCGTCTTCTCAAGGACCTGGTTGCATTACGCCATGATATAGATTGCATGTCGACTCAATACGCCACTATAAGGCAAGTCGAGGAACTGAGATGTGATGTAGATAATTTGAAAAAAAACGTCTACTGTAAACGGCTTTGCATCAAATGTCAACAACAAACGAGGGGGATGTTTTATGAGTAGCTTTGATTATAACAGTGGACCAATGGGCCTACCGCCGGCCTGTGGTATTAATTTGTCTGCATCATCTCCGAATAAAGAAAATGATAAAACCGTGGTTGCGGGTAGTGCCACAAATACAGTTCAGTTATCGCCTTTGCGGGCCGAGATGTGTGAGTCAGCTGTGCAGCCCTCCGTTCAAACGCGAGCGGATAACGCGATGAGTCATGAGGTGCAGTCGCCCGCGCATACCGGCTCAGCTGCACAAGTACATGCATCGAGACACACGGACGCAGAGGTTGGCGTTAAAACACAACTTACCATGGCGAAGTCGTTTTCTGAGGTCGCTAGTGGTGGTGTTTGGAAACAAAAATCGCATGACGATGAGTGGATCGCCGTTCAAAGGCGGAAGTTGAGAAATAGATTTGTTGGTAATCGAGGTAAGGCAAATGTGGACCCGGATAGTAGGTTTAAGGCAGCTGAGGTCAAAATACCTATCTACATTTACAATGTCTCCAAGGACGCTAGCGCAGAAGACCTGAAGAATTATATTTTTGACAAATCGAAAATATCTGTCGCCGTTGAAAAAAATATAATGAAAACAATGAAAGAATACGATGCCTACAAAGTTTTTGTACCTAAACATAAATTGGACATATTTTTGCGAGATGACTTCTGGCCAGAAGGGGTCACATATCGGCGTTATATCGAGTTTAAAAAGAAACCAGAATGAATTGCGTCGTAACTAAGATCATTAGCTATAATTGTAAGAGTATTACTCGCGCCGCGCCGTGTGTTAAGAACTTATGTCTCACCGGGGACATAATTTGTCTACAGGAAACTTGGTTGCTACCTGATGATATACCTTTTCTTGGAAACATAGACAGTAATTTCGCATATACTGGCAAATCTGCAGTAGATACGGCCACTGGAGTGCTGCGAGGCCGGCCCTATGGTGGAGTGGCCATATTGTGGCGAAAGTCTATGTTCCCGTGTGTCTCGGTAGTGACGTGTAATAGTGCGTGCATCGCGGCGATAAAGGTTGAGCTCAGCGATCGGTCTATGTTAGTAATAACTGTTTATATGCCAACTGCGTCCGCTGATAATCTCATTGAATTTACTGAGTGTCTTAGTGAAATTAGTGCTATAATTGAGAGTAGTGATGTCGAGTCGGTATTTATCCTCGGGGACTTCAATTCGCATCCGGGTGAGCGATTTGCCAATGAGCTTCTAGACTTTAGTTCTGAACAGAATTGGACGTGCGTTGATATGGATTTGTTACCTGCGGACACCTTTACGTTCATCAGCGACGCGCACGGGTCGCGACGCTGGCTCGACCACTGTGTGGTTACGAGCGCAGCGCGCCAAACTGTGCTGAGCACTGCGGTTTTACAAGATGTGTTTTGGTCGGACCATTTTCCTTTGATAGTTGAATGTAACTTAAACCAAATTACGTCGAAAATTGCAGCGCCCAGTGCGGTGTGTAATGAGGTGATATGGGGCGAGCGCGACAGTGAACAAACCTCTTTATTTCATGACCTTTGTAACTCGAAATTAAAAGACATACAAATAAGGAATGATTTCGTGTTATGTGCTAACAAGCGATGTAATAGTGAGGGCCATAAACTAATGATAAATGATATGTATAGCGAAATAATCAATATAATTTCCTGCGCCGCTAAATCAAGTTCCACCTGTCGTGATAAGCGCAAAATAGCGGGCAAAAAATGTAAACAAATACCCGGCTGGAATAAACACGTTAGTGGAGTACACAGGGAGGCTCGGCTATGGTATCATACTTGGTTAGCACATGGAAAACCTTCGGGTGGTGCTATTTATGACAAGATGTGCGAGTCTAGGCGTAATTTTAAATCTAAGCTAAAGTACTGCCAAAATAATGCTGACAAGATAAAAATGGACATTATCGCCCAGCATCATTCTAAGAAACAGTTTGGCAAATTTTGGAAGTCCACAAACAAGCTATGTCCTAAGCCGAGTATCCCTGTGAGCGTAGCTGGTTTGCACGACCCAACCGATGTCGCAAATGCCTTCCGGCGACATTTTAGTGTGCAACCGTCTTTACCACCGCATCAGATGTTTGATGCTGAGAGCTGCCCCGATGAGATAACTGTCAGATTTTCGGCCTCCGAAGTGGAGTCAGTAATTAAAAAAATGGTAAGGGGTAAGTCTCCTGGAAGTGATGGCCTCAGTATTGAACATCTGAAGCACGCTGGTAAGTACCTACCCGGAGTCCTTGCACTGTTTTTTAACTTATGTATAAGCCATTGTTATCTGCCAGACAGTTTAATGTACACAGTGGTCGTCCCAATTGCCAAAAATAAGACCGGGGATGCTTCTGACATGTCCAATTACAGGCCTATTTCACTTGCTAATGTTATTGCCAAGGTACTGGATAGTTTGCTTGATAAGCAGTTAGATAAGCACATTGAGTTGCATGATACTCAGTTTGGTTTCAGACCTAGCTTATCAACCGAAAGTGCGATTCTCTGCCTCAAGCAAACTGTTCAGTACTACACAGCTAGGGAAACACCTGTCTTTGCCTGTTTCTTGGACCTGTCAAAAGCATTTGACCTGGTATATTATGAAATTCTTTGGGCTAAATTACAAAACGAGACTGATTTACCGTACGAAATCATGGCAATACTCAGGTACTGGTATGGAGGGCAGAAAAACAGTGTCAAGTGGGCTGGAGCACATTCGGATGTATACGGGTTGGAGTGCGGGGTGAGACAGGGGGGTTTGAGCTCGCCTCGCCTTTTCAATCTGTATGTGAACCGGTTGCTCCAAAAGCTAACTGATACCAGGGTCGGCTGTTCGGTTGATGGCGTTTTTATAAACAACATCAACTATGCAGACGACATGGTTTTGTTAAGCCCCTCTTACAGTGCGCTGCGTGACTTGCTGCGTGTTTGTGAGTCATATGCGGAGACCCATGGACTCAAATACAATGCTAAGAAAAGCGAGTTCTTAATTTTCAGGGCTGGCAAGAAAACTTACGAGGACGTGCCCCCTGTGACTTTGTGCGAAACTCCCTTAACTCGAGTTAAGCATTTTAAGTATTTGGGTCACTGGGTCTCTGAGGACTTAAAGGATGTGATGGACATGGAAAGGGAGCGCAGGGCGCTGTCCGTGCGTTGCAATATGTTGGCTCGTAGGTTTGCACGTTGTAGCGACGAGGTTAAGTTGACACTGTTTCGAGCCTACTGTCAGTCTTTCTACACGTGCAGCCTATGGGTCAGCTATACGAAGCGTGCGTACAGCGCACTGCGCGTACAATACAACAACGCGTTCAGGGTGCTGTTTCGGTTACCATGGAGCTGCAGCGCATCAGGCATGTTCGCCACGGCGCGCATCGACGACTTCCAGGCTATTATGAGGAAGCGCAGTGCTTCCCTGCTTACCCGCCTGCGTATGACCACAAACAGCATCCTGGACGTGTTTGTTGACAGGTGGAACAGTCCGCTGATGAGAAGGTGGCTGAATTTGCACTGTCCTAGTGATATGTTAGTAGTTAAGTTTTAATTTTATTGTTTTAATTCATTTTATTTCTTAATTTGTTGTGTACAATTTTTATTTTTGTTTTATTGTATTGTAACTATGGATGCAAGTCTGAAAATAAAATATTATTATTATTATTAAAGGACTATTTTGAACTTAAGTTTAACAAAATGTTATAATACTAAATTGATCTAGGGACATGAAAAATGTTTATCATGTACATAGATAGACTCTATTATCAAGTACATAGGTACAGGGCCCATATTCGAGATGCCAAACTGTAAGACGTTGCTCTCACAGTTGTCTCACTAGGTGATAGAGTGATACACCTAACTGTCAAGCTGTCAGTAGGTCTCGCTAGAGCGTTTTGTCTATGGCTATGGCCACCATTTTAGATATGTTGACAGGACGTAGGGAATCCCATGGCAGAGAGTTTAGTGGATTTATTTAGTAGGTATACGTAGGTATCGAACCATGGATGTATAAGAAGTGGATCTCATTCTTCGGTCACAAAGTGAGGCCGACAGAGAAGCTTATCTAAGGGAGTGTCTCGTTTTGACTAAGGAGGTAATGACGTCAGCAGACAATCAAAATGTGAATATGTGTCAAATGTGACAATTTTGTAACGAGTGCGAGTGAGGTACCGCCCCCCACTATTATGCTCTCTATCGGACCGTTTTTAGTACTTTTAAGGGTTCCGTAGCCAAAATGGCATAAACGGTACCCTTATAGTTTCGTCATGTCCGTCTGTCTGTCCGTCAGTCCGTCTGTCCGTATGTCACAGCCATTTTACTCGGAAACTATAAGACGAATAAAATAAAATTTAGATATAAGTTGTATTTTTCATGCCGCTATTTAATTATAGTCTGGCAAACCATTTTTTCAGTAGAAAAGCGCGGCAAATTCAAAATACGTACATGTGCCGACCCTTTGTGATGAGACACCGTGTTCGTGACGAACATTTCAATTCACATATCTTTTACATTGAATTTGTTTCTAGTGCATTTCACTCTCTCGTCTTAAGCGCGAGTGAGATAGAACTCCTGCAACGTTCTACATTGAATTTAAATTCGTTTTTATGGCATATGTCAATTGCCTCAACCAGATTATTTGTTACAGTTGATGACAGATCAGACGAAATATATCCGTCTCCTTTTTACACACCGTGAATGTCACGTAATGAAAGGGGTGGAAATACCAACTTAAATTAAAAACATAGAATTTGATGATCATTGCTGCTTTTTTCACTGATTCTTAGTGTTGCCATACTTTTGGTCGCTGTACATTGCTACTGCGTTCGTTGGCTGGACAGACTATATGTAGTTAAATTGAAGGAGAAAATATTTTTATGGGGGGCGCTCCATGTAACTAAATTACAAAAAACAATTTTTCCCATAATATCAACATGTTGCACATCAATCGATAGGTGTTTAAAAATAACATTGCGTTTTTTTTGAAAATTTTGTGATTTAGTGAATATTTTCAGAAATAATCGCCTCGAAAGTCAGAACCCCCGTAACGAACCCTAAGTCCATATAATAAACTTTAAAAAATTTGAGAAGATTATCTTATTTTTCTATTACATACTTTTTACGAAAATTATTTTGAACATTATCAGTTCAGCCATTTTTGAGTTATCTCCAAAAAACTTCTTCCATATGTATCAGATACGACCTTCTGGTATTAGTTTGGTTATTATTCCATGGAAGGTACGGAACCCTCTATTATGCGTGGTCCGACACGCACTTGGCCGGTTTTATGCTAGTCGCCTATGAACGACTCTTTTACTCGGTAATAATTTTCAACTGTGGCTAGGGCACCGAGTAAACAATAGTACTATACAGAGGTCCCTCTTTGACGTTACGAATCATGTTGTCCCTTCTTCACGCATGGCAAGTTCTCTTTCTCACTTAGGCAAACGTATCGGATACTAGTTGTCAAATTCAATGACAGAAATGCACATCCTTGGTTAGGGACAAGGTTTAAGAAAAAGATCCACTTAATATAAATCCGTGATACGAACACAGATTACACCTTGTTAGCCCGCCCCACTGTAAATTTATCAAAAATCTTTTCGGTTGGCTTCCATATAGCGATATAGAGCCCATCTTCGAGATCATGAAAAAATAAGTCTTACTAGGTCTTAAATGGGCGCTAGTATGTATAACACGATGTAAATTGTTCTTGAATAAATATCATATCATATCATATGGCGTCAAGTTGAAAATACAAGAAAATAACGTTAATTAATCAGTGGTTTTACCGCTCCAAATTTGTACTTACGGTAAAGTCTACTTCAAATAACCTACATACCAAATTCCGGTGGGAGCATACAATATAGGCATGGTGAATTTTTTTCATGTATTTGCATTTGTTTCTCAAAACGCTCCAAAATGACGTGCAAAAGTGACGTCACGATCACATAGTTGCCCTGTTTAAAGTATGGAAAAAATATGAAATTGCTATTTTTACAGTGAAATGTTGCGTTTATGTGTATGGTTGCCATACAATTTATTTTACAGTACAATGTTAAAAATCATTTCAATTCACACTTTAAAAAATTGTAAAATTTTGAAATTTTGCAGCTTGATATCTTTGAGCCACTTCAAAAGAATTTATAAATTTTCACTTTAGTTGGATATATTGATCATTTTGCATCCTATCAACTAAATTTTATTGCATAAATCAATATGTGTCATCATGCCTATTTTAAGATTGGAATCTAATCGCAATTTTTGCATTTGTATTATTTTTGAGCTAACACTCCAAATTTTTTGACCATTTACTAGGACTTCACCGCCTTATTTTAAATTTTAAACCGTAAAAGTTAACCTTGCGGGACAGTTTTGAAAAAAGATACTTTAAATAGTTTCAAATATTTACTTAATTGGCACACGCATAACTGGATATCCATGTTTAAGTGGCTTATAGTTTAACATGCCGTTATAAAGTGTATAACAGGTATATGTTTTTTTTCCTGTTTTTTATTGTTTTTTTTTCTTTTGTTTTGATTAAGGTATTCTTACTTAGGGGATGTGATCGTGGCGTCAATGCGCCGTGTCGTCAAATGGTTGCAACGGAAGACCAGCGCTGGCCCTGCCGGCATTTAACGCTGAGTTGCGACGATTTCGTGGCAATTAATGTTTCGGGTTGTATATGTTATTGTTTGTTATGTTTTTTGTAATTGTCATGAATAAATCTTTCATTCATTCATTCATTCATTCATGTTTCTAAAAGAATGCTTTAAATGTTCATCCTTATATTTTTTTATTTTTGAAAAAAAAAATGGTATTCAATATTTATATGACGTTCTAAATAAATCAATTTTTTTTAACGTCGTAGAACGCAATTTTTTTTATGGAAGTTACAAAAACTATTTAAAACGGGGTATTTACCGTGGGTATTTGTTTTGTCGAGGTTCCGATATATATTATATGTATCGACATGTTAGAAACTAGCAAACGAGGATGGTGGCAGCATTTCTCCGCTGTATCGCAAAACTTATGAGTTGAGCGAGGAAGCTGCCAGCTCTTTGGTCACCAATTGAGTCGACGAGCCTCTTTTTGCGTTCTTTAAAAAGTTACTGAGCACTGGGACCCCACGCGCCAAGGGTCTCGACTACGAAAGGTATAATTTTTTTTATGGGTCTTCAGTTTTTCAGCTTCTTTGGCCACCGCACCTGCTTGTTTATTGGTTCCGGTGAAGTGAGAAGCCGCCAGTGTGTTACGCACAGAGGTATTTACTTAAGTACCGCAATAACACCTGTGTGGAGCACAAACACGGACTCAAAGCCGGAATCAGATTTCAATCAATCAGGTGCCGGTCCAGATACTATACGGTTTAAGATATTTATTTCTCAAAAAGATTTACATAAATCACTTACTGAGAAAACAATATTTATCTTAAAGCTAAATGGGTGAGGGTAGAATGCAAAAACTGGTGGACGAGTTAAGAACAAAGGCGCTCGGTAACACCAAGCGCAATGCAACAATGTAATGTTGTGCATAGGGACCAGTTAAACCGAACTACCCGGTGCGATCACTGGTTAACTTACATATGATTTGTGTGTATTCATTAAGTGCACATTTTGTGGAAAAGCCTTAGAAGACGTTTTTATTTTAGTTTTTAACTTTTTTATGTTATAGATTTTAGTACATTTATATATTTTTTCTTTTTCTTATTTTTAAAGTATTTTAATTATTTAATGTTATTATTATTTGACTTATTTCTATCCAGTAATAATGTCAATATTTCTGAACCCATTCTTTTCTATGTATATGAATGAAGGATGAGCAAGATGAGTAGAGAATTAATGTCAATTACTGACAGTGTCTGGAAAAGCTGTCCACACTGTAAGCCGGTAGCCAGTGCTGCGGCTTAGGAGTGAGTGACTCATAAGAAATTTGGCACAATACGTCTTCCCAGCTCCATTGACAATTTGGGTGGGTAAAAACATCCTGACCCGCCACTTCACCAAGCTTTTTTGGCCTCCTCTAAGCCCACAGTTCCATGGTTTGGGGGTGGAGGTCCTGTAAGATTTTAGTGACTTTACCTACGAGGCTGGCTGAGCTGTAGACGGAGGAGTGTCTTACAGTTGATGTTATGAAGCCGACTATTTCTTAAAATGGTCTTAAATCCTTATGCGCCCACCGGTATGGTCTTAAATTTGGTATTTTCTTACTAAACGGGTCTTATAGCTCCTGTAAAAATTTCGAGCAGTAAGCTCAATAATAAATTAAGGGTCAACAAATTGCGATTTCAACTGGTCTTAAAACCTTATACGCCCACCGTAATGGCCTTAAATTTGGTAAGTATGTAGATTTTGTGGGTGGTTAAGTAAGTGGGCTTCGCCGCGTGTCTAAATTTAAGCGTAACGATAAATTAACGTATTAGGGTTCCGTAGTCAACTAGGACCCTTATAGTTTCGCCATGTCTGCAAAATAAAAAGTGGATTTTTTTTTATTAGGGTACCTCCCCTATACGTAAAGTGGGGAGTGATTTTTTTTTCATTTCAACCCTAACGTGTGATATATTGTTGGATAAGTATTTAAACATAAATAGGGGTTTACTAAAATAATTTTTTGATAATGTAAATACTTTCGGAAATAATCGCTCCAGAAGTAAAAAAAATGTGTCCCCCCCCCCTCTAACTTTTGAACCATAACTTTTAAACATATAAAAAAGAATTCAAAAGTAGAACTTTATAAAAACTTTCTAGGAAAATTATTTTTAACTTGATAGGTTGAATAGTTTTTGAAAAAAAAATACAAAATAATTTCTGAAATAAAGAATTATCCCATAAAAATCATCTTCCATACTTTAAGCTCGCGCGCAATAGTTTACTTAATTTGCCGATAGATGTCGTTGTACGTGGAACGCTCATATCATATTCTACATGGCGGTGTTATTTTAACTCTTAAGTGGGGACACTTACTGTGACGGACGGAAAACTACGGAACCCTACACTGAGCGTGGCCCGACACGCTCTTGGCCGGTTTTTTTTGTATTTTTAACTTTACGCCACACATACTAGCGCCCATTTACGACCTTTAAGACGTATGTTTTCAATATCTCCGTGATGGGCTCTACAACGCTGTCAACGCTATATGGAAGCCGACCGGTAATTTTAGATTTTTGATAAATTTACAGTATAGCCGGCACCAGTATTTATAATGTTTAAGTAGTGAAGTATCAGATGTCAAACAATCCTTTAAGGCACTGACTACCAGGCTACCGATAGTAATGATGGAGGCGACCTCTAGTAATTGCCCCCACGAAACTTTTGCGCGAAGTTGATTTCTGACTATTCAAACTAGGTAAGATACCTCTAGAAGTATTATATTAAAATTGATATGATTTTAAGACATTTTCACTGAGAGCACATTAATATTTATAATTTTTATGATTATTAATTGTAGGTATTTATTAAAAATATATAACTGTTAAAATATAATATGATTGGCATTACCTATTTAACCTAAAGTTCAATTAATATGCCATAAAAGAAATGTCGATATCTGGCCGAGGAGCGAATGGATAAACATCAAAAATTGCGATGAGTTATAGGGTTCTTCCACCCTGCTGTTGAGAATATCTCTACAGTACCCTGCTTTCACTGTGCTCTGCATTATTTTGTGTAATTTGGATGCTATGTTAGAGTAGATTTCCTCAGATTAAGCAAGCCACTAGCAATAAATCTCCTACAACGCCTTGACTGTATGCGGCTGTATAGCCATTCCCCATGTACATGTGCATACTACATGCGTAGACACACTGGCCGCTTCTCACCTCACCGGATCCAATAAACATTCAGATGCGGTGGCGAAAGCAGCTGAAAAATTGAACACCCTTAAAAAAAATCGATGTTTAAAGAAACAAGTATGTATAGTTTAAAGTGCCATGTGTAACCATATCAATTCATTATATAAGAAATATAATATGATAATAAGTCAGTCAGATACACAATTACATTTACTTGCAGTAAACGTCAACTTCTTTTTTGAAATGAAAACCCATTGGTTTTCATATCCCCAGTCTCCTAAATAGTAATTCAAAACTTGGGTCTTGTTAGTGGCAATTAGGATTGTTCACTTTTTTTTACCCTTATTTTTATTATATGTTCTGAAAATATAGATTAATTTAAGATACTAATTTGAATTATTTTGTATTTCGTGTCTCAGTTAATTATTTATGATTTATTCAAAATATGAGATATGATGTCTCGTAAATTACATGGCTAAGCTGAATTGATAAAGCACAAGCATACAAATTCATACAAAAAATAGTTGTCATTTTCATGATGTCATCTGTCAGTATTACCGTGTCAAGTGAAACTTCATGTAAATAAACATAAACATTGTTATTATTTAGAAAATTTCGATGGAAATACCTTTTATTGTGCTAAAAAGGTATTGATGCATTTCTTAGTGTTACAATACACCCCAGGATAACCAGTACCACCAACAATGTAAGTTGTATAAAATACTATTTTAACAGTTTCCTACCAATAGTACTCAATGTACTAATATGCTTTGGCTAGCTAAAATACGAAAACTATGAATAATCGCAGTGAGATAACATTGTATAAGTACAAGATATATATCATTAATATCATTTTGATAACCCCAACACATTATTTGTAATAATACCTACGAATATTAATTAATATTTTTCAATGCATCTTGACAGTAAACATAACCCTAATATTATTTCCACTTTCAGCGAGAATTCAGGTCCAGAAGCTATAAAAAAAAAAAGCCAATAAAAAACCGTTAAAACGAAACGAATCGACCAACAAAAAAAACAATAGCGCACTGAAAAGAAAAAAATAATAATTTGGTCTTCAATAACGCAAGTGCATACCTACCCTACAATTACAATTATAATCTATTTTTATACACTTTCTATATACCTAAAACAATCGCTAGGCTTATATCAATTTAATTACATCTAGAAAGTATGAACTATATACATACTTCTGAAATCAATCACACAAATCTGCGTATTTATATATTTACAATCAGTTATTTTTGGAGTCGGTGGCAGCCTCAAACAATCTTGAGCACCTTAGTGAAGAGTTGAACGCAACACATTATGTGGTTAAAGGTGCTCAAGTTTGTTTGAGGCTGGCACCGACTCCAAAAATAACTGATTGTAAATATATAAATACGCAGATTTGTGTGATTGATTTCAGAAGTATGTATATAGTTCATACTTTCTAGATGTACTTAAATTGATATAAGCCTAGCGATTGTTTTAGGTATATAGAAAGTGTATAGAAATAGATTATAATTGTAATTGTAGGGTAGGTATGCACTTGCGTTATTGAAGACCAAATTATTATTTTTTTCTTTTCAGTGCGCTATTGTTTTTTTTGTTGGTCGATTCGTTTCGTTTTAACGGTTTTTTATTGGCTTTTTTTTTTCTTTTCGGCGGTTCAATTTTTTTGTTAAAAAGTTTTTATTTCATAATTTTCTGTGGCTATAATTTATAAAAATTATTACATGCTTAATTTTTTATTACTTTTAAAATAGCTACCTACCTTGCTTTAGCTATTAACTGTTATATTAATAAGCTTCTTTAACTATTATTTTGTTCTGTAATATAAATACTTAAAAAAGAACAGGCTTTATATACCAACATGGGTAGGCCTACAAAAGATTCTGCTCGAATGAGAAAAAGATATTTAGAAGAATCTAATAATGAGAAAAAAAAAGGATGGAAGCAAATAGAAAGAGAAGACTGGCAGGTCTAAAACTCATTGTCAAAACTCGTGAGGTTTTTTTGTAAAAACTCTGCTTTAAAATCTGCGAGTGAACAATAAATTACCCCTATTTGCCCACCCTTAGGGTAAGATTTTTATCCAAAAAATCGGACTACTCTGTAAAAAGTTATGCGTGGCCATACGTTACAATCGGTGAGTGAAAAATCAATCATCCCCTTTTTTCCTACCCTTAAGGTTAGAATTTCCTTTTTCAAATTTATATGGGACCTATTTCGGGATATACCCTTTCCAATAAAAAAATTATTATCAAAATCGAACTACTCTGTAAAAAGTTATGCGTGGTCATACGTTACAATCGGTGAGTGAAAAATCAATCATCCCCTATTTTCCTACCCTAAAGGATGGAATTTTCGTTTCAAATTTATATGGGACCAATTTCGGGGTATACCCTTTCCAATAAAAAAATAATTATCAAAATCGAACCACTCTGTAAAAAGTTATGCGTGATCATACATAAAAAAAAAAAAAAAAATATACGCGTCGACTTGAGAACCTCCTCCGTTTTTTTCGTCGGTTAAAAAGGACCAAAATACGAAGCCCTCATTATGTAGGTAGCGAGAATCCCGAAAATCCTTTACATTATATGTTCCTAAAACTTTTATGGCAAAATAAATCAAACATGAAAATGATATTGAAGTGGTGGTAAAACTGGAGGAATAAACATCTTTGAGTGGTCCTGCTCAGAATACAAGAGGTAAACAGTGAACATTGTCTTCAACAACAAGCAAGAATCACCAAACGTTCATGTCCAAGACCGCTATCTCATGGACCAGCGGGTAGCAGTTGTAATTGAAAATGAGATATCTACTTGTTACTTCATTTTTTGTGCGATTTGGTTGGCGTAGTAAAAATTGCATACATGTACAAAGAAACATGTTTGCGGTTTCAGAGAAAATGGTAAATAAAAAGTGTCATGCTAATAATTCCTTCACACAAAGGTTTGAAAGGTTTTCTTCAATTAAAACAAATGTTGAAAATAATAATGCTATTTTATTTAATTATGTTGCAATATGCTTACCTATAGCAATATTTTTTGATCATAATCATAATATCATTCATTGCACCATGTTAATATAATGATAAGTTACTTATAAAGACAAGATATTTTATTCACTAAAATGTGAAACATAATAGACGGAGAGCTAGCCACGTCAGATATGATATGACACAATTATGAGAGCAACGAAACTCATCTAGTCAGTTTGCTACACTATGCTTATAAGTAGATCTGGACATCTGGCAGCTGTAAAGTGGTGGAGGTCAAAGAATGCAAACCACTTCTAGAAAACAGATCCTAGAGTTCTGGATTTGATGCAGTATATGAGGAATTTATATAAATAATTAGATTATGTATATCATTGCAAAAAAGTGTCTGTTGCGGGAAAATAGTGCCAAACGACTTATAAATGTAATTCATAGTTTGTCGCCTACTGTTTTTGTTTGCAATAATACGCAATATGTTATGTTCTTATGTTAAAATATAGGCCCTGCCATTTATCACTGAGGCAACTTCGGCAGTTTTGACCTATTTTGGTATTATATTACTATTACCCAATTCAAAAAATTTGCTAGTCTGTCACTCTAACCTCCCATTAAAAGCTGCCCGGATCTAGCAATAAGGATAAGTATAGCAATCTAACCGAACGAGTTTTGTTGCTCTCATTATTGTGTCATATCTGACGTGGCCAGCTCTTAGTCCATAAGCATCTTAATTCACAAAACTATCAATGAGAAAATATGTGACAGCAAGGAACAATTTCAATTTTTGGCATATGGTGTCTTTGTCCTCTGGCTTTCTGGTATAACTTTAAGTTAGGAGGTGATGATATAATTTTACTGCTGCATGCAAATTTGTCACGAGAAGTTTGTATTTTAATCTTCTATTTAGTAACACTTCGAACAAATGCATGTTTCTTCTCACATGCATGCCTTCTAATTTATTTGGTGGAGCTGAAATGAATGAGAAATCATTAGTTATAAACCACTAGATTGCCTACTAGTGACTAGGTATCTAAACTGAACAGACATAAGAATAGCGATAAGTCCACCCTCTAGCTAGCTCCCGTAGCTATCCAATATTCATTTATATCATACAATGTGAATTTAATTGTAAGCTTAGGTATAGTGTTATTGTAAAGCGCCAGTGAAGTCGCGGGGACAGGTATTTTACTACCATACCTAGTCGGTTACTAAGTTCTGTTACTAGAGTTTTCACTAAATAAATAGGAAAATGTAGCAAACTTTTAAGTATTCGCGTACATAATTTAAAAGCTTATTTAATAGTCAATAGATTACAATATAGTGAATTGAAAACTATTCTCGCAGTTTTTCAGAATTCGTTATAACACTCGGAAAAAGGCGTGAAAAATATAGCTCAAAATTACGCTCCTTGTTCATGCTGATTTTAAATCCTATTTATTTTTAGTCACGTTTAAAACGCATCAGTCTTACACAATTCGGTAGCTATATTATTTAGCTTCAATTTGGTATATGTATAGTTGACGTGGGGCTATCCGATAAAATACTAGACTATATGTTGCAAGTCTGCTTGTTCCATAGCAGTCTAAATCTATTTATTTTGTGAAAAACTTAAAAATAGGCAATGTTTCAAATGGGAATGTCTGTGGGATAAAATCGCAAGAAAATTAAATGGTGATCACGAAATTACCTCTAATAAACAGGTTTCTTACAAACAAGCAATGGAACCTTCTAAACAAAGGTGCAATATTTATTTGATGCACTTTTGTAAAGTGTAATTTTCTTAAATTTACCGTGTGTTTGCGTCTTCAGGTAATCTTGTGCTTTACAAGAATTTTCTATAAGTTTTCCATCTGTTTTGTATATTATTATACCATTTTATGTTCATTAGAAATTAGGCTATTAAATAATTACTTTAATTCTTGATTTAAAACTTTATTTTATATTTTATCAGTCAGAAATATGGTAACAGAACTTAGTAACCAACTAGGTACATGAATGACTACTAGTTTCAAAGTATACTTACTGCAGTCATGGCTTCATAGATATTGGAAATGCAGGCTTGGGCGACGATTTCGCCACAAATTTCCGAAATATTATCGTTGTTTACCATCTCGGTCATTTTATAAAAATGGGCGGCCTGGAAACATTATAGGCCTTTTGTGTTGTGTGACACAATGTTTTATCACTTTAATAATTTTGTGAATAGTTTTTCCTATTTTTCCAATTTCGAAATGAGTTGAAGTTGTAATGATATACTTGGTTTTCATATACTGTTTATTTTATTAATTATAACATCCAAATCGCAACAAACCAACGATTTTAGTTTAACTGAAAAAATTGAGATTTATGTTATGACAATGATGACTTTGACAGTTATATGAGTGACGGATAAGAACTATGGTTCAGTAACTTTTTTTATAGATTTTCCGATGACATTACATATTCAGCCACGAGTAAGGTCAAACTAAGGTTATTCATATATTTATGGAAATATCTTCAATCATTGATTATTATATAGTAGCAAATGTCGGAAACTGCTTGAAAACCTTATATCTCGAAATGGTTTTCGAAATACATCATTTCAAAAAAATGAACAATGCTAATTAGTTATAATCATGAGGATTATAACTAGTACTACTATGCACTGTATTTATTTACCTGATATGTTTATATTTCCATAACATCCTCAACTCTCAGGATTAGGAATACCTTTGTAATATAAGAGTCTTACATTAAATTAGAATCTATGAAGAATATGTGTAATATTGTTTGAAGTGTCTAAAACCTTAGTTAAGTTAGGAGGCAGTAGTAGGAGCCAAGTTTGAACCCGCGTTCCTTAGAGCGTAAGTCGGGCGTCTGGCCGCCAGGCTACCAGAGTTTGTTTTGATAATTACTATACTGTTGCTCCATTTTTCTACTATTTTTATCTGCGTGAAGTATCAAATGTCAAACAGTCCTTTAAGGGCTTTAAGGCACTGACTACCAGGCTACCGATAGAAATAACGGCCTCCTAGCCCAGTCGGTAGTGACCCTGCCTACGAAGCAGGAGGTCCCGGGTTCGAATCCTGGTCAGGGAATTTGTTTGTGTGTTTATCACAGATGTATTCTTATTAAAATTATTTTCTTGTGTGTGAATGCTTTTTCACCACATCAGCACCACCGCCTATCTTGATTTTTTTAAAGCGTCAGTAAAATTGTTTTTTTTTTTTCACAAGGGAGAACAGTTATTACTTTACGTTATAGAAGTATGATTTTGAACCATAAATATTTGGCAGAATTAATTTGTTTTGTTTTATGTATTTACCTAAGCTTGTATTTTTTTGCCGTGGCGTGGTGAAAAATGTTGTAATACTCTTGGCAGCAGTTTATTTGCTTCTAGTGCCCCCCGAAACGCTCAAGATACAACTGTTTTAACCATACACTAGTTATAATTTTGTAATCATTCCCTTTTTCGGGTCTCGATATAAACACGTGAGATAGATATCAAGTTTGTATTCTTGATATTATAATTTATTTACACTAAACCTATTCTACATAATATTGGATACGTGGTCGGTTTACAAGTCAATATATTGTTTTATTTCTTGTGACAAAAAACATTTATTGGTTACAAGAAATCTTAAAATCATTCATACCAGTCATTTTTATTCAATATGTAATATTTGCCACATATCTTTTACCCAAAGCACAGGTTTCGTCATCGTTGCTACACCCAAAAATGCATCGTCAAATCAAAAAAATTGCTTGTAAGCCGTCTATGTAGACTACCCTAGTTCTAGCCTAGTATTGTAGCACGAAAATACACGTATGATTTACACACATACTCATACACGTATTTAGTTTCAGAAGACATTCAGAGATGACGCTTTCAAATGAGTTTTCATAAAATGCTTCAAGGCTCTCTTTACCTACTAGAGGTAAACAAATGCCTTACGTGGGATTCCCATAATTTACTGACGTCAACGTCAAAACAATAAGATGGCGCCCATGCCAATAGAGAAATTCCTCTAGTGAGACCTGTTGATTTTGACGTAGGTGGTTAGGCGAATCAACTGTCACAAAAGTGTGATATCATAGTTGTCTCACATGCGACTGTCAGTTATGCCATGTCGAATAGACTCCCTGTTGTAGTTTACTTACAATGTAAGCGAACCTATTAAAATATTTATAACGGGTTACTCACGTAATTTAACCGTAAATTGATCGAAACATGTCGAGCAAAATCGACTTAAATTACGTAACCCGTTATAAATATTTTTAATATGTTCGTCTCACGTAAGTTTTATAATTTAAGCGAACCTATTGCATGCTGTGTTGGGTAGATTATGAATTCTTAAATTTTTTGTAACATCTTCACCAATGTGAATGTACCATAATCTTGCAATTAGAACAATTTTCATGTTCATTTATAGGGTTCGGTACCTCGAAAGGAAACAACGGAACCCTTATAGGATCACTTTGTTGTCCGTCTGTCTGTCTGTCTGTCAAGACCATTTTTCTCAGGTACGCGTGGAGGTATCAGGCTGAAATTTATATCAAATACTCAAGTCTATTGTCGCTTGGAGCTGTAAAAAAATCAAACTTAAAAGCCAACGTAATCAAAAGATACAGTCGTTTATGCTGCAAATTTTAGAGTTTTCGGCACTCGCAAAACCTACGGGGTACTTCCCGTGAACTCAGAAACTTGAAATCTGGCACGAAGCAACGTCATATAGCATAAACAATGGCAAAATTCCAAAAAATAGACATTTTTAGTAAAATCATACAAAAAAATACGTTTTTAAATTTTAAACTTACTACCTGTTTCCTCGTAAACGCGTGGAGGTATTACATTGAAATTCATGTCAAATACTCAGGGCTATAGGACCTTTCAGATGTAGCAAAATCAAACTTTTATGTCAACGCAATCAAAAGAAATAGCAATTTAAGTCGGATATTTTGAAACTGAGTACTCGCAAGAAATTCAAAACCTAAGGGGTTCTTCCCGTAAACTCAGAAACTTGAAACTTGGCACGAAGAAACTTCATATAGCACAGCAAAGGAAAAATTACGAAAAGTAGACATTTTTAGTAAAATCATATAAAAAATATTTTTTTGAATTTTAATCTTACTACCTTTTTCCTCGTAATCGCGTAAAGGTATTAAATTGAAATTAGTAATAAACATACTACAACTTTTGCTTGTTATAGGTTTGTACGGAACCCTCGGTGCGCGAGTCCGCCTCGCACTTGGCCGGTTTTTTTAAATACCACAACGGTAGCAAACGAGCGTACGGCGCGCCTGATGGTAAGCAGTTACCGTAGCCTATGGACGCCTGCAACCCCAGAGGATCACATCCGCGTTGCCTACCCTTTAGGAACCTATACACTCATCATTAGTTTTGCATGTTTTTAAAGTGGGGCATTCCACTCATACAATAGACCAACCAATGGGCCACAACAACTTAGTAACTTGACCCATAGCTTAATTGGTAAAGCGATCGAGCCCCGGCAAGGCGTATCGATGCAGGTTCAAGTCAAGTCCTGTTGGGTTGATTATTTTTTCAATGTTTTCAATGCTTGTATTTGATTTAATAACAATCTACTATACAGTTATTTCATTAATTTCCAAATAACGGTTTCACAAAATTTACTTACTTCTCGAAGTAACTTTTGAAACTAACTCTCTGCTGCTCGCTAAAGTGACGGCGGTTTAGATATGTTAAGACGCACAGCTCGCGACTACGCAGAATCTCACAATGGGTCCATGAGCGGCTGAAGATCGCTTTTATTACTATACTAGTAGTAGGTAGCGTCATTAACAGGCGGGTCGCTGTATTAAAAATTAAAATTATTTATTTTCGTAAAATATACAGGTGTTTATAAAGTAGGGGATAGTGCTGCCCGGTAAGCAAAATTTGCCTGTGTTGGGCAACACCGCTCTTCCTTAATGAACAGATTGTTACACGCAAAATTTCATGTACTAGTTTAAGTTAGTATTTACGTCTAATAATATACCACATGTAAGTATACAAATTTAAATCATATATAACAATTGTGTATAGAACTAGGTATAAAAAACGGCAACACTGGCCGGGAATAAACGTCAAAATGACCTAGCGTATTTAATTAGTGAAAATAAATGTTTTAAAAGTGATTTATAACGAGTTACTGTGTAAAATGACAAGATCTCAATTAAATTAAAGTGTAACAGTGTTATCTCTAGTATTAGTTTACTTTAAGGAGCAAATTATTATGACGAAAAATTTTGAGCCAACTGTCAACGGCTTAACGTTCAAGATTTAAAATTACACCGAATTTACATGGAAATTGCCTACATTTCATCGAAGACTTTTACAGGGGAGTATTGCTTTTCACATTTATATGCCTTACTTTTAGTCTGATTGTCCAAAATAACTTAATATTTTTAATATTCAGTACCTAACCTATGGGCAAGTAAGTTCTTGTTAAAAACAGTGGTTCATCTTACTAAACTAGCCAAAGTGAATGCTAATAAACTCAGAAATAACACAGATGTATTCAACGAACATTATTATAAGTTGACGTTCAAAGTATAAAGTTTTTTTTGTGTAAATTCCTGCTATAAAGCTTAATTTAAATACTAGAAAATTTGAATTTAAATACTTTTTTCTGTTAGTACCATTGTGAATCATACTTGCTAGGCTCAGATTTCTTACATTGTCAATATGTTTTCAGCACAACCCTCTAAAATGACTACTCGCAGGGATGTTTTGGTCGCTAAAGTCCAGCAACTACAAAGGGATCTTAAGACGGCGACTGAGCTAAATGACAGACTCCTACAAGAGCGGGAAGAAAGTGAACAGGAAATCGAGCGTGTTATCCGAGCAAACACTGTTCTCAAAACTCAGCTTGCCAACCAGGACATTGACTATGAAGATATCCAGGGTCAGCGGGATGAACTTCAAGCTACTGTAGACCGATTTGAACAATGCCAGGAAATACACGAACAGGCATTGCAACGCATCAAGGACCTGGAGCAGCAGCTGGGGGAGATGGACCTTAAAAAAAATTATACTTGCAAGTACTGCTCCGAGCACTCCGGGCCGCCAGACAACAATTTAAGTATTTTTGCTGAGCTAAATAGTTTTGAAGTAGATTTAGTAAATGACAGCATAGTGGACTCTCCTTTTATGGAAAAGATAGAGTTTTCAAGTTCTGTGTGAATAGGGAACAGTGATGGGAAAATTTCATTGAACGGAAGAAAAAAGATAAAAAAATATTTAAAATTAAATAGATTCATAAAAAAATCTAAACTTTTGCTGAAATGCCACAAATTCTTATTTAAATCATTAAATTCCAAATGTAAACATGTAGCCTTGAGAGATGAACTCCTAAAGTGCCAATATCAATTAGACCAGACAGTAGAGGAGCTGAATCATCGCTCTGCTGAATTAAGCAAATTAGAGTCAAAGCTAAAAGCTCTTAATGATAAGCATGAATTATCTAGTAAAACGCTACAGGAATACATAGCCTTTATGAATAATGTTCTAGCACCGGGCAGCGGCTACCCTCTGCGCTTGGAATCGCCACGGCCGCCGAGTCGCCTGGCTGCGCCGGGCTCGCCCGCGCCCGCGCCGCGCGCCACGCTGCTGGCGCGCGTCTCCGGCGCGACCACTCCGCGTCGCCAGCCCGAGCCTGACCTTAGCCTGGACGTCCGGGAGTCGTCGCTGGGTCCTTCACAGTCATGCCCTGGATTGGATGTCGCACTGGATTTATCCCTGCCCTGCCCAGTGGAACCAACTCCACCGTTATCGTGCCCAGGCGAGGCGGGTCCACCGCCGCCATGCACTGTCGAGCTGGTTCCACAGCCGCTGTGCACTGTCGAGCCGGGCCCATCGCCGCCATGCACTGACGAGCCGGGCCCATCGCAGCCATGCACTGTCGAGCCGGGCCCATCGCCGCCATGCACTATCGAGCGGGGCCCATCGCCGTCGTGCCCAGTGGCACTGGATCTATCGCCGTCGCGCTCAGTCCAACACACTCCATCGCTATCGTGCCCTGTCGAGCTGGTTCCGCCGCCGCCGTGCCCGGTGGAGGCGCCACTCTCGCGCGCGCGCCCCGCCCCGCTGGTCCCCGCGCTCGTGCCCGCGCCTGCGCCTGCGCCCGCACCCGCACCCGCACTCGCACCCGCGCCCGCGCCCGCGCCCGCGCCCGCACCCGCGCCCGCACCTGCGCCCGCGCCCGCACCCGCGCCCGCGCCCGCGCCCGCGCCCGCACCCGCGCCCGCACCTGCGCCCGCGCCCGCACCCGCGCCCGCGCCCGCGCCCGCGCCCGCACCCGCGCCCGCACCTGCGCCCGCGCCCGCACCCGCGCCCGCGCCCGCGCCCGCGCCCGCACCCGCGCCCGCACCTGCGCCCGCGCCCGCACCCGCGCCCGCACCTGCGCCCGCGCCCGCACCCGCGCCCGCACCTGCGCCCGCGCCCGCACCCGCGCCCGCACCTGCGCCCGCGCCCGCACCCGCGCCCGCACCTGCGCCCGCGCCCGCACCCGCGCCCGCACCTGCGCCCGCGCCCGCACCCGCGCCCGCGCCCGCGCCTGCGCCCGGCCGCACCGTTCTATATACAGACGAGGTGGGCGCCGGGCTCGGCGCGCTGCTGGCGGAGCGCTTGTCGCGAGGCGTCCTTAACAACTGTCACCCGGGCGCCTCCTTCGATCGTCTGATCAAATGTATATCGGTCGGCGAGTATGACCGCGATTCCACGCTTGTAGTGTTTTTAGGAAATAGTATAGATTGCACTAAACGAGATATCTTGAGATTATCCGAGACCCTGTCAGATATTGGCCAGCGAGATTCTGTAAAAATAATTATCTGTGCCTTACCATACAGAATGTCGAGTCATATAAATAAGAGGGTATATTCTTACAACTCCGTATTTTATAATCTTTCTTTGTACAGTAGTACGATTTCGTATTTTGATACAAATAAATTTATTGAGGATTTTATTATGCCCCATGATAGGACTTACCTTCCGAGAAGATGTCTTATAGATTGTGCTAACCTGTTAGCATACAATATTGTAGACCCCGTCGTGACTAGCACGGCGGATGATAGTTTTATTAAGACGAATCCCGATTCATACTGCAGGGGCTCAGATTTAGAGAGGCAGCCGTCTGGTGATATCAATTTAAACTGACTGCTACGACAACGAGTGCACCAGCCGGCTCCGTTCCTAAACATAACTGTGATGCTAGCATAAGTAGTAAAACTGATGTATTGTACTTAGTTCACCAAAATATTCAAGGGTTTACCAGTAAACAACTGGAAATTGATTTATTTGTACAACACTCGAACATTGATATCCTCTGTATAACGGAGCACTGGCTTAAAGGTCATGAATTTATGTTTAATTTCCACAATCATAGTGTAGTAAGTAAATTTTTTAGAAAATCCTGCATTCGCGGCGGGTCATTAATAATGGTAAAACATGATATAAAAAGTAAGGAGCGGAAAGACATTGTTGAATTGTCTGTGGAACGCCATATTGAACTTTCTTGTGTCGAGTTAGAAGAATTTATAATTATATGCGTGTACAGGCCTCCATTGGCAAACTATAACACATTTGAGTCAGTGATAGATGAAGTTCTTACAAGTGTTTTTTGTAGTAATAAAAGTGTTATTGTGTGTGGTGATTTTAATATCAACTTACTTGAAGATTCATCCATGTGTGTAAGGTTACTTAGTACTTTCAAATCCTACAATTTAGTAAATTTATTTTGTGAGCCTACACGAATCACAGCAACCAGTGCTACATGTATAGATAACATTTTCAGTAACAAGAATGCGACTAGTAAATCTATAATAAACAACTTAAGTTCTGACCACTGTGGACAAAAAGCCTCTTTTAGCGGAAAAACTAAGGATATTCCACAAGTCACTATGTGCAGACCAATTTCCGAAAGACGATTAGATTTATTCAGTCGGAATATCACGAAACAATTATGTTATGTTCCATTTACCCAGGAAAACCCTAACCGTATGAGTATTGAGTTGTTTAACTGTATTAAAAGGGAATTTGATGCCTGTTTCATTCCGAAGAAGGTGCAAGGCAAGGTCAAGACGAAATTTAGCGACTGGGCTACGCCGGATATTCATGAGAAAAGACGACGGCTCTATGATTTATATGACTTGAGAAGAATTAATAAAAGTCCGGAATTCCTAGATTATGTCAGGAACTTTTCTAAATCTTTTAAGATGATGTGTGCCGCTGCTAAAGCTGATTATCTGTCCAGAAAGATCCAAAATTCCAAGGATAAAGTAAAAACTGTTTGGCAAGTAATCAACGATGAAACTGGGAAACGTAAAATCAAAGATCCGCACTACAACCTACGTATTAATAATAATTTAGTGAGTTCGGACCTTGAAGTTGCGGATCATTTTGAGCAGTTTTTCTCTAATATACCGGTAGAAACAACAAAGTCTCTTCATTCATCGCCTGACGTCGCTGAGGCAATACTGAAAACAAATATAGCAGAGTGTACAGATTTCTTTAAATTTTCATATGTTACTCCGAACTTAGTTATTAAAACATTTAAATCCCTAAATTTAAAGAAAACTGAAGATCTTTGGGGCCTATCTGTTAAAGTTCTACATTCCATTGTTGAATCGATTGCACCACATTTAGCTGATATATTTAACAAATGTATTGATACAAGAATATTTCCAGACATAATGAAGCACAGCAAAGTCATCCCCTTGTTCAAATCAGGATCGAGAACAGAACCAAGCAATTTCAGACCAATTTCAATACTGCCGGCACTGAGCAAAGTTTTCGAGAAACTAATTCTAAATCAACTTGTGTCACATTTTAACCGAAACGAATTGTTCGCCAGAAATCAATTTGGTTTTACCAGAGGTCGCTCGACTACTGACGCAGGTGCTGTTCTTCTTAAGCACATCTTTGCCGCTTGGGAAAAAAAACAAGATGCTGTTGGAATATTCTGTGACCTATCGAAGGCATTTGATTGCGTTGATCACGAAAATCTAAAGAGAAAACTAAGCCATTACGGGATCAAAGCTGGTGCCCTTAACCTCGTCTCATCATACCTATCGGATAGAACACAACGAGTGGTTATTAATGGAACTCAATCTTCTGGGTCCCCTGTGGCACTCGGAGTGCCTCAAGGCTCAATACTTGGTCCTTTCCTGTTTTTGGTGTACATTAATGACCTACCTAAAATTGTGCAAGATAAACATGATATAGTGTTATTTGCTGATGACACATCTCTGATATTTAAAGTGGACAGAAAAGAAAACAGCTTCGATAGTATTAACAGTGCACTCTCCAAAGTAGTAAATTGGTTTACGGCTAATAACCTACTTTTGAACGCCAAGAAAACGAAGTGCATCAAATTTACACTTCCCAACGTCAAGCAGATTAACAGCAGCAAGATTATAATAAATGATGAAATAATGGAATTCGAAAATCAAACTGTTTTCTTAGGAGTCACTTTAGACTCGAAATTACAATGGCATCCACATATAGCTACCCTAGCTGGGAAACTTAGCTCTGCAGCCTATGCCGTGAGGCGAATCAGCCATCTAACAAACAGTGAAACTGCCAGGCTGGTATACTTCAGTTACTTTCACAGTGTTATGTCGTATGGAATTCTGTTGTGGGGTAAAGCAGCTGATATTGGGACCATATTTGTGCTACAAAAACGAGCTGTACGTGGCATTTATAAAATGCGCGGTCGAGCATCCGTAAGAGGAAAATTTGAAGAGGCAAATATTCTTACCGTAGCATCTCAATACGTACTTGAAAACATTATGTATGTGCGGAAAAACATCCATAAATTCAAGCTCAACAGTGATATCCATAACTATAACACTAGAAATAAAGATAAGATTGCTGAGCCTGGCCACCGCCTCGGTAAGGTTCGTACGTCTTTTGCTGGGAACTGTACACGTTTTTATAACAAAGTCCCCGCTGATGTAGTGAATTTGCCACTAAATAAATTCAAGTCTTATGTTAAGCGCTATTTGTTGAGGAGAGAGTACTATACTTTAAAGGAATTCATTGAGGATAACGATGCCTTTAAGCCTGTAGCTTGATATAGTTAGTACAATACAAATTGAGAAATTATTAGGTACATTACTCTATGAAGCAGCTTTACTAGTGTCCAGTATTACCTGTTTTTCATTTTTATTTTATTTTGTTTTTATTTAGTATTTGGACACTTAGAGACGTTATACATCTCTAAGTCTTGCATTCGCAAATATTTATATGCATAGATATATATTTAATGATCCTGACGCTTAGAGACATGTACATCTCTATGTCACTTTTATATTGTAATTTAGTTCACGCATGTAAAATACGAGCACAGAATATTGTTTCTCACCAGACTAAACATGGCTAGTTTTTATTAATTAATAAAGCCCGCCAGCTTGAACATGTCATGCTCGCTTAAAAGGCTCTGCTTATGGTGGCGTCGTTGATCGGGTCGCCACTTTCCCGAAGAAAGGTTGAGGGAGGCGATGGCTGAGATATGCGTCATACTCGTGAACGGGTGCTGTTTGTGGAGACCGGTCTGTTTAGGCTAACTGGGGCAACACATTTACGTAACTTTTTATTAATCATATTTAATTTTAGTTTAATTGGCTTTAGACACAACATTCGGTGCTTGATTATCCATATTTTTTTATTATATAGAATATATAGATCAAGACACTTGGAGACCTTATACATCTCTAAGTATAATTTAGAAATAGTATGTTTATTGTATACTAGAATCACTTAAGTACTTTTTTTTATATTATTTATATTCAAAGTTTGTTTCTAACTGTTGATGATGGATTATTATAATTTGGAAATTTATGTAGAAGACACAGTTCAGGTAAGAAAGTATATCAAACTTGTATGTAATTTATTTTCAATAGTCAGATTTGGACTCATCTTTTTTCTTTGGTATTTTTCTTAAACTATAACCTATTGTTGGTTAATCTAACCTTGGTTTGATATGTTTTCTTATAGAACAACGCACTTATATGTATTGTTTAGTTTTGATGTACTGTTGTTTTGAAAAAATAAGTCCCGCCGAGTTTCTTGCCGGACATAATTCTTCTCGGGTCAGAGGTGTAGGGTTAGAACCGGTGTAGTTTGATTTTTTTTCTCTCTCTTTTACTTTGACGTGTAAAAGTGCCCTTGTGGCCTACTTACTGAATAAATGTTTGAGTTTGAGTTTGAGTTTGAGTATAAATATTTGGGTTGTTAGAGATACAGTAATAAAATAAAGGAAAAAAATTGCAAAATAGCCAAAAATTGCGTGTGTGTGTGTGTGTGTGTGTGTGTGTGTGTGTGTGTGTGTGTGTGTGTGTGTGTGTGTGTGTGTGTGTGTGTGTGTGATTGTGTGTGTATATGTATTGTATGTATTTAGTAAGTTGATGTGTGATTCTCTGGTAAGATATAGTAATTTGTTAGTTTTTGTAAGTCTTCTATTTCCTCGTAGCTTTTTGATTTTAACCATTTTGTAATTGTTAATTTGCAATTGTAGTAAAGTTTTGGGTAAATGTTAAGGCAGTACACCAAGACCGACTGTACCAGGGATGTGTAAATTTCTGTTAGTATATTCCGCTGTTTCGACGGGGTTGTTAGTGTTAGTGCTCTACCTGGTACAATATGCCTTTGCGTCCTGAAAATCCAGTTCAGCTTATGGACCCTGCAGATTAGCTGGTCAATATGAGCGTACCAATTTAGATGCTCGTCTAAGGTGACTCCTAGGTATATAATTTTTGATACTTTTTCAATGATTAGACAGATAGCTACAGTTGTTGGGATTCGTTCTGTCACAAGTGTGAATTTTGAGATCTAAATTAAAGTTGGGTTGGGTGGAATTCATGATGCTGAAACACATGTATTTTGTTTTATCTGTGTTAAGCGTTAACATATAGTTTTAACCATCTAGAAATCTGAGCCAGACCCTTTTCAGCACTTGTTGTTGCTTCCATCCAGGTTTTACCAGAGAAGACTATGGCTGTATCATCAGCATAAGAGAAGACTTTAGCATTAGTTATTGCCATGTCACAAAGATCATTTATGTAAGCCAAAAACATTGTTGGTCCTAAGACACTACCCTGCGGAACTCCGTGCGATACAGACTCATCGTTGCTAACATGCACACCTACAGGTAACTTTTGAATAAGGACAGAGCAGTTGCCCTAACCCCCAACTTTTCAAGTTTTTGAATAAGGATAGGGATAGAGACGGTGTCCAAAGCCTTTTTTAGATCTAGAAAGACTGCCAGGCATTTATTCTTAACATCTAAGTCGTCTACAACTTCCGAAGTGAGAGCTGTATCTTCCGTCGATTTCCCTTGCCTAAAGCCAAACTGCGATTCTGATAAAAGATTATATTTTGTGAAGAAGCTGAGCAGTCTAGCATTAAGAATTTTTTCAAAGATCTTCGACACTGCAGGCAAAACAGATATTGGCCTGTAATTGCTGAAATCGCCTCTATCCCAACTCTTATAAACAGGAGTGATTAGAGATTTTTTTAGCGAACTAGGGAAAATTCCTAAGTTGATACACAGGTTTATGAGGTGTGTTATGACTGGAACTATTTCTTTAGCTGTATATTTTAGGAACTTTGTTGACACATTGTCCCAGCCAGGTGCGCTACTAGATTTCAGACTGGATAGAGTGTTGAAGACTTCATCTTGGCTTACGGATAATAGGACCAAAGAACTGGATTGAACAGGTAGGCTATTTATATTATGCGTTTAAATTGTCTTGAAGATCAGGGCTAATTTTTAGGGCTAGCTCACTCCCAATATTGACAAAGTACTCATTTATAAAATGAGCTGATTCCGATGGGGTGGTTTTAATGTTTAATAGTTCTGTGTTGATTTTATTCGAGTTGGTAGTATAAGTTAGGCTTTTTATATTTTTCCAAAGTAGATTATTACTATGCATTGAGTTAGCCAATAACGCCTTTTCGTATTTTCTTTTTAATTTTTTTATCAGATTATTGCAATAATTTCTGTATCGGGTGTAGGTTATTTTCAAAATTGTATTGTCAGGATCATTATTAAGTTGTTGTTGTAGTTTATTACGGTTGCGGATACAAAGCAGGATCCCGGGAGTGATCCAGGGCTTCATTATACGATTTTTGCTAGGTATAGAAGTAGTAATAGAATTCTTTTCTACTGTTTCGTTTAACATGTGTATTAATCGATTGGTTAAATCGTATGTATACAACAGAAAACCACAGCCAAATAACCAGACCTCGGACAGAGTGAGCCATTTTTACGTCATTAATGTCAAGTGTAGATGTTAATATAGATATGCCTCAAGATGAAATATTAAAGAGAATTCATGAATAATAATTAAACAAAAATGACAGTGCATTATGTACAAAACGAGTAAGTATTATTTATTTATTCAAATTTTTCTTTGTTATTGGTTATTGTAATAAAGAACTATGATTTTTTCTAGATTTTCAATTTTCAACGCACTTCTTCTTGAGTTTAATATCCACTTATAGATGGAAAAAGACCTTTCTACTTCCACTGAAGTGAGCGGAGTGAAGTTGTACATTAAAATACCGTCCACATCTGTTCCTTCCGAAATTTTTTCAGCATAGTCCCTAAACAGATCTAAGTCTGGGTTTCTAGCTATGACGTCTTCTAATTTCTGACTGACAGAAGCAGACGAAGACCAGCTTATAACAGCTCTCACTTGGTCCAACGTTAAAAATGTATCTACGACGGATATTTTAGATTCCTGTAATTTTTTTAAGGCATATTCAATTATATGGAAATTCTCAACAATATATTTTAGATTATTTCGTAAATTTTCAGTTTGTATAATTCTTTTCGCCACTCTTATCGACATTGCGTCTGACGATCTCAATGCCCATAGGACTACTTTTATTTCGTCAAAATATTTTTCGTAATATGCTGCTGCCGCTAGCCAAGTTCCCCATCTCGTAATCACTGGTTTTGGAGGCATATTAGGATATTTATCCTTTAATATGCGGATTCTATTAGGAGCCTTTAAAAATACTTTTTTAACGTTTGAAATGAGCAAATCCACATCTGGATACAGGGAACGTATTTTTTCGGCTACGCGGTTTAGCCCATGTGCCAAACATGTAACGTGTTTCAAATTAGGCAGATAAGTTTTCAAAATTCGGCCAGCCAGCAACATGTATGCAACACCATCAGTACTTAGCACCAGAACATTTCCAATTTTGTAGTCATAAGATTCGCCCCACATATTTTTCAGAGTGTCCATCACGAATACAGATATTGTTTGACCATTAACTTTTGATAATATTTTGCAGGCTATTAAATATGGTCTGTTAAATGAATTCAATGGCTTCACTAAAAAATGCACTATATATCTCCCTAAAGAGTCGGTTGATTCATCAAGAGAAATCCATATTTTTTCATTCGAAAGATTATCGTGTATTGAACTGATTTGCTTCTGATACAATTTATCCAAATAAACTTTCCTCAGCCATGATTCACTCGGGAGTGTAGGTTGGTTTGCACACTGGCAGCATAAATACTTAGAAAAAAACTGTTTGAAAGCCGGATTCTTCATTTGTGACCATGGTATGTTACACAAAATGAGGAATCGAATTAAATTGAGATTGAAATCCTCATCAAACTTTCGATAATTGCCATTGTGCATTGGTCCCTTGATGTGTCTTTGCACATTACTTTTTTTAGTTGTCACTTTGGTTTTACATTTTGCACAAAAAATACTTTTATTACCGTCATATGTCATGTCAGGTTCATTTTCAATCCACTTAAGAACTGTTTTTGCTTTATATTTCGGCATACTCAAATTCGGAATAATCTCTCTTCTTAATTATTTATTTTTTATTAGCAAACTCAAATTGCTCACAAATTAAAATAACACAACAGAACATTAGAATGACATTAATGACTTTGTCATGATATTTCAATGTTAAATATGGCATCGTTAAATAGAGTTATTGTCTATCTAAAGAGGTATGATATCATATCAGTTATATTACTTTCATATGGATATATGTAATAATATGCTTATCATTTAAAGAGGCTTGCTATACAATTAATTTGTTTTGCTAGTTATGTAAAGATCTAAATAGAATAATTTAATTCGTTATTCAATTACATCACATCTGCCATTGAATGACTACGTAGGTATGTCCATATTATGCAAACTCTTAAAACAGCTCACCCTGTCCGAGGTCTGCAAATAACACTAGAACCTGCTCATAGTGTTGTGTACCTGCTGGTGAGTAAGGTTGCCAAAGAGCTTAAAGGGCCCAGTGTGTTGACGATGAGGGACCCTCTTGTTCCTTTAGCCATCAACACAGTGAATCCTCCCTGTAAAGGGTCGGTAACGCGCATGGGACACCTCTGGAGTTGCAGGCGTCCATAGGCTACGGTAGCTGTTTACAATCAGGCGGGCCGTATGCTTGTTTGTCACGGTCATGGTATTAAAAAAACCGTAGTTTATGTAACTGCATTAAAGTTGCGTAGAAACTGTTTACATATTAGGTGACTTTAACGCGCATCCGGGCGAGTTGTTTTGTGACAAATTGTTTAGTTTCTGTAAGGAGCTGGACAGGATGTGTATCGATACCATTAAATTAGGTGTAGAATCTGGCGCACACACGTACCTGAGTGAAACCCACGGATCAATGAGATGGCTAGATCACTGTGTAACCACATCAGCCGGGTGGGACACAGTTGTTGATGTTTGTATTGACTATGACGTGTACTGTTCTGATCATTACCCTCTTTTAATTAAATGTAGTTTTAACTTGGTAAGGCCTAAGCTATTATGTGATAGTAATAATAATGAAGTCTCAAGTGCGAAACATTTTGTTTGGGGAGAAAGAACATCACAGGAAATTGAAAAATATACAAATAAATGCAATGAACTGTTGAAAACTATCGATTTTCCTTCCGATGTTCAGAGCTGCTGTGACGGATGCTGTGTAAATAATGCTGATCATTGTAAGTTACTTGACAACTTGTACCTTCAAATAATAACGTCATTATGTGAAGCTTCTTTATACAGCAGGGCTGTCACAGCTGGTAGCCGCAACGCAAATAAGAGGGTATAGCGCAATCATTGGAGCATTTGCCTTACAAAAGATGGAGTAGAAAATGTTTTAATGGTTATTGGTAGGCTATAGGGTGGTTATTAAAATACTAGATTTGAGACCTTGAGGGGGGGGAGCGTTGGCCGCCATCTTGGTTTAAACCTGTCATAAGTCCGTTTTTGAACCTTGGCGCTTAAACGGTTATCAGTGTGCCTAAAATGTCTATGAAACGTATGAAGAAGATAAAATTGTCTACAATATTTTCATACACAATACATCTGTAAGTCTTACAGATATAAAGATACAGGGGGTGAAAAAGTGTATATTTTCGTATATCATAAGAATTTTATTTATTAGCTTCAAAGTTGTGTGCTTCGATATAAGGAAATGAAGTCTCTACCACAGTTTTGTCATCTTCTAATGATTCTTTTAAAAGATATTCAAAAGTTGAATTCACCCCTAGAGCGCTTATAGAGGGGGTGAAAGTAGTAAGTCTCACACACAAAATCAATGTTCTATTACTCATCATAAAATACGACTAGTCGTTGTCAGGTATAGCTATCGATCAATTCGGGTATAATTAATTTAGATTTTACAAAAAACATATATGCTTTCATAAAAAAAAAAATGTTTTTTAAAGAAAGTGCATGAAAATATTTTAATTTTTTTAAACTTAATAAACTGTCAAGTGACTATTAAACTATCGTATAGGCTTTAGCATTTTTTACATAATGCTTGAAAAGTTGCTTGAACGTATAGCCTGAACAGACGTATAGCCTGAACGCGATTTTGTATAGGCATTGTCAATCCCATGTCTTAATCATCCTTGATGCCTATACAAAATCGCGTTCCTCGAACCTTCAGGTTATAGGGCTGTTTTCGGTACGAAGTGCCGCAGCGCCATCTGTCGAGTCTGGAGTCGAGTTATTCTGTCAGAGTTAAGCGACGAACAAAGTATTAGAAACTAGGATTTAGTGTCTGGTGTGACCGATAGATGACGCTAGTGCTTTAACCTGAAATAAGGGAACGCGATTTTGTATGGATATTGTCCATCCATGTCTATATCATCCTTGACGTGTATATAAACTTACGGTAGATGTAGCTACACGTCACCCTCTGACGTAAGCAATGAAGGAACTGATGGAAAGATTCACCGCGGTTGAATAAGCGTCGATGGCTCAGTTGGTCAGAGCGGTCGGACCGGTGTTCCGAAAGGTCACCAGATCTTACTCGACGCAGTAAATTTTTTCATTTTTGATAACAGTAAATAATAAACTTAAATATAAATAAAAATTAATCCCAAATAAATTTATACTAAATTAGTTAATGTGTTAATTAATTACAGCTAATTACTGTCAGCCTAATGCCAATGTCAGCTAAACTTTTACACTTTCACTGTCAGCCTAATGAATGAGTGCCATTAGTCCACAATCCCTTCCAAATATTGGAATGTTTTCTTCACTACACGTTGGTGTCAAACAATCATACAACACGCCTGATGGTAGGCAACCACCGCAGTAGTGTCTCCAACACCAGTGGTACCTAAATTAAAAAAGAACTTTTAATTTGGTCGAAATCGACCCCATTTTGTAGTCATCTGAGTAAACCTCATTTGAGCCACAATTGCATGGCTATGCTTCTCCGATCCAGTAGGTACTGTCAAGGTCGAGTTTGAGGTCTGTAGAGTAACTCTGCCCAAATGCAGCAACAACAACATGAGTCTTATTCTCCCATCCTGAGATCCACCTATCGGTAGTACCTATCTACACCCCTTAATTAGCCGAAAACGACTACCCTGACGATTTTTCAGAAAAAAGAGTGTATCCACCATCTTGGATTTTAAAACAGATATATTTTTCGGAATCTTCGCTCCCCAATTATCCAACCACGACTACCATGACGATTTATCAGAAAAAAGAGGATAGCCGCCATATTGGATTTTTCAACAAACATCATTTTAGAAATCTAAATACTTACCCAAAATAGTCGAAAATGACTACCATGACAATTTATATAAAAGAAAGGTATTTCCGCCATCTTGGATTTTAAAACAGTCTTAATTTTCAAAATCTACACCCCCTAATTAGCTGAAAATGACTAACATGAAGATTTTTCAGAAAATAGAGTATATTTAGCCGCCATCTTGGGTTTTAAAACAGACATAATTTTTGCTAGGCATAAGGGAAACTACGCCTTATTGGGATTAGGTCCGGTTTACTCACCATGTTTTATTTCACCGAAAAACTCAGACTACATCCTTATTCGCGGAACATGATTTAAAATAAAAATCATGATTAAATTTATTCCGTTAATAATAAATTATTTTCATTCAATTTTCTCGCATATGAATTATTCTCGACGAAATTATTTTGAATAATTTCAACGGGAATAAATTAACATGAGTTTATTCTTACGATTTTTAGGGTTCCGTACCTCGAAAGGAAAAAACGGAACCCTTATATCATGATCACTTTGTTGTCCGTCCGTCCGGTAGACGGTACACGCAGAGGTATCAAGTTGAAATTTATATCAAATATTCAGGTCTACTGTCGCTTGGAGCTGTGAAAAAATCAAACTTCTAAGCCAATGCAATCAAAAGATACAGCCGTTTATGCCGCAAATTTCCACAAATTTTCGAAACTCGCAAGGGAATCAAAACCTACAGGGTACCCGTGAACTCAGAATCTTGAAATTTGGTACGAAGCAACGTCTTATAGCACAGATAAAAGAAAAATTGCGAAAACCGTAAATTTTTAGTTATCTACAGATTTGTACGGAACCCTCGGTGCGCGAGTCCGACTCGCACTTGGCCGGTTTATTTTTATTTTTATGTATCTGTACCAGTTATTCGAAGCCGGCTGGACCGATTTGGAATTTTTTTGTTTTATTTGAAAGATCATACTTCACAGGTAGTCCCATTGTCATCAGGTCAGGATCTGATGATGGGATCCTAGAGAAATCGAGGGAACTCTTCAACTATTATAGGCACACCTATAGTGATTTGAGTATTTTTTTACAGCAGCTAGAGCATTTGATTTTGGAAAGGTGGAGGCTAAGTGAAGTCGGTTCTTCTTTGTTTAAAATTATTTTCATTGTAATATTTTTGGTACAACTTGAAATTGTTTTATGAATAACAATAAATAATTTCCTCGCTGTCGAAGTGTAAAACTCGTCCAAAAACCCATTTTGCATGACCTAGATATGTGTAAAAACCGTAAAAGTTTAAATCAGTACGTCACTATCAAAGATTGTGTGAAGAAGTGTTTACTTCAAAATATGACGGAATTGCCCTCATTGACCTTGTGGCAGAAAAATACGCGAATATTCCATTACAATACATTTCGCTGTTGTAACCTCAACCTTTGGCCAGAATAAATGTATTATTGCCAAATCTATTGTGACGCTCGTCTTTGCGAAAAATAAGGAAAGTCCATCCCGATGTTTATTTAACCCCCCTGAGCTATCCGGTTATATACTCGTATGTTGGATGAAGTTGTAATAAATATTTATTTGATGTGCTTAATAAAAAAATATCATTTTTTTTCAGTATTCTTCAATTGGTGGTACTTTTTAAGGTTCCGTAGCCAAAATGGAAAAAACGGAACCCTTATATATTGTAATGTCCGTCTGTCCGTCCGTCCGTCGGTCCGTTGGTATTTCACAGCCATTTTATTCGTAAACTATAAAATATATAAGTATATGTAAGTAAATGAAACTTTATCGAGATTGTTTGTGTGCCGGCACTCTATACATGTAACTTAACACGTTGCACATCAATCGATAGGACTTTTAATAGTAGATTGTACAACAAGTGCATAAAACGCACCATTTTACGCGAGGCGTTTATCCATCTGAGCGAGCTTGCGAGCGAGGGCCCGATTTTATGGTCTATTCATGAGGAATAGACAAAAATAAACATGTTTTGTATGGACAACTTTTTTCTAAAATTAATATTGTACAGTCGATTACAAACCTTGGACCTTATTACAACGCAATAAGGTGAAAAAGTGGATACATCTCTTTGTAGTCGACTGTACAGTAGATTAAGGAATCTGTAACGGTTCTCCGACAGGCGATTCGACGACGGGCTGTTCGTCGACAGAACTATTCATCCGTTTTTTTTCGTCGACAGAACTTTTCTCCGACGCACGTTTCGTCGACAGAACTATTCATCTTTTTTTTTTCGTCGACAGAACTTTTCTTCGACGCACGTTTCGTCGACAGAACTATTCATCTTTTTTTTTTCGTCGACAGAACTTTTCTCCGACGCACGTTTCGTCGACAGAACTATTCATCTTTTTTTTTTCGTCGACAGAACTTTTCTCCGACGCACGTTTCGTCGACAGAACTATTCATCTTTTTTTTTTCGTCGACAGAACTTTTCTTCGACGCACGTTTCGTCGACAGAACTATTCATCTTTTTTTTTTCGTCGACAGAACTTTTCTCCGACGCACGTTTCGTCGACAGAACTATTCATCTTTTTTTTTTCGTCGACAGAACTTTTCTTCGACGCACGTTTCGCCGACAGAACTATTCATCTTTTGATTTTTCGACGACGAACGTTTCGCCGACAGATAATTAACGCGCATCATACATTTGAGAGGAATTATGCGCAGAATATCATAGACATCTTAGTGAAAGTGGGAAATTTGTGTATGGTAGTGAAATTTTTGTATGGAACCACAGACAATTTGGTAGCTGGATTCTGAAGTGTGTGGAGTAACAAAAAACTGTGTTAAAAACTTAACGTATGGCACCGACATATACGTCAAATTAACCAATCGTAAACGGAGCTCATCCGATTGAGTAACCGTATCAGGCAGCTTGTCTTCATAACGTTTGTGTTCAGCCTAAATGAGCAACATCTAAGCTCTATCTAGACCCTGGAAGAAGGCGACAAATTTAAATAAAAACATCGTATGACAACCCCGTATATAAGGCGACTTAACAATAATGATACTTGTTTTTTTTTCTTACGGGATAAATCAAATACTAAATTTTTTTGTAAAAATTACTATAATTTTTTCAGAAACTTTTTACACGCTTTTATTCAGTTTCACCTGCGTTGTCTGTCATTAAATCTCTTAAGTTAAATTTGACTCACTTCTCGGTTTCCGATTGAGCTGAAATATTGCTCGCATATGCATACTCGTAGCGCTGACAATGCAATATTATGATTCGAGTATTTGAGGAGTTGTTATGGCCAACTTCCAGCTCCAGGTTCACTATTGTCTCGCAGAAACTTTTTTGACATATATTTGTTTTGCATAATGATACTTGGCAGAAGTAACGTTTGGCAGAAACACCTTACACAGAGTATGCTTTGGCGTAAATCATTTCGCAGATTTTTATAATGTCGAATCTTATATTGGCATAATGTTGATGAGCATAACTGTCTTCTAAACGAATAATACTTTTGCAGAATTTTTTGTTTGCATAATATTTAGGCGGCATATAGTTGTGAAGCCGAATATGTTTTTGATTACAAGATAATCTTTATTGTATTATCATATTGTACAAGACATATTATGCGGGATTGGATGTATTGCTCTAAAAACGTGCAGGCGCTGTAATAATAAGCATATTTGTGTCGGTATTCTGGTTAATGAAATTGTTATCTGCCAATTGTGTCTGTGGTAATTTGTTGTGTCTTCCCAACGCGGGCTCCCGGACAGGCTGCTACGTGCGAGTTAACGCGGTATGCTCGAGCCACCAAGAGCAATGGCCCGTTGCGGCCGCCACAAATACTTTTACCTAACCTAATCTAACCCACTTTTCAGGCAACAGTTTGTTTCTGCGGGGGTCGCAGTTCTAACCTAACCTAACCCAATTTTCTGGCAACAGTTGTTTCCGCGGGGGGTCGCAACTCGAACCTAACCTAATCAATTTTTTTGGCAACAGTTTGTTTCCGCGGGGGTTGCAGTTCTAACCTAACCTAAATAAATCTAAATTCTACTACGTAAAAATACCTAACCCACTTTTCTGCTAGCAGAAAATAATTATGCTATTGTAATAGTATGCTATAGAATTATTACGGTACATAAAATGAAGCTAAACCAAAGTCGGCCAAAGTAATGTTCTGCAAAACAATATGCTGCAAAACATGTCGTATGCGTAGTAGTAGTACATATTCTACACGATACAGTAATAAAATAAATTCGCAAAAAAAGAACATCAAAAATTCTTTAAGTCCTAAAATCGGACCCCCTTTGCTATACCCCAACCTATATATATTTGTAATAACGGGAATTAACCGAGTATATATTTAAAAAAAAATACCTGTGACGTTTAGAGGACGACGTTGTCCCGAAGAAAGACTCAAAGTCAGAGCTTTCTTCGGGACTACGGGGACAATGTCATCGTCGAAACGTCGAAGGTATTTTTTTTAAATAGTCACGTACTTCCGGGATAATCTTTTCAAATTAAGTTCAATTTGGATTCTTACAATAGTTTATCTTATTTTTTAATGTGTCTTTATCTGTTTTTTAGTATGTATTAAAAAGAGGCACCCAGTCTAAGGACTTTTTAATAAATAAATATAATGGGACAATCTTATACAAAACAACCCAGTCCCACAGTAAGCTCAATAAGGCTTATGTTGTGGGTACTAGGCGACGATATATATAATAGACTAGCTTTTTCCCGCGGCTTCGTAAAAGTACTAAAAAAGGAGGTTCTCAGTTAGACTCATATGTTTGTATGTACGTATGTAGAAATGTATGTTTGTCCGCGATCATCTCGCGTTTCGCTGAACTGATTTAGATGCGGTTTTCGGAAAAGTATTCGTTACATTCTGGATGTTTCGGTTATACCACGTTTTGGTGAAGGTTTTTTTATATATATTTTTTATTGTTTATTATTATTAAAAACAGTACAGACATTAAATTTAAGGCAGTTTCTTGCAAAACTGTTTACACAGTTTGACTGCAAGTATGAGTATCTATGTAATTCCTAATTTAAATAATATATGTTTTACTAATCTACTAACTTAAGTTTCGCTAAACACTAAACACTGGGTGTTTTTCCCTTAGGTTTTTTTTAAAGAAATGATTGCAATCATTGTTTAATTGTTACGCCAGCAATGACTTACTACTTACTACTGAGAGATTATGATTAATACAGATTTCTACTCTTGAATAGAAGCTTTTCCCCGCGACTTCATTTGCGTGGAATTAGTAATCCACCCTCCTTTTTACCCGCTTAAGGAATGACTTCTATTTTATTTTTATTTTTATTTTATTTATTAGGCACACCAGACAGACAACATTCCATACATTAATAGAAAATTACATGTAAGGTAGGTTTTTTATAACAATGCTATCCAAAATAGGCATTCACAGCACAGATAAAATAGTTATACATACGAGCAAAAATTATCCTAAAACTAAAACTACGAGTATACCTACTTACTAAATTAACTATAGATAAGTGTTTTAAGCAAGTGCTAAATTGTGTTATTAAAAAATATTTAGGTGTGATGCCCAAGAGCATACACGACCTGCCCCCTGAATACTTCAAGCCGGGAGTCAAAAATGTCAATTTGTATATTTTTTGATACCAAATCATTGTACTGACGACACATTCTAACGATCGGATTGAAGAAAGATGTGTTATTTCTGTAGACTTGAAGGGAAAAAGTGTTAGGAGCTCGGGTTCTGAATCGAGGGGTATTAAATGTCACTAGGGATAATAAACTAGGAGAGTCAATTTTGTTGAAGAAGTTTGTGAAGAAACAGAAAATCCAGAATGAGACGGCGTGACTGAAGGGATGTAATGCCAAGAGTATGTAGTCGCTGTTCATAACTATGGCGCATGAGATCACGTTTGTACCTGTAAGATATATGCTTAAGGCATTTTCTTTGTACCCGTTCTATGTTGTTAGAGTGTACAGAGTAATAAGGCGACCAGACTACGCACCCATACTCGAGTATACTACGAACTAGACTCTGAAATAGGTATAGTAGACTGCTAGGTTTTTTGAAGTCTCTGGTAACACGAAGGATGAAACCAAGCATTTGGTTGGCTTTTTTAGTGATGTTCTCATAATGGTACCTAAAGTTCAGTTGTTCATCGAACCAAATGCCAAGATCCTTTGCAACCGTCTTACGCTCAGATAGTTTCTGGCCGGCCAGTTCATAGTCATAGTAAATTTTCTGTTTTTTGTTAGAAAAGGATATTACAAAACATTTACTGACATTTAGAAACATTCGATTAACATTACACCAATCAGAAATAGTAATTAAATCTTTTTGAAGCTTAGTACAATCATCAATATTGTTTATTCTCATGTACACTTTCAAGTCGTCCGCATAAAACAGTGACGGACACGAGAGTTTCTCCGCCAAATCATTTATGAAGACTAAAAACAGCAACGGTCCCAAATGCGACCCTTGTGGCACTCCAGATGATCAAGTAGGAACAGATCCATCTGTACAAACTGCCGTGAATACCGTAGAACGCAAGTTTATGGCAAAGTATCTTATGATCTACTTTGTCGAAGGCCTTCGAGAAGTCGGTATAGATTGAATCAACCTGTCCTCTTTTCGCAAAACTGGCACACCAATAGTTTTTATATTCCAAAAGATTTGTGCTGGTAGACTTATTTTTAACAAATCGTGTTGTTTATCTGAGAATAGTATTTTAAAATGATTATAGAGATGTATGTATATTAAAAATTCAAAAAGTTTTGCTATACATGATATGATACTTATGGGCCTATAATTTTCGCAACAAGTCTTATCATCGGATTTGTGAATAGGGACAACGTAAGCAGTCTTCCACATTGAAGGGAACGTTCCAGTCGTTATGGACTTATTAAACAATAAACACAGTGGAAGACTAAGTTCTTTCGCACAGGAAATAATGAACGATGGAGGAATACCGTCTGGGCCTGCACCCTTATATTTGTCTAATGATTAAATTTTTTCTATGATAGTTTCTGATGAAATATAAATGCCGCTCAGTGATTCATTACTTATGATTTCCAACGAGGAGATAGCGGCGCTAGACGGAAGAGTTGTAGGAGGTTCAAAAACAGAACTAAAATATGCCGAGAAGAGATTACATATTGCCGATCCATCGGAAGCAGACAGATTGCCATGAGTCATCCTCTGTGGTACCGTTGAAAAGCCCTTTTTATGTTTTACGTATTAGCGCCGCCAGGTCACATCCATGTTTGCACCAATATGTCTGTTTCTTATTCATATAAATTAATCTATATTTCACAATCCTTTCGAATCATAACTCAATCGGTACTAACTAGATGCGTCTCGCTTGACAGTTCACCATCGAAATGAATGCTCAGGTGGTCGCTTTGTTATATAGCCGACTATTCCCGCCAATCTACCCCCTCAATCGGTCCGTTAGACAAGTCACGCCACAGATCACGTGACTTGCCAAAAGAATCAATTGACTGTCCCTTAATAAGTAGAATACGAGCAATTACTATTCTTTTGAAATCGCATTACCTGTCGCTTACTTAACATGCCTTTATTTATTTATATATTTATATAATTTATGGTATATATTTTATGTACTTATGTATTTTTTTTTTGTATCTATTTATTATATTAGTGTGTATATGTGTTTATTTATTTTTAGGCACTATCCGTTCATTGTTTTATGTACTTAGTCTCCAGCTACCCAAAGGTTGTCTGGAAGAGATCGCTTTTAAGCGATAAGACCGCCTGTTGTTACCTAGTTTTTAATTTTGATTTTCTGTTTGTCTATTTCTACTTTATGGTGCACAATAAAGAATATATTATTATTATTATTATTATTATTACTAATAATAATCGAATATAAGCAACTTGCGAATAAAAGTAAATATTGTTACCTTACAGCTCGGCCATCCGAAACATAGCGAGTCCCTTCGCTGTTAATACCATAAATAGTATGTAATTATTAAAAATATAAATAGTAGTTAATATTGCATAGTCATGTGTTTTTTTCAAAGAATAGTAATTAATCAAAACAAACAATCGATGACAAGTTAGTAGCAAACTTCTTCGTCTATTTTTAATTGTCCTTATACTTCTCGCTCCCTGTTTCATCTTCGCCGGCAGTACGAGTGACACTTCAGATGACCCAGAAGACGAAGAACTCCTCATCCTAATTATCCTCCTGTTCTTCCTCCTCCATACCAATTTATATGACACCCACAAGCGCTGATGACATTATCAAAATTATCACTTCCTTGAAAAACACTAAAAGTACTGGCTACGACGGTATACCTCGTAAAATCGTGAAAAAGTAGCACTCTTAATAGCACGACCTCTCAGCTACATAAAAAATCTGTGCATCGAAAAAGGTAAATTTCCGGAAACATTAAAAGTCTCCGTTGTAAAGCCCATCTTTAAGCAAGGTGAAAGAGACAATATGGATAATTACAGGAAAATAGCACTCATTTCCGCATTTTTCATAAATAATCGAGAAGGTAATTTATAATAGTATATCAATATTTTGAGACACCAAAATTTACTTTCTGAAGAACAAAAAGGTTTTAGGAAAAACAAATCTATCACTGTGGCAATTTTTTTCTCTTTTACATAAAATTATGATTCAAATGAATGAAAGTAGACTGGTCCGTGCCTTATACATGGACTTGTCCAAAGCTTTCGATTTTGTGGATAATAACATATTATTAAATAAACTGTATGCCTACGGCGTACGCGGCAACGTTCACGATCCAATTAAATCTTACCTAATTGGACGAAAGCAACTCGTAAGAATGAACAAAATATCTACAAAAATCCAAATTTAAAGAAATTAAATACGGAGCGCCTCAAGGCAGCGCGCTTGGTCCAGTGCTTTTTATAATTCATATCAATGATTCGCCACAAACTGTAGAAAATCCCATGATTCTTTTCGCTCACGTCAGCACGATTATTTTTACAGGACAGAACTCCCTAGCCTTAGAGATCAGCATAAATAAAGCACTAGAGACAATAATTGATTGGCCGAATAAGAACAATCTACGCATTAATTTAAGCAAAACCAAAACTATGAGTTTCAAGCAAAGAGTTGACAGGACAACTAATCTAACTGTAAAATATAAAGAACACCATATTGACGAGACAGATCCAACGAAATTTTTAGGCTTAAGTTTAGACAATAAATTGACTTGGAAGGATCAGATTGATATTGTGTGTAAAAAAAACTTAATAAATTCTCATATGTATTATCTAACCTTAGAAAAACAATCAATGAACAAGCAGTCCTAACTGCTTATCAGGCATATGTTACCTCAACTTTACGATATGGTGTCATATTCTACGGTAATTCAACAGTACCGTAACATGGCTTTTCAGGCACAAAGAGACTGTTTACGTTCTGTATGTCGAATACTACCACCTGAAATTTGCAAACCGCTTTTCATTAGATATAACGTTTTGACATTGCCCTTCCTGTATATGTACGAAACAGCGGTACACGTTAAAAACAACGATGGCCAACATTCGGTTAGCAATATTATTCAACGACGCAACAGAATTTTCACAAATGCTAAACAAACTCCCTTTCTGGCTAAAAGTATTTTCGGCATGGCCCCAAAATTTTATAATAAATTACCAAAAGTATCAAGAGAACTTGATGACACTCCTGTTTAAACCGCTAGTTAGGAAAGCATATTATTCAGCAGGAGAACACCTCTCCGACCTAGAAATTTAGTCGTCCTACAAATTATTGCAGCCTTGCAGCTATAATCAGTGCTTGTATACAAATTACATTCGTGGCCTGCGCCATCCCGATATTAACATTTGTATGCCCAACAATTGGCTAAACATGGTGGTATCCCATCTATGTAAGAACTGCAAAACCTGTGCCTACAAATAAATGCATGATTTATGATGATTTATACTCTTCCTCACAGTCATAGTCTGTTGATCGATGTGTCGAGTGGCTCCTCCTGCATGCCGTGTTTTGTCCACGTGCTGCCCGCTCAGTCCGTGAGCCTGACGCAACTCCTGCCAATATATCATCCTTTCCTTTGCCCTTAGCCTCGGGCATTCCATCTGAATATCTATGTGACAGCCCTTCCCCTCGACTGTTCACATAGCCTTCATCCTTATCCAATCCTTTCCAAACGAGTACTGGGCCCATTCCTCGGGCCAGCCTCGCTGGTCATATAAAAAGTGGTTATCTGAAACTTCCATCATCCTTTCCTATGCCCTTAACCTCGGGCATTCCATCCGAATGTCTATGTGACAGCCCTTCCCCTCGACTGTTCACATAGCCTTCATCCTTATCCAATCCTTTCCAAACGAGTACTGCGCCCATTCCTCGGGCCAGCCTCGCTAGTCATGTCAAACGTGGTTATCTGAAACTTCCATCATCCTTTCCTATGCCCTTAACCTCGGGCATTCCATCCAAATGTCTATGTGACAGCCCTTCCCCTCGACTGTTCACATAGCCTTCATCCTTATCCAATCCTTTCCAAACGAGTACTGGGCCCATTCCTCGGGCCAGCCTCGCTGGTCATGTCAAACGTAGTGATCTGAAACTTACGCCGTATGCTTAGACTCTCGTAAAACAAAACAAAAATTATATTGGGTGGATAAGAAAGAATCAATTTAAGCTTCATGTTTATCAAGTAAGCTTCAGATGGTTAGGGTTATCAAAAGTAATTGAAATAATGAATGTAAAAAAATGTAAGCATATTATATAGAAATATTATATAAGCAGTTTGATATTAACACAAGAAAAATGCTTTTGAAATAAATAAATCAAACCAAGAAGCAACTCACAAAAACTTTGTATTTATAATTATAGATCGATAATTCTTCGCTAAACACGTTATTTAAAACAATCACTAACCAATACCTAAATATACCGGACAGCGCGCTTCAACCTAAAAGTGAAGCCGAAAGAGAAGTCACAGTGAGCACTGCATATCGTTTTGATTAAGGGAGTAATTATTAAGGGAAGGGCTCTTTTCGCTCGGTAATAAGGTTAGACTGTGGTTAGGGGAAAAGTGTAAGATTTAACTCCCCTTTATAGACCTTCATGATAACAATGCATACAAAACAAAGCATCACCTATCGGGCTTGGACAAACCTCACTTTGCTATGGACTGATCGAAGTGTAAAATTGGTTTAGCCGTAAGAAAAATGGAATAATAACAAATGGTATTCTAAGAGTATGATCAGTTTATAGTTTTATGCTATATGTAATCACTACAGAATGTCTCCTTTAATCAATGTTTACTTCTACAATCACTTTAATCTTCATAGTTTTACCCCTATCATAAATGTTAAAAATGTACTTATCTTTTCCAAGTAGTGAGCGCAGTAAGGCAGGTTTAAGCCTTTATTGTATCCCACTTGCTGACCTATTAGCGCCGCCAGGTCACATCCATGTTTGCACCAATATGTCTGTTTCTTATTCATATAAATTAATCTATATTTCACAATCCTTTCGAATCATAACTCAATCGGTACTAACTAGATGCGTCTCGCTTGACAGTTCACCATCGAAATGAATGCTCAGGTGGTCGCTTTGTTATATAGCCGACTATTCCCGCCAATCTACCCCCTCAATCGGTCCGTTAGACAAGTCACGCCACAGATCACGTGACTTGCCAAAAGAATCAATTGACTGTCCCTTAATAAGTAGAATACGAGCAATTACTAATAATAATCGAATATAAGCAACTTGCGAATAAAAGTAAATATTGTTACCTTACATACGTAACGCCAGAAAGCCTTGGCATCATCATGGAGTGCATCTTCTACAGACGACATAAAAACCTTGCAGCACCTAGATATCATTGTTTTACTTTTTTTGCGCAAAATTGAGAAAGCGTCATAATCGCGTGGATTACCATATTTTTTATATAATTTGTGAAATATATGTTTTTCTGCTAGGCAGCGTTTTAATGTATTGTTGTACCAAAGTGGGTAGTTAAGATTCGATCTTTTCTTATATAAGGGAGTGTATCTCTCAATGATGTCAAAGAGCGTCTCGTAGAACAATTTAGTGCATACATTCACATCAGATGACTCAAACAGTCCGTTCCAATCTACCAATAGCAGATCTCTGCGAATCTTGGAGATCTCACACTTATTAAAATTGCCAACTGTTGATAGCCATATTACGGCCCGTTTGAAACTGCGGAATATCTATTATGATAGATGGATGATGGTCGTCCTGCCTTGTCATTGGTTCAGCACCATAAACCTTTGCATCAATGACGGTAGACAAAACGAGGTCTAAGAAGCGCCCATTTTTATTAGGTATGCTATTTAACTGTTTTAGACCGCACAGGGAAATAAAATCCGATAATAAATGTGCTTTGCGATCTTGAGGACAATGTGGGACCAATTCATTTGAAACAGTTGAGTGCAACTGAGTCTCCGATGAATAAAAAGTTATCTCTGTCAGAAGCATTAAGCAGAATATTCTGGCAATTAAAATAAAAAGATTCTAAAATGTTGAGAGGTAAGTCAGGAGGCAGATAGCATACGCATATGTTTAGAGTGTTACATGTATTATTATGAGGCAATATTGTTAGCCAGATATCCCCCGCTGCCGTTTCCCAGGATTCATGGCGGACCGCGGTAAATTTCTTTTTAACAGCTATGAGAGCCCCTCCCCTCCGACCTTTTTTGACATTGAGGTATCACGGTCACGTCTGAAAACATTGTACCGGTGGTCAAAAATCTCGCCATCGTACACACTTTTATTTAAATTTGTTTCTGTTAGACATATCAAGTCATAATTACAATTTAACATATTTAGATAAAATTCAGGTAACTTAGATCTAATTCTATTCACGTTTTGATAAAACAAAAATGTCATATTGAAAAGAAGAAGAAAAAAAAAACAATAATTACAACAATTACATGTACCCAAACAAGCAAACATTGAGAAAAAGAATAAAATGTTATAGATATAATATATATATTTTTACGTCACACCTGGCCATAATGTTAGTTTACCGCACGCTACGCGTACGGTAAAACTCACATTATGGCCAGGTGGAGACGTAAAATTGTGTACTCACCACGGGCAGTAAAAAAGAAAGCCCTCTATCGCATATTTACAACCCTCGCCTGCGGCTCGGGTCACAAATAGCTGCGATTTACAGTCCTTGGTAAGTAATGTACTATTTTCTTGAATAAAGGAGTGCTAAATACACATGGTGATTTAGTATAGTAAATAATAAATAACCTACATTGTAACATATTAAATTAACGTACTAACATCTTTAAAATTCCATCTGTAAATACAAACACATAGGCGTTCAAACCTGACAAGACCTAAACGAGGCAAAAAAAAAGGTAAACAAGGTAATTGTACTGAAGAGCAGTGAAACTGGGTCTGTTTATCTGGAGATTATTATACGAGTATACCTACCTGCTGAATGCTTTCACAGGTCTCGAGTGCAATCATAATGAGCATATAAATATTGTTACCAAATAAATCAGCAGCTGCAAACTTAACTAGCTCGTCGCGAGACCAATGGAAACGGTCACCGTGATAATAAATTTGGTGTAATATACGTACATACTAGGGTAGTCCATGGCTGTAAGGGAACAAAGGAAGAAAAAAGAAGAAAAAACAAATCTGACCCCCACAAGGCCTCTTCCGTTCTATTACAAAAATGTGATCTAACGATCTAGGTGTCTATATCATGAGTTTATTTGATGACAATATACTAGTTGCGATTGAATTTATATTAAGCAAATATCCCATACAATTAATAATCCCATAGAAGTAATAATAATACATAGAAAACAAAATTGCAGCTAAAGAATGAATTCATTTTAAATATTTTCAAAAACAACAACAAGTCAGAATAGGTTAATTTCTCTTTATACATTCTGTACTGCAAAATTGCCTCACAAGTATATATCGCAACCTCCCAATAAAGAGAATTCAGTGTAAATACATTATATGTGTATAGAACAAAGAAGTACCATGTGACGAGAAAAAAAAACATGACTACTTTTGGGCCACCCTGCTACATATAAGTACTGTTTATATTGTTATATATTTTCACTGCTTGCCAACCATTCCAAGGACCCAGATGCAATAGGGTAAACGCACCAGTGCTCAGCCATGCACCAGTGGTCAGCCTTTCTTACATATTTTTGACTGTAATTAGTAAAGTTTTTCTAATTTTCATGTCAAAAATATGCAATATTATAAATTAATGAACTGTTAATTGAAAAATAGCTTAACTCTTTAAAAAAATCTCTAGCATGAACTACAATAATACTATTTCAAAGAAGTGGTGTCTTCTGACATGACGGCTTATGTTAAATGCGCCATTTTTTATGGAGTGTCACATGGTATTTTGGTAAGACGATAGCAGCCGAATTGTGATTTCTTGTTGAAAGAATGTGGATGGCTGCACTTAATTATTACTTAAACTATCTGAAAAACGTAAAAAATATGTATAAATCCATATGAAAGTAACATTTTTAAGGCGGCTGACTATTGGGAACTACTTTATGTACAAAATCCAATAGCCAGCCTCCCCTGGCTGACCATTGGGTTTGAAGCAGTAATTTTAAAAAGGTCGTAAACCCAGAGGTCAGCCGGGGGAGGCTGACTATAGGATTTAAGACTTTTTTTTATCATCAAATGAAGTGTAAGTCGTTAAATCAAGCCCCTTTAAATATTTACGTTATTACGACTTTATTTGATTGAAATACATTAAATACCCAGTAGTCAGCCTGTGGCTGACCACTGGACAATAAGATCGCTCAACTCGAACCCACTAATCAGCCGTTAAAATGGGATGGCTGGGCACTGGATTCTTAAAGGCTGTGTATTGGTACACAGAGGGCTGATTACTGGCAAAAATGCCCTTTCATTATATTTAATAAAATAATTTCAAAAGCAAGATTTAATTAAGTTTTATTCTTTACAAACATTAAACTAGATTAAATTATTGAACAATAGAAACATTGATAACTCTGATTGGTCAATAAGTGGGCAAATTATACGATCTTGAACATAGACATTTCGTTAAAAGGCTGACTACTGGTGCTTTTACCCTATGTACCTGGTTGTCTTACACTCGAGAACATTGATAACCGGTTATTTTGCATGGAAGTAAATAATGTAAATAAACTAAACTTCTGGGATAACAACTATTATATACGAGTATCCTTCCCCAGAACTCAAACTATCTCCATACCAAATCATCTAAATAAGTTCAGCGGTTATTCATTTCCCATACAAACTTTTAACCCCCGTTTCACCCCCTATAAGAATTTTGTAATAAAATTAAGTTGAATAGATGAAAAATAGTATATATATCCTAACAAAGTGAAAATTTTAAAAATCTATTGAAATGGTTGAAATATATCAAAATTAAGGGTAAAAAAGCGGTAAAAAATATGTGGAAGCTTGTAATTTGCATCTAGTTGATAAGTGTATTAACATATGTATATTAGGCAGTAAGCATCCCAAATAAAAAAAAAAAAAAAAAAAAAAAAAAAACGGATATATAGGTTTCAGCCGTAGCTTGAACCACATATGAGATTACACCCTTGTAACTCAGCCCTAATCGAGTGGATTCCTCGACTAGTAGCGCCATCTGTCGCGCCACTCAGGTACTAATGTCGCCCGGTGCCAGCGCCAGGCTGATTTCTCCTCAGTACGTTAAGTAAGCCGGCAAGGCTCTTAGGTGTGGTTCAAAGTATGGCAGAAACCTAAATATCCGGTTTTTACCCTTCGGGGGAAAAACGGTTCTATTTAGGTATTCGTTGCCTAGGCTTGAACCACATATGAGACGTGTTTAAACCTCTGCCGGCGCTGGCCCGGGCGTACTGTGATGATCTGATGATTAGACATTAACCAACAAAAATATCAGAACAAAATGTGTACACAAGAGATACTTCTTGCTATACCGTTTAATAAATCCAAACTCGGTTTCATCAATCCTTTTTATTACAATCGTTAACAATCAAGCACAACCTGCCAAATTCTTCTGATAACCTCTTATGATCACTTCAATTTTCCAAAACAACAACCTGTCTGTCCAAAATCTCACAACCGTCTGCCGCCTCATCGCACTACCGACCAACCCCGCCCCGATTGGTCAGCCGTGCTTCCACATGATTGGCCGGTTTTGGAACCGACCAATCACGTCAGTGGCCGTGTTTCCATAATCTAAAATCTACATTAACATTACTAAATTATTAAAACTACCTTACACGATACTACATTATTAACCGTAAACAGCGATTTATTACACAGGAATTAAAACTGGCATATTGGAAGCTATATAAAACGCCCGCTAGCGAAGATTTTTCAAGAATACCCTCTATGTAAACAAATTACACCAAATTATAATTAAAAATCATCACATTCGGCCATCCGTACGAGTGCAACTCCTGGTGCATGTGAGCTTATTACTCGTAAGAAAAGCCGAAAAGTGGCTACATGTTTATTATATTACAATTTTATTAAAATACAAGTTTTATTTTCACCCTAACAAAAATCATCACATTCGGTCAATAGTTATTTATTTTTTGTGGTCGATTGACGCTGTTGCTGCAGTTTGGACAAGGGAAGATGATCATCACTGTCATAATCTGATGAGTCCACAGAAGAATCACTTGATTTTTCTGCATTAGTAGCGGAGGCGATAGTGTTTATCCATGGTCTTACTCGATCCGCAGCAACAACAGTTTCAAACGACTTATTTTTTTTGTTGAATCCTGGAACATTACTAATCTTGTATCTATCGTTACCTAGAACTTCTGACACTTTATAAGGTCCAATAAATTTTGATAAAAGCTTGCTACTATTGCCTTTGTTAAAGTAATTGGTACGTGTGATCTTAACCAGATCTCCCTCTCTGAAAACGGCAGCGGGTGCTCGACCACTGTTATTGCGCAATTTTTGTTTTTGTTGAACGGCCTCTATATTAGCACTGACGCTATCTCTAATTGATTTTATAGTGTCTGCTGGCTCGTCAACACTAATGCCTAGTTTATTAGCCAAACCATCTGGAAGCTTACAGCCAAATAGAACCTCCGATGCCGTTCTTTGGGTGGTAGCGTTAACAGTATTATTTATACCCCATTGTATTTTACCCAGCCACGTATCCCAGTCACGCTCATCCTTACCAGAATTGTGTTTCTTTAGTGAATTTAATATGGTTTGGTTGAAACGTTCAGCCTGGCCGTTTGACCTGGGACACGCGACTGCGTTCAATACGTGTTTTATTCCATGTAGGTCACAAAACTTATTAAAGTCGCCTGAAGTGAATGAGGTCCCTCGATCAGATATGATTCGGGAAGGCAGCCTAAAATCGTAAAATATACTTTCAAGGACCTTGAGCGTACTTTTGATTTTTGTGTCCTTCACAGGTTTTACAAAGGTATACTTAGTGAAGCCATCAACCACAGTTAGAATGTAGGCGTTACCCTTTTTACTTTTAGTGAACGGCCCCAGATGGTCAATGTGAACTGTATGGAAGGGGACGTCTACCTTCTGAATCGGATGTAAATGGCCAGCTTTCTGATTCTTAGCACTATCCTTATTGTAAGCGCACTGAATACATGAACGTACATACTTTTTGACAAATTTGCGTAATTTAGGAAACCAGTACTCTGCCTGAATTCTCTCAATCGTTTTTGTTTCACCCAAGTGCCCAATGTCATCATGATTTGACCGACAGATCTGGAAACGCGCAGCACGAGGAACTACAAGACATAATTTGTTTTCTACCCGTCTGTACACTTTGTGGTCCCTCACGACAAAGTTTTTCTTTATATCCTTTGATTCCTCATCATTCTTGGGTTTTAAAATCTTAACTATCCTTGCAATATCGGGGTCTGTCATTTGTAGGGATAAAAGCCAATGGTCGGTGTTAATATGGTAAACTGTCATCGTCGTGTTATCGTTAAGGTCCGTCAAATTTGTATTGCGACTTAAAGCGTCGACGTGTGCCATTTGAGCACCGGGTCTATATTCTATACAGGGTTACTTTTTAGTCAGTTAACAAACTTCGTATAAATGATCACTAAGGTATATGAAATATACGTTTTGTTTTATTTTTATCCCTTCTCAAATAAAAAAAAAGATAAGTGCACCCAAATGTTTCCACAGAAACAGTAGAAGAGTTGGTCACCCTACTTTCTCTGACGGCAGTGGCGGAGGCGAGGAGTGAGCGGGTACCCACCCGCTCGCGGCCAGTGGCAGCTCTTGCGCAGGGGGTAAGAGTGGAGGGCAGGCAGAGAGCTGTGCGGTGTGGGCGGAGTTCAAAGATTGCCGCTTTTGTTCTTCGCCGCGCAGGCGATGCGTCCCCCCCTCTCCTTTTAAATTGATTCCAAATTTTCCTTCATACTTTCACGGGCTTAGGACCGTCGAAACCCATGTCGATAGTCAATAAAAAAAAAACATTTAACATTTTAAGACAAATTAATTATCATTGTTATTGATGATAAGAAGTCGATAAAGTAAAAAACGACATGTGCTCAGGCGTATTTAAAAATTGGAATCCGCTATTTACAATAATTTTTAATTTACTTACAAATGGAGTCCATTTGTCCTCACTTAACTCACTTACACTATTTGTATTTTAATAATTGTTCAAAATGCAGTCCATTTTGCTGCAAGCACAGTCTAGCACGTTTTAGGACATTTCCACTAATGTTCCTTAACACAAAATGTTCGTTTCTCACTTGATCAAATGCTAAAATAATTTTGTTTTTCAAATCATCGATATTCTGAGCTTCTTCGACGTAAACTCTACGTTTCACTTCACCCCACAAAAAAAAGTCACAAGGAGTTAGGTCAGGTGATCGAGCTGGCCAGGGCACCGGTCCACCGCGCCCTATCCAGCGGTTTCCGTACCTCTCATCGAGGTACTCGCGCACGATACGGCTGTAATGAGGAGGAGCTCCGTCCTGCATGAAATAAAACTCCCGCAGGTAGCGCAGAGGCACGTTTTCCTCGATGTGGTCCTCAATTACACCCCGTAACATGTCAAGGTACTTGGCTCCGGTAAGGCGACCTTCTACAAAATAAGGCCCTAAAATCTGGTCTCTAAAAACTCCTGCCCACACATTTGCACTGAACCGCACTTGGTGGTGATGTTCCCTTATCACGTGGGGATTATTGTACTCCCACCAATGCTCGTTGTGGACGTTGTACAGGCCCACTCTGGTAAAAAGGGCCTCGTCAGTCCACAAAATGTTCTGGTCGGCGTTGTTAATCAACCAGTTGCAGAAATTTCGCCGTGGCCCTGCATCTTGGTCATTTAAAGCTTGCACAGGCTGAAAATGATACGGGTGCATTCCATCTGAATTTAAAAGTTTCCACACAGCATACTGGCTCACACCGAAACGCCGTGCTGCGTCATTTGTGCTGGCCCTCGGGTTGTTAGCGAAATAGCCTAACACCTCCTCTTCAATTTCCACAGGTAAACGTGGTGCTCCACGACCTTGAGCATGCGCAGGCACTGCAAACTGTCCAAAATCCAGTAGCCTCTGACTCGCCGACAAAATTGTACGCAGACTTGGAAGACGAGCATTAGGCAAACCGGTATTTCTTAACACAGGCAGAATCTCTGCCTCGTACAACCTACGAGCCGCTCGCAGATTGTCATCGGCCCTGGCGTACACTCTCACCATTTCATAAAACTCTCGATTTGAGTACATCGTTTCGCGTTGGCTCAGCGGCGAGTGAGGAGAACATGAAATGACGATCCGTCAGACAGAGAGCGCGGCGCGAGACTGAGCGGCGCAGCGGTTCTTTTGTGAGGCGGCGCGCGCGCACCCCCGCCGCCCGCGTTCCCCGCACACTCCACCGTCGCACTCAAATGACCCCAAAACCAGCTGTGTGCGTAATTTGTAAAAAATATTAGGGATAAAAATAATAAATCGTAAAAATAAAAAGTACAGGTTTTTTTATTGAAATGGGTTCTATTAACGTTACTGAAGTCAGGGTTTTTTTTTGTTAACTGACTAAAAAATAACCCTGTATAAAATGTAAACTCACTAATCTGAAGCCACCAACGGGCAATGCGTGGCACAAGATCACGTTTGGTGAGCGTAGTTCTAATGGCATGACAATCGGTCACTACTTTGAAGTTAGTCCCTAAAAGGTAAACTCTGAATTTCTTTAAGGAGCATACTATGGCTAAGGTCTCCAATTCGTATGAATGCAGATGTCGTTCCTCAGGCGTAGTTTGTCTACTGAAGTAGGCAACTGGCTTCAGTACCCGAGGGCTTTCCTGCCACTGTAAAAGTATACCACCTACGCCCAAGGAACTGGCATCTGTATGGAGTTCGGTGTCTAAATTGGGATTGTAGAGAGCCAAAATCGGACGCTCGACTAATTTATGTTTCAAAAGAGTAAACGCTTTCGATTCAATTTCAGACCACTGAAAAGGAATATCCTTTTTTAAAAAATTGGTAAGAGGTCGCGCGATCTCACCGAAACTTTTAACAAACTTTCTAAAGTATCCGGCTAATCCTAAAAATTGGCGGACTTCATGAACAGATTTTGGCACTGGGAACTCCTTGACAGCCAACATTTTTTGCTCGTCTGGACGTATTCCATTGAGGGAAATTTCATAACCCAAGTATTTTATTACGTCATCAAAAAACGTACATTTCGAAAGTTTTAGAGTCAAACCATATTCACGTAAAAGCTTCAGAACCTCCTCGAGTCTTTGGAATCCCTCTTCCAGATTTTCCGATGGCACAAGAATGTCATCTAAATATGCCAATGCAGCATCAAAACGTTTTGAACCTAGCATCTTATTTATGAGTCTTTGAAAGACTGCGGGTGCGTTGGCGAGGCCAAAAGGCATGCGCTTAAACTCAAAATGACCGTCTGGTGTCACGAAACTGTGTATCGACGGCTTTCTTGTGCCATGGGAACCTGATAATATCCTGAGGCGAGATCTAAGGAGGTAAAGAAGCGATTGCCGCTAAGATTGTTCAATTGATCTTCTATCAGGGGAAGGGGAAAGCAGTCTTTTCTGGTCTTATTATTTAATGCCCTGAAGTCTATACACAGACGAGGTTCTCCCATCTTTTTCCGTACCATTAAAATGGGGCTTGCAAAATCAGATTCGGATTCCTGAATTATATCATTTTGTAATAGATCGTCTATTATACTACGCACTTGCTCCCTTTCAGAAAAAGATAGTCGATAGGGTCGATATACTATAGGCCTATCGTCACTCAAGTCAATGGTCATCTCAACGTCTTTTGCAAGCCCTATTTGACTAAGGTTCATAGCAAAGCAGTCGCGGTAAGATTGGAGCAAGTTATAAAGTCTATCTACATTGTCACCACTAACGCCCTTGCCGACTTTAATATCTGCACGATCCAATGGTTCCATGGTAGTCACGTCTTTGGTTATCCGGTTAACATTGCAAAGCGATCTCTCTACGAAAGGCGTAGCCCGGGCTATTACGGCATTATTAGAAAGTTTAAGACATTAAGTTTGTCAAGTTGACAATTTGTTACGACTAGATGACCCCTCCCTTGTTCGATATGATAAACGCCCTGATGCAAGTGGTATTCTCTACCAGGTTCTGCAGAACTGTATCCTTCCATATAAAGATCACCAGAGTATGTAGGTTCGTCGGTACATACCCCAATAGTCCTACCTTTTCTATCTCATTGGAGCCTATACTCCTAAGCCTTATGGTTTTATCAAGTCGGGGTAAGTCAGCGATAGAGGGGCTTTTATAAAATAAAAGCTTGCGGCAGTCCTTTAAAGTTATACCTGGCAATTCCGTAAAATCTTGACCTATGAGAAGCGGGGCGCGTAAGAATTTATCTAGAACTACGAGTACTTCAACACTAGCCTCGACTTCATCAAGCTTTAACGTAATAAAACTTTTGTACAGTGGAATTACAGAGCCTTCTCCAAAGCCTACAATTGCGGGCAGTTCATTAAAACATTTTGCCAAATTTAATGTTTGAGCCTCTGTTTCGCGCATAAGGGTGCCCTTACTACTAAAATCAACGTAGGACAAAAAGTTTTGATTGTTGGCTACAACTTTTTTATAGAATTTGTCATTCGGGTTGTTAGCGATGGATATTGTCAAAGTCTTTCATTCCCCGCTAATAGTCTTATTGTCGTTCGTCTGTTGAAAAGTCAAGGGACTGAGTTTGCATGCTGCGGAATCATGCCCCACTCTAAAATATTTTTGACATTTTTGAAGAGCAAAATGTATGGTTTGCTTCTGGTCCCACTCATATATGGTAGAACACTCATTAACCTTTCGCAGCCAACTTTCCATACTTTGTGATTTGCTAGATGGGTTAAACTCTGGTATTACGTTATTTACATGATTATTATTCAGATGATGTCATTTCACTTTATCACTTCCCCTAAGAGTGGATACAAGTTTAAGTACCTCATCAACTGTGAAGCCCGCAATTGGCTGCTCACTTGCGGGATTTGATGTCGTCTGTTCCAGCTGTAAAGTCGTCGGCCCGTGCAGTGATGTCTCCGGCTGAATCAGCGTCAAGTCCTGCTCACGCTGATGGTTCTGCGACTCTGTTGTGATCTTACTTGGTTGGATGTCTTCGATCACCCACGCCGTAGCAGTGACACCTTGTGCAGCTTTGCGAACGCGCTTGGCTGTGGAAACCGGAAGCATGTCATCACGTCATTTCCGTTTGCGACTTCGTCCCTTTCGTCTCGCGTTATCGCCGTCAACATCCATTATCTCGAAAAATAAAAAAATAGAATCAGTTATTGAAGCTGGAAATAACACAATTTATTTACTAAAATATAACTATTCTTCTGTCCCTGATCAAATTAAATTAGCAGTTATAGTGACACATACGGAACTATTACATTTGGAGCATCCGTAGCTATAATAAGATGCACATGGTCCCCCTACAAGATTGGAATATACATAGCCCCCCTAAGGCACACATAGCCTCCCGCGGTGTAGGAACATACATAGCTCCCCTAAGGCACACATGGCCTCCTACAGTGTAGGAACATACATAGCTCCTCTAAGGCACACATGGCCTCCTACGGTGTAGGAACATACATAGCTTCTCTAAGGCACACATGGCTCGCTAAATTTCGCTATACCCACATGGCAAAATTGGTCAAGGATACCTTGTGGACACACATCGGCCCGAATAATATCGACAATCAAAGAATTTGCTTAGACTTCAAAATACGTAGCTTAAAGTCCACTAGCTTTATTTAAATTCAATTCTATCCAATTCAATATAATTCCGTTTATTCCAATTTAACTCTATTAAATTCACTTTAATTCAATCCAATTTAATTTAATTCAATCCGATTTAATTTACTCCAATTTAATTTAATTTAATTTAAGTTAAGTTAATTTGATTTAATTTTCTTTAATTTTCTTTAATTTTATTTTATTTTATTTTATTTTATTTTATTTTATTTTATTTTATTTCATTTAATTTCATTTAATTTCATTTAATTTCATTTAATTTCATTTAATTTCATTTAATTTCATTTAATTTTATTTAATTTTATTTAATTTCATTTATTTTTATTTAATTTAATTTAATTTAATTTAATTTAATTTAATTTAATTTAATTTAATTTAATTTTATTTTAGGGGGCGTCCATTAATCGCGTCATACGGTTTTGGCTTGTTTTAGACCCCCCCTCCCCCATGGTGATCTTTGGTGATATTTTCAGGACCCCTCCCCCCCTGTCCAATATGACGTGTAATTTTTTGCTAACTAAGGTAAGTACAGTTTTCTAACACGTGAACCTACTTACGTAACGTACGTACACGTAAAGGGTAAAAGAATGAAACTACATGTATACATATAAAATAAAATTATCTTTAATAGAAAAATTTTTCTTTAATAGTGCGTGTCAGGCCACGCGGTTTCGTACATACTATCGAAAAATTTATATCAAAAGGTCGTATCTGCGTATGAAATGAGTTTTTAGGAGATAACTCAATCATTCCTAAACCGATAATGTTCTCAATTTTTTTCATATTTTTTTGGATCTCCGGTTCAAAAGTGACAGGGAGGATACAATTTTTTTAGACTTACGGAGTGATTTTTTCTTAAAGTATTCACTAAATAAATAAATAATCAAACTGACCTCAATGTTATTTTGAAAGACCTACCGAGTGATGTGCATCATGTCAATATTTGGTAAAAAAAATATTTTTTACAAATAATTACATGTATGGAGTACTGCCCCTCCTTAAAATATCTTTTTCTGCAATTTTACTACAAAACTAAGTAGCAGCATACAAAAACACACCTTTATATAAATATTTATTAAGATACGTTTTATAGTTTCCGAGTGAAATGGATGTGACATACGGACGGACGGACGGACAGACGGACATAACGAAACTATAAGGGTTACGTTTTTGCCACTTTGGCTACGGAACCCTAAAAACCTACTTCACAAAATAATATGTCAATTGCCATTAAAAAATATTTACAATCATAGTGCTAATGCAATTTTACTCTGCTTTTGACAGATTGATTCATTTAAAAGTTGATAATTTTTATTTTATTGGCCATAATACAGTATAGCACAAGGAACAAAAAATTACACGTGATATGTGTCCAGACCCCCCTCCCCCCTGTGGTGATCATTGGTGATTTTTTCTTGACCCCCTCCCCCCCCTATACAGTATGACGCGATTAATGGACGCCCCCTTATTTGATTTAATTTTATTTAATTATATTTAATTTTATTTAATTTTATTTAATTTTATTTAATTTTATTTAATTTTATTTAATTTTATTTAATTTTATTTAATTTTATTTAATTTTATTTAATTTTATTTAATTTTATTTAATTTTATTTAATTTTATTTAATTTTATTTAATTTTATTTAATTTTATTCAATTTTATTCAATTTTATTTAATTTTATTTAATTTTATTTAATTTTATTTAATTTTATTTAATTTTATTTAATTTTATTTAATTTTATTTAATTTTATTTAATTTTATTTAATTTTATTTAATTTTATTTAATTTTATTTCATTTTATTTAATTTTATTTAATTTTATTTAATTTTATTTAATTTTATTTAATTTTATTTAATTTTATTTAATTTTATTTAATTTTATTTAATTTTATTTAATTTTATTTAATTTTATTTAATTTCATTTAATTTCATTTAATTTTATTTAATTTTATTTAGATTTATGTAATTTTATTTTATTTTATTTTATTTTATTTTATTTTATTTAATTTTATTTAATTTTATTTAATTTTATTTAATTTTATTTAATTTTATTTAATTTTATTTAATTTCATTTAATTTCATTTAATTTTATTTAATTTTATTTAATTTTATTTAAATTTATGTAATTTTATTTAATTTTATTTAATTTTATTTAATTTCATTTAATTTTATTTAATTTTATTTAATTTTATTTAATTTTATTTAATTTTATTTAATTTTATTTTATTTTATTTAATTTTATTTAATTTTATTTAATTTTATTCAATTTTATTCAATTTTATTCAATTTTATTTAATTTTATTTAATTTTATTTAATTTTATTTAATTTTATTTCATCATCATCATCATCATCATATCAGCCGAAAGACGTCCACTGCTGAACATAGGCCTCCCCCAAAGAGTGCCACAATGACCGGTCCTGCGCCACCCGCATCCAGCGGACTCCCGCGACCTTTCACCAGGTCATCAGTCCACCTTGCGGGGGGTCTACCCACGCTGCGCCTTCCGGTTCGTGGTCGCCACTCGAGAACCTTTCCGCCCCAACGGCCATCGGTTCTACGAGCAATGTGCCCCGCCCACTGCCACTTTAGTTTAGCGATTCGGAGGGCTATATCGGTTACTTTGGTTCTGCTGCGGATGGCCTCATTTCTGATGCGATCACGCAGAGAGACACCGACCATAGCCCTCTCCATTGCCCTTTGGGTGACTTCTTATGAGGCCCATTGTAAGCGACCACGTTTCAGTTCCATAAGTCATCACTGGCAACACACACTGGTCAAAGACTTTCGTCTTGAGACACTGCGGAATATTGGACAAAAAGATGTGCCGTAGCTTCCCGAACGCTGCCCAACCGAGTCGGATTCGTCGATTGACCTCTTTCTCGAAGTTGGATCTACCTAACTGGACAGTCTGTCCTAAGTATATATAATCGTCCACAACTTCGAGTGTAAAGTCTCCGATTGTAACGGGAGTTGGTGCTACATGGGTATTTGACATGATCTTCGTCTTATCCATGTTCATCTTTAGACCAACTCGCTCGGAGGCTTTACTGAGGTCATCGAGCATCGTACTCAAATCCTCCATGGTCTCAGCCAAGACTACTATATCGTCAGCAAACCGAAGGTGAGTGATGTACTCGCCGTTTATGTTGATGCCTAGCCTTCTCCAGTCCAGAGTCTTGAAAACATCCTCCAGTGCAGCGGTAAACAGTTTAGGAGAAATAACATCTCCTTGTCTGACTCCCCGCTGCAACGGAATAGGCTTCGAGTTCTGGTCCTGGAGTCGGACTGACATAGTGGCGTTCTCGTACAAACACTTCAGCACTTCGATATAGCGATAGTCGACTTGGCACCTCTGGAGAGATTGTAGTACAGCCCAGGTTTCGATCGAGTCGAAGGCTTTCTCGTAGTCCACGAACGCTAAGCAGAGGGGCAGGTTATACTCCTCAGTCTTCTGTATAACCTGACGGAGCGTATGGATGTGGTCTACGGTACTAAAGCCTCTTCGGAAACCGGCTTGTTCGGGAGGCTGGAAGTCATCTAGCCTGCGTGCGAGACGGTTCGTAATGACTCTTGAAAACAGCTTATAGACATGGTTCAGAAGTGAAATGGGTCGGTAGTTCTTCAGTAACGCGTTATCGCCCTTTTTGAAGAACAATACCACCACACCTCTGTTCCATGCCTTAGGCGTTCTCCCTTCTAGTAAAACGGAGTCGAACAACTTCTGAAGGGCCATAAGGACCGGTTTACCACCCGCCTTCAGAAATTCGGCTGTAATTCCGTCTTCACCAGGTGCCCTATTGTTTTTGAGCTGTTTAAGAGCCATTCTAATCTCGTACCGGCTGATGTCCGGGATGTCTTCGGTATAATGTCGGGTCAGTCTAGCTCTAGGGTCTCCCGCCAGATCAACTTCAGGTCTGCTAGTTGATGTGTACAGCTGTCCATAAAAGTCCTCTATCTCCCCCAGAAGCTCGGGTCTGGATGAAACGATTCTACCATCCTCAGTTTTTAATTTGGCGAGCTGGCTCTGCCCAATAGACAAATCTCTTGAGAAAACTTTAGAGCCCTTATTCTGCTCAATGGCCTCTTCAATACGATTTGTATTGAATTGGCGCAAATCACGGGTAAGGGACTTAGAGATCCGTTTATTGAGCTGCCGGTATAATGACGCATCTCCTGAGGATTGCAGAACCATTTCTCTCCTTTCCTCGATGAGTTTCTGAGTGGAGTCAGAGAGCCTTTTGGTTCTGTTGCTCCGCTGGGCCTTAAAAAACTTAGAACCAGTGCTATGGACAGCTTCCACAAACCCGTTGTTGAATTCGTCCACATCGCCGCCTAGACAATCGAAACGGTTTTGGAGTTCCAGCTGGAAGCTCTCAAGGTTTTGGATTTGAAGTGCTGCTGGACGGAGCGTAGACTTCATCAGTCGAGAGCGCTCTAGCTTAACACATATATTCAATGTGCCTCTCACCAGACGGTGATCACTTCCGGTTTTAACCGTATTGATCACAGAGACATCATTGAATATATGCGTCTTCGTTGACATGATGAAGTCAATCTCGTTTTTAGTTGCACCGTCGGGACTCATCCAGGTCCACTTCCTGTGCTCACGTTTCTTGAAGAAGGAGTTCATCATGTAGAGTCCCTCCTTCTCCAAGAAGCCAGCCAGTAGTTGGCCCCGGTGGTTCCGACTTCCAAATCCAAATTGCCCCACTCTCAGCTCTTCACCATCTCTCTTGCCCAGTTTCGCGTTGAAGTCCCCCATAACAACGGTGAAGTAGGTTTTGGAGCTATGCATGGCCTTCGATATATCCTCATACATAGCCTCCACCTCGTCGTCGGAGTGTGCCGAAGTCGGCGCATACACCCGTATGACCTTCAAAATTTTATTTAATTTTATTTAATTTTATTTAATTTTATTTAATTTTATTAAATTTTATTAAATTTTATTAAATTTTATTTAATTTTATTTAATTTAATTTAATTTAATTTTATTTAATTTTATTTTATTTTATTCTATTTCCCATTACATATTTCACAATCATATGGGTTGTGACGGGTTTTCGTGACGGTCAAAACAGTCAACTTTTAATAACTTCAACCGGCATACACAATTAAGATGTTATTTAGAACTTTGGATCTACTGAAACAAAATAACGCTTCAGAATTTATTTCAAATTTACTTATAGCCTGTTCAACCGAACTTAGGGTTCCTGAGAAGACTTTAAATCAACTTTAAGCCATAAGATCACTTTTAGAGTCAATTTCGAATATCACAGGTCTATTTAGAATGACTTATTGTTAGAACCTTAAGAACTTAAGAAACTGCACAGCTAGCATAGAATCTAATACATAAATTTAAAGTTTACTCAGGCCAATCATAGGGTTCAGTTTTTTTTTGTATCTTCGTTTTATCGCGTTATAATTTTTATTAATTTGAGGATTGTCACAACTTGCAAGTCTCAGTATTTATTCTGTTAATGTACCGTGAAAACAAAGGAGAGTAACCGTTGATAGGTTATACTTGACAAATCGTGCAAGGTTATAACAATCCGGTAAATTACTAACATAATAGAACAAAAAAAAAACATATTGCACACTTCAATCAAGTATTTTAAATCAAAAACGTACCGTTTTGGCGCGTAGCTAATCTCCACTTCCGAGTTTTAATAAATCCTAACTCGGTTTCACAGTATTCAATCCTTTTTATTACAATCGTTAACAATCAAGCACAACCTGCCAAATTCTTCGGATAACCTCTTATGATCACTTCAATTTTCCAAAACAACAACCTGTCTGTCCAAAATCTCACAACCGTCTGCCGCCTCATCGCACCACCGACCAACCCCGCCCCGATTGGTCAGCCGTGCTTCCACATGATTGGCCGGTTTTGGAACCGACCAATCACGTCAGTGGCCGTGTTTCCATAATCTAAAATCTACATTAACATTACTAAATTATTAAAACTACCTTACACGACACTACATTATTAACCGTAGACAACGATTTATTACACAGGAATTAAAACTGGCATATTGGAAGTTATATAAAACGCCCGCTAGCGAAGATTTTTCAAGAATACCCTCTATGTAAACAAATTACACCAAATTATAATTAAAAATCATCACAACCGTATACGTTATTATTTTGCGCAATAACTCAACTAGCATTATCTTATTTTTTAAATATCTATTGTGAAAATATCCTTATCTGCCGTAATTGGCAGTTTAGCTATTTATTTTAATGATAGAGTTAGGTTAACATTTCCTCCTCCTAGCGTTTGTCTAGCGGAGGGGTCCGCTTGATAACAAAATTAGTTAAACATTTGTGAAAAAAAAATAGATTAGAAATATTTATAGTAAGATAAACTGTGATCGAAAATGACAATTTATGTGGCAAACCCCAAAACAATCGATACTTTTTTCGTATTTTTGTGATTCTAGTTAAGCGAGCTTCGATATTCCTATCTGGAGATATTTCGTTGATAACCTCAGGTAAGATTTCCGTCAAACGGGTCATTCCACGCCTAATGATTTCCTTGTAACACTTACTGTAAGTTATGAATGATGTAAAGAGTGCTATTTGATCACTGATTTGTATGATGTACTATTATTATTTATCGTAACATGGCCAGATTGAAAGTTCTTCCAAAAATCTGTTTTAAAAGTCGTTCTTGATTGAGAACACCTGTTTCACATCTGAAATTTTTAGTATAATTCGGGCCTTAACGGTCATTTTAAAGTCTTAATTATGTACTGTTACATACGCTGCTTTATCTACACACATATTATAAACTCTCTGTGAAGTCTTCAAAGACCGCATGCTACGACTGGCATTGCGGCATTGATCAGACCTATTAGGTAGCGATCATATGTTAGTGAAACCGAATGGGAAATTCAGGTAATTTTACAAGATCCTTAGGAAAGACAATGTCTTTAATTACATCCAGACCTTATAGATTTCATTTGGAGTTTAGAGTGAGTATTATAAGCAGACCCCGTTATCGGAGGTGCAATTTGGTAGCTTGACGTTCTTAGGGATGGGTAAAAATATTTATGATGTCGATAGCGATACTCTTCCATTCTTTGGCAATAAGTTTTATATACCATTTTTAGACTAAGGTTTGTTTTGTCATCCATGATAATCATTGTCATCAGAAGTAGAAATTATTATCAGTAGAACAATAACGATATGGTTGCTATTTTACTTTTCAAATTTTTTGACCTGAAACCTTACCCAAAGACGTATAATACTGGCCACGTATACCGAAAATAAATTATTTACGTCATTATATAGTCAATGTCATCGCACAACAATATTTCCGATAATTTAGCTGTATTTGCGAGCATATTTTATCCGTATGTAATAATTCACAATATTGAAAATGCAGTTACTTCTCGTAGAATGCCCTGAGCTACAAAAAATTAAAGATTTTTTATTTGAATAAATGAAATTTGTTATTTATAAAAATGAAAATGTTAATAAATATTTATTTTTTAATTAGTCATGTTTTACAAAATAAACACGTTTAATTAAAGTCTTAGACTGTCATTATCGCAAAGGATAAATATCGACATACAGCTAGTATTTCAAAATATTTTTACCCATCCCTAGGAATGTCAAGCTACCAAATTGCACCTCCGATAACGGGGTCTAATTATAAGAATGCTAAATGTTGACGACAGCAAATATGAATTTTAGAACTAAAATGGTACTGCTAAATTGACAATACTCCACCGGAAACCGTCCGGGTCTACTAGGTAAGCAAGCTCCGAGTTAGTTTATATGATTTTCAATATAACGTTTATAGGTTTGAGAGAAGGAAGAAGGTAAAACAACCATAGCGATAAGAATATTAATTAAAAATGATGCTATCTTCTTCAAGGGCTGTAGGTATGTTACTATGACTATAATGTTGTTGGTATGTATTTCGCGTATAAATACCTGTACCATTTACTCCTTGACCGTACGTTTAGCAAGTAAATATATCCCAATCTCTCTTGATTATGTAGTTATTTTCTGTAGCCGTGATGAAGATCATTGGGTTCACAAGGATTGTCCGGGTCTGTAACTTGAGCTTGTACACTCTCTGTGGCAGTGATCTGATTCGCAAAACCAAAGGAAGAGCTTTTTTGTGCCTTCCTTATGTATGTTTTTTTTTTATGTTTTGTTATCCAATATGCTTTGTGTTACGTCGGTAAAATATTATCTAACTTGCATTGTATAGATAATGCATATAATGATACAGAACGAGAAGTCTAAACTGTTTAGGGTAGGTTGAGGTTTAATACTTATAATCTTTGGATGTTTTGGAGATCTATCAAGAGATAACTTTTTTCAAATTCAACATCTAACGGCGTGAAAAAGAGATTCAACAATTTTGAAATTTAGCGAGTAAAACCACTGGCAATGGCTAGTATTATAATGTTAAGGTTATTAAAAGGACCTTTCTTTACTCCCAGAGATTGTAAAACCCTTAATAATTCTAGACTCAAATGAGCCAATGAGGCGAAATGTTCGCATTTAGTTTTAGTGCAACCAAAAGTCACGTATTGACGGGTCATACCTACTGAGTGTTATACAAGTGTATTCTCTTATACCTTTGCATTCTTAAGTCTATAAATATATTACTTGAACTGAGGATATGATTGTGTTTTCTAAAGCCTTCTTGCTTAACTTTAACAGCAGCTACTTTTCAATCGTCCATATGTATTATAACCACGACACGATACAATATACAATATTTTTTGGGATGCTCTCAGCTCTTTATTGGTTACGCTGCCAATATTGTTTACAGCATACCTTAGTATGCTAAACTAAGCCTGCTGCCTCTTACTCGCATTTCTGAAATTCAATTTGGCCAATAAGCTTTACACTGGCGACACATAACTGTCGTCGATTTTAAGAACATATTGGATTCATTCTGGACTCTTATTCGATAAGCCAAACTGTGACACGTGGATATCCATGCGAGACCATTATGTGCTCGTTTGACATAGGTACTAGAATGTGTCATAGTGGTCTCACTAGCGAATGTCTGTTTTCGGTTGTATAAAACTGGCGACCATATTGTAGTCTTATGTCACTATGAAAGGTTGCTGAACTTGGTATCAAAGACACTGGTTTTTGATGAGCCTTGATGTGCTTTTATTTATTTATTTAATCTTTAATGCACAATACAAGATGGTACAAATGGCATACTTAATGCCATAAGGCATTCTCTACCAGTCAACCAATGGGCTGAACAGAAAGGTTAAGTAGGTGCAGGGTCCATTAAATATGACAGAATTAATACGAGAATTATATCATATCATACATATTTAAAACCTAGAAAGGGTTAACGTACGAGTATTATTACCCTAATAGTGCGTTAGGTTTCGTTTGAGACTACCTAATAGTGACGGTTTCGTTTGAGACTACCTACTAGTGACGACACGTCCAAAATATTCGTAGGCACGCCGTGGCAAATTTGGCTATCCTTTTTTTCATAGCCCACAGAAAAGTCGCAAAATGAAATTAGGCAAGCCGTCGGGAATCGAGTTTTATGGGCGCTTCGCCACCGCTACCTACTTGACTATCTGACGGCATGTTAGTGTTAAAGAATCTTTAAATGGGTCCCCAAACGGGTAGGCCCTTGAAGTATATTAACAATTTCATCAAATTTTGCCTAAATCACCATGCTAATAAGTTGTGAATTTTCCCGTAAGCACTTACTTACTGAAAGGGGCGCCTCTCATCTGACAAGCACTCGAATAGACAACCTATCTTCTTCCACAAACAGGTATTTGCAATTCTTGTTTATAACAAGGCCACCTAGGTTTACGTCGTCGCTATTCACCTGATTTGCCCCGCAGTCCAAATTTCTTTGAGGATTATGAAGCGCGATCGTTACATTTAACTTGGATCTGGAGTATGGTTAAAATCCGTAGAGATCCTATTTTCCATTCGTTGTTTTGTTACTCATTGTCTACTCGATCGGGGGCCGTATCACAGGGCCAGTTGCTCTGCCCATACGCAACAGGAACTTACATGACCTTTATCACTTCCTTCTTTGTTTACTCTTACGCCTCAAAGGAGACTTCAGAACCTCTATAGAGAGACCTAAGCCCTCCTACGTGTAAACCTACAATGCGACTAGCAAGCTCTGCTGCTATAAGTATGGAGGAGTATTTAAAACCGAGTTAAGCCTAGCCAGTCATTTTGTGGGTCAGAATAACCAACTTCCATTAGGTTTGCTTTTAAGCTGATCGTAAGATGGCTTTTATAGCACAAAAAAATTGTTTAAGATCAGCTTTAGGATTACCGCGTATGGGACCTTGTACAAAACATTTTATTGAATTAAATATTTTAACACTCCCGTGTCTTTATATATTTGAGACTGCGAAATACATTAAAAATAACAAGCACCAATTCTCAAATTTTAAGAGTGCACGCAGATGCGAGAATATTTGTAATGTTCAAACCATAAATACGGGCCTGCTTGCTAAAAGTATTTTCGGAATGGCACATAAAATTTACAATAAATTATCAAAAGACATTATAATGTTAGAAAATTTGACTGAATTTAAGAAAAAAATGTATAAATTTTTAGCAAAAAAAGCATAATATTCACTAACGGAGTATTTTACGGATATATATTGAACTGCATTTAATACTAGTTTTAAGTACCTAATCTTATTTTACCAATAAAATTTGTTTTTGTATACATTTTAGGTAATAAAATGCATGCTCCATCTTCTTTGTTCTTCGTGTGCCCAAAAGGGCAAAACATAGTGGAACATCATATATATATATAACACCTGTATAACCTATGTTTACGAATAAACGATTTGATTTGATTTGATTTGAAGCTCGCCGGCATCGAAATCGATGAGGAGGTATATATAATAGGTATATTTAGGGAAAAGTTTGGTAAGTTTCCGCTGTTACTAAATCTTTTAAGTTTGTTGTCATGTCTATAGTAGGAGTTAATTCTATCGAAATGGAATCTTGTAACCTTATCTTTATACCTAACCTGATCAACTATATTTCTAATGCCTCTGTTGTTATACTAATTACAAGTCTATTGAACCGCTGCTATTATCGTTTTGTGGCATGTGCCTATCGTACATTGATAATCTTTCAAACTAGAGCTGGTTCTTCATTACGTTTTGTGATGCGAATGAAGTGGTATGAATGGAATGTTTTTGTCAGCACGCGTTTTTTTTTAGTTACTGGCATTAAGTAAAGCATTTTGTTTACACAGCTACATACTTATTAATGAGGACGTCTTAGTTTTATTTAATAACAATTGTAAGTTCTTAGATTTCTTGAATATTTTTATTTATTTCGGTGTTAACTTAAATAATTTGTTGCTTGACAAACAACAATCCTTCTTTGTGTCAAGCAGTTATTTGGTAACTAAGAATCAATGTTTGTGATGTGTTTCAGTATGCCTGAGGACACAATTATAATTTGACTCTTAAGTGCCTCCAATGAGCAGGCGTTTGCTGTTTATTCAGCTCAGCTAACAATTCTACGACCTTAACACAAATTTATTATTTTTGATGTTATACGACAGAGCCAAAACGGTTATGCTATTCTTTTTCTAAATAATACCTAATGCGGTTAGCGGAGGAGAGAGTTCTAGACTTCCTACGTCTAAGATTGTTTTTCTTTGCCTCCCCCTTTCTTTTAAAGTAAAGGATCTGGTTGGGTGCTTACAAAACCTTGTCGGTTTTGACTTCTACACAGATCTTGATCTAAACAGCTTATTTTGCGTTTAGTCGCACTGATTTGTAGTGTAAACTGTATTTGGCAAGATTTTTAAATCATTATAGGCAACACATTACGAGTACCTACTTCCTGGGATAAATCGAAATGCCGACCCACAAATTAATTATTGGTGACTGTGGACAACTTTTATACAAGCAAGTCTACAAGAGACCACGTATGTTCCATTCTTCCTAACAGATGTACCAGACAGTTATTTTACCCATAAACCATGCTTTAGCGATTGAAAGAATTTGCTTATTCTATTTTTCGCATCCAACGTACGAGGTACGTACGTTTAATAAATCGATATTATATCGTTCAATATCGTGACCATGACGATGTCAAAATAAGTTTGACTGTGCAGACGTTGGCGTCGTTTGTTAAAGCAGTAGATAAGCCAATAAGATGGCAGTTTTTTAACTGTATCCACTATATGGATATTCTAAATCTATATGGACATAGCCTGTGGAGCGACAGTTACAAAACGATGCATGGACATTACATGACGTCTCAAGGGACGACGCCATATCATGATACAGGCCAATGCAAGCCATCTGAGACGATACAATGGCATCTCCCCGAATGATAGACATGAGTACTCCTATATGGCGACATTGTATCATGTCCAGGATGACACAATGTTGTCTTACAGGACGATGCATATCGCATCACTGGACGATGCAAGTCGTGTCCAGGGGTGAAATACTCGTAGTGTAGTCTTACAGGCTGACACAATGTCGTCACAAGGTACGACGCAATGTCGTCCCACCGGACAACGCAACGTCCTCAAACAAGACGGGATGACGCATGACGCACGTTTTCTCACAGGACGACACAATGTCGTCTCACAGGACGATACATCTCACGGGACGACGCAATGTCGTCTCCCAGAACGACGCATGTCGACTTACAAGACGGCTCATGCCTGTTCCACGGGACGACGCATGTCGTCTTACGGGACGACGCCTGTCGTCTCACGGGACGACGCCTGTCGTCTCACGGGACGACGCATGTCCTCTCATGGGACAACGTATTGTGTTTTGACGGTGCCTATTGGAGGTCACTGCGTCTCGTCGCTGGGCCACGGGCACCGAGCGGAATATCACAATATCTGAAGTAGCAACAATGTCGTCTTATAGGACAACGCATTATGTTTTGACGGTGCCTATTGGAGGTCACTGCGTCTCGTCGCTGGGCCACGGGCTCCGAGCGGAATGTCACAATGTCTGAAGTAGCAACAATCATTATAGAATTTGCTTTTACATCTTTATGCAATTTGCACGAAATAAATTCCAAAGAAACTGTGTAATCATTACAGAATTTGCGTTTGCAATTTACTTTTCGATATTTTTTAAACTTGATTGAGCACGTGTTGCTCGGCTGAGTTACAAAAGCGTACTGAGGAGAAATCAGCCTGGCGCTGGCACCGAGCGACATTAGTACCTGAGTGGCGCGACAGATGGCGCTACTAGTCGAGGAATCAACTCGATTAGGGCTGAGTTACAAGGGTGTAATCCCATATGTGGTTCAAGCCTAGGCAACGAATACCTAAATATGTTGTTTAAAAAAAAATTGCTGGTGGCAAACAAGCATACATCCCGCCCAATGGTAAGCAATTTTTTTTCGTCCCTACGCCGCACGTTTTTATTTTAGTCTGATAAAAAGCTTCCGATTATGACTTAATCCACTGATATAGAGACAAATAGGGCCTTTAGCATCCGACTCGAGAAGCCTATTCTATTATCTAGACACGCGGCAGCGTGTCAAGCCAAGTTCAAGCAAAGGAACGGGCTAGCCAGCGCCAAGTGTATATTACACGAACCACTTGGTGCCACTTTTGACCCTTCTATAACTCAAAACCTCTTTAACGTAAACACATAAAACTACGTGTGTTTAATTATATCCATAAGGACATCTAGAAGCCAAAATCTCATGAAGCTAGCTCAAACGGTTATAAAGATATGAAGGTCAAAAAGTCGCAAATTTTAGCACTGACTGACTGACTGACATATAGTACCTAAACCTAACCTACTTCCAGATGACCTAGAAGGATGAAATTTGGAATCCAGCTCGGTAATTGTGTGTAAGCGTAGGAAAAAATCTAAAAATAAAAAAAGGTAAAAAATAGAGGGGTCCACATACAACTTTTTTTTTTTAATTGAATCGTTGGAGCCGTTATAAGCAGATATTTGAAACTATCCCAATATATGTATTATTGTATTTGCTATATAACAAAAATAGAAAAATAAAGTTAAGTCAAAAAATAGGTGGTGTCCCCATACAAAAAACTAGTAATACGCGCTAAACGACCGGCCAACGGTGTGTCGTCGGCGGCGCGCGGCACCACATAATTATACACAGAGAATGTAGACAATAGCATAAAAAAGAAAACCATTCTGCGGAAACGCAAGAAAAAACATTAAATCTCAATACCTGCCTAGTTTTCTTTACAAAAAGTAATGATATCCCACCAAAAACATAAATGTAAAAAAGGAGAGCCAAGTTCAATACAAAAATTATTCTTGTGGGCTTCGTCGCAAAAAGAATGGAGATCTAAATGAGTGCCAAGTTCTATGCAAAATCCAAATATGTATTTATAGGAACAAAATAACATTATGAACAAGTATTAAACTCTATTTCTTTGCTTTATTGGATACCTATATTACTAAACCGCGATTAGAATGGGATTGAGATAGCTGTCAATCCATATTAATTTTGACGTAAGTGTATGGCAAATCTGTCAAGTCTAATCCCATTCTCATCGCGTTTTAGTAATAACAATTGCTGTTATTTAAAAATGTGAGATCTTAAAGTAGGTTAGATTTGACTTGGCCAGTTTTTATCAGAATTAAAAAAAATATATATATGTTGAATAACTTTATAAAATGACTGATGTAATAAATAAAATAAAATAAAATAAAATGCATTTATTTCAGACTAATTGTGTCCATATTTTGTTAGTAAAAAGTAACTTAAAATTAGACTTATAATATCTATGGTTAACTTGTATAACTGTCTTAGGTGCTAGACTTAAATGCAGAGAGGACCAGTGCCTTATCAGGCCACTGTCCCATCTGTCTGCCACTACGGCCAGGAGGCTGTGGCGGCTGTCCCGCACTCTGCGGAGCGTCGAGGCGCAGCGCTTGCGCAGTGTCGCATGGAAACCGTCCACGTGCGCGTCCGCGAACATGCCCGACGCACTGCAGTATCGAGGCAGCCGCAACAGCACCCTGAATGCGTCGTTATATTGTACACGCATGGCGTTTATAGCCCGTTGCGTGTACCTCGTCCACAAGCTGCAGGTGTACAGTGATGTACAGAACGCTCTAAATAATGTTATTTTAACTTGCGCTGTACACCGGCTGAACCTGCGAGCTATCATATTGGCCCTGACAGCCAAGGCCCTCCGCTCCCTCTCTATATCGGCGTCATCGCGCAAATCGTCGGTTACCAAGTGCCCGAGATATTTAAATGTGTAAACCCTTTTTAGTTGCTTGCCATTCAAAAGAATTGGTGGGATGTGTGATGGGCACTTGCTTCCCGCTTTAAAAATCATATACTCGCTCTTATTTACATTATATCGCAAATTGTGCGTTAGGGCATATGACTCACACTTCTCAATAAGTAATCTCAGACCACCAACCGACGGGCTCAGCAGTACCATGTCGTCAGCATAGCTTATGTTATTAAAACAAACCCTATCTATATGACAGCCGACACGTGTACTGCTAAGCTCGCCGATCAAGGCATCGATATACAAATTGAAAAGCTTGGGTGTGGTAAGTCCCCCCTGCCGCACCCCGCACTCCAGACCGTACTCATCCGACAACACGCTACCCCAGCGTACACAATTTCGCTGGCCCGCATACCAACACCTGAATATGCGCGTGAGATCCTTAGGAAACTGCACTTCGTCGAGCTTATTCCAAAGTAGGTCATAGTTAACTAGATCGAAGGCTTTGGAGAGATCTAGAAAACACGCATAAACAGGTGTCTTTCTGCGAGTGTAGTATTCAACAGCTTGCTTTAGACAAATGATGGCACTTTCAGTAGATAAACCGGCTCGAAAGCCGAATTGTGCATCATGTAATTTTATACATTTGTCCAATTGCACATTGAGCAAGCCGTCGAGTACCCTAGCTACAATTGTTACCAGAGAGATAGGCCTGTAGTTAGCTTTGTCCGATATGTCACCCGTTTTATTTTTGACTATGGGCACAACAATGGTTTTGGTCAATTCAGATTGCAAGTACGAGTGACATATACTAAGGTTGAAAAACATTGCTAATATACGGGGTAGGTGAGGGCCAGCGAACAGCAGATGCTCTATACTTAGACAGTCGTAACCGGGCGACCTTCCTCTTTTCATAGAGGTTATTATTTTCCTTACGTCACTTGCACTGTAACGGATCTGAAGGTCACTCCCCTCCGACTGTCCAGCATCGGGCACCCGCCGCTGCCTGTCCCCGCCCGTGGCAGCGGGTTTCACATTGAATTGGTCCTTAAATACATTAGCAAAGCGCTTGGGATCTGAAACTCCATCCACGCATACAGAAAGTCCAGGCCTAGTCTCCAACTTTTTCGTCACTTTCCAAAAATTTCAAAAACAATTTTCGTGTGATGTGCTGCAAGTAGGTCCATTTTTATTCGGTCTTGATGTTGCTGGACCCATCTCAGTCTTGACTTAAATATTTTACGACTAAGACTCATAGCTTCAAAAACGGACCCACCATTAGGCTTACCACACGAAATCCAATCTTGGAATCTAGCCCTGGCCTCCCTGTGCGCATCGCTTACATGTTTGTTCCAACCTATAACAATCTTTTATCGGCATCCGGAACCTACCGTGGCAGCCCTGCTGTATAATGAAGCCTCACATAACGATGTTATTATTTTTAAGTACATTTGATCAAGTATCTTGCAATGCTCAGAGTAATTTACGCAACAGCCGCCACAGCAGTCCCTTAAATCGGAAGGAAAATCAATAAATTTTAGAAGTTCATTACATTTATTTTCATATTTTTCAATTTCATCAGATGTTCTTTCCCCCCAAGTTACACATTTCCCATTAAATATTGCACTGTTATTTATTACTATTATACAGCTTAGGCTTAACTATATTAAAATTACATTTAACTACAAGGGGACAGTGATCAGAACAATACACATCGTAATCAATAAAAATATCAACAATATCGTCCAACCCAGCTGACGTAGTTACGCAATGATCCAACCATCGCTTAGATCCGTGCGTTTCGCTTAGGTACGTGTGCTGTGTGCGCTCGAGTGAACGCCTAGTTTAACGATATCCGCACAAATCCAGTTCCGTTCCGCACAAAAACTAAGTAACTCGTCACAAAATAACTCGCAGGGGTGCGCATTAAAGTCACCTAATAAGTAAACTGTTTCAACGCAACTTTCCTTCACTATAGCGTCCATTGCACTAACACATTGTACGAAGTCCGGCAAGTTATCAACGGCATTGTTCGGCAATGAAAACTGGCCAAGTCAAATCTAACCTACTTTAAGATCTCACATTTTTAAATAACAGCAATTGTTATAGGTATCCAATAAAGCAAAGAAATAGAGTTTAATACTCGTTCATAATGTTATTTTGTTCCTATAAATACATATTTGGATTTTGCATAGAACTTGGCACTCATTTAGATCTCCATTCTTTTTGCGACGAAGCCCACAAGCATAATTTTTGTATTGAACTTGGCTCTCCTTTTTTACATTTATGTTTTTGGTGGGATCCGTCTTACACGATTACTCTCCAGGAAGCAATGTATGTGGGACTACAATTCGTGTAAATTTTTATTTTCTAGTTTATTGGTACAACATTTGATTGAAATAAAAACGGTTTAACATAAAACTTTTTTACGTTAATTTATTTAAGAATCCTTTTTATCTTATAACATATTCTTATAAATACAGATCCTGTAAAGTTGCCCGTTGTACTTATATTGAATATTAAATTTACTTGAATTGCTTCCTAAATATTTTAAAAGATTTTGATTTTTAAAGGCTTCTTAAAATACTTCCCACTTATTAATTCAGTTGGCAATATAATTATTTGATACATTTGAAAGCATTAAAATGCAGCCCATATTTAATTTTAATACCAATTTCAATTTTTTTAAGTGGCCCAAATACAATTATTTAGCCGCCTGGTTAAATACATGCCCTTATCTTCTGCCCCAATTTCTTCATAGTACTTAATTTGTAAGGCGAAATTATGATGCAAGTCGGCACGGGTTAGAATTGCTGGAAGAGTATTTTATTTATTTATTTATTTAATCTTTATTGCACAATACAAGATGGTACAAATTGCGGACTTAATGCCATAAGGCATTCTCTACCAGTCAACCAATGGGCTAAACAGAAAGGTTAAGTAGGTGCAGGGTCTATTAAATATGACAGAATTAATAAGAGAAACAAAACACTAACAATAGATACATATTAAGCTATATTCATAAACTTACACATTTTGTAGAGTATTTTGGGTTAAAACAAATACATTTAGTGGGTATGCGTTTATTCATAAACATAGGTTATACAGGTGTTATATATATATGATGTTCCACTATGTTTTGTCCTTTTGCATGGGCACACGAAGAACAAGAAGATGGAGCATGCATTTTATTACCTAAAATGTATACAAGAACAAATTATATTGGTAAAATAAGACTAGGTACTTAAAACTAGTATTAAAAGCAGTTCAATATATATCCGTAAAATACTCCGTTAGTGAATAATATGCTTTTTGTGCTAAAGATTTATAATTTTTTTTCTTAAATTCAGTCAAATTTTCTAACATTATATCTCTTGGTAATTTATTGTAAATTTTAAGTGCCATTCCGAAAATACTTTTAGCAAGCAGGCCCGCTACCTACTACTACGAGTATGTAGTAGTTTATGACGCTACCTACTACTACGAGTATGTAGTAGTTTATGACGCTACCTACTACTTACTAGTGTAGTAATAAAAGCGATCTTCAGCCGCTCATGGACCCATTGTGAGATTCTGCGTAGTCGCGAGCTGTGCGTCTTAACATAACTAACCGCCGTCACTTCAGCGAGCAGCAGAGAGTCAGTTTCAAAAGTTACTTCGAGAAGTAAGTAAATTTTGTAAAACCGTTATTTAAGAATGAAAATTAATTAAATAAGTGTATAGGTTCCTAAAGGGTAGGCAACGCATGTGAATCCTCTGGGGTTGCAGGCGTCCATAGGCTACGGTAACTGCTTACCATCGGGCGGGCATATGCTTGTTTGCCACCGTCGTGGTATTAAAAAAAACCGGCCAAGTGCGAGTCGGACTCGCGCACCGAGGGTTCCGTACAAACCTGTAGGTATATAGGGGTAGTAACTTTAAAATTATTAAAAATATGTTATTATATGACTAAAAATTTACGCTATCGCAATTTTTCCTTTATTTGTGCTAAGACGTTGCTTCGTACCAAATATCAAGATTCTGAGTTCACGGGAAGTACTCTGTAGGTTTTGATTCCCTTGCCAGTTTCGAAAATTTGCGGCATAAACGGCTGTATCTTTTGATTGCGTCGGCTTAAAAGTTTGTTTTTTTCACAGCTCCAAGGGACAGTAGACTTGAGTATTTGATATTTTCAGCTTGATACCTTCACGCGTTCCTGAGAAAGGGTCTTGACAGCCGGACGGACGGACGGACAACAAAGTGATCCTATAAGGATTCCGTTTTTTCCTTTCGAGGTACGGAACCCTAAAAATGAATGAAAATTGTCTTTATTGCAAGATGTATTGTACATTCACAGTGGTGAAGATGTTATAAAAAATTTAAGAACACATAATCTACCCAACCGAGCATGCAATAGGTTCATTTACATTATAAGTAAACTACGGCAGGTACCTATGTACTTGATAATAGAGTATATGTACAAGATAAACATTTTACATGTCCCTACATCAATTTAGTATTATAACATTTCGTTAAACTTAAATTCAAAATATTCTTTTAAATCATAAAAACTATTACATATGAGTAATAGTTTAATTACTTAGAGTAAGCTGAAACAAGGTTTTGCTTCCATCTCTACCAGAAGTAGCAAGAGTTACACTTTTTAACTGGTATCATAAGAAATACCGATGAACGTGCTATCAACAAGCTTAATATCAAATTAATTGAAAGAACCAGGCTACCTTCAATATAGGTCAAAAAGTTAGCAGCCTAAGCTGAAACAAGGTTTTGCTTCCATCTCTACCAGAAGTAGCAAGAGTTACACTTTTTAACTATTATCATAAGAAGCACCGATGAACGTGCTATCAACAAGCTAAATATAAAATTAATTGAAAGAACCAGGCTACCTTTAATATAGGTCAAAAAGTTAGCAGCCCAAGCTGAAACATGGTTTTGCTTCCATCTCTACCAGACGTAGCAAGAGTTACACTTTTTAACTGGTATCATAAGAAGCACCAATAAACGTGCTATCAACTAGCTAAATATCAAATTAATTGAAAGAACCAGGCTACCTTTAATATAGGTCAAAAAGTTAGCAGCCTAAGCTGAAACAAGGTTTTGCCTCCATCTCTACCAGAAATAGCAAGAGTTACCACTTTTTAACTGGTATCATAAAAAGCACCTATAAACGTGCTATCAACAAGCTAAATACCAAATTAATTGAAAGAACCAGGCTACCTTTAATATAGGTTAAAATGTTAGCAGCCTAAGCCGAAACTAGGTTTTGCTTCCATCTCTACCAGAAGTAGCAAGAGTTACACTTTTTAACTGGTATAATAAGAAGCACCCATGAACGTGCTATCAACAAGCTAAATATCAAATTAATTGAAAGAACCAGGCTACCTTTAATATAGGTCAAAAAGTTAGCAGCCTAAGCTGAAACAAGGTTTTGCTTCCATCTCTACCAGAAGTAGCAAGAGTTACACTTTTTAACTGGTATCATAAGAAGCACCGATAAATGTGCTATTAACTAGCTAAATATCAAATTAATTGAAAGAACCAGGCTACCTTTAATATAGTTCAAAATGTTAGCTGCCTAAGCTGAAACAAGGTTTTGCTTCCATCTCTACCAGAAGTAGCAAGAGTTACACTTTTTAACTGGTATCATAAGAAGCACCGATGAACGTGCTATCAACAAGCTAAATATCGAATTAATTGAATGAACCAGGCTACCTTTAATATAGGTCATATAGTTAGCAGCCTAAGCCGAAACTAGGTTTTGCTTCCATCTCTACCAGAAGTATTAAGAGTTACACTTATTAACTGGTATCATAAGAAGCACCGATGAACGTGCTATCAACAAGCTAAATATCAAATTAATTGAAATAACCAGGGTACCTTTAATATTGGCCACAAAGTTAGCAGGCTAAGCTGAAACAAGGTTTTGCTACCATCTCTACCAGAAGTTGGAGAGATCACACTTTTTAACTGATATGATTAGAAATGTCAATAAATGCGCTAAATATAAATAAGCCAAGTTAGAATTGAAATAACTGGGCTGCTTTAATTTAGGCCATAATGTCACTACTGGCAAGTAGGTTTTGTTGCCATTTGCGGCAGCTGTCTTTATTTATATAGTTTACCTAGGTAACAGTTACATTAGTTAAACTCTTACAGAAATATTTAATTAATAGTTTTTGATGCAGCTTGAATAACGTATTTTAATTTGTACTGGCCAAATAACTTGCTCCTTTTTTATGCTTTTCCGTTTGTTGTAAGTTAATTACAAAAACGTATTTTTTTTCTTTTTTTTTTTATTATACCACGACGGTGGCAAACAAGCATACGGCCCGCCTGATGGTAAGCAGCTACCGTAACCTATGGACGCCTGCAACTCCAAAGGAGTCACATGCGCGTTGCCGACCCTTTACAAAAAGGAGGATTCACTGTGTTGACGACTAAAGGAACAAGAAGGTCCCTCATCGTCAACACACTGGGTCCTCTTTGAGCTCTTTGGCAACCTTACTCACCAGCAGGAACACAACACTATGAGTAGGGTCTAGTGCTATTTGGCTGTGGTTTTCTGTAAGGTGGAGGTACTTCCCCAGTCGGGCTCTGCTCCAGATTTGAGCGATGACATTCGCTGAACGTGCCCTACCACACTTAGCGAGATGCCATTCGCAGTGCCCATACCTCTCTTTATGGCGTAGTTTAAGGACATATCCAGGTCCGGACGTAGTTTAAGGACATACCCCGGGTCCAACGTATGTGCGTAAAAAGGTTTTGACAAATTGACAACTAGAGCAAGTAAAAAAAAATCCATTAACATTTTTAAATCTTTCCCAATTTATACGCCCTGCAAAGTTTTCGTGGTTCAGTTCTATCTAATACGATATTAAGTTATAACAAAGATAATTATAGTACAGTAACATGTAGTGTAGGTAATGCACATAAATTAAAAATACTAGCCGATAGTGGAGCAGGTCTGTGTGCTATTAAGTATGAATATTTGAAAAACAAACCCGACCTTCTTAGACAAGTCCAAGGACATAGTATTACTATTAAGGGAGTTTGTGGAGATTTAGTTTCAGAAGGATATATTTGTTTAAACTTAGGCTTTAACGGATTCATTTGCGAAGGAAAGGTTCAAGTTTTTAAAAATATGCAATGCGCAGTACAAGCAATTTTAGGTGAAAAAATTTCCTTGCGTTATAATGCAACTATAAGCTATAAAAACAATGCACTGACATTAGAGGACAGAGGTCAGTCTGTTTCGATACCTATGAAGGTTCATTCTAGGAATAACTATGTCCATACTATCCCACCGCGCTGCGAAATTGTGACTCTTATTACGTCACAGCTAAGTGATGATTGTGTAGTGTTAGCGGAAGAAATGCTACAAGGCGTTTTCGTAGCAGGTGTCATTTCAAGACCAGAGAAAGGTCAAATACCAGTACGAATATTAAATACGACTGATAAGCCAGTTAGTTTAGATTTATCAAGTTTAAAAGTAAACAGGTCATGTAATTTTGATATTTGCAACTTTGACTCAGGGAAAATTAGTGTCAATAGAGTAACTACGTTATTAGATCTATTAAATTTACATACGTACTTAAATCAAGAGGAACAATTAAGTATGGAACAAATTTGCGCAAAATACGCAGATGTTTTTCATCTGCCCGGCGACAAGCTTACTACAACTAACTTACTAGAGCACAAAATTAAGTTAAAAGAAAATGCAAGCCCGGTATACGTAAAGCCTTACAGGATACCACACGCTTTACGCAAGGAACTTCAAACTCAGATTCAAGATAGCGATATAATTGAAGAGACCACTTCTGAGTGGTCCAGCCCAGTTTTGTTTGTTTGTTTATTCCTCAAATCAACACTTACAGTCTAGCTACACATGTTAATACCGGACAGATAAAACGAAAGAATATGTTACAAATTCCTTAAAACTTACGTACAATTTTAACAAATCCTAATTAAATAATAATGGAGCTTCGAGGAGAAATAGATTCAAAATAGCAGTTACTAGTGGCAAGAAAACTACTTTCAGTGGTAAATAATATATCTAGTTTAGTGTCGTTGTCTAAAATATCGTTGAGAAGACTCAGAGCTTGGTGTAGGGATGAGTGGGACAGAGCACAAGTTTGCGCCGACGGAACTGCAAACAGTTGACGGCGACGTGGCCGGAGCTGAATACCCGTCACTGGAGCCACACGCAGTGACACGAGGGCTAACAATGGAGGGTCACAAGTTTGGCCACGTATTAATTGAAAGAAATATCTTATAAGATAGATATTTCTCCTGACCTCAAGGGAAGTGTAGTTCACCATCCCGAGTATATATAGAGTAGGGTGCAAGTGAGGGTAGTACCCATAGAGCTTTCGGAAGAAAGTTAAACTTTTGCTAGTCCCTAAAAAATCAGATAAGTTAGGAGAAAAGAAATGGAGATTAGTTGTTGACTATAGGTGAAAACTCCTCTTCCCAACCTATAGACGCTAATTCGCTATTGATAGACACATCTATCAGTCACCTTTATTCCAAAAATATTTAACTAGGGGAGCTGACTGCAGAGGGTCAATCGTACTATAATCCATTTTAACAATGAGAGGCTCATGATATGGGTCAATAGGCACTAAAGGACTCGTGCAGTGACTAACACATACAAGGTCATTCGATATATCTAAATCTTACATCTTGCCAAAACGATTTAAGATGCCATTATACTGATTAAAATTTACAGCGTGAAGTTCGTCAACAAAACTGCACTCGATCATCGCTACTTACGTAATTTGACAGAACCATAACGGAGTCCTGCGCTGTCCATACGATATTACTCATGTTAAAATCTCCAATTAGCAAATATTTATCGTCGGGGTTGTTCAACACTATATTATTTACATTACTCAAAAAAATATCTAACTGTTGCGAAAAAGTAAAACCATTATTTTGTTTACACAAATACAACACGCACAAGCAGTGAACTTTTATTGGTCTACCCCGGTTATATCCGGAACTTTTATTGGTTTACCCCGGATAACTCAAGCGTAACCCATAAATCCTCTGCAGAAGACTGGAAAGAAGGCTGCGGGGTTACCATCAGTTCACGGCGAGTAGCTATGATCACGCCCCCACCACGACCTTGACCCGTTATATTGACGTCCCGATCTCGCCGCCACACAACGTAGCTATCATCAAACAATTCAGAATCCAAAACTTCATCCACTAGCCACGTCTCGGTTAGAACAATGTCTAAAGAGGCCAAACTTAAATTGCGATAAAATGTAAATGTTTTCGACCTAAGCCCCCGAACGTTCTGGTATTACGTAGAAGGATACTCACCCATCATAGCATTAGCCATTTATGTAATGAATGTAAGTAAAATTGCGTAATTAAGAAATTAGAGAAGTATTTTAAATAATGCATACAACCAAAAGACATTATAGAATTAAATAGCGGGGCGTTGAGAAATGGAACGCGTGATGTTATTTTATAAACAACCATAGAATGAGAGCCATGCGTGCAAAAGAGATATGGGCAATAATTGAGCAAATTATTTAAGCAGTGTAAAAGAAAGAGGTATTTTTAAGTGAGCGTGTCATGCATTCCCGGCAACTGCACCGGGCAGCGATAAGGCCGAGCGCTAAACAATAGGTGGGCCAGATGTGCCGATCAACGGTATTCAAACTTTTAACTGAACGAATGAAATACAACGAACCAATATAAAATCAGACGGTAAGAAGTATGATGTACAAAGCGATTATTTCTGAAAATCTTAACGTAATCAAAAAATGTAAATAAACCCTTAAACCTCAATGTTATTTTGAAGGACCTATCGATTGATGTGCAACATGTTTATATTTGGTAAATTTTTTGAATTGAAAGCTTCTTTAGCGGCGCTGTGCAATTTTTGTGATGGGAAAAAATGTTAAACTCGCGTCAGGGTCACGTGACCTTCAGATTCGTCAGGTTGAAAATTCGTAAGACGGACACGTGACCTGATCGAATATATCTATATTAATAATTCCGTCGAGGGGGTACGGTAGACCCGAATGAAATTATGCTGAAATGAAAAAGTGTAAAAAATAACAGTTTTGAATCGAAGACATATATGGGCAAAATCCTGGTTGTCGCATATTTTGCATTTAAAAGTTTATTTATTATTATTTTAGTGGTTGACAACTTGACAGTGAGGGCCAAGTAGCAAAATTTGGCACTATAAAAGTCCTGAGAACATTTTAGAACGTGCTAATTAGTGTTCATGATTAGCACTATAATGGTTTCGTAAACCCTTTCCTAACCCCAAATAGGCCCTAGTTTTATCACTGATTTATTCTATAAACATTGCATAAAGGCTCTCACTGTGATAAATCAGCTCTATAATTGAAATGTCTGCAATGTTTATGTCACAATTAGGAACTATTAAAGTAACCAAAACATGTTTATAGTGCTAATTTGCGCCGTAAACGATTCCAGTGATCTTTTTTATCACCAAAAGCCTCGTGTTGTGTGCTGTCGTCGTCGTGAGGTTATTTCACAAGAAATTAAACAAATATATTTGTAAGTCATTCGCCATGTCCCTTTAGTTCCTTAAAGTGAAGGTACATACTAAAAAACATTCGTGAACCGTAATTCTGCCGGTACTTGCACTTGCGAAAATAATTGTATTGACAAAATCATTATGCTGATTTCAAATTTGACAATGCGCCTTCATAATTTTACTGTTTTAATTAAATTTTAATTAATAAAATTAGGACTTGTCCCGACTGTGGCTGCTAGAGTACACATGGGCTCCAGTCGTGCTGCTAATGTGCTATCACTTTCAGAAAACGGCAGCCATATTTTAATGGATTTGGGTAGCCCTACAGCGATGTTGAGGGAGCATTTAAAAAGCTAAAACGTTATGTAATGGTCGTGCAAAGTCCTTTTATAGTGCAGATTGATCCTGTAATAGTGTTTGCGATACTGCTACAATACTAGTACTATAAAAGTTAATTCGACGCATTATTAGTGCATAAAAGGTACATAAAAGTGTCAGTAAAGTGTCTATAGTATTAAATAGTACTATAATCGCTTTTTGCAAATCTGTTACAGTGCAACACTTTAAAGATTCTTTTTTATGGTCCTTTAAGCGTTCTAAGAGCTAACTTATAGAACTAAATTGCTCTTTAATTTATAGAACCAAATTGCTCTATTAAAAACCTTTATAGTACAAGCAGTCACAATGGTTACCATTATAGGCCTACTATATCACTGATTGGTGATAAAAGGCCTTAGTTATAGAAGCTTTTGTTACTTGTGGTTCGCAAATAGTGAACTATGTTTACGTCCGGCATATTTGACAGGTTAGTTGGTCGAAAGGAGGACGAAAGTAAATAAATTAAGAAAACCCGGCTGACTGACAAGGCAAAAAAGCATTTTACACACGTCAAAATATATTCTTACAGAAATTAGTTTTCTTTTCACTGAAATATAGGTAAGTAAAAATGGATACTTTTACTAAAAATAAATGTAAATAACATGTTAAAGGCCTGAAGCCGCGTCTGCAATGTCCTGCTTTGGTGGTTTCCAAGCATTCTATATACCCATCAATTTGTCACAATAAGCGCCTTCAAAGTGAATAAATGGACTGTTTGCTATCTCTGTCTGCCGTAAGTATTAACTTCAACTACATTGAGTGGTTGTTATTTGAATCACCCGACTGCTAAAAGGAGGGCCATGCGCGAGGTAGAACTCCGGAATTCCGGGCCTTTGAAAACCGCGATTCCGGTACTTTGAAAATCAGGGATTTCGAAAATGTGGGACGCCGGGATTTCAGATTCCCGGGATATCCGGGACTTTAAAAATCCAGGATTTCGGAAATGCTGGTCACCGGGCTTCCGGGATTTTAGAAACCTGGAATTCTGTAAGTGTGGTACGCCGGGATTCCGGAACTTAAGAATACCAGGATATAGGAACTTTTGAAAACAAGGATTTTTGAACTGCTCGAGGCCGGGATTCCAAATTATTTAAAACCAGGGATACCAGGAATACAAGAACAGGGTTTTAGGGGTCCTAAGTTTGGGGAATTTTGAAAGTCCGGGATTCCGAGCATTAAGAAATTCTGGGATTAAGGAAATGCTTCCCACATTGCATGATTGGGTCTCGGCATTCAGGATATAAGGTACTCTGGGATTATGTGCTTTCGAAAATTCCAAGATACTTATTAAAACCAGGGATTCCGGGAACGCGACAAATCCTGGGAGCCCGGAAGTGAGTCGTACCGGGGCTTTAGAGTCTCAGAATTCGCAGTTTATGTAACCCTGGAATGCCGAAAACCGACGGAATTTTAGAGTCAAGGGAGCCCAGAGTTTTGATATCCCCGATTCGGGAACTTTATATCCGGGATTTTGAGAATCTGGGAAACCCGGATTTTGTGCTGGGAGTCCGAGTATAAGGAACTGCGGGATTCTGAGACTTTAGGAATTCTAGATACCGAAAAAGTCGGATGGGTTCCGGGACATCCGGGATTCGTATAATGCGGAACGCCGGAATTATAAGGTATTAGGAATCTGGAACTTTAGAAATACAAGATTCCGGGACTTTCAAAAGCTTGGATTCCGAAAATGCGGCAGAAATTTTAGAGTCCCAGGAATAAATCCGGGAATTACTAAACCCCAAATTCCGGGAATAGAGAAACCGGGATTTTAGGGTGGTGTGCATCCAGGTATAGAGAAATCCGGGGTTCCGGAAATTTAGGAGGCCTGAATTCTGAAAATGCGGTTTGCTAGAATTTTAAGTCCCAGGAGCCCAGAATTCCGAAACATAAAAACATCGTAATATCGTAACTGCGCGAGATTCCAAGATATTATAAACCAGGGATTCCGGGAATGCAAGTAATTGGGATTTTAGGGTCCCGGGAGAGGTCAGGACTTTAGAAGTACAGGATCCGGGGCTATAGAAATCCTGGGAATCCTGAATTGCGGGAAACCGGGATTTAAGAGGTGCCAATAGTCTGGATATAAGGAACTCCGGGATTCGGGATTCCAGAATTACGGAGGCAGGGATTCGAAGATTTAAAACCCGGGATATTTTTACATGAATTTATTGAATATGTGTAAATAATGACATATTTTTTGAATTTTAGCGCTATGTATTATGTAAAGCATATATAATAATTACATTAATTTGGCAGTGGTTCGTTGTAGGCTCTATTTATTTTACCCGAGCGAAGCCGGGTTTTCATCTAGTAATTGTAATAGTTCTGAAATGTTAAATTTTTAATGTAAAATAAATTGTCATGTTTGGGTACGAAAGCGCAATAAATGAATTATTTTACCACAGTATAAATGATAGTAATTTTATACTGATAATTAAAGCAATTCGTGCAAAATGATTCCCTAAACATTCCAAAATATCAAAAATGCACAACGTTAATATTTAAGTTTTCACTTCTGCCGGCACTCCCAGAGTGCTACCCGTTGTTTTTAGGGTTCCGTACCTCGAAAGGAAAATACGGAACCCTTCTAGGATCACTTTGTTGTCCGTCTGTCTGTCTGTCTGTCTGTCTGTCTGTCTGTCTGTCTGTCAAGACCATTTTTCTCAGCAACGCGTGGAGATATCAAGCTGAAATTTATATCAAATACTCAGGTCTATTGTCTCTTGGAGCAGTGAAAAAATCAAACTTAAAAGCCAACGCAATCAAAATATACAGTCGTTTATGCTGCAAATTACAACAGTTTTTTGGCACTCGCAAAACCTACGGGGTATTTCCTGTGAACTCAGAAACTTGAAATTTGGCACGAAGCAACGTCATATAGCATAGACAATGGAAAAATTACAAAAAGTAGATATTTTCAGTAAAATCATACCAAAAAAATATTTTTTTAAATTTTAAACTTACTACCTTTTTCCTCGTAAACGCGTGGAGGTATTACATTGAAATTCATATCAAATACTTAGGGCTATATTTTTTCGTAAGATGTAGCAAAACCAAACTTTTATGTCAACGCAATCAAAATAAATAGCAATTTAAGTCGCATATTTTGAAACTAAGTACTCGCAAGAAACTCAAAACCTAAAGGGTACTTCCCGTAAACTCAGAAACTTGAAACTTGGCACGAAGCACAGATAAAGGAAAAATTGCGAAAACCGTAAATTTTTAGTTACATCGTATAATAAAAATATTTTTAATAATTTTAATGTTGCTACCCCTATATACCTACCGATTTGTACGGAACCCTCGGTGCGCGAGTCCATTTCGCACTTGGCCGGTTTTTTTTGTTAATTTAGTTACAAGTAGGTACATGTATGGAGCGCTCTCCCTAAAATATTTTTTTTTCTGCAATTTTTTTTATACCACGTCGGTGGCAAACAAGTATACGGCCTGCCTGATGGTAAGCAGCTACCGTAACCTATGGACGCCTGCAACTCCAAAGGAGCCACATGCGCGTTGCCGACCCTTTACAAAAAGGAGAATTCACTGTGTTGACGGCTAAAGGAACAAGAAGGTCCCTCATCGTCAACACACTGGGTCCACTTTGAGCTCTTTGAGCTCTTTGGCAACCTTACTCACCAGCAGTAACACAACACTATGAGTAGGGTCTAGTACTTTTTGGCTGTGGTTTTCTGTTAGGTGGAGGTACTTCTCCAGTCGGGCTCTGCTCCAGATTTGAGAGAGATGACATTCGCTGAACGTGCCCTACCACACTTAGCGAGATGCCATTCGCAGTGCCCATACCTCTCTTTTTGGCGTAGTTTAAGGACATAACCCGGGTCTGAAAACTACATAACTAAATAGCGCCATTCAAAATACACCTTATGTCTAAATTTTATTAAGATACCTCTTATAGTAGGGTACCCTAAGTACTATGGCGAACAGCTGCTGTGTTCTTCTAAATACGGCTAGGATAATTGTTTCATTACACCATTAGAAATAAAATTATAGGTGTATTTAATTTAGATTATTTTATTATAGGTTTTTTTTTAGATAGTTTAGTGTTATTTTTATGTGACATTATTGTTTATTTTATTTAAGTTATATTTGAGTTTGTTGTATGTGAGAGTTAGTATTTTGTTTGCCTCATTTGAATGGTTAATTTCACTACGTCAGATGTCAATAGGCACGAGTAGGTAGGTATTATTTGGGTGTCGAACCTTGAATAACAAATATAATCCACGTGCCTTGTAAAATATAAGAAAATATATTGTGTACGTCTGCGCCTAACATGTATTATTTAAATTAAGTAATTAACGCGTGAATAACTTATTTCAAATCAGTAGGAGTACAGGGGGCCGATTTTTTATTTTTACTTTACTCACGAAAATAACCGCACAGAAGAGTTTGTCATCATCAGTTTATTCAGAGTTTAAAATGTCAGATTCGAGTGCTCGAATCTCAAAAATCGCCCCCCTGGTCAGTTTAAATAATATTGAACTGAAGCGCACACAGCATAGTAGTTAGGGAGCTGGGGATCAAGTTTTCTAAATGTTTGGATCATGTGGTAGACATTGTTAAATCATATCTGTTATGATGGTGAAAGGAAAGACCCAAGTAGCAGATTAATGTTTATTTTAATAAGGAGCACAGTTCGAGACGCCATTTTGATCGAGAAAGGATGGGAAAGTTCACCACAGATACAATACAAATAACATAGTACGAACCTAACATCCCTTTCGTTAAGTATAAGTTTATATTTACTGAAAATCTGTACATCTTAACCAGTCTTTACACTGAAATAGTTGATAAACTTAATTACAATTAGTTATCTACAGTCTACTTGTTTAACTGGTCGTTACAGTAAAATAGTATGTAAATATTTCAAAAATGAAATGAGAGTCTTACAGGGCTCGATTCGACATGCCAAACTGCGAGACGTGGCTCTCACACTTGTCTCGCTAGGTGATAGAGTGAAATCCATCTGTCCACACGTGTCCACACCTAACTGTCAATCTGTCAGTAGGTCTCGCTAGAGCGTTTTGTCTATGGCTATGGCCACCATTTTAGATGTCACTCTTGAGTGATTCCACTATGGCCATCCATGTACAAGGAGGATCGATCTCTCATATAGGAAAACGGTCGAAAAAGTGTCCAGCGGTAAGCACTAAACAATAGTTCCAAATATCTCCGGGTGGCGCTAGGTATAGTTCAGCATTTGAAATGAATTCTCGATATTTAATACTTATATGACATTCTAAATAAATTGAATATTCAGAGTGTTTCTCTTCTCCGCAAATAATTATTTTGTAAATATGTATGGATTTGATTTTTTAATATCAAAATTAATTTTAATCAAATTTTATATCACTGTGGCGCCATCAGTTTATCGCCTTTTGACGGACATTTTTGTAACCACCATACCATCCACCATCTATACCACACATATCCACCGTTGTACCATCCATAGATTCCACCCCAAATTTCAACTGTCACAAAAGTGTGATCTCATAGTTGTCTCGCTAGCTACTGTCAGTTATGCCATGTCGAATTGAGGCCCAGATTACATGCATTGCTTAAAATTACCTTAACGCAAGAAACAAAGTTTGCATTTCAATAACGTTCTGGAGGTATGACGATACGTCCAGGTCTTGTATTTATCCTATTAGAAGTCACATGTGTGTGCTGTGGAGGTGCTGGAGTACCTGTCTCCTGTCCTGCCTCTGTCACCTCCTCGCTACTATCACCTTGTGATGCCAGATCGCATGGGAGAGGGTCAAGTCATTACTTATACTATAAAGGTGCGACCACACCGCAGTTTAAAATAGTGCTTTTCTCAAATTATGTGAGGAAATCAAACAAATTTCTAGCAGTTTGGCTGTCCTTCCACAGCATGAACGTGTCGTTAGTCCTGTTATATGTGTCCCGCGACTAAGCAGGAAGCAAGTTGTTCATTATAAAGCTTGCTTCTTCTTTCACATGAGGCGGTGTGCCGTCTATTTCCATCTCACTTTCGTCATTTCAGCTCATACTGTTTACTATTTTAATTAATTTTAAAGAAAACGATAACTTATTTCACAACGAATTGCCGCCTTTTATTTTGCATATATTTTTTAAATCTATTAAGTTCCACAGACGCAAATCGTCCGAAACGCACATGCGCCAGTGCGCACGCATCTCGAATCGCGACATCGTGTTTGCAATTATTTTGACATTTGTCTGGTTGAACCTTAGAGAATTCAACCCGGATGGAGTAGCCATGTCTGTCATTTTCTATACAAAAGTCTGCCGATTTTTGCGGGGGAGGGGAACGTCTAATGTATGGCTATTCGATCGTAACGTACAAATAGCTACGTCAGATAAACGTCAGTCCATACATGTGTATGACCACTGGTCATATGTTTTCGGCAGAGAGTAACGCCTGTTGTGAATGGCGACTCCGGTTGGTTGAATTCTCTAAGGGTTGAATGAAAGTTTTACTTGGCAGAATGCAACATTTCCTTAGACTTTTATTTGCAATCGTAGGATTTAAAAAGTTAACGCAGCGGAAAAAATGGATTTTCAAACAGTCATTTTATTCCTAGGAGTAGAATGATTATATTGAAACTCATTTTACTCCGCGATTTTACTTTTTAAATTTGAAAATAATAAAATTGAGAACTTTGCGTTTTCAATTTACGAACAAAATGCGACCATTTCAGAGCAGGTTTGAGAAAACAGAATTATCATTAGGTTATGGAATAACTTCAGAAGGATTTATTGTGCTCATTTTGTTTGGGTATATCCAAGGTAAACGGATCCATAGTAAATATCATTGTTTCACATTGCTCGACATTTTTTTTATATCAGCAGACATATTAATTTTAACTAATAGATAACAAATTTAATGTTGTTTTAGGAAGTACTAATAATTAACTCCATATCGACAAAGTGGCCCCTTTTCCGAAATAGCCACACGACACGTAACGGTGATAATTTATAGTTAAGTTATTCTTACAGGTGGAGCTTTTTATTCATTATAATGAATACTTTTATTGCAGAATTATTTATCATTTTCAATAATAATTTTGAAAATGATAGATAATTATGTTTTAATATTGATTCAACGTCATAAACGTACAATATAGTTTTAGGACTAGGTACGACAGATGTATAAACTCGTTTGCAAATTCAATTACAAAAAAAACGTTTATTTTTTAGAGAAAATTGTAAACTAGTAACCTGGGTTTTTTTTTTTTTGCCACCCCGGCGGTGATGGGACTTTCGGGGGAGGTGTAATACGGCAATTAGCCACTTTTTAGTGTTTAGCAGTAACACTTTGGTTTATTGCGACATAAACGCATATTGATTGTGTCAGCGACAACCTGTATATAATAGGCTAACATTCATTAATAAAACGATTACAACTTGATCCTCTATTACGTGTGGTTTATCTTCTCATCACTATCCCTAACATCTACCTAGTCTACCCCAACATACCGCGTAGAAAGCACTCAGGAACAAATATTCGTGATAAACACACAAATATATGCTCTTACCAGAATTCGAACCCACCGGGACCTCCCACTTCGTAGGCAGGGTCACTAACAACTTGACCCAGCACCAAACCAAATACCAAATGAGTAGGCCTATTGTAAAGGATTAACAAATGAGTAGGTATTGACCTATTCTTATATCTACGTATCTATTATATATACATGCTTATAGATGAAGTGTCTAGTCGAAGGTTGATAGAAGTGCGAAGTAGTTCTTTGCCAATAAATAAAAAGAAATATCAGTGAAATCATTGACAGCAGTTTGCCACGGAGCAATGTTTTGGCTACTAGTAGCAATGACGGTGATCGCGGGTATGCTGTACCGATACCAAAGACGGAAGCTTTATCAGATCGACGTGGACTTTCCAAATGGAGCCAAGAAGGTCCCACTCCTGGGCCATACATACCTAATGATAAATTCTGATGCAGGTGAATGATTACTTAATTTTTAGGGTACTGTAGCTAAAAGGTTTCCCTTATAATTTTTTCATATATACACCGTGGGCTGGAATAACCCGACAGAGCTTAACCACGAATTTCTAAGACCAAAAGAAGGAAAAAATATTATGTGACTTTAGGTCAATTTCGCCAAAAAAAAATTTTTTTTTCGTATTTTTTTTCATTTTTTGAATGTTTATTGCACATGAAAAGCAAATTTTATTAATAAAATTATCGCCTAAAACAAATTGGTAATTTTTTTATTTTTTTATTTAGTTACTGCAAAGTTTTCCTTGTCACTGTGATATCTGTCAATAAGGACGTGTAAACTATGTCCAATAGTGGCAACAACGCCATTAGAAAGGCGTTTTGTGATGAGTTATAATAAAAACTGTATTTTTTTTAAATTGGTACTAACTCTGAAACTAGGCGTATTCCAGAAAAGTTTATAGGACATTTTAGTATCTAAATATGATCAGGAATACACTGTTAAAATCTGTCTAGTTTTATGGGCCCACGGTGTATGTGTAAGCATGTCATAGCAATTTAACTCGTAACTTATTCCAACACATCTTAGTAAATATTATCATAAACATAGTTCTTAAGCTTAGTTTTAAATACAGGGTGTAACAAATATACCGGTGATCCGTTTAAGGGCATGGGTATCCTATTGCAAGTAAGAAAAAGTAGGAAAAAAATTTTTTGGACACGAAAAAAAAATTTTTTGTATGGGATATGTGGTCCCAGCCGACCAACTCTCCATAGAAAAAAATTTTTTTTCGCTTGAAAAATGTATACGAGACCCCTTTAAAAGGATCTCGAGAATTTTTGCTACAATGTATATAGTTTCCCCTTGAGAGTATTTTCAACCGACTTCAAGATTTCGAAGGAGGAGGTTATCAATTCGTCAGGATATTTGTCTTTGCTTGTTTTTTAGGGTTCCGTAGTCAACTAGGAACCCTTATAGTTTCGCCATGTCTGCCCGTCCGTCCGTCCGTCCATCCGCGGATAATCTCAGTGACCGTTAGCACTAGAAAGCTGAAATTTGGTACTAATATGTATATCAATCACGCCGACAAAGTGGTAAAATAAAAAGTGGATTTTTTTTATTATTAGGGTACCTCCCCTATACGTAAAGTGGGGAGTGATTTTTTTTTTCATTTCAACCCTAACGTGTGATATATTATTGGATAGGTATTTAAAAATGAATAGGGGTTTTCTAAAATCATTTTTCGATAATGTAAATATTTTCGGAAATAATCGCTCCAGAAGTAAAAAAATATGCGTCCCCCCCCTCTAACTTTTGAACCATAAGTCTTAAAAATATGAAAAAAATCTCAAAAGTAGAACTTTATAAAAACTTTCTAGGAAAATTATTTTGAACTTGATAGGATGAATAGTTTTTGAAAAAAAAATACAAAATAATTTCTGAACTAAGTTTGTAATTTAACCGTATAAGCAGGTGTTTATTGTACCTGTAATTTCTACAAAATTACAATGAAATGACGTGCTTTCAAATAAAGTAAAAACGGTGAAAATCGGTTCACGCAATAAAGAATTATCCCATAAAAATCATCTTCCATACTTTATGCTCGCGCGCAATAGTTTACTTAATTTGCCGATAGATGTCGCTGTACGTGGAACTCTCATATCATATCCTACATAGCGGTGTTATTAACTCTTAAGTGGGGACACTTACTGTGACGGACGGAAAACTACGGAACCCTACAGTGAGCGTGGCCCGACACGCTCTTGGCCGGTTTTTTTTTATGTATGTTCACCGATTATTCGAAGACGGCTGGACCGATTTGGAAAATTCTTTTTTGTTTGAAAGAGTATACTTCACAGTTGCTCCCATTGTAATCAGGTCGGGATCTGATGATGGGATCCTTGAGAAATCGAGGGAACTCTTCAACTATTATAGGTACACCTATAGTGATTAGAGTATTTTTTACAGCAGCTCGAGCATTTGCTTTTGGAAAGGTGTATGCTAAGTGTAGTCGGTTCTTTTTTGTTTAAAATTATTATTACTATAGTTATTCTGCTATTCGGGGCGGAGATAAATCTAAATATTCAAACATCATTAAAACGGTTCAGCCGTTCTTGAGTTAGGTATAAAGGTGCGACCACACCCCTGCTACCGTTTTCATCGCATGTCCTCCACACCGCTGCTCAAAGGTTCGCGTCAAAAATATTTCGTATGGGGTACGTGGGGCACGTCACTGTCACTGTCACAGACACGTTGCGTCTGCGTAATTTGAGCAGCGGTGTGGAGAGCATGCGTTAAAGTCGTGACGTTTACGGCACGTCATTGCGATTCCGTACCGTCAGCGTATTTTGAGCAGCGGTGTGGGTGGAGCCTGTGGAGGGCATGCGATAAAAACGGTGCGGATACGATGCGTCACTGCGATTCCGTAACGTCGCCGTATTTTAAGCAGCGGTGTGGTCACATCTTAAATGGTGTAACCTCCAACACGACTTTGTTTTATATACATAGGTAAAGTAAAAATAAAGGAGATTGCCGAAATTTGAGCCACCTATGTTAAATACACACACGATTCAATCGAGATGTCAGGTACACGATTGATATTACCAAAAAATATATAATATATTATTTTTAATCCAGTGAAAGTACGGGGTACTGTGCGTTAAATCCGGTAGTTCTGATTTTTTGCAGACATCTTTATGATGTTGGTTCCCAATAAATAATACAAGTTTGTGACCTCGAGCGACGAACGCAACTTTGTCAAAAATCGAAAAATTGATTTTTTTTAGACTTTGCCGATTGTGACCTCTTCTCAGGAAATTTTTAAATAAGACTACAATATGAGAATCTTGAAGTAAATCAAATTTTGATTTGCAATTTTTAAGTAGTTACACTACTATATATAAACTGAAAATAGATGTCATATACTTCAGAAAAAGTGACCAAACCCTCCGGTGTCCGAGGCAGATCTGGCCACTTTTTCTAAAGTATATGACATCTATTTTCACTACAATATGAGACTAAAATTGAGACAATTCTAGTCTCTTATTGTAGCAATTTTAGTCTACTTTAAAAGGGGTTATAATATAATCGCCAAAATCTGAAAGAAATCAGATTTTTCGTTTTTTTGACAAAGTTGCGTTCGTCGCTCGAGGTCACAAACTTGGATCATTTATTGGGCAAACATCACATCACAAACAAATCTGCAAAAATCTACCAGATCTACCGGATTTGACGCACACGATGATTGTATAAAATGACTGGATTATTTCTTGCTTCGTAAGAATAAACTATTAATTCATGTATATTTTTGTATTTAAAGTCTTTGTGCTTGAGGACGCAATTATGATGCTAATTTATATAGGCGCGGAGAGTTGGCCACGTCAGATATGACACAATTACGAGAGCAACGAAACCACTCTAGTTAGTTTGCTATTCTATGCTTATTTCAAGATCTGGACATCTGGCAGCTGTTAAGTGGTGGAGGTCAAAGAATGCAAACCACTTCAAGAAAGGTCAAGCATATCCCGAAAGGTGCAAGACACATCGCCGCTGGCAAACTTAAGCTGCATAGATTCGAATGATGCTAACGATTGGTTCTCTCTGCTTTCTTTTGCCTTCTCTGCCCTCAGAGTTCCAGAATGCACCACACGGAAATCACTAACGACCAAAGTAAAAGAAAACATAAATAACCCCAACATAGAGAGCCCAAACGAAAATAGATCCAGAAATTTCTCAATTTATCGCTCCATAGAGACTAAGGTACACGATGGAGACCTGAGAGGGGCGTTGCGTCTTCTCCTCTCAGATTCAACACTCGCCCCTGACGACGCTAATACCGTGAGAGCCCTAGCTGAAAAACATCCAGTACCATCAAGACATCTCAATTATCCTCCAGATCCAGATATATCTAGTCCCCACTTACAAGCAACTGTCATCGATGTCTCCACTGCCATAGCCTCGTTCCACAACGGTTCCGCTTCTGGGATGGATGGACTCCGACCACAACACCTGAAGGAGCTCTCCTTCGGCAGGAGACAATGGATCAAAACTGTTAGAATCAATTACCCATCTCTGCAATTTTCTCTTGAGAGGCATGCTAAACCCCCAGATCACCCCCTACTTCTATGGGGCCTCCTTATGCGCTTTGACCAAAAAAGACGGGGGAGTGCGACCCATCGCAATAGGAAATACCTTTCGTCGACTCGTTGCGAAAATCGGGTGCCGAGCAGTCAAAGAAGACATGGCAGGTTACCTCCATCCACATCAAGTAGGAGTTGGTACTCCCCTAGGCTGCGAGGCCGCTATCCATGCATGCCGATCCTATACCAACAATCACGAAGACACCGATACCGTCATCGTAAAAGTAGATTTGAAGAACGCGTTCAACAGCGTCGAGAGAGACACGATGCTGAAGAACATAAAAGATCAAATTCCGTCCCTGTACCCATTCTTTTTCCAGTGCTACTCATCACCCAGCCATTTACTCTACAACGACTCTACGATATCGTCACAAGTCGGAGCCCAACAGGGTGACCCGCTCGGACCGCTGATCTTCTCCCTAGCTATCCAGCATATTAACACCTTAGACTCTCCCTTAAACATATGGTATCTGGACGACGGCATCTTAGGAGGAAGACCTAACGTCGTATTAAGTGACCTGCAAAAACTCATCTCAACTCTCTCGAACATCGGCCTAGAAATTAACACCGCCAAATGCGAACTTTTTACATGCGGACCCGTCGCTCATCAATCCATCCCCAATTTCACACACTTTCTTCCAAATTTAAAAATAATAGACAAAACATCCTTCACTCTTTTAGGCGCTCCAATTTTCCATGAAGGTATTAGCCCAGTCTTGAGTAGAAAAACTTCTAAATTAGCCGCATCTCTACCCGATCTTCAGCAACTGTCAGCACACACATCCCTTTTGTTGCTGCGAAACTGTTTTTCTATGCCCCGTCTAACTTACACCCTCAGAACATCCCCCACATGGAACTTTCAACAAGAAATCCACAACTTCGATTGGACTCTTAAAAAGGGGCTGGAGAATATCCTAAATATAAACTGCAACGATACTCAGTGGACCCAGGCTACCCTCCCCGTCCGCTATGGCGGGTTAGGTATCCGGCGAGCTGAGGACATCGGACTGATCGCTTTTATCGCCTCTGCTCACTCTACTAAGCAACTTGTCACTCAGATCCTTCAATTTAATGGTGACAATGCTGTTATTCCATCATTAGACGAGGCCCTCACAGAGTGGTCAGTCCGATGCCCAAGCGGCGACTTGCCGAAAAACCCAAAAAGCCAACGCCAATGGGATGAAATTATTTGTAAAAAAACAATAGAAACCTTAATTAATAACGCATCAGGTGCAGACACAGCCCGCCTCAAAGCTGCTATGACCCCTGAGTCAGGAGCCTGGCTGCATGCCCTACCCTCTCCACATCTCGGTACACTCCTTGATAATGACTCCCTCAGAGTAGCAGCAGCCCTGAGACTCGGGTGCCAAGTCTGCGAGCCTCACCCCTGTATTTGCGGAGCTGCAGTAGAGGCCAACGGCCACCATGGCTTAAGCTGCCAACGCGCCGCGGGAAGATTCCCGCGACACCACGCCATCAATGACCTCATACGACGCGCCTTGGTCTCGGCCAATATATCATGTATATTAGAACCCCAAGGCCTAAGCCGCACTGACAGCAAGAGGCCGGATGGACTCACACTGGTTCCATGGGTGAGAGGTCGCAGCCTACTCTGGGACGCAACTTGCGTCAGCACCTTTGCTCCCTCTCACCTAGCTAATACGACGCGTGCAGCAGGCGGCGCTGCTGAAGCCGCCGCCAAACTCAAGCACGCCAAGTACAGCAACCTGGAACCAGCGTATGAGTTCGTCCCGATAGCCGTAGAGACTGGTGGGCCCTGGTGTGCCGAGGCCAAAGCATTTGTTGCGGCCCTAGCCCGACGGCTAAGAGACCGCGGAGCCGATCTCCGTTCTGGAGAGTACCTGGCGCAAAGAATATCCCTAGCCATACAACGCGGTAACTCCGCCAGTATACTAGGGACCTTTGCTCCGGGCACTCACCGGAACGAGTTTAGTTTTTAATTTAGTTTATTTTTCGTTGTAATTTTATGTACTAGTTTGTTGTTGTAAATAAATTATTTAACACTTCAAGAAAACAAATCTTAGAGTTCTGGGTTTGATACAATATATTATGATAAATTGTATAAATAATGAATATAATTTGCTTACAAAAACAAACATTTATTAAACACAGAAATAACAAATTATGTAGACATAACAAATAAAACTAACTAAAACTAAAATAAATATAAATAATTAACTCTAAAAATAAAACTAAAATATATCTAAAAGAGGGTGTCACCCTCTTTCATAGACAGAAATTTCATAGAATTTCGTTTCTCAGAAATTATTTCATACATTATTTGGTTCAAGTACTTTCTGTTCCAATATTATTGTTTCATACATTATTCAATTGGTTAAAACATATTTCACAGACAATCAGTTCCATGTATATTGCTATCAAACTTTTTTAATTTACAAAGTTATCAAACACTAGAATCATATTTCATGTATTTTTGTTTCGTAGACACAGATTTCATAGATTGTTGTTTCATAGTTACTGTTTTATATAATATTTAGTTCCACTATTTTCGTTTCCAATATTATTATTTTAGTATTTATGCACTTCATTTACATTAATTGCAAATAAACTTATTGCAAAGAATATACATAATGATATTAGATCTGTTACACACACAACAAAATTCCAGGAACAAACAGTTGCCAGAAAAGATGGTTAGGTTAGGTTAGAACTGCGACCCCCCAGAAATAAATTGTTGCCAGAAAAGTTGGTTAGGTTGGGTTAAACTGCGACCCCCACAGAAACAAACTGTTGCCAGAAAAGTTGGTTGGGTTAGGTTAGAACTGCGACCCCTACAGAAACAAACTGTTGCCAGAAAAGTTGGTTAGGTTAGGTTAGAACTGCGACCCCTACAGAAACAAACGGTTGCCAGAAAAGTTGGTTAGGTTAAGTTAGAACTGCGACTCCTACAGAAACAAACGGTTGCCAGAAAAGTTGGTTAGGTTAGGTTCGAACTGCGACCCTCACAGAAACAAACGGTTGCCAGAAAAGCTGGTTAGGTTAGGTTAGAACTGCGACCCCTACAGAAACAAACGGTTGCAAGAAAAGTTGGTTAGGTTAGATTAGAACTGCGACCCCCACAGAAACAAACTGTTGTTAGAATAGTACAAATAGAATAGTAAAATTAAACATATTGCTAAATTAAATAGATTAAATGAAATACATTAATAAAAGGCACATTTTTTATTTAAGTTTAATAATCAGCATAATTGATATACAAATTCTACAATTGTATATTACAATTTATTGAGAAACTGAGTCTTCTATGAAACGAAAATATTAAGTTTGATAAAATCAGAAACAACATTCTATGAATATGCAGGCTTTGAAACAAATGTTATACAAACTAAATACTATACGGATTAATAATATTTGATTTAAAACGTAATGAACTGAAATTCGAAAAACTACTTATCTGAACAATAAAAAATATACAAAACCAGATTCTACAATGTAAGAGCTCTGACAAATGATCACTCTATGAAATGAAAATATGAGAAACATTTTCTATGAACTAGTATTCTGCGAAAATGTAGTCTATAAAACAACGTACAACCCTAAAAGAGGCCCCAGCAGCATGGTACCGAAGACGCTGGCAGCATTTCCTCTCTGGATTGGTAAACTAATCCGTTGAGCAAGATAGCTGCCAGCTCTTCGGTCTCCTGTGGCTTCTCTGAGTCTCTTCGACTATAAATAATTAGATTATATCATTGCTTAAAGTTTATGTTGGGGAAAAGTAATGCCAAACGACGTTTGTCGCCTACTATTTTTGTTTCCGTAATAATCCGCAATGGTTTTTGTTCTTAATGTTAAAATAACGGCCCTGTCATTCGGTAGTTTTTACCTGTTTTGGTATAAAAATTTTCCAATTCAAGTTATTTTGTTAGTCAGTCACTCTGACCTCCACCCATTGAAAGCTGCCAAATGTCTGGATCTAGGAACAAGGATAGTAATAGCAATCTAACCAGATGGGTTTTGATGCTTTCATTATTGTGTCGTATCAGACGTAGCCAACTCTCAGGGTGGGTTGCACCACGCATAACAACGAACTCATCAACGTTAAATATGGCGACGGAGCTGTCATCCAAATAGAAAACTGTTAAACTTATCATACAAGATTTTTTTAACGATGACGTCAACGTCATCGTTAAAAAAATCTAACAGACGGTTTAGGAGTGTATATCATAGCATTGGCGTTAACGTCAAAGGGTCTCTCTGGTTTAGAGTAATATCTCCTATAACCACAAAATAGACATATAATTTTTTTATTTAACATCACATTGAATGGAATTACAATTTAAAATGACGAATTTAATTTAAATGATCCATATATTCCTAGTACATATTCTTAAATAACTTAGACATTTGTGATTTCCACTTTACTGTTTTTAGGGTTCCGTAGCCAGAATGGCAAAAACGGAACCCTTATAGTTTTGGTCATGTCCGTCTGTCCGTCCGTCCGTATGTCATAGCTATTTGACTCGGAAACTATATGACGTATCTTAATAAAATTTAGACATAAGGTGTAGTTTGTATGCCGCTATTTAGTTATGTAGTGAAATATTAGCTCCATCCATTCCATGTAAATAAATCTCAAATTTTTTTTTACCAAATATCAACATGTTGCATATTTATCGATAGGTTTTTAAAAATAACATTGAGGTTTCTTTGAACATTTTGTGATTAAGTGAATAGTTTCAGAAATAATCATTTCAAAAGTCGGAAAAATAGCGTCCCCCCTATAACTTTTGAACCGTAAGTCCAAAAAATATGAAAAAATTTGAAAAGATGCGAATTATCATATAATTTCTACGAAAATGCTTTTCAACATTATCAATTTAGCTATTTTTGAGTTATTTCCAAAAAACTTCTTTCATAGGCATCAAATACGACCTTTTGGCATTAGTCTGATTCATATTCCATTAAAGCTACGGAACCCTCCAATATGCGTGGTCCGACACGCACTTAGCCGGTTTTTTACTTGTACTACAACCTGATCGAGCCCGGCCTCCATATATGAAACGGCAATCTCCTTTAAAAATGTAAACAGCCATGTAAAACGGTTGTTTTGTTTTAATATTAGGCTTATTTGTACATATTAACTCCTTCTTCTGTAAGTTTTACTAATGTTATATGTGTACATGGTTACACGAAATTAAAGATTTCATTTTATTAAAAAAAAAAACATGGATTGACATGATTAAGGCGATTTTAGACGATTGATTTTTTATTTCAGACGGCCAAGTTTGGTTTAAATCTCTGGGTCAGCACGCCATTGACAATGGAGGCGTCATAGCATTCTGGTTAATCAACAAGCCGTATATACGTACGTATTTATAATTTTATTACTAATGTTACAATTATATGGGTAAAACGGGTCTTCCTCGCAAGTCCTGATAACGTTTGTCCTAAAATGGCTTGTCCTAACCGTTTTATCCTAATAGGTGTTAGGCCTATTGATCACTAAACTTATCCTAAACAGTTATCTATTTGTCATTATGTAATGATTGCCCTACAGCTTATTTGCCCTAATAATTCTTACTATAATGTTCAAATATCCTAATTTTCTAAAAACTTTTGTCCTAAACTCCTTTATCATAAAAATTTGGTCCTCATGGGAATTTGCCTTAATTTGCAATGGCAAAAATATATAAAGCCCCTTTAATTACTGTGACAGCGCTTTGATTAAAATGCGAGTAATAGTTTATGAGACAGCTACATAATGCCTAATTATGTACAGTTATTTACACTGCTTTATCTACAGACATATTATTATTTAAAAATTCTGGATGAAGTGTTCGGAACCATTAAATTGACCGCCATTGCACCGCCATGGCCGACTGGATTGTGCGGGTGGTCGGGGATGAGGGCCAGATTTTCATTACGTTATCGAAGTCGTAATGAATTTTCATACATTATTACAAACACTGGCACTAATACACTGATGTTACATTCCTGGTTGCAATAATGGTGGTCATTACATACGGTTTCCGAACGCGGGTGTAGATAATAGTACATTATGATACAAGTGTGCTAAGTTGATCATTACATACGAAGCGATATTGTGCGCACGAACGCACGTGAGTGCGCATAAGGAAGCTGAGCTATGTAATGATCAAGCACACGCGTTTCATACGACGTTTTTCAACACACTTGCGAGGAAATAACAGAATAGTGTAATTAACAAATTTTGATAAATACATACATTTTCAGATTTTTAGGGTTCCGTACCTCGAAAGGAAAAAACGGTACCCTTATAGGATCACTTTGTTGTCCGTCTGTCTGTCTGTCTGTCTGTCAAGACCATTTTTCTCAGGAACACGTGGAGGTATCAAGCTGAAATTTAAATCAAATACTTAAGTCTATTGTCCCTTGGAGCTGTAAAAAAATCAAACTTAAAAGCGAACGTAATCAAAAGATACAGTTGTTTATGCTGCAAATTTTAGAGTTTTTTGGCACTCGCAAAATCTACGGGGTACTTCCCGTGAACTCAGAAACTTGAAATTTGGCACGAAGCAACGTCATATAGCATAGACAATGGAAAAATTACAAAAAGTGGACATTTTTAGTAAATCCATACAAAAAAATATTTTTTAAATTTTAAACTTACTACCTTTTTCCCCGTAAACGCGTGGAGGTATTAAATTGAAATTCATGTCAAATACTCAGTGCTAAAGGACCTTTCAGATGTAGCAATCCAAACTTTTATGTTCACGCAATCAAAAGAAATAGCAATTTAAGTCGCATATTTTGAAACTGAGTACTCGCAAGAAACTCAAAACCTAAAGGATACTTCCCGTAAACTCAGAAACTTGAAACTTGGCACGGAGAAACTTTATATAGCACAGACAAAGGAAAAATTACGAAAAGTAGACATTTTTATTAAAATCATACAAAAATATTTTTTTTAATTTTAAACTTACTACCTTTTTCCTCGTAAACGCGTAGAGGTATTAAATTGAAATTAGTAACAAACATACTACAACTTTTGCTTGTTATAGGTTTGTACGGAACCCTCGGTGCGCGAGTCCGACTCGCACTTGGCCGGTTTTTACAGGATAGAGATACTTACGAACCTTAGATAATTAAATTTATCCATCCTTTTTTGTGATGTTATTGACTATCTGGAACTCTTTTCCAAAACATTTCATAAAATTAACTACTTCACATTTATTGTCCAATAAATTAGAGAATTATTCTTACGTATTGCTCACTAGATTTTTATGACATAATTTTACTAGTATGTATTACAATTTTGAAATATGTCCAGAGGTTAAATTAACGCAATAGTTGACTTCTTATTCACTTAAAATATAATTTGTTTAAATTAATAAAACACAACTAGAAAAATGTAACAAATAAACAATGATTTGAGGTTAACTTTTAACATGGCGCGCAATTTTGTTTTTTGAATATGCGTGCAGCTTGAAGCAAAGGCGCGGACCCTATTATGACAAACAGCCAATATTAAAACATACAGTTCGTGTTTGAAACATATTTTTTTGTGTATTACGAGTAATATAATACGTTGAAATGATTCCTTTTCACAATTAGGATTGTATTCTATCGTAAATGTGTATATTTACTTTTTTTTACTTTGAGGGTTCCGTACCTCGAAAGGAAAAAACGGAACCCTTATAGGATCACTTTGTTGTCCGTCTGTCTGTCTGTCAAGACCATTTTTCTCAGGAACGCGTGGAGGTATCAAGCTGAAATTTATATCAAATACTCAGGTCTATTGTCCCTTAAAGCTGTGAAAAAATTAAAGTTCTAAGCCAACGCAATCAAAAGATACAGCCGTTTATGCCGCAAATTTCCGCAAATTTTCGAAACTTGCAAGGGAATCAAAATCTACAGGGTACTTCCCGTGAACTCAGAATCTTGAAATTTGGTACGAAGCAACGTCTTATAGCACAGATAAAGGAAAAATTGCGAAAACCGTAATTTTACCGTAAAGTTACTACCCCTATATACCACAGGTTTGTACGGAACCCTCGGTGCGCGAGTCCGACTTGCACTTGGCCGGTTTTTTTCTGAATGCACACTCCTAAAGAGTAAAAAATAAATCCCACCAAAAACATAAATGTAAAAAAGGAGAGCCAAGTTCAATACAAAAATTATGCTTGGCTTCATCGCAAAAAGAATGGAGATCTAAATGAGTGCCAAGTTCTATGCAAAATCCAAATATGTATTTATAGTAACAAAATAACATTATGAACAGGTATTAAACTCTATTTCGTTGCTTTATTGGATACCTATAACAATTGCTGTTATTTAAAAATGTAGGTTAGATTTGACTTGGCCAGTTTTCATTACATCAGTCATTTTATAAAGTTATTCAACATAAATATATATATATTTTTAATTCTGATAAAAACTGGCCAAGTCAAATCTCACCTACTTTAAGATCTCACAACCCACACGCATCGCTTCTTCTTCCTTTTTAGCATACTAACACCAGCTAACATGATAGCTTGCGCCGTGATATTTCTATTTCTTCTATCCATTATTCACCGCAACACTATACCTACTAGTATAACCTAACCTATAACCGCGCACTTCAGTAAAACTGTGTGAATTGCATGCACTAAAACACGCGCCACTTTCGCGCGTTCTATCCCTCATGATAAGCCTTTACACGTTCGCTCTTTCCGTGATTCAAAAGTGATGCGAGTAATAGCGCGCGAAAGAGCGTTACCTTAAAAAAAGTTCATAACATAATCGCACATGATTGCGCGTACAGGCTTGCCGGCGCGCAACACGCTCCTGAGAACGCGCGACAGAGCGTCTGAATAAAGGCAGCTATTACCAAATCCCGTGGTTTATTAAAGTATTGTCTAACTGTTCTAACAGTGGTGGCCGACCCGGAAACGTCCGAAGTAATATTGAAGTCTTGTATGGAAAAAGGCTACGTCACTCAATTCATTCGGACAGTTCTTGGAAACGGCAGTATATTTGCTGCAGGTAAAGTTATAGACCTAAACACACCTTGACCCCCTCCAACCATTATTTTAATCACCCTACACCCAGTGGTATGTCATCAATCCTCATTTTAAACATTTCGTTAAGGTTAGCAGACGTATCTGCTTGTTACAAAAAAAATCTTCTGGTAGGTACTTTTCAACCAGGGAATGCACCCCGGGTTGTTTAATTTTTTTTATTTTTTTTTATTTATTTATTAATGTAAACTTATATTAAACATTTTACTGTAAACCTCGCCAAACTGTGACGTTTGATGGCGAGATGCGCTCATTGTTTTAAACAAAAAAATACAAAGCAACTTCTAACTTCTATCTAACTTAACCTAAAATAAAAAGAATATAGTGATAAACCACGTGCTAAATAATCAATTTTTATTTATTGTTTTCAAGTAGCTTATTATTTCAAATTAAAACACTAGACTTTAATAAATTTGACGTATATTGAACTGTATTAATGTAAATACTTTTGTAATTTTTTTTATAGGTTTTAGGTTATGACACTTGCAAATACCTAGGTTTATCCTAGTTGTGTATACAAAAATGACATTTATATTTTTTTATTTCATTGTATTTTTATTTGTATCGTGACATTGTTTTATAGATTTGTATTGTAAATAGTTCTTATATGACGATCTTTTTAGTGAAAGCATTTTGTTTTCAAGTGTAAAATACTATGTCTTTTTCTTTAAGAAATAAATAAATCTAATCTAATCTAATCTAATCCTATATGCACCTACTTTTTTACTATTTATTAATACTTATGTAAAAACCCAGGATTTTTCATATAAAAAAAAACCCGGGATGCATTTCCTATTTTCAACCAACTTCAAGATTTCTAAGCAGGAGGTTCTCAGTTCGTCGGGGTATTTGGTGCTTTTTATAAAATGTATATTTACAGATTATTCGAAAACCGCTGAACCAATTAGGAAAATATTTTTTTCTGTTTGAAAGGACTTACTTGACAACTAGTCCCATTAGTAACTGCGACTAAAAATGGCTGTGTGATTGTCACCAAGTCAGGATCTAGTAATCTGGAGAAATTGAGAGATCTCTTCAAATATTATAGGCTACCTATAAGGGTGCCGCACACCTATAGTGATTTGAGTATTTTTTAAAGTAGCTTGGCCATTTGCTCTTGGAAAGGTTGAGTAGTCTAAAGTGAAGTCGGTTCTTTTTTCTTTTAAATGATTATATAAATAAATATTATGGGACAATCTTACACAAATCAACCTAGTCCCACAGTAAGCTCAAAAAGGCTTGTGTTGTGGGTACTAGACGACGATATATATAATAGATAGATATAGATAAATACTTAAATACATAGAAACCATCCATAGCTCAGGAAAAAATATCTGTGATAAACACACAAATAAATTCCCTGACCAGGAGTCGAACCTGCGTCACAGGCAGAGTCACTACCAACTAGGCTAGGAGGTCGTTATACTCGTATATTCAGTTTGAGTACATTGTGCCTACAATTAATTATTTCCCGGCCTTGTTTTTAGTTATGTTCTGTTACAGTTGACATTTGGAGACCTCGGCGTAAAATTTTAGCTCCCGTTTTTAGCATGAAGAACCTTAACGAATTCGTCAAAGTATTTAATAAACAAAGCATGATCATGACCAAGAAGCTGGATTGGATGACCGATGGCGCCGACTTCTCCATTTGGAGATTTTTTAATACTTACACTTTCGATTCGGTTTGCGGTAAGTCCTGAACTAACTTTTTTTTAATTATATTATATATTCAAGTAACAACTTAGATTTTATACTTTTATATTTTCGCCAAACTGTTACGTTTGATGGCGAGAGGCGCAGTGTTTTTATAAAAACCCCTTTTTGGTTTTTCATAAATAACTCAGTAACGGTGGCTCATACGAAAAAATGTTTTGCTTTTTAATTCATCACACATATGATTTTCTACAAAAAAGAGTCTTTACACTTTTTTGCTGGGTTCACTGTATGCTGAGGAAATACGATACACATTTTTAAACTTTCGAAGGTATTCGTTTTATCCAAAATTTATTTTATTTACTAGTGTAGGCGTAGGTCCAACATAATACTTAACTAAAAAGTAACAAAATATTTATTTTTAGGGTTCCGTACCTCGAAAGGAAAAAACGGAACCCTTATAGGATCACTTTGTTGTCCGTCTGTCTGTCTGTCTGTCTGTCTGTCAAGACCATTTTTCTCAGGAACGCGTAGAGGTATCAAGCTGAAATTTATATCAAATACTCAGGTCTACTTTCAATTTGGTACGAAGCAACGTCTTATGGCACAGATAAAGGAAAAATTGCGAAAACCGTATTTTTTTAGTTACATCATATAATATAAATATTTTAAAGTTACTACCCCTATTTATATACCTACAGGTTTGTACGGAACCCTCGGTGCGCGAGTCCGACTCGCACTTGGCCGGTTTTTTTAATTTTGTGAATAGGATTAACTATACTTACCATTTGGTAGTTGATTTAGACAAAAATAGCTTACATATCATAAATTGCTTGAACATTGTTGGATGAAAGAACAACAAGCCATAACCAAAATTATTTCGTTTTGTAAATAACTTACTCTTGTATAGAAAAATATTACTAGTTAGTAATGAAGTTTCATTGAATTGTTCACAAAAAAAGAGTAAAAGTGGCATTCACAATATTTTAAAATAATCAGTAGGTTTTGAGAAAAAGTCGGCTGACCTCTGACCTCTGACCTATCCAAAACTATGTCCAAGGTTTATAGATTATTTTATAAGGTATCTATCGAGTTTAAAGCCAATCAAACTACAAAACCCTTTTATATTTTAGCACCGGCACGCGATAAATAATATTTTTCTATTTTTGTACTCATCAAACATATTTTCGTTGCCTGGGAAAAACATTACGATGCAATTGGTATATTCTGTGATCTTTCTAAAACGTTTGATTGTGTAGATCATACAACCCTCATTCTTAAATTAGAACATTATGGTTGGTCAGAAAATGCCTTGAATCTCATGTATTCATATCTTAGCAACAGAACACAAACAGTTGTTGTAAATAAAACCCAGTCTAAAGGGACTTCAGTAAAATTAGGAGTGCCACAGGTTTCTATTTTGGGCCCATTCCTGTTTTTGGTTTATATAAATGATTTACCTTGTGTAGTACAAAACCTTTGTGATATCGTTCTGTTTGCCGATGATACATCTTTAATTTTCGAAGTTGACCGGCAATCTACCGATTTTACTGTAATCAATAACACACTAGCTGCTGTACTGAACTGGTTTACTATTAACAATTTGCTACTTAATGCTAAGAAAACCAAATGTATTAGATTTGTTTTGCCAAACGTTGCACCGGTGGACACTAAGATTCTCCTGAATGGTGAATGTTTAGAGATAGTAGATAAAGCAGTGTTCCTTGGTTCGACGTTGGACAAAAATCTACAATGGAGTCCTCGTATAAGAAAACTCGCTCTTCGATTAAACTCGGCCGCTCATGCCGTTAGGAGAATTAGACAATTAACGAATATTGACACAGCTCGCTTAGTTTATCACAGTTATTTTCATAGTGTAATGTCATATGGTATTCTGGTTTGGGGCAAAGCAGCTGACATACAGACTATATTTGTTTTACAAAAAAGAGCCATCCGCTTTCTGTATAACTTAAAGGCAGGTGCATCAGTTAGAGAACTATTTAAAGAAATTAATATTTTAACTGTTGCTTCCCAATATATCTATGACAATATTATTTTTGTTGTAAAGAATATACATACATTCAAAAAAATTTCTGACATCCACAGCTATAACACTAGAAATAAAAACAAGCTTGCTATCAGAAGTAGTCGTATCCGCAAAGCATATAAGTCATTTTTTGGTCAAGGTATTCACATTTATAACAAGTTACCCGTCGATGCTTTAAATTTATCATTTCCCGCTCTTAAGAAATATTTGAAAAAAAGTTTAATGTCAAAGGGTTATTACAGGGTCGAGGACTATATGACGGACAAAGATGCATGGCCCAAACCAGAAAATACTACAAAATCATCTAACATTTAGAGGACACAGTTCAGATAGGAAAGCATATCAAACGTTTTGTGAAGCAATCAGATTTGGATTTTATTATTATTATTTTATTTTAATTAAACAATACGTACATTGTATGTCTCTCAAGCTGTTTTGATATGCCTTCTTATAGAACTACGCATTATTGTGTATCTTTAAGACGTGATATTACTGTATTACTGTTTTGAAAAAATAAGTCCCGCCGAGTTTCTTGCCGGTCATAAATAATTCTTCTCGGGTCAGAGGTGTAGGGTTAGAACCGGAGGTAGTTTTTTTTTTTTTTCTCTCTGACGTTCATAAGTGCATTGTAATGTGCCTAAATTGAAGAATAAATATCTTTTATCTTTTATCTTTTCAGAAACAACCTTAGGGATTGAATTGAAGAGTCAGAACAATCCTAATCACAGCTTTCTCACTGCCTTTGATTTTTTATCTCAAGAATTGGCAAAACGAATGGTGACACCGTGGATGTACCCTGAGTTTATATACCGCAAGCTGCCGGTATACAAGGAGTTTGTGTTCCACAGGAAAAACATCCATGATTTTGTTGATGAGGTACCTACTCATACTCAAGGTCAAAACAAACGTTCGGTTTTAGTGTCAGTTTGCCAGCGGTTACCGAAACAGATCACCTGAAGGTGCACGTGTCATAATAATTACCAGAGCCCCGCAGGCGCAAACACACTGTTCTACGCGTACAGTTACTACCGTTTCAGAACCTAACGTCAGGTCGAAACACGTCAACCGTCGGGGAACCGAATCAGGCAACGGGACTCGCTACCGGACGTTTGCTTGGAGCCTAACTTACTAGTCGTACGTCACGTACAGTCACGTCTGAAAATATGGATACATTTAATGTGACAAAAATATGTAACCACAACTCTATTACCAAGACTTAAAGTCTTGGATACATGTTTTTGTCACATTAAGTGTATACATATATTCAGACGTGACTGTACGTTTAACTGACAGATTATCACTATATAAATTATGGATGGTACAAGAAGGATATAAATCTCTATGTTACAAAAATGTCAGTCAAAAGGCGATAAACTGATGGCGCCACAGTGATATTAAATTTGATTAAATTAATTTTGATATTAAAAAATCAAATCCATACATATTTACAAAATAATTATTTGCGGAGAAGAAAAACAAACGTCATATAAGTATTAAATATCGGTAATTCATTTCAAATGCTGAACTATACCTAGCGCCACCCGGAGATATTTGGAACTATTGTTTAGTGCTTACCGCTGGACACTTTCGACCGTTTCCTATAAGAGAGACCCATCCTCCTTATACCATCCATAAGGTAAAATGAACATCTTGGCTAATGTCATAAAAGCCATAAAAAAAAGAATATGAAAAATGATTTACGTCACACCTGGCCATAATGTGAGTTTTACCGCACGCTACGCGTACGGGAAAACTCGCATAATGCCCAGGTGGAGACGTAAAATTGTGTACTCACCACGGGCAGTAAAAAAGAAAGCCCTCTATCGCATATTTACAACCCTTGCCTGCGGCTCGGGTTACAAATATCTGCGATTTCGGGCTTTCTTTCTTTTACAGTCCTTGGTAAGTAATGTACTATTATTTGGGTATCTTGATTACAGCTTTTTAAAGCCTGACCAGAAATATATGATTATTGTCAAGAGGGCGCTATTATTCTCATTTATATGGCAACAGTCATTGTCTATGGATTCTATGGTATAGTGACATCTTGATTTGTTTACCTGTCAGCTCTGATGTTAATTTGAAAATGTTTCACAGCGAAATAGTTTCATTTCCCGAGCGTATTATTTACAGCAGTTTATTATATACACTATTTACAATGTTTCGTTCTTGAATGTGGATCATTTTGGGAATTTTTTGCTTTGAGTAACATGAGATGACATCCCTAAGAAATTATTTGTAGGTACCATGAGTTTTAGTGAAAATCACTACAAGTCTGACAGTGGCTGTTGGACCACAGACATGATTACACGCTAGTGTAAAATTTAAAAAAAATCAAATACTAAACGTAAAGGCTTCTTGCCTGATAATAAACTGTAAAAATAATTCTAAAAATAGTAATAAAAGCCACGGAATTACATTCCATAGGTAAGTAAGTGCAAAGTTTGGTGTTACATTAATTTAAAATATTAATGTTGGCGGTGCGACGCCATATTCCTTGACGCACAGATTAATGTCGCAGAAGTAAGTGCGCTTTCACATTATCCTATCCGATATCGGATGTAGGATAGGACTATAGGGAAGTAAATATGTGTGCTTTTGTATTTTTTCAATCATTTAACTAAACTTTATTACTAAAACAATACGTTCACACAAAAAGGCAGACTTGGCGTCATAAGGCACTCTATAGCAGCTGCCTTTCTAATCGGGGCCCTCCGACATCCGATATCGGCGATGCACTTCCGATATCGTTGGGCATGTCGGAACCCCGATAGCTGTCGGACCGATAATATTTCCTTGTGTGCGTGCATGAGTAGGTATACATTTGCTGTAGTGTGCGTGATAGCGCCGGCGCGGATTTTAAATTTCGAATGCTCGAATTAATCGGACACCAAATTTTACCAAGATTTTTTTTTAAATACAAACAGTCATGATATCTAGTGTAATAATAATATGATGTACACAGTAGATAGAAATATATAACGTAGGTATAGTTCAGGAATAATAATTATACAGGATGGATTTTGTTTTTGGGTCAGTGAGGACAGCTACCAGATCCCGTGCTGCTACGCAAAAATGGTCCTAGAAGACATTCCCTCTATTTCAAATTATTGAAGATTGGCGTTTAACGATTTTGAAAAAAACATACAGGGTGCGAGAAAAAGGTCATTTTTGACAATCTTTTTTCTCATGCCAGTTGATCCCACTCCTATCCAGAATCAGAAGCTTTTATTGGACCAAAAAAAAATTCCAGCTAGAAAAGCCACAAATCGAGGAAAACTTTTCCCATACAATTTGTATGAAAATGTAAACTTTTATTTTTCACATGCTATTTTTTTATGCCAATCGATCCTATCCAGTATCAATGGTTACCTAGGGGTACTACTTACATTAATGTAGGTCATAAAAAGCCATGAACTAAAGAAAACTTTTTCCTTATATTTACTATGGAGAAATTAATAACTATTATTTGCCACAATTAAACCCCGTCTCTCTAACCGTAACGTATTTTGAATGCTGTTACTGTTATGTTTTCATACATACAGTATTATGGTCCTTAAGCGTAACAGAACTCATTGGCGTGATAGCAAAATGCGAATAAAATGTATGCCAAAAAAGTTTGTCACATATGACCTTTTTTCGCACCCTGTATGTTTTTCCCAAAATCTGTAAACGCCAATCTTTATTAATTAAAAATTCAAGGAAGGTTTCCAAAGACTATTTTCGCGTAGTGGGACGGGTTCTGGTACCTACCCTCAATAATCCAAAAAGAAAATCCATCCTATAGGTTTTAAAAAATCTTATAGAATGATTTTTGCACGTATATGTATTATTGAATTTACTGGAAAGCATTGACTATTGATAATATTATGGGCAAAAAGACGTAGTTTTCAAGTTATTTGGTAAAATCTAGCTAACCGATTTTTTGTCAGTCGCAGTAGCGAGTTCTCAGGTAGAGGCGGACTATACTAGTAATAATTAAGTATATAATTTAAATTTTATAAGACAGCACTATTTTACGATCACATAATTATGAGCGGCAACTGCTTTGAATTGTTTTGTCTCATTCTACTCGTAGGTATATTCATAGTTCCATCTCACTTTGTTGCCTCGTCATGTCGCTCTTGTCTGTAGAGGCCTGATAAATTGTAACGTCTATAGGACCACCGTTTATATATGTCGGTCCGACAGTATCGGATGCAAAGTATCGGATATCGGATGTCGGTCCTACATCCAGCGGCGTAGCTTTTTCATTTAGAAAGATTTTAGGATTTTTTATTTGGTTTCACGGTGAGCTTAATAGGTGTCACGAGAATAATAAATTGATAGTTACAATATTTTTTACAACAACTTTTAAACGATGGTTCAGTTAAGGCATGATGTGGTAATTAAGATTATGATAATGCACTAGTTATGAGTAGCTTACATTTTTTTTTCTATACCTCGAAGATGGAAAACAAGCATACGGCCCGCCTGATAGTAGGCAGTTATCGTAGCCAGTATACAGGGTGTAACAAGAACACTGGTGACCCGTTCAAGGGCATAATTGGTATCGTCTTGCGAGTAAGAAAGAGGAGCAAAAATTTTTGGACGCATTTTTTTTGTATGGGTGTAGGATTTCCTACACCCATACAAAAAAAATGCAACCGATGAAATTTCATAACCGGTTATTCTCTTGGTTATGACCGAGAAGGTAGTAATACACTTGCTGCAAATCACTCGCCAAAATAGAGTAATAGGAGAGAAACCTGAAATTATTATAAAATACAATAGAAATCATAGTTCCAGACGAAAAGCTATGCGTGGTTTTACAACCTTTTATGATACAATTTTAGGTAAAAATTGCATTGAATAAATAACCGAATCCAGCTATTAGAATTTTTAATAATCGGTTATTTTATTTAAAAAAAATAACCGATTATTTCGGCTTCGGTTATAACCGGTTTGCATTCCCTATATGGGACACGTCGTCCCAGCTGGCCAACCCATGGAGGGTTTTTTTTTCGCGAGAATTTTTTTTCTTACATTTTCATAATATAATAAGCATACGATACCAATTATTAGCCCTTAAAAATATCTCCAGCATTTTTGTTACATGTTCTGCAACTCCAGAGGAGTCCCATGCGCGTGCGCGTCGTCGGCCTAATAATATAATAAATAAAGAAGGATTCACTGTGATTTTTGGGGTGACACTACATTATCCGCACCGGGTGCCGCCCATGCAAGCTACGCCACTGCCTACATCCTCGGATCGGATAATGTGAAAGCGCACTAACACAGCATATGTGCCTACACTTGACATACCTTGACATTGTTATGGTGAACCACACTTCGCCTATGCGGACAAATATTCGTGTTGCGTCTCTTTCTTATTGTATAGAATAAGAAAGAGGCGCAACACGAATATTTGTCGTCATAGGCGAAGTGTGGTTCACCATAACAATGTAGGCGAAGTGTGGTGCCAGCATTACATTTGATATTGTTTGTTATTTACGTAATAAACTAATAAACATATTTTAGATAAGTACGTTAGGTAATGTTTAGTTCATTAAACATGACGGACTATGAGATGGTCGATGAGGCATATTTGACTCGTTGGACATAGTGAGCGCATTAGGTAGGTGCGGGCAAGATGAAACACTCAATAAACAATCAAACTAGGTATATTCTTTTAAAATAATTACAAGGTACGAAACGTATTACTGTTCCTGGCCTGATACGTCTGCACGTCAGGCGATCTGAGCAATTAATGACCACTCGGGTCAGGTACGGCGGGTTTTATGCATCCCCACCACCGGTCGTGCACGAACGTCAGGCCAGACTCAGTAGAAGCGCGCCAATCCTGCGCTTGCGTTTCGTTGTCAATTGATGTTCCGTACTAATGACTTCCCGACACGGCCATCCTGCGGGACACACGTCCCTGTGTGTTAACCTGTAACAAAATATCACACACAGTATCATATAGCTCGGTCACTCCTGACCCATCATATGGGGTCTCATAAATGAAACTTCATAGAAATTGATCATTAATTGATGATTGTAATCCACACATAAGAAAATAAATTTTACATTCAATAATGCTTTTAATATACAATAATTAAATCTAAAATTATGATCATACAAGAAGATTCAGACCTCAGAGCTTTACAGACTACTAATTTACATTTTAAAATGAGGATTTGGTATGTACTCCGAATTAAAACCACGATTAAGTTCTACATGTGATCTGGCTACACATAGCCCGGCAACTACCAGTTGCACTCACTTTATGCGCGTCCCCTAGGGACCGCCGAGTCTTTCCACAGACTCCATGGTTTCTCACTAAACCCGACCTCTGCCAGAGTTGATAGCCTACCGCGTACTCACGGACTACTTAGAAAGTAGATATCGATTTCTACCGAGCTACGGCTACACATCAACCTCTGGTATGGCCTGATCACCATGCAAACCTAATCTCGATTATCAGACTCCTCATTGTCTGAACCAACTTCTAAATCAACCTCCATTTCGTCGGTTAAGCTCTGATCCCCTGGCATCTTCCTCAACCTATCGTGAGCGTATTTGTAAGTACGTCTTGAGTTCAATGATTTCAGATTATAGCGATCGCCATCTTATACCTCTATAACCTGAAATGGACCTTTAAACTTAGGATCTAACTTAGTCATATTTCGCTCTTCATTCTCAAGTAAAACAAAATCTCCGACTGAAAATTTATTGAGTTTAGCCTTAGTTTGATCAAATCTTTGTTTTTCGTAAGATGCTGCACTCTCAATACCACGAGCTGCCTGGTCCCTAGCTAAATCTAGATCTACCTCAGTATCTACTTCCTCACAAGTCATTAAAGCTAATGGACGTGCTACTTTGCCAATGAAAAGCTCTAATGGGCTTGCTTTTGTTGTACGATTTACGGTACAATTAATCGCGAGTTGAACTTCCCCTAATGCATCTTGCCAAGATCGGTTATCGGTTGTTTCTACAGCTGTCAACATGGATTTCAAAAAAGACATAACGCGTTCTACTTGACCGTTTGCACGGTATGACCCTGTTGCTATGAGATGCAAGTTTATATTACTTGAATCACAAAATTCTTTGAATTCTTTACTAGCAAAACAACGGCCTTGATCGGTAATAATACGCGTCGGTGCACCAAATAATGCTACGCTTTCTTTAACAGCCCTGATACTGCTCTTGCTATCAATATTTTTGGTGTGAAACAAGAGGACATATTTTGTAAATGCGTCAATCATGACGAATACATACTCTTTAACATCATTTTTACCACTTAACCTACCGGTCGCATCTAGGTGTATAGTATGCCATGGCGTAGTCACTTTTGGGATTGGGTGTAATTGAGCTTGAATCTTTCCCGATTGTGATTTAGCAACTTTACAAGTAACGCAATTCTCAACAAATTTCTTTGCGTATCGTGACATTCCATCAAACCAATAGTAATTGTATAGCTTTTGTAACGTTTTATCATAACCAAGATGGACAAGAGAATCATGGATGTTACTGACTACTGACCATTTGAGAGCCCTAGGAACGATCGGTAAGCACTTTGTCCTGCTATTGCGCTGAATTTTGCGATATAAAATGCCTGCACGAATCTCGTAGGCATTTGTAACCTCGGCATGCATCTCTCCACTGTTCAAGTCTAAAATAAGCTTACTGATCTCGCTATCTCGTTTCTGTTCAGCTAGAAGCCAATTACCAGAAAGTTCTGTGATGTTAATACGTCTTTGTTCTACGTTATTGCACCCCTTCCCCATAATTACATCTGACGCTATTTGGGAGGAATTGGGGGTTTCTACTTCAGGTTGAGTCAACGGTAAAAGGTTGCGGGAGAAGAAATCTGCATGTGCCATGTCTTTGACTTTGTTATAGACAACGTTAAAATCAAAACATTGTAAATAAGCCCACCACCTGTGGACTCGCGGCGTCAAGTCAATCTTTTTACTAGAGCACTTGAGAGCATTGCAGTCTGTCACCACAGTGAACTTATGACCGTGCAAGTATTGCCGGAAATATTTCACTGCGTTGACAACCGCCAATGTCTGAAGCTCATAACTATGGTATCGCGATTCCGCAGGGCTGGTTCGTTTACTATAATATGCGACAACGCGCCGTTTTCCTTCTACAATTTGAAATAGTATGGCACCATAGCCCTCTGAGCTCGCGTCTGTGTGTAATTCGATCGCATACTGAGGGTCAAAGATCATTAGAACCGGTTCTTCAGTTAAAATTGAGATGATCGCCTGGCGAATATTTTCGTGGCGCTCTTGCCAAACAAAAGGAACCTTTGCTGCTGTCAGTTTATATAGTGGGCCCATGACACTGGAGAATTTAGGAACGAATTGTCGGAAGTAGGTTGCTAACCCTATAAATTGCCTTAACTGGGATACGGTCGTTGGCGGAGGCAGAGAAGACAGTGCCTCAACCTTACGACGATTTGGCCTAATCTCTCCTGCCTTGACTTCATAGCCTAAAAACTCAAGTTCGGTTTTCAAAAATGAGCACTTTTTCAAGTTTAATGAGAATCCGGCTTTAGCTAATTTGTCCAATACTATATTCAGTCTTTCAAGCCCTTCTTCGACAGTTTCGGACATGATCAAAATGTCATCTACATAGACAACGACATAGGTATTTACTAAGTCACCTAGTGCCTTCACTATTGCTCTCTGAAACACCGAAATTGAATTTTTGAGCCCAAATGACATTGTAAGGTACTCGAACTGGCCTTCAGATATTATAAAAGAAGTACGCTGAATAGAATCTTCAGAATTGATCGGAATGAGATGAAAACCGGAAGCACAATCTAGTTTGGTAAAGTACTGCGCACCGCGCAAACGTGAGATTTGGTCAGCTATGCGTGGTAACGGATATCGGTCCGATACCGTATTCCTATTCAGCTCCCTATAATCTACGACCGTCCTGTCAGATCCATCACGCTTCTTGACTAAAAGAGCTGGGCTCGCAAAAGGTGAACTACTGGGACGAATAATATTTGCACGTAACAATTCATCTACTCGCTCGCGCATTACTTTTCTTTCCTCTGGACTAAGACGATAGGGACGCCTTTGCACCGTTAGGTTAGGATCAATTAAGCGAATCTCAAGCTCTCCCGTTGTTACTCGGGTTTTAGGCATACCCGTTTTAAAATACTCAGAATAACGATTTAAAACGTCAACAAGCTCATATTTCTTTTCCTGAGGGATGTCAGTATCAACAAGAGTAAAATCATTTGCTATAAGTTGATTAGTCACAAAGCCATCACTACTAGTTGCTATCGAAGGCAATGAGAGTAATTCAGAATTATCAACATTAACCTTAAAAATGTTGAACTGCGTTGCGGTCATAATAACACCGAACCCTTGATGTAAAATCTCACGTCCTATCATGATATCACTACGTAAATAAACGTCAGGCAAAACGTGCAATAAAGTTTCAACCAGATGGCTGCAAATTTCTACAACACATGAAGTCTGCTCGGTACTTAGAACACTTGATTGGCTGATACCCTTCAAACTAACAACATTGTGCTCACGCTTTCCACTAAATTTAGACGCTATACTATGTTTTACTAATGAGCACTCTGCACCGGAATCAAAATGGAAAGTAAAACACTGACCTTGATGTTTCAAAATCCCACCCGGCGGGTCCACGCTGCACACGTCCACACGACGTTCCCTGCTAGTCGTCGCATCCGCGCCTCCTCCACTGGTGCAGCGGCTTGCTATGTGGCCCGTTGCTCCGCATTTGAAACAGACGATTGAGCTCGATTGATTGCAGGCGATGTTTTTCTTCGTTTGTTGTCAAATCCCTTTATATCACCACCAGCATTAAATTTGCGTTTTAGGTAGGTAAACGCCTGCAGCTCTTGTTGCAACTGTTGACGAGTATTTATTTCCGTTGTAAATGCTAATCGTTGTAATCGCGTGTCAAATTGTGCAAGATGTGCGAGTGTTTGCGACACAGCGAGTTGTTCAATAGTGGCATTCTTCCAACGATTAAGCAGTGACGTCATCACTCGACTCCCGTAGGCCGCTAAGGTTTCCTCTTCTTTAGGCTTGCCCGAGTTAAGGTTTATTAGGGTAGCCGCAGTTGTTTCAGTGTACACAAATCTAGCCATAAACAACTCTTTAAATTGTGGCCAAGTCATACCCGTATAAGATACATGGGACAACCATGCCGAAGCTGCTCCCTTGAACGCTTTACTTATGACAACAATCAACTGACCTCCATCCAAAAGGTTATCTGCGAAGCACAGGTCGGCCGTTGCACACCACGACTGTGCATCCACATCGGTCTTGTCAGGATCGAATTCCGGAAGATTCACGTGTTTGTCCGAATGCTGCGGCTTATTAAGAGCCTCAATTAATGCCTTCATGTTAGAATTTTGCATTTCGAACAAAAGCCGCCAATTTTGGTCGTCACTTCCACTTGGTATACTTCGTGTTCCATCTTCGCAGTCAGCCCGCTCTAATCCCACATCTGATGACGGACTATGAGATGGTCGATGAGGCATATTTGACTCGTTGGACATAGTGAGCGCATTAGGTAGGTGCGGGCAAGATGAAACACTCAATAAACAATCAAACTAGGTATATTCTTTTAAAATAATTACAAGGTACGAAACGTATTACTGTTCCTGGCCTGATACGTCTGCACGTCAGGCGATCTGAGCAATTAATGACCACTCGGGTCAGGTACGGCTGGTTTTATGCATCCCCACCACCGGTCGTGCACGAACGTCAGGCCAGACTCAGTAGAAGCGCGCCAATCCTGCGCTTGCGTTTCGTTGTCAATTGATGTTCCGTACTAATGACTTCCCGACAAAACATATATTTATTGTTCAACAAGGGCGATTTTGCTAAAATTGTTAATGCGAGTAAAATACATTGAAACGGTTTTTATGATTTGAATTTAAAACTGAAATATCGAAATATCACCCGTGTAATACGTAATTACACAATGTTTTTTCATTCGTGCGAAGAAATCAATGTAATTTTAAGTATATATCAAGGATCATTAACCCCCAAAGTTCGTATTGAAAGGCGCTTGTCGGCGAAAATAGTATTTTACTCCATTCGTTCCTAAAACTGTAGGGTAAGGAGCAAAATAAATATTAGGTATAAATAAAACAATAATTTAGTTAATTACGTTTCCTTACAAAATTTCTTTAGGCAGAAAATGAATTTTGTCAAAACAGTGTTAGGTCAGTTCTGTTAAAGCTACTCTTTGATTCAGTGACAGCTGTCAACCGCCAAACATGGGGCACAAAATTTGTTCTAGATATCTCATCTAGTAGAATACATAACACATCAATGATTTTTTGTCGTTTACTTTTTCATTTTCAACACTTTATTATTATTCAAGTAAACCGCCTCAATGACACTTGACAACAGTGACAGCCTATCACATGCACTCACACATGCATATCATTCTGACATTAAAATTATTACCAGTGTAAGAAATTAGTTCCAATGAAATTCTGCATCATGGCGCATGATCATATTGTTTATTTTGCACCTTAACAGCTAAAGCCAAAGCGGCACAAATTAAGACAATAACATTGATAGGTATAATATAATATAGATTATTAGTAGTTTATGTAACTGTTACGTAATAAGGGTCCTTAAAACATGAGTGTGGTTTTATGAAATGAGCCGCAGGCGAATTTCATAATAAGATCACACGAGTGTTTTAAGGCCTAATTACGTACAGTTGCATACACTGCTTTATCTACACTCATATTATTTATTCTAAATGCCTTATTTGGAAACCATAGAATGGCCGCCATTGCACCGCCACCATGGCCAACTCTCGTGTGCCGGCGGTCGCGCGGGCGCGTGTCGGGCTGTCGGCGGATCCCCGGGAGGGTGCAGGTGTACATTATGTTATCAAAACTCACAGCACATCAATAATTGAGCATGAAAAGTTAAAATTACGTTACTGCTACGGATAAAAAGCTTATCATAGTAAAATCGGTCGTGGTAATGCTAGCCATTGCCTACCGTTTTCGAACACGTTTTAGAGAACTTACAATATGAGTGTAGATAAAAAATTATTCAATACTACTTGCAGGCATCTCTCGTTCAATCACTCTGTTGCACTCCGTCATCAGTCGTCCTATCGTGCTTACAAACAAATCACACAAAGGCTGAGCCTCAAGCACGGAGTTGAGCAACGTCAGTGCGCGTACGACCGGCGCCTGCGCGTGCGACTGCGTGCACACCGCGCCCTCCGCCAACGGAGGGTGTCGGCGCGCACGTATGATACAACTTTTCGTATCATATATTTCTGGTCAGGCTTTACATATGTATGATACAACTTTTTATTGATTTTAAGTAGTTGTATGATTTCTATTGCTTTAAGAAAATGCCAATTAAACTTTATCTAAGTCCATAACTAACAGGTAATAAACAAAACGCGGAAAGAAATAGAAATGACTCAAACAGAGAACCAGAAAGGTATGTGCAAAATCCAAACAGCTTGGGTGTGAATATGGAATTTGGCGAAACACGTTAAATCGGTCAACTTACTTTCCCAGAAATGAATCGCGATACTAGAAAAACATTCTTAGACTTGATGATATCATCGTCCGACCGACTAGACAAGAAATACTCCGATGAGGAGCTCCGAGAGGAGGCGATGGTGATCTTGATGGCCGGCACCGACACCTCTGCTGTGGGCGCCTCCTTCGCCGCCGTCATGCTGTCCCGCCATCCACAGGTCCAGGAAACTCTCCACCAAGAGTAAGTAGTAGTAGACTTTGTTCGGAAAAGAAGTGTTGTGGTTTATATGGGAGCTCATAATGTAATGAAATGAAATGAAAAATATTTATTTGGTGCAAAGTGTAGGGGATATGACTAGGATTATAAAATAAACCAGTACTTTACCAGTATTTACACTTGTATTCGTTTGTTACAAGGTTTAAATATGAATAAATTACACTATATGACAATAATATTTTCAAGACGTCTTTACAACAATCTGGTCAAGATCCGAATGGCGGCCGCAGCTGTATACCCGTCATTTTATAACATCAAAATGGCGGGAACGAGCAACAAGGAATAGTCAATTGACAGTCTTTTAAGATGATGCTAAATAAAAAGTAGTTATCCTTACAAGTTAAAGTATGTATCGATAATAATGCTTACAGCTCGGCCATCCTATTCGAGGCGAGACCCTTCGCCAAAACTTAATGAAATAATAGCTCAAATAAAATAATTTACAGATCAATTCTGACAATAAAAATGAATTCAAACTGTTTAAATACCCATATTATAACATAATTATTAGAGTTTAAAATCTTAACACATCGGATTTAATACATTTTCTCTTGTAATAATTTAATAAAATAATGTTTTTATATTACTCATGTTCATGTCAACCTTTGACAATCATTTTCACATCATTGTAGTATATTATTATAAATAATTACACAATGTAAAATGAACTATCATCGATAATAGAGTATAAAACTTCGATAAAAAAGATAATAATAATAGCTCAAATAAAATAATTTACAGATCAATTCTGACAAGAAAAGGTAATGAATACAAACTGTTTAAATACCCATATTAATAACATAATTAGAGTTTTGAATCTTAATACATCAGGTTTAATACATTTTCTCTTGTAATAAGTTTATGAAATAATGTTTTTATATTACTCATGGTCATGTCAACCCTTGACTATCAGTTTCACATCATTGTAGTATATTATTGTAAATAATTATACAATGTAAAATTAACTATCATCGATAATAAAGTATAAAACTTCACAAGAAGTTCACAAAGAGTTGATTACTTATTATCTTTATGATTAAGTTGGCCTTTGTACATAAGTGCTCATTGTAAAAGTAGTACAAGTTTATTTCCTTCAGTGCAAACGACAAAGGAAATAAATGATTATTCTATCGACTTCTGAACTTCATAATATTTAATTATTAGGGCTTTATCATCAAGTTTTAGTATTACGAATAAGATATATCATAACAGTTAAAATTATTGAATAGTAATGGAGTTTGATATATCAATACAGCAAAGGTCAAAATAATAATTATTCTTCATAATATTTAATTAACATGACTTTATCATCAAGCTTAAGTAATACCAATAAGGTGTAACACAGTCGTTAAAATGATTGAATAATGAGTTTGATATATCAAAACGACGAAGATCAAACCAATAGTTATTTTTCATGATATTTAATTAAGATGACTTCATCATCAAGGTTAAATAATAACAATAGTGATTAAGTTTGATACATGTATATACAGCAGCAAAGATCAAACCAATAGTTAATTTGTAAGCGCAATTATTGTTTACGTTATTGAATAAAATATTATCAGACTCTTTAATATATTTGAAAATTCAAATTAGAAGGAAACTTTATAACATAAAATACATGCAAATAACATAATACTTATCACTTTCACATGAATATCGCACAACACCACATGTATAACCACATGATTGATTCAGACCAATTTTATTAACACTCACAACGTAGTTGAATACATAACGACAGCGGAGAGTCGTGCAGAGTGGTGTAGCGTTCTGAACCACACCACTAAACATGCCGTGACGACCATTATCATTCTTTCGAGAGCGTAGCGTCAGAGAAGATGTAGGTGAAGATGATGCCTTTCTTGAGGAAGAAGAATATCATAACCCTAGCCATCTCACTTTGGCGCTCCTAGGTCGGAAGTGTTCTACACCCCGACCCTCTCACCTGGGCACTCCTGGGTGATAACGAAATACCAAACCCTGGCCCTTTCACCTGGACGCTCCTGGGTCATCAGTCTGAAACTTGTAACACTTTCTTTAGAAACGTGAATAATTTAGTCTTGTTATTTTCAACATATACACATTTCAACATGTGTGATAACCTAAATATTCTAATGACAATTATGTAATTGTATATTTACGTTTTAAAAGTACAAGTTTAAGAATTAAATATTATTACCTATTTATTAAGTATTGCAAGAAATAAATGATTATGATTATGAAGTAAGTAACTTTTGTTCGGTTAACGTTTGCTAATATATAACTTGATGCGTTAAGAAAAGAGTAACATTTTGGATTAAAATATTTTTTTTTCCAAGCGCGGAGTTGTTTTAATTTATTTTAATTTGGTTTCATTTATTTTAAGTTGAACTTCGAAGTGTTCTACTGTTGTTAGTTATCTAATAAGTATAGTGATATACGTTTTAATGTTACCTACCGTTAAGTTGAACATCGAAGTGTTCCAATGTGGTTAGTTACCTAGTTAGTATAGTGATATACGTTTTAATGTTATCTACCGATAATTGTCTAAAAGTACAATAAGGCAATGCTAATGTAACGCTAACTTATTTCTTTGTAAGTATATTATTGACTTTGATTTTTAAAACATAGGCATCAGCCGCGCTAACATATTTTTTTTATACAAGTTTATTAATCATAATTTAATTATCATATTTGTATCGATGTTTCAATTAATTGATTAATATGATCTTGTATTGCTGGATTCGTAACATTATCTAATGTGACAATAAATCAGTCTTAGTGGTCTGGTACTTACTATGAACTTTGATATATTTTCAATTAATTAAAATGATCTCGTATTGCTGGATTCCAAACATTATCCAATGTGATAATAAATCAGTCTTAGTGGTCTGATACTATGAACTTAGATATATATGTGAAATACTTATATTATAATAATAAATAACTTGTTTAGTAGCGATGAAAGCAAGCTAAACATACTGTCGTCATTATCCTATTTTTACTAGAAAAACCAGGGGCTTAACCAATGAATCGAAAAATAAAATAATTACTGAACTAGTTTCACCAATAATTAACTAATGTAAATAAGCAGTACTAAGTATGTGGTTTTGCAAAGTTTTTATTATGCAAGTTCCTTACGAACCTCAATTTGCACTCTGCAGTAGTCGCAGAAAGTTAAAACTGGATACATAAATTTAACAAACCTAATTTTGCCCTTTTGTCACTGACCTTAGGAGGACATAACATGATAACGAATAATATTAACTATAATGTTTAATTCCTTTATTTATTTCTCTTATGTTTATTATTGTTACTATATTCAACATCAAGTACTTTTCCCAGTCTGTGGAAGGATGCCAATATTATTCCTTTACCCAAAAAATCCAACCCCAGTTCCTTCTCTGACTATCGCCCCATCTCCATTCTTCCTTTCCTATCCAAAGTCCTCGAACGGCTAGTGCATCAGCAACTAACTTCCTTCCTGAATAGAAATGACCTCCTAAACCCATTTCAATCTGGTTTTCGTCCGGGCCACAGTACTACCTCGGCTCTTGTCAAGGTTACCGATGACATCCGTTTGGGTATGAATGATCAGAAGCTTACAGTTCTTGCACTTCTAGATTTCAGTAATGCCTTTAACACGGTCGATTTTGACATTTTGCTCGCGTTCTTACAGTCTCTTAACATATCGGCTGCAGCGATTGACTGGTTCCGCAGCTATTTGGTTGGTCGTCGGCAAAGAATAAAACTAGATTCTTCGTGTTCTTCCTGGTGCAGCACATCAGCTGGTGTCCCACAGGGTGGTGTGCTGTCTCCTCTTTTATTTTCTATCTTCATTAATTCCATAACTCTTGATCTCTCTTCTTCGTATCACCTCTATGCCGACGACCTTCAAATATATTCGCAGGGTATGCATAGCGATCTCAATTCAGTTATAGAAGCCACGAATCTTGATCTGCTCCGCATATCAAATTGGAGTCAAAATTACGGTTTAAAAGTAAACCCCCTAAAGTCACAGGTAATTGTGATGGGTAGCGCTAAACAAATCTCCAAAATTGACTTTCTCAGGCTCCCTCCGATAGTCTTCGATGGTATCCAAATTCCTTTTTCCAACCAAGTGAAAAATCTTGGCGTAATCATGGATCGTTGTCTATCATGGGTGCCTCAGGTGAGTGAAGTGAGCAGGAAGATGTTTGCTGCCATAGGGTCTCTCAGACGGCTCCGGAATTTCCTGCCAATTGCTACTAAAATTGCGCTTGCTCAGTCGTTACTTCTCCCCATTCTTGATTATGCAGATATCTCCTATTTAGACCTAACCGAGGAGCAACTTAATAAGCTTGAGCGTATTCAAAATGCCTGCATTCGGTTCATTTTCGGATTACGCAAATTCGACCATGTTTCTAGTTTTCGTTCTCAACTCAAATGGCTCCCTATCCGTCACCGCCGTAACTCTCACATACTTTCTTTACTCTTTTCTATACTTTTTAACCCTGCAACTCCCCGCTACCTCAAAGAGCGTTTCTCTTATCTTAATTCTATTAGATCCTCTCAAAAATTGCTCCTAAAAGTGCCATCTTCATCTTCCAAATTTTATAATTGCTCATTTACGTTCCAGGCCGTTCGTTTGTGGAATTCTCTCCCTCTCAACATAAAACGCGCGCAATCTATCGGTAGCTTTAAATCGCAACTTAAGGAATACTATTTATCTCTTCCTTAGGTTTTTAAGTTGACACTGTTGTTTCTTACTGTGTGTATTATATATGTATATATGTACGTATATGTATGTTTATTTTGTATTTATTTAAGTATGTATATTCATATGAATGTGCTGTGTTATCTATTTCGTCTCTTTTGTGTCTATGCACCACCTACTGCTTATTGTTTTTCTCTAGTCTCCACTACCCAAAGGTTGTCTGGAAGAAATCGCTCATTAGCGATAAGACCGCCTGTTGTTACCTCTACCTAAATTTATCTAATTGTAAAATTTGTGCTTGTAACTGTATGAGGTGTGCAATAAAGAGTATTTATTATTATTATATTATTTTAACTAACTGTACGGATAATATTAAATATGATGTTTAATTCCTTTAATTTCTCTTCTTATGTTTATTATAGTTACTATATTCTTTTAACTAACTGTTTGTTTAGCTCAGTAAACTAAATTCAAAAAGATTCCTAAAATGTACTTTTCCGAGATGCATTCACCCATTTAGTAAAAGGGATTTGCCTGTTATCCAGCTTTCATGTTAAATGTCGTCAAAGTTTACTATTAGGTTAAATGTAGGTAGATAATTCATAAAAATAGGTATTGCACTTCATTAAATTAAAATTCTCAAACTGCATAAACGATTAAATTAACGTCTGATATTTGTTAGGCATACATACAAAATATTACAATGTTAATTGATGATAAAATAGTAAATGTAATCAGAGACCACTGAAATCACTTTTTTTGACGTCTTATTTGATTAGATTATCTGTGATTTATTTTATTTGAGTTGTCCATACTTTACATGACTGCAGATAAAAGTATTGGCGTTTTACGTACACGTACAAGAGCCAAGCTCTTAAATATATGATGATGTATATCGTACATTTTCATAATCGCATGATAATCAAAGTTTATTGATTACTTTCCCTAAAAGTGATAAAAATATTGCTGGGTATATTACGGTAAAACTGAATGAGAGTTTCGCACATTATTCACGTGCGTTGCGCAGGTACTTGATACGTTTAAGTAGGTTTGATTCAAAGTACCGCACGTTCATCCACGTGCGTTTCATAGGTACTAGATTATTAAGGTAGGTTTGAATAAAAGTCCCGCACGTTCATCCACGTGCTTCACTTAAGTAGGTTATATAGGTAAATAGATCTAAAAATAGATGTCATATACTTCAGAAAAAGTGACCAAACCCTCCGGTGTCCGAGGCCAGATATGAACTGGCGTCTTCAGCTTTCGCGGCTGACGTCCTGACCACTAGACCACCCGGTCACGGCGGAACTTGACAAATTTTCTCATGTATATGCAATCTCTGAATTTGAAACGGCTAGGCGCCGTTGACCATACTCTAAGGGCATGCGCAGTACGTGCTTGCACCTCCTATCCGAATCCCTTACGTGATTCTGGTATAATGAGAGAGATGGTGCTGCCATCTATGAATCTTGAAACAAATCAAATTATTTTGTTCAATATTTTTTGATTTGCAATTTTGAGCCAGCCAGCTTTGAGCCGGACCTGCTTGATATGGCTTTATTCAAGCATGTTCGTCTCAAACTCCGCTCAATACGGGTACACCAGCAATTAAATTCAGACCATAGGCCGGTTGTTCTTTCTCTTGGTCCTCTGCCTACTAATGCCCAGTCTCCCACCAAGACCGTGGTCGACTGGATCCGACTTGGCAAACTGCTTGACTCCAAGGATCTTTCTTTGCTGGATGAGCTTCCCCAGACTTTATCTTCTTGTCTTGAAATTGATGAGGCAGTCACTCGCCTCACCAAGGTCCTCCAAAACCTCTTGTCCAGCTGTTCTCGTGAAGTCTCGGCAGAAGACGACCGTCGCTGGCGTCTTCCCGAAGAGTTGAGAGACCTGTTAACTTCCAAAAATCAGGCCTTAAGAGACTACTCTCGTTGCCCCTCCCCTGGTAATAAGACCATCCTCAACCGCATCCAGCTGAAGGTGAAACGGGATATTGCAAAATTCAGGGACGGTAGGTGGAAAAGCCTTCTGGCTGAGATCTCTCCAGGTAGCCAGGCTTTCTGGGACCTGTCGAGATCTCTCAGAAGTGACACGCAAGTGTCTATGCCTCCGCTTACTGTCTCTGGTTCTGTGATTCCTGCTTTCACTGATCTAGAGAAAGCTGAATGCCTGGCATCCAGCCTCAAGAACCAATGCTCACCCAGCACTCTCTTCATTGACTCCGCTCACTTCAGCTTTATTGACAGCGAGGTCTCCAGACTTTCAAATCTTCCGTCCTCTGACCCACCACTTGATCAGGTCTCTTCCATGGAGGTGGCGACTCTGATCAAGAAACTAAAACCCAGAAAAGCTCCCGGGGATGATGGTCTTCCCAGCAGGCTCTTCAGACTACTCCCCGACCGTATCATCTCCTTCCTTTCCTCTCTCTTCAACGCTGCCCTTTCCCACTCTCACTTCCCGAAGGCCTGGAAATCCGCTGCAGTCATTGGAATCCACAAACCTGGCAAACCGTCTAACCTTCCATCTAGTTATAGGCCCATCAGCCTCCTCAGTGTTATGGGGAAACTGTATGAGCGCATCCTTCTAACCAGACTATCCCGGTTCCTGGATTCCAATAACGTCATCATAAACGAACAGTTTGGGTTCAGATCAGCTCACTCCTGCTCTCATCAGGTTCTCAGAATTGTGGAGCACTCGCTCTATTGGATGAATGGCTGGAGACGCTCTCAACCAACTGCGGCCGTCTTCTTGGACGTGGCGAAAGCCTTTGACAAGGTGTGGCACAACGGTTTATTGTATAAACTTTTCAAATTAGGAGTGCCGCACCAGTTAGTCCTGACCATCAAGGACTTTCTAAATTGTCGAGGCTTTCGCTACCGCATCGAGGGCACCTACTCTAGCCTTCATCCTGTAGCAGCGGGTGTTCCACAGGGTTCTGTCCTTTCGCCCACCCTCTTCAGCCTGTACGTCATACTCCGGTGTCCGAGGCCAGATCTGGCCTCGGACACCGGAGGGTTTGGTCACTTTTTCTGAAGTATATGACATCTATTTTCAGTTTATATATAGTAGTGTAACTACTTAAAAATGCAAATCAAAAAATATTGAACAAAATAATTTGATTTGCTTCAAGATAAATAGATCTATTTAGGTAGGCCAGAAAAAAAAAGTCTGACATGTTCGTTCACGTTTGTTGCATTAACCCCACCATATGCGTGGTCCATTTCATACGTGTCACCTCAAACATTTGGTTTTACATAAGAATCATATATTATAAGTTTTTATTTGACTCTACATGTCATTTTTCGTCTCTACACGTTGAGTCTACATCGACTCCAAATGTGACTTTATATTTTGACACTTTTTTTTTTTTTTTCTAAACATACCAAATAATTTTATTCAAGAAATTACATATAAATTAAAACAAGATAACACTAAAATTAAATCTAAAATAAAGAAATCCTAAAATAATGCGTCCCCCCGCGGCATGGTACCGTAGATGCTGGCAGCATTACCCCGCTGTATTGCGATAGAAATACGTTGAGCGAGGAAGCTGCCAGCCCTACGGTCACCGGTAACGTCGATGAGTCTCTTTGATAGCTCTTTAAATAGGGCGTGGGCGCTCGGACCCCACGGGCCAAGGGTCTCGACTCCGAAAGCAACGAAATTGTATTCAGAGCCGAGATCCCTGTATTTATTTATTTTGCCCTTTTCGGCCGCTTCTGCAGCTGCTCCGGCTTTGGAACTAGTTCCGTGGAGATGAGAGGGGGCCAGCGTGTCAACACACGTGGCATCCCAAACTAACACCCGTCCCATCGTCCACGGAACCAGTGACACCCCATCCGGTCTCCTGTTGTCGTCCCTGAGGATACCGGGGGGCTCAAGGAGCGCCGGCACGTTGACGCTAGCAAGAGACCGGCGGAGGATGTCATTAAGCGCGGCGTGCCTGGAGAAACGGCCGGCACTTTTTTGGCAGGACAGCCCGTGATGTCCGTAAGCATCGACGTCAGTGCCGCAGGGGCACCTATGGGGAGCGCAGACCCGGACGCCAAGCCGCAGACAGGTAGCAACGCGTAGCGTGTGGGGTTCTAAAAAAGTACCCGTATGTACGGACGGGTACGCGTGTAGCCAGGCGCCAGCTTCTTTGGTCCCCACAGCGAGGAGTCTGGCACGTTCGGATCCTGTACTGCGGCTTAGAAGACTGTCATAAGAAATTTGGTTCGCTATGTTATCCCAGGCCCTTTGGGAAGTCATATTTTCAGGAAAATCCTTTCCCGGGCAGGCAGCAGACCAGGCGTTTTTGGCTTCCGCAAGTCCGGCAATCTCATAGTTTGAAGGGCAAGCCCTTAGAATTTTTCCTATGAGTTTTGCCGAGCTATGTGCGGACGACAAGAACGCCGGTTGAGAAACACTTGAAATTTTGCGGATCCCTAATCCACCAAAACGGATAGGAAGGGATGCTTGAGTCCATGAATCTTCGCTCAGTTGCACGTTCAAAACGGATTCCAGATTCAGTTTTACTATGTCGTCAAGGGGTGTAAGTAAATTTTGGAATTTTGTAAAAGGGCAGCAACGAAGTACGTAGGTTAATTTAGGTACAAAAAGGCAGAATTTTATTATAGATAAAGCAAAGTGGGGAGAAATGTCTAAAAGACGACTTTCGTAATTTTTAAATTTGGAAATAGAGTCCGAAACGTATTTTGGAAATGATTCTTCGAAGATGGGGGACCCTAGGAGGCAAAGGGAGGTTTTATTTACTATTTTTATGTTAGGGGTCAAGAGGTCGAATTTTTGTTGTACTTCTGTAGAGTTTAGAGAAGAGTTATGTAAATAAAGTTCGCATTTGCTATAATTAAGGTCTAAGCCAACAGATTCGAATTTTGATTTAATTGTCGAGAGATCATGGAGTACGGAATCTAAATCGCCTCCTAGGGTTCCATCATCCAGATACCAAACGTTAAATTTTGATTTCAAATTTTGGATAATTGGGTTAATTGCCAAACTGAATATTGCCGGCCCGAGAGGATCGCCTTGCTGACAGCCAACTTCTGAGGATAGTACATTGTCCCGATATACAAGTTTGCTTGGGTCAGAATAGCAGTGTAGAAGGTAATTGTACACTTCAGGTATGTTGTTTTTGACTTCTGTCAGCAAGGTGTCCCTGTTGACAGAGTTAAAAGCGTTCCGAACATCAATTTTGATCAGCACGTCACAAGTTGAGCTAGAGAGGTAAGTACGTAAGGCATGCACTGCCGCCTCACATCCTCCTTTGACGCCGAAGCCGAGCTGGACCGGTTCGAAAAGGGGTTTTAATTTTGAAACTATGTACCTAACTGCAATTTTTGAGGCGAGACGTCTGAGCGTAGAACCAACGGCGATCGGTCTTACCCCTCCGTCCTTTTTAGAAAGAGCTATGAGGTTGGCTCCATATAAAATTGGAATTATGTCCTGGTTCACGTTTCCTGTGTACATTAAATTTATCAATTTAGTGATGGAGTCTACAAGGCGCTCACCCGTATCGCCTACCGAGTGAGATATGAGGTCCTTCAGATGTTGTGGTGATAGACCGTCCAGGCCTGCAGCAGAACCGGTTTTGAATGAAAGTATGCCTTCTATGACGTCTCTGTTCTTAATTTGTAGGCAGGCCTGGTTCGCCATTGGTGGGTCCAAAAAGTAGGGTGAAGGGGGGCCTGGGGGGTGTTTAGTCTGTAGGGCCAAAAGGGTGTCTGGGTTGTTGGGTGACAGCACGTCGCTTGAGAAGAGGAGGCGAGCAGCACCTTTAAGGTCACCGTCACTGATTTTCCTTTGAATATGTTTCGGTCGATCGAAAATTAGGTTATTTTTATTTTTACAAAATGGTGGTAGAGGATTATTTACGCAGTTGTTCTTTATTTTCTGGGTCAGCGATATGCTCGTATCATCTTCTTGGGCATGGAGGGTATTGTATGGGAATGACAGTAGGTTATGCCAGTCTGTGATTGTATTTTTTTCCACACAGTTTTCTATGAGACGGGATAAGTGAGAGGCTACCGATATTCTGGCCCCGCGGGGTATTCTCTTAACTATAGAAACATTATTTTTGAGATGGCTAAGGTGAAGGTGAAAAGGTACGGCTGGTTGGTTGACTGTGGGCACAGAAGGAAGCGGATTGACTGGATGATTGTTGCTACATGTAGAATTTTGACTTGCACAGAGTCTGTGGACTTTTGAAAAGTGTATATTGAGGCCTTTTGTACTTTTAAAAGATCTCTGGCATAATTGACAAATAAAACTATTGGACGTGCTGCTACCGGGTTGTGTCGCGGGCTGCATCTTACTCTAGATTAAAAATACAAGGTAAAAAGGCAAAACAGAGTAAACTTACAATAATAAAACAACCTATCAATAAAAACAAGATACTTAGTAAATATCGCTACACAATGTCACTGCGAGAAGAACCGTATGAAACTTATGATTATAATAAATTGATAGAAGTAACTTTCACTATGCGAACACACACGTATTTAGTTTTAATCGTTGAAAACACAAATTATGGTCGTAGTAAATATTTTCAGTCGTGACACATAATGTCATTACGGATCGTCAGCATAAGTGCACCTTACGCAGGCGCTGTAGCCGCGCTGCGGTCTCCGCGGAGACGCTGCTCCAACTCTGCTTTTCTATTTTAGATGTGGCAGGTAATTCAGTGTCTATTGTTGATAAAATAAGTATATTTCATTATTTATTAAAATGGTTAAGAATTAGACATGTTGATCGGTTGCCATGGTGAGCTTTTGACACTATACGTGACTTTATATTTTGACACTATACGTGACTTTATATTTTGACACTATACGTGACTTTATATTTTGACACTATACGTGACTTTATATTTTGACACTATACGTGACTTTATATTTTGACACTATACGTGACTTTATATTTCGACACTATACGTGACTTTATATTTCGACACTATACGTAACTTTATATTTCGACACTATACGTGACTACTGATCGACTCTACATATCGACTCTACATATCGACTCTACATATCGACTCTACATATCGACTCTACATATCGACTCTACATACCGACTCTACATATCGACTCTACATATCGACTCTACATATCGACTCTACATATCGACTACATATCGACTCTACATATCGACTCTACATATCGACTACATATTGACTCTACATATCGAAACAATCAAAACGTATTGTGAATTCAAGTACTCGTGGTCTATCTGTTAAATACAGGTATTGTTTGAATTAACGTTTAAATTAATTATCAAAAATAAATGTTATAAAGATTATACTCGACATACTAGTTATTATATTCAGGCAACTTCAGTTTTATTTATTCGCGTTTGACTATCATTGGCATTTATTCGCGTTTTGACTATCATTGGCGTATTCTTATCACTCTATGATTAAATAATAACTCTCCTTTCTTTTGAGAGTTGTGTAAAAAGGGGATGATTCAGTTCGTAAATTACTAAGCAATACTTTGCTCATTAGTAATTAGTGGAAACAATTATAATAGATCGTCAAATCATCATGTCACGTCGATTATCCATCAACTTCCTCTGTAATTAAAATCGGTAATATCCTTTACTATCTAATCAATTGCCATCTAAACCTTTATCAGGCAAAAATAGAGATCAATTGACATTATAAGTGATTATATTATTTATGATCATATACCTCGATAAAACAGAATACACACATGGGATTATATGCGTGGTAATATGCCGACGACATACACGAGATTAACAAATCTCGACTAGGCTCTTGTTCTTATTTTGTATATAAACACATGTGAATAGTCAATGTACCCATTTAACTTAACTATTGTGATTTAATCATTAACTTTTTTATTGGGTTGAATACAATAAGGAAGTAAAGAACTCAAAAATACTTCGGTCAGTTACCACACCGAGACTAATATAAGTATAAAAGGTAATTACTATGAACTTTATAGTACCGTTTATTAAGACGAAATATGTATGGGATATAACTTGTACTTAGCCAAAGCTATACAGGCCATTTATTAATTATTGTAAATTATACTTTCTTTTCTTTACACACTTTATTTAATCACCTTGGTTCATACCTCTGAAATTGATTTATACTAAATCCGAGTTAATACCAGTCTTAAGCTGTTACTTAGCTGTGGCGTGAACGATCACGTTAACTTGAAAACTTTACACTTATGTATATCCAAACGCACTTGGTATTAATTGAAATTTAGCCATAATTATTTTTAACGACAATAATGGTTCACGAGAAGTAATAGTTAGTATAAACATTTTAATAATATGAAGTGATAAATAAGCGTGAACCACTTAGAGACATTATATGTACACACTACAGGCGTTAAGGAGTTTCTAATAAATTATTGTTTCATTTTAATCATATTCATAAAGCATATTAATTTCATTACTGAATATTCCGTTGTCGAAACAATATTATATTTTTTTGTGGTAATAATGGAAAAGGAATGTAAATTACATTTTCCTAAGATTTATTATTATTTTCAACTTGTGTACAAATTTACTTATTAGAAAGAGATACAAAGTATTTTGAATGCAGCCTGCTTATGGCATGATATTCGTAATATTCGTAAAATTGTTTTGAGATAGTATGCGCTTTCCAAAAAGGGCTTCATAATTGCATTTCTAAATAATATCGTAAGCCATCGAAAAAAAAATTTACTTCATATGAAATAATTAATTTAAAATTATTCCCCGCAAATCTTCGAACATAAATTACCGGGTAGTATTTTAAAAGATGAATTTGACTACTGCAAAACATAAGTAGTATATATTTACCATTGAGACATACTGTAGGCGAATTATACGGTTATAATAATACCAACGTTATTTTATTCAAAATTTAAGCGAATATCAAACTATACTTATTGAATTGAAGGTTAGGTCATAAAAGTTGATTTTAAATAACAGAACATATTTTTATGGATTGTGAAGTTATCTTCATTAGGAATGATGACAAAAATATCTGACTTACTAATCTCTCTGATAATTAATTATATTGATTATATAACAACATAACAAACATCTCCATCTAACATGTGCATATCCAAAAGTGCAACCTTTGGCAAAATGTCCATGTAAGACTAACCATATAAACCTCCGGATTTACTCCGTTACGGAAAATACAGTTTACCTTCACTTATCAACAAACATACCATCTAACATGTGCATATCCAAAAGAGTAACCTTTGGCAAAATGTCCATGTAAGATTAACCATATAAACCTCCGGACTTACTCCGTTACGGAAAATACAGTTTACCTTCAATTATCAATCAATAAACATACCATCCAACATGTGCATATCCAAAAGAGTAACCTTTGGCAAAATGACCATGTTAAACTAACCATATAAACCTCCGGACTTACTCCGTTACGGAAAATATAGTTTCACCAATCAATCTAATTTATTATTTAAAAAAAATGAAAACCTTACGTTTTTGTGCGGCGTGGCAAAAATCCTGTCGATTTTTGTTAGATCCCACTGCTGAGATGTAGGGGATATGACTAGGATTATAAAATAAACCAGTACTTTACCAGTATTTACACTTGTATTCGTTTGTTACAAGGTTTAAATATGAATAAATTACACTATATGACAATAATATTTTCAAGACGTCTTTACAACAATCTGGTCAAGATCCGAATGGCGGCCGCAGCTGTATACCCGTCATTTTATAACATCAAAATGGCGGGAACGAGCAACAAGGAATAGTCAATTGACAGTCTTTTAAGATGATGCTAAATAAAAAGTAGTTATCCTTACAAGTTAAAGTATGTATCGATAATAATGCTTACAAAAGCGAACAGAAACATAACATGAAATATACAAAAATTATAATTTACACCAAAATGGTTGCCACTCAGCATGAGTCATGGCAGTGTAGCCACAACGCTGATTTTCAGGGCAACCAGAACTTAAAACTATACTTAATCTAACTAGTGACAACAATGTTGCCAGATGACATTCATGTCACTACTGGCAACCCCACTTGACCGGTTTTCAAATTATAAGTTTAAAAAATAAAAAAGCTATAGGAAAAATTACAATTATTAACAACAACAATTTGTTATTGTGAAAAATGGCGGTAGTCGAAATAATAGTGCCGAGACTTTTTAAATAACTGACACATACAGCTGGAATAAGTAGTTAATAATATCCACGACAGAGAAAATTACATTCTAAATACTAAAGACATGTACAGACAAAGATTAAATGAGGAAAGCTAAAAAAACATAGTCAATTTATTAACCTATCTGATCTGCGAGCAAGTAAGCCCGACATTTATTTTTAAAAGTGTAAATAGATTTCAGTGCACGGATCGGCGGCGGAATTAAGTTCCAGCATTTCGTGGCAGCATACCTAAAACTACCACGAAACGCTGCTGATTGGTGTGAAGGACAGACAAGCTGAATAAACCTTGAATAATCACGCGACACTTCTCTTTCCAAACAGATTCTAGTAGTAAAACACTCTAGTAGTGCCAATATCTCGAAAATGTGGTACTGCGGTATTATTAACCACACTCGTATTTTAATGCCTAATTATGTACGGTTACATACACTGCTTTATCTATACAAGTATACACATATTATAAATTCTCAATGACTTGTTCGGGAACCATTAGAATGACCGCCATTGCACCACCATGGTCAGCTCGTGCTGGTGGTCGGGGAGGAGGATAGCCGCGGTCGGGGAGGAGGGCTAGATTTTCATTACGCTCGATGTCGTTGTATTAGTTAGTTAATAAGTATTATTAGTAGTGTTCTACGTAGAAATATAATAATGAATAAATGTTATTTCATTCCCGAAAATGTGAAATTTAACTACATATTATTTATTTATCGATATAAAAGTTATTAATAAATTGTTCTAATAGTTTTTATTAACCTTTTGAGACTTATAGCTTTAATAGCTAAATCTTGTAATTTATACGTATTAAGGCGCTCTTTTGTGACACAAAAATTAATTTGTATAAAATTAACTAATATTTATTAATTGCTGACTAATAGCTAATAATACGGGTCTATATTGGAACGCACAAAGTTTTCTTGACTATTTTTACTTACCATAACAACCATTGGCATAACAACGTTTGGCATAACTATTGATCCAAATAGATTCATTGCCCTAATGGTTATACGCATAATCTTGAAAACCATACGAGTTCTCCGTCCTATTGGTTAAATGTCATAAAACACCCATGTCGAATCCATCCATATGCATAACCCAAAAAGCCTAAATATGAATATCCTAATACTTACTTTTTTGTAATAGTCTTATTCATTATCCCTACTATGCATAAACCGAAAAGCTTTAATCTAAATATACTAACACTAATAATGAAAAAATACCTCATAACATAACCATACTTTTCTAAAGTAGTCTAATTCATAATCCCCACTATGCATAAACTACAGAATTCAGTCAGCTGATTGAATATGTGACATATTACAGTTCTAACTTAACCTAAACCTACTTTTCTATAAGCAGTTCGGTTGTGTGAGGCATCGCAGTTCTAACCTAACCTAAACCTACTTTTTTGTAAGCAGTTTAGTTTTGTGAGGGGTCACAGTTCTAACCTAACCTGAACCTACTTTTCTGAAGCAGTTCGGTTTTGTGTGGGGTCACAGTTCTAACCTAATCTTAACCTACTTTTCTGTAAGCAGTTTGGTTTTGTAAGGGATCACAGTTCTAACCTAACCTTAACCTACTTTTCTAAAGCAGTTCGGTTTTGTGAGGGGTTACAGTTCTAACCTAATCTTAACCTACTTTTCTGTAAGCAGTTTGGTTTTGTAAGGGGTCACAGTTCTAACCTAATCTTAACCTACTTTTCTGAAGCAGTTCGGTTTTGTGAGGGGTCACAGTTCTAACCTAATCTTAACCTACTTTTCTGAAGCAGTTCGGTTTTGTGAGGGGTTAAAGTTCTAACCTAATCTTAACCTACTTTTCTGAAGCAGTTCGGTTTTGTGAGGGGTCACAGTTCTAACCTAATCTTAACCTACTTTCCTGAAGCAGTTCGGTTTTGTGAGGGGTCACAGTTCTAACCTAATCTTAACCTACTTTTCTGAAGAAGTTCGGTTTTGTAAGGGGTCACAGTTCTAACCTAATCTTAACCTACTTTTCTGAAGCAGTTCGGTTTTGTGAGGGGTCACAGTTCTAACCTAATCTTAACCTACTATTCTGAAGCAATTCGGTTTTGTGAGGGGTCACAGTTCTAACCTAATCTTAACTTACTTTTCTGTAAGCAGTTTGGTTTTGTGAGGGGACGCAGATCTAACCTAACTGAAACCTACTTTTCTATGAGCAGTTCATTTTTGTGTCAGGTCGCAGTTTTAACCTAACCTAAACCTACTTTTCTGTATTCAGCCCGGTTTTATATGAGGTCGCAGTTTAATCTTACCTAAACTTACTTTTAACCAGTTAGTAACAAGTAAAAATGTAAAATACAATACAATTACTCATGAACACCTCAAAAAGAAAACCAAAACAGAAAATGCATAAAATCAAATACGAGGTAAACAACGCGAATATTAATATACTGCCAAAAGATAAAATGAGTGTTACCAAAAACACAAGCTTTAATGTTATATTATCGAAATAATATTGGAAAAATATATAGGCAAAAAGTAAGGGGTAATAGGGCGATATGTATACCTATTAATAATTTCGGTTATAGCCAGGACGTTAGTAATTTGGATATGTCAGAAATTGTGACAATTGTCACCGTGGTGAAATAGGCGCCAGGCTTGCGCCTAGTGAAAACGCAGCCCAATGGGCAAAGAATCTAGATATCGCTCTAATTCCTTGATAATTGTATTTTCAGAGCGAGTATTATGTACATTTAGGAATAATATAATGTTGCCATAGCCATACGATTAAATAAATGTACCATTTCTGATTTTGTTTATTTTGATTTTGACTGTATTCGCAGGCTAGACGCCGTGTTTGGTAACTCGGACCGAGATTTGACGGTGGAAGATTTACCAAAGCTCAGATATTTGGAGGCGGTCATCAAGGAAACATTACGGCTGTACCCTCCAGTGCCAGTTACTGCAAGAGAAGTTGAGAATGACGTGATCTTACGTATGAATATTTATACTTGTATGAGCGCAAACTAACTCAGTAAACTGAAATAAATGTCATATTATACTTCAGAAAAAGTGACCAAGCCCTCCGGTGTCCGAGGCCAGATTTGAACTGGCGTCTTCAGGTTTCGCGGCTGACGCCCTTACCACTAGACCACCCGGTCACGGCGAAACTTGTCAAATTTTCTCAAGTATATGCAATCTCTGAATTTGAAACGACTAGGCACCGTTGACCATACTCTGAAAGCCCTGTTAAACTTTACTTTTTTTAGTGTCCTAACTAGCATCCTAATTAGGATCCAACTTGTTTTCATAGTGAATTTACTTGCTAAATGCGATTACACTTGACTAAACTTAGTAGCTAATTAAATCGTTTAGGAAACTAACTAGGACAAAATTAACTGTAACAAGGCTTTAAGGGTATGCGCAGTACGTGCTTGCACCTCCTATCCGAATTACTTACGCGCGGGTCTTGTAACCGGTTTTCGCAAAAAGCCCCGAAATAACCCAATATGTTTACATATTTTATGGTTTTTAAGTGGAACTCGTATTGTTTTTAGGTTATGACTAAGATTTTTCGATTAAATATCGAAAAAAAACCGGTATTTTAGTATGGAGCAAAATATCGGTTACAAGCCCTGCTTACGCGATTCTGGTATAGCGAGAGAGATGGCACTGCCATCTATGAATCTTGAAGCAAATCAAATTATTCGATTAACAGCAAATGAGCGTTTCCGCGATCGAGATTTTCACTAGATGGCAGCACCGTGACGACAGCTGTTTTGACAGCAGCTGTCAAAATGCACCAATCAAAAACTGTATGATTAAACATGATTGGTGGATTGTGACAGCTAGAGCTCTCGCTACGGTGATGCCATCTAGTGTAATACTGGATCGCTGAAACCCTAATTAAATCCGAGTGTTGTAAAGAAAGAAAGAAGAAAAATGCGAAAATACTTTTTAATATCAATTTATTGCAATCTAATGACTTTAAATTAATAATTAAAATTGCTACATATTCCTATTTATTTAGTGAAAACTCTAGTAACCGAACTTAGTAACCAATTTGGTAGTTCAGTGTGTAATATTGATAGCTTATTGTGCGGTGACCAAACGAACAAGTGTGCAGCTAATGAAAAACTAGTATCAAAACTTTCCGTTCCGTTTCGCGTCCTACCACGACACTTCCGACCCTTAATTTTCTATAGAGAGCGTCACGTTGTCCTCGGAGCCGGAGGTCACGTGACGTTCTCTATACAGGGTGTCACAAAAATGCTGGTGATCCGTTTAAATTTTAAGAGCATAATATCGTATTCTAATTATGTAAAACTATGAAAGAAATTTTCACGCGAAAATGTAAATGGGTTTTGTATGGAGGGTCGGCCGGCTGGGACGACGTGTCCCATACAAAAAAACTGTGTTTTCGCGTCCAAAAAATTATCCTACTTCTTCTTAAATAGTCGCAATACGATACCCTTAAACGGATCACCAGTATTTGTTACACCCTGCACAAATGAAATGTCGTAAGTCTCGTGTAGGACGCGGAATGGAACAGCGTGAACCATCCTGAAGTAAAACAAACGTTTATCCGGGGCCTCAGCCACCATGTGTTTGTTTGTAGGGTGACTGTCACCTTACAATCAGCAAGGCCTCTATACCGAACAACGTTGCCATATATTTTGTTTTATGCAATAACAAAGTGTAAAACGTATTGACGTTTTACATGTTGTACACAGCAATATTGATTGCTGTGTACAAAGGGAGAAAGCCAATTTATATGCAAAAGAAAACAATAGCAAACCCCCGTATGGTTTATAGTTTTATACACCCCGTATCTCTAACAGAGGGCCTACCGCGAACCTGGAAAATCAAAATTTCGTTATCTGTGTCTCTCGCTCGAATTAGCAAGGGCGATAGTGAGGGAGATAACGTGATTTTCGAGGTTCGCCGTAGACCCCCTGGTAAGTCTGGTACTAGCCAAATTACCAGCCTTCCCAGAATTTTTAGGAAAATAGAAAGTTTAATTTAGGGCAGTACGTATAGTTTGAATACAATCGATCTAGCCAAATGATATAAATATTAAAGCCCATAGACATATAAAATAGGAAGACGTGGTCCCACGAAGATAGAACTGTGATTCCATAATAAGCCGCGGTCTCGTGCACACACTCACTTTTGGCGTTTGAACCAACCACGGCTCGCCCACGAGTTGTATTTTGTGTTCGTGTCGCGCGTAAACATGAGGAAATCGGCTTATTATGAATCACAATTTTGTCTCCACTATGGTCTTCACGGCACCGCGTCTTCTTATTTTATACTAGCTTTTGCCCGCGGCTTCGCTCGCGTTAAATTCGGGGTAACACGGTTCCCCTTTGCCCCCCGGAATGCTCCATACTAACTTCCACCCCCCATTTTAGGGAAGTGGGGGGTTAGAAAGAGACAAAAAGTAGCCTATGTCACTCTCCATCCCTTCAACTATCTCCACTTAAAAAATCACGTCAATTCGTCGCCCCGTTTTGCCGTGAAAGACGGACAAACAAACAAATAAACACATACACTTTCCCATTTATAATAAGTATTAGTATGGATGTCTTTGTTAAAACCTATAAATTTGCAATTCAGTCGTGCTACAATTGGCACGCCGCTGCCGCAGTAAGTAATTATATGTAATGTATGCTAGTTACGGCACGTACTACGATTGTACGTTTCCCACCGAACGGGCGAAGTCGGCGCGCATTTTACTAGAACCCATAGAGTACGTTCCATGGTTGAATGACAGCTCCGCGCCACGCCATTATAATATGAAACATAATTTTTACAGAAGATACAAATTCCTTTACCGCTAATAATGCCTCATGTTTATGAATTCCAGCGTCAGGCAAGACTGTGGTGAAAGGGGTGTCAGTGATCCTAAACATCTGGGCGACGCACCGCAACCCCGTCTTCTGGGGCCCGGACGCGGAGCTGTTCCGTCCGGAGCGCTTCTTGGAGGGGCCGCTCAAGCATCCGGCGCAGTTCCAGCCCTTCTCGCTGCCCATGAGGAACTGCCTTGGTTAGTCTTAAACATCAGAATAGCCATTGCCTTAATTAAGTAGTTGGTTCTATAACTAGTAAGTCCGCCACGGACTGAGAACTCGCGATTTCCCTGTAAACGATATGACCAATATAACAAGACCCCTTTGAAGATTTTTTTTCGCCTTCTAGCTCCGCAACTGCTTGATCGATCCTGCTCATATACGAACTCTCAAATTATATGTTTCTCTGCTACAACCCCAAAAATTTCATTAATATCAGAAAAAAATTACTAAAGTTTCGCGGAACAAACCCTTAAAATCAAAAAGCCATCGAAATGCTGAGACGTCCTAGTAGCCAGAAGTTGTTTAAGTAAGAACTTGCTTCGCTTACGCTCCGCTCGTTCGATTAAGTTCGAGTATAGACGGAACAAATGTCTTGCCCTATGGCAAGGGGAGGTGAGAGTGGTGAGACCAGATAGCTATTTATCAATCTTTCAGGCATATAGCTTTCTACCATCTATAGTAGAACCATTTTGGCCGCTCCGATATATCTAATGGCGACTGCACAACTATGTCCAAGGTAGAACAATATCCCCTATCGTATTTATGTTAAGTACGATCTAAATGTTCAATATTAACTTTCGTTTTAGGGTACAACTATGCCATGATGTCAATGAAGACCATGCTGGCAAACATGCTGCGTCGCTACAGGATCCTGCCGCCCTCGGATATTGACGAAGACAAGCTTAGGGAACCCTTGGAAGTGACGTTTGATGTCATGATGAGACACATTGATAATTACGAAGTAAGACTTGAGACAAGAACGACGGATTAAATTTATTAAAAATATTATTTTGTTTCAATACATACTAGGGAACACTACCCGGGTTTTTTTTTCATAGTAATAAACCCGGGTTGTATTCCCTAATACATACAACCTGTCTAATGCACAGTGGGGTGTCCCTTGTATTTCTAGAAAATGAAAAATTAACAACGCGGTATGCGCGGTATCATAAATATATTTAGTTTACCCCAAAAATAGTCTACAAAACCTTTTTATGCCATTCCTGTAAATGTAACCCATGCCGACTTCTAACCGATTTACCTTTTATTTACCCATACAAAGTAGGAAAACGACCAAAACATTTTTTTTAAATTATATTTTTCATATCATCAGAGCCTCTTACTCCTGTATAAACGTTTTTTATAAAAAAAACTTGTTGCGAACCGAAAACCGATAAAAAAGTAGCAACCTACTAACCTATCTTCTACCTAAACTTCATAGTAATTTGTACGGGAAAATTACGATGCAAGTCGACACGAGTTAGAGTTACAGGAATGGCCTGAATTTTTTGGTAGATAAAATACTCTACAAAAGAAATTCACCACAAAATTGGGGTAAAGCAAATACATTTGGGGGTATGCGTTATTAATTTCTCTAAATCGCAATATAGGGGACACCCTAATGCACAACAGAGACAAAAAAAAAGTCTAAACCCAACCTCAAGCTTTAAAAAGCTGATAGAAATTTAAAATGAAAATAGCATAGTTTTACAGATATTGGCACTTTTATACTTTTAAATTTAAGCTTAAAATACTAATTAATTTTATCTACACTCATATTCATATTCATATTCATATTCATTTAATCCATTGTCATCATGTGCATCAGTACAAAATTGTGGTCTTAAATTTAATTTTAGTCGGTACATGATACCCTGTTAGGGCGTACAATATTGGACATAAAATTGCTTAATACTATGCTTACATACTAACATATTAAATTAAATTAAATTACAGTTTAGCAATTATTTAACAGATATAAATATGTAGTTGCATGTCAAGAAGTAACTAATACATAGGTTATAGATAATGTCAATTATTATTATTATTATCATTATTTTTGTTTTTACGTGTAATTATCATATTATATTTCCAATTCATGTATATTTATTTACAATGCAACATATTAACGATATTTATTTAAGATTTAAAATTATAATTTAATAAATTATCCTCAAAAAATTCGTCTACTGTATAATAACTTTTTTCAATAAGCATTTTCTTTAATATATTTTTGAATGTCTTTTCATTACTTAATTGTTTAATTGACGCTGGTATGTTATGCATTATTCGGACACATCGGTAGAGGGGCCCACTCTTAACTAATTCAAGTTTAGAAGGCGGTAACACTATTCTTACTTTCCGTCTAGTTTCAGGTCTGTAGACTACCGTTCCTTCGAACATATATGGGTGTTTTCTAACAAAAAGTGCCGCCTCCATTATGTACAGAGAGGGTAAAGTTAATATTTTAAGTTTTTTAAAATGCGGTAAACTAGTCTTTGGTAAGCATGTATTTGTTAGGGTACGGACACACTCTTTTTGCATGAGAAATAGTTGGTGTGCGTCTGTGCTGGCTCCCCATAGGACTATACCATATTTCAGCCAGGAATGCGCGAACGCGTAGTATGCCGACAAAGCGGTCTCCAGGTTAGTTGTTGTTTTTAATACACCGAGCGCGTAGTTAAGCGAAGCAAGCTTGGATATGATAAGCTGTATGTGTGTTTTCCAGTTCAAACCCGAATCTAAAGTTAGACCTAGTAATTTAAATTCGCTTACTTCGTCTATGGTGCTATTATTAACGTGTAGTTGTAAATGCATGGGTTCCTTTTGGTAGGGTTTGAACTGAATTATGTTTGTTTTTGTTAAGTTCATGTCTAAATTGTGTTCATGTAGCCAGGTGGTGATCGTTGTAATGGTTTCTCGTAGTTGCGTATTGCATTCAACGCTATTTTTACAACCCAATAATATAGATACGTCATCAGCAAACATAACGCACTTGGTATCTATAATCTTTGGGAGATCGTTTATATATGCCAAAAATAAAAGGCATCCAATCACACTTCCCTGGGGAATTGAGCATGATGTGTATCGTATTTGCGAAGTTACTAAACGCGTTTCTCCAGTGCTAGCATCATGATGTTCGATCTGTACGTACTGCCTGCGGTTGCCTAGGTACGATTCAAACCATTTATGCGCAATTCCACGGATGCCCATATCGTATAATTTTTTGAGCAAAATTTTGTGTGATACGCGATCATAGGCTTTGGTCATATCGAGCATTAGTCCCACCCCGTATTTTTTTTGGTTTATATATATTAGGGTCTCATGTATGTAATTAAAAACCGCTAGAACCGTGGAGCGGTTGGTTCTAAATCCATATTGGTTGCTATCAAGTATTGAGAATTTTTCAAAAAAATTATATACACGGTTAGCCATAATCTTCTCAAATATTTTAGATATGCATGGCAAAAGGGCGATAGGCCTGTACTGGCATGGATTTGTACTATCACCTCCGGGTTTAAGGACTGGTATTATTTTTGATATTTTTAGTAGGTCCGGGAACACTCCTTCTCTTAAAGACTGATTTATCAAAAATGATAATGGTTTTGTAAGTTCAAGTATACACATTTTAATGAGTTTTGATGGAATTTCGTCTACACCGCGACTTGCTTTATTTTTTAGATTTCGGATTACGGTTTTTACCTCATGTTCTGTTACTTGTGATATAAATATGGAGTTGGTAGTAGGGATGGTAACCGGGCGGCCGGCCATACTGTAAGTACTCTAAAATGCGTTCAAAAACCGTAGACAATGACAAGCATTACAACAAACGATTTAACTATGATAAGTTTCTTATCTGCGGCAGTAACGTAATTTTAACTTTGCATGATCAAATATTGTTAAGCAATGAGTTTCAAATTTGAAACATCGAATTTGATAACATAATGTTACCGCCATGGCCAACTCGATTGGTCCCGCGCGAGCGCCGGCACAATCGAGTTGGCCATGACGGTACAATGGCGGTCATTCTATGGTTTCCGAACACTTAATTTAATATATATAATATGAGTGTAGATAAAGCAGTGTATGCAACCGTACGTAATTAGGCCTTAAAACACTCGTGTGATCTTATTATGAAATTCGCCTGCGGCTCATTTCATAAAACCACACTCATGTTTTAAGGACCCTTATTACGTAACAGTTACATAAACTACTATTGCCAATATCTTGAATAAAATGCCGTTTTCATTAGGGACTGCTTAGTCTGATACGAGTAGCCCATCAGCTGTTCTATCAGCCTTCTAAGTCTTGACGTTGGGTTTAGGGACCCCTTGTATAAGTACCTTATTGTTTGCATCCACCACGCATCCATAGTACTAAATGCGAAGAGCATAGGACCTTAAGCCTAATATAATGTCTCAAGCCTCTAAAATACTGTTGAAAATAGTACAAAATAGAATAAGACCGATAGCGTGTGGTCGCAATCATACACCTAGCTTATAAACCTTATTATGAAAATGTCCACTGAACATAGACATAAACAAAAAGGAAGATGAGTGACGTTCATAGTAAACAAAACTGAAATGTGGTCCAGCACCTACACACTTGTAATATGCTACACACCGCTATAATGTATATGCATCATGGGCAAAAGAGATAAACCTATATAGTTAACACGGGTATGCAAGGGAGACCTCCATATTTTGCGCATTGCACAAAGTGTGACTGAGAGACTCTACCACACGACTAATTCAATATAGGTGCCGGAACCTATATTTCATGGCACAGAATCAAGCTCCTGGTACCATATCTCTCTTTTTGTATAAATCAATGCCACTGAATGCTTTATTGCACACAAAATAAATTACAACACAATATAAAACATAATGCACATAAAACGAGGCTAACAACAGGCGGTCTTATTGTTGATAAGCAATCTCTGAATGTAAATTTAATAAAAAATATTTTTTTTAAATTTTAAACGTAACATGATGAGCCCTGTATGTGTTTTATGTTACTGTGATTAAAATTTTGGATGAAAATCCATACTAATATTATAAATGGGAAAGTGTATGTGTGTGTTTGTTTGTCCGTCTTTCACGGCAAAACGGGGCGACGAATTGACGTGATTTTTTAAGTGGAGATAGTTGAAGGGATGGAGAGTGACATAGGCTACTTTTTGTCTCTTTATAACCCCCCACTTCCCTAAAATGGGGGGTGGAAATTTGTATGGAGCATTACGCAATTTTCAAGGTAGAAAGCTAAAAATTGGTATGCGGACTATTTGTGTGCGGTTTATTCTGTTCCGAGTTCTCTTCTGTATTTTAAATCAGGAAAGGGGATCATGTTACTCTGAATTTAACGCGAGCGAAGCCGCGGGCAAAAGCTAGTATAAAATAGACATAAAAGATGCCTCAGAATTACAGATAGTTATGTAAGTTATCCTTTTTCTAACGCGAGCAATTGAATACGTAGTGAATTGATAAACTAATAATTTCAAAGTACTATGCTTAAAAAGTAGGTTGTAGTCATTGTTTCTTTTTTTTTTATCGAAGAAAAAACTAGTCAGATACATGTCCATTTCACAAGCAACAAAATGCCACAAAGGCCACTTAAACTATCCTGATACCTTCAAAATCACAAAGTGAACCCTACAGACTCAATCTCTAATCACCGGAAACGGATCCAACGGATTTATTTTCATATCCTGGTCCCGGCACCAAAATATACCTCGTCCCCTCTCATCTCTTATAAATTAAACGTATGGAGCGCGAAACCCCTTTAACATGGCCATGGTGATCGATAGTTATTCTTGTTAATATTGAGGACCCACCGAAATGCTCCGTGTAACCCAAATCATTTTAATGTAAGACTGACTGATTGTTTTGGATTTCGATATATTAATTTTATAGTGAATTTCCCCTAATGAAAGTTTTATGACACAACGACGGATGTAAATAACCAAAGAAATTACAAGTTCATTATAAAAATAGCTGATTTACAGATTGTAGAGTAAAATATTGACTTAACGTGGTACAAAATAGTAAATCGTTTATAAAATAATATTTATTTAAAATATAATATCAACAACTTTCTTGCACCGGTGATCTGTTGACATAGCAATACAGGTCCTTATAGTTTGCATGAATATTTACTTTTAAAACCCCATATTGTCCTAGTTAAATATCCTTGTTATATTTATCTTGGGCAAAATATTTTATTACAACCTAGTGATGCAAACAACTACTTATTGCTATGGACGGATGATGATTGATCACACTACTCTGAATAATATCTAATTTATATAATACTAGCTGCGCCAGCGGCTCCGCCCGCGTGGAATTCGGTCTTTGTCAGTAAGCGGCTAATTCACCCCTAATTTCTCTCCCTCCCCCTGGAGGCGGAACTTGAAAGTCTTGAAGTAAAGTTGACAGATGGATACGCTAGAGGACAGTAGTCCAGATAAAATATTTTACAATTACCACTAAATAAAACTACACTCCAAAATCAATAGCTTTTTCCGTCCTTATTAAAAAATTTGACATGATTTAAATGACATAGAATAGTAGGTGTATATCGGACGATACAGTACCACTTTTGTATTTATACGTCCTTAACTGTACCTATTGATACCATGTCCATGGCAAATATCATCCAAATCGATCCTCCAGTCAAATCAGTCTAAGAATGAAAAGGTAAGAACAGGCGCGGTTGCAGCCTGAAATTTGGGGGTGGGGTAACTATGAAATTGGGGGGTCACAAATGCAGAAATGATTTTTTGAGGGGGTCAGTAATGATTTTTCTATTTGACGTGTATGATTTGGGGGGGTTAATGTCCCATGTATCCCCCCGACCCCGTCGGACCGCGCCTGGGTAAGAAATATACGCATAAAAATCCATACTTCATATCATAACCTAAAAACTTATTAACGAATATACTAACAACGAATTTAGGTCTAATATTAGTAAGAAAACTTAGAAGTAAGATTAGAGAAAAGGAGTATAGATATCAAAATCGTGAGGCTGAGTATTTACATACACTGTGCAATGTGTGGCAATCGGTTTATTGTCGTTTAAGTTTGTTGTACTATTAAGTCAATAATTCATTGAAAGGAGATCGTCAATTCTGGGCCACCTGATATACACCGTATACAGTTTGTACTGCAATGTAAAATAAATTCACATTTTATTACTAAAGTAGGCAAAATATTGCAAAAAAATGAAACGGGAATTAGATATACTAAATAAATACACATTATGTTGATTTTTTCGCGATTAAAATACAGCAAGACAAGTTGTTAACGTCCTTATGGCATTGACATAAAGTTTAACTTCACCCTGGCCTGAAACGGGATTGTTTTTTGGTTTGACACTGTCAATGTATACCGTTACATAATCTGCGTTTTGATACTGTTCAGTAAGTTAGAACATTGTAATATTAAAATAGTATCTAAGCCTACGAATACGGAAGTTTAAATTAGAAATCGACTGTATTAAAACGCCTAAAGATTGAAATTGCGTATTTTTGCATTTTTGATCGGAGTTTGAATATTAAAAGTGGGTTACATAATGGCATAATATCATGCTCCTTCGATAACGAAACGCATCTTTTTTTCAATTTTGAAATGTCAGATACTAGTTCTATCGCACTTAACGGTGGTAAACCTTATCCCTTCGCAATAGGTGTTAGGAATGTTCAGTTAATAGTATCCACGATGGTTTGACAGCAGTCTTTGTTTACCGAAATACAGGAACTATAAATACTATCAAATTATGCCTTTTTATTATTTCATCATGATTCCCGTTTTGTTTTCAAGTCCGCTTTTGTGCATGATCTTTAAAAAATCGGATTTTTTTTACATTAATATATAAATCATAGGCAAGCACGCTTTCAAATATTGTCCTTGTCAGATTCGAGTTTTAAATGCATGATTTTTCAATTTCCCCATTAGATTTCGCAATATTTTTACCACCATCCTGATCTAGAAATTATGACGATTCTTTAAAAGTAAGAACCATTCCTAAGCGGTCCTAAATAATCTGGACTAGATCACCTAACAAAAATTGACGATCTCCTTTGTTGATATCCGTACCCTCACTTCTAAACTTAGAGTTAATTTGGCAAAATCCTTTCTAAGTTGATTATTCATGTCACAAAGTATTAATTTCAGCGCCATCTGTTAGTTGAACAGGGTAAAATAAATATAACATAGTTATTTTTATAATCTTTCATGGTTTTTAATAATGTATTTAATCACATTAAACGCCAGAGTAAGTTCACTCCAATGCAAGGTTTCAAACGAAAGTTGTGGTACTTTATGTCCATCGCTGTCGAAAACAACAATGTACAGATTTTTTAAGATCTAAATTTATCTTCCGTCGGATAACTTTTTAAGGAAGCTTCGTATACTTGACATTTTTCACATTCTTGACCGTAAAATTATTGGTGTTCTCAAAATAATAGTTGCCTTGACACGAATTTCCATTTTAAACAACATACTATTAGTCATTCAAAAAATCCAAAAATGAAAAAAACACCTGTTTTAACATTTTTTGACCAAACGACGTGGCCATATTTTCGGTAATTTTTTTAATTTTTGGAGACGATGGGTGTAACTTTTCTTAATTGTTAACTGATACTGATGTCTTCAAGATATTTTAAAACAGTTTTACTGCCACATTTGAATGCCTTCCTGAGTTGTCTATAAGATTTTGTGACTCAGCGGGCTGTCATTTTCTTTAATCGATCTCTCTCAGCAAACTGGCTAATGCTGGAATGTTTCCCTGAACCAGGCTTTCTTGTGGCAATTTTTGTAAAGAAAAAGGACGCAAAAATATTATAAATAGCTCTTTAGCTCTATCCCATTTCCACAAAATTTTCCACAGTCTTCGCTTTCAGCCATAGGGAATTAATGCTGTAGAAATTACATACTGTTTCGCGACGTTGTTCTCCTCGATTAACCATAATTTTAAGATAAAGAATCCAATGCCCATTAAAAGTACGGGATTAATTAACAGATGTGTAAGCTTTCAATTGGCATTTATATAAAATTTGAGTTTATTTCTTTACTTACTTTTTACGTCTTCAAAACTTTGTCCAGATTTCATTCCGCATACGTTATACCTAGCTTGTAAAACTTATTATGAATATGTCCACTGAACATAGACATAAACAAAAAGGAAGATGAGTGACGTTCAAAGTAAACAAAACTGAAATATGGTCCTGCACCTACACACTTGTAATATGCTACACACCGCTATAATGTATGTGCATCATGGGCAAAAGAGATAAACCTATATAGTTAACACGGGTATGCAAGGGAGACCTCCATATTTTGCGCATTGCACAAAGTGTGACTGAGAGACTCTGCCACACGACTAATTCAATATAGGTGCCGGAACCTACATATATTTTATGGCACAGAATCGAGCACCTGGTACCATATCTCCCTTTTTGTATAAATCAATGCCACTGAATGCTTTATTGCACTTGTGACTGGATGGGGGCTTTCCTCATACTTATTTACTATAATAAAAAGATAACAATAAAAATGCTGACCTATTTAACTAAAGATGTTACGGAATCTTAATGATAAATTCGAGATTTATGAAAATCAAACAATTACAAGTATTGTAATGACACCTTTTGTTGAATAACGCGAACTACCGAGCTGACTTAAGTCTGATCTGTAAGTGTGATAAGTGATCTGTGACGCACGGGGTAGTTATCTGAGCATTTGTAAAAATTCATACTAAATAACCTAGATGGCGTAGATGTGCCACTTGTTTTGACGTTTGTAGACTGTGTGTTACATGAAACAGGTGTTAAACAAAATTGAACCCTATAAGTAATACAATATGGTTGGAAACTGATTGAAATTGCATAACGTCGTTACGTCATTTGAGAAATTACACGATGATAAGTCAACTAGACACGCTAATTGCATAAGCAAGTTACGCGTCGCCATTACAGTAGACAATTATTGTATGAAATGTCGCCATTAGGCACCACCAATACGCATGCACTTTAGACAGAGTCAATGAGCGTCGCCAGTACAAGACACCACTATTTTAGTATAAAAGGGAACGGTGGGGGCTTCAAGCATTCATTCAAATCTCTGCGTTCGGACCGACAAGTGACTCTGGTTAATTAAATTAGTGGTAAGTGCAAAATTCTGCTATATTTTTCTATCTCTGTGTTTGGTCTTATGTGCAATAACTATATTGTCGTAATGCTGTGACTTGGAGATGAGTCTCTGTTCTCCGATTCAGGAACCAGTGAGGTTTCTGTAGCGGGGAACTTTGACATCAGATATATGTGGAGTGTTGCACTTTATTGTTTTAAAGTTGTGTTAGTTTCTTATTCTTTTATGTAAACTTAAAGTCTATGTGTTTTGTTATATTATAAAAGCCAGAAGCTGTCCAGACATCAGTCGTTTGACGGGCTAGCTATAACCATAACGGTGATAAGCGTGGCTAGCCTGGGGTCCGTTTTGTTTCCAAGTTGATGGTGCTTGGCAATCCTTCTTTACCAACATAAGGATTGAAACACCTCTTAAGGTGCCATCCCTGGTTCCGAGGTCCAGCTGTTAGGCAAAGGCGGGGGCCACATAATTTTATACTAAGTTGGCCATTCGGGATATCCGAACCCGCTGATGTCTGCAGTAATCGGTGCCAGAGGTCTTGTTAAATATGTTTATATATTTCTTTATATACACCGGATAGGGCCGAGTTACTATTCACTACCCTGGCTGCGGCCGTGAATGGGGGACTCACTTACACGGGCCTATAGTTTTGCTATCTCGACTTCGCCCATCGAACTGTACAGATTCCATAGGGATACATTATGTATATTTCAAGGTATTAAGCTGATGGTAAGAACAGCTGATATTTTGAATATACTAGATTAGGGACGATAGACGATAGGGTAGAGTCACACACACTTTCTGGGAAAGCAGGTAGGGTTTTTCTTCCTCAGGTTTTCATGATTTTATAGAAGCAATATATTTACTACTTGTATGGTGGGTTTTTGACTTTGAATTCTTTTGGTATTGAGTATGTGAGATCATTGTTCTAAAAGCAAATCTTTGTAATTCTATATTTCTAGGTTCCTATAGCGAAGGCAAGGTATCTCTGGAATATAGTGTCTGGTCACATTCTATTTAATTTAATTTATGTCTTGGGATAGTAAGTCAGTCTGAGATGGATGACTGACTTGCTCCTGACGCCAATCGATGCAGTGTGTTGGGAATATATCAAACTAATGCTATGAATGGCTGGTTTGACTCTTCTGTTTAGGTCGCTACTTTAGTATTTTGCCTTTGTTTTAGATAGACCTAGAAATATCAGCTTTAATATGATTGAGAATGAATATTGGGCACGTCAAAGAATATTGACATTATTTAGTTTGTTTTAGCGTTTCTTCTCATTTAAAACTAGGATATGAAACGCTGATTAATTATGTTGTGGAGTTTAGGAATACCTAATAACAATAATACAAAATAAATTGGGTATTAGGTTAGCGTGACCATTCTCCATCCGTGCATGTCAATGAGAAGGCGTCTGCTATGCTAGTATTGTGAACAAAAGAATAATTTTGCCCAAAGAAATATATACATTTCCCTTTTAGCTAGCTAGTCAGATATGGGTTTCAGTAAGGGAAATAATTAAGCAGACTACAAGGGCCTTCCTTGCCATGTTACCCGGTCACCGGTATGATTCGGTCGGAGATATTGTTTTTTTAAATAAATAATATTTTATAAGTCTACTAAACTATCTTTAACCACATTTAGCCAATAGCCTACTCTACAATCTGTAAAATCAATACCACTAGACGAATCACCATGGCCATGTTAAGGGGTTTGCGCTCCATACGTTTAGGTTATTAGAGGGATGACCGGTTGGTACAATTTTGTTGGCCGTGACCAGGATTTTAGCAGCTTCATGGCTACAATTTTGATGCCGTGATGCTGGATTTAAGCAGCTTTTTAGCTGCAATTTTGTTGCTTGTGAAATGGAAATGGAAACTGGCTGTTCTTTTTGGCTTTCGAAACACAATTACTATAACTATCTATTACCAATTCTTCAATATCTCAGTGACTTGCGTTCAAAGATGGATAACTTACATAACTATCTGTAATTCTGAGGCATCTTTTATGTTTATTTTATATTTTTATTCAGTTTTAATCACAGTAACATAAAATGTGGGTTCGAATTTAACAACTTCATTATACCTTTTTGCTATTTGTGATATCCAGGACATAATAGCTATAGCATAGCTTCTAGTTGCACTTATGTTCCACTGTTTAAACAACAATAAAGCACAGAAATCACTGGTTATAAGCTTTGAATGTTTACAAACAGTACCAACAAGCCGCGAAGGGTTTTTATGACGGGAACTCTTTCAGGATACTCAATTTCACCCAATACTTCATAGCAGTGGCACTTTTCCAATAGAACACGCGGTACTATCATTCTTATACACTATTCATATCAATATTATTGAAATAGAAGAAATGTTTCACAGAGTAAAGGTTCGAAAAGCAAACGTGCCTGCATACTGACATTGACATGCAAAAACTCGGGGTTGCAAGTCTAAAACTTCTTAGTACCCATACAGGCCTACAGGGCTAATCATGTTACGTTTAGAATTTTCGAACATTGTTTTTCATTAAATTTACATCCAGGGATTACTTATAAACAATAAGATCGCCTGTTGTTTGCCTCTTTTTATGTGCATTATGTTTTTATATTGTGTTGTAATTTAATGTAATTCATGCATTCAGTGGACATACAATAAGTTTTATAAGCTAGGTCTATAATTGCGAACCGCTTTGACCATCTAGTTGCATATGTAAGAGCGACAGAGAGAGGGAGATAACGCAGTTTCGATTCTTGATATTCGCGATAGGCTGGCAGATATTTTAGACAACATATTGCGGAACTTTATTTCCCAATTTATGTAAAATTCATTTAAAATGGCAACACTGAATCGACATAAATTCTGTGCATGGTGCTCGCTCAGATGGCGCCACCATCGTAAGAATAGTCTTGCAAATTATTTCATGGATTTATATACATGTAAGGAGTCTGAATCTCTTGTAGGATATTGGGAAAGGAAGAAAATTTAATATTACTTGTTATATGTGGGTCTTATGCTCATTTCGTTAACTTGCTTAGAGCTTATATATAGGAGAGTCATTCAAATTTTAGAGACAGCTGGTGGAGATGGAGATAGGCTAGTATAAATATACCGCCACTGAATTATATAAGTAGGTTCTATTTTTAAACAATAACAAACGACGAAAGCCATTTATTATCAGAAATCTAAGGATAGGTTTAAATAAACTTTATTAACTTTTGAATAATTTTATTTTTATCTCAAGTTGATCTTTTTCAAGATGCTGGCTGTCACTGGGGTCACTATGTCATTTGTAACTAGCTCCTTGTTTCCTCGCTTTGTTCTCGGTTGTTCTTTTGTTTATTACTGCCAAGGTAGGTCTGTATTTGTATCTGAAAATAAAAATAAATTCATACATATATGCCTCTGGTTTCATATATTAGTAGAAATAGGAAGCTTGGACTTATTTTCAGTTTAAATGAGTAAATGTAGTAATCTTCTGTCTTCTTTCTTAGTAGGCATGATATAGCCTAGGTAAGATAAAATAAGATAAGATTGGCAACTTCATAGTAACTCAGGGTAGTAAATATAAATGCAGCTATAATAAACTACAAGTAGGATGTATATATAGGTAACTGATGAAACTAGGCCTAACCTAATCTAGAAAAGTGGAAATGTTTTAACAATCGCAAGTAATCTAAAGATAATGGGGGCGCTCTGCGAGTTTAATAATAAGGCAGCTCTCTTATGACATTTTTACTTTATCCTAATTTAGCTCGAAAGCTTATGTGCTGCATAAATGGAGTGGGGGCGACCATATGCAAGCAATGTTCTTAGCAAAATACACTCATACCGCGCATGTGACAATATGATTGTTGATCAATTATTGTAAGGTATCTAGTTTGTTTAGCTAGGCTTATATCATAACTTATGAAACAAAATAGGTAATCTTTCATACATAATTTGAAAGAGTTAACATAATTTATTTGTCTGACAAGTTTATACTGTCTGATCAGGGTCTAGTACTGATTTCAATAAAGATGGCGTTGTTACAGGCGTAAACTAGCCAAAGGTTGTTTAAGGAAAGTTTCCGTAAAGTAATTACATTCATTTAAACACCCTCATTTATAGAATTTAGCATGCTCTTGTTATAATTCTTTAAATTTAGAAATGCGTTTCAAAAAGTATTGAGTCATAATATTAACAAATGTATTAATTAGCTTAACCATGTAAAGGTTTTGAATAGGAAATATAGTTCTAAAGCAGTTGCTATGCTCTTGTAAGTATGTATGCATGTATGTACAACCTAGTGTACTACATAGCCAGTATTGTATGTAATAGTTCATACTACAAGTTTAAGTATTCTACGAACATCTTTGTTCTCCTAGTAGGTTAACCAGAACTGAGATCTTGAGAGTCACGAGGTTGATTTTAGTAGTAGACTGGTGATTAGGAATCTTGAGAACACGCCACAGCTGGTCTGTAAGAAGAAAGGAGAAAATTAGATCTTCAAATATTTTGAGAAATATTCAGATTTGTATGAGCCGGGAGAGTAGACATTTCAATTTTCAAGGTTCTGTAGGTACCAAAACAACAAAAGTGGATTTCGAGTCACTTAGAAATGGGGGCGTGTTGTTTATTTTCTAAGTGTAATTTTATCATTTTAAAACATATTCTATATCATAGTTGGTATTCATGAGGAAAGAGTGGATTGGTAGGAGTTTCTTAAGAATACTTTAAGAACCATTGTTTTGTTGGGTATCTGTCTGTAAATATTTTTTATAGGCAAGCTCAGAAACATAAAAGGAGCTTCATTAAGTGTAATTACTGTAATTAGTCATAAGAAGTAAAATAAATATGAAGGTAGGATTTCTTCTATCATGGGGTCACTCAGCGTAATTCTACTGATGAGGACTTTCAAATAAATAAGGGTTATTTTATTTTATCTTAACATATTATTACTTGAGAAATAAATTACCTTTTGATTATCAGAAGCAGTAACACATGATGTCGGCATGTTTCCAAATTTCTGCATCACGGTCATATAGTCGGATGGAGCTGGAATTGAAAATTCAAAGAAAGATTAGCATGAATAGGAAAAATTTATAATATGGTTCATTAGTTCATTACAATCAGCGTTAAAAATACGAGGTAGAAATAACAAGGACGTAACAAGTAGATGGAATTTTTCATATTCGAGGAAGTTCAGATTTCACGATGATAAGATTGTTGAAAAATAAGTTATAAGTTCTAGTTTCATGGTTAGATGATTAGAAAAACAATACTTACGAGTAGGTTGTAGATCATACATCCATTGATATTTAAGTAGGTTCAGTCATCATCATCATCGGTTGTTCTCTCAGAGCTGATCATAATGACATAATGCCCTTCAATTGAAGACTAGGTTCCACCATAGGCTTCTATCTCTTGTTAAACGCATGGATTGATGAAGTTTTAATTGCATGAGTGCAGTACTTTAGGCGAACCATCTTGTAGGGAGGGCTTCCGAGTCTCATGTCTTAAATGTTATGCCTTAGGTTCAGTATTAGGATTATTTATATGCAGAATTATTGGTTGATGATATCTCAATCAGGATCTTTTCTAGCTGAAAAATAAAATGAATATAAGTTGATTGCAGTGAGCAAGTAAAATAGAATAGACATTTTAGTATATAAATTCAACTATCAATATTTTCATTACTTTTTTGATTTTGTCATATTTAATTTACTTTGTTCAGAATAACAGTCTGCTAAAAGTTAGCCTAGTAAGTGTTCCTTCTATGGGTGAAGCAGGAATAAAGCTATGAAATAATATGTTTAAGAACTGATATTGGAAAACTTTGTGGCAGGAACGTTTATCATATTAAAAAAAAAAAAACATTCAAGAGTGAGTAGCTATGTGTCTTGTCTAGTTCTACATTTAATTATAGGTGAGCTGAGTTTTGAACGGGTTTAGCAAATATGGGTTTCATGAAAACAAACGAAAAAGTTAGGTTAACTTACCTCCAGTCCAAAAGAGCGGTTTACCATTAAAATTTACTTCGTTCACTTCTCAAAGGGTTGAGTTTTAATTTAAGTGATAGTATATCGACTTCACGATTCATTAAACACTTGATAAAGAGACCACAACATTTTCGAGCGTGTTTGTTCTACTCAAATTGTCCTTTGGCCCTTTTGCTATAAAAAGGCTGTGCTGAAATAACTTGTAGACTTAAATCAGCTTGCTGATAGTTCAAAGACAGTGGTCTATGTCTATATTTGTATAAAATACGGCGTTTTACATAGATAACGTGATAAATAAAGCTAAATAAGATCAAGAGAAATATATTTTCCAAGTTATGACAGATCCACATTGACGATGAGATAGAGTTGCCCCTGACTTAAACGAGATTACATTTAAGCGGTTTTTAGACTCCTCTATTTTGTTTAGACTTGTCTATGGATTCAAGTTATTAAATTGATAGTTAAAACTCCCTTATCATAAAATAAATGTCATTATTAATAGAAAATAAATTAACTTAAAGTAATGATTCTTATAAGCTTTTGGTTTTAAATAATTACGTTTTAAACTTACGTCATCTATCGGCAGACTTCAGAACGCTTTGACGTAATTATCAATGACAGTACCAAAATGTTTGGCAAAATCCAACAGATGTCAGTATTAGTCTCAAAATATGTATATAGCCGTAAGAGTGATATGCGGAAGAGTGTTTTATTTTAAGTATATGGAAGTGTGTAAAATAATTTGTGCAACAGAAAGTGGTAAATGGTTAATTTTGAAGAAAAATGTGCGAGTGTTTTGGACCCGGGGTATGTCCTTAAACTACGTCCGGACTTGGGCATGTCCTTAAACTATGCCAAAAAGAGAGGTATGGGCACTGCGAATGGCATCTCGCTTAGTGTGGTAGGGCACGTTCAGTGAATGTCATCTCGCTCAAATCTGGAGCAGAGCCCGACTGGGGAAGTACCTCCACCTTACAGAAAACCACAGCCAAATAGCACTAGACCCTACTCATAGTGTTGTGTTCCTGCTGGTGAGTAAGGTTGCCAAAGAGCTCAAAGAGGACCCAGTGTGTTGACGATGAGGGACCCTCTTGTTCCTTTAGCCGTCAACACAGTGAATCCTTCTTTTTGTAAAGGGTCGGCAACGCGCATGTGACTCCTGTGGAGTTACAGGCGTCCATAGGTTACGGTAGCTGCTTACCATCAGGTAGGCCGTATGCTTGTTTGCCACCGTCGTGGTATAAAAAAAAAAAAAAGTTTTATAGTGAGTGTCGTGTGATTTTTTTTTTAATGTGATCTAGTGTAATTATTTTTGCCGTCGACTGAACATGAAACTTAGGGAAACATGCAGTAGAATCCAAGTCTGGCCGTGCGAAGAACCCCAGCTACACCACTGAAAATCAAGAATGTCCTCTCTTCGCGCTTCAAAAACACATTTGCATCGGATTTGCATCTCCTCTTCTTGGATTGGATATTGACTTGCTGAACTAAAAACTTCACCCAATTGCTGCTGCAGTGTCTATGTGAATTTCCTGACATGGAACCAGTGTTTCAAGTGAAGTGATGATTGTGATGAGTTAAGAAATAAAGTTTTTTGTGAAAGTGACCTACTAATTAATACATTTATCAACTAGGAATTGTTATAACTATATACTTTGTTTAAATCTTTTTGTCTATGATTTTAAAATAAAATAAATTCCATCCAATTTTCAATGCGTGCTGTATTATAATATAATCTTATGTGTTTATGTTATACTATACTTTAGATTGATTTCTTGAAACAGATTGCTAAATTTGTCGCACCTCGTAGCAGCCACGGTAGCCGAAGTGTTTCGTTAATGGAATAAAACCAATATAATAATAACGTTCCTGGGTTCGAGCCCGGGCTACTTATTTCTTTTTGTGTTTTTTTTTTTATTTTTAAAATTTTACAGTTTGTTTATATTTATTTCATAGTCATTTTGCTTTTTTAAAGAACATTATATGTAAATAAATTTCATAACAAATATGGTTTGACATCGTCCCTAAAAAATTAAAACGCATTATTACCCTTCATGCGAATAAAATTTGGTAAAATTATCCTTTTAATAAATAGTTATTTCAAAATGAATGAATAAATACACTCCTACATTATTTAGGTGGGTACTTATCTGGTTATCCGATCCTTTGAGTACCTATAGTTAGGGTCTCTTTCAAGATATTTGGTAGACATCAACCTTCATATTTACACACAGTCAGTGTAGTAAGAATGAGTATGTAGTGATTCATTTATAAGAAAATCTAAAACGCTTTTTTTTAAACATATGGGATGCTTGGAATTACAGTTAGTTAACCCTATTTAAGTATTATAAATAATTTATTTTAACAGCTTTCATTTCTTCATAAAGTAAGAGGATATTTATTTCTGGGAACTATGTTTTATTGTTTGATACTGTGTTTTATTAATACGAGTTGCTTGTTGAGTTCATTAAGGTACTATCTACTGTGGTTACTTCAACATCCAAGACCGGACAAGGACAATGTCAGACACGCTTGCGAGGTTTCAATGGGTTACCGATCTCGCAACACGTCGCGCACTAGGGCTGCATCAACGCTGCTACAACCGTAGTTTTACCAGTATCAACAGTCTGAGTTTTTACGGCAAGGGAAGGATTGAAAGAATGGCAGCCAGCAGCATGGAGCAAGGGGGTGCACTTGCATCCTCCAGTCAGGAAAGGGTTTACAAAATGCATTGGTATAAATATTTACGTTTATTGCCTATTCTCGGTAAAACAAATCTTTTACTGATGGTTTTAAAATTACTTTTCAATATATTTTAGTAATATTATTTTGCCTTAACGCGCTTGTATTTATAATACAAGGTGTCCGTGATCTTCTAGTGGTTCGGACTCTATGTTGTAAAATGTTTCATCATGTTATTTTACTACAAACAAAAGGTTATAGTAGGTTTGCGGTTTCTTTATTGTGTTGTGAAATTATACTTTCATTTAATTTCAGTTTTGTCTAATATTATTTTTAACTCGGAACAAGATCAATATCGCTATACAATAGCTGGCAACTTTACTGATGTTATTATGCGTATAGTAGTGTGGATTCGCCGATGCTGGCCAATGGTCTTAAGTAATAGAGATTCACCGGTTAATTGAAATATATAAAATAACCTATTAAACCACTAACACAAAAGGGATTATTGTTTCCAAAAGCTGATAGCTTTCGTTTTGAAACATATTTCATTCAGTTATGAACATCTTAACTTAAATGTTGAGTGTTTTTTTTATATTTTGAATTGATTGCACGTCGGGCATTGGCTGTCTGTAGAAACCGAAGCGAATGTGTAAATGAGGAGGAATGTATGATTTTGTGAGTGGTTACTGTCTTAATGGTTATGTGGATGCATGTAAGAGATGAATGTAAAGAGGTGGGTGAATGAAAGATGATGAATGTATTACGAGTTAATGGGTTGATACAGCTAGACAAATGGCTAGAGTGCAGTCAAACTGGATTAGTCGGTTTTTACAGGGGAAACGAAATGGGGAGGGTATGGGACAAATTGGTCGGTAAAATCTTATCAGTTTAGGTTAAAATCGTGTTACGATTAGACCCGTTATAGGGGTATTTTTTACTGACTAAATACTCTACAAGGTATGAAGATTATAACAAATCCACACACCTCGTAGTGGGTAAGGTATATTCGACAATTACACATGATCATGAGCCATAAAATAAAATAAAACTACTAGGCTCGATTTATAAGGGTTTCTTTTAATATGTTTTAGGATGTGATCATCCAGAAGGTATTTTGCTCATTCTGTAACAAAACATTTTTACTTTAACATTTATATTTGAGAAGTATATTTGGTTCTAAGTTTTTTCATTCTTTCTATAATATTTGTGAAAACTTTAAGGTTGTTTTGTGCATAAAAAAAAACGCACAAAATAATCTTGGGGGGTCGAATAGCCTTGTGTCATTACGAGACATTCGCCAAGAAGACGTGACTGAGTTGGTGGAGCAGAGAAATTCGGTTCGAATTTTGACAATGAAATTTGAACACTTCGTACTTATAAAAAGGTTTTTTCGTTTTGTATGGGAAGTTTTTGTGTACTCATTAGTTTCCAAAATGAAAAAGGATTACGGTTCATAGGGTGGACAAGAATACCTGCCGCAACCGGGGTGAGGGCACAAAAGCGGATCATTAGGATCTACCAGGCTCACAACCTGATATCTCTGGCAAAATGAGAATTCATGGGGAAAAAGTTGTCAAGTCATCATTGTTAAGAATTCCAAGAACCTTTTTCAAAGCTGTGCCACTTGTAGTCATTTAGTATTGGAAAACACACCACACGTTAAAATAAGGGAGGGGAAATTACCGACTGATCCAGTGTATAGGTAGATTGAAGTTTTTCATGAATCACTGTAATTACATTAGTGATCTATTACAAAACTTAAATCGGGGGCGAAGATGTGACTGGATGGGGGCTTTCCTCATACTTATTTACTATAATAAAAAGATAACAATAAAAATGCTGACCTATTTAACTAAAGATGTTACGGAATCTTAATGATAAATTCGAGATTTATGAAAATCAAACAATTACAAGTATTGTAATGACACCTTTTGTTGAATAACGCGAACTACCGAGCTGACTTAAGTCTGATCTGTAAGTGTGATAAGTGATCTGTGACGCACGGGGTAGTTATCTGAGCATTTGTAAAAATTCATACTAAATAACCTAGATGGCGTAGATGTGCCACTTGTTTTGACGTTTGTAGACTGTGTGTTACATGAAACAGGTGTTAAACAAAATTGAACCCTATAAGTAATACAATATGGTTGGAAACTGATTGAAATTGCATAACGTCGTTACGTCATTTGAGAAATTACACGACGATAAGTCAACTAGACACGCTAATTGCATAAGCAAGTTACGCGTCGCCATTACAGTAGACAATTATTGTATGAAATGTCGCCATTAGGCACCACCAATACGCATGCACTTTAGACAGAGTCAATGAGCGTCGCCAGTACAAGACACCACTATTTTAGTATAAAAGGGAACGGTGGGGGCTTCAAGCATTCATTCAAATCTCTGCGTTCGGACCGACAAGTGACTCTGGTTAATTAAATTAGTGGTAAGTGCAAAATTCTGCTATATTTTTCTATCTCTGTGTTTGGTCTTATGTGCAATAACTATATTGTCGTAATGCTGTGACTTGGAGATGAGTCTCTGTTCTCCGATTCAGGAACCAGTGAGGTTTCTGTAGCGGGGAACTTTGACATCAGATATATGTGGAGTGTTGCACTTTATTGTTTTAAAGTTGTGTTAGTTTCTTATTCTTTTATGTAAACTTAAAGTCTATGTGTTTTGTTATATTATAAAAGCCAGAAGCTGTCCAGACATCAGTCGTTTGACGGGCTAGCTATAACCATAACGGTGATAAGCGTGGCTAGCCTGGGGTCCGTTTTGTTTCCAAGTTGATGGTGCTTGGCAATCCTTCTTTACCAACATAAGGATTGAAACACCTCTTAAGGTGCCATCCCTGGTTCCGAGGTCCAGCTGTTAGGCAAAGGCGGGGGCCACATAATTTTATACTAAGTTGGCCATTCGGGATATCCGAACCCGCTGATGTCTGCAGTAATCGGTGCCAGAGGTCTTGTTAAATATGTTTATATATTTCTTTATATACACCGGATAGGGCCGAGTTACTATTCACTACCCTGGCTGCGGCCGTGAATGGGGGACTCACTTACACGGGCCTATAGTTTTGCTATCTCGACTTCGCCCATCGAACTGTACAGATTCCATAGGGATACATTATGTATATTTCAAGGTATTAAGCTGATGGTAAGAACAGCTGGTATTTTGAATATACTAGATTAGGGACGATAGACGATAGGGTAGAGTCACACACACTTTCTGGGAAAGCAGGTAGGGTTTTTCTTCCTCAGGTTTTCATGATTTTATAGAAGCAATATATTTACTACTTGTATGGTGGGTTTTTGACTTTGAATTCTTTTGGTATTGAGTAAATGAGATCATTGTTCTAAAAGCAAATCTTTGTAATTCTATATTTCTAGGTTCCTATAGCGAAGGCAAGGTATCTCTGGAATATAGTGTCTGGTCACATTCTATTTAATTTAATTTATGTCTTGGGATAGTAAGTCAGTCTGAGATGGATGACTGACTTGCTCCTGACGCCAATCGATGCAGTGTGTTGGGAATATATCAAACTAATGCTATGAATGGCTGGTTTGACTCTTCTGTTTAGGTCGCTACTTTAGTATTTTGCCTTTGTTTTAGATAGACCTAGAAATATCAGCTTTAATATGATTGAGAATGAATATTGGGCACGTCAAAGAATATTGACATTATTTAGTTTGTTTTAGCGTTTCTTCTCATTTAAAACTAGGATATGAAACGCTGATTAATTATGTTGTGGAGTTTAGGAATACCTAATAACAATAATACAAAATAAATTGGGTATTAGGTTAGCGTGACCATTCTCCATCCGTGCATGTCAATGAGAAGGCGTCTGCTATGCTAGTATTGTGAACAAAAGAATAATTTTGCCCAAAGAAATATATACATTTCCCTTTTAGCTAGCTAGTCAGATATGGGTTTCAGTAAGGGAAATAATTAAGCAGACTACAAGGGCCTTCCTTGCCATGTTACCCGGTCACCGGTATGATTCGGTCGGAGATATTGTTTTTTTAAATAAATAATATTTTATAAGTCTACTAAACTATCTTTAACCACATTTAGCCAATAGCCTACTCTACAATCTGTAAAATCAATACCACTAGACGAATCACCATGGCCATGTTAAGGGGTTTGCGCTCCATACGTTCAGGTTATTAGAGGGATGACCGGTTGGTACACACTCAAAATAAATTACAACACAATATAAAACATAATGCACATAAAACGAGGCTAACAACAGGCGGTCTTCTTGTTGATAATGATAAGCAATCTCTGAATGTAAATTTGATGAAAAATAATGTTCTAAAATTTTAAACGTTACATGATGAGCCCTGTCTGTGTTTTATGTTACTGTGGTTAAAATGTTGAATAAAAATATAAAATAAACATAAAAGATGCCTCAGAATTACAGATAATTATGTAAGTTATCCTTTTTCTAACGCGAGCAATTGAATACGTAGTGAATTGATAAACTAATACTTTTAAAGTATGCTTAAAAGTAAGGTTGTAGTCATTGTTCTTTTTTGTTTTTTTTTTTAATCGAAAAAAAAACTAGTCAGAACATGCCCATTTCATAAGCAACAAAATGCCACAAAGGCCACTTAGAATAAACTATCCTGATAACTTCAAAATCACAAAGTGAACACCACAGACTCAATCTCTAATCCACCGGGAACGGATCCAACGGATTTATTTCATATCCTGGTCCCGGCACCAAAATATACCTCGTCCCCTCTCATCTCTTATAAATTAAACGTATGGAGCGCGAAACCCCTTTAACATGGCCATGGTGATCGATAGTTATTCTTGTTAATATTGAGGACCCACCGAAATGCTCCGTGTAACCCAAATCATTTTAATGTAAGACTGACTGATTGTTTTGGATTTCGATATATTAATTTTATAGTGAATTTACCTAATGAAAGTTTTATGACACAACGACGGATGTAAATAACCAAAGAAATTACAAGTTCATTATAAAAATAGCTGATTTACAGATTGTAGAGTAAAATATTGACTTAACGTGGTACAAAATAGTAAATCGTTTATAAAATAATATTTATTTAAAATATAATATCAACAACTTTCTTGCACCGGTGATCTGTTGACATAGCAATACAGGTCCTTATAGTTTGCATGAATATTTACTTTTAAAACCCCATATTGTCCTAGTTAAATATCCTTGTTATATTTATCTTGGGCAAAATATTTTATTACAACCTAGTGATGCAAACAACTACTTATTGCTATGGACGGATGATGATTGATCACACTACTCTGAATAATATCTAATTTATATAATACTAGCTGCGCCAGCGGCTCCGCCCGCGTGGAATTCGGTCTTTGTCAGTAAGCGGCTAATTCACCCCTAATTTCTCTCCCTCCCCCTGGAGGCGGAACTTGAAAGTCTTGAAGTAAAGTTGACAGATGGATACGCTAGAGGACAGTAGTCCAGATAAAATATTTTACAATTACCACTAAATAAAACTACACTCCAAAATCAATAGCTTTTTCCGTCCTTATTAAAAAATTTGACATGATTTAAATGACATAGAATAGTAGGTGTATATCGGACGATACAGTACCACTTTTGTATTTATACGTCCTTAACTGTACCTATTGATACCATGTCCATGGCAAATATCATCCAAATCGATCCTCCAGTCAAATCAGTCTAAGAATGAAAAGGTAAGAACAGGCGCGGTTGCAGCCTGAAATTTGGGGGTGGGGTAACTATGAAATTGGGGGGTCACAAATGCAGAAATGATTTTTTGAGGGGGTCAGTAATGATTTTTCTATTTGACGTGTATGATTTGGGGGGGTTAATGTCCCATGTATCCCCCCGACCCCGTCGGACCGCGCCTGGGTAAGAAATATACGCATAAAAATCCATACTTCATATCATAACCTAAAAACTTATTAACGAATATACTAACAACGAATTTAGGTCTAATATTAGTAAGAAAACTTAGAAGTAAGATTAGAGAAAAGGAGTATAGATATCAAAATCGTGAGGCTGAGTATTTACATACACTGTGCAATGTGTGGCAATCGGTTTATTGTCGTTTAAGTTTGTTGTACTATTAAGTCAATAATTCATTGAAAGGAGATCGTCAATTCTGGGCCACCTGATATACACCGTATACAGTTTGTACTGCAATGTAAAATAAATTCACATTTTATTACTAAAGTAGACAAAATATTGCAAAAAAATGAAACGGGAATTAGATATACTAAATAAATACACATTATGTTGATTTTTTCGCGATTAAAATACAGCAAGACAAGTTGTTAACGTCCTTATGGCATTGACATAAAGTTTAACTTCACCCTGGCCTGAAACGGGATTGTTTTTTGGTTTGACACTGTCAATGTATACCGTTACATAATCTGCGTTTTGATACTGTTCAGTAAGTTAGAACATTGTAATATTAAAATAGTATCTAAGCCTACGAATACGGAAGTTTAAATTAGAAATCGACTGTATTAAAACGCCTAAAGATTGAAATTGCGTATTTTTGCATTTTTGATCGGAGTTTGAATATTAAAAGTGGGTTACATAATGGCATAATATCATGCTCCTTCGATAACGAAACGCATCTTTTTTTCAATTTTGAAATGTCAGATACTAGTTCTATCGCACTTAACGGTGGTAAACCTTATCCCTTCGCAATAGGTGTTAGGAATGTTCAGTTAATAGTATCCACGATGGTTTGACAGCAGTCTTTGTTTACCGAAATACAGGAACTATAAATACTATCAAATTATGCCTTTTTATTATTTCATCATGATTCCCGTTTTGTTTTCAAGTCCGCTTTTGTGCATTATCTTTAAAAAATCGGAATTTTTTTTACATTAATATATAAATCATAGGCAAGCACGCTTTCAAATATTGTCCTTGTCAGATTCGAGTTTTAAATGCATGATTTTTCAATTTCCCCATTAGATTTCGCAATATTTTTACCACCATCCTGATCTAGAAATTATGACGATTCTTTAAAAGTAAGAACCATTCCTAAGCGGTCCTAAATAATCTGGACTAGATCACCTAACAAAAATTGACGATCTCCTTTGTTGATATCCGTACCCTCACTTCTAAACTTAGAGTTAATTTGGCAAAATCCTTTCTAAGTTGATTATTCATGTCACAAAGTATTAATTTCAGCGCCATCTGTTAGTTGAACAGGGTAAAATAAATATAACATAGTTATTTTTATAATCTTTCATGGTTTTTAATAATGTATTTAATCACATTAAACGCCAGAGTAAGTTCACTCCAATGCAAGGTTTCAAACGAAAGTTGTGGTACTTTATGTCCATCGCTGTCGAAAACAACAATGTACAGATTTTTTAAGATCTAAATTTATCTTCCGTCGGATAACTTTTTAAGGAAGCTTCGTATACTTGACATTTTTCACATTCTTGACCGTAAAATTATTGGTGTTCTCAAAATAATAGTTGCCTTGACACGAATTTCCATTTTAAACAACATACTATTAGTCATTCAAAAAATCCAAAAATGAAAAAAACACCTGTTTTAACATTTTTTGACCAAACGACGTGGCCATATTTTCGGTAATTTTTTTAATTTTTGGAGACGATGGGTGTAACTTTTCTTAATTGTTAACTGATACTGATGTCTTCAAGATATTTTAAAACAGTTTTACTGCCACATTTGAATGCCTTCCTGAGTTGTCTATAAGATTTTGTGACTCAGCGGGCTGTCATTTTCTTTAATCGATCTCTCTCAGCAAACTGGCTAATGCTGGAATGTTTCCCTGAACCAGGCTTTCTTGTGGCAATTTTTGTAAAGAAAAAGGACGCAAAAATATTATAAATAGCTCTTTAGCTCTATCCCATTTCCACAAAATTTTCCACAGTCTTCGCTTTCAGCCATAGGGAATTAATGCTGTAGAAATTACATACTGTTTCGCGACGTTGTTCTCCTCGATTAACCATAATTTTAAGATAAAGAATCCAATGCCCATTAAAAGTACGGGATTAATTAACAGATGTGTAAGCTTTCAATTGGCATTTATATAAAATTTGAGTTTATTTCTTTACTTACTTTTTACGTCTTCAAAACTTTGTCCAGATTTCATTCCGCATACGTTATACCTAGCTTGTAAAACTTATTATGAATATGTCCACTGAACATAGACATAAACAAAAAGGAAGATGAGTGACGTTCAAAGTAAACAAAACTGAAATATGGTCCTGCACCTACACACTTGTAATATGCTACACACCGCTATAATGTATGTGCATCATGGGCAAAAGAGATAAACCTATATAGTTAACACGGGTATGCAAGGGAGACCTCCATATTTGGCGCATTGCACAAAGTGTGACTGAGAGACTCTGCCACACGACTAATTCAATATAGGTGCCGGAACCTACATATATTTTATGGCACAGAATCGAGCACCTGGTACCATATCTCCCTTTTTGTATAAATCAATGCCACTGAATGCTTTATTGCACTCAAAATAAATTACAACACAATATAAAACATAATGCACATAAAACGAGGCTAACAACAGGCGGTCTTCTTGTTGATAATGATAAGCAATCTCTGAATGTAAATTTGATGAAAAATAATGTTCTAAAATTTTAAACGTTACATGATGAGCCCTGTCTGTGTTTTATGTTACTGTGGTTAAAATGTTGAATAAAAATATAAAATAAACATAAAAGATGCCTCAGAATTACAGATAATTATGTAAGTTATCCTTTTTCTAACGCGAGCAATTGAATACGTAGTGAATTGATAAACTAATACTTTTAAAGTATGCTTAAAAGTAAGGTTGTAGTCATTGTTCTTTTTTGTTTTTTTTTTTAATCGAAAAAAAAACTAGTCAGAACATGCCCATTTCATAAGCAACAAAATGCCACAAAGGCCACTTAGAATAAACTATCCTGATAACTTCAAAATCACAAAGTGAACACCACAGACTCAATCTCTAATCCACCGGAAACGGATCCAACGGATTTATTTCATATCCTGGTCCCGGCACCAAAATATACCTCGTCCCCTCTCATCTCTTATAAATTAAACGTATGGAGCGCGAAACCCCTTTAACATGGCCATGGTGATCGATAGTTATTCTTGTTAATATTGAGGACCCACCGAAATGCTCCGTGTAACCCAAATCATTTTAATGTAAGACTGACTGATTGTTTTGGATTTCGATATATTAATTTTATAGTGAATTTACCTAATGAAAGTTTTATGACACAACGACGGATGTAAATAACCAAAGAAATTACAAGTTCATTATAAAAATAGCTGATTTACAGATTGTAGAGTAAAATATTGACTTAACGTGGTACAAAATAGTAAATCGTTTATAAAATAATATTTATTTAAAATATAATATCAACAACTTTCTTGCACCGGTGATCTGTTGACATAGCAATACAGGTCCTTATAGTTTGCATGAATATTTACTTTTAAAACCCCATATTGTCCTAGTTAAATATCCTTGTTATATTTATCTTGGGCAAAATATTTTATTACAACCTAGTGATGCAAACAACTACTTATTGCTATGGACGGATGATGATTGATCACACTACTCTGAATAATATCTAATTTATATAATACTAGCTGCGCCAGCGGCTCCGCCCGCGTGGAATTCGGTCTTTGTCAGTAAGCGGCTAATTCACCCCTAATTTCTCTCCCTCCCCCTGGAGGCGGAACTTGAAAGTCTTGAAGTAAAGTTGACAGATGGATACGCTAGAGGACAGTAGTCCAGATAAAATATTTTACAATTACCACTAAATAAAACTACACTCCAAAATCAATAGCTTTTTCCGTCCTTATTAAAAAATTTGACATGATTTAAATGACATAGAATAGTAGGTGTATATCGGACGATACAGTACCACTTTTGTATTTATACGTCCTTAACTGTACCTATTGATACCATGTCCATGGCAAATATCATCCAAATCGATCCTCCAGTCAAATCAGTCTAAGAATGAAAAGGTAAGAACAGGCGCGGTTGCAGCCTGAAATTTGGGGGTGGGGTAACTATGAAATTGGGGGGTCACAAATGCAGAAATGATTTTTTGAGGGGGTCAGTAATGATTTTTCTATTTGACGTGTATGATTTGGGGGGGTTAATGTCCCATGTATCCCCCCGACCCCGTCGGACCGCGCCTGGGTAAGAAATATACGCATAAAAATCCATACTTCATATCATAACCTAAAAACTTATTAACGAATATACTAACAACGAATTTAGGTCTAATATTAGTAAGAAAACTTAGAAGTAAGATTAGAGAAAAGGAGTATAGATATCAAAATCGTGAGGACAGTAGTCCAGATAAAATATTTTAAAATATTGATACCATGTCCATGGCAAATATTATCCAAATCGATCCTCCAGTCAAATCAGTCTAAGAATGAAAAGGTAAGAACAGGCGCGGTTGCAGCCTAAAATTTGGGGGTGGGGTAACTATGAAATTGGGGGGTCACAAATGCAGAAATGATTTTTTGAGGGGGTCAGTAATGATTTTTCTATTTGACGTGTACGATTTGGGGGGTTAATGTCCCATGTAACCCCCCGACCCCATGGGACCGCGCCTGGGTAAGAAATATACGCATAAAAATCCATACTTCATATCATAACCTAAAAACTTATTAACGAATATACTAACAACGAATTTAGGTCTAATATTAGTAAGAAAACTTAGAAGTAAGATTAGAGAAAAGGAGTATAGATATCAAAATCGTGAGGCTGAGTATTTACATACACTGTGCAATGTGTGGCAATCGGTTTATTGTCGTTTAAGTTTGTTGTACTATTAAGTCAATAATTCATTGAAAGGAGATCGTCAATTCTGGGCCACCTGATATACACCGTATACAGTTTGTACTGCAATGTAAAATAAATTCACATTTTATTACTAAGTAGACAAAATATTGCAAAAAAATGAAACGGGAATTAGAAATACTAAATAAATACACATTATGTTGATTTTTCCGCGATTAAAATACAGCAAGACAAGTTGTTAACGTCCTTATGGCATTGACATAAAGTTTAACTTCACCCTGGCCTGAAACGGGATTGTTTTTTGGTTTGACACTGTCAATGTATACCGTTACATAGTCTGCGTTTTGATACTGTTCAGTAAGTTAGAACATTGTAATATTAAAATAGTATCTAAGCCTACGAATACGGAAGTTTAAATTAGAAATCGACTGTATTAAAACGCCTAAAGATTGAAATTGGGTATTTTTGCATTTTTGATCGGAGTTTGAATATTAAAAGTGGGTTTCATAATGGCATAATATCATGCTCCTTCGATAACGAAACGCATCTTTTTTTCAATTTTGAAATGTCAGATACTAGTTCTATCGCATTTAACGGTGGTAAACCTTACCCCTTCGCAATAGGTGTTAGGAATGTTCAGTTAATAGTATCCACGATGGTTTGACAGCAGTCTTTGTTTACCGAAATACAAGAACTATAAATACTATCAAATTATGCCTTTTTATTATTTCATCATGATTCCCGTTTTGTTTTCAAGTCCGCTTTTGTGCATTATCTTTAAAAAATCGGAATTTTTTTTACATTAATATATAAATCATAGGCAAGCACGCTTTCAAATATTGTCCTTGTCAGATTCGAGTTTTAAATGCATGATTTTTCAATTTTCCCATTAGATTTCGCAATATTTTTACCACCATCCTGATCTAGAAATTATGACGATTCTTTAAAAGTAAGAACCATTCCTAAGCGGTCCTAAATAATCTGGGCTAGATCACCTAACAAAAATTGACGATCTCCTTTGTTGATATCCGTACCCTCACTTCTAAACTTAGAGTTAATTTGGCAAAATCCTTTCTAAGTTGATTATTCATGTCACAAAGTATTAATTTCAGCGCCATCTGTTAGTTGAGCAGGGTACTCGTTAGTCTTAGGACATATTACTACAGTACGCGAACAGTTGAGAGCTTCGATAACTCACAAGTGCGATTTTCTTTTTTAGTTAGATAAAATAATATGATTACTTACAGTAAAAAAAATTCTAACATTTGACGTCGCGCTAGGTATTATATAGATATTTGCTTATAACAACAAAAAAATATTATACGTATATATTTTCCTTTACCATACTATTGCATTAAACTATTTCAACATTATCTGTCATTTTATAACAATTTGGTCAATAGATTGTCTGAGCATAATCGAAAAAAAATTGTCAAAATATAAGTGACCTTGAATTCTAGACGAATTACAAATGGCTAAGACGACATATGCTCTTGACAAAACCGTTATGAAATGTGAAGTTATATAGCAATAATTAAAAGCGATAGCCTGGTGGAGAAAAAACAAACTTACATAATATTTTCTTTGTGTAGCAAACAAATACATGTATTATACCTAGCGCGATGCTAACAATTGTTAGAAAATATTTTTCATTATTTTCTTAACGTATTCTAACAGGTCACAAAATAAAATCGGATTTATGTCATTTTTATAGGTTAAAAAGGCGTTTTAGTACTCTACTATATTGGGAAAAAAAGTTTGTACCTCCTTTCTAAGTAGCGCCATAAGATTCAGGTGCAAAATTAACTCAATCGAGTGTAGTGGCTACCCCCCTTTTAGAGGTTGAATTTTTATAGCCTACTTATACCTGGCCGGGAATTTTCTTAACAATTGGAATTAGTAATCCTTAAGGGGTGACTTCTGGGATAACAATGCACAAAAAAACCGACCAAGAGCATGTCGGGCCATGTTGAGTGTAGGGTTCCGTAATTTCCGCCCTGTTAAAAAATATCCGTTCAAAAGGTCACTTATTAATAGATATTTGGCGGCGCTTCCGTCATAAAGTAATAATTGCGTGGTGGGTTAATTGTTTGGCGTTGTAATTCTACTATCCGGCACTTACGTCCTTTCAATATGCGTTTTTGACAAACAACTCAAAAACAGCTGAACCGATTTTATTAAATATCGTTTTTATTGAAAGTTGAAAGGTACAAAGGCTTCACTTCCATTATTTTTTTCAAATTTTTTGGACCTACGGTTCGATAGTAAGATGGGAAGGGAGGGCCTTTTTTGAAGATGAAACTATCTTTTGTCCTTTCTAGACCCATACTATCTCTATACCAAATTTCTTCTAAATCAGTTCAGCGGTAAAAAATTCCTCATACCAACTTACAACCCCCTTACAATCTCCATAAAAAAAAAAAACAACCCCTTTTTCACCCCCACAAGGGTTTGAAAACTATCCTATAACGTTTCTCGGGACTCAAATTATACCCATACTAATTTCTATCTAAATCGTTTCAGCGGTTAAAAATTCTCCATACAAACTTTCAACTTTCACCCCCACGAGGGTTGATTTTCGGGATTAAAAGTATCTCATTTTTGACAAAAACGGGACTTAAATGCGTACACTTACTTTTATTATTTCCCTGACGTTTCGAGCGTGCTCGCAGCGTCGTGGTCGCAGGCAGACTGGCGAGGAATTGTATCAGCATCTCCTAGCTGCGCGGGTTACAACTATCTATTATCCTTTCCCGGGACTCAAACTATCTCTATACAATTTTTTATCAAAATCCGTTCAGCCGTTTTCACGTGATGCGCGGTCAAATAAACAGATAAACAGACAAAACTTCTAAAAATTGTTGGAACGTGTTCTGTTATCAATTCTAAGTATCCCCAGCCAACATTTTTTCGATTATCTTCCATGTACAGACTTTCGCCCTCTTCAGCTTTATTATATGTATAGATTAATGTTATTAGGTATTCCTAAACTCCACAGAATATATAATAAGCGTTACGTAACTTAATTTCAAATGAGAAGAAACGCTAAAACAAACTCATTTAAATATGTCTATCTGTTATAAAAGCCCAATATTTATTCCCAACACAGTAAAAGAAGATTTGAGCACAAATTAATTGAATAAGTAAATAAATAAATAAATATTTAGGGGACAATCTTACACAAAGATCAATCGAGGCTTGTGTTGTGGATACTAGACGACGATATCTATATATATAAACGTAAGAGTCCTGACTGACTGATTGTCTGACCGACACACTTAAATCAACGCCCAGCCCAAACCGTTGAACCTAGATAGCTGAATTTTTCACAATAGGTAGTTTTTATAACATTAGTTTCCACTAAGAAGGGGTTTGTCAAAATTCATCACCTAAGGGGATGAAATGAGGGTCCAAAGTTTGTATGGCGAAACCAGATCAGTTTCGACCATTTTATTCAAAACTTCACACGAGTATTTCTAATAATAAATGAGTAAATACGTGTTTCAGAATTTTTCATAATTCACCCCCTAAGGGAATGAAATTGGGATCCAATGTTTGTATGGCGAAACAAGATCAGTTAGACTATTTTATTCGAAACATCACAGAAGTATTCCTAACGATAAACGAGTAAGCATGTGTTTCAGGTTTTTTGGAAATTCAACCCCTAAAAGGGGGAAATGTCGTCACAAAGTCTGAAAATCAACATGGGTAATGTCTGTATGGTTTATCGGGTCGTTGATTACGAACGCCCTGCACGCTACCTTCGGGAGGGGGAGCTTCGGCTCCAGGGGCTTCGGCCCCAGTGAGGGGACAGCTTCGGCTGTCGCAGCAGGTGATGTTCGCGGAATAATGTTCGCGCTACCGTGTCACCGTCTCCAATGCTGCACGACGGGCATACCGTGGATGGTTTAGTTGGTAGTGTCGGCCCTTGCTGACGAGTCCAACATACCCGTCCTAGTTCCCCGGCTAGGCGGGATACCTAAATGCATTCCTCCAAGTTAAAAAAAAAAGGTTCAGAGTTAGGTTAGGTTGAGAGTTAGGTTAGGTTCCCGAGAAGATCAGGACCACATCGTCCGCAAACGCCTGACAGTAATTACCCCTGATTTCCAGTTCTTTCAGCAGCGGATCCAGCAACAGGTTCCAGAAAGTTGGTCCCCCAATTGACCCCTGCACACAGCCCTTCGTCGTTTGTCTGGCACACTCAGCTCCCGCGTACCTCACCTTTACCTTTCTGTTGGACAGGTAGTCGTCCACTAGACGTCTCAGGTTTGCGGGGCATCGGGTCTCTGCCAGTCGACACTGAATGGCTGGCCACCAAGCGCTGTCGAAGGCCCCCTCTATATCAAGCGATACAATGGTAACTATCTTTTTGGCTTTTAGCTCAGTTTTTATTTGTTCCAACATGGCATAGAGGGAGTCTTCGGTACTGCGCTGCGGCGTAAAGCCAAACTTAAGTCGGCTCGCGTCCGGGAGAATGAGCCATCTTATCCTCCGCACCATCATCTTTTCGAGGATTTTCCCAAGAACAGGCAGGAGGCCAATGGGCCTGTAAGATTTGGGGTGAGTGTAGTCTTCCTTTCCCTGTTTGCGAAGAACCACCACTGCTGCCTCCTTCCAAGCGGTGGGAAAGTGTTAGAGGCTCAAGCACTTGTTCATAAGTGCCAGGAATGTGTCCGGGTACAGGGTAATGGCCGCCTTGCATATATCAGCTGTGAGGCCGTCTGGTCCGGGTGCCTTCTTGGGATTAAAGCTCGACGCCGCCCACCGCAGTTCCTCCGCTGTAAAGGGGGGATCGCATTCTTCAGAATGCGTCCACTCGTTTACCGTTTTTGCTGCTGTTCTGACCTGCATATGGTAGTCGTTATCCTGCAGTGTGTTATCTTGTGGGAAGAATGTGTCCGTCAGCAGCCGAGCTGACTCCTCGTTCCCAAGGGCTTTCCTCTTCGCAATCGCTCCTTTTAGTGCTTCTTTTGTAGTCACGAGGGCCACCCGCAATGTCTCGGCCTCTGCTACTGTGTGCCGTCGTCGGCGACAGCGAGTGTATTTCCTACGGGCCTCGTTCGCTACTTGTCGGAGGGCAGCTATTTCAGCCGACCACCAGTAGACCTGCTTTTTTCCAGAGATCTTCTTCGCCCTCGTCATGCCCGCATCACATATAGCTGTGAGCGAGGCACGGAAGCGGACTGATCTTTCCTCAGTGCCCAGGTCCACTGGTGGGGGAGCACCCCAAGCTTCTATAATTGCAGCCTCCTCTATAATTTCTCTGTCAAGACTGGCCAGAGACCAACGGGGGAAACCGTTGGGGCGTCGTATACCCGCTGCCTGCGGTAAAGCCTGGGAGTCTATTCGACATGGCATAACTGACAGTCGCATGCGAGACAACTATGATATCACACTATTGTGACAGTTGATTCACCTAACCACCTACGTCAAAATCAATAGGTCTCACTAGAGGAATTTCTCTATTGGCATGGGCGCCATCTTATTGTTTTGACGTTGACGTCAGTAAATTATGGGAATCCCACGTAAGGCATTTGTTTACCTCTAGTAGGTAAAGAGAGCCTTGAAGCATTTTATGAAAACTCATTTGAAAGCGACATCTCTGAATGTCTTCTGAAACTAAATACGTGTATGAGTATGTGTGTAAATCATACGTGTATTTTCGTGCTACAATACTAGGCTAGAATTAGGGTAGTCTACAAAGACGGCTTACAAGCAATTTTTTAGATTTGACGATGCATTTTTGGGTGTAGCAACGATGACGAAACCTGTGCTTTGGGTAAAAGATATGTGACAAATATTACATATTGAATAAAAATGACTTGTATGAATGATTTTAAGATTTCTTGTAACCAATAAATGTTTTTGTCACAAGAAATAAAACAATATATTGACTTGTAAACCGACCACGTAGATCCAATATTATGTAGAATAGGTTTAGTGTAAATAAATTATAATATCAAGAATACAACCTTGATATCTATCTCACGTGTTTATATCGAGACCCGAAAAAGGGAATGATTACAAAATTATAACTAGTGTATGGTTAATAAAGGTTGTATCTTGAGCGTTGCGGGGGGCACTAGAAACAAACAAACTGCTGCCGAGATTATTACAACATTTTTCACCACGCCACGGCAAAAAAATACAAGCTTAGGTAAATACATAAAACAAAACAAATTAATTCTGCCAAATATTTATGGTTCAAAATCATCGTTCTATAACGTAAAGTAATAACTGTTCTCCCTTGTGAAAAAAAAAAAAAACAATTTTACTGACGCTTTAAAAAAAACAAGATAGGCGGTGGTGCTGATGTGGTGAAAAAGCATTCACACACAAGAAAATAATTTTAATAAGAAAACCTAACTACTAATAACATAATTATTTAATTTTGCAATGTTTCTGTCTGTTTTAATACCTACTTATAGTGCTGCAGTTTTTGTTACGTCAACGTCTATGGAAAGTTTGAGGCATTTCAAAAACATCAGAAAAGAAATTAAATTCGAGAAATAAATGAATCTTACACAAATCGAACTAGGCCCACAGTAAGCTCAGTAAGGCTTGTATTATGGGTACTAGACGATATATATATATATATATATATTTGATAAATATGGATAAATACTTAAATACATAGAAAACATCCATAACTCAGGAACAAATATCTGTGATAAACACACAAACAAATTCCCTGACCAGGATTCGAACCCGGGACCTCCTGCTTCGTAGGCAGGGTCACTACCGACTGGGCTAGGAGGCCGTTATTTCTATCGGTAGCCTGGTAGTCAGTGCCTTAAAGCCATTAAAGGATTGTTTGACATTTGATACTTCACGCAGATAAACATAGTAGAAAAATGGAGCAACAGTATAGTAATTATCAAAACAAACTCTGGTAGCCTGGCGGCCAGACGCCCGACTTACGCTCTAAGGATCGCGGATTCAAACTTGGCTCCTACTACTGCCTCCTAACTTAACTAAGGTTTTAGACACTTCAAACAATATTACACATATTCTTCATAGATTCTAATTTAATGTAAGACTCTTATATTACAAAGGTATTCCTAATCCTGAGAGTTGAGGATGTTATGGAAATATAAAGATATCAGGTAAATAAATACAGTGCACAGTAGTACTAGTCATAATCCTCATGATTATAACTAATTGCCACTAACAAGACCCAAGTTTTGAATTACTATTTAGGAGACTCGGGATATGAAAACCAATGGGTCTTCATTTCAAAAAAGAAGTTGACGTTTACTGCAAGTAAATGTAATTGTGTATCTGACTGACTTACGTGTAAGTTATATTCCAATATTATATCATATTATATTTCTTATATAATGAATTGATATGGTTACACATGGCACTTTAAACTATACATACTTGTTTCTTTAAACATCGATTTTTTTAAAGGGTGTTCAATTTTTCAGCTGCTTTCGCCACCGCATCTGTATGTTTATTGGATCCGGTGAGGTGAGAAGCCGCCAGTGTATGCACATGTACATGGGGAATGGCTATACAGCCGCATACAGTCAAGGCGTTGTAGGAGATTTATTGCTAGTGGCTTGCTTAATCTGAGGAAATCTACTCTAACATAGCATCCAAATTACACAAAATAATGCAGAGCACAGTGAATGCAGGGTACTGTAGAGATATTCTCAACAGCAGGGTGGAAGAACCCTATAACTCATCGCAATTTTTGATGTTTATCCATTCGCTCCTCGGCCAGATCTCGACATTTCTTTTATGGCATATTAATTGAACTTTAGGTAAAATAGGTAATGCTAATCATATTATATTTTAACAGTTATATATTTTTAATAAATACCTACAATTAATAATCATAAAAATTATAAATATTAATATGCTCTCAGTGAAAATGTCTTCAAATCATATCAATTTTAATATAATACTTCTAGAGGTATCTTACCTAGTTTGAATAGTCAGAAATCAACTTCGAGCAAAAGTTTCGTGGGGGCAATTACTAGAGGTCGCCTCCATCATTACTATCGGTAGCCTGGTAGTCAGTGCCTTAAAGGATTGTTTGACATCTGATACTTCACTACTTAAACATTATAGATACTGGTGCCGGCTATACTGTAAATTTATCAAAAGTCTAAAATTACCGGTCGGCTTCCATATAGCGTTGACAGCGTTGTAGAGCCCATCACGGAGATATTGAAAACATAAGTCTTAAAGGTCGTAAATGGGCACTAGTATGTGTGGCGTCAAGTTAAAAATACAAAAAAAACCGGCCAAGAGCGTGTCGGGCCACGCTCAGTGTAGGGTTCCGTAGTTTTCCGTCCGTCACAGTAAGTGTCCCCACTTAAGAGTTAAAATAACACCGCCATGTAGGATATGATATGAGCGTTCCACGTACAGCGACATCTATCGGCAAATTAAGTAAACTATTGCGCGCGAGCTTAAAGTATGGAAGATGATTTTTATGGGATAATTCTTTATTGCATGAACCGATTTTCACCGTTTTTACTTTATTTGAAAGCACTTCATTTCATTGTGATTTTGTAGAAATTACAGGTACAATAAACTCCTGCTCATACGGTTAAATTACAAACTTATTTCAGAAATTATTTTGTATTTTTTTTTCAAAAACTATTCAACCTATCAAGTTCAAAATAATTTTCCTAGAAAGTTTTTATAAAGTTCCACTTTTTAATTTTTTTTTATATTTTTAAAAGTTATGGTTCAAAAGTTAGAGATTTTTTTTTACTTCTGGAGCGATTATTTCCGAAAATATTTACATTATCAAAAAATTATTTTAGTAAACCCCTATTCATTATATGAAACATTAATTGCCACGAAATCGTCGCAACTCAGCGTTAAATGCCGGCAGGGCCAGCGCTGGTCTTCCGTTGCAACCATTTGACGACACGGCGCATTGACGCCACGATCACATCCCCAAAGTAAGAATACATTAATCAAAACAAGAGAAAAAAAAAACAATAAAAAACAGGAAAAAAAAACATATACCTGTTATACACTTTATAACGGCATGTTAAACTATAAGCCACTTAAACATGGATATCCAGTTATCCGTGTGCCAATTAAGTAAATATTTGAAACTATTTAAAGTATTTTTTTTCAAAACTGTCCCGCAAGGTTAACTTTTACGGTTTAAAATTTAAAATAAGGCGGTGAAGTGCCTAGTTAATGGTCAAAAAATTTGGAGTGTTAGCTCAAAAATAATACAAATGCAAAAATTGCGATTAGATTCCAATCTTAAAATAGGCATGATGACACATATTGATTGATGCAATAAAATTTAGTTGATAGGATGCAAAATGATCAATATATCCAACTAAAGTGAAAATTTATAAATTCTTTTGAAGTGGTTCAAAGATATCAAGCTGCAAAATTTCAAAATTTTACGATTTTTTAAAGTGTGAATTGAAATGATTTTTAACATTGTACTGTAAAATTAATTGTATGGCAACCATACACATAAACGCAACATTTCACTGTAAAAATAGCAATTTCATATTTTTTCCATACTTTAAACAGGGCAACTATGTGATCGTGACGTCACTTTTGCACGTCATTTTGGAGCGTTTTGAGTAACAAATGCAAATCTCGGACTTTAAGTCTCATTTCTGACTTTTCTGTTGCTTTAACGCAATTGGCCCCATATAGACATTTGATGCTCACAACAAAACGAATCAATTGATACCATACATGAAAAAAATTCACCATGCCTATATTGTATGCTCCCACCGGAATTTGGTATGTAGGTTATTTGAAGTAGACTTTACCGTAAGTACAAATTTGGAGCGGTAAAACCACTGATTAATTAACGTTATTTTCTTGTATTTTCAACTTGACGCCATATGATATGATATGATATTTATTCAAGAACAATTTATATCGTGTTATACATACTAGCGCCCATTTAAGACCTAGTAAGACTTATTTTTTCATGATCTCGAAGATGGGCTCTATATCGCTATATGGAAGCCAACCGATAAGATTTTTGATAAATTTACAGTGGGGCGGGCTAACAAGATGTAATCTGTGTTCGTATCACGGATTTATATGAAGTGGATCTTTTTCTTAAACCTTGTCCCTAACCAAGGATGTGCATTTCTGTCATTGAATTTGACAACTAGTATCCGATACGTTTGCCTAAGTGAGAAAGAGAACTTGCCATGCGTGAAGAAGGGACAACATGATTCGTAACGTCAAAGAGGGACCTCTGTATAGTACTATTGTTTACTCGGTGCCCTAGCCACAGTTGAAAATTATTACCGAGTAAAAGAGTCGTTCATAGGCGAGTAGCATAAAACCGGCCAAGTGCGTGTCGGACCACGCATAATAGAGGGTTCCGTACCTTCCATGGAATAAGAACCAAACTAATCCGCAATGTTATTTTCAAACACCTATCGATTGATGTGCAACATGTTGATATTAGGGGAAAAATTGTTTTTTGTAATTTAGTTACATGGAGCGCCCCCCATAAAAATATTTTCTCCTTCAATTTAACTACATATAGTCTGTCCAGCCAACGAACGCAGTAGCAATGTACAGCGACCAAAAGTATGACAACACTAAGAATCAGTGAAAAAAGCAGCAATGATCATCAAATTCTATGTTTTTAATTTTAGTTGGTATTTCCACCCCTTTCATTACGTGACATTCACGGTGTGTAAAAAGGAGACGGATATATTTCGTCTGATTTGTCATCAACTGTAACAAATAATCTGGTTGAGGCAATTGACATATGCCATAAAAACGAATTTAAATTCAATGTAGAACGTTGCAGGAGTTCTATCTCACTCGCGCTTAAGACGAGAGAGTGAAATGCACTAGAAACAAATTCAATGTAAAAGATATGTGAATTGAAATGTTCGTCACGAACACGGTGTCTCATCACAAAGGGTCGGCACATGTACGTATTTTGAATATGCCGCGCTTTTCTACTGAAAAAATGGTTTGCCAGACTATAATTAAATAGCGGCATGAAAAATACAACTTATGTCTAAATTTTATTTTATTCGTCTTATAGTTTCCGAGTAAAATGGCTGTGACATACGGACAGACGGACTAACGGACAGACAGACGGACATGACGAAACTATAAGGGTACCGTTTATGCCATTTTGGCTACGGAACCCTTAAAAGTACTAAAAACGGTCCGATAGAGAGCATAATAACGGGGGGCGGTACCTCACTCGCACTCGTTACAAAATTGTCACATTTGACACATATTCACATTTTGATTGTCTGCTGACGTCATTACCTCCTTAGTCAAAACGAGACGCTTCCTTAGATAAGCTTCTCTGTCGGCCTCACTTTGTGACCGAAGAATGAGATCCACTTCTTATACATCCATGGTTCGATACCTACGTATACCTACTAAAAAAAAACCACCAAACTCTCTGCCATGGGATTCCCTACGTCCTGTCAACATATCTAAAATGGTGGCCATAGCCATAGACAAAACGCTCTAGCGAGACCTACTGACAGCTTGACAGTTAGGTGTATCACTCTATCACCTAGTGAGACAACTGTGAGAGCAACGTCTTACAGTTTGGCATCTCGAATAAGGGCCCTGTATTGGGGCCACCGGAGATGGAGACACCGTCATCCTTTTATAGGCATGGTCCGACAGTGTCTCCACGTCTTCCATCACGCGCCAATTTTCGATGCGGTTGGCGACAACGGGGGTGTTAGGTTAGCTTTTTTTTTTTTTTTTTCTCGGTCTACCTCCAACGTAATTGGAGCCATTTTTAATGGCGCTAATCTTCCTCATTCGTTCAATTTCTCACTCGCATGCTTCTCGTACTCTCATTCAGCATATTTGGTCTTTCATACATTCATATCTTTTCACTCTCTTTATGGGTGGGTTGCCCATCTATTTTTCCTAACTGACATTTTATTTTAGACAAGGGACAGGGTTAGGAATAACTCGTGGGTTTTTATTTTTAATTTCTTGACATGGTATACATTTGTGCTTGTTTACAGTATCAATTTTCTTATTATAATATACAATTGGTTTCTATTTCTATTTTTATTCTTTAACATCTTATTCTATTTTATTGCCTATTTCTTTTATAGGTTTCATGCTACATTTTAATACTTTACCGAAATATTCTTATGATATTTGGAAAGCATTTTTTATTATTACGTCTTGTTCCTTTTTATTACTCTATTTGCTATTGCTTCACAATAATTTAAAAACATGTTTCTAATTTTGCTACTCATGATTGCATGTATATTTTTACTTGTTAACTTTTCTCCTATACTTTGTTCAAAATCGAAACGTATTAAATCATTTTGTGGGCATTCAAACAGTATATGTGGCACTGTTTCCTCTTTTTCTGGATCGCATATACACGATGGACTCTCCTTGCACTTGAAACGACTCAAGTACTCGGAGAATCCACCGTGGCCCGTCATTACTTGCGTCCTAATATTGGTAGCTAAATATTTTCTCACAGTTCTGTACGCTGCTACTGCATCCGGGTAGAACATTTTTGTTATGGACGCAGTTCCACTGTTGTTGTAACGTTCGTTCCATTGAACTAGGGTTTCCGCACGGATGTTTTTCTTCACATATGAAATGGGGCATCGATCAAAGTCAGCTTTCTTTTTAGAGTTTACTGCGGCTCCCTTAGCCAATCCGTCCGCTCTTTCGTTTCCGTGCAACCCGGCGTGTGCTTTTATCCAGTGCAAAGCTACAGTTTTGCCTTGGATAGATGCGGCGTTTATATTTTCTCTTGATTCTACTGCCAAAGGGTGGAGGGATCCGTAGTTTTGGACGGTCTGAAGGGCTGCCATGGAGTCGCTGTAAACTCCAAAGGTTTTTGCTGTGTGCTTCCTTATTACTCTTGTTGCTCTGCATAGGGCCAAGAGCTCCGCTTGGTATACCGTACAGTACTTTGACAAGGCGAGCTTGTGTGCTACGGTTTCTACTTCACCATTCCAGACGGATAATGCAGCCCCCACCCCACCCTCTATCTTGCTTCCGTCGGTAAATATACGGATATCATATTCAGTATTTGCATCGAGTTGCTCTTGGTCTGTTATCCGTCTTATTTCCAGTTCTTTACGTTCTGCAGGGTGAGGGCTCACAAGTGTGGAGGCCATTTGCTCTACCTCCCGGTCCCCCAGCATTTGCTGGGACACCCCCCTTTTGGCCTCATATAGTTGGGCAGACTCCTTGACTCGTAGGTCAAGTGGGAGTATTCCTGCCAGAACCAATGCTGAGTTTAGGGAGACGGTACGGTACGCTTTACACAGTTTTTGTGCGAATCCTCGCTGTACTACACCCAGTTGTTTGATGATGCCCAATTTATCCACCGCGGGTGCCCATGCACTGGCAGCGTATAGAATGACAGGCTCTATTGTTGCCACATATATGACCCGAAGCACCTCCGGATGGAGTCCCTAATTGGTTTTTGCACGTCTTGCTAGTTGTTTGTAAATTCCTATGGCTTTTCTGCAGACGTTTGTGACATGGGCATTAAAGGTTAGCTTCTCGTCGATGGTAACACCTAGCATTTTTATTTCTTTAGCCATTGCGATGGAAGTCCCTCCAATGCTGAGTCGTGGGGTATCGTATTTCAATTTGCGTGTTACCAGCATTGCACTTGTCTTGTGTGGAGCGAATTTTAACTTGTTGCGTATACCCCACTCTCGGACATACTCCAAGGCAGTGTTTGCGCGACCTTCAATTTCCATTGCAGTGTTACCATCGAAGACGAGTACCACGTCATCAGCAAACGCCTGACAGTAGTCTCCTCTTCCATCCAGACCTTTCAGGAGCGGATCCAGTAAAAGGTTCCAGAGGATAGGGCCCGCGATGGAACCCTGTACACAGCCTTTGCTCGTATCGAGGCTGTGTTTTTCGCCTGCGTACCTTACCGTTACTCGTCTGTCTGTTAGGTAGCTATCTAGGGCCCTCCTCAGGCCTATCGGGCATTCTTCTTCAGCTAGTCGGGTCTTTATTGCCGGCCACCACGCGCTATCGAAGGCTCCCTCTATATCTAATGATATTAGTGTGACTATCTTCTTTTGGTCTATTTTGTTGCGGATGTACTGCATAAGAGTATAGAAGGAGTCCTCGGTGCTACGCTGTGGCATAAACCCGTACTGGCGAGTACTTGTCCTGGGTGTCAAATGATGTTTTAGTCGGGCTACTAGCATTTTTTCATAAATTTTTCCCAGTATAGGCAAGAGTCCAATTGGTCGATAAGATTTAGGTGTTGCGTAATCACTTTTCCCCGGTTTCCTTAAGACTATGACTATGGCCTCTTTCCATGCCTTAGGAAAGTAATGGAGCTCCAGACACTTATTCATAAGTGCCAGGAATACTTCCTGGTTATTTCCTATAGCATGGAGGCAAATGTCTGCAGTAAATCCGTCTGCTCCCGGGGCTTTCTTTGGGTTGAAAGATTCGCTTGCCCATTTGAGTTCCGATTTTGTGAATGGCGGCTCACAAGGGTCAGTTTGTTTTTCACCATTCACTGTATCGGCTCTCAGTCTTACTTCACGGTGGTGAGCACTATCGGTCGCAGTGGTGTCTTTTGGGTAGAACGTTTCTGCCAACAGCTTCACTGAGTCTTTCTCGTTTAGTGGCGTTCCGTTTACTTCTAGCAGTTGGTCTTCTGTTCTTTGTACTGTTCTCCCAATGACGCGGTATATTCCCTCCCAAACACCTTCCCTGTCCTGTTTTTTGCAAAAGTCTTTCCAGCTTTCTATTTGGGCTTTTGCTGCTTCGGACTCATATTCTTCTTTCTTTTCCAGGTACTCCTCCACAACCTTTTGTCTTCGTATGGGGGCAGCGCATCGGATCCGGTTCTTTCTAGTGGCTACCTCTTTCTTAAGTGCGTCGAGTTTCTTGGACCACCATGGCATCGTAAGTCTCTCTCCATTTTTCTTTTTTGGAATAGATGTAAAACAAGTGTCATTTATTACTGATGTGAGTTTTTTCACAATTTTTTCTAGTTCTACTATTGCGCTAATATTTTCTATTTCTGATTTTGTTATTTTATTTTCTGTTAGTAGTATCTTTAGTGTTTCTATGAATTGGGGCCAGTCTGCTTTTTTAGTGTTAAAAAGTCGTGTTGTTCTTTCGATTTTTATGCCTACTGATTTCTTGATTTTAATGCTGAACAGGATGCCATTGTGGTCCGAGCTTATCAGTCCCTCGTCCACTTTCCAGTTTTCCACTTGGTCCAGGATGTTTGCAGAGCAGGTTGTCACATCTATGTAGCTACTGTAGCGCTTGCCCCCCCGTATAGTGTCAAAGGTTGGGACTTTCCCTGTATTGAGTATATTCAGGTTGAGCTCCTCGAATGCTCCAGATACGGCTTCTCCTCTGTGGTCGGTGACCGGGCTCCCCCACCAAGAGCTTTTCGCATTTGCGTCCCCTCCAGCTATCCATTTCTTCGAGTTGATTTGGTTCTCTATTGTTTGAAGATGTTCTAGATAGGGATCCAGCGGCTGGTCAGGTTCAAAGTAATATGAGACTAGTGCTATTTCCAGGTCCCCAGTCCGGATTCCCACCACCGCGATGTTGTTTGTGGTGAGTTTCGGGTATTGGGTTATTTTAATGTCAATATCAAAGACAGCTATAGCCGCTTTGATCGTCCCTTCTCCCACACTGGTGTTTTGGAAAATACGCGTTCCTTTGTAGCTCTTCATCACCTTGGACCCCCCAACATACGGTTCTTGCAGTAATGCAACTTTTATCTTGCGCTGTTCAGCCGTAATGAGCAACTCTTCCGTAGCCAACTTTTTACGCTGGAGGTTCGCTTGTACGATTTGATATCTGATTTGATCGCCCTGGTCAACCTTAGCAATATGCTACGGCCGATCTGGCCAGGTCATCCCATCTGCGTCGTGTCGGGCATTCCTGGCTAAAGGCGTTGTGAGCTATTTCGCTGTGGCCCGCTTGGTTAGGTTAGGTTAGGTTAGTTTTTTTTTTTTTTTTTTTTTTTTTCGTTCAACCTCCAACATGATTGGAGCCATTTTTATGGCGCTTATCTTCCTCATTCGTTCAATTTCACACTCACATGCTTCTCGTACTCTCATTCCGCATACTTGGTCTTTCTTACATTCATCTCTTTTCACTCTCTTTATGGGTGGGTTGCCCATCTATTTTTCCTAACTGTCATTTTATTTTAGACAAGGGACAGGGGTAGGGATAACTCGTGGGTTTTTATTTTTAATTTCTTGACATGGTATACATTTGTGCTTGTTTACAGTATCAATTTTCTTATTATAATATACATTTGGTTTCTATTTCTATTTTTATTCTTTAACATCTTATTCTATTTTATTGCCTATTTCTTTAACAGTTTTGATGCTACATTTTAATACTTTACCGAAATATTCTTATGATATTTGGAAAGCATTTTTTCTTATTACGTCTTGTTCCTTTTTATTACTCTATTTGCTATTGCTTCACAATAATTTAAAAACAATTTTCTACTTTTGCCACTCATAATTGCATGTATATTTCTAGTTGTTAATTTTTCTCCTATGGTCTGTTCAAAATCGAAACGTATTAGATCATTTTGTGGGCATTCGAACAGTAAATGTGGCACTGTTTCCTCTTTTTCTGGATCGCATATATGCGATCGTGTATACACGATGGACTCTCCTTGCACTTGAAACGACTCAAGTACTCGGAGAATCCACCGTGGCCCGTCATTACTTGCATCCTAATATTGGTAGCTAAATATTTTCTCACGGTTCTGTACGCTGCCACCGCATCCGGGTAGAACATTTTTGTTATGGACGCAGTTCCACTGTTGTTGTAACGTTCGTTCCATTGGACTAGTGTTTCCGCACGGATGTTTTTCTTCACGTATGAAATGGGGCATCGATCATAGTCAGCTTTCTTTTTGGAATTTACAGCGGCTTCCTTTGCCAATCCGTCCGCTCTTTCGTTTCCGTCCAACCCGGCGTGTGCTTTTATCCAGTGCAAAGCTACAGTTTTGCCTTGGATAGATGCAACATTTATATTTTCTCTGGATTCTACTGCCAAAGGGTGGAGGCATCCGTAGTTTTGGACGGTCTGAAGGGCTGCCATGGAGTCGCTGTAAACTCCAAAGGTTTTTGCTGTGTGCTTCCTTATTACTCTTGTTGCTCTGCACAGGGCCAAGAGCTCCGCTTGGTATACCGTACAGTACTTTGACAAGGCGAGTTTGTGTGCTACGGTTTCTGCTTCACCATTCCAGACGGATAATGCAGCCCCCACCCCACCCTCTATCTTGCTTCCGTCGGTAAATATACGGATATCATATTCAGTATTTGCATCGAGTTGCTCTTGGTCTGTTATTCGTCTTATTTCCAGTTCTTTACGCTCTGCAGGGTGAGGGCTCACAAGTGTGGAGGCCATTTGCTCTACCTCCCGGTCCCCCAGCATTTGCTGGGACACCCCCCTTTTGGCCTCATATAGTTGGGCAGACTCCTTGACTCGTAGGTCAAGTGGGAGTATTCCTGCCAGAACCAATGCTGAGTTTAGGGAGACGGTACGGTACGCCTTACACAGTTTTTGTGCGAATCCGGTTAGGTTAGGTTAGGTTAGGTTAGGTTAGGTTAGGTTAGGTTAGGTTAGGTTAGGTTGGGGTGCAGGGCTGGTAGACCTCCTCGTGGTGCACCCTGGGAGGGGGAGGATAGCCGCTCAGTTGCGCGTTTGCTGTTCTCCCTCTGCTAACTACCAGTCACAGTGGTAATGGCAGTCGAGTCTTCTCCTGCGTTGGCCGTAGTGCCGTGTTTGTCGGTGGAGGCCTTTGGGACGACGGCTTTGATTGTATAATGTCTGAAAGGGTGAATGAAAGAGGTTAATGAATAGAAGAGTTGAATGTTTGGCGCATGGCCGTAGTGGTGGTAGGCTTCATGCCTATGTTGATGGAAAAACGAGTGTGTGGTAGTTTTAAACGTAACTACATAGGGGAGTCTACGCCAGCTCTCCTTGAATCCCGCAACCCGCAGCACTCTCCCAACGACCTCCATCAGGGGCGATATGGGGTACGGGTAGTGTTCGTGGCGCGGAGGGCTTGCCTTAACTGGCCGGCCCGCGAGAAGGAAAACTCTTTAACACCCGACAGCGAAGTCGTTAAAACCTCTAGATACCGGACGACCTCTAGAGTATTAAGTCCACTAGTCGGAATAGGCGTCACCCGCTAGCGTTAACATTCGTCCTATACTCGTGGGAATTATACTTATGGCAAATAACGATAAAAAAACAAACAACCAAAACGGCCCTTCTGAGGGCCAATACGAAAACGGCCCTTCTCAGGGCCAGCATCTAGAGGAGGCAAGAAGAGCAGAAGGAGAAGGCTCGAGCAGTGAAGCCCATAGAATATTGGGCACCCCAACTGACGAGCTTGACGTAAATTCTCCAAACCTGCAACCAATCGTCAGAATACAGCGGCTCTCGGAGTCAGACTCCTCAGCATGCAGTATGAAGACTGTGAGCTCCCAAGGAACAGAACTTGATGGGAAATTCTGGAGCAAAAAAGGAGGGAAAAGACCGGCTGGTGAGCTCGAATTATCCTCCGGCTCAGAGAGCGATATTGCGACTCTCAGTGAAGGCGCCATTCCAAAAGGCGAACTGCAAAAGCGGACACCCAAAAGGGGCAGAGGCCGGCCGCCAACATCGGGCCGATACATAGGCTTTGGAAATTTTTTGAAGGAGGTCAACACCGAAAAAGAACGAGACAGACAGCTCCAGGAGCAGAAAGACCTGGCGGCGTCTAACGCGCTGGCCGAATCCGTGGCCCGAGAAAGAGCCGAGCGCGTAATGAGTCGGCAAGTGTCTCTTACACAATTTGATGACAAAACATTGGCAGACCTAGGTGAAGACATACAAAATGCCCTGAGAACAATTATAAATGTCACCAACACGTCAGGCCACTTAAAAGGCACCCATCAGAGGGACCTTAAAGCATCAGTAGAAAAAATCGGGGCGGCTTTTGCAGAAGTCACGTCCCGCACAGCAAATGAAGAAGTCGCCCGCCTGGAGGCAGCTAATGCGCGGCTGTCCTGGCAGTTGACTGAACTGCGGAAGCAAGTTGACGAGATGCGAAGTCAGCCATCTTCATTAGCCGAAAATGACATTCGTCGGCTCATCGAGGAGGTTTCACGCTCGAACCGGGACCAGTTTAACAACATGCTAAACGCCCGAATGGAAGGCATAGAGAGTCGTTTGCTACCGGAACCTCGGCTGAGGCCTCCATTAGCAGCCGATCGCAAGAATGCATCAGCTGCTCCAACCGGATTGGACAATCGAGGTCCTACCTCCTTAACAGCCCAGTCTGCAGCAAAAACTGCAGCAGTCGCGGACCCTGCCCCTGCTGGTGAACATCAGAAGCAAACCCAAAAGGGCAAGAAGAGCAAGCGAGTCAGCCTAGCAGCCCAGGAAGCGGTTGCGGCCAGACAGGAAGCTGCAAATCTTCGTACAAACGCAGATGCTGTGCCAGAAAAGCAAAACTGGAGTGCAGTAGTGGGCAGTAAAGCCAAAAACAAGAAGGCGAACAAAACAGCGAATGAGCCCAAAGAGTTCAGCGCTCCAAAGACGAGGCTTCGACAAAATAAAAAGAGGAAACTTAATCCTCCGCGTACGGCTGCCATCACGCTGACGTTAAAACCAGAGGCAATCGAAAAAGGGGCAAAATATGAAACTGTCCTGGCCGAGGCGCGGAAAAATATCAAACTAGAGGAGCTCGGAATTTCTGCCTTAAGATTCCGGACAGCAGTCACTGGTGCGCGAATGCTAGAACTGCCGCCGGAAACCGAGAACGCTGAGGTAGCAGCGGACGAGCTGGCCGAAAAACTCCGCGGAGTCATTGGTGCTGAAGTCCAAGTTCGGCGTCCTGTGAAATGTGCCGAGATTCGAGTCACAGGACTAGATGACTCCGTTACTGGCGAAGAAGTTGTCGCAGCTGTTGCATTGGAAGGGGGCTGTCCAGTGGACGCCATAAAATCTGGTACAATCTCGCAGGGGCAAACTGGTTCAGGATCACTATGGCTCAGCTGCCCAGTAGCGGCCGCTAAGAAAATTTTGGAATCTGGCCGGATTAAAGTGGGTTGGGTCTTTGCGCGAGTGGTATTGCTGGAGACAAAGCCGTTGCGCTGCTATAAGTGCCTGGAAACAGGCCACGTTGGGGCAAAGTGCGATAGAGGTGTAGATCGCAGCTGCCTGTGCTATAACTGTGGTATTGCAGGCCACAAAGCCCGAGAATGCACCGCCGAAGCGAAGTGTGTTATATGCACGGCTGCTGGTAAATCGGCAGGGCACCGTCTTGGTGCCAAAGATTGTCAGAGCGGCAAGGCACGCCCTGCCACAAGAGAAGGAAAGAAGATAGGACCTGCCCCGGTAGCCGCCCCATCTTCCCAGCATTTAGCTGCAGAGGAATCAATGGAAACACAATAATATGGCGCTTTCGTGTTTACAGGCGAATATCAACCACTGCGCAAGGGCCCAAGATCTTGTGGTCCAAACCATGGCAGAGTGGCATATAGGCGTGGCTGTCGTTTCAGAGCCGTATTTCGTTCCCGATCGAGATGACTGGATATCTGACCTTGACAAAACGGTGGCCATAATAGCCCCCGCTGTAGCTGGATCTCCGCCCTTTGAAAATACTGTGAGGGGTCGTGGATTTGTGCTTGCCGTAGTAGGAGGTGCAGTCATAATTGGAGTATACTCCTCGCCAAATAATACCTTGGCTTATTTTGAAACAATGCTAGCTGAAATTGGAGCTCTAGTTGGGCAGGTAAACCCCACGCCCGTTATTGTAGCTGGGGATTTTAATGCCAAATCTGCAGCTTGGGGTTCTCCCATTACAGACGTGAGGGGGGATGTCTTAGAAGAGTGGGCAATATCTCTTGGACTAAATGTCATGAACACTGGTGCGGAAAGTACGTGCGTGAGGCAGCAGGGTGAATCGATCGTAGATATCACATTTGCATCCAATGCCCTTGCTCGCTCTATTCTAAACTGGAGGGTAGAAGTAGACGTGGAGTCGCTGTCCGATCACCGGTATATCCGGTTCGACCTCTTCACTCCCACTGCCATACCGTACAGACCAAACCAACCTAGAGCTGAAAACAGTCCTAAATGGGTACTTAGGAAGCTAGACTGGCAGCTTGCAAAGGAGGCAGCAATTGTTGAGTCGTGGGGAATTAGTGCCGTCCCAGTGACAGAACAGATAGATCACGAAGCCGAAAATCTTGGCAATGCTCTTGTTCGCGTTTGCGATGCGGCAATGCCAAGAGCGAAACCTTTCACTCCGAAGCAACAGGTATACTGGTGGCGACCAGAACTCCGACAACTGCGGAACGCCTGCGTGGCTGCGCGTCGTCAGTATACCAGATACAGAAGAAGGTGTATTCGAAACGAGGCCGATGAAAATATCCTGTACGATAACTATAGGGCTGCTCGTACATCCTTGCAGACGGCTATTGCACAAGCCAAGGAGGCGGCGTGGGAGGAGTGGCTCGAGACGCTAAATAGAGATCCCTGGGGAAGGCCGTATCGAGCTGTGCGGCAAAAACTCCGACCTTGGACACCCCCACTAACAAGTAGTCTCAAGCCAGACCTCTTGGAGCGAGTAGTAGAAACTCTATTCCCACAGAGGGGTGAGTTCGTTCCGCCAGCGATGGCGCCTATCACAAGACGACCGGAAGTACTAAGAGATGTACCACCAGTGACAGAGGTGGAATTCAGGGTGGCTATTCTCAAACTTCGCTCAAAGAAAACTGCCCCCGGCCCAGATGGCATACCAGGAAGTGCTTTGGTGATCGCACTTAGTGAGTGGGAGGAGAGAGTCAGAGCCCTTTTTACTACGTGCTTGACTCTCGGGCGATTCTCTGAACGGTGGAAAACGGGAAAATTGGTGCTGCTTCGAAAGGATGGACGCCCGCCCGATCAGCCGTCGGCCTATCGTCCCATCGTGTTGCTCGACGAGATGAGCAAACTCTTTGAGCGAATAATAGCCACTCGTCTCACCAGGACTATGCAACCGGGTCTTAGCGATTGCCAGTACGGATTTCGTCCCCTTCGGTCCACGCTGGACGCGATCGCGCGGGTCAGAGATTTCGCGCAAGAGGAAGTTTCACGGGGTGGGGTGGTGATGTCTGTATCGCTCGACATCTCGAACGCATTCAACACCCTACCCTGGGAAACAATTAAGGCGGCTCTAAAGTATCACAACGTGCCCGAATACTTGCAAAACATAGTGGCGGATTACTTTGCCGGGCGCTCTGTGATATTCCCAACTACTAACGGCTGGGGGCGAAGGGAGATGTCATGCGGTGTTCCGCAGGGCTCAGTGCTGGGCCCGCTGCTGTGGAACATCGGCTATGACTGGGTTCTACGCGGGGCCACTATGCCGGGAGTCAGTGTCACCTGTTACGCTGACGATACTCTGGTGTCGGCCCGCGGCAGGAGCCACAGAGAGGCTGCATACTTAGCTACGGCAGGGGTAGCATGCGTGGTCCACAGAATACGGGCACTGGGCCTGGAGGTGGCCTTACACAAATCGGAAGCCCTGGTCTTTCATGGGCCTCGCAACAAACCACCGCAAGGCTCAAAAATTACAGTGGGGGGAACTTCCATCGCCGTCGGGTCAACGATGAAGTACCTGGGACTCGTTCTTGACGGCAGGTGGAAGTTCGAGGAACACTTTCGGCGGTTGGCTCCAAAGCTGATGGCTGCCACTGGAGCGCTCGGACGGATCCTCCCGAATATGGGTGGGCCAGGAGGAGCCTGTAGGAGGCTGTACACGAGTGTGGTGCGCTCTATGGCGCTTTACGGAGCACCGATATGGGCGGATACCCTGAGACCTCGAAACGCGGCCCTATTACGGCGGCCGCAGCGGGCCATAGCTCTCAGGGTGGCTCGAGCGTACCGTACCGTCTCTTACGCAGGAGCTTGCTTGCTGGCTGGAAGCCCGCCTTGGGACCTAGAAGCCGCGGTTCAGTCCGGCGTCTACTGGCGGGTCATAACAGCAAGGAGCGAAGAAAACTGGCCGGCTCCTGAAGAGATTCGCAAATGGAGAGAAGAGGCGCACGACGTCCTTTACCATCAATGGACGGAGCGACTTGAGATCCCGGGTGCTAGCCGGGATCTAGTGGCCGCTATTCGGCCCGTTTTGAAAAAATGGGTCGAGCGCAAGCACGGCGCACCCTCCTTCCACCTCACACAGCTTCTGACGGGGCACGGTTGCTTCGGCAGGTACCTGTGTGAGGTGGTGGGACGGGAGATGACTACAGAATGTCACCACTGTGACGGGAGAGCCGCGGATACGGCCCAACACACGCGCGAAGAGTGCCCTGCGTGGGCGGAGCCTCGCGCTGTTCTGTCCGCGGCTGTAGGAGGAGACCTCTCACTGCCAGCACTAATTCTCCAAATGACTGACAGTGAGGAGGCGTGGGCGGCAACAACCACCTACAGTGTCGCAGTGATGACACAAAAGGAGGCTGCAGAGAGAACGCGCGAGGATGACGCCAACTCGCTCCCTCAGCGCCGCAGGAGGACAGGAAGGCGGCGAAGAGCCTTCGCAGGCAGAATGCTGCCGCCCTAACGCGAACCTGCGGGTGATGGATCGGGAGCTCCATCACCCGCCTGAACAGGTTCCGAGCTGGAAGGTCCTCAAGTGTTCCGAGGTGCCTTCAGCGGAGGATGCTGCATGAGCAGCCACAATAGAATGGGCCTTAAAAGGCAACGCTGACGGGGTATCGGAAGTTGGCAGCCGCGTTCCCGAAACCCCGTCCAAAAGCGAGCGGTGGAACACCCCAGGGGTTTTAGTCCGTGCGAGTCGGACATACCCACTCGGTTTCTCCCGGGCCGAGTGGGATCCATAACGGATTTCCCCTGGGTCAACAAAAAAAAAAGGTTAGGTTAGGTTAGGTTAGGTTAGGTTAGGTTAGGTTAGGTTAGGTTAGGTTAGGTTAGGTTAGGTTAGGGTAGGTTAGGTTAGGGTGGGGTGCAGGGCTGGTAGACCTCCTCGTGGTGCACCCTGGGAGGGGGAGGATAGCCGCTCAGTTGCGCGTTTGCTGTTCTCCCTCTGCTAACTACCAGTCACAGTGGTAATGGCAGTCGAGTCTTCTCCTGCGTTGGCCGTAGTGCCGTGTTTGTCGGTGGAGGCCTTTGGGACGACGGCTTTGATTGTATAATGTCTGAAAGGGTGAATGAAAGAGGTTAATGAATAGAAGAGTTGAATGTTTGGCGCATGGCCGTAGTGGTGGTAGGCTTCATGCCTATGTTGATGGAAAAACGAGTGTGTGGTAGTTTTAAACGTAACTACATAGGGGAGTCTACGCCAGCTCTCCTTGAATCCCGCAACCCGCAGCACTCTCCCAACGACCTCCATCAGGGGCGATATGGGGTACGGGTAGTGTTCGTGGCGCGGAGGGCTTGCCTTAACTGGCCGGCCCGCGAGAAGGAAAACTCTTTAACACCCGACAGCGAAGTCGTTAAAACCTCTAGATACCGGACGACCTCTAGAGTATTAAGTCCACTAGTCGGAATAGGCGTCACCCGCTAGCGTTAACATTCGTCCTATACTCGTGGGAATTATACTTATGGCAAATAACGATAAAAAAACAAACAACCAAAACGGCCCTTCTGAGGGCCAATACGAAAACGGCCCTTCTCAGGGCCAGCATCTAGAGGAGGCAAGAAGAGCAGAAGGAGAAGGCTCGAGCAGTGAAGCCCATAGAATATTGGGCACCCCAACTGACGAGCTTGACGTAAATTCTCCAAACCTGCAACCAATCGTCAGAATACAGCGGCTCTCGGAGTCAGACTCCTCAGCATGCAGTATGAAGACTGTGAGCTCCCAAGGAACAGAACTTGATGGGAAATTCTGGAGCAAAAAAGGAGGGAAAAGACCGGCTGGTGAGCTCGAATTATCCTCCGGCTCAGAGAGCGATATTGCGACTCTCAGTGAAGGCGCCATTCCAAAAGGCGAACTGCAAAAGCGGACACCCAAAAGGGGCAGAGGCCGGCCGCCAACATCGGGCCGATACATAGGCTTTGGAAATTTTTTGAAGGAGGTCAACACCGAAAAAGAACGAGACAGACAGCTCCAGGAGCAGAAAGACCTGGCGGCGTCTAACGCGCTGGCCGAATCCGTGGCCCGAGAAAGAGCCGAGCGCGTAATGAGTCGGCAAGTGTCTCTTACACAATTTGATGACAAAACTATCTACGGTTCCATTCGTCAAGCGACTCCATACGTAGGAGGCGCTTGACGAATGAAATCGGACACTTATTGTACTCCGGCTTCTTCTTGGACTTCAGTGCAGCTTCTTTTGCGAGTTCGTCCGCCCTTTCGTTTCCCGCCAGCCCTGCGTGGGCCTTAATCCAAAATAAGTGGATCTCTTTATTTTGGATTTTACAATCTTTAATTGCATTTTTTGCCTCTACCGCAAGGGGATGGCGGGAACCTGGGTTTGTTACTGTTTGTAGTGCTGCTCTGGAGTCGCTGAAGATTCCGCAAGAGTTGCCCTTGTATTTTTGTGCCTCCTTTATTGCACAGCTTATCGCCAGAAGTTCAGCCTGGTAGACTGTGCAATAAGATGGGAGTGCAAGCTTGAGGGTCCTGGTTTCGGCTGATCCATCCCATATGGATAGTGCCGCTCCAACCTTTCCCCCAATCTTGCTGCCGTCTGTGAAGATTCGCACATCTTGGTCTGCCTGGTTGCGGTATTGTTCCTCGTCTTCAAGGAGGCTAAAGCTTAGGCTCTCTTTTTTCGCTGGATGGGGTCCTTTTGTTGCTGGGATCATGCGCTCAATTTCTTTGTCTCCTAGAATCTGGCTGAACATCCCTTTCTTGGCCTCGTATAATGAGGCTGCTTCCTTGACTCTCAGGTCGAGGGGGAGTATTCCAGCGAGCAAGAGAGCAGCATTCAAGGAGACTGTGCGATAAGCCCTGCACAGTTTCTGCGCAAAACCCCTCTGGACAGCGTTTATCTGCTTACGGATTCCCAGCTTGTTGACTGCTGGCGCCCAAGCGCTTGCAGCGTACATGATGGTGGGTTCAATTACTGCGGTATATATTAATTTAATTACTTCAGTGTGAAGCCCCCATCCTATTTTCGCAGTTCTCGCCAGTTTTTTATACATATTAAGGGATTTCTTGCATACGTTCGCGACGTGTTTATTAAAAGTCAATTTGTGGTCTATAGTGAGGCCCAGCAGTTTTATTTCTTCTGACATTTTTATGTCGACCCCGCTCATCCTTAGGCGTGGGGTATCGAATTTTAGTCGGTTGGTAATGACCATCGCGCAGGTCTTGTGTGGCGCGAATTTCATTTTATTCTCAGTACCCCACGCCGTGACATGCTCGAGGGCGACACTCGCTTGTCTCTCTATTTCTAATGCGGCCTCACCGTCAAACACCAAGACAATGTCGTCAGCGAACGCCTGACAGTAAAACCCCTTCTTCTGTAGTTGTTTTAGGAGTGGGTCCAGTAGAAGATTCCACAACAAGGGCCCACCGATAGAACCCTGAACGCATCCTTTGCTTGTGGTTTGACTGTGTTCTTCCCCAGCATACCTTACTCGCACTGCTCTATCCCTAAGGTAGTCATCAACAACCCGCCTCAAGTTGACCGGACACTCCTCTGCCGCCAGTCTGATGCGTATTGCGGGCCACCACGCGCTGTCGAAGGCTCCCTCTATGTCCAATGATATCAGTGTCAAGATTTTCTTGGCTTTGAGTTTATTCCGGATGTGTTTCATTAGGTCATAAAGAGAGTCTTCGGTGCTCCTCTGCGGCATAAACCCGTACTGAAGCTCGCTGGTTCTCGGCAGTAGGTAGTGTCTGAGGCGGGCTACCAGCATCTTTTCGTATACCTTGCCCAAAACTGGTAACAGTCCTATCGGTCTGTATGATTTGGGCACAGCATACGAATCCTTCCCCGGTTTTTTGAGCACTACCACCGTCGCTTCCTTCCAGGGTTTGAGAAAGAGTCCAAGTTGCAGGCACTTATTCAAGAGAGTCAGAAATATATCGGGGTCACTATGTATCACTTGCGAGCATATATCCGCAGTGAAGCCGTCGGCACCCGGTGCCTTTTTGGGGTTGAAGGACTTCACCGCCGCATTCAGTTCATATTGGGTAAATGGGGGGTCATGTTGTTCATCATGCTTCCACTCATTTACCCTCTCCGCTAGATTTCTGACGCTGCGATGCTCTTTGGTGTCCTGATTTGGGTCGTCCGGGGGATAAAAAGTATCGGCCAACAGCTTAACTGATTCCTTCTCATTGAGTGTCACATCCTCCTTTATCAGCAATTGATCCTCGTCTCTGTTTGCAGTCCTGCTCATCACTCTGTAGATTCCTTCCCATAATCCCTCCTTGTTCTGTTTGCAACAGAATTCCTTCCAGCTTTCAGTTTGTGCATGTTGCACTTTATTTTCAGGTATGCTTCTACCACTTTCGCTCTTCGGATTGGTGCTGCGTTACGGATTCTTCGCCTCTTGGTGTTCACGTTTTTTCTCATAGTGGCGAGCTCCTCGGACCACCACGGCATCGTCAGTTTTAGTTTTTTTTTTTTTTTTTTTTTTTTTTTTTTTTTTTTTTTTTTTTTTTTTTTTTTTTTTTTTTTTTTTTTTTTTTTTTTTGTAGTTTGGGAGGAATGGCATGTTTACATGCTTCTGGTTAGGTTAGGTTAGGTTAGGTTAGGTTTACATGCTTCTGGTTAGGTTAGGTTAGGTTAGGTTAGGTTAGGTTAGGTTAGGTTAGGTTAGGTTAGGTTAGGTTAGGTTAGGTGTTCACGTTTTTTCTCATAGTGGCGAGCTCCTCGGACCACCACGGCATCGTCAGTTTTAGTTTTTTTTTTTTTTTTTTTTTTTTTTTTTTTTTTTTTTTTTTTTTTTTTTTTTTTTTTTTTTTTTTTTTTTTTTGTAGTTTGGGGGGAATGGCATGTTTACATGCTTCTGGTTAGGTTAGGTTAGGTTAGGTTAGGTTTACATGCTTCTGGTTAGGTTAGGTTAGGTTAGGTTAGGTTAGGTTAGGTTAGGTTAGGTTAGGTTAGGTTAGGTTAGGTTAGGTTAGGTTAGGTTAGGTTAGGTTAGGTTAGGTTAGGTTAGGTTAGGTTAGGTTAGGTTAGGTTAGGTTAGGTTAGGTTAGGTTAGGTTAGGTTAGGTTAGGTTAGGTTAGGTTAGGTTAGGTTAGGTTAGGTTAGGTTAGGTTAGGTTAGGTTAGGTTAGGTTAGGTTAGGTTAGGTTGGAGGAAAAATTTGGTGATGGAAAAGAGGGATTTTGCTGAAATTTGGCTATTACGTGCAGGAAATTGAGTTGTTATTTTTGGTTTTGTTATTTCTCTGCTATCTCTAAATTTTCTATTCACTTTTAATTTTTTTTCTATATTTTCAAAAAAACAGTTTTTTCGTTAGGCGTTTTTTCATTTTCAAAATTATTTTTTTCTATCTTCCTTCGTTTAGTTTTCTATTTTTCTTGACTCTAAAAATCGAGTGCGCTTTTTCCTTTTCGTCGCTTTTTGCCCCATATTTTTCGGACTTATAGTTCGGAAGATATTGGGGTTGAAAGTTTGTTCGTGGAGAAAAAGTGTAATCGCATTTGCAGTTTTCTTCTTTCTACGTTTTCTGTCTTAAAAATTCATATTTTCGTTTCTATTGTAAATACATTTTTTCTGTAAGATTATTTAGATTAAGCTAGTTGTAAGGAATCATTTGGCGTTCAATTTATAATTTTAGACTAAGTAGTGTAGGAGTTATTAATAATTTTGTAAATTGCTCGCGAGGTCGATCAGGCACCGCCGACTTTTTAAATAAGTTGGTTTTTGTCTTTTGAAGGCTATTATTTTTTTATGTGCATAGGTAGATGTTTAACTATCAAAGCCTTTACTTAGGCGTTGTTGGGGCTTTATAAATCCGTTTTCAGAAAGTTTCTAGCTTTCACTGGAACTGAATGAAAAATCGGCAAAGTGGCAAAAAATAACTTTGTCAAAGTCAGGTCAGTCTCACACTTGACCATAATTTTCATCAAAGTTGTTTTTTTACGTTTTTAGTCGTTAGTCATGGCCAAAAACAAGGGAAAAGGTGGGAAGAAGGTTTCAAAGGAGGGGGTAAAAGAGGGAGATAAAGTTGAGCCGGGCAAACCTGACAAAAATGATCCCGTAGAGGAGTATGGCAGTTGTGATACATCCGTAAATGGCGAAAGTGAAACGGAGGATAACGCCCGAGGGTACATAGGGGTAGGGGATGACGCATCGGACTGGTCAGGTTTTTCTGCTGGAGGAGGACGATTCTGGCAACAAGTCCAAAGGGATCTAGATAATGATGAGACCTCTCCTGAGAATGAAGGCTCGAAGTCTCCAGAGAGGATGGAGAGTCAAGACGCTTCCATAAAGAGGGCCCACGAGGATAATGGTAGTGATGAGGAGGAATTCGGACCGGACCGAAAAATAACGACAGCCGGCAGAGGGCGCCCCAAGGGAGCTTATACTGGCCTGCATAAGGCTAAAGAGAAGCTCCAAGAAGCACAAAACTGGGAGGAAAGTATAAACGCCGACGTCCCCGTCAAACCGGCGCCAAGGAAGGCGAATCGAGCAAGGCGGGCTCTGTCACAGCCCGAGACTGGAGGTGCAGCCCTAAATCAGGCCACTGGAGACAAAATCAAGCAGAGTGCCCAGACTCTACTTACAGAGATTTCCAGGTGCGGAAATATTAAGGGCGACATAAGGGGAATTTTAAATAACATTTGTCGTGACCTCATGGAGCTTGGGGACACTTTTGAGGAAACGGAGGTGATCCGTGCATTGAGAGCGGACAACAAGCGCATGAGGGAACAGCTTGGGCAGTTCAAAGATGAGGTCAAAGCCTTGCGCACAGCGTTCGCGGAAAGGAAGGAAAATAGGAGGGCTGTTGAGGGTGTAAATATGACACATCTTCTCCAAGAGCTGGACACTATGATGGATGCCCGCCTTGGTAAATTTAAGAGGGACATGGACGTGTCACTGGGAGGAAGGATAAATGCTCATATGGAAAACATCAAGGACAGGCTTCTACCGGAACCTACTCTGCGGCCTCCATTGGCTGCAGATAAGAGAGCTGCATCTAAAGTAGCAGAATCAACAAAAAAGTTGTCGGAGCCCGAGAAGGGAACGGACCCAAAAACCAGGAATGAGGAACCTGAGCTAAGGAGAGTACCAAAAGTTCAGAAATCAGTGATTGCTCCGCGATCAGTCCCACGATCAACGCTGTCTCCAGCCGCGACCGCTTCGGCAACCCCGGGACCATCTCAGATGTCGTCGACTGCTCCCCTAGAACGGTCGGTGGAGAAGGAGACCTGGTCAGAAGTTGCTAAAGGCGGCAAGACAAAGAAGATGACAAAGCCGTCACCGCCGCAACCACTGACTGCGCCGGTCCCGCCCAAACGCACGGTAGTGCCCAAACTGGTGGTGCCAACATCAGCGGCAGTCGTGATAGCTTTAAAACCGGAGGCAGAGACCGACTACAAAACGGTGATGGCGAGAGCAACGACCCTCAAACTGGACGAGCTGGGGATTGAACATGTACGAGTTCGGAAGACCGCAACTGGGGCTCGCATCATTGAGATCCCAGGCACACAGAGTGGCCAGATAGCAGACGACATGGCCGAGAAACTCCGCACACTCATAGGTGATGTAGCTGACGTCACCAGGCCAGTAAAGAAGGCTGAGATACGGATCCATGGGTTCGACGAGTCGGTGACATCAGAGAAAATAAAGGCTGAAGTGGCTACTAAGGGCAAATGCCCAGAGGTGCAGGTGGAAGTGGGACGTGTGAGATGGGAGCGCAACGGGTCTGGTGCCGTAATTGTGAGGTGTCCGGTTGTAACGGCTAAGGCGGTAGTTGCAGCGGGACGCTTGTTGCTGGGCTGGTCGGCAGCGAAAGTTGAGGCAATGCAGGCCTTGCCTATGCGTTGCTATAGGTGCATGGGGACTGGCCACACCAGGGCAATGTGTCCGTCCCCAATCGATAGGAGCGGTTGCTGCTTCCGGTGCAGCAAGTCTGGCCACAGCGCCAAGGATTGCACGGCTACCGATCCGTGGTGTGCTGTGTGCAACCAGGCCAAACTGACAGCAAAACATGTCATGGGGGGACCATCGTGTACCCCTCCACATGTAAGAGGAAAGGAGACCCCCGTCCGGACCCCGACGACTCCTGCAAACAGCGGTGCACCTGAGGAGGGACGTAATATGGAACACTGATGCCAGTACAACCTACATCGCATTTCGAGGTATTGCAGTGCAACGCCAACCACTGCGCCCGCGCCCAGGATCTTTTGATCCAACACATGGCGGAGTGGGGCATCAGTGTTGCAGTTGTGGCGGAACCGCACTTTGTCTCTCCCCAACCCAATTGGGTAGGGGACACTAATGGCCTGGTGGCGATAGTTGTCCCGCCAATGGGTAATCACCCATCTATGAGTAGGTTGAGAACCGGCCCTGGATACGTGGCGGTCGATTGGGGGGGTATAGTGCTCATTGGTGTATACTTTTCACCCAATCGACCACTATTTGCTTTCGAGCAATTTTTGGAAGAGCTAGAAAGGGTCATTGGAGGGGCCGCACCGGCACCGGTCCTGCTGATGGGGGACCTCAACGCAAAATGCACCGAGTGGGGTTCACCCAGAACAGACACGAGAGGGGAGGTTCTGTGGGATTGGGTGGCTGGACTAGGACTCGAGGTCCTAAACCGGGGCACCAATCATACCTGCGTGCGCCAGCAGGGGGGGTCCATCGTGGATGTAACATTCGCGACCCCTGCCGTGGCGGTGCGCGCTTCAGATTGGCGCGTCCTGGGGGATGTAGAGACCCTCTCCGATCATCTTTACATCCGAATGAGGATCTCGAAGGCGAGGCAGATCCAGCCCCCGGTTGCTAACGAACGAGATGTAAGAGGCGCCTTCCGTAAATGGTGTCTTGGTAGTCTGGATCTGGATGCAGCTGATGAGGCCGCCATGATCGAAGCAAGGTGGGGCATCAAACCAGGACGTCTACAGGATGTGGAGGAGAGGGCCAGAGAGTTCCGAGAGGCACTGGTGGTTATCTGTGACGCGGGTATGAAAAGGGCGGGAAAGCCGTTGGCAAAAAAGCAGGTCTATTGGTGGACGGAGGAAGTGGCGACCCTCCGCCTCACTTGTAACAGGGCACGTAGGGAATACACCCGTTGTCGACGGCGAAGGCACACCCGGGAAGAGGAGGAGCTCCGGCACATGGCCTTAAAAGAAGCAAAAGAGGCCCTATGCGTAGCCATTGCCAAGGCTAAGGACACGGCTCATGATGAGTTCTTGGCTTCGCTGGATAGGGATCCATGGGGGCGGCCCTACAAGATCGTGCGCAACAAAATGCGAAATGGTCCCACCATGGATTCCCTAGAGCCGGAGCTCCTCACGCGAGTGGTAGAAGGTCTATTTCCGCCCGCTTCTGATGGCTTCATCCCCCCTGCCATGTCAGAACCACAGGAAGAGTCGGCGGAGCCGTTGGAGGTCGAGCCCATTACGGAGGCGGATGTAACGTGGGCGGTGCACCGCCTGAGGGCCTGCAAAAAGGCCCCAGGACCAGACGGTGTACCGGGCAAAATCCTGCCCATAGCCTTGAGCCATCTCGGGGACCGTGTGAGGGAACTCTTTAATGATTGCCTGAAGGCGGGGCGCTTTCCGGGATGTTGGAAAGAGGGGAAGCTGTGTCTACTCAGGAAGGAAAGCCGCCCAATGGACTCCCCTTCTGGGTGGAGGCCCATTGTTCTGCTTGACGAGACCGGGAAGATGCTGGAGCGAATTCTGGCTTCCCGGATCGTCAAGCATCTGAATAGAACGGGCCCTAATGTTTCCGATCGCCAGTTCGGCTTTAGAACTGGCCTCTCAACTATGGATGCACTGGGTACCCTCAGAGGGTTCTGTGAGGAGGCGGAGGGGAAAGGGGAGGGGGTGGTAGCAGTGTCTCTGGACATTGCCAATGCATTTGGCTCCCTCCCCTACTCCGTTATAGGTGAGGCACTCAAATTCCATGAAGTGCCTCTCTATTTGAGGCGTATCGTGGAGCACTACCTCACGCAGCGAGTAGTGCTCTACGAAGAAAAAGGAGGACAAAGGAGGACGAGGCCCATGGCCTGTGGCGTGCCCCAGGGTTCCGTGCTAGGTCCCCTACTGTGGAATGTGGGGTATGACTGGGCAATCAGGGGGGTCCTCCTTCCCCGGATGGCAGTCATTTGCTATGCAGACGACACGATGGTGGCTGTCCGGGGCGCCGCGATGGCAGAGGTATTACGAAGGGCTGAAGTGGCGGCAGAACTGATAATTACCCGGATTCGGCTGCTTGGTTTGAAAGTGTCACTCCCGAAGACCGAGGCTATTATCTTCGGGGGGAGGGGGTGGAGGCCGCCCGCTGCAGCTTCGATCAGGGTCGATGCGGAAGTGGTCCCAGTGAAACCGTTCATTAAGTACCTGGGTATCACACTGGACCGTAGGTGGGACTTTGGCGAGCATTTCCGCCAACTTAGTCCCCGAATAGTAGCGGCGGCCTCCGCCCTGGGCCGACTATTGCCAAATGTGGGAGGCCCATCTGTGACCTGCCGCCGCTTATACGCTGGTGTCACTCGTAGCATGGCCCTGTATGGGGCCCCGATTTGGGTGGACAAACTGAGTCCAAAAAATAAGGCTTTGCTGCGAAGGCCGCAAAGAGTGGTAGCCAGACGAATCTGTAGGGCCTATGTCACGGTGGGATGGGCGGCGGCGTGTGCGTTAGCGGGTACCCCTCCATGGGAATTAGATGCAGAGAAGCTCGCTGAGGCACATAGGGAGCGGTTGAGGTGGAAAGCCACTGGGGATTATCCCGCTCCCGAGGAGGTTAGGGAGGCTCGACGTCAGACGGAGCGGCGACTTAGAGATAGGTGGAAGAGTGACTTGGAGGACTCCCCCTATGGAGTACGTACGATAGGGGCACTCCTCGGATCTTTAGACTCCTGGTTGGATAGGGCCCACGGAAAAATGGGGTTCAGGTTAGCGCAGGTGATGTCCGGACACGGGTGCTTCGGGCATTACCTGCACAAAATTGGACGAGAGGCGAACGCCACCTGCCACGAGTGCGGTGCCGAGGATGACACGGCCCAGCATACCTTAGAGGTATGCAATCACTGGGCCGAGGAGCGCCGCACCATGGTAGCGGCCATCAGAGTGAATGATCTCTCGCTACACAGCGTCGTGACAGCTATGCTGCGCCGCGAGAGATCGTGGGACGCGGTGGCCACATTCTGCGAAACTGTCATTTCAAAGAAGGAGGCTTCGGAGAGGGAGCGTGAGGATAACGAGGACGCGCTCCCACTTCGGCGCAGACGGAGGGGTCGGGGACGCGCACGGCTAGCTGCCGCAGGCCGCGTCCTACCCCCGTAGGGCCGGTGGGTTGGGGACCCACAGCAGACGGCCCTAGACGTCTGAGGGTGGGGCCAAGCGTTTCTGGCCTCACCCTCCATTGGCGCGGGTGTCCTGGCATAGAACATCCAGGACCGCCGGGGGGCGTCACGGTGACATGTTAGCCATCCCATGACGCTCCCTTTAACGGCATAGCGGGAAACGCCGGTGTGTTTTTAGTGGGTATGCTCCTCCTGTCACCATTACTCGGATGGCGGCTGGAGGAGAGAGTCCCACATAACCCTCCAAATGGCCACCCCGGGCCGGAGGGTATGCGTAATGCATTTTCACACCGACAAAAAAAAAAAAAAAAAGGTTAGGTTAGGTTTTTTTTTTTTTTTTTTTTTTTTTTTTTTTTTTTTTTTTTTTTTTTCGTTTCTACCTCCAACGTGGTCGGAGCCTTTGTATCTGTTTCACTTGCATACCAGTTCTCGCTTGTTTACCGCTCGCACTTTCATCCTACATACTGTGTCTTTCTATCTTTCATCATCTTTTATTCTTATGTCTGGGTGGGACTCCCAGCTACTTTACCTATTCTATCTTTTTTTTATTTCTTGTAAGAGGGAAAATAATTTGGGGAGACTTTCGTTTATTTTACATTTCTTAATACTTGTAACCCAGTGTATAGTTAATTACACAGTTTTTAAATCTTATTTCTAATAATGGTTTGTTACAATAACATCCTTTTATTATAATTATTCTTTTACATTTCATTCTTAGCTTTAATTTATTTTGGTTTCCTTAAACTAACATTTATTTTATTCACAAGTTTTATATCTTTATGATATCAATAATATATAATATACACATTATACATATGTATCATATTTTCTTTTGCTATTTATTTCTATTATTTACGATTTTGACTATTTTTGAGCAGAAATCAAAAAATTCGTTGCGTTTTTCGCTTTTCAAAATATCAGGTGCATTTGCGACTGTTATCTGCATACCGATCATGTGTTCGGCATCATACCTATTTCGGGCAAAGACAGGACAATGAAACAATATGTGCTGAACCGATTCTCCTATTTCCGGGTCACACACACACGCGGGATCCTCCTTGCACTTGAACCTGTATAAATACTCAGAGAACCCACCGTGTCCTGTTAAAACCTGTGTAGTTATGCCAATATGTCTCATCTTCCTGACTACCCGGTGCGCCTCCACCGCATCGGGAAAGAACATCTTGGTAACTGAGGCCGCTTCTTCGCTTTTGTATCTACGGTTCCATTCGTCAAGCGACTCCATACGTAGGAGGCGCTTGACGAATGAGATCGGACACTTATCGTACTCCGGCTTCTTCTTGGACTTCAGTGCAGCTTCTTTTGCGAGTTCGTCCGCCCTTTCGTTTCCCGCCAGCCCTGCGTGGGCCTTAATCCAAAATAAGTGGATCTCTTTATTTTGGATTTTACAATCTTTAATTGCATTTTTTGCCTCTACCGCAAGGGGATGGCGGGAACCTGGGTTTGTTACTGTTTGTAGTGCTGCTCTGGAGTCGCTGAAGATTCCGCAAGAGTTGCCCTTGTATTTTTGTGCCTCCTTTATTGCACAGCTTATCGCCAGAAGTTCAGCCTGGTAGACTGTGCAATAAGATGGGAGTGCAAGCTTGAGGGTCCTGGTTTCGGCTGATCCATCCCATATGGATAGTGCCGCTCCAACCTTTCCCCCAATCTTGCTGCCGTCTGTGAAGATTCGCACATCTTGGTCTGCCTGGTTGCGGTATTGTTCCTCGTCTTCAAGAAGGCTAAAGCTTAGGCTCTCTTTTTTCGCTGGATGGGGTCCTTTTGTTGCTGGGATCATGCGCTCAATTTCTTTGTCTCCTAGAATCTGGCTGAACATCCCTTTCTTGGCCTCGTATAATGAGGCTGCTTCCTTGACTCTCAGGTCGAGGGGGAGTATTCCAGCGAGCAAGAGAGCAGCATTCAAGGAGACTGTGCGATAAGCCCTGCACAGTTTCTGCGCAAAACCCCTCTGGACAGCGTTTATCTGCTTACGGATTCCCAGCTTATTGACTGCTGGCGCCCAAGCGCTTGCAGCGTACATGATGGTGGGTTCAATTACTGCGGTATATATTAATTTAATTACTTCAGGGTGAAGCCCCCATCCTATTTTCGCAGTTCTCGCCAGTTTTTGATACATATTAAGGGATTTCTTGCATACGTTCGCGACGTGTTTATTAAAAGTCAGTTTGTGGTCTATAGTGAGGCCCAGCAGTTTTATTTCTTCTGACATTTTTATGTCGACCCCGCTCATCCTTAGGCGTGGGGTATCGAATTTTAGTCGGTTGGTAATGACCATCGCGCAGGTCTTGTGTGGCGCGAATTTCATTTTATTCTCAGTACCCCACGCCGTGACATGCTCGAGGGCGACACTCGCTTGTCTCTCTATTTCTAATGCGGCCTCACCGTCAAACACCAAGACAATGTCGTCAGCGAACGCCTGACAGTAAAACCCCTTCTTCTGTAGTTGTTTTAGGAGTGGGTCCAGTAGAAGATTCCACAACAAGGGCCCACCGATAGAACCCTGAACGCATCCTTTGCTTGTGGTTTGACTGTGTTCTTCCCCAGCATACCTTACTCGCACTGCTCTATCCCTAAGGTAGTCATCAACAACCCGCCTCAAGTTGACCGGACACTCCTCTGCCGCCAGTCTGATGCGTATTGCGGGCCACCACGCGCTGTCGAAGGCTCCCTCTATGTCCAATGATATCAGTGTCAAGATTTTCTTGGCTTTGAGTTTATTCCGGATGTGTTTCATTAGGTCATAAAGAGAGTCCTCGGTGCTCCTCTGCGGCATAAACCCGTACTGAAGCTCGCTGGTTCTCGGCAGTAGGTAGTGTCTGAGGCGGGCTACCAGCATCTTTTCGTATACCTTGCCCAAAACTGGTAACAGTCCTATCGGTCTGTATGATTTGGGCACAGCATACGAATCCTTCCCCGGTTTTTTGAGCACTACCACCGTCGCTTCCTTCCAGGGTTTGGGAAAGAGTCCAAGTTGCAGGCACTTATTCAAGAGCGTCAGAAATATATCGGGGTCACTATGTATCACTTGCGAGCATATATCCGCAGTGAAGCCGTCGGCACCCGGTGCCTTTTTGGGGTTGAAGGACTTCACCGCCGCATTCAGTTCATATTGGGTAAATGGGGGGTCATGTTGTTCATCATGCTTCCACTCATTTACCCTCTCCGCTAGATTTCTGACGCTGCGATGCTCTTTGGTGTCCTGATTTGGGTCGTCCGGGGGATAAAAAGTATCGGCCAACAGCTTAACTGATTCCTTCTCATTGAGTGTCACATCCTCCTTTATCAGCAATTGATCCTCGTCTCTGTTTGCAGTCCTGTTCATCACTCTGTAGATTCCTTCCCATATTCCCTCCTTGTTCTGTTTGCAACAGAATTCCTTCCAGCTTTCAGTTTGTGCATATTGCACTGCCGTCTCGTATTCTTCCTTTATTTTCAGGTATGCTTCTACCACTTTTGCTCTTCGGATTGGTGCTGCGTTACGGATTCTTCGCCTCTTGGTGTTCACGTTTTTTCTCATAGTGGCGAGCTCCTCGGACCACCACGGCATCGTCAGTTTTTGTTTTTGTAGTTTGGGGGGAATGGCATGTTTACATGCTTCTGTTATAGCCTCTATGTATTTATTTGTTGCCATTTCTATTTCATTTCTGTTTTTCAGGCTTTTTAATTTTTGCATGGTGATATCCTTGTCCTGCATAGCCTGGGCCAGTTTCTCACGAAACTGATCCCATCTTGCCTTCTTGGTATTGAAAATGCGTGTGGTTCTCTGAATGTTTATACCTTCAGATTTTTGTTTATTAATATTGAAAACGATACCGTTGTGATCCGAGCTCGTCATGCTGACCACAACCCTCCATCCGTCCACAAAGTCCAGCATATCTGTTGAGCACGCAGTGATATCCACATGACTACTGATTGATCTTCCTCCTCTTATTGTGTCGAATGTCGGGGTAGTGCCTGCATTTAGGATGTGCCAATCCAGCTCCGCCAGAGTCCCATTCATATCCTCACCTCTCGCGTCTCCGCTTGGGCTCCCCCACCAGATGCTTTTGGCATTCGCATCACCTCCAGCTAGTATTTTATCCGGTCCCAATTTGTCGTTTACTTTTTTGATATGCTCCAGGTACGTCTCAATAGGTTTATCTGGTTCAAAGTAAAAGGACACAAGGGTGATTGTCCAGGCTTTTGTCCGTATTTTTATTGTGACTATGTTCTTTGTAGTTTGATCTGGGTATTGTAGAACGTCAAGAGTGGGGTCGAATACAGCTATCGCCGCTTTTACGGTGTCCTCAGGTGTTCTCAGGTCCTGGTAAATTCTGACTCCCCGGTGGCCCATCATAATTTTTTCTCTTCCGACGTATGGTTCCTGGAGCAATGCGGCGGTTGCTTTCAATTTTGTTGCCTCCAATAAAAACTCGCTGGTTGCTAATTTACTACGCTGGAGGTTTGCCTGAATAATTTGATACTTTTGTGCTGTTGGGACCACTTTAGCAGTACGCTATTGATGCTCGGGCTAAAGCATCCCATTTTCTTCTAATTGGGCACTCGTTGCTGAAGGCGTTGTGCGCTCGGTTTTCCATTTTTGCCACCACACAGTTTCGACATGTCGGTGGTTCATTCAGTACCAGTTCCGGACACTGGGCCCTCAAATGTGGGTTGCCGCAGTGGCTACACAAGTCAGCGGTCGTCTCTTTACAGAAACGCCGGCTGTGACCGCATCCCAGGCATCGAGTGCACTGCACCAATGGGGACTGGTCCTCAACGTGGATGTTCTGGAGGTCCACACGCAGCCTACCACACTTGGTTGCCCTTTTCCAGATTGCCGGTGAAACTCTTAACACTATATGCCCTGTTAAGGGATTTCTCGCTTTCTTCCTATATTTAAATTCTATTTGGTTTTCCTCTTCGTCAAGGTCACGGAAAACATCCGCATTCTGGTTTCTGAGGGCCCTGATTACATCTTCATCGCTGTGAACCAGTAAGACGTCCCTCAGCACCAGCAGCGGGTTCTTGTTTACCATATCCTCGACGACAAAGTTATTGCCTGCCATCTCTAGTCTCTCCTTGATCTTTCTTCTCTCCTCTTGGGTCTTACACCCCATAATAATTTTCTTATCTTTTGCTTTTCTGACTTTTTCAACTTGTATCCAGCCTTCCTTTGCGTCTATGGTCTTTCTTACTTTTTCTAGCACCTCTTCTCCAGTTTCAGTATCGTCGCTTGAGGCTATTACTAGGTTAGGTTAGGTTAGGTTAGGTTAGGTTAGGTTAGGTTAGGTTAGGTTAGGTTAGGTTAGGTTAGGTTAGGTTAGGTTAGGTTAGGTTAGGTTAGGTTAGGTTAGGTTAGGTTAGGTTTTTTTTTTTTTTTTTTTTATTGGTGGGACTTTGCATTGTCCACAGAACCCCGCTGGGGATACGGGCGAAACGTGGACTTTTGTCCAAAGCCACCGCAGAGGTGCGGTGGGCTTGATCTTAAGGAGAAGGGATAAATGAGGGGAATGAGAGGATAGGATAGAATGAAAGAAGAGAAAAGGGAAGGAAGGGAAGAAGAGAGAGAAGAAGGATGAGGTTAAGGAGTCTTTATTCTATTTTTTTAATTATGAGTTTTACAAGTCCAATCTATTTTTACAGTTATATTGTGTCTTTCAGTTACACAATATTGATCAGTGTTTGTGTTTGTCAGTTATACATATATATATCAGTAACATAGTATTATTATTCGGTTACACATTATTATCAGTTTTACAAATTTACACGGTATTTGAGCTTACTAGTCATTCATTTTAGGCAGTTATTATATTTATCGGTTACACATATTTTTATCAGTTATTCAATTTCACAATATATTTTTGTGTTTAGAAGTTAGTAATTTCTCACAGATGTTCTATTTATTAGTTACAAAGTACTTATCAGTTACACGATATAATTTATTTATTTATATAGTTTACATTGTAATTGTGCATTATCATAGTTATAGTTATCATTTTAAAGTATGCGCGATCAGTCGCCGGGCCGTCGCTACAGCTCATTGCAGTGCGGTGCATGGATGCAATTGTGCAAATAGACACCGCAAAGTGCGCTGCCGCAGCGGCCCGTCGACTGACTAAAGTGGAGGCGCATATTTATTACAAAAGTATTTACAAATCAGTTAGGAATTATATTATGTAGGTTCTTATAGCTAAATCTTATATCTAAATTCTTATATCTTTTAAGAAAAACATACAAATTTTTGTATTTATATGATCATTTCTTGAAGCTGCGAGCCAGCGAGATGAATGAATATTCTATTCTATTTGAATTATGATTTATACAAGAATTTTTTTTTTTTTTTTTTTTTTTTTTTTTTTTTTTTTTTTTTTTTTTTTTTTTTTTTTTTTTTTTTTTTTTTTTTTTTTTTTTTTTTTTTTTTTTTTTTTTTTTTTTTTTTTTTTTATTTTTTTTTTTGTACACTTATTCAAATTCACAATATATTTTTATTTTTATGTTTACAAGTCAATAATTTCACACAGTTGGTATATTTAGTAGTTACATAGTGTTTATAAATTACACTATATTTATTAGTATGCGCGATCAGTCGCCGGGCCGTCGCTACAACTCATTGCAGTGTGGTGCATGGATGCATTGTGCAAATGGACACTGAAAAAGTGCGCTGCCACAGCGGCCCGTCGACTGAGTAAAGTGAAGGCGCATATTTATTTATTTATTACTAAAGTATTTACAAATCAGTTAAGAATTATATTATTATGTAGGTTCTTATAGCTAAATCTTATATCTAAATGCTTATATCTTATAAGAAAAACATACAAATTTTCGTATTTACAAGGTCATTTTTCTAACTAGGTTCAGCGTCGAAGCTGCGAGCCAGCAAGATGAATGACCGGTGTCATCTGGTGGGATGGCTAAGGTGAAGTTGTAAGGAGTAGGTGTCCAATTGGCGTAGAGTGGGGTCGGTGATCTGGCTAAGTGGCGGGCCGGCGTGCTGGCGAAGACGAGCTGAATGTACTGGCGAAGTGGCGAAGTTGAGGTGAACGAACCGGTGTGTGTGTAAATGGCGGCGAGCTGGTTAGGTTGGGGTGAATGAACTTGCCGAAGTAGCGGCGAGGCGTCGAGCGTGCAGGCCGGTGAGGTTAGGTGTTGGAATTATCGAGAATTTGAGCTATCTTGGTTGTGGTAATAGGGAGAGGAGGGAGGGGGGAAGGGGTTGGAGTAGGGGTTGTTATGTTGATAATAATAATAGTGATGATGGGAAGGGGTGGGGATGAAGGAGGTTATAGTCATGCTTGTAGTAGGTGTTTGCAGACTGTTATTCGTTGTTGGTAATAAGTCTACGTGTCGTTGAATTTCTTAAGGGTATTTACTATGTTGTTTACATGTATTTTGAACGACTCAAGAGTAGCTTCCTTTTTTGTGATTTCTTCCAAATTATATGGCTGTAATTTCATTATGTAGCAAATTATTTCATGATTCTCGCGGGTTTTATTGTATCGGGGACACTGTTCCAACAGATGCTTCATTGTTTGCGGTGTGTTATTGTCACAGGGGCATTCATTGGTGTCAATGATGTGATGCCTTTTAAGGTAGGTTTTATTATATCCGTGCCCTGTTAGTATTTGCGTTATTTGGAACGTAAGTTTGATTTGACTTCTAAATGTGTTGATTTTTTCCCGTGTGGGTAACCACTGTTTAAGGTGTGAACCAGTTGTACACTCTTGATAGTCACTATCTTGTTTTTGAAGTGTGTCTTTGCGTAATTTCTTTTTGTGGTAAGATAAGGGGAATTTAGCATAGTCTGGAGCTCGATGTAGTGAGGCAGCAAGTTTAGCTGTCATGTCGGCTTCCTCATTGCCCATGAAGCCAGCGTGTGCTTTTATCCAGCAAAACTGTATATCTTGTCCATGTTGTCGCATATTAACTATAGTTTTATGAGTTTTGTTGATAATGGCGTTGGTACTATTTCTATTAGTCAGTTCGATTAGTGCAGCTTTAGAGTCAGAGAAGATAGTTATTTGCATAAGTCTTAGTGTATAACACATTTTGCATGCTTCGAGGATGGCCAGACTTTCAGCCTGGAAGACAGTGCAGCTGGCATGGAGTTTAATCTTTTTTGTGTGTCCACGGCCATCAGGGTAATGTATCACAATAGCGGCACCGACCATCTCGTCATGTTTGCTGCCATCAGTATATACTCGATGCATTTCAGCAGTATAATATGGTATTAAGTCGTTGGCATTGTTGATATCTGTTAGTTCAATTATTGGGCGCAAAGTGGGGTGGAGTAGGTCTGTTATTGGTACCCTTTTATCATAAAGTATATCACTGGGTAGATATTCTGTGACTAGATTTCTTTTGACCCCTTCAATTGATTCTACTTCTTGCACTTTAAAGGGCAGTGGGATGAGTCCAGCGAGTGTGATGGAGGGAATTGTTGGTAGTGTGCGAAATCCATGGATAATTCTTATGGCAAAAACACGTTGTAATCTGAGTAGGGAGGTGCATACTTTTTTGTATTTAGTTGCTGACCCCCAGATTTCAGCTGCGTAGGTAATTATTGGCTCAATTACTTGTCTGTATATGGTGTATATGTTTTCAGATTGTACCCCCCATGTTGGTTTCACGAATATGCATAGTCGTTTGTAGATGTTTTGCGCTTTCTTGATGATGTATTCTGAGTGTTGAATGAATTTTAAATGTTGATCTACTATGACACCCAGTAGTTTGAAATGTTGACTGAATGGGATATTGATCCCATTCATGTATATTTTTGCCGCTTTGGCTTTGCAGGTATACGCAATCATCTTAGTTTTTTGTGGGCCAAACGCCAGTTTGTTATCTACGCCCCATTGGAACACTCTCTGCAGTAGACTATTGGCATTATTTTCCAGTTCTTGAATATCTTTTCCGGAACAGATTAGCAGTAGGTCGTCAGCGTATGCCTGTAGATAATTTCCATCAATTAGTTCTTGTTCCAATAGGGTGTCGACAATTGTATTCCAGAAAACAGGTCCAAGCACAGAGCCCTGTATACACCCACGGGTTTGTGTTTTGGTGACAGTTGCATCGGAGTAGTTTAAAGTTATTTTTCGGTTGGTGAGGTAATTACATATTATTTGAAGAATATTGTTTGGGCAATTTATATCAGATAGTCGTTTGATTAACGCCGGCCACCATGCATTATCAAACGCGCCAGCAATGTCTAGCGATATGGCTATTACTAATTTTTTGTTATCCTTGCATTGTTTTAATTTACTTATTGCATTATTGAGAGCGTCAGTGGTGGATCTTTGCTCTCTAAACCCATACTGTTTGCTGCTGCAAGCGTCATTGATTTGCATATAATAAACAAGCCGTGTAGATATGAGTTTTTCTAATACTTTTCCGAGAACATTTATCAGTCCAATGGGTCGGTATGCCGATATTTCTTTGTAATTCATTTTGCTGGGCTTAGGAATGGTTCTAATATACGCCACTTTCCAAGGAGTGGGGAAGTAATTAAGTGTCAGGCATCGGTTATAAATACTTGTAGTGATGTCAGGGTAGCATTCTATGAAGCATTTACAGATGTCTGCGGTAAGATGGTCGATGCCCGGGGCCTTCTTAGGGTTCATATATTTTATTGTTTCTAATATTTCCTGTGTTGTGAATAGTGGTTCATTATCGTTATTATTGTTATTGTTATTTATAATATGTTCATTTACTGTTTCTCTGATTTGTTTGTGATAAGGGGTATCAAGAGCAGGTATATCATCCGGGAAGAACTTGTCAGCTAGTTTCTCTGCGGTATCTAGGGTGGATGTAGTGTAGCAGTTATTATCCATTTTTAGTGTGGCAGGCGGCTGGGGTTGTGGTGTGTGCTTCAGAAGTCTGTTTGTGACAGACCATACGTCATCTCTGCCCTGACGACTACAGAAATCTCGAAAGTGGTCTGCCGAGGTTTTCCTGATCTTGCAAGCGTATGCTGTTTTTGCTTCTCGAAGTTCTTGCAGTATATTGGTGATATCTTTGTTGCCTTTCTTAAGGTCCTGTAGTCTATGGTGTATTAGAATTACATTCTTTTTCATATTGGTCAGTTCATCCGTCCACCAAATGATTTTAGGATGGGGTCTTTTAAGAGTTAGCGTGGAGTCACATGTTTTTATGATTATGTTAGTGATGTTATTTATATATTTATCAAGTCCGTTTGGATCAAGTTCTTCCACTTTTATGACTAATATGTTACTGGCTTCTATGTTTTCTTTTAGTTTTTTCGTGAAATCTTCCCAGACTGATCTATCTGTGTGGTATTTGTATGTTGAAGCAGATTTTCTTTTGTTATTTCTGATTAAGTTTGTTGTGAATTTAAATTCTATTGCGTGATGGTCAGAGGATGGAATAATTTCCTCGTTGACTCTCCAGTCGAGAATTTTATTCGCAGTACGTGGTGTGGCGAAGGTGAGGTCAATGATTGAAGTTCTTATATGGTTGTGGGTGACTGTTTCGAAAGTGGGTTGTTGTCCTATGTTACAGTTTATTAAGTCAGAGTTAATGGTTAAATCGTATATATCCCTTCCTCTTTCATTATTTTTTATTGATCCCCAGTTAGTGTGCCAGCCGTTAAAATCTCCACATATGATAAGTTGTCTGTGTGGGTGCATATGTAGAAATTGCTCGAGATGTGTTATTGTATTTATAGGATCTTCATTGGGTTCAATATATATGGATATAACGGTGAGTTTTTGATTGTTTGCAACACTGAGTTCGACGGCAATAAAGTTAGTTGTGTCTAGTTGGGTGAGTCCTATATACCCTTGGAGTTTTTTCCTTATGGCAATGCATGCTTTTGTTCTTGGATTTTTGTCATCACTATACTGATATATGTCGTACCCTTCAATGTTGTTTACAGTGTTTTTGTTTTTGCCTATGTACGGTTCCGTTATGCAGATTATATCCTTATTATTTTCTCTTATGTGTTGTAGCAGTTCTTGCATGGCATTATGTCCTCGACCTAGGTTACATTGGATTACTGTAATTTGTTTAGATGTACTGTTATTGTTATCTGTAGGGAGGCCCTTAGCAATATAGTATTGGTATTCTTGCTATTTTATCCCATTTTATCCATTCTGGACATTGGCGGCTAAATGCGGTATGGTTGTGTTCTTTGTTTAGTTCCCGACAGTTATTGCATATGGGGGTTGTGTATTCCTTAGGGCACATTCGAGTGTTGTGTGCCTCAGCACAGAATCCACATATACTAATATTAGATGTACAGTTAACAGTGTGGTGACCAAAATTGGAGCACTTATAGCACTGTGTAATTGGTGATTGATCTATTGCAAGGACCGATTGGTATCCCACTCTTATTTTTCTTTGTTGCAGTATATTTTTGTATATTTGTGGGCTCACTTCGATGATGACATTTTTGACTAAATCATTGCGTCCTTCGGTGTTTCGTATGTATTTTATGTTAGGTTTTCTTGATTCAGTATCTGCATAATCTATAATTTTTGGATTTTGTTTTGTTATTGCTTCGATTATTCTTTCGTTAGCATTATAGTTGATGACTCCAAGGAGTCGAATGCTGGGGTGGCGTAGTTCAGGTGTTTTAACAATCACTCCTGTGGTCTGTTCTTTTATGGCAGCGCTCAGGGCGCGTCTGTCGTTCTCTGAGTCGCATCCAATAACTACTTTATTGTATTTGGTATGTCTTATACTTTTTATTCCTACACCCATTCCTATCGGATCTACTTTCTGTTGTACTTCAGTAAAGGCGTCTACACTACCTATACGGGGGTCCGTAGGTTCTAGGATGACAGCGTAGCTGGTGCTCTTGTTTTGAATTGTTGGGGTGTTGTTATTTGTTTTTCTGGGCTTCGAAAAATTTCTACTACTTCTGTTGTTGTAGTTGTTTTTGTTATAATTATTGCTACTTGATGCTGTTGCAGGGTTTGCAGTTCTATTTGTTTCATTTGTTTTATTTGCTTCTTGATGAACTCGCCTCCTCTTTTCCCTTTTACTTATGACTTCAGTATAGCCTTCTTCATTATCATTAGTCATCTCATAGTTATGTTCATCGCTGTTCTGGTTACTTTGAAACTGGTCTGGGTTTGTATTTTGGTATGAGCCCTGCATCAGGCAGGCAAGGCGGGACTCAATCTTCACGCTTATGTCTCTTTGCTCCTGTGCGAGCTTCTCTACCTCCTTTCTAACTCCTTGTATTATGTTTTCGGTCAAAACATCGACAGGAGTTTTTGGTTGATGCGTGTCGTCTGTTTGTATTGCTTGCCTGATTTGTGCAGGAGGGAGAGGGGGAGGGGGAATACTGTCTTCAATGAGGGCATTCTTGTCCCCTGCGCTGCATGGTTGTGTGTGTTTTATTTTATCTATTGCCTCGATGATTCTTTGCGATGCTTTTACGATGGAGCTTTTGTTTCCTTTTGTTACGCTTTTGCCCTCTTGTACTTTCCTCTCGATGAAAAGTGCAAGTCTATTTATCTCATGGTAAAACGATTCTGTATCGGTGATTTTTATAGCCTGCCCATCACTGTCCTCCTCTTGGGTCGCAGGGATCTGGATTTTTGTATTTTTCCTTACCTTGGCTGTGCTGCTAGATGGTAATGTCAAATCTGGGTTTTTGGTTTGTGGCAGCGTAGGCGAATTTTGTTCCTCACATACCGGTGGGGGCTCATTGCCGTCTTCCACTGCGTGTTCCTGTCTCCTCTCGCTGACGAGGTTCAGGTTTGCATTGCCATTTGCTGTGATGGTCTGGTCGTTTATTTGTACTGCTGTTTCTATTATTTTTGAGCTTTCATTTACCGTTTTCGAGATATCTGTAACTGAATGATAGACCCCTGGTTATTGATGCTGTTCATACATATTGTTCCAAAGTGAGAGGTCAGCTTATAGTAGACTTTCTTGACTTAAAATTTAGGCTTAGTAAATAAAATAGGTGTCATTATATGTTCTGAAATGACATTAAAAAGGGGTTTTTTTACAGTAATAGTTGATTTTGACAGATATAATTTTTTTTTTATGATCCTAAAAACGAAATTGCTCCCAGAGATAGGTAGGTTAGGGTTATTTTTTTTATGATCGTAAAAACGAAACTGCTCCCAGAGATAGGTAGGTTAGGGTTATTTTTTTTTATGATTCTAAAAACGAAACTGCTCCCAGAGATAGGTAGGTTAGGGTTATTTTTTTTTTATGATCCTAAAAACGAAACTGCTCCCAGAGATAGGTAGGTTAAGGTTATTTTTTTTTATGATCCTAAAAACGAAACTGCTCCCAGAGATAGGTAGGTTAGGGTTATTTTTTTTTTATGATCCTAAAAACGAAACTGCTCCCAGAGATAGGTAGGTTAGGGTTATTTTTTTTTTATGATCGTAAAAACGAAACTGCTCCCAGAGATAGGTAGGTTAGGTTAGGTTAGGTTAGGTTAGGTTAGGTTAGGTTAGGTTAGGTTAGGTTAGGTTAGGTTAGGTTAGGTTATAGGGTTGATTCTCGGTCGATTTTGTTCAGATTTGGCATAGAGGCTTTTTTTTTCCTGTTCTACCTATGGTTTTTCGGAATTGGTATTGAATCGACCTGCGTCTGGTACCTCCCATACATTTTTTTTTGAAATTTGTCATTTTTATTTTTTTGTGTAAAAACTATTATAACTAGGTCCTTTGTTTTTACCCTACCCTAAAATTTAACTAATTTTTCGTTGCATACAATTTTTTTCATCAAAATCGGATAATAAATAAAGATTTTAGACCCGGGTTAGATTGTTTTGGCAATTTTTTTCATTTTTTTTTATGTCCAAATCGGTCCAGAAAGTTGTGATTTAATACGAAAATGGATAAATCGGTAGTACTAACGTACTACCGATAGCCCGAATCTGAAGTCCGTTTTGCTCTATCTTTTACCGTTTTCGAGATATATCGTCCTGAATTTATAAATTTTGATGAAATTTTGCTATTACACTTTTTTAGGCGCTAATGACTTTTATGTATGGAAAGTGCAAAATCGGACTCGCACTTGATCAAATCTCATACAAAGTTGAGTTTATATAGTTTTTATGGTTTTTTGGGTTTTATATGGAAATATTTGGCACAAAGTCAGACATGTCATAGTGTATGTTGACATGTTATGTCAAACCGTCCAATTTGACAGTTTTTTACAAATTTAGTGTGAATCATCATATTATGTCATAGTTTAGTACAAAATGAAATTAAAATGACTTTTTGACAGTAATAGTTTATTATAACAGATATCTGTCAAATATAGCATTTTTTAAATTTTTGATTAGAATTTCGTATTAATGTCATAGCTGGTCATTATGTAGAAAAAAACAAGTAGGCAATTTTAGAAAAAAAAGACAGATTTCGACAAACGTGGTATCATATTCAATTAATCTTGATAAACACACACCAGAGGTGTGAATTGGTCAAATATCACATTATTTTTGAGCTTTCATTTACCGTTTTCGAGATATCTGTAACTGAATGATAGACCCCTGGTTATTGATGCTGTTCATACATATTGTTCCAAAGTGAGAGGTCAGCTTATAGTAGACTTTCTTGACTTAAAATTTAGGCTTAGTAAATAAAATAGGTGTCATTATATGTTCTGAAATGACATTAAAAAGGGGTTTTTTTACAGTAATAGTTGATTTTGACAGATATAATTTTTTTTTTATGATCCTAAAAACGAAATTGCTCCCAGAGATAGGTAGGTTAGGGTTATTTTTTTTATGATCGTAAAAACGAAACTGCTCCCAGAGATAGGTAGGTTAGGGTTATTTTTTTTTATGATTCTAAAAACGAAACTGCTCCCAGAGATAGGTAGGTTAGGGTTATTTTTTTTTTATGATCCTAAAAACGAAACTGCTCCCAGAGATAGGTAGGTTAAGGTTATTTTTTTTTATGATCCTAAAAACGAAACTGCTCCCAGAGATGGGTAGGTTAGGGTTATTTTTTTTTTATGATCCTAAAAACGAAACTGCTCCCAGAGATAGGTAGGTTAGGGTTATTTTTTTTTTATGATCCTAAAAACGAAATTGCTCCCAGAGATAGGTAGGTTAGGGTTATTTTTTTTATGATCGTAAAAACGAAACTGCTCCCAGAGATAGGTAGGTTAGGGTTATTTTTTTTTTATGATTCTAAAAACGAAACTGCTCCCAGAGATAGGTAGGTTAGGGTTATTTTTTTTTTATGATCCTAAAAACGAAACTGCTCCCAGAGATAGGTAGGTTAAGGTTATTTTTTTTTATGATCCTAAAAACGAAACTGCTCCCAGAGATAGGTAGGTTAGGGTTATTTTTTTTTTATGATCCTAAAAACGAAACTGCTCCCAGAGATAGGTAGGTTAGGGTTATTTTTTTTTTATGATCGTAAAAACGAAACTGCTCCCAGAGATAGGTAGGTTAGGTTAGGTTAGGTTAGGTTAGGTTAGGTTAGGTTAGGTTAGGTTAGGTTAGGTTAGGTTAGGTTAGGTTATAGGGTTGATTCTCGGTCGATTTTGTTCAGATTTGGCATAGAGGCTTTTTTTTTCCTGTTCTACCTATGGTTTTTCGGAATTGGTATTGAATCGACCTGCGTCTGGTACCTCCCATACATTTTTTTTTGAAATTTGTCATTTTTATTTTTTTGTGTAAAAACTATTATAACTAGGTCCTTTGTTTTTACCCTACCCTAAAATTTAACTAATTTTTCGTTGCATACAATTTTTTTCATCAAAATCGGATAATAAATAAAGATTTTAGACCCGGGTTAGATTGTTTTGGCAATTTTTTTCATTTTTTTTTATGTCCAAATCGGTCCAGAAAGTTGTGATTTAATACGAAAATGGATAAATCGGTAGTACTAACGTACTACCGATAGCCCGAATCTGAAGTCCGTTTTGCTCTATCTTTTACCGTTTTCGAGATATATCGTCCTGAATTTATAAATTTTGATGAAATTTTGCTATTACACTTTTTTAGGCGCTAATGACTTTTATGTATGGAAAGTGCAAAATCGGACTCGCACTTGATCAAATCTCATACAAAGTTGAGTTTATATAGTTTTTATGGTTTTTTGGGTTTTATATGGAAATATTTGGCACAAAGTCAGACATGTCATAGTGTATGTTGACATGTTATGTCAAACCGTCCAATTTGACAGTTTTTTACAAATTTAGTGTGAATCATCATATTATGTCATAGTTTAGTACAAAATGAAATTAAAATGACTTTTTGACAGTAATAGTTTATTATAACAGATATCTGTCAAATATAGCATTTTTTAAATTTTTGATTAGAATTTCGTATTAATGTCATAGCTGGTCATTATGTAGAAAAAAACAAGTAGGCAATTTTAGAAAAAAAAGACAGATTTCGACAAACGTGGTATCATATTCAATTAATCTTGATAAACACACACCAGAGGTGTGAATTGGTCAAATATCACATTATTTTTGAGCTTTCATTTACCGTTTTCGAGATATCTGTAACTGAATGATAGACCCCTGGTTATTGATGCTGTTCATACATATTGTTCCAAAGTGAGAGGTCAGCTTATAGTAGACTTTCTTGACTTAAAATTTAGGCTTAGTAAATAAAATAGGTGTCATTATATGTTCTGAAATGACATTAAAAAGGGGTTTTTTTACAGTAATAGTTGATTTTGACAGATATAATTTTTTTTTTATGATCCTAAAAACGAAATTGCTCCCAGAGATAGGTAGGTTAGGGTTATTTTTTTTATGATCGTAAAAACGAAACTGCTCCCAGAGATAGGTAGGTTAGGGTTATTTTTTTTTATGATTCTAAAAACGAAACTGCTCCCAGAGATAGGTAGGTTAGGGTTATTTTTTTTTTATGATCCTAAAAACGAAACTGCTCCCAGAGATAGGTAGGTTAAGGTTATTTTTTTTTATGATCCTAAAAACGAAACTGCTCCCAGAGATGGGTAGGTTAGGGTTATTTTTTTTTTATGATCCTAAAAACGAAACTGCTCCCAGAGATAGGTAGGTTAGGGTTATTTTTTTTTTATGATCCTAAAAACGAAATTGCTCCCAGAGATAGGTAGGTTAGGGTTATTTTTTTTATGATCGTAAAAACGAAACTGCTCCCAGAGATAGGTAGGTTAGGGTTATTTTTTTTTTATGATTCTAAAAACGAAACTGCTCCCAGAGATAGGTAGGTTAGGGTTATTTTTTTTTTATGATCCTAAAAACGAAACTGCTCCCAGAGATAGGTAGGTTAAGGTTATTTTTTTTTATGATCCTAAAAACGAAACTGCTCCCAGAGATAGGTAGGTTAGGGTTATTTTTTTTTTATGATCCTAAAAACGAAACTGCTCCCAGAGATAGGTAGGTTAGGGTTATTTTTTTTTTATGATCGTAAAAACGAAACTGCTCCCAGAGATAGGTAGGTTAGGTTAGGTTAGGTTAGGTTAGGTTAGGTTAGGTTAGGTTAGGTTAGGTTAGGTTAGGTTAGGTTATAGGGTTGATTCTCGGTCGATTTTGTTCAGATTTGGCATAGAGGCTTTTTTTTTCCTGTTCTACCTATGGTTTTTCGGAATTGGTATTGAATCGACCTGCGTCTGGTACCTCCCATACATTTTTTTTTGAAATTTGTCATTTTTATTTTTTTGTGTAAAAACTATTATAACTAGGTCCTTTGTTTTTACCCTACCCTAAAATTTAACTAATTTTTCGTTGCATACAATTTTTTTCATCAAAATCGGATAATAAATAAAGATTTTAGACCCGGGTTAGATTGTTTTGGCAATTTTTTTCATTTTTTTTTATGTCCAAATCGGTCCAGAAAGTTGTGATTTAATACGAAAATGGATAAATCGGTAGTACTAACGTACTACCGATAGCCCGAATCTGAAGTCCGTTTTGCTCTATCTTTTACCGTTTTCGAGATATATCGTCCTGAATTTATAAATTTTGATGAAATTTTGCTATTACACTTTTTTAGGCGCTAATGACTTTTATGTATGGAAAGTGCAAAATCGGACTCGCACTTGATCAAATCTCATACAAAGTTGAGTTTATATAGTTTTTATGGTTTTTTGGGTTTTATATGGAAATATTTGGCACAAAGTCAGACATGTCATAGTGTATGTTGACATGTTATGTCAAACCGTCCAATTTGACAGTTTTTTACAAATTTAGTGTGAATCATCATATTATGTCATAGTTTAGTACAAAATGAAATTAAAATGACTTTTTGACAGTAATAGTTTATTATAACAGATATCTGTCAAATATAGCATTTTTTAAATTTTTGATTAGAATTTCGTATTAATGTCATAGCTGGTCATTATGTAGAAAAAAACAAGTAGGCAATTTTAGAAAAAAAAGACAGATTTCGACAAACGTGGTATCATATTCAATTAATCTTGATAAACACACACCAGAGGTGTGAATTGGTCAAATATCACATTATTTTTGAGCTTTCATTTACCGTTTTCGAGATATCTGTAACTGAATGATAGACCCCTGGTTATTGATGCTGTTCATACATATTGTTCCAAAGTGAGAGGTCAGCTTATAGTAGACTTTCTTGACTTAAAATTTAGGCTTAGTAAATAAAATAGGTGTCATTATATGTTCTGAAATGACATTAAAAAGGGGTTTTTTTACAGTAATAGTTGATTTTGACAGATATAATTTTTTTTTTATGATCCTAAAAACGAAATTGCTCCCAGAGATAGGTAGGTTAGGGTTATTTTTTTTATGATCGTAAAAACGAAACTGCTCCCAGAGATAGGTAGGTTAGGGTTATTTTTTTTTATGATTCTAAAAACGAAACTGCTCCCAGAGATAGGTAGGTTAGGGTTATTTTTTTTTTATGATCCTAAAAACGAAACTGCTCCCAGAGATAGGTAGGTTAAGGTTATTTTTTTTTATGATCCTAAAAACGAAACTGCTCCCAGAGATGGGTAGGTTAGGGTTATTTTTTTTTTATGATCCTAAAAACGAAACTGCTCCCAGAGATAGGTAGGTTAGGGTTATTTTTTTTTTATGATCCTAAAAACGAAATTGCTCCCAGAGATAGGTAGGTTAGGGTTATTTTTTTTATGATCGTAAAAACGAAACTGCTCCCAGAGATAGGTAGGTTAGGGTTATTTTTTTTTTATGATTCTAAAAACGAAACTGCTCCCAGAGATAGGTAGGTTAGGGTTATTTTTTTTTTATGATCCTAAAAACGAAACTGCTCCCAGAGATAGGTAGGTTAAGGTTATTTTTTTTTATGATCCTAAAAACGAAACTGCTCCCAGAGATAGGTAGGTTAGGGTTATTTTTTTTTTATGATCCTAAAAACGAAACTGCTCCCAGAGATAGGTAGGTTAGGGTTATTTTTTTTTTATGATCGTAAAAACGAAACTGCTCCCAGAGATAGGTAGGTTAGGTTAGGTTAGGTTAGGTTAGGTTAGGTTAGGTTAGGTTAGGTTAGGTTAGGTTAGGTTATAGGGTTGATTCTCGGTCGATTTTGTTCAGATTTGGCATAGAGGCTTTTTTTTTCCTGTTCTACCTATGGTTTTTCGGAATTGGTATTGAATCGACCTGCGTCTGGTACCTCCCATACATTTTTTTTTGAAATTTGTCATTTTTATTTTTTTGTGTAAAAACTATTATAACTAGGTCCTTTGTTTTTACCCTACCCTAAAATTTAACTAATTTTTCGTTGCATACAATTTTTTTCATCAAAATCGGATAATAAATAAAGATTTTAGACCCGGGTTAGATTGTTTTGGCAATTTTTTTCATTTTTTTTTATGTCCAAATCGGTCCAGAAAGTTGTGATTTAATACGAAAATGGATAAATCGGTAGTACTAACGTACTACCGATAGCCCGAATCTGAAGTCCGTTTTGCTCTATCTTTTACCGTTTTCGAGATATATCGTCCTGAATTTATAAATTTTGATGAAATTTTGCTATTACACTTTTTTAGGCGCTAATGACTTTTATGTATGGAAAGTGCAAAATCGGACTCGCACTTGATCAAATCTCATACAAAGTTGAGTTTATATAGTTTTTATGGTTTTTTGGGTTTTATATGGAAATATTTGGCACAAAGTCAGACATGTCATAGTGTATGTTGACATGTTATGTCAAACCGTCCAATTTGACAGTTTTTTACAAATTTAGTGTGAATCATCATATTATGTCATAGTTTAGTACAAAATGAAATTAAAATGACTTTTTGACAGTAATAGTTTATTATAACAGATATCTGTCAAATATAGCATTTTTTAAATTTTTGATTAGAATTTCGTATTAATGTCATAGCTGGTCATTATGTAGAAAAAAACAAGTAGGCAATTTTAGAAAAAAAAGACAGATTTCGACAAACGTGGTATCATATTCAATTAATCTTGATAAACACACACCAGAGGTGTGAATTGGTCAAATATCACATTATTTTTGAGCTTTCATTTACCGTTTTCGAGATATCTGTAACTGAATGATAGACCCCTGGTTATTGATGCTGTTCATACATATTGTTCCAAAGTGAGAGGTCAGCTTATAGTAGACTTTCTTGACTTAAAATTTAGGCTTAGTAAATAAAATAGGTGTCATTATATGTTCTGAAATGACATTAAAAAGGGGTTTTTTTACAGTAATAGTTGATTTTGACAGATATAATTTTTTTTTTATGATCCTAAAAACGAAATTGCTCCCAGAGATAGGTAGGTTAGGGTTATTTTTTTTATGATCGTAAAAACGAAACTGCTCCCAGAGATAGGTAGGTTAGGGTTATTTTTTTTTATGATTCTAAAAACGAAACTGCTCCCAGAGATAGGTAGGTTAGGGTTATTTTTTTTTTATGATCCTAAAAACGAAACTGCTCCCAGAGATAGGTAGGTTAAGGTTATTTTTTTTTATGATCCTAAAAACGAAACTGCTCCCAGAGATGGGTAGGTTAGGGTTATTTTTTTTTTATGATCCTAAAAACGAAACTGCTCCCAGAGATAGGTAGGTTAGGGTTATTTTTTTTTTATGATCCTAAAAACGAAATTGCTCCCAGAGATAGGTAGGTTAGGGTTATTTTTTTTATGATCGTAAAAACGAAACTGCTCCCAGAGATAGGTAGGTTAGGGTTATTTTTTTTTTATGATTCTAAAAACGAAACTGCTCCCAGAGATAGGTAGGTTAGGGTTATTTTTTTTTTATGATCCTAAAAACGAAACTGCTCCCAGAGATAGGTAGGTTAAGGTTATTTTTTTTTATGATCCTAAAAACGAAACTGCTCCCAGAGATAGGTAGGTTAGGGTTATTTTTTTTTTATGATCCTAAAAACGAAACTGCTCCCAGAGATAGGTAGGTTAGGGTTATTTTTTTTTTATGATCGTAAAAACGAAACTGCTCCCAGAGATAGGTAGGTTAGGTTAGGTTAGGTTAGGTTAGGTTAGGTTAGGTTAGGTTAGGTTAGGTTAGGTTAGGTTATAGGGTTGATTCTCGGTCGATTTTGTTCAGATTTGGCATAGAGGCTTTTTTTTTCCTGTTCTACCTATGGTTTTTCGGAATTGGTATTGAATCGACCTGCGTCTGGTACCTCCCATACATTTTTTTTTGAAATTTGTCATTTTTATTTTTTTGTGTAAAAACTATTATAACTAGGTCCTTTGTTTTTACCCTACCCTAAAATTTAACTAATTTTTCGTTGCATACAATTTTTTTCATCAAAATCGGATAATAAATAAAGATTTTAGACCCGGGTTAGATTGTTTTGGCAATTTTTTTCATTTTTTTTTATGTCCAAATCGGTCCAGAAAGTTGTGATTTAATACGAAAATGGATAAATCGGTAGTACTAACGTACTACCGATAGCCCGAATCTGAAGTCCGTTTTGCTCTATCTTTTACCGTTTTCGAGATATATCGTCCTGAATTTATAAATTTTGATGAAATTTTGCTATTACACTTTTTTAGGCGCTAATGACTTTTATGTATGGAAAGTGCAAAATCGGACTCGCACTTGATCAAATCTCATACAAAGTTGAGTTTATATAGTTTTTATGGTTTTTTGGGTTTTATATGGAAATATTTGGCACAAAGTCAGACATGTCATAGTGTATGTTGACATGTTATGTCAAACCGTCCAATTTGACAGTTTTTTACAAATTTAGTGTGAATCATCATATTATGTCATAGTTTAGTACAAAATGAAATTAAAATGACTTTTTGACAGTAATAGTTTATTATAACAGATATCTGTCAAATATAGCATTTTTTAAATTTTTGATTAGAATTTCGTATTAATGTCATAGCTGGTCATTATGTAGAAAAAAACAAGTAGGCAATTTTAGAAAAAAAAGACAGATTTCGACAAACGTGGTATCATATTCAATTAATCTTGATAAACACACACCAGAGGTGTGAATTGGTCAAATATCACATTATTTTTGAGCTTTCATTTACCGTTTTCGAGATATCTGTAACTGAATGATAGACCCCTGGTTATTGATGCTGTTCATACATATTGTTCCAAAGTGAGAGGTCAGCTTATAGTAGACTTTCTTGACTTAAAATTTAGGCTTAGTAAATAAAATAGGTGTCATTATATGTTCTGAAATGACATTAAAAAGGGGTTTTTTTACAGTAATAGTTGATTTTGACAGATATAATTTTTTTTTTATGATCCTAAAAACGAAATTGCTCCCAGAGATAGGTAGGTTAGGGTTATTTTTTTTATGATCGTAAAAACGAAACTGCTCCCAGAGATAGGTAGGTTAGGGTTATTTTTTTTTATGATTCTAAAAACGAAACTGCTCCCAGAGATAGGTAGGTTAGGGTTATTTTTTTTTTATGATCCTAAAAACGAAACTGCTCCCAGAGATAGGTAGGTTAAGGTTATTTTTTTTTATGATCCTAAAAACGAAACTGCTCCCAGAGATAGGTAGGTTAGGGTTATTTTTTTTTTATGATCCTAAAAACGAAACTGCTCCCAGAGATAGGTAGGTTAGGGTTATTTTTTTTTTATGATCGTAAAAACGAAACTGCTCCCAGAGATAGGTAGGTTAGGTTAGGTTAGGTTAGGTTAGGTTAGGTTAGGTTAGGTTAGGTTAGGTTAGGTTAGGTTAGGTTAGGTTATAGGGTTGATTCTCGGTCGATTTTGTTCAGATTTGGCATAGAGGCTTTTTTTTTCCTGTTCTACCTATGGTTTTTCGGAATTGGTATTGAATCGACCTGCGTCTGGTACCTCCCATACATTTTTTTTTGAAATTTGTCATTTTTATTTTTTTGTGTAAAAACTATTATAACTAGGTCCTTTGTTTTTACCCTACCCTAAAATTTAACTAATTTTTCGTTGCATACAATTTTTTTCATCAAAATCGGATAATAAATAAAGATTTTAGACCCGGGTTAGATTGTTTTGGCAATTTTTTTCATTTTTTTTTATGTCCAAATCGGTCCAGAAAGTTGTGATTTAATACGAAAATGGATAAATCGGTAGTACTAACGTACTACCGATAGCCCGAATCTGAAGTCCGTTTTGCTCTATCTTTTACCGTTTTCGAGATATATCGTCCTGAATTTATAAATTTTGATGAAATTTTGCTATTACACTTTTTTAGGCGCTAATGACTTTTATGTATGGAAAGTGCAAAATCGGACTCGCACTTGATCAAATCTCATACAAAGTTGAGTTTATATAGTTTTTATGGTTTTTTGGGTTTTATATGGAAATATTTGGCACAAAGTCAGACATGTCATAGTGTATGTTGACATGTTATGTCAAACCGTCCAATTTGACAGTTTTTTACAAATTTAGTGTGAATCATCATATTATGTCATAGTTTAGTACAAAATGAAATTAAAATGACTTTTTGACAGTAATAGTTTATTATAACAGATATCTGTCAAATATAGCATTTTTTAAATTTTTGATTAGAATTTCGTATTAATGTCATAGCTGGTCATTATGTAGAAAAAAACAAGTAGGCAATTTTAGAAAAAAAAGACAGATTTCGACAAACGTGGTATCATATTCAATTAATCTTGATAAACACACACCAGAGGTGTGAATTGGTCAAATATCACATTATTTTTGAGCTTTCATTTACCGTTTTCGAGATATCTGTAACTGAATGATAGACCCCTGGTTATTGATGCTGTTCATACATATTGTTCCAAAGTGAGAGGTCAGCTTATAGTAGACTTTCTTGACTTAAAATTTAGGCTTAGTAAATAAAATAGGTGTCATTATATGTTCTGAAATGACATTAAAAAGGGGTTTTTTTACAGTAATAGTTGATTTTGACAGATATAATTTTTTTTTTATGATCCTAAAAACGAAATTGCTCCCAGAGATAGGTAGGTTAGGGTTATTTTTTTTATGATCGTAAAAACGAAACTGCTCCCAGAGATAGGTAGGTTAGGGTTATTTTTTTTTATGATTCTAAAAACGAAACTGCTCCCAGAGATAGGTAGGTTAGGGTTATTTTTTTTTTATGATCCTAAAAACGAAACTGCTCCCAGAGATAGGTAGGTTAAGGTTATTTTTTTTTATGATCCTAAAAACGAAACTGCTCCCAGAGATGGGTAGGTTAGGGTTATTTTTTTTTTATGATCCTAAAAACGAAACTGCTCCCAGAGATAGGTAGGTTAGGGTTATTTTTTTTTTATGATCCTAAAAACGAAACTGCTCCCAGAGATAGGTAGGTTAGGGTTATTTTTTTTTTATGATCCTAAAAACGAAACTGCTCCCAGAGATAGGTAGGTTAGGGTTATTTTTTTTTTATGATCGTAAAAACGAAACTGCTCCCAGAGATAGGTAGGTTAGGTTAGGTTAGGTTAGGTTAGGTTAGGTTAGGTTAGGTTAGGTTAGGTTAGGTTAGGTTAGGTTAGGTTAGGTTAGGTTAGGTTAGGTTAGGTTAGGTTAGGTTAGGTTAGGTTAGGTTAGGTTAGGTTAGGTTAGGTTAGGTTAGGTTAGGTTAGGTTAGGTTAGGTTAGGTTAGGTTAGGTTAGGTTAGGTTAGGTTAGGTTAGGTTAGGTTAGGTTAGGTTAGGTTAGGTTAGGTTAGGTTAGGTTAGGTTAGGTTAGGTTAGGTTAGGTTAGGTTAGGTTAGGTTAGGTTAGGTTAGGTTAGGTTAGGTTAGGTTAGGTTAGGTTAGGTTAGGTTAGGTTAGGTTAGGTTAGGTTAGGTTAGGTTAGGTTAGGTTAGGTTAGGTTAGGTTAGGTTAGGTTAGGTTAGGTTAGGTTAGGTTAGGTTAGGTTAGGTTAGGTTAGGTTAGGTTAGGTTAGGTTAGGTTAGGTTTTTTTTTTTTTTTTTTTTTATCGGTGGGACTTTGCATTTTCCACAGAACCCCGCTGGGAATACGGGCGAAACGTGGACTTTTGTCCAAAGCCACCGCAGAGGTGCGGTGGGCTTGATCTTAAGGGGAAGGAGTAAATGAGGGAAAGGAGTGGATTGTATGAAGGAAGAGGAAGGGGAACAAAGGGGGAAAGAGAGAGAGAGAAGGAGGACTTCAGGATGTATAAGGAAGGAGGGGGAAGGATGAGGTTGAAGGGTCTTTATTCTATTTTAATTTAAGGCAATATTTTTACAATAATCAGTTACATAGTTCTCATTATCATTAAAACTTATATCTCGAACCGGTGAGGTGGCGAACCAGCGAGGTGGCACACCAACGCGGTGGCGAACCGGCGAACCTGCGAGCCGGCGAACCGGCGAACCAGCGAGGTGGCGAACCGGCGAGGCGGCGTACCAACACAGTGGCGAACCGGCGTACTGGCGAGCCGGAGAGGCGAGGTGGTGTAGATGGCAGATGGCACAGGCGGTAAGGTGGCGCAGACGGCGTAGACGGCAAGACGGCAAGCCAGCGAGTGGCGAGCCGGCGAGATGGCGCGGCGCGATGGCGAGGTGGCGCAGCTCGGTGGCGCAGTGGCGAAGTCGCGCGGCATAGCCACAAGCCAACGAGTGGCAAGCTGGCGAAGCGGCGCGGCGCGGCGGCGAGGTGGCGCAGCACGGTGGCGCAGTGGCGAAGGCGCGCGACACAGCCACAAGCCGGCGAGTGGCGAGCTGGCGAAGCGGCGCGGCGCGTGGGCGAGGTGGCGCAGCACGGTGGCGCGGTGGCGAAGTGGCGAAGTGGCGCAGGCGGCGTAGATGGCGAAGATGGCGCAGACGGCGTAGACGGCAAGGTGGGGAGGCCATGTGGCGTGGGTGAGGTGAATGACACGGTGAGAGAGTAGGTGGCGAACATTATTGACCATAGTCAATACGGTTTCTGGTTCTATGACGCATGGACACCATTTTTGGACAGTACATTGATGTAGCGCTATGCTCGCTGTTGATTTGGTCTTCCGGTTTCTTTATGTTTTTATTTTGCGCATCACAGTTGTGGCATTTTAATTTTGTTTGGTCTTGTTGGTGTGGACAATCCTTGAAATTGTGGTTGGGGGAGGCGCAGTGAGAACATATTATGGTTTGAGCTTGGCAGTGTTTTCTAGTGTGTCCGTATTGCAGGCACTTGAAGCACTGCAGCAATGGGACGTACTCTTCCACATGCACGCGCTGGTGGTCGATGTTGACTTTATTGTATTTTATTAATGTTTTAAAAGTGTCTGGAGTGGTCATGAAGACGGCGTTGTATAGGCGATTATTTTTGTTGCTGCGTTTGAATTGGAGTTTAATGTCATTTTCGTTCTTAATCGCTTCTTTTAGGTTCTGATTTTGGTTGATGACTATATCAGTGAGCTCATTTGCCGATATATCTGCTGACACCCCCTTGAGTATGACCATAGGCCGAAGCGTTTTTGAGGCCTCCGCAGTAACTTCTGCGTTGATGTCATTGGTCTTGCTGAGAGCGATGTCGCGCTGTTCTGTTTTGTCGAATTCAACTCGGACCTTACCTTTCGAGATGAATTTGGTGGAGGCGGGAGCGAAATCCGTGTCTTTGAAAGTCACTGATTTCCTCCAGACATTGAGTGTATTAGCGGCGTCGCAGTCTGTCTTCTTAGAAGTTATCACTATAGCGGGTTTATGCGTGTGGTCTGTCAGTATTTGTTGGGGTTTAGATTTTGCAGCTATTTCGGAGTATGCGGGCTTGATTAGTTTAGTAGTTATGGTGGTGGAATTTGTTTGTAAGTTTTTAAATTCTTCACGGATTGTTTTTGTTATTACTTCTTTTATCACTTGGATTTGGATGCTACTAGAGTCTATACTGTTGATGTCATTGTTTTGGATTTGGATGGTACAGGTGTTGGAGTCCGAATGGTCCGTGTCAGTATCTGTTATATTCATGTTATTGTTGTCAGTGATTTGAGCTGTTTGTGTTTGCATATTTGCTTTGGAGTTTGTTCTCGTGTGTGTCAGGCTCCGTTTAGGAGGTGGGCTGTTTGCTTCCCCAATCACTTGTCGGATCTCCCTCAGTTTTGTCGGCTGGATGTCATACTTCAGTATGTTTTTTAGTTTATTTAATGATATAGTAATTTCGTGCGATGCTCTCGTAATGGCATCCTTGCTTGCCCTGTTAACACTCTTCTCCGCGTTGACTTCCTCGCCGGAGAACCTCGCTAAGTGGTCAACCACAGAGAGGAAGGTGTCAACGTCAGTGACATCCTCCGCGCATGCCCCGATCTCAATCTGTTTTTCTGGTTTTAGCTTCTTTGTGCTCTTGGCTTTGCTGGCTATTTTGCTGGTTTGCACTTGTGTCGGGTTTTGCAACTGCGGGTCTATCGACGACTTTTGTGTCTTAGCCGTTTGCACGGTTTCGCCGCTCGCGGCCGTACAAATTTTGTCTGCATTGTCGGTCTGTGTACTGTTGTTTTGTTTGGGGGTGTTTTCTTTGTCGTGTTGTGCCATGCATATCTTTATTATTTCCTTTGAGTACAGACTGGCAATGGACCGGATATTGTTTCCTGCAGTTTTTATGTGTCGTTTGTTCTCTTCAGTAATATTTTTGTGTTGTTTGTTGGTGGCCATATTTTCCTCTATCATCTCAACTGCCGCATCGAGCTCCCCCAAGTATTCACACAACTTATCTTTCATTTGCATCAGCCACTCCGGTGGGTCATCAGGGGGCGGCGCGGCCTCGTCCTCGAATATCTCCATTTCTTGTTGCCCAGCTTGAGCTTCATTTAAGATGTGTTCGAGCGAGAGGACGAAGAGGTCGTCGTTCTCGGGGTCACCCATTTGCGATTTGTTGTGTGCAAGAGAGTCCAAATATAGTACACAGAGTCACAAGCCGGCAAGCTGGCGAACCGGCGAACCGGTGTAGTGGCGAACAGGCGAGGTGGCACAGCAACTCGGTGGCGAACCGGCGAACCGGCGAACCAGCGAGGTGGCGAACAGGCGAGGTGGCGCGGCAAAGTGGTGGAACTACCAGCCAGTGGGTGGCGAAGTGGCGAAGTCACGGCGAGGCGGCGAGGTCACGCGGTGCAACTGCAAGCCAGCGAGTGGCGAGCCGGCGAGATGGCGCGGCGCGGTGGCGAAGGCGCGCGGCACAGCTACAAGCCGACGAGTGGCGAGCTGGCGAAGCGGCGCGGCGCGGCGGCGAGGTGGCGCAGCTCGGTGGCGCAGTGGCGAAGGCGCGCGGCACAGCAACAAGCCAACGAGTGGCGAGCTGGCGAAGCGGCGCGGCGCGGCGGCGAGGTGGCGCAGCACGGTGGCGCAGTGGCGAAGGCGCGCGGCACAGCTACAAGCCGACGAGTGGCGAGCTGGCGAAGCGGCGCGGCGCAACGGCGAGGTGGCGCAGCACGGTGGCGCAGCGGCGAAGACGCGCGGCACAGCTACAAGCCCGCGAGTGGCGAGCTGGCGAAGCGGCGCGGCGCGGCGGCGAGGTGGCGCAGCACGGTGGCGCGGTGGCGAAGTGGCGAGGTGGCGCAGGCGGCGTAGATGGCGCAGATGGCGCAGATGGCGTAGATGGCGAGGCTACTCGCAGCCATGGACGCGTGCGCTCTTCGCCACCGACCAGGCACGACTGGTGGTTAGGTTAGGTTAGGTTAGGTTAGGTTAGGTTAGGTTAGGTTAGGTTAGGTTAGGTTAGGTTAGGTTAGGTTAGGTTAGGTTAGGTTAGGTTAGGTTAGGTTAGGTTAGGTTAGGTTAGGTTAGGTTAGGTTAGGTTAGGTTAGGTTAGGTTAGGTTAGGTTAGGTTAGGTTAGGTTAGGTTAGGTTAGGTTAGGTTAGGTTAGGTTAGGTTAGGTTAGGTTAGGTTAGGTTAGGTTAGGTTAGGTTAGGTTAGGTTAGGTTAGGTTAGGTTAGGTTAGGTTAGGTTAGGTTAGGTTAGGTTAGGTTAGGTTAGGTTAGGTTAGGTTAGGTTAGGTTAGGTTAGGTTAGGTTAGGTTAGGTTAGGTTAGGTTAGGTTAGGTTAGGTTAGGTTAGGTTAGGTTAGGTTAGGTTAGGTTAGGTTAGGTTAGGTTAGGTTAGGTTAGGTTAGGTTAGGTTAGGTTAGGTTAGGTTAGGTTAGGTTAGGTTAGGTTAGGTTAGGTTAGGTTAGGTTAGGTTAGGTTAGGTTAGGTTAGGTTAGGTTAGGTTAGGTTAGGTTAGGTTAGGTTAGGTTAGGTTAGGTTAGGTTAGGTTAGGTTAGGTTAGGTTAGGTTAGGTTAGGTTAGGTTAGGTTAGGTTAGGTTAGGTTAGGTTAGGTTAGGTTAGGTTAGGTTAGGTTAGGTTAGGTTAGGTTAGGTTAGGTTAGGTTAGGTTAGGTTAGGTTAGGTTAGGTTAGGTTAGGTTAGGTTAGGTTAGGTTAGGTTAGGTTAGGTTAGGTTAGGTTAGGTTAGGTTAGGTTAGGTTAGGTTAGGTTAGGTTAGGTTAGGTTAGGTTAGGTTAGGTTAGGTTAGGTTAGGTTAGGTTAGGTTAGGTTAGGTTAGGTTAGGTTAGGTTAGGTTAGGTTAGGTTAGGTTAGGTTAGGTTAGGTTAGGTTAGGTTAGGTTAGGTTAGGTTAGGTTAGGTTAGGTTAGGTTAGGTTAGGTTAGGTTAGGTTAGGTTAGGTTAGGTTAGGTTAGGTTAGGTTAGGTTAGGTTAGGTTAGGTTAGGTTAGGTTAGGTTAGGTTAGGTTAGGTTAGGTTAGGTTAGGTTAGGTTAGGTTAGGTTAGGTTAGGTTAGGTTAGGTTAGGTTAGGTTAGGTTAGGTTAGGTTAGGTTAGGTTAGGTTAGGTTAGGTTAGGTTAGGTTAGGTTAGGTTAGGTTAGGTTAGGTTAGGTTAGGTTAGGTTAGGTTAGGTTAGGTTAGGTTAGGTTAGGTTAGGTTAGGTTAGGTTAGGTTAGGTTAGGTTAGGTTAGGTTAGGTTAGGTTAGGTTAGGTTAGGTTAGGTTAGGTTAGGTTAGGTTAGGTTAGGTTAGGTTAGGTTAGGTTAGGTTAGGTTAGGTTAGGTTAGGTTAGGTTAGGTTAGGTTAGGTTAGGTTAGGTTAGGTTAGGTTAGGTTAGGTTAGGTTAGGTTAGGTTAGGTTAGGTTAGGTTAGGTTAGGTTAGGTTAGGTTAGGTTAGGTTAGGTTAGGTTAGGTTAGGTTAGGTTAGGTTAGGTTAGGTTAGGTTAGGTTAGGTTAGGTTAGGTTAGGTTAGGTTAGGTTAGGTTAGGTTAGGTTAGGTTAGGTTAGGTTAGGTTAGGTTAGGTTAGGTTAGGTTAGGTTAGGTTAGGTTAGGTTAGGTTAGGTTAGGTTAGGTTAGGTTAGGTTAGGTTAGGTTAGGTTAGGTTAGGTTAGGTTAGGTTAGGTTAGGTTAGGTTAGGTTAGGTTAGGTTAGGTTAGGTTAGGTTAGGTTAGGTTAGGTTAGGTTAGGTTAGGTTAGGTTAGGTTAGGTTAGGTTAGGTTAGGTTAGGTTAGGTTAGGTTAGGTTAGGTTAGGTTAGGTTAGGTTAGGTTAGGTTAGGTTAGGTTAGGTTAGGTTAGGTTAGGTTAGGTTAGGTTAGGTTAGGTTAGGTTAGGTTAGGTTAGGTTAGGTTAGGTTAGGTTAGGTTAGGTTAGGTTAGGTTAGGTTAGGTTAGGTTAGGTTAGGTTAGGTTAGGTTAGGTTAGGTTAGGTTAGGTTAGGTTAGGTTAGGTTAGGTTAGGTTAGGTTAGGTTAGGTTAGGTTAGGTTAGGTTAGGTTAGGTTAGGTTAGGTTAGGTTAGGTTAGGTTAGGTTAGGTTAGGTTAGGTTAGGTTAGGTTAGGTTAGGTTAGGTTAGGTTAGGTTAGGTTAGGTTAGGTTAGGTTAGGTTAGGTTAGGTTAGGTTAGGTTAGGTTAGGTTAGGTTAGGTTAGGTTAGGTTAGGTTAGGTTAGGTTAGGTTAGGTTAGGTTAGGTTAGGTTAGGTTAGGTTAGGTTAGGTTAGGTTAGGTTAGGTTAGGTTAGGTTAGGTTAGGTTAGGTTAGGTTAGGTTAGGTTAGGTTAGGTTAGGTTAGGTTAGGTTAGGTTAGGTTAGGTTAGGTTAGGTTAGGTTAGGTTAGGTTAGGTTAGGTTAGGTTAGGTTAGGTTAGGTTAGGTTAGGTTAGGTTAGGTTAGGTTAGGTTAGGTTAGGTTAGGTTAGGTTAGGTTAGGTTAGGTTAGGTTAGGTTAGGTTAGGTTAGGTTAGGTTAGGTTAGGTTAGGTTAGGTTAGGTTAGGTTAGGTTAGGTTAGGTTAGGTTAGGTTAGGTTAGGTTAGGTTAGGTTAGGTTAGGTTAGGTTAGGTTAGGTTAGGTTAGGTTAGGTTAGGTTAGGTTAGGTTAGGTTAGGTTAGGTTAGGTTAGGTTAGGTTAGGTTAGGTTAGGTTAGGTTAGGTTAGGTTAGGTTAGGTTAGGTTAGGTTAGGTTAGGTTAGGTTAGGTTAGGTTAGGTTAGGTTAGGTTAGGTTAGGTTAGGTTAGGTTAGGTTAGGTTAGGTTAGGTTAGGTTAGGTTAGGTTAGGTTAGGTTAGGTTAGGTTAGGTTAGGTTAGGTTAGGTTAGGTTAGGTTAGGTTAGGTTAGGTTAGGTTAGGTTAGGTTAGGTTAGGTTAGGTTAGGTTAGGTTAGGTTAGGTTAGGTTAGGTTAGGTTAGGTTAGGTTAGGTTAGGTTAGGTTAGGTTAGGTTAGGTTAGGTTAGGTTAGGTTAGGTTAGGTTAGGTTAGGTTAGGTTAGGTTAGGTTAGGTTAGGTTAGGTTAGGTTAGGTTAGGTTAGGTTAGGTTAGGTTAGGTTAGGTTAGGTTAGGTTAGGTTAGGTTAGGTTAGGTTAGGTTAGGTTAGGTTAGGTTAGGTTAGGTTAGGTTAGGTTAGGTTAGGTTAGGTTAGGTTAGGTTAGGTTAGGTTAGGTTAGGTTAGGTTAGGTTAGGTTAGGTTAGGTTAGGTTAGGTTAGGTTAGGTTAGGTTAGGTTAGGTTAGGTTAGGTTAGGTTAGGTTAGGTTAGGTTAGGTTAGGTTAGGTTAGGTTAGGTTAGGTTAGGTTAGGTTAGGTTAGGTTAGGTTAGGTTAGGTTAGGTTAGGTTAGGTTAGGTTAGGTTAGGTTAGGTTAGGTTAGGTTAGGTTAGGTTAGGTTAGGTTAGGTTAGGTTAGGTTAGGTTAGGTTAGGTTAGGTTAGGTTAGGTTAGGTTAGGTTAGGTTAGGTTAGGTTAGGTTAGGTTAGGTTAGGTTAGGTTAGGTTAGGTTAGGTTAGGTTAGGTTAGGTTAGGTTAGGTTAGGTTAGGTTAGGTTAGGTTAGGTTAGGTTAGGTTAGGTTAGGTTAGGTTAGGTTAGGTTAGGTTAGGTTAGGTTAGGTTAGGTTAGGTTAGGTTAGGTTAGGTTAGGTTAGGTTAGGTTAGGTTAGGTTAGGTTAGGTTAGGTTAGGTTAGGTTAGGTTAGGTTAGGTTAGGTTAGGTTAGGTTAGGTTAGGTTAGGTTAGGTTAGGTTAGGTTAGGTTAGGTTAGGTTAGGTTAGGTTAGGTTAGGTTAGGTTAGGTTAGGTTAGGTTAGGTTAGGTTAGGTTAGGTTAGGTTAGGTTAGGTTAGGTTAGGTTAGGTTAGGTTAGGTTAGGTTAGGTTAGGTTAGGTTAGGTTAGGTTAGGTTAGGTTAGGTTAGGTTAGGTTAGGTTAGGTTAGGTTAGGTTAGGTTAGGTTAGGTTAGGTTAGGTTAGGTTAGGTTAGGTTAGGTTAGGTTAGGTTAGGTTAGGTTAGGTTAGGTTAGGTTAGGTTAGGTTAGGTTAGGTTAGGTTAGGTTAGGTTAGGTTAGGTTAGGTTAGGTTAGGTTAGGTTAGGTTAGGTTAGGTTAGGTTAGGTTAGGTTAGGTTAGGTTAGGTTAGGTTAGGTTAGGTTAGGTTAGGTTAGGTTAGGTTAGGTTAGGTTAGGTTAGGTTAGGTTAGGTTAGGTTAGGTTAGGTTAGGTTAGGTTAGGTTAGGTTAGGTTAGGTTAGGTTAGGTTAGGTTAGGTTAGGTTAGGTTAGGTTAGGTTAGGTTAGGTTAGGTTAGGTTAGGTTAGGTTAGGTTAGGTTAGGTTAGGTTAGGTTAGGTTAGGTTAGGTTAGGTTAGGTTAGGTTAGGTTAGGTTAGGTTAGGTTAGGTTAGGTTAGGTTAGGTTAGGTTAGGTTAGGTTAGGTTAGGTTAGGTTAGGTTAGGTTAGGTTAGGTTAGGTTAGGTTAGGTTAGGTTAGGTTAGGTTAGGTTAGGTTAGGTTAGGTTAGGTTAGGTTAGGTTAGGTTAGGTTAGGTTAGGTTAGGTTAGGTTAGGTTAGGTTAGGTTAGGTTAGGTTAGGTTAGGTTAGGTTAGGTTAGGTTAGGTTAGGTTAGGTTAGGTTAGGTTAGGTTAGGTTAGGTTAGGTTAGGTTAGGTTAGGTTAGGTTAGGTTAGGTTAGGTTAGGTTAGGTTAGGTTAGGTTAGGTTAGGTTAGGTTAGGTTAGGTTAGGTTAGGTTAGGTTAGGTTAGGTTAGGTTAGGTTAGGTTAGGTTAGGTTAGGTTAGGTTAGGTTAGGTTAGGTTAGGTTAGGTTAGGTTAGGTTAGGTTAGGTTAGGTTAGGTTAGGTTAGGTTAGGTTAGGTTAGGTTAGGTTAGGTTAGGTTAGGTTAGGTTAGGTTAGGTTAGGTTAGGTTAGGTTAGGTTAGGTTAGGTTAGGTTAGGTTAGGTTAGGTTAGGTTAGGTTAGGTTAGGTTAGGTTAGGTTAGGTTAGGTTAGGTTAGGTTAGGTTAGGTTAGGTTAGGTTAGGTTAGGTTAGGTTAGGTTAGGTTAGGTTAGGTTAGGTTAGGTTAGGTTAGGTTAGGTTAGGTTAGGTTAGGTTAGGTTAGGTTAGGTTAGGTTAGGTTAGGTTAGGTTAGGTTAGGTTAGGTTAGGTTAGGTTAGGTTAGGTTAGGTTAGGTTAGGTTAGGTTAGGTTAGGTTAGGTTAGGTTAGGTTAGGTTAGGTTAGGTTAGGTTAGGTTAGGTTAGGTTAGGTTAGGTTAGGTTAGGTTAGGTTAGGTTAGGTTAGGTTAGGTTAGGTTAGGTTAGGTTAGGTTAGGTTAGGTTAGGTTAGGTTAGGTTAGGTTAGGTTAGGTTAGGTTAGGTTAGGTTAGGTTAGGTTAGGTTAGGTTAGGTTAGGTTAGGTTAGGTTAGGTTAGGTTAGGTTAGGTTAGGTTAGGTTAGGTTAGGTTAGGTTAGGTTAGGTTAGGTTAGGTTAGGTTAGGTTAGGTTAGGTTAGGTTAGGTTAGGTTAGGTTAGGTTAGGTTAGGTTAGGTTAGGTTAGGTTAGGTTAGGTTAGGTTAGGTTAGGTTAGGTTAGGTTAGGTTAGGTTAGGTTAGGTTAGGTTAGGTTAGGTTAGGTTAGGTTAGGTTAGGTTAGGTTAGGTTAGGTTAGGTTAGGTTAGGTTAGGTTAGGTTAGGTTAGGTTAGGTTAGGTTAGGTTAGGTTAGGTTAGGTTAGGTTAGGTTAGGTTAGGTTAGGTTAGGTTAGGTTAGGTTAGGTTAGGTTAGGTTAGGTTAGGTTAGGTTAGGTTAGGTTAGGTTAGGTTAGGTTAGGTTAGGTTAGGTTAGGTTAGGTTAGGTTAGGTTAGGTTAGGTTAGGTTAGGTTAGGTTAGGTTAGGTTAGGTTAGGTTAGGTTAGGTTAGGTTAGGTTAGGTTAGGTTAGGTTAGGTTAGGTTAGGTTAGGTTAGGTTAGGTTAGGTTAGGTTAGGTTAGGTTAGGTTAGGTTAGGTTAGGTTAGGTTAGGTTAGGTTAGGTTAGGTTAGGTTAGGTTAGGTTAGGTTAGGTTAGGTTAGGTTAGGTTAGGTTAGGTTAGGTTAGGTTAGGTTAGGTTAGGTTAGGTTAGGTTAGGTTAGGTTAGGTTAGGTTAGGTTAGGTTAGGTTAGGTTAGGTTAGGTTAGGTTAGGTTAGGTTAGGTTAGGTTAGGTTAGGTTAGGTTAGGTTAGGTTAGGTTAGGTTAGGTTAGGTTAGGTTAGGTTAGGTTAGGTTAGGTTAGGTTAGGTTAGGTTAGGTTAGGTTAGGTTAGGTTAGGTTAGGTTAGGTTAGGTTAGGTTAGGTTAGGTTAGGTTAGGTTAGGTTAGGTTAGGTTAGGTTAGGTTAGGTTAGGTTAGGTTAGGTTAGGTTAGGTTAGGTTAGGTTAGGTTAGGTTAGGTTAGGTTAGGTTAGGTTAGGTTAGGTTAGGTTAGGTTAGGTTAGGTTAGGTTAGGTTAGGTTAGGTTAGGTTAGGTTAGGTTAGGTTAGGTTAGGTTAGGTTAGGTTAGGTTAGGTTAGGTTAGGTTAGGTTAGGTTAGGTTAGGTTAGGTTAGGTTAGGTTAGGTTAGGTTAGGTTAGGTTAGGTTAGGTTAGGTTAGGTTAGGTTAGGTTAGGTTAGGTTAGGTTAGGTTAGGTTAGGTTAGGTTAGGTTAGGTTAGGTTAGGTTAGGTTAGGTTAGGTTAGGTTAGGTTAGGTTAGGTTAGGTTAGGTTAGGTTAGGTTAGGTTAGGTTAGGTTAGGTTAGGTTAGGTTAGGTTAGGTTAGGTTAGGTTAGGTTAGGTTAGGTTAGGTTAGGTTAGGTTAGGTTAGGTTAGGTTAGGTTAGGTTAGGTTAGGTTAGGTTAGGTTAGGTTAGGTTAGGTTAGGTTAGGTTAGGTTAGGTTAGGTTAGGTTAGGTTAGGTTAGGTTAGGTTAGGTTAGGTTAGGTTAGGTTAGGTTAGGTTAGGTTAGGTTAGGTTAGGTTAGGTTAGGTTAGGTTAGGTTAGGTTAGGTTAGGTTAGGTTAGGTTAGGTTAGGTTAGGTTAGGTTAGGTTAGGTTAGGTTAGGTTAGGTTAGGTTAGGTTAGGTTAGGTTAGGTTAGGTTAGGTTAGGTTAGGTTAGGTTAGGTTAGGTTAGGTTAGGTTAGGTTAGGTTAGGTTAGGTTAGGTTAGGTTAGGTTAGGTTAGGTTAGGTTAGGTTAGGTTAGGTTAGGTTAGGTTAGGTTAGGTTAGGTTAGGTTAGGTTAGGTTAGGTTAGGTTAGGTTAGGTTAGGTTAGGTTAGGTTAGGTTAGGTTAGGTTAGGTTAGGTTAGGTTAGGTTAGGTTAGGTTAGGTTAGGTTAGGTTAGGTTAGGTTAGGTTAGGTTAGGTTAGGTTAGGTTAGGTTAGGTTAGGTTAGGTTAGGTTAGGTTAGGTTAGGTTAGGTTAGGTTAGGTTAGGTTAGGTTAGGTTAGGTTAGGTTAGGTTAGGTTAGGTTAGGTTAGGTTAGGTTAGGTTAGGTTAGGTTAGGTTAGGTTAGGTTAGGTTAGGTTAGGTTAGGTTAGGTTAGGTTAGGTTAGGTTAGGTTAGGTTAGGTTAGGTTAGGTTAGGTTAGGTTAGGTTAGGTTAGGTTAGGTTAGGTTAGGTTAGGTTAGGTTAGGTTAGGTTAGGTTAGGTTAGGTTAGGTTAGGTTAGGTTAGGTTAGGTTAGGTTAGGTTAGGTTAGGTTAGGTTAGGTTAGGTTAGGTTAGGTTAGGTTAGGTTAGGTTAGGTTAGGTTAGGTTAGGTTAGGTTAGGTTAGGTTAGGTTAGGTTAGGTTAGGTTAGGTTAGGTTAGGTTAGGTTAGGTTAGGTTAGGTTAGGTTAGGTTAGGTTAGGTTAGGTTAGGTTAGGTTAGGTTAGGTTAGGTTAGGTTAGGTTAGGTTAGGTTAGGTTAGGTTAGGTTAGGTTAGGTTAGGTTAGGTTAGGTTAGGTTAGGTTAGGTTAGGTTAGGTTAGGTTAGGTTAGGTTAGGTTAGGTTAGGTTAGGTTAGGTTAGGTTAGGTTAGGTTAGGTTAGGTTAGGTTAGGTTAGGTTAGGTTAGGTTAGGTTAGGTTAGGTTAGGTTAGGTTAGGTTAGGTTAGGTTAGGTTAGGTTAGGTTAGGTTAGGTTAGGTTAGGTTAGGTTAGGTTAGGTTAGGTTAGGTTAGGTTAGGTTAGGTTAGGTTAGGTTAGGTTAGGTTAGGTTAGGTTAGGTTAGGTTAGGTTAGGTTAGGTTAGGTTAGGTTAGGTTAGGTTAGGTTAGGTTAGGTTAGGTTAGGTTAGGTTAGGTTAGGTTAGGTTAGGTTAGGTTAGGTTAGGTTAGGTTAGGTTAGGTTAGGTTAGGTTAGGTTAGGTTAGGTTAGGTTAGGTTAGGTTAGGTTAGGTTAGGTTAGGTTAGGTTAGGTTAGGTTAGGTTAGGTTAGGTTAGGTTAGGTTAGGTTAGGTTAGGTTAGGTTAGGTTAGGTTAGGTTAGGTTAGGTTAGGTTAGGTTAGGTTAGGTTAGGTTAGGTTAGGTTAGGTTAGGTTAGGTTAGGTTAGGTT